>CM049309.1:46980078-49447578 GCA_026874595.1 Sipunculus nudus
CACATTTCAGGAGTGCATGTTCAGTGTACAGGCCCTGCATTTTGTATGTCCATAGATGTTGGGATCTTATTCATAGATGTTCGATATTTGGCCTAGTGTTATAATATTTGAATATTCATCTACATTCGAATTCATGGAGAAGTTTTTCTATTAACTCTCGTGTTAAGAAGAAAGGTTTAATAGTTTTCCTTTTTTATGAGTACTTGTGTAAGCGGGCGCTTCAAAATATCTAAAATGATATATTTAATAGTCTTTACTTTGTAAAAGGGATACATTTAATTTCCATTATCCCGGTCCCAGTTTATATTTATCAAGCCTCAAATTCAATTGTACCATACCTTGGTCTTAAATAAAACAGCCTTCGCATTTGCCAGCTAATAAGTCATTGACAAAAATGTAGTCCAACCGTTTAGCTGTTAAAGGTTGGGACTTCTTCCAAGTGAACATTTTTACCTCAGTATTAAATGTTCTCCATACAGCAGTTAAATTCAATGAATTAACAAAATTATTAAAACGATAAGTAATTCTTTTAGCATGTGGTTTTCCTGCGATAACATCTAACTCTTGGTCTATTACAGCATTCATATCACCGGCCACAATTACATTATACATAGAAACATCAATATTTCTCTTTATCGTTCTCTCCAATATTTTGAAAAAAGTACATTTATTATTTTCATCGTTAGGACAATAAACATTAACCAGAGCGAAATCTTCATCATCAATATTACATGTAATAATCTGTACTCGGCTATTCACGGTATCACTTAAAATCTTAATATAAAATTGACTTAATCAATGACGTGATTGAAGAAACTGAGGTAAAGTATAAAGATATTGTGGGGCACCAGGTACTAAGGGAGCTATGTAACGTAAATATAAAGTTTGCTGTAATTGAATATAGTAAAGTTGCAGCACGGAAACGGAAGTCTGAACTATTGGAGTTAGAAAAATTGCTGAACATATATCAAAGTCAACTCGCAATTAATCCCACTGAATATGCATTAGTTAAGCGATATGAGGAAACCAAAGTTAAATTTGAAACTTTAGAAACTTAAGAAACTGTTAAAGCTAAAGGCGCATTAGTGAGATCAAGAATGCGATGGATAGAAGGAGGAGAAAAGCATACTTCTTTTTTCTCTTTTAAGAAAAAAGTAGAGCCAGAATGAAGGTCATAAGTAAACTAAAACTAGATGATGGTACGGTTCTCCGATCAACAGAGGATATATTATCTGGAATATATAATCATTTTAATATGCTTTATTCAGGTGGAAATACCTGTGAAGATATACATAATTTTAATGATGGGATAACTATTCCCAAACTTGATTCTGACCAACAAAAGAA
This sequence comes from Sipunculus nudus, assembly GCA_026874595.1. Classification (NCBI taxonomy): domain Eukaryota; kingdom Metazoa; phylum Annelida; class Sipuncula; order Golfingiida; family Sipunculidae; genus Sipunculus; species Sipunculus nudus. The sequence continues at coordinate 46,981,426 of CM049309.1, forward strand.
GTGTGAGGGTATGTTTGCTGAAGAAGGATGTTGGAAAATGGTGAAAGCAATGAAAGATAATACAAGTCCTGGATTGGACGGTCTATAAAATTTTATAAACTTTTCTGGGCCAGAATAAAACTCCTGGTTGTAAATTCTTTAAATGAAGCCTTTAGTAAGGGAAAGATAGCTAGTTCTCGGAGAAAGGCGTGATAAAATTAATACCAAAGAGTGTAGATAAACCTAGAGATAAACTGAATTCTTTTATAGGCCAATATCACTCACGTGTTGTGACTATAAAATAGGTGCCGGTGTATTGGCTATGAGATTATAAAATGTTATTTCTGTTCTTGTAAATACCGATCAGACTGCTTATATAAAAGGTAGGGTTATGCATTATAATGTACGACAGATTCAAGATATAATTTGGTTTGCGGAAAAAGAAAATATAGAAGCAGCTACCTTAGCAGTCGATTATACTCGGGCCTTTGACTGTATTTCTTTAAATTTAATTCTTAAAGCTTTGGAAATGTTTAACTTTGGTCCACAGTTTTCTAGAAGGGTAGAGGTTTTTATTACAGGGCGACAGAGTTGCTTTTCTAATGCAGGATGGCACACACAATTGTTTTCAATGGATCGTGGCATTCGGCAAGGGTGTCCACTAAGTGCTCTTCCGTTTGTTTTGGGGTCTGAAATATTGTAAAATTAGGCAAAGCAATCTAGTGAAGGGGATAAAGCTCCCGTATGGTAACTGTGAATTAAAAATATATCAGTATGCTGATGGTATCAATATATTTGTACGCGATGAAGCATCATTACATAATTGTATGGATATTATAGATGAATTTGCAAAGACGTCAGGATTGTGTGTTAATACACAGAAAACAATTGTTATGGGGATAGGAGCTTGGGTAGATATTAAAAGACTTGGGCCATACAAATGTGAAAAAAGTATGAAAATATTAGGGATAAAGTTTTCTAATAATGGCAATGTAGCAGATGTAAAGGACAATTGGATTGATAAGCTGCAAAAAGTTAGGTTGATCATAAATCAATGGAACCATCATTGTTTGAGCATGGCTGGCAAAATAATTGTATTAAAATCTCTGGTAATTTCACAGCTTACCCACTTATTTATGACTATGAAGGCCCCAGAAGATATGCTTCAACATTTGAATTCCATAATGTTCAAATTTATTTGGCAATATAAAAGTGAAGGTGTGGAAAAGGTGAAGAGAAAAATTGTAATACAAGATCAGAAAGATGGGTGCCTTAATATGATAGACGCTAATATTGTAAACCGTGCGTTAATTGCTTCCTGGTCTAAACGTTTGGAAGAGCTGAAAAATAATGAAATCCTTCCTAAATGGGCTATATTGCCTATGTGGATGTTCAAAACTTTCGGACATGGGATGATCTTACAATTTAATTGTAAATATAAAGAAATTCATGAGCTATGTGCAGGAGAATAGAAAAAGCTGCCAGAATTTTATCAAGTTATGGTACAAACGTTATTAGATACAAAACAGCCTGAAAGTAATATATGTCATGATGATGTAATCTTAATACTTATAAAAGGAATTCGGTTCACGTCTGTTCGCAGTGTTCTTTAAAACCGCGTTGTGTACAATATTGTGCCATACATCATTTGAAAGGTTATTATCCCCGGAGTGACATAGGCGATATGAAAATAAATAATTTTTAATGTACATATAATTTTGAGTGATTTTTCCGTTTTTTTACCGAGCACAGCCGAACTGCCTTCGGCAATCACCGGAATGCGTGCATCGGTGTCACTTAACTTCTAACACTAAGGATTATTGTTCTTATGAATAACGCTTGCTTTCAATGAGGGATGTGACCCACGTGCGTGGTCAGTAAAAGAGAAAAACACATGATTCTCGCTTTATGAAATGGATAGTTCAACCCAGGAGGATTAATGACAAAACCTAATTCAAGGTCCCGATTTCAGGAACAGGGCTGGGGTGGGTTGGGGTTGAGTGGTGGCGGGTGTTTCAGGCCTCAAAAGTTGTCTGTTACGATGAAAGAAAGGTTGCGGTGGTTGAAAATGGGATACGGACCCACTGCATGGAGTCCCGCTAGGTCCGCTTCTGCTACTTACGATGTATGCATATTTCTGTTTCCTTCTTCAGGAACAGTTTCCTTGCAACGTACATTTAATTAATCTTTCATATGTTCCTCACATCAATTTATTCTTTACACGTCCAACGATAGAAACCAGTCAAATATCAACGAAACACTCTATGCCTCCGCGTCTCATTCCGGTTCGCAATGTAAACCATCACTGACCAGGTCTTCAAGGTAATCATACCGGGGTACGAGTTTTGCTACGAGCACAGCGCCACAAAATAACACTAAAAAAATATTTGTACATATTGTATTCCGAGAGTATCCCACTAAAAAATCTATATTTTCTTTTAACTTTTATAATAAATAATGAGCCAACATTCAATATCTCTGTAATTATATCTCCAAAACCCCAGTAAAAAGCAGCCCGGTATACCGGGTTTATCAGCTGGTATGAAATAATATGAATATAACATTTAAAGGAAAGCCTTTATATTTTAAGGGTTGGATAAGAAGAGGAATCGTTTATGTTGGTCAGATAGTTCATGATCTTAAGCTCTATACTTTACAAGAAATTTAAAGAATGATAGGCATTTATGGCGCATTGGACTTTGAATACATGGCTCTTGATAATGCTCTCAGGAAAGTATGTATTACTAAACATATTAGAGATATTAGGTTCGCCTTTAACTCTAAGGAGGTTAAATATGTGTTGGTTAAACAGTTATATATTGTGCCTAGCTGTCAGCAGATATGGCAAGCAAAATTCCCATCTGTAGACTTTGATTGGGAATTTATTTGGACTAAACACTGTCATGCAGTTAAGGAGGCAAGAGTTCAGACTTTAATATTGAAGATTCTTCATAACATTTTTCCAACGGCAAGTTTGTTTAAAAAAAAAATGAAAATTTATGACGATGATAGATGCAAATATTGTCAGGCGATAGATACTATGGAACACTTTTTTTTATAACTTGTAAGGTTGTTCAATGTTTGTGGAAGTTAAAAGAAGGAAGGTTTGGTGTGAAGCTCGCTACAGAAGAAATATTGTTTGGTTTAAATCTGGATGAACAGATACAAAAATACATATGCATAGCAAAGCTCTGTATAAGCAAATTTAAGTATGGGTCATACCCAAATTGATTGTTTCTGTTATCGACGGAATGTGGATATAGAAATATGTGTAACTGAAAGATCTAACTGTATATAACTATGTTTATAAACTATTTATAAAAAAAAAAAAAAAAAAAAAACTCTAGGCCAATCTAATTCAACCTTTGCAATAGTTATGGATAATTATTTTTTTTATTTACGTTTTTACTAAAATCGTCTAACTGCAGAGAATTTTGTAACTGCTAGTATTTGAAGATTTTGATGGGGTTCTACTTGTTTGTTTCGAAGTTTATGACTTCATTGCTTGCCGGAAATCTTACATTTCGGCAAGCATGTAGGTCAGTTCCGTATGTTTGTGTACTCTCTACAAAACGCAATTTTGCAGGCCTGGCTTTCAAACTAAAACCATAATCCCAAGCTGCCTTTTGTTTTGGTTAATATAGGTCAAGGTCATGGAAAAACGTCGAAATTTATTTTCGTCACAACTTCGTCAATTTTAGTACTTTCTCAACAAACTTGGGCTGATTTTCTTCCTTTGGTTCTTCTTCAGAACCTAGTTTAGTCGTATGGTCTTAATTTTGTATCACTGTGTCAGTAGTCCTCAATTTCGGCAGTAATCCAAACACTTAAACATTAATTTTTTTTGCAAAATCTCCAAAACATAATCCTTACCTACGTAAGCTTTAGCTCATTTTGTTCCTCTTGACGTTCTCTATATGCTGATCTAGTCATCTGTTATCTCAGATGTGTCACTCTGTCAGTATGTCTGTCTGTTTGTCAGTAGTCCTCAATTTTGCGTTTTGCTGTCTTGCACTTAAATATCCATTCTAGAGGCCATATTTTTGCAAGGATCACTTTGTAACTTACACGTATGGTATATGGAACGATTTTTGGAACTTGTCTGTGCATTTTATAGAAGTTGAAGTTCAAGGTCATCAAAACACGTTAAAGTTTTATTAACCTTGCCTTTATTTAACTTTGTCAATATTGCTATCTTTACAATCCATGGCTCATTTTCTTCCTCTTCTCCATTGCTCATTCATTTGACTATTTTTACGGCATTTCCGACAAGCGCTCGACCTCTGGTCGTCTAGTTTGTACTTGTACTCGATTCATAAAAAAGACAATGGGGCTTAAGCAGTATTCAGGGTGACAGGAGTGTATATCAGAATGCTTTTTATAATAAACATCAAATAATTTTTGTTTAGAAACACCAAGAAGAATACTTCATGGTAATCAAGATCAGTTATTTCCATTACAGCTCGGAAAACATAATATCATTTCACCATTCCCTTATTTAGTTTTAAAGGATAGGTAACTGGGAGCTCCCTGAAGATCTTGTAAGCCGTCTATAGGTCAAATCGTAATGCTTGGGTCTGTCATAGAATTAATGCAACTTGTATAAAGAATAATGTTATAATATCAAATAAATACATATAACAGATCAGTCAAAAGAAACATTTATTAGAAAGAATAAGAATCTTTTAGATAAAAAAAGTTGGGAAAACAAAACAAAATCTCTTTGACTCTAACCATCATTTAACAGTAACACTTCTGCATGATTACAGTTATACACTTTGCATAGAATTTCTTTAACATACTCTGTTCCAGAGCTTGAATCACAATGGACACATGACACAAACCTTAGTGATGGTAATGGTGACTATGACAATATAACAGACAGATAAACAGTAGAGCTTTTGCAAAACCACAGCATCGGGTTGACCGGTCCCTCAACATTTTCCCGCTGTTTACAAGGGATCATAAAGATATTTAAAAAAATTCAGTCATGTTTAGACGAATATCAGCTGAGATGGTATTTTAAACATATATATGAAATTGTCTACATTCTTGTGCATGCAAGAGTATTTAATTAGTAACAGCTACAAGCTGGAAACAGTTGCATACTACCTAAAATACAAACATGAGACACCTTTGCAACATACATGAAGAACAAAGCACAGAACATACGGAAATCACAGCTGCACAAGGAAGCATATAAGGCGATCCATAGGTAAATCACAGACTCATGCGTAAGTAAGACATATACAAGGCATCACAATGTTAGTCCTGTTGGACCAGTTTTCTCACACTATTGAATATAGCTGTTTAATGTGTAAAGTGCACATTAACTTTCTTTTGCGTTAAGATTCTACAGACAGTCTCCTTTAACAATTTTTTATCCTATTACACTTACTGTTGAATATTTGTGCTGTTGGGTGAATTTTAGCAAACTTGTGTGGATATACATTTGATTTCTTGTTGTCAGAGGCACAATAAATCAACTGCTTGGGTGCAATAACATACATAGATATAAATGTTTTACCAGTGCATTATGGTGAATACTGTGCATAAGCCTGTATAGTGTAATGACTCAAAGGAAGCTCCAATAAAACAAAAAACTTGATCAGTCACTACAGATTAGACAAACTGTCATCCTGTGATTATGGGCTTACTATCTGTCTGAGCTCATGCAAAAATATTTTTCTTTTAGTCATGATAGCTTACAACTGGAAATCATGAAATTAACACAAACTTCAAATGTTCTTGACAAAACCTGATGAATTGAATAATAACTAAATATAATGAATATTCTGATAACAAAACTCTTCATCTTTTATATCTGTCTGCTGCGTTATACAACTTTTTCCCCCTCCTCATTTGACAGCCTAAGGCAACTTCATTTCTTAAATGGACACTAGATGGCGTTGACAATCAACACTATTCATGTGTACTCCCATACCTCACCTAACTTACCAGAGTTACCCAATACTGCATGGTCCTAATCAAAAGAACCTACCTTACATCCAAACATGCACAGAATATTTGTAATGATGAACCTATACTCAAACTGAAAGTTCTGATAAAATTTGTATCCACTGATAACAAGCACGGTTTTCAACAGCTGCATCACATGCTAGTTGTATTTGTAAGAATATCAATTGCACCTTTAACACGAGTTAGCCGCCTGCAGCGACGAACCGCCTTGCACCGTTAACAGACGACTGTTTCGTTGCCTCCCCATATAGAGAGATAAGTGGTATTTGAACATGATTTGATCGTATTTTCCGGAAAAGGCAGTTTTATTATCAGTTTCATGAATGGGGTGACACAAAAATTTCTTCACCATCTCAAAAGTATCTTATGTTAATACGACTGCAACATATTGGCAACTGTAAATGAATTTTACCTTAGTTATTGTGTATTTTGGTCCATAAAAACACTGATCGTATTGCTCATAACCAACATGACAGAAGCAGTAAGAAAGTATATATAGCAGCGACCATGCTTTGTGTACTGGTCCTGTTTTATAAGGGCTATAGACATATTCAAGAAATTTATGCAATAAACTTATCTAACAGAATTTTGTCTTTAAAACATTAATTACCTGAGATAATGATGGGTTTTCTCCCTTTTATAGACACAGATCATACAGAGCTTAAGATTCCTACCCAAGTGCATACATGGAGTGGTGACTAAAATGTACTCTCAGATATATTAATCATTTTAGACACCCTTGGTGGCTACACACAAGTGTGAAATAAAGGTTGTTGATCAGCTGGTTAAAATAACAATAACATGAAAAAAATAATGCAATGATAAACTCTGAATAAAAAGTCATACATCTGATCAAACAGCCCATGTTGCAAGCACCTAATCTTTTATTACTATACCCTGTTACCACTGCTGTTTTCCCAAGCTATAACAATCCCAATAGTTTGTCATGGCTGCATTAGCACGCAACTAATCTCAATACATTCACCAACAAATATCCAACAGCCTCTTATTTTACTTATTTCATCACAACAACAAGAAGACACTAGTTTACTTTTTTGAGCCAAGGCAGTTGTTGTAAACTCCAGCCAATAAACAGCCCATGCTCAATCCAGCCACTGCACCACTTGTAGGATGACCGCCAGTGAAGTACATGGCACCCGCACCACTAATGGCACCTACGGTGGTCAAGCGGTCAGTATTTATTTGACCACGGTTGTAACGAAGGCGGTAGCAGCGATCCCATATGCTGTCTTGGGTGCAATCTGGACTCCGTACTTTAAGCCATGTCAGAAACGGTCCCATCACCAGGCCAAGTAATGCGCCACGGCGACCAAACTTAAGCATAGTGTCTTTGTAATTCTTGTTTCCCCTGAAGAATGCTGTCAAAGGGCCTGCCACCCCTATACCTAGAATGGAAAAAGCCTCCACTGTTTTGTAAGTGACATGGACGGTCAGTTCAACTGTTGGATGGGGTATGTCTCGCATCTGTTCCTCAGTCAGGGTGGCCCCTGCCAGATTCAGCACCCAGTAGCGGTTGACCATTTTGATTTTCTCTGGAAAACATAAATAAAATAACAAAAAATGAAATAATGGAATATACAAAAAAAAAACACATTTTTTTAAAGCCAGTGCTATGATCTGATTATTCTTACATGAAATGAAATCATAAAATAATACTTTCATGCCACAGGACACTTGTTGGCAGGTTCAAACAAAAATAGAGCATATGATGAAACAAGGCCTATAGGCCTAATGTGACCCTGTGCAATGGTTTAAATACCAGGTATAATGCTTCAATGCTGGACCAATTCAATTACATATGTAACATATATATGAACAATGCAAGAACTACAAATTTTGTACAAGAACTAATTACAAAAACATCACTGCTGAAATACTTGCATGGGTGCACTCAACAAAAAAATGAGTGTAGGTGGCGCCATCAGTCTTATATACGAGAAGCTATCCGAGATGTACACATATGCCCTATTTCAGGTTGATATATCAAACCTTTCCTGAGAAATAAGCAGGGACACACTATGTAAATATTATTGTAGGTGGCACCACCTTTGTTGTATACAACAAAGCTATCCAATATGTATTAATATGCAAAATTTCAGGCTGATATATCAAATCCCTCCAGAGAAATACGCAGGCACATACACTGTGCAAAAGTCATTGTAAGTGGCGCCACCAATTTTGTGAACGAGAAAAACATCAAAGATGCATTGACAGGTCAAAATATCAGGCCAATATATCAAACTTCTCTTGAGTTAGGTACACTGGGCTGACCAAGCTAATATGAGGAAGGCAGTTGCCCCAGGTTTAGAACGAATTGCTCCCTGCATCCCCTGCATTGAGTGAACTCTTGACCTCTACCTGGCTGCAGTGAGTGAACTCTTGACCAGTACCTGGCTGCACTGAATGAACTTTTATACCTGTTGCATAATCTAATACAATTGGCACATGACAGTCTGCCAAAGCTAAAATAAATCAAGACTGACCTTAAGCCTTTTGCCAAATCTGAAATAGCTGGCAGTCTGCCATGCTATTTATAGATACAGACACAATCTTGGCCTTTTGGTAAATCTGTTTACATATACTGAAAGACTTTGGATACAATGCCTTTTTTCAAGCTGACCTATCCATAAGATTGTTTTATCAAAATGAGGCCTTGGCCTCAAGACCAACTTAAGCTTTCTATGAAACTACCAAAAATAAATGAACCCAACCAATTCTATATAATTAAAAAAAACCCTATCCTAGAATATTGTGAAAAATTAAACAGTTCAGCTTGACAGTTTTATCATAAAATATTTTAAAGCTGGAAGAGGCTAAAAGTACAAGGTTTCTGACTGTAAAAAATAGGTCGGTGTAGCTTGCACCACAAAAACTGCAATTTCAAATACAAGTCATGTGAACAACATCTGCTCAAAACTTGGTGATGCTAGCTCTGGTTGATACTGAGATTGTTATGTCATGAAGCTGAAATAGCCAAATGATTAAGTTCATATTCCTGTAATTCCGCCATAATTCATCAAACAAAAACTATTTTAGCAAACTTGAGAGAGCTTTTCTCTGGAATTATTTAATATTGAACAATTTGGTTGAATGATTTCAGATGAGAAGATTTTCAAATTTTTTTTTTTAGCTTTTTCCCTGTAAAATGTTAATTAATGCATGTGGCACCACAAAATGTCAATCCCACAACATTTGATATGTGACAGATTTTTTCATACAATTTGGGGATGCTAGCTCTAGCTTTTTCTGAGAAATTAGGTGTCACCTGACACACCATCACATAAGTTCACAGGTTCGATAAAAATCATCACTTTGTACAACCACTCACTGTATGTCTGAAATGATGCATTTTTTATTTGAGTATCAGGAAAACCAAAGCCATATGCATCTTAATGTATCAATAGTAAATGTAATATAGGTGAGTGCTTTCCTTTCATTTTTGTAAATAATAATTATTATAAACAATCATATTAAAAATGGAAGTATTTTGCACACTAGAGCATCAAAATTAAAATTTGAATTCTGTACTAAAGTTCTAGTTATCCAACACATATCACATTGCTGAAATTCCTCATCCTTCCTCATCATTCAATCAATTTCTTTTTAACTTTTAATTTTTGTTTACTTATTTTCCCCTAAATATCAGGGAGCTGCTTAATGCAGCCCAGGCAGCTATCTCCCCCAAAAGATAAACTTTTTAAATCAATGTCAAAAGAGTTATAGGTGGCTCCATCAATCATTCCCAGTTCACATGTGACCCAATAATTAGAGATTCAGAAAGATCTATTGAAGGTCCTCAGGGTAGTTCTCTGGAAACAAACATGGTAGCGTGGTTGTGGATCCTCAAGTGCCGTAATGATAAAACTAAGGGTAAATGTTAGGTTTTACTGTACTGGCTGGCATACAATGTTTGACACCTGGCTGGGACATTATTGACCTGTGTGTCAGAATACTGGTCTGTACTTAAAGGCTTTCATTAATACTAAATTACAGCCCTGGCTGCACCAGCACTGGAGTGATCAGCTAATGTCTGTATTAAGTATATACTATAAACACAGCTACTGCCAATAAAATACATAGCATATGACCATAAATGGAATCACAGTTGTCACTGACAGATAACATTAAAGTTTTTTTTTATCAATTGTCTATCAAAGCTTAAAAGCCAACACCATAACAAATTACTTTTGATTTTCCATGTAATTTTGTATTTCATAATCCTTTGATCAATATCAACATATTGTCTCATAAAGCTATACTAGACCAAAGTAAGCTGGTGCATTTTTATATTTGCATCAAATTTATGTTTTCACTGAGACTGCCATAAATGCAGTATGCATCTATTTATCCCAACTTACCTGTAAATACATATATATCTGTTACTATTATCAGAATGTATGCAGTTACCATATATGCAAATTGGCTGCATTATGAAGTATAGCTGATGGTATTTACATAAAACCCCTGATGAATTGATGAACAACATATGGTTTGGTGGGAGTAACTGGTCCTGAACTTTTATCTTCATGTCACTGTAATCTGAGCTGATCTACACTTTGTCTTATTTTAACATGAACCTAATAGTTATGAGCCATGTGCTAAATATTCATTATGCATATAACAAACAGTCAGATGATTGAGTAATAAAAGCTTTTCAGTTTTCACTTATTTTCAGTTTAAATTTAAGCAATCCTAATTAAAAATGGAAAATACTGAATCACTTTCTTCTGATGATATCCTCTGTAAATTTTGAATGCATCAGTGACAAATGCTATTAGTTCTTCTACACAGAAGGTCTTCCTTATGACAGCTTTTAACTAGGCAATAGTGACGTCACAAAGGTTGATGACATAGACATGGCATTGACAGACATCATCGACTGGAATCACTGGACTGATCAGTATTTTGCAGTAATTGTGAACCGTCTTGCAATATATATAAAACTCGGCGGACTGGACAGCGGACGAATGATGCCGTGTCATCGCATAAGCTCTTAGGTTCACTAAAAAAATAAATCCAGAAAAACATGCTAACAAGCATACTGGTACAGACTATGTGTTCTGTTTGGGAGAGGTCTCCCAAATTATGCAGATTATGTTATGGTCAGGTGTCTCACGGTTTACAGTAATACTGGTGACCTGATTGGCTGCATGGAACAGTTATTCTCATGATTATTCATAAAATGAATATGCTATTAAGGTCACTTAAAGTTCATGATGTGGTCAATTGAATAACCTTCGTCTTGTAATATAACACAACTGTAGTTATAACTGTGTAAACATTATATGTAATTCTGCAATCTTGTCACTGTGCCAAATTCATCAGAGCAACTGCATCCTTGTTACAAGATCCTTTCAAAAAGGCACATTGGTTCATTTCACTCTTTTATTTATCTATTTTGTCCATAAATTAAAGTTACAAACATCATCAAAGCATAAAATAAACATCGGTGAAACTTATAAAAAAATATGTACCAGTGTCCCAAAATTCCTCACACTCACAGAAATTAAGCAGAAAAACACTGGTAATCAGTAAAATATTGGTATTTCCTCAAACGTTTATCTGTGATTTAAGTAGGATCAAACATATCTGGAGTTGGCCTGCTGTTTGTTGTACTACTGTAAATTTTGTTTGCCAACTTTTCAGTGTTTGCCCATGCCTTTGACTAAAATGAATAGAGGTAGACTACCCAGGATGCAGTGAATGTTTGTCCAGGTTTTCTTTGATTAAGAATGACTGAATTGAACTCTAAGCTGACATTTCAGGTCAGTGCACAGGGCTAAGTGTACATACCATTACCAGGACTCAGTCATACTGTGGTCTGGTTTTTGTTTTGCAAGTTTTTCAGAGTCACCAGTTTTGTGAAAAGGAGATTATCACAAAAATAAAGCCTTTGTGATGCCTCAACTGCACAGATGGATATTCCTGTATACTGTACTGTAGCATCATTGCATGGCAGCTCATATCTATAATTATAATGTCACAAGGCAAATGGTTGATATTATTAATATTAGCAGATATACACTGCTATCCATGACAGTCAGTCAAAGATTGTTATTATGAAAAATTAAGATCTTTCACATCTAACTACATTTTTAAAGAAACATGAATTTCCACATGTGAGATGTTCCCTGGGTCCTTCTAAAATTGTAATGGTTTTTGTTATGTATGAATATTGAATAATTCGCAGAATTATGGATAAATAATGTGTATAATTTACACATTAAATCTAACCTCCCTACCCCAATACATAATTCAGGGACTCACATGGGTTAAAAAGAAAGAAGATTCATATACAATTTATCATATTTTATGAGGTAACATACCTCATGAGGTAACATGAGTGATCAGGGAATTGTACTTTGATCAACAGACCTTTGGTAACTGAGATAAGGCCCAGTGCTGGTATTTACAAGAGATGCATGCAACATGTTAACATCTTAACACTAGTGAGGAGGTGAAGTCATAAACAATACCAACTGAACAATGTATACTATATATATAGTATGTCAAGGCCAAGATCCCGATCTGTACCAATTGGCGATTAGTCAAGACCAAATCCTGATCAAGATTCAGTCTAGCCTAAATCTGGACTGAATCCCGATTGGGATTTGGTCTGGACCAATCAGCGATTGGTCTGCACCAATTCCCAATTAGTCCAGACCAAAACCCGAACTGGATTCTGACCAGTCTAAAGTCTTAACCCTGATAAGGATCTGGTCCAGCCCAAATCCTGACACAGATTGTGAGTTGACATAATAATATATAGCACCTTCAGCACATACTTCTGATTAAATATATGAAATTTCACCCAAGAATTGCCTACTTAAATCTAATTTCTTCATGATAAAATTTTATTTATGCCATGCCAAACTTCAAATAAATGGAGTTAGTTGAACAAGTGAATATAAGTAGGGCTGATATGTGACATTAATTAAAATAAATGGACTAAAAGACTACTACTGACTTTTGTGGCACATCTTAACCTTTGTAAAAATTTGAAATATGTTAAACTTGATGGATAAAACTTTTTCTGGCTTGTATTACTTACCTGCATCAAGTATGTATGAATCAAAATAATCAAATTCTGTATCTAATTTAAACAAAAGCATTTGATAAATAAAAAATTTAAAAAGAGTCTTGCAGATGTGAAGTTAGCATGTAGATTCAGTTATGAGCTGATCAGGGGTATGGGTAGTGTAGTCCGGGCCCTCATTTGTAGCCCTCTCTGTCTCTTTGGTTTAAAGGCATGAAGATGCAAACTGATGTAAAGACATTTTTTGCCATTTGGTGTTGATCATCTACCTAGCTTGGCTGACTAGCTGCTGACTTCTGATCTGCGTAGCTGAGTCTATCTCTATGTATATGTATGTCTAAGTGTCTGGTCCAGCCACTGGTCACTAATTTAAATACAGTATGCAGACCTGAACAAAACAGGCATATCTATCTGTTGGGGACCAAAGATAACCATCCTTGACTAGATATCTGTATTTATTATTGAAAAATTAAATTCTAAATAAATTATAATGAACAGGCTAATCACTATCAAATTTACATAAAGTGTACACTGAAAACAGCTTCAAACATCTGGTTAAATGTTTTATAACTCACTTTTAAACTATTGCAGATAACAAGACTTGAAGGTTGAAACAATATAATAATATCTCTGAATTCATTTAATTAAATGTTTCTAATTTAAATTTAGAACATGCTAACCTATATCTAAATAGCTAGGCATATTCATTTATTCTTGATCTACATTTTCATATAAACTTTATTTGAATTGATCAGAGATTAAAAAGTGACGTGTAACTTAAACTACAGCCAACAAACACACCATTCTCATTATGTATACAATACAGCTTGTAGTCATTAGTAGCTCACAGCTGTCAAGCAGGTTTCCTGAACATCGCTTGCTTTGATGGAAACTAAGCTGAGACATATGGTGACTATAAGTATGACCTAGCAACTATAATATTGATTACCTTATTCAATTTAGATGATTAAACTGATAATTAACAAAATAAAATAGCTCCTATTGATATAACTACACCACAACATCCCTGTTGCTCACAGAAGCTTGGCCTCTTAACTTAATTAAACAAAATTAAAATAGCTCCTATTGATATAACTATATACTAAATTAGCCATAACCTTCAACTGATAACCCAGGAAGTCTTCTCTTTGTTATTAATTGAAGATCAGGATGTAGGCAGGACTAAATCCTGATCGCCGATTGGTCCAGATTTTGATCCGGGCCTTGACATAAGCATAAAGATGGTAAGACACAGAGTAATAAACATATATCTGTTGCACAATTTTTAAGGGAAATTCATATCGTCAAGCAGAATTTATGAATAAGACAATAATGATAAAAGATTTAAAATGTGAAGGGATAGACCTGCTTTGTTCTCTGCTGACGGGCTCTGGTTCCATAAGAGAAACAGAATATGTTGGGGAAACCTTGGCATTTATTCCCATTTCAAGAATACTACAGTCATTTTACTGTGGTGGCAAGAGGTGGTGATAATTATTATAACCCCATCATAACATTACATTAAGATCATCCCCTAGTGTATACTAATAGATGAAATATCATACATTTCTAGGTACAAAACCTGAAAAAAATGTATGATGTATCTCTACTCACAGGTGCAAATGGGTAGTTCTTAATCAATGTATCTGAGCAGACTGAATTTGAATATGGTTTTTGTAAAGACCTGGGACTAAATAATTGAATTATTTGTTAGAGGTAATGTTTGTGTTTTTCTTGGTCTATTTGACCCTAAGTCTGAATTTTGTGTTGCTTACTGGTAAGCAATTCTGTCCATGTAGCAAATATAAATCGAAGTTAAAAATAATTAATTTAATAAGGTTTTATTAACAAATAAGATCTTTCAAGAAGCCAAAGGTATTGGATCCCTTTTAACGCTATATTACACACAGCCAATCATTCTCTCTCTCTCATTATTAACAAATAAGATCTTTCAAGAAGCCAAAGGTATTGGATCCCTTTTAACGCTATATTACACACTGCCAATCATTCTCTCTCTTCATTCCACATGGTTCTCTATCCTCCCTCTTTATTAATAAGTTCTTCCTCTCTCACTGCCAGAATGTTCATCATTCTGATTCTTCCTCTTTATTCCTCTACCCTTCCACATGGTTAATCATTCTCCCTCTTCATTTATAAGTTCATTCTCTCTCACTGTTGGAATGTTCATCATTCTGATTCTCCCTCTTTATCACACACACTTTTTCATCCTTTTTCTATTATCTCTTCACCATTTCATCATTTTCTTTCTGTGTTCATTATTCCTTCTCTTCATTCTCACTGTTCATCACCCTCCCTTCCCTTCTACAATTTTCATTGTTCCAGGGCTATTAACTTCTGAAATGTTAATCAATGTCATTCTTCCCTGCATTCTGCGCTGTTCACCATTTTACCTCTTTTCTTACATACTGTTAATTGTTCTCCTTCCTCCCTTCTGTATTGTTTCTTTTAACGCTATATTACACACTGCCAATCATTCTCTCTCTTCATTCCACATGGTTCTCTATCCTCCCTCTTTATTAATAAGTTCTTCCTCTCTCACTGCCAGAATGTTCATCATTCTGATTCTTCCTCTTTATTCCTCTTCCCTTCCACATGGTTAATCATTCTCCCTCTTCATTTATCAGTTCATCCTCTCTCACTGCCAGAATGTTCAGCATTCTGATTCTTCCTCTTTATCCCTCTTCCCTTCCACATGGTTAATCATTCTCCCTCTTCATTTATAAGTTCATCCTCTCTCACTGCCAGAATGTTCATCATTCTGATTCTCCCTCTTTATTCCTCTTCCCTTCCACATGGTTAATCATTCTCCCTCTTCATTTATAAGTTTATCCTCTCTCACTGCCAGAATGTTCAGCATTCTGATTCTTCCTCTTTATTCCTCTTCCCTTCCACATGGTTAATCATTCTCCCTCTTCATTTATAAGTTTATCCTCTCTCACTGCCAGAATGTTCATCATTCTGATTCTCCCTCTTTATCACACACACTATTTCATCCTTTTTCTATTATCTCTTCACCATTTCATCATTTTCTTTCAGTGTTCATTATTCCTTCTCTTCATTCTCACTGTTCATCACCCTCCCTTCCATTCTACAATTTTCATTGTTCCTGGGCTATTAATTTCTGCAATGTTAATCAATGTCATTCTTCCCTGCATTCTACGCTGTTCACCATTTAACCTCTTTTCTTACATATTGTAAATTGTTCTCCTTCCTCCCTTCTGTATTGTTCCTTTTAACGCTGTATTACACACTGTCAATCATTCTCTCTCTTCATTCCACATGGTTCTCTATCCTCCCTCTTTATTTATAAGTTTATCCTCTCTCACTGCCAATATGTTCATCATTCTGATTCTTCCTCTTTATTCCTCTTCCCTTCCACATGGTTAATCATTCTCCCTCTTCATTTATAAGTTCATCCTCTCTCACTGCCAGAATGTTCATCATTCTGATTCTTCCTCTTTATACCTCTTCCCTTCCACATGGTTAATCATTCTCCCTATTCATTTATAAGTTCATCCTCTCTCACTGCCAGAATGTTCAGCATTCTGATTTTTCCTCTTTATTCCTCTTCCCTTCCACATGGTTATTCATTCTCCCTCTTCATTTATAAGTTCATTCTCGCTCACTGTCAGATTGTTCATCATTCTGATTCTCCCTCTTTATCACACACACTATTTCATCCTTTTTCTATTATCTTTTCACCAATTTTCATCATTTTCTTTCAGTGTTCATTATTCCTTCTCTTCATTCTCACTGTTCATCACCCTCCCTTCCCTTCTACAACTTTCATTGTTCCAGGGCTATTAATTTCTGAAATGTTAATCAATGTCATTCTTCCCTGCATTCTGTGCTGTTCACCATTTTACCTCTTTTCTTACATACTGTTAATTGTTCTCCTTCCTCCCTTCTGTATTGTTCCTTTTAACGCTATATTACACACTGCCAATCATTCTCTCTCTTCATTCCACATGGTTCTCTATCCTCCCTCTTTATTAATAAGTTCTTCCTCTCTCACTGCCAGAATGTTCATCATTCTGATTCTTCCTCTTTATTCCTCTTCCCTTCCACATGGTTAATCATTCTCCCTCTTCATTTATCAGTTCATCCTCTCTCACTGCCAGAATGTTCAGCATTCTGATTCTTCCTGTTTATCCCTCTTCCCTTCCACATGGTTAATCATTCTCCCTCTTCATTTATAAGTTCATCCTCTCTCACTGCCAGAATGTTCATCATTCTGATTCTCCCTCTTTATTCCTCTTCCCTTCCACATGGTTAATCATTCTCCCTCTTCATTTATAAGTTTATCCTCTCTCACTGCCAGAATGTTCAGCATTCTGATTCTTCCTCTTTATTCCTCTTCCCTTCCACATGGTTATTCATTCTCCCTCTTCATTTATAAGTTCATTCTCTCTCACTGTCAGATTGTTCATCATTCTGATTCTCCCTCTTTATCACACACACTATTTCATCCTTTTTCTATTATCTTTTCACCAATTTTCATCATTTTCTTTCAGTGTTCATTATTCCTTCTCTTCATTCTCACTGTTCATCACCCTCCCTTCCCTTCTACAACTTTCATTGTTCCAGGGCTATTAATTTCTGCAGTGTTAATCAATGTCATTCTTCCCTGCATTCTACGCTGTTCATCATTCTACCTCTTTTCTTACATATTGTTAATTGTTCTCCTCCCTCCCTTCCGTATTGTTCCTTTTAACGCTATATTACACACTGTCAATCATTCTCTCTCTACACTCCACATGGTTCTCTATCCTCCCTCTTCATTCAACTATGTACATCATTCTCCCTCTTTTCATTCAATACTTTTCATCATTTCTCCTTTTCTCTTCCCCAGGTCATCAGAAACTTTCTTTCCTTCTACACTGATTGTCTCTCTGTCTTCATCCCACAGTGTTCATCAATCTCCCTTTTGTTTAACACATTGTTAATCATTACCTTTTTACTACATTGTTAATTTTCTCCCTCTTCCCTTCAACCAAACCAGTCATTCACCATCCTCTTGCAAGTCATTTATCTTCCTCATGCTTCACTTTTCAGCATTCTCCCACTTCTTTTTGACATGTTCATCATTCTCCCTTGTTTTCCACACAGTTAATATTTAATACTCCTTCTTCCCCTCTACATTGTTAATTTTCTCCCTCTTCCCCAACCTTGTTAGTCATTCACCTTCCTCATGCTGCACTATTCATCATTTTCCTTATTTTTGTTCCACACTGTTAATCATTTCCAATTCTACTACATCATTAAATTTCTCCCTCTTCTCATCAATCTTGCTAGATATTCACCTTCCCCTGCTGCACTATTCATCTTTTTCGGACTTCTTTTCAAAATGTTTGTCATTCTCCCTGATGTTTTCCACACTGTTGATATCATCCTTTTTCCTTTCTACATTGTTAATTTTTTACCTCTTGCCTAACCCTAGTTTGTCATTCACCTTCCTCATGCTGCATTCTTCATCATTTTCCTTTCATTGTTCCATATTGTTCATCATTTCTCCTTCTACTGCACTGTGAATTTTCTCCCACATACCATCAAACTTGCTTGTCGTTCACCTTCTAATGCTGCACTATTCATTATTCTTTAACTTCATTTTCACATGTTCATCATTATCCCTGTTGATTTCCACACTATTGATAATTCCCCTTCTCCCTTCTATATTGTTCTTGTTCTCCCTCGTCCCAAACCAAGTCATTCACCTTCCTCTTGCTGCACTTGTAATCATTCTCCCTCTTTTTGTTACACATTGTTCATCATTTTCTCTTTTGTCTTCCAAAGGCCATCATTCATTTTTATCCCTTCCAAAATGTTCATCACATTCTCTAACTGTTTATCAACCTCCTCCTTCCCTTCCACACTAATCTTCACTCCATCTTCATCCCACATTGTTCAGCATTCCCCTCTTCTATTCTGGCCATTGTTAATTATTCCCTTTCTTCACTTCTACATTCATTTTTTCTGCCCGTCTCAATGGTTGAACATCATTCTTCCTATCAACACTGTTCATCATTTTCCTCCTTCTCTTCCATACTGTTCACCATTCTTTTCCATAATAAAGGAATCTTCATAATTTTCCTTTTCTTTTCACACAATGTTCATCATCCTCCTTCCAAAATGTTCAACGTCAATCACCATTCTACATTTTTCTTTTCCACATTTCATCATCCCACACTGTTCATCATTCCTTATTTTTGCTTCCATTGTTCGTCATTCTCCTTTTTACACAGTTCATCACTTCCCTGCTCATTTCACTCTGTCTCCCATTTACATTTTTCTCATTCTCTCTTCTCCCTCCTACATTGTTTTAACAACATTTCCCCTCAACTATTCCTCATTTTATGTAAAGTGTGCTACTAAAAATGCTAAGTCATCGGGTCTTTTAACCAGATCCCTTAGTGAGACCAAAACATGCAGAACTTTCATGAAGATTAATTTAGCTGTATGACAGAGATATTATTATCAGCATATCTATGAACATCATACGATTATATTAAGATAAGATAACATTTTTTAGCCTTCAGTTCCAGGAATTTGTACTTTTGTAGTACTAGTTAAAACTACGCATTTTATTTTTATGTATTAAATCATTATGACATGTTAATCTTAGTCATACACAAGCTTGTATGATTTAGAAAAGTAACACGAGATGTGACCTGGTTGGGGAACGGTGTGGCCGAACGCGCTGTCACCCAGGTCACGGAGTTACTAAAACCGATCACAAACAGACTGTTACGTCAACGCTGTCCTGCCACGCTGAGCGTGGGAGCATGGTAAGCGCCAGAACCGGCTCAAGACCGGGTCAAGACCTACTTACAAACAAACACACTTGTTCGTACTTTTGCAATCAGATCTTACCTGCTAAATTTAGTGACAGTGCATACAAATCATAGAGAAAAGGCCAATTTGGTTAACAATTCACAAATTTTACGACACTTTTTAAGCTGAGATGAATTAAAGACAACAAACCTGCACAGGCGAACGTGAACTAAACTGAACTATGGAGCTCTACCACTGTCGCTCTGATCTGTTAACCTCTGACCTGAGGCAGCACGCGTCGACTATAGTGACCTAATTATCAAGGCCAAGGTCACTTTTGTTTACATTTGCTCCTCGCAGGCACTCAAGGGAAGAATCCATTCAAATAAGAGCACAAGAGACCCTTAATAAATCTTCCAAAACTTTAAATGCGATTTATTATCAATAACTGATTGCATATGCTGTTAAATTCCATATATCGAACCAGTCCATATTAAAACCAGTATATTATCGATTGACAGCGTGTCACGTGGTTCCTGGCGTATTTCTTATTCAACATGGCTGTAACAGCTCTCCATGGCTGTCAAGACTTCGCAGAAATGACATCTGCCGGTGGTCAGTTACCGTCTATATATGGCCCCAAATGTAAGTGTTAACATGACTTATATAAAGATATCCAATTTAAAACCATAAATTTTTATTAAATCTCTTTCTCCATGGTAGGCAGTTTTCCATGTCCTAGGCAGGACTGGTCCATGTAGCCTTAACAGTTTTATCAGGACAGCAAGTCGACACAGCAGCTGTCCCCAATAAATAGTCTATAGAATTATGTGTATCACCGGAATATAACAATTTATTACCGAGGTATAATTTAATAGGGCATTCTACGCAGAGATTTTTAAAGTTTTTTTTGGGTCATGTTTTTTTATTATAACCAAAAAGGGGTTGTAGCCATAAATGGTAACAGACACAGACATAGGTCACACAAAGAGTGGACATTGCACAGTGTACTCAATTATTAATGTTCAGTACTTTAAAGGGAAAATATAATGATAGTGTCTTGTTTAAGTGAAGGACATTCATCAAAAATAAAAGATTTAAAATGATTTTCAGTTTTGTCCATTTAAATACCGGTAATTATGATCTACTGTACTTCAGTTGAAGGTTATAAATAATTATGAACAATCTATTCTTCAGTTTTAGAAGTGATGATATTTTAAGAATAGGCTTTTGTACAAAGCTTTTGTCCTTGGGGGCATTTATTTGACATGACTTTATTTCTGTCACCCAGAGCATTATGGTTATAATGGTTGTCTGCTATATTTTTGTCTGCTATAATGGTATTTTATTAGATCTTATAAATTGCAGTCTTTTTTACATGGTGTTGATTTGTAAAAGAGAGAACAAAATATCAAGAAAGTGTCAAGAAATGTACATAGTATCTTGTTTTGGGGGTAATTTAATTGGCTTGGGTAATGTGATTAGACCATATCCTTATTTAAGTTCCATAAATGTTTCAAATGGCAAGAAAAGTGTAAAAAGTGTGAGTTCACCAGAAACAATGAGTAAATTCTTATATATAAAAACATATAAGAATGTAAAATATATATCTTTCTCCAAGATTCATGGATAATTCCTGCATCGTTTTATAGCAGTGTGAATGGTGTCTATCTATTCTAAGGCAACAATGAAAGACACTTAAAAAATTCTGAAACAAAAAAATTTTAAAGGTTATAAAATAAGTATAAACATGCATGCATGTCGTTTTTAACCAATTTTTCAAAAATATACTTATTAGGCCTCAGCAAACAAATGCTCAATTTTAATACATGACAACTTTGTCAAATTTCCAAATGAAAGTGTCTTCTATTGTTTCTAGGCTTAAATGGTAAGAAATAGGGATTTGACAAGAACTTTGGCATAAACTGCACATTGTAAATCTTTGGAAAGAAGTAATGTATGGATTGTACTCTGGATATTTAGAACTAAAACACATGTTGAAGTATTTAAAGCATTTAAATAGTTTTCTGTCGATCTTAAAGCTGTTTTTTTATTGCTCCTGAATGATTAAAGACTATCCCAAATTGTGGTGTTGGTTTCATTCAGAATAATAATCATTTTTGTGATTCTGCTTTTAACCTTTCTCTCTTTCTCATTCCTGATGGAATATGTTGCACTTTATTTGTGTATAATATTAGTGCTTTGTAGAGTCCCTTTTGTGGATTTATCAATTTTCATCAAGTATGAGCAACTCTCCATTAAGTAAAAGCTGTGTATTCTTTTATTTAAATATGCCAGTTTCATATTTTTTGGTAATCTATGTACCGATAACATATGTTTTATTTGGAGAAACAGGACCCTCAAATTCACAATATTTTACTTGGCCTGAAATAATTTGAGTTTTTATCAACTGTTCACAGATATTATACTAACATGAGCAAAATTATTTTAGTGTCCATATCATTTTGGCATTTTAAATCCACTGGTATCATATGTATCAATTTCCTTTGCATCACTAAGACTGCTTGATAAAACACCATATACTAGAAAAACAAGGGTAACTGACATAGGTCTTTGAATTGTTCATAAACATAACTTATGACCTATCAGTTCCGGCCCTTCCTTTACTTAACCTAGCTGAAGAAGTAAATTTTCCAGTGGAAATTTCATTGCTGTCATGTATGTATCAACTAAGTCTAAGCATCACCACTATCATTTCGGTCATAAAATTAGTAGATGGAAATACCAACACAGAAACACTTTCATAAAGTTGCAAGATAACTGCCCAATCTCTAAAAGAATTTCATTTTTGTATATTAGACCAAGATACAGTGTTACTGACAGCTAGTGGTAAGATTTTGTGATGGGTGTCAGTAACTTATGTATCAATCTGGGTACTTTGCAACTTGCAGGTCTACTGTACAAAGTAAAGAATATGAATTTTATAACTTGAGTATTGGCATATGGTCATACATGTATGTTGTGTCCGTACATACAAAAAATACACTGGTCCTAACTTGTTATGACCATGGCAACTCCTGTTCACCACAATTGTGCCTCATTAGTGATTTTGGTTGTGTAGCAAAGCAAAGTAATGTTCAGTGCCTTTGTTGAGCAAACTGTTTACTCAGGTGGTAGGTTTGTGGTTTCTAATTGTTTACTCAGTAAATTGTCAATGACCTTGTTAAAGGACCATGCATAATTCTTGTTAACATGATTATGCATGTATAGCAAACAATGTTAAATCAATCAGTCCAGGGTTCCTTCATGATCCTGGTAGTTAGAGATATGTATTTAGAGATTTAGGATTGTTGTAACTAATTTCCCCCAGTAACATATACAGAAATGATGAAAATATTCAGTCACTGCTTCAGTTGTGAAAATCTTGTTAATATGCATAAAGTATATGCATTTATATGCAAATATTTTTGAATAAAAACCAATCCTTTTTTTCTTTTCATTAACAGAACAATCTTTACACAAGATGTTGATCAAGACAGAATGGAACTGAAATTGAAACTAACACAAACAATACATTAATGACTAGATAATGGCAATCGGTGATTTGTCAGTTTAACCCTCACCTAGCTGAACTACAATATATAGTCATAATGCTTGCTAAACCATACCATTGAGTTGCACTGTTCACACTAGGTCTAGTAAAAGAATTTTTTACTATATAACATAAACTATTAACAAGTTATTAGATACACTTTTGTTTGCTTATGATAGTTTCTTTATTTACAGTCTATTCTAGTTTTCTTGTTCAGCTGTTTTTTTTTGGTGATAATGGTTGTAAAATGCACTAAAATTTGCTTTTAATGTAGCCCAGCAGCATAAGAGAAAAGTATGGTGCAGGGTTGGGGTAAATGTAATGTGTAATTGTAATTACCTGTAATTAATTACAATTTTTCAAGTAACTGAATGTAATTTGTAATTGAACAAAATTCAATTACAAGTAATTCTAATGATTACACAGGTAAAATAGATGTAATTTCAATTATTTTTCAATTACTTTCCAAAATCATGACAGTGCACCATATGTTATGCCACAATCCTTTGCACTGTTTATCAAAACACTCTTGAGTAAGGATTTTAAGCTATGATTATTGAATAAATAGTACTAAGTATATAATAAGCATGGTATATAGTATGCCTTATAAGTTATACTCATTACTGGCCTGTTTTTATTTTGCAAATGCCTTCACTGCAATATAGATAAAGTAACAAGCTTCTATAATGTAAACCTGTCCAGAGCTACACTTCAACAAGTGTGGGCTTGCTACATTTCACTGAAATGGAGGCTGGAACATAGTCAAACTGATCTGATTACATCAGTGTTTATCTACTAATTAGCTGAAACTGAGAGAGTCACAAGAACAAAAGAGGCTAATGTTATGGAAAGGCTGATATCAGAATTACCTCAAGTCAATGGCCCATGAGGTAAACAGAGATATAGGTATCAAGATAGCAGGGCTGTCTCAGTTGGCTGGCTATATATATGAAATTTGAACAGTCTCCACTGTTTCCTGTGCCCGGAGGAAACTCAGGGCAGTGTATACTGGTTTTACTACCTGTCATATATAAAAAGCGAGCCATGGTGAATGCACTGGATTTTCATTACCTTTTCCTATAAATAATTTCATTGCATCAAATTGTAATATATTATATATTCAACATGAATAAATTTATATTAATTATTTACATGAAATGTTTGCATCAATGAGTTTAGTGAAATCACTTTGTATTTAAAATTCCAGTATTTGTGACATAACTTAAATCAGCACTGACAGTAAAGGATTTATGAGTTGAGGATTACTGTATAGGATTAAGGTTATCGCTAAAAAGGTTTTTCCATTATCACAGGTTTGAACCAACAATTATTTCCACATGTGCTCTAATTGGCACATGCCAGTGTTTTCAAGAAGCAAGAGATTTTATCTGATAAAGTAAAATATGTGATAAAATAATATTAGATGACATTTTTTTGCACAATTGACATCAAGATAATATGTTTAAAATACAGTTTACCCATATATGCTTTCACATATTACTATTTTGTGTCAAAACTCTAATTCAGCAAATGTTTCAATGCATGATACTTAAAATAAATAATACACACATTGTGTACATATATGATGATGACAGCCAGTTTTGCCTTTCCATTGGAGAAAAGTGTTTATTTGAACATTCATTGTGTAATGATATATTAACATTAAGTTAGTATAGCTATTGTGCACTTTAATATATGACACCAGACTGGATATGTTTTGTTTGGAATTTTTCCTTTTGTAATTTTTTTTATCAGATAGCCTTTCTATCATGAATTATACTTAACATGAATCATGCCTCTTTATATTATATTTTTTAATAAAGTAATTGAAAGTAATGAATTACTTTTCAAAAGTAGTTGTAATTTAATCATTACATTGTAAAATTTAAGTAATTTGTAATTTTAATTGGAATTTTTCGAAGTAATTTTAATTATAAAGATTACTTTTTAGTGTAATTGGCCCCAACCCTGGGGGTCATAATAACCCTTTCTGCCTGTCTCAGACAGGCAAACACTTGCATGTAAAGGCATTTTTCATTTTCAGTTTCTGTACCAATCCATTGGAAGGGTGAACACCAAGATGTTTTCCACAATAGTAACTGCAGTGCCCTATAGATGATCACCTTGTCAGTCTGTACTTCCATACTTCCTTCCATCTGTCATTCTGTCAATGACACTTTCTTTCATGGGCACTAACTCAACAACAACATACTTCAGTTTTCCCAAATTCACAGGAATGATTGGTCCATACAAGGGCTCCAGACCTATTGAATAACAGACCTGTCAGAATTCCAATATGGCCACCACAGCCAAATCGCTGATTTTCTTTCGTGTGCACAATAACTCAACAACAACATATTTCAGTTTTCCCTTATTCACAGAGATGATTAGTAGATACGAGGGCTCCAGACCTATTGAATTACAGACCTGTTGGAATTACAATATGGCTACCACAGCCCAATCGCTGATTTTCTATTGTGCACAATATCTCAACAGCAACATACTTCAGCTTTCCAAAATTCACAGGGATGATTAGTCCATACAAGAGCTCCTGACCTATTGAATTTCAGACCTGTTAGAATTCCAATATGACCACCAGAGCACAATCCTTGATTTTCTTTCGCACCCTGTATCTCAACAAGAACATGCTTTCTCAAACTCACAGGGATCATTGGTTCCCATATGGGGGCTTCTGACCTATTGGAATACAGATTTGCTCAAAATCAAATATGGGCAACAAAGTTCAATTAGGGATTTTCTATTGCACACATTATTTCAGACATATCTTCTTTAATATTATTTGAACAAGTAGGATTTTTTCCCTCATGCATATGGATAAAAACCTATTTCTAATTGTCATATTTTTCAACTCTAACCTGAACTTTTCACCCACATGTAAACTAGTGAAGCAATACCAGAATGCGGGGCCCTCTGAGGAACAATGTCTGACCACATCTAGTTTCCTGTAATTTCCTATAAATGTGGTCTTTAATGTCTGATACTTCCCAGTATTTAGGCCCTCATATCATATATTTTCCTGTTTCTTCATGGAAAATCATGTTTCTGATGTAACAGTGTTACTTTCAAAAACATTCAATTCTTCTTGCATGTAAGAGTGCATGTAGGATGGTACGTAAGATGGCAGAAGCAGGTTTACCCTGAGCAAAGTGTTACTGAAAGTTTGAAATGATGGTAGGATGCATCTTTAGCAGAAAGGCATTTTTTCCACGGAAAGGTAAACTGCATTTCCATTGGAAAGGTGAAACTTTCAAAGTATTATGATCTCTGTTATCTGGGGGAAAGAGTTGATGATTTACCGGTATCATACTAGTGAGCCATTTATTTGACTTCACAAGCATTCACTGTGGTTGCCAACCTGCTGCTGAGTACTACTACTAGACGTTATCAGATATTGACAGACACAAATTGATTGAGCTAGCCCAAATTAAACATTGGTGTCAATATTTTTGTAAAGTTTTCCATCAATTAAAACAAGATACATGTTAAATACATAAAAAATATGGGATATCAGCATTGTTTTCTTGCTGATCTCTGTACATTTGTTTAGATTAATAAGACAACTTATCATAACAATTTTTTTTTAGATAGTTGTAATTGTTCAGATTGTGGATAAATGATCAAATTCTTGGTTCTCAGTTTTCAATTTCGAATACACAACTTTTTGTATAAATGTGTTTGGATAAACTGTTCCTTACCTTACCTATATTTTTACTTCAGAGTAATAATCATGAGGGATATCAGAATACTAGTATTATGGTAATTTTCTTTATGAACTGTCACTACCTATCTGTTTATTTGCATATTTCATGGATTGCATACTAAACAATGTGATTGTTCATAAATGCATAATTTCACTGTTTGTTTGTAATAAGAGATATTTTTAGGTGTTTAAATTTAGATATTTATTAATAGGATTGTACTAAAAGAATCATGATACTTGTTTTTTGGTGTTAAAATTTAGATATTAATAGGAGTATACTAAAAGAATCATGATACTTGTGTTTGGGTGTTAAAATTTAGATATTTATTAAAAGCTGTATACTAAAAGAAACATGATACTTGTTTTCTGGGTGTTAAAATTTAGATATTTATTTATAGGAGTATACTAAAAGAAACATGATACTTGTTTTTTGGGTGTTAAAATTTAGATATTTCTATATAGGAGTATACTAAAAGAAACATGATACTTGTTTTTTGGGTGTTAAAATTTAGATATTTATTAATAGGAGTATACTAAAAGAATCATTATACTTGTTTTTTTGGGTGTTAAAATTTAGATATTTATTTATAGCTGTATCCTAAAAGAAACATGATACTTGTTTTTGGGTGTTAAAATTTAGATATTTATTAATAGGAGTATACTAAAAGAATCATGATACTTGTTTATGGGTGTTAAAATTTAGATATTTATTAATAGGAGTATACTAAAAGAATCATTATACTTGTTTTCTGGGTGTTAAAATTTAGATATTTATTTATAGGAGTATACTAAAAGAAACATGATACTTGTTTTTGGGTGTTAAAATTTAGATATTTATTTATAGCTGTATCCTAAAAGAAACATGATACTTGTTTTTGGGTGTTAAAATTTAGATATTTATTAATAGGAGTATACTAAAAGAATCATGATACTTGTTTATGGGTGTTAAAATTTAGATATTTATTAATAGGAGTATACTAAAAGAATCATTATACTTGTTTTCTGGGTGTTAAAATTTAGATATTTATTTATAGGAGTATACTAAAAGAAACATGATACTTGTTTTTGGGTGTTAAAATTTAGATATTTATTTATAGCTGTATCCTAAAAGAAACATGATACTTGTTTTTGGGTGTTAAAATTTAGATATTTATTAATAGGAGTATACTAAAAGAATCATGATACTTGTTTTTGGGTGTTAAAATTTAGATAATATTTATAGGAGTATACTGAAAGAATCATGATACTTGTGTTTGGGTGTTAAAATTTAGATATTTATTTATAGCTGTATCCTAAAAGAAACATGATACTTGTTACACCATTATGAAAACATCCTGTAAATATTTCATAGCCCAAAAATGGCCCAATATTGAAATATCATGAAACATATTTGAATATCTTATCAGAATCCATCGTACAGAGTTATATTTATTTTTTGAGGTATATGCACTCAACTCTACAGAGGACATAAGACATTGAGCCATAGGTTTTTTTTTGGTTTAGTATAACCTTTTAATCCTATGTGATTGGTTGATAGAGTCCCTTTAAATCATGAATAGGAGCTGGTTATATTATAGTGCATCTTAGTACATGATACCTTTGATATTTATATTGGTTGTATTCGACTGTTAAGTCTCACTTCAAAAAGTCTAAAAAAACCCTAATCCTTACCCCTAACCTAACCCTAAACCCTAACCTAATATTGGCTTTATGTGAGAGAGAAGTCTCACTTCCAATAGTTTCTGTGCTCGGATAAAGATGTGAGAAATTGATATTTTAACAGCAATAAAATGTGGAAAGAAAAAAATACAATCAAAATTTCAATCAAAGTTATCATACCTAAGTATAATTAATTGCTTTTAAGAAACAGTCAATCAAGCTGAATTTTTGCGCATGTATTTTTATTGAATTATACTCTGTTTAGGTCTTTTGTATGGTGCGATCATGAAAATGGAACCCTTTGGAGACACTGAGAACATTTATTGCGAAAATTCTCACCCTTGAACATTAAGTCAACAACAGTAAATTAAAAAATTCTTTAAAGTGTCACTATCTCAGCCTGTACTCCCAAAGTCTCTTGGAAAATGTTGAAATTTTATTGTGGACTTGTTGATGAATTACCCCTAGCCTGGCTCATTACCAACACAGAAATGTGAGTTTAGGCCAGGTCTTCCATGAAGGAAATACCACCCATCTGTTACAGTGTACTGTGCACACAATGCTAATCTCTCACACAGCTAGAGACACTGATAACTAACAGGGGGTGGGCTCTGTAAAAATCTTCACATCTTGAGGGAGAGACAAGGTGTGATTTATGCGTAGCAACTGTGCAATGTTTGATAATTGTATTCAGTCAGGCAGGTTGTGGTCCAGCTGTTTTTTACTGAGCTAGGCTATAGCTATGACACTGCATTCTATGAGAAATGACAGGCACTGGAGGGTTGGCTGTAGTTCTGACAGCACCCTGAGACAGCTGCAGTTGTTCAGCTCTCTTTCAGTTAGTTATAAAATTAGGAACCAGATGGCAGCAGTCGCAAACAAGCAAGCCAGACAGATCCACCCAGCAGTGTGTGTTGGTGCTGGCTCCTTATAAGTATCACAGTATCCTAATATCTTGATTCAGAGGCACTAGATAGTGATTTATTTTTACCTTATGCCAGGGCATTGTAAACTTATTTCATCAAGTTTTTGGTAAAAAATAAATCATACCATTATACCATACTATTAAGATCTTGCTGGAAGCACCCTCACATATACCGGTACTGATCCTAACAATTTTTCTGGCTGACAAACAGTCAGCTTGAAAAATCTGTAGATTGGATTCCATCTTAACAACTTGAAACTGATATTCCTCCTGTCATGCTTCCATGTACATAATAAATTATCTGATAGTGTTTTTACTGATCTCAGCTATGGTACTCATTTTATAAGCAGGTGTAAGAATAATTTATTCTGACAGAGTCATTTCTTATCTATTTACATGAACGCAGGACCTGGGGCAAGTCTTCACAAAATTGGGTCCAGAAAAAAATATCATAAAGGCCATCCCCCCAAAATTATTGTTCTATGGATTTGCTGTTCCTATTTTTCACCGATCTGTTTTTTTTTTTTGCACAGTTAAAGTTAAAATCTAAATTTGTACAATGAAAAGAAAACCATGAAAATCATTGGGCTTATCCTGATAGAACAGCATATATATATATATATATATATATATATATATATATATATATATATATATATATATATATATATATATATATATATGATTTTTCTTACAAACCAGCTAATGTATTATGAATTTTACTCTTAATGATCACATATGATGACATCTGTAGGCGCATTCTTGAACTATTTTACTCTACTTGGCTCTCGCCCTCCTATTTGATTTGTTGTCAAAATGTGTGATGTGGGAAAATGTCACAAGAAACCATAGTCATTATTTTGTCAAATAAAGTAAAAAGCATGTATTATTAGAATATCTGAATAATGTCAATACAGTTTTGTAATTTGTTGTACTTCAAATTGAAAATACACATGTGCAATTATGCAAAATCATAAAAATGCTTTGGAAAATAAGAGGGTTTTCAGTAGATTTTAAAATATCCCAGCTGCCAAAGTCAGACATTTGTGTGCTTTTTAAAGAAAGTAAAGAAATATCAATTCCAGTCCACATGTACAGGGAACATAAGCTCTGACCATTGTCCTAATCAGCACCTGCAATGTCCACTTGACCAATCAGCTGACAAAAGAATTGGTTTATTTCAGGTAATCTTAACCTCTGATTGGGGTTCCAACACAGGTACATTTGTAATTGATTATTGATGAAAATTTGATTCATTCAGTATTTCTTGATTTGATGATATACATGCATGTAGCATCAGCTTGAAATAATGTAATATACATTTTAGCTTATGATGTGAACTATTTACTTACAGGTAATAACCCCAGACAGACAGTCCTGTACCTGTAGGAGAGAACAAAGGAAATCACCCAAATAGAAGACCAGCAGGGCACCGTTCATGTGGTTTGGCCTGAAAGGGCTCTGTAAAGTAAGTCATCTGTCTTGTAGTTAAGGCCAGACTTTTTTTATTTTTAGGTTAATGAACAAATATTCTATCAAGGATGGGAAAATATTGAACTGTCAAACAGTTCTGTTATTTTCTAAATGCAATGCATTAAAAATAATAAATACAAACAGACATCAGTGGCAACTATGAATAAAGAGACCAATGAGTCTGAAAGCTCAGCTTAATTCACAAGCCAGCAATTGTAAAAACTATATCAGGAAAAAAAATTGCTTCAGGTCTGCAGATTTGTTACCTGCTTATATTAATTGCTAAGGGCAAAAATATACTTATATAATAAGGTGAGTGAAAATATTGATAAAACTTCATTTTTTCTTCAATTTAATGATATTTCAGGTACGAAGGTTTGTAAGCTAAAAAACTAAAAAAAAATATCTGGCCTATGGTTTACCATGAAATATTACTCCTTTTAATTGTGGATATTGTTTAAAATTTACCTGTCCAGAATGTGAACACACCTGATGCAAAATAGTACTAAGCAGGTATAGTAGTGATGTAGGACTTGAATCTTGCACTCAAGACAAACTTTCACTCAAGGATCCTGAAGGTCAAGAAATCGGATTGAGTCCGTGTTGAGTCCAATAAAAATTTGTCATGTATGGGCAAATGTTCAGACTGGAAAACATACCATAAAGACATATGTATGAACTATTTACAGGAATTTACAGATTTGTTACCAAAACAAATGAAGTGGCTTGGACCTGGACTTATACTCGGACTCAAAAAGTCTGGAATAGACTGCAAGACTGAGGTATACTACCACTGTATGAAAGCAGACAGTGTTCACACATCCCAGAACTCGTCAGTAACATTGTTGTAAAGGGATCTATTCACATACCAGATATAAGTTAAAATACATGAAATAAAGTGTTTCTTCCTTAAAATATTATGACATCTGCCAGTATTTTAGTTGTAAAATTGTTTGTTTAATTACTTCTGTACACAGTTGGAAAGAAGCTTGAACTTGACACAGTCAGTTGCACCAAACAAACAGTGCTAACACCTACTAGCAGCTGTAAAGCACAACTTCAAATTGAGATATTTCAAGATTTAGCTAAAATGAACTAATAATATGAGTTAATATACATATAATTACAAATGTTTATAAAATTATAAATTTCAGAGAAATGTGTGAGCTGCCTCATATTGAATGCATATAGAGCTTAAATTTTCCAGAACATGGTAGTGGGACACACAATTCCACAACCATCCCCTATCTTAAACAGAGGATTAAAGACTTTCTGCATGCTAATACCAATATAACTTGTGCTCATTTGCTTTTTGATTTGCACATCCCTGCAGATTTGCAATCCTGATTAAATCATGTAACCATCAGAATTAAGTGTTTACATAGTTACAAAATGTGGATTGAATCTGAACTCAGTAACACTTAATGCTTAATTCAGATTGATTCTATATTCAAGACAGATTGAAATTTGTCATATGAAAGAAATAAGTGAAAAGTTTACTTCGGATGTTATTGGTGACAGTCACAATCATGAACCTGTTTCTACCTGTTATAATGATGTTTTAAGCGAACCTGTGAGCTTATGCGATGGTGCAGCGTCGTCCGTCCGTAGTCAGCCGTCCGCCGTCCAGGGCTGGCTTTCTGCCGTCCATGGCTGTAAGTCAGAAACTGTCTGAGCTAGCAGCTCCAAATTACATGTAAGAATTAGTCACATGTGAAACTTGGCGCCCTGGAGCTTATTATTGGGTATCTGCATTAATTTAGATTTAATAGAGAAAAAGCTTAAAAACCTTTAAAAATCTTCTTCTCTGAAACTGTCCAGCCAAAATGTCCATTATTTCACAGAAATGATCCCTGGAACAATCTCTCTCAAGTTTGTTCGAATGGTTCCAGTTTGGAGATTTTTGGCCGAGTTACAGGAGGTTGAACTTAGTCATCTGTCCAAAAAAGCACACTAGAATTAAAATCTCAGAAACGGCTAGAGCTATAATCACCAAATTTTATACAAATGTTTGTCACATATATTTTATCTGATATTGAGGTATAGGTGGCGCCACCTACATTGATGTGTTTTTTACAAGCGAAAATGTAATTTTAAACTCTTCTAGCTTATTCACTGATTTATGATGAAACTGTTAAGCTGATTGGTTTAAACTTTCCAAGAATTATTCAATGGTAGTCTTCTGCCAGTTTTATAAGAATAGATTGGGTAAGTACAGTTAAAAAAAGCATTGTAGCCAATTGAAAAAGGCTTTCTGTATTTGAAAACAGATTTGACAACATGCTGAGTTGCATCAGCCGAGTCAAGATTTCACTCAGTACAAACATGTGGGTCCAGACATCACCATGGCAACTGACCTGGCTCTTGGGGGGTGTCTACACAATGTGTTTAGATGTCTAGACACAGCGTCTAGACATCTAGACACAATGTTTAGATGCAGAATTCCCAGATTATTTGAACTATATCTTTCAACTGTTTACATTTTAAGTGAATCTGGTTTATCATCAGGTCACATGTGAACTGCTGCGCCCTAATTTTTGGTTGACCTCTGACCTTTCCTCGCTGCCCAGCGTCCATTTGTGCGTCTGTTTCCACTCATAAACCCGCATATCTCGGGAACCGTTTGACCAATCAGGCTAAAATTTTGCACAAATGTAGCCCTTTGATAGCTTTATAACATTCACTAAAAATGGTGGCGCCACCTGCAACCATTTTTGCACAGCGTCCATCTGATCATCTGCCTTGGGATAATATCACTCATATCTCAGCAGTGGTTTGACTTATCCACCTGAAACTTTGCAGGTTTATACATCCTGAACAGCTTAATCAATATTTTGACAGGTGGCGCCACCTTCATTCAGGTTTACTCTGCAGACATCCAAGCTCATATCTCGGGAACCATTTGACCGATTGGGCCAAAATTTTGCATGTGTATAGATCTCGCATAGCTCTTCATCTTAGGCAAAACTGGTGGCGCCACCTACAACCATTTTGCACAGCGTCCATCTGTTCATCTGCCTTGGGATAATATTACTCATATCTCAGCAGTGGTTTGACTATTCCACCTGAAATTTTGCAGGTTTATACATCCTGGAAAGCTTTTATGATTTTATGACAGGTGGCGCCACCTACATTCAGGTTTACTCTGCTGACATCCAAGCTCATACCTCGGGAACCATTTGACTGATAGGGCCAAAATTTTGCATGTGTATAGATCTCACATAGCTCTTCATCTTAGGCAAAACTGGTGGCGCCACCTACAACCATTTTGCACAGTGTCCATCTGTTCATCTGCCTTGGGATAATATTACTCATATCTCAGCAGTGGTTTGACTATTCCACCTGAAATTTTGCAGGTTTATACATCCTGGAAAGCTTTCATGATTTTATGACAGGTGGCGCCACCTACATTCAGGTTTACTCTGCAGACATCCAAGCTCATACCTCGGGAACTGTTTGACCGATTGGGCCAAAATTTTGCATGTGTATAGATCTCACATTGCTCTTCATCTTAGGCAAACTGGTGGCGCCAACTGCAACAATTTATGCACAGCGTCCATCTGTTCATCTGCCTTGGGATAAAATCACTCATATCTCAGCAGTGGTTTGACTTAACCACCTGAAATTTTGCAGGTTTATATATCCTGGACAATTTTCTCAATTTATGACAGGTGGCACCACCCACATTCACATTTACGTTGCAGACATCCATGCTAATATGCAACACACCTCATTCTTTTCCCCTTGCCACTTAATCCATGCCTAACTTCACCCATCCCACCCTGATTTCTGCGGAAACACATAGTCGCTTGTCGACTACCTATATTCTAGTTTTAAAATGTCCTAGTCTGAAACTTGCAGGTCCGAAATGTCCATTTTGCTGAAATCATAATGACTAAGGTAGATATGCATGCAAGACTTAAAAGGATCAATATTAAATTTTAAAATAAACCTCCATTCATACTCCCAAACTTTGCACAGGTTCGCATTAGGCCTGTAGGCCTTGTTTTCATATATTGTGTGTACTTTAATATTAATCCCCATCCTGAAGTAATGAATCAGTCTGTGTCTCAGACTGACAAACTTTAATACAGTAATTCACAAATTTTACAACATAAAGGCCCAAACAGTGGTGTTGGGAGCGATGACTAATTATGATCAATGATTGGTTGCCTGATGCTAAAGATCCAATGATTGTTCTTGCAATACCATAATCAATTACAAAGTTTTTCACAAATGTTTATTCTTTTGACGGAAGGTTTGCTTTCATAAAATTAATATGAACAAACTTCAAAACAATCTGTGTTACTAATAAATTCACTCCTAAGATAACTATATATGGTTGTAGGCGTTAGAATTATTATATACAGCATTAGAAAATATTAGTTTTAGATAATGTTAAGCCTATATATCAATTAAGAGGATGTACAGGTCTATATTTGATCAGATATTTAATGTTCCTGGAGGTCAACCATTTTTTACTGACAACTGGTCATGAAATTACCATACAACTGATTCCCAACACTCTTCAAAAGCGACATATTATCAGTCATTGGTTGCTGACATGCTGTCAGTGATGGATTATGACCAAAGAAGCAACTCCTTACACTGCCAAAGAGACAAATTAAATACATTAGCCCTTAAAATGATTCTGAGGTTATTTGCTTGACGACAGTTCAGGACAATCTCATTAATTCATACATTTATACATGCTCTTGTAGCTTGATGAAACTGGTACAACAAAACCAGTAAATTGACCTCACCACCAGAGCCCTTATACCTTACCCTTTTGACCAAATTATTATTATGAGCCCCCAAAATGCTCCTAAACAGAAGGTCTTCCTTGCTACGGCTATTTGCAGGACAATAATGACATCATCATCTGGAATCACTGCACTGATGTGTATAACGCAGTCATTGTTAACCATTTTGTGATATTTTGGATTATTTGTCTCATACGAATTACATGGCATGCAGGTAAGACATTAATAATCATGTGGTAGTCGAGGAATGGCTCCTTTTTTATACTGTCTCCTTTGTATAAAAAATTATCCTGGAAAACATGCCACACGGGCACTGGTACAGACTACACATTTTCTGTTTTGGAGAGCTCTCCCAAATTATGCAAATTATATTATGGTTAGGTGACTCACAGTTTACAGTAATATCGGCAACCTTATTGGCTGCATGGAGCAGTTATGCTCATTATTATTCATTAAATAAATATGTAAAGTTCATGGTGAGGTCAATTAATGTAAAGTTCACTTAGAATATTTTAAAATTTGAATCTTTA
Source organism: Sipunculus nudus (assembly GCA_026874595.1). Taxonomy (NCBI): domain Eukaryota; kingdom Metazoa; phylum Annelida; class Sipuncula; order Golfingiida; family Sipunculidae; genus Sipunculus; species Sipunculus nudus. The sequence goes on from CM049309.1 coordinate 47,017,857, forward strand.
TTAATTACAAATGTAAGACATCTTTGTGCATTAATACTTAAAACATCAATCAATCATACAGATATTTGAAAATTTATGATTTTTTTGTCAGCAGAATCATATTTTATATGACAGTGGCCAAATGTAATACGGGAGTAGTACCTATATAGCCAACAGGTGACAGCACATTAGGCATATGTTCATGGATAAGATGAGCAAGCACACATTGAACTCCTCACTCATTGTTTTCATATCTGGTGCCAACAATATGGTATCATTTACTCTGTGTCTGTAAACACTGTAGAACTAGTGTTTAGATTTATGTGTGTGGAGTCTTTTGTTATACTGTTTGCATTTTATATATAAACATGTGAAATGAATATTTTTCAAAGATATATGTAGTTCTAATATAATTATTGTATTTGTGGGTGAATAACTCATTTATGAACATAGATATGTTAGCAAAGGCAGATATGTTGCTTTTGCACATGGTCCAGAATAGCAAAAAAATCACATCATGAATAATTTTGCAAATGTGTGTACTACCTTTTATGGTTTTATATTTAAATTCTAAAAGTCTTTAGCCAATAATCACTAAGGTTCAATTCAGCCAGAAAAATGTTATGTACAACCCACTTCACAGTTCACTTGCATTGTGCAATGTTAACCAATTGAAATGAATCTTACCTTGTAAGCTGTTTTGTAGTTTTTATTGCTGTCCAGAGGCCAGACAGTAAATGATCTCTGTGTATTGTAATTTAGTCTTAACCCACACATTGGGTGCTCTAATGTATTAGCCTCATTGAGAAAAGACTGTTTCACTCATAAACAAGTGCACCTTGAAGGGGTTCCTAGGTAGTATGACCCAGGATTTGGGTTCATTACACACCCAGGACCTGCAGATGCAGTAGTCACCAGGCCTGGTTAACACCAGGAAGTAAAAATAAAAGGAAGCATGTGATACTGCCTTGTCACTTAGTCCAAACCTTGAATGGAATTCTGCAGATGAACATACAGTTAGAGTTAAGCTAGCATTTAAAAAAATGGAGGCTGTTACTGCCAACAAAAAAAAGACTCATTCAATGCAAGATAGTTATTAAGATCAAGTGAGTAAGAAAAACAATTAATGATAGGTATATTTAAACACCTGAAATAAGCAGCATAGAATAAATATATATATATATATATATATATGTATCAACGTGTAAACCATTCTCCCTATCCTGGTAGTAGAATTATTGGTCATGTGCCCTTAAGTTTCACCTGCCAGCCATTGGGATCTCAATAAAATGTAGCTTTAATTGTTAGGAGTTCAGTAGGACCCTATATTTTGGAGGAAAATGTCAGAGACCCTGTGCATTGTTCATGGATGGTTTTAATAACTACATATGTATAGCCACTGCAGCCTTACAAAGATCCACAAAAATAAGAGGACTTTAACCTTTCCATGAATGTCCTAATTCAGTACAATGAATGCCCTAAAGGGGCTTATTCCAATATCTGATGTCTGTTAACTGAAGATAAATCCTTTAAACGTTTTATAAAAATATGCCAGAAAATACTGAGCGATGGAACACATTTTATTTTGTTTATATTCACATGTCTATAACCTTGGGGGGGGGGGGGGAGGGGCACCCAAAGTAATCCAAAAACATTCAACAAGGACATCTGGCAGCAAGTCAGATGAACCATGGGTTTGCAAATGGGGTTTTGCTAGTGACCTTTCAGCTATGTACATATGCGACCAACTGACTTTTAATCAGTTTTATCGTTTTTCTGTTAGCCACTGTTTTAACTAACTGTGTGTGGTTAAACAAGCTAATACACCCACACACAGGATGCATAAGAAACATAGCAGGAATTATCTGCATTTGATTAAGATGTACCCAGAATAAGCCAGACATCACATTAATTCTACAGATAAATTTAAGAGGTATTTGAATAGCTGGCGCTAAATCGATAAAGTTTTACCCATTTTTAATTACTATATATTTATCCAAAGCCAGAAATGCTGCAATACGCAACTGTGTTGATCAGGGCCATATATAAACCTGGCATATCCTCATTTTTGGCTTGCGTGCACCACAAACTCAGTAAAGGTGGCAATGTTCACTTTGGGTGTCAGTTTGCACTCATCTCAAATGATGGACCAACTCTTTCACTTGATAATTTAAATGGCATAAAATATGTTACATTTTGGCTAAAGCCTTGCTTATTTTATTTGCCTGTAACCTCATATACTCTTAGGTGTTATAAACTATATCTTGTTTTACAGTACTTACATTATTTTTAGGTATTTAGGCAAAAAAAAATAAAAGGTATGGTTCTCAGGCACCGCCCGCGTCAATTTTAACCCCCCGCATTAAACATTTTTATTTTGATTTTTAAATTTCAAGAAAATAAATAATAAAATATATGTAGTGTTTAGCAAAAAATTTGTTATTTTCATGCTTTACCCTGATTATATGACATTTTTATCAAAAATCCAAAAAAAGGTCAAAAATAAAATACCGCCCGCCCGCACTGATTTCTGAAAAAAAGTGCCTGAGAACCATACCTTATTTTTTTTTGGCCTTATATTAAAGTCATAAAAGCCAACATAAGTTTAACAAATAGAAAATATGTATAATTCACAGCCATATAGTTCAAATTACAGTTTAAGTCAGGGTTGCATCTATATTTATTAACAGTCATTTTATTTCCTTGATACAATGATACAGCCAGTAAAGCATATAGTTATCATATCCATGTGGCATAGTTATATCTATTGATATACTGGTATATCGATCCAGCCCAATATAGACTAAAGTATTTCACTATAAGTTAAAAAAAAATATAAAGTATAATCAATACAATCTGATAATTTTAAAGTAGAAATTTAACTATTATTACAAGTGACTTTGCAAAAACAGTTAAGCATGTTGTTGATATTAATCTGGTAACAGAAGATTTTTAATGATTTAGGAAAAGCTATATTATACCAATTGTTTATGACATCATCAATATTTTCAAGCCTTCTAGAGGGTAGTGTTGGGACTGAGGGTAGTGTTGGGACTGAGGGATGTGTTTACCAGGAACTGAGGGTAGTGTTGTGACTGAGGGTAGTGTTGGGACTGAGGGCAGTGTTGGGACTGAGGGCAGTGTTGGGACTGAGGGTAGTGTTGGGACTGAGGGTAGCGTTGGGACTGAGGGTAGCGTTGGGACTGAGGGTAGCGTTGGGACTGAGGGTAGTGTTGGGACTGAGGGTAGCTTTGGGACTGAGGGTAGTGTTGGGACTGAGGGTAGTGTTGGGACTGAGGGTAGTGTTGGGACTGAGGGTAGTGTTTGGAGTGAGGGTAGTGTTTGGAGTGAGAGTAGTGTTGATGATTGGTCGACTGATGCAGAGTTTTTCACAAAGCTTTTATAAATTTTAATTAACAACAATTGTTTGAACAATTTGTGTTTACTAATAGATTCACACCTATGTTTACTATATACACATGTAGGCTATACAGTTATTAGATGTATTAACCAGTGTGTAGGCCTATATATCAATTGAGAGGATGTATAGGTCTATATTTGATCAGAAATTTCATACTCCTAGAGGTCAGTCAATTTTTACTGATGATTAATCATTAAATTACAAAGTTTGATTCCCAACATTTCTCAAAAAATGCCTAATAATTGATCATCATTTTATGATATACTGTTGATGATTGATTATGATCAAGGAAGCAACTCCAAGTACTACTAGAGGGCTCAGGATTGCTATGCACAGTCCCAGATTTAATCCAAAATCCTAACCTGTAGTTTAGGAAATTTACCAAATACTTAGGGTACTATTGGGATATCCCTGCTTAACATCTGAGGAACTGACATTGATTGAACCAGAGACTTTCAGCTCCAACTTCCATTGCTTTTACTAGGGCTGTCTCAATTTGATCACCAGTGCATTGACACCTAATACTAAGTCCAATAATGTATGGCTATTATCCGATGTCTCTGTATATTTATATATTGACTATGTCAGAGACGAGATTGAAATCCAGGCGGATTTTAAATTCGCCTAGACGAGATTGCGATTGTGATCTCGCCTAGGTGAGATTGCAATTGTGATCTCGGCTAGACAGATTTTAAACTTGCCTAGACCAGATCACAATCGCAATCTCGCCTAGGCGAGATTAAAATCCATGATGGAGAAGGCTAGGATTTTAATCTCGCCTAGGCGAGTTTAAAATCTGTCTGGTGTCATCCAGGCGAGTTTAAAATCTGTCTGATATTACTTAGGCGAGTTTAAAATCTGCCTGGGCGAGATTAAAATAGTGATCTGATCTAATTTCCTAATATATTAAGCATTGTAATTGACATATGAAAGATGTTTTCAGTCGGATTTTCAATATTTTAACACTGAATGGTTATATATAGTTAAAAGGTTATATATTTATTAATATTTACAGAATATTATAGTATTAATGTAATAATTAACTTTTTTACAGTAATGTAATAATTATTCATGTGATAATTAACATTTATTTTGGAAACAGAATGATGAAATAGATATTTGATTATTATTTGAACCTTTGATGTGTTTCATGTGGTCTACAGCATCCCTATCATACCAATTATTTGCTAAACATTAATTAATCTTTATTTTTTTCTCCAGTTTTCTTTACAACCTTAGGATTGTAAATATCACTAATAATTTTTACAAAAAAATAATTTGTAATTGTATTTAAATATATGGCAATTAGAGAGTAACAAGAGGTATTTTGAAGCACACTTATGAGATATAATGAAGAGCAAATCTGGGGGAAAAAGTCATCCAGTTGCATACTGAATCAATCATAGATAGATAGATAGACAGATAGATAGATTAGTTTAGATAGCTATTACTTCACTATTTAATGAGTATATTACACATTAACATAAACAATCATCCTATTTGATAATTCTTACAGGACAAACAGAACAAATAAGTTGGTTGATCTAGTTCAAATGTTTCTTTTCACCCAGGTATTCAACACTCAACAGTCAAAACATGTACACTTATGGTACAAAATATGCAGGGTATCAGTATTTATGATGGACTTTGATACACCATCCTTTTTTCAGGTAATTTAACATCATATGAGAAAAGGTAAAAGTTGATACACAGATGTATGCAAGTGAATATTTCTTTGTCTTATTTAGTCTTTTCTTATAATGTATATAATATTCTTCTGATCTTTTTTTTTAATGTTTTGTGAGGCATTTTGTGAAGCTTCAATATTTATGTAGACTGTGTTACAATATAACTGCCTTTTTTTGGACAGTATTATATTGTATCAGAAAATATATCTAGATTCATAGAGTAATAGATCATTTATGCATGTGAACATGCATTGAATTATATTGATAAAAAATAAATGAGCTATGTTCCTTTTGTCTTTTTAAAATACTACATTACTAATACCAGTTTCCCTTCAAATTAATATTGACAACAAAATTATTATGTAAATAATCAGCAGAAGCCCACATCATATATCATTTGAATATGCCATATACAATACCAATGTAAGTTTCTTATTACACAGTTTATAAATAAATATATAAAATAAAAAAATTAATGTTAATTATTACATAAATATTATAATATTCTGTAAATAATATTAAATATATTTTACTTGTGAACTATACATAACCATATTAATAAAAAATATATAATATAAAATATTCCATTTCCAAAATTAATTTTAATTATTTAATTAATAATATAATCTGTAAATATTAATAAATATATTACTTGTGAACTATACGTAACCATTCAGTGTTAAAATATTGAAAATCTGACTGAAAACATCTTTCATAAGTCAATTACAATGCATAATTTATTGGGAAATTAGATCAGATCACTATTTTAATCTCGCCTAGGCAGATTTTAAACTCGCCCAAGTGATATCAGGCAGATTTTAAACTCGCCTGGATGACACCAGACAGATTTTAAACTCGCCTAGGAGAGATTAAAATCCTGGCCTGCTACATGATGGATTTTAATCTCGCCTAGGCGAGATTGCGATTGTGATCTCGTCTAGGCAAGTTTAAAATCCGTCTAGCCGAGATCACAATTGCAATCTCGCCTAGGCAAGATCACAATCGCAATCTCGTCTAGGCGAATTTAAAATCCGCCTGGATTTCAATCTCGTCTCTGACATATATATTGACAATATATGACAATGCAACATTTAACTAGCAACCTGCAGCATTTAGTAGTGTAATATTGCAGCAAGATCAAACCAGTTGAAGGAGCTGTTTCATTATTTATGATTCCTGAAACATTGAGCAAAGGAATGGCAAACTTGAAACATGATTTAACTTCAGAAGCAAAGAGGAACAATGTTTCTTATTCTACTTATATGTATCATATCATGTAACATGTCATGAAGTATGGTGATATGCATCATATCATATCTCATATTCAGAGTGAAGTATCATGATATATGTCATATCATATATTGTATTGTATCATATTGAAATTGAAGTATCATGATATTTATCCTATCGTGAGATTTTGTATCATAACTGCCATAGTTTTAACCATTACGCTACTTCTACCTTACCTTAAATTTAAGTTTAAAAAATGTTTACAAAAAAAATATGAACAATTCTTGAACCAGGCTGCAGTTTATTCTTTAATCACATACTGTTCCTGAAAAGACAGGAGATGATGTCAGGCAAGTTAAGTATTTACAGCAGACCCTCAGAACCCACGTTTCCTGTCTTAGATGAAGCCGATTAGGAGAAGGTGCCAGTGGGAGAAAGCAGACGGCAGTGATGTATTATTAATGGACTTACATATTGATAAGTTGGCATCCTCCATTCAGGTTATTTTAGTCATAGATGCAGATGTTTTGGAGCTGGTAAATGCAGGATGGCATACCACTTGAGGCTGGGATTCTGTTTACATATTTAAAAAATTAGGAGCAGGTATAGAGCACTGGAGCAGTTGAAACAAGATCCATATTTCCCTGGGGTGTGCATTAGTTTCTGCCTCATGATGTAACTCATTACAGCTGAGAGAAAGTAACTTGTTCTGGATAGCAGAAGGCTTAAAGATGATCCAGACGTGAGAAGTGTTTTATGCTGAACATGATCTTCTTCCAGACATGAGGAGGTTTCATACAAAACATATTCTTCATTTCCCAGTCTGTGTGTGGCTTACGTGGTGTATACTTGTTATTACAAAAATATACACATATGATATACACCCAAGACGTTTATATAAATGTACACAGCAGATAAACATCATTATAATTACAGTATACTAATAATAGATGTATGCAATCGATCGCCAAAGTTTTCCAGAAGTCTCATCCTGACACCAATAACCAATCAATAATAGGGAATTAACAGTGGAGTGTACAACCTTGAACTATGAATAGTAACAACGTAATAAAAAGGAGAGAAATAAGTGAAAAATATTAAATAAATAATCAAATAAAATAAAGAAAAAAAAAATTATAAAAAAGATACAAACAAGAAAAACAAAAACATACAAACAGAAAAAAAACCAAACTCAATAATTCGAAAAAAATACGGATACTTATATGCCTAAAAATTCATACAATGTATCACATATGGTATTCTGGTGGCTGAAATATTAAGTTAAAGTAGTATTACAAACATTATAAGATACATAATACACAAAATGCTAATTGATCAGTCTCCTACTGTTGATTTCCTTAAGCTGAAAGCATGATATACATAAGCAGCTAGTTTGGTTATTTCACATGTATTTTCTGATTTCAATATCTTTTTAAAATTATATTCTGTTGACTCTTGAATATCTTTTTGAAAATATTTAAACCGTAATTCCTTATATAAAGGACATTCCAACAGGAAGTGACTCATCTTCTATAATGTTATAACCATACCTCATACAATATTTACAGACTCTTTCTTCTCTATCCAAGCCATTCTGTCGTCCTGTTTCTATTTGTAACTTGTGATCTGAACATCTAAATTTAGCTAATGTGGTTTTGTGGTATTTATTAGATACACAACTAATATATTTTTCAACATTCAACATGGATTTGAAAAGACTATAATACTGTAACTTATTACTTGACTTTACATCACTACTCCAGTTCTGTTGTGCCATATCTATCAATCTTTCTTTAAAACATCTTATAAACCAGTTACGATCACCGACTTCTTGAGCCATATAAAACCAAAACCAGTCTGAAAAAGTAAAAATTTCACTCCTGTTACCCATGTTGATTTACCATTTTCATCAAGTTTCCTTAATAAAATATATAAACGTCTTGGATATTTTGCCTCTTCCATATGTTTTGTAAGACTAATATTTAATATGTACTTTAAGTTGCTTATTCAGGGAGAATTTCCTTTCCTTAATAGCCAATATTTGATGGGCTTGGGACGACAGCTGAATGGTCTGAATGGCTCATCCCTCCTGTTTTTTCAAAGATATCTCTCAAAAATCCATGGGGTGCTCTCATTACGGTGGTGGCGCTCATTACGTTGATACAGTATATGCCTTAGTTCTCCATCCTCACATTTACCTATCTGTGTACTTGCACTTATTTGTCACACTTCCCTGATTCAGCTTACCTGTGCTGTATTACATTGATGGATCTGCCTTGCAGCATTCATCTGTCTGTTCCATGGGTGTAAGAGCCAGGCAGGTGTTAGGGGGAGGGGGCTAGGGGCTGGAGAGTAGCTGCCTTCCCAAGGTCTGGCAAAATTATCCTCAAAAGAAACAAAACTCTGACAGAAATGCAAAATGAATAACAAATGCCTATTGATAGCAAATTAAATACCAGCTAATTGTCAGCAAAATACCTTGATAACTAGGTGTGCTGACATTTCTGTTGGCAGTGTTGGCATAAAGGTAGACCAAATAATTAATATTATAGTTGATGAGATAGGCAGAAAACAAACAATGTTTCTATTTTAAATTGCATGTTGTGTGATATGTGTTTTGTATCATGGACTGATAATGAGTTTGATTACATTTTTGTGTTTATTGTGGGAGTTATCAGCCCCTTTGCCTCCCTCAAACCAAGATTCCTCATACCGCTACATTCAGCACAGGATGTATAATGTCTACATATCCATATAAAAAATGTATAATCAGTTTCTTTCTAATCATTGAATTAAAATCCCTTTTAACATGGGTCAAGATGCTCAGCAATGTAAGCTATACTGGCCCATCTGACTAACTGCCAAGTGTTCAGAGCCTTTCCTTTTAGATAAAAAATTCATTTTGACTTCTGCTCTGAACTATTCTGAACGATTTTACATATATGGTATATCTTATTATAATGATATCCAAACTGTTATTGGTACAACACAACTGAAATGGCTGATTTCCTTTAATTTATGCATAAAGCTGCACTTGGTGGAAGACTTAAATTATACTAAAGTGATCTGGTGTGACAGTCTGCATAGCAGCTTAATTATCTTATTTTATGCATTCTCCTACATTTCACATAAAATAACCTTGTTTGGAGCTCTCAAGGTCAGTACTGGTCCATGTGTCATAGTAACCTAGTTAATTGGTTTGCTTGTTTGAACAAAAGATGTTTTTTAATGTATTTTTTAATATATATTATAGCTCATTTGTTATGCCAAATCACTTTAATATAGTAATGTTCCATCTGCACACAAGTACTGAATTACTCTAAAAAACTGACAATTTACCTGTGAGTATGAGTTTTGACTACAGGGGATAGCTATTTATATGTCTTGATTCAAACTGTGTTTAAAAATATAAAACATATATTCCCATACATTATTAAATATACAGTTGTATAAACATTGGGTTCTACATTGTTTGCTTAAATTTGTTTCTAAGCCAGAAGTATTGAATCAGCTGTGTATTTATGGCTGCACATAGATTACAACACTGTCTAGTATAAATCAGGTAGACCATTTGGTGATAGTTATAGCCATAGCCTTGACCTCTCTCATATAAGATACAGTAGTGTGTCATCATGGTACCTTCAAGCATGTAGTTTTTAACTTGATGGAGTTAGTAAACCCATGTTTCATCTACTTCATGCCCCTGTGCAGGTCATTTTATTGCTAACATGTGTGCCTTTATGAATATGTTATTGAAATTAGGAAATATTGTACCAATGGCTGGCATTCCTTAGTACCATCTGTTCTGTTAGGATTATCTTTTTTCAACAGGCAAAGCTGATTTTTCCCACCCAGTGATCTATATATAATGCTATATCACCCAGTGATCTATATATAATGTTATATATAATATATGATGTCATATGTTAAACATGCAGTTCATTTGTTTGTAGAATACAAATTGTAGGATACAAAGTAATGAAAATGTTCAATTTGGCAATATATAACAATCTCACCATATGTACTGAGTCAGGCTGTGCAGGTGAGACAGTCTAGTGTGATTAACCTCAAAGGTATGATATTCCACAAAAAAAATACCTTTGGATATTCAGGTGTTCATATCTTGAGTTTCTGTTTTTAAATAGGTTTGTTTTTTAGCCTGATATTGCTAAGGATGTGTATTGTCAATCTCATCGGACTTTACCCCTTTTCAGCCTGGTGTTTTGGGCTTGCTCTGTCATGTAGCTTTTCTCAGCTATCTGGGTAGCATTCACTCAGGCCCTACCCATATTAGGTATAGGTGCTAAAAAGTTATTATGTCTCCCCTCCCATGGGGAGACAAGTAGTGTTTGGTCTGTCATTGTCATCAATTGTTGTGAACTTGATAATTCGAACCACTCAATATTTTTTCATGAAATTTTAAATTTGAAATGTTTTCACAAATATCTCAAAAGAGTTTGAAAAACAGTGACCTTGACCTTCAAGGTCAAACAAGCTGAAATTAAATCTTTTGAATTATCACATATTTTTTCCTCAAACTTGATACTCAAATTGTTTCAAGCAAGTTCTTGGAAGAGTTAAAACTGGTGACCTTGACCTGGATCTTCAAGATCAAATCAGAGTCCTGAATTATTGCTCATTGTTACAACAATATCTTGTGAATGTGGTAACTCTTAAAGCACTGCATATTCTTTCCTCAAATTTGATACACTGGTTGTTTCAGCCAAGTCTCAAATAGGATGGAAAACTGGTGACCTTTACCTTCATCTTCAAGGTCAAATCAGCCAAAATAGAAATATTTTGTGAACACTGTTACTTAAATTTGAACCACTCAATATATTTTCATGAAATTTGATACATGAAATGTTTCTACCAAAACCTTGGATGTGTTCAGAAACCTCAGTGATCTTGACCTTCATCATCAAGGTCAAACTTCAGAAATCTGGAAATCAAACTTATGAAGTAGTCCATATTTTCCCCTGAAATTTGGGGATGGGAGGCCCATAAGGAGGGGAGACAAATATATGCTTTTGCATCACAAAATACAAACTCATTCTAGTTCATTCTTCTTTTTGCCTGCCACCCATAACCAGCACCTGTTGAGTCATGGGTGAAGGGGGCATACCTGTGTGGTTAAGACCTAAGCCAGATGTCTTAGCATTGAGAATGGTCAGAACAGAATGTGAACCCACAGATTTAGCATTTTGCCATTACACTCCATATGGTGTATTTAACATCATTTGAGATTTTTAAATCTGCAAGATCTCTTACGTTCATCAGAAATGTCTGCAGTGATTGGCTTGGGAGCTTATAACCAGAGAGTAGTTTGTTTATCGAGTTTGGGAGGAAGACTTTTTCATTCTCAGTGGATGAGTTTAACTGCAGAGTTGATGACATACGGTAATGGAGCACTAATGGATCCTCCATTGCCATGGAAACCTTTTGAAATTCATGAGTAGAATATCAAATTGAGGTGAAATAAGTGGATGTTCCCTGGTTCCCCACATAAACCTGCCAGGGGAAATTGATGTCTCTGATATTTTTTTCTATACAAATAAACTTTGTCTTTTGACCTTTTTTCAGTAATTATCTATTTAGTTGTAATTACCAAACTGTAAAAACATTAAAGTTATAAAACTCTGAAAACACTATCTGTGAAGTTTTTGTTCTGTACTTCCAATTGTATATAGAGATGGCTTCCTATATCCACCTACACATAAGATAATGTCAATTCAGATGTTGATTTGTATGACCTTTGACCTTTCCAGCAGTCATGAAACCTCAGTAGACCTATAGGCAGGCGGTAATTGGCTATACACCCAGAGGATATAGTGTTTGTTATTGAACATCCCACATGTGAGACTTCCTGCGTGGCTCATGGAAAGCTGGCACAGGGCTGGGGGTGTGCTATTTTCAGGGCTCACCTGCTTCAGGTAAATGCTGCAGTCTACAGCAGCATCCAGAAGACGAGCGGACTGCTACGGTCTGGAGAAGACAGTCTCCTCACTGCTAGCGCAAATGGCAGACACCTCCATCTGACCCCAACCAGCTGCGGGATGAAATCGCAAAATGGATGACTGCTGATCAATATGTTCACTATATGTACTAGAATTTCAGAGAAATCAGTGTTAAAATGGGATTAAACGTGACTGATGGGATCACGTAACTAAAAGGTCAAAGGTCAATTTTTCAGCAAAATAATATACTGATGAATAATTACAGTATAGACTGGAATGAGAGCTAATATCTCAGACTTTCTGTGGTTTGGCTGTAATTTCTGAGGACTTTGGTGATACCAGCTCACATTTTCATACAAAGACACCCCCCATCAAATTTATTTATTGTGGCTGAGAGTTTTGTGAGGGATACACTATTTATGTGTATTGTTTGTACACCTATAACCAGCCTATGGTGTTTGATGGGGAATGGAAAGCAACAGGTCTGTGGATAGCGTTGATTACCCATCATACAAGTGAGCCATCACCACTGAATGTATTCTCATAGGACTTTTGGCTGCCAGGCATATTAACTATGGACAACAAGCTTTGATATATACCCACCATACAAAGGCCAAACTGGGTGGATTTGTGTCCCGGTGTGATGTTTATAACCCAAACTCAGTTGTGTGGTTTTTCACAGTGGGCCATTAGAAATAAATATGTCTGGTTTTCTCAAAACTATTGGATGAGAGCAGCGGCAAGTCTTTCACAAACAAGATTGGTTTGTATAAACGGCTGACTCCAGTAGTTGAGTCTGGAAATTTCATTTGGTAACATGAACTCTTCCCAGTGGGAGAAACCACAGGGACGGCAGATTGGTCAATACCAGTAAGAAACAGATCTCTGGCAGAAAAGACAAGCAGAGATGCGAAGAGCTGATCACAAGTGTTTTACTGGATTATCTTCTATCAGGATAATCTGTATTTGTTAGGATTTTCAGGGATACTTACGTTCATTGTGATTTCATTAGGAGTACCACTGAATTTACCAGAGGAGTTTAAATTTTAACATAGAAAGCATCTGTATGTTGAATAAGATAACCAGACAGTCTTGTTTGGTGAGATAACATTGTTTTCTTCAATGATAAACTCAGTGGTACTGAGATAACCAGTCTAGTCTTGGATTACTCTGAAGTTTTTCAAGATATTTTACGAAAATATTTATTAAGAAGGACACTGTTTTTGTTCTTGTCCAGACATCAGCAACAACATGTATCTCTTGAACGATTCTCTGGAGGATTCTCTGGAGAGGTCATGTGACATGTCATGTGACTCCAATGATTTGATCTGGCTCCACACAGGTAAGAAATAATTCTTTCTCAGAAAGAATAATGGCTAAAGGTTCCTGCCGTCCCATTTAGTAATGCTAAAGGAAACCATATGGCAATAACTAATATGATATCGTGAAGGAATCTGGCATTCAGGAATTCTTCACTAGAGGCTTAGAATAATCCACAAGTCACCAGTTGTTTAGACATAAGAAAAAGTTTCTTTACCAGGTTAAAAATCCTTTTTAATATTAGGCTCAGGGGTTGTGGAAAATTGGCAGGAGTTATAGTATTACCAGTAGTGATGCCCAAGAAAAATCACTAGTCCTCTCAGGAAAACCAGTAGTCCTAAAATTTTGCTTTGGTATTTATATAAAAAGTTAAGGCACAATGAATTCATTATTTTATCGCCTCTGTTAAATCATGTGACGTTGATAAATCATTTGAAATTATGATAATTTTTATTCCTGTGATTATTTAGAATATTTATGAAATTTCAGATTTAAGATTGGTTGAATTCATGAATCCTCAGTAAATATGCAAAGTATGCAGAAATTAAATAAAGAAAATCCTTATTTTTTAGGTCTTAATATAAACATTTTTTTAGGGAAAAATACGCTATTAAAGTTCTTTAAATACCAGTAATGCAAATGTGAAAACTGGGTTGTATTGTATACTGGCATGTTCTGATACATGCGCCTTCTCACCCACAGACATTATAATGAACCTCTTCTTATTTGTCTGAGGACCTGCCACTGCAGAAAATTGATTTGGATCTGTAATTTATTATTTCCTTTGACACAGTATCATGCTTCTCTAATCAGTAATGTAGAGAGAGTATTAATCCACCAAACTGTTTTGTATGTATAGGTCTTTGGATGGCACATTGTACCTTCAGTAAAGTAAATATCCTCTTTGTATTTGAAGGTTTAGACAAGAATAGAATTTGTCAGGTTTGTCCTCTGTTTTCTGTCTTGTCAGCTCACTTACAGTCTAGTTGAGCCATAATTCTCAGTAGCTGAATAATTCATTGTTAAAACAGATAAACACAAAAATGAATACTTGGGAAATTTAAGTAATGTCACTTTGATCATTATCTTATGATGCAGGATACAAGCTGAACAGATGATCATCACCATAGAAAATAAAAAACTAAACAGCAGAAAATACTTGTGACTTGCAAATTAGTTTCTTTATTAAAGTGTTGTTCAAATATCTCATTTCAGCGTTTAATCTAAATTACACAAGATTTAATTACATCCAAAATGGCAAATGGAGCCCATTACTTATTCACCAGAAATTTCCTTTAATTCAGCTTTTCATAAATACTGAAATGTATTTAATTTTGTAATCATGAACACAGACATCTATTTTAGGATTTGTACATTTTATATCAAACCTTTAATAACTTGAAATAGGCCAGATAGTGCTGGGGTATGTCTGTATTGGGGTAATTAGCCTTTAGAACTTACAGGTTACACAAAATTCTATGGTTACAAGCATCATGATAGATTTTAAAGTTGTATTGTAAAAAGCTTAGGTTGGTGTCTCATATGTCTTTTTGGGAGTATTGAGGTTAGTAGGATACTGTGTCCCAGTTCACAAAAGGGATGATAGGAGATATATGAATCTAAGATCAAGATATTTTTCAACCACTGCCAACTATTTCCTTCACCAAATAGACTTTAACCTTCAGTTTGATCAATATGTTTGCTTAAAATTAAGTCATGTTTTGACATTCATTAAAGTTAATAATCATGATTTCTTTTGATAAAAACCTCAGCATATTATTTCATTTAAAAAATTTATGTAGTCTTCTCAATGTTAATCTCAGTCATATAATGACTTGCTTTTTAAAAACTGCTACATCTTTACAATTGTTGCCTCTCTTGATTTACCTTTCACCAGGCTTTAAATACAGCTTAACCATAGCTGAATACTGCCATGAAAATGCTTAATTCCTGAATGTTTAAAAAAATAATTCCAGATATTAAGTAGATGTTGAATAGTCATTTGTTGAATGCACTGATGTTGTTATTGAATTGTGAATTTGAACAAAGATACCTCTAGCTAATGCTGTTATAATGCAGCTGATTACTGTGGCTGCCTTTTTATATATGCAATATTCAGATTTGCAATATTTTTTAAGAAAAAGAGATGACAGCGAAAATAAAATAAAACTGTCATGAATAAGAGGTCCCATTGTCAAGGGCAGGTCAAAAGGTCAAAAACTAATATAATAAATACTAATATAGGCCTATCTTGAATATTACTAGTAGATCAAATATTGCTATTGTATTTTATATCAGATTATTTCCAATTACCTGCCAGTGATGGAAAATAATTTGCTCTCACTTGATGTCTTCTAGTTGTTAAGAGTTTGCACAATTTAACATTATTTAATTAACTCCTATAATAATGGATACACAATGGTTATTATTTTGTGGTGATATCATGAAATGTAACCCTATGAAACACTGAAAAAGTGAAAACTGTGAAATTGTAACCCCACAAACATGAAGACAACCAGTATCATGACTCATATGTCACTTTACTTGAGATTATAAATTGAATACGAAGTCATGGAGGAGCGATGTTTTTAACTTTTGGCTTGCTTATATTGGTCTGTTTACTTTTATTTGTTATGCAAAAATGTCATGTTAATTAATGAAATATCTTGTCAGTGACCTTTTCCATTGAGTCACAGGCATGTCATGTTAAAGGGATACTGAACAAAAAGAAGAAGAATTCCATCTGTGTAGACTTATGGCTGTTTCTGGTAAATTTATGTGCAAGTATAATAAAAGATAATGGGTAATAACAGTTTCAGTGTAATTATATAAGATTAATGGTATTGCTCACATTTTCCAATTACAGTCAATGAATGAATGAACAAAAATAAAACTTATTTTTAAGATTTGTTTTTATTGAAAAATATAAACAGGTATTTATTTCTACTAATAAGTTATTCAAAATATATAAACCAAGACCTAAATTTATAATTATTTCATTGATATCAATACAGAATGTTTCTTTTACATCCATTCAGATTCAAAGGAAAGTGTGAAATTTGAATTCTATGCTTCAAATAATACAGACTCCAGGATTTAAAAAATACAGCCAGTGTGATAAGAAAAAAATACACTTAACTGTTGTTGAGATTATGCTGCCCTGACTGTAGCTCCCATGCCTGTTGCTGTGACTTGATGGATGGTGTGCAGTCAGTTTTTATCAACAGGTTTTAAGGTTCTAGCTAGGTTAGGACGTGTTCCAAGTGGTTTTGAATTATTTTTTTTGCAAATCCACCTATTCTGCCAAGTGTCCTTGACATTGATACATCAGTGTATACATGTAACACTAGACTGGCAACGTTTGGTTCTACTTTTTTTTTCACAGTGACATTTACATTGCTGCAGGCTGTTATACTCACATTGTCTTTGACATGCTAACCCTTTGTTCAAAGTGTACATGTCCTGTTTTTCGAGATTATGCAGGTTCAGGTTACTGTTTTGGTAATATATTAAAGTGTTAAATTGGGGATGAGTTCAGGAATACTTAATACATGGAGCAGGTGGGAGTGCTGTTGGGACTATTCTTCCATGCTGAGACACCTGGCCAAGGTTGTAATCACAAGGTCAAGCCCTCTTCACCCATGCCTGAATGGACATTGGACCTGGATAATGGATATTGATGGCAGGCACATGTAGGACAAATACTGTTTTAGCTCCTGCATTAGGTTTTTAGATTATATTTACCAGAGGGAGCTGAAAAAGGTACAGGAATGAACAAATGCAAAACTCCAGGACAGAATGTTTAAATTCAGATTAGACCAACAATTTTGGTGAAAGCAAACTAAATAAACATGGAATTTTACCATACCTCCACACATAAGGTTGTGATTTACTAAAAAAAACAACTTTTTTATATGTGTTGTATATAAATGAAACCTGAGTAAATATATCCAAGTCCCATTTCATGTGGCATTAATGGGCATCAAATGTCCTATAGAAATAATTTAGCTGTAATTCTATGCATACATGCCTGTCATTCCTAATGTAAAAATCCAGATATCTCATATGTTACTGAATATCTTGCAATAATGGTATAAGTATATTTTTTAAATACATTAAATTCTCTGCATTATTCTTAATTGATTTATTGTAAATAACATAAATATCACATCATAGTTAGCCAGAAATGTTCTTGCTTATATATATCATACAAGGTGCAATGTTTTTAAAGCAGTTCATAAATCATACCAAAGGCAGTAATTTCTGCTATTTTTTAGCTCAGCTGACTTTCAGTCATGCTGAGCTATAGCGATCACTCTTTGTCCGTCTTCTGTCTGTCCGTTAACCTGGCACAAATCGTAACCGCTGGATTTACAATCTTGTAACTTGACATTCTGAGAGGTCGATGAAAAATCTCCTTGGAAACCAGAAATTAGTTCTCTGTTACGCATATCCTTTGAGCTATTGGGCCCCAAAGTACCCCCCAGAATAGTCAAAAATTTCATACAAAAACTTCAATATCTCATTAACTACATCACTGATGGTCATGATTTTTGGCATACATATTGATCATGAAATGTTCCATCAGTTCCTGCAGACTGGTGGCGCCACCTCTATTTTTTTATTTTTTACGAATTTTTCTCTCTATTTTTGAGACCTTAAAAAATGGGAATATCTGTTAACAGGGCACAAATCGTAAAGACTGGATCTAGAATCTTCATTCTTGACACAGTGAGAGACCTATGAAAAGTCTCCATGAAAACCAGAAATTAGGTCTCCGTTACCGAAATCCTTCAAGCTATGGGGCCTCAAAGTACCCCCCCAGAATTGTCAAAAATTTCATAAAACAACTTCAAAATCTTATTAACTACATCACTGATGGTCATGATTTTTGGCATACATATTGATCATGAGATGTTTCATCAGTTTCTGCAGACTGGTGGCGCCACCTGTATTTTTCGTTATTTTACGAATTGTTTTCTCTATTTTTAGACCTTTAAAAATGTGAACATCTGTTAACAGGGCACAAATCGTAAAGACTGGACCAAGTATCTTCATTCTTGACACACAGGGAGACCTATGAAAAGTCTCCATGGAAAACTGAAATTAGGTCTCTGTTACCCATATCCTTTAAGCTGTATGGCTCCAAAATACCCCTAAGAATAATGAAAAATTTGATACAAAAACTGCAGTTTCTCAATAACTACAACACTGATGGTCATGATTTTTGGCATACATATTGATCATGAGGTGTTCCATCAGTTTTCTGCAGACTGGGTGCGCCACCTCTATTTTTTCAAATTTTTATGAATTTTTTCCTCAATTTTTGAGACCTTTAAAGATGTGGTTATCTGTCAACAGGGTACAAATCATAACAACTGGACCTAGAATCTTCAAGTCATTCCTGTCATGCAAGGAGGCGCATGAAAAGTGTCTGTGGAAACCTGAAATTAGGTCTCTGTTTCATATATCCTTCAAGCTATAGGACTCCGAAGTATCCCTCAGAATAATGAACAATTTGATACAAAAGCTGAAGTATCTGAACAACTAATGCAGAGATCACCATGATTCTTTGGATAGATATTTTTTATGGAGTGTTTCATCAGTTTCTGCAGACTGGTGGTGCCACCTATATTTTATTCAATTTTACAATTTTTTTTCTCTATTTTTGAGACCTTTAAGGATGCTGTCATCTGTTTACATGGCACAAATTTTAACAACTGGACCTAGAATATTCATTCTTGTCATGCAAGGAGGCCCATGAAAAGTGTCTGTGGAAACCTGAAATTAGGTCTCTGTTACCCATATCCTTCAAGCTAAAGGACTCTGAAGTATCCCTCAGAATAATGGAAAATTTGATACAAAAGCTGAAGTATCTGAACAACTAATGCAGAGACCACCATGATTCTTTGCATGCATATTGACCATTAAGTCTTTTTATTAGTTTCTGCAGACTGGTGGAGCCACTTGTATTTTTTACGCATTTTTTCTCTATTTTTGAGATATATAAATACAGACACAATCTTGGCCTGTTGGTTAATCTGTTTGATGCTTCAGTTGAATGGGTATATACTACCATTCAGATGATAAAAGTTACTTTTGCGAATCTCTTCCCAGTCAGCTGAGCGTCATGACCCAAGGGTCACTTGTCTGTTATATTTCTTGTATAATTATTCATGTATAATTATGCAAGAATTTTAAAAGCATTATATGTGAGTATGTATACTTGATATCATCACTGTGGAGGATTAATTGAGAAAATTCCAATGTAAAGGTTTCTCTTAGAGAATCACACAAATTTAATTATACAGGCAAATGACTGAAAGAAGCAATTATCTAAAATAGCATTTCAGGAGGATCTAGTAAACATGATCATCAAATATTCAAGGAACACCTGTGCTTAAGCGAAGTGATACAGGGAAATGATGTTTGATAAAAGATGCAATACCATTCAACAGGAAGGACAGAATCTCCAGCCTGCTAGCATTCTGGAGATAAAACTGTCCATCCCTGTTAATTTGCTGAAAAAGAACAATTAATGTTGCATAGTTCATAAAAGGCTGGTTGCTGTGCTCTCAAACTGTGTGTTATATTAGTTCTAACTTCTATATTAAGCCGCCTCATGATGGCCTACCATTCATGTAACTAGGTTGCTGGGAATAATTGCTTTGGAAATTATATCTATATGATGTGGTTACAGCCAGGAAGATTACCCCAATGCAATACAAATGTGTCTCCAGGGTTTCTTGCCTGAAAATTGCAAAACATATTTAAATAATAAATTCTAAGTCATATAGTCTTCAATATCATATATGAATCACTTATATTTGCAATGGTGAAGATTTATTCCATATTAGCAAACCCTACGTTCTCATTATTCCATGAAATCTGAGTCATCCCTGCTGAGGTGGAGGCTGTTTAAGGAAGGGTCATGAATATTCATTGGAAGATTGTGAATATTCATTAGAAACCTTGTTCATTAACAGTGCATAAAGGCCACCTGGTTTGACATCCAGCCCTTGGTCATCATTATTAGAAGTGTGACTTGTCTGTGTGACTGAGGCACGGGCCAGGGCTGGCTGGCTCAACCAGCGCTGCAACAGTCACTGTTACAGCCAGCTGATGATGCTGTGCTTCAGCAGCAGAACCAACATCCAACATGGGATGCAGGTATTGGACTTGTTATTGAACTGGAACTAGCTGTCCCAGTCTATGCTATAATGGATTACTCAGACAGGTTTGGATCTAATACAGCTGACTGAAGTTCAGCAAAATGCAGGATGCAGCACAGATAGTCAAAACACAACTACCAACCTCAGGAAAACAGAATTTATAATGACAGTTCACAGTGTGCAGGAGTAGAACTGGTGACATCAGTTATAGATAGCTTCATGTCCAGTTTGACTAAGGGAGCTATTACTCATAGAACTGTCAATCAATTTTGTTGGTAAACAACTCTGCACTCCCATGCAGCCATGCTCTGTTGATTTATTGGTTATTTGGATCTGATGGTGCCTCAGACATGTTGTGTGGTGATGATTATATTTTTGATGAATTAGGCACATGAAGAGGATTTTATTGCTTGAAAAAATGTATTGGTTTGATTGTTGATTTTTTTCATTTTATTAACTTTGTCTGCTTTGAACATAGACTACATCATGAGTGAACATTGCTGGATTAAATAACATCATGTTTTAATTGTGTTGAGGTGACTACTTAGTCTCACTTCCAGAGAAATAGAATATTATTGATCAAAACTGCAGCTGATTTGTACATTTATTTTCATCCCTGAAGAAATAGTTGATGCTTTGGATACTTTTTAGAAAAAACAGAACAGAGTTTGACAAAATGGCAGCACTGCGAGCAGAGTTGTGGTCAAAGTTCATCTAATTCCACTCAGAGTTCAAAATGAAAATTCAAAATATGGAAGCATAGCCTTATGAAGGGTCAAATAAAGCAAACATATTTGTAAATTAATTTCTGGTGTATTTTATACATTTTATATGCTTTCCACAACAGCAGTTTAATATGAAACTAGAAAGGTCATACTACAAGTTGACAATACATTTCAACTGAACCTGCCATCTTTCTGAATTTGCAGGTGCTTCCTCTGAAATGCAGGTGTATCTCTTGAATTTGCAGGTGGATATATGTTTGTAAATATCTGCCATGTGTCTGTATCATGTCTTTTCCCTGAATTTCTGATGAGAGACATGTATTTTATCGCTGTGATGTGTCTAGGTGATGCCATGAACAGAGATTTACAAGGACCAGGTGTAAATGGCTACCGTGTGATTAAAGCCAAGAAACATAATTAAATAGTGCTGTCTTATCAATCAGCAAGTATCAATGACCAAAATCATCAGTAGAGCATTCTGTGGAGGTCTCTGGTTGTGTTATACAGACCTGTCACTTATGGAAAAATGTCAGATTATTAGGGACTGAAACATGGCATGGCACGCACGTCGCAGGCACGGGGAAGATATGATCGGGTAATGATGTCATGTAGCTCAGACAGAGGCTGAAATATAATCAGCTGCTGGATTGTTATGTAGCGCACAGTCTGTCTATGTTGCATCTGTAGCTGTATTTTACAGCTTTGAATATTTGAGTTTGAATCATAAATTATTTTCATTATCTGTCATTTCTGTGGAACCATGGAAGTTGATTTTATTTCCACAAGGATATTTACCACAGAAGCTGATTGTGTTTCTGTTTTTTCGAGGTGTTTATCAGGGATCATTCATGGCATTTACAGAAAAGGTATAAAAGCAAATGAGTTAGCCATTGTGATATCATGTCATCATTGAATGAGATGTAAGCACCCTGCTTTACCAGCATAGTTTGTAAAATATTGCCAATGGAGCTACTGGACTGTGGAAATCTGGCATACCAAAATATATAAACTACTTGGTGTTATTGCCTCATGTCGGCAGTTTTAAACATTAGCAAGGACAGTAAAACAGCCAGACTGGACCAAAGCTGCTTTTATATGGATTATACGAGAATGGATATGAATGGGAACATCTTACTAGGTAGCAAAAATAATCTGATAGCCTTCTTTGGTAAGTGAAGACATTTGACATTCTAATGAATATTCATAACATTCACTACAAGTCTTAATATCATGAATTTAAATTGCCTTTGTATGAATATTCACAGAATTCCATTAAAAACTGTTACCTTTATTTATTTTACATGGATTGTACAACTAGTTATTATAACAAATACAAGGCACTCTCCATGGTTTGGATGGTGGTTTTCGGTAGTCTTTAGAAGTCGAGGAAACCGGGCGACCTGGAGAAAACCACTGACCTTGGACAGATCACTACAACCACTCTCATGACCACTCCGAGGAACAAACCCGGGTTGCCAGTGGAGAAAGCTGAGGGTTATACCCCTCCACTATCCAGGTCCCTTTCTTTCTTTACACTTAGATTCTTAGGTCACTTTCTAACGAATGAGTACATCATTCTGGGCACTAAATCCTCTGGAATATTTGTAGTATTAACCATCCAGACTTTAAAATATAAAATCTGTCTTCTCATGAAATTCATATACTTTACTTCTTTTACCTTTAGGAAATCAAATATCCCTTCTAATGAATATATCATTGCATTCATTTTCCTGACCTTGGAAAATTAAAATTTGCCCTTCTCATGAATATTCATCATAATTATCTCCATAATTTTTTAACATTGATATCCTTTGTAATGATATTTTCCATAATTTATTGTTTTTATCTTTAAAGTATGAATTTCATCCTCCATTTAATTGAAGAATCATGTCTATCTCAGACTTGGTCTTTGTAATTAGTATATTCATATGAAGAATCATATTACTAGGTTCCCTTAAATAAAAAATATATTGTCATTTTCTAAACATACAAACCAGAACAAACATTTTTTCATCAACTTTAATTTTTTTGATAATTGTACATACCATCAATGAGTTAATATGATTCATTAGTAATTGTCTCTTGTCATAATCTTGCATTCTGTAACCACTTTCAGCAGTGGGGTGAAATTTTATTCAGATGACCAGTTTTCTTCTCAGAAAGTTAATGCATGACTCACTCAACTTGACTCAAGCAATTTCTAGTGACTTTTTATGATTTATAAACAATTTTCAAGGTATCAAGGGAAACTTTAGGAAAAACCACTGAGTACAATATAACAGATCTGCTGCAACATATCATAGGAAATCATAGCAAAGCATAACAAATCATAATGTAAAAAAATTCACAGAATTGTACAGTTTTGAAATTTTATCAATTTGTATATTTATGTATTCATTTCATATATATATTTCAGGAAAATAGGGTTGTAGCTGTTTTGCAGTTTGTTGAGGACAGTTACAGGAAATCTTGTTTGACAAGTGCTGGGATGTTCTGTGATTTTCTGTGATTGTTTACACCTGTCTCAGTAAGCGCAGAAAATTGTAGCATATAACAGCATAAGAAATTGTAAAAAATTACAAGGAAAGTTGCACCATTAGAGGCTTTCTTCCTCCTAACACGTGGCACAGAATAAGAAATGTTCGAAAATTGGGGGAATTAAAATGTGCTATGTTAGGCCTACTTTGCCACAATGCTTTATCTAAAAAGTCTGCACTGTTAGTGCAAGAAAGCAGGTGAGAGCTTTCAGTTGTCAGTCTGCATTTTAGCTGAACAGGAAGTTTTGGGGAAATGGACTTGTGGGTAGAAACTTTGCAGGAGATGTTTTAGTTATATGTAACCTTTGGTGAGAACATCCCTGGTTCCTCTTTACAACATTTTATAGTGTCCTTGTACACTTGAGCTACAGCTGCTAGGCTCATGTAAGTTTTGTTATGGGAACATCAACACCTGCTGATGGGCCATAACCTGGTGGTTGAACCAAATAGAGTCTGGAGCTAAAGTTTTTTTGTTCAAACTTGGATGATAATTCATTTGTTAGGATTTGTTTGTATTTTCATAGGTGCTATAGTTCCTCTGTAGTAAGGCCAAAAAAATAAAAGGTATGGTTCTCAGGCACCGCCCGCTTCAATTTTAACCCCCCGCATAAAAAAATTTTATTTTGATTTTCATCTTTCAAGAAGATAAAATAATGCAATTTTGATAAGATTTCCTTTGTTATGTAGTGCTTTTACCTGTGTAGCAAAAAATTCTGTTATTTTCATGCTTTTCCCTGATTATATGACATTTTTTTTAAACACACAAAAAAAGGTATAAATAAAATATCGCCAGGCTGCACTGATTTCTGAAAAAAAAGTTTGAGAACCCTACCTTCTTTTGCCTAACAATGATGAAAAATAATTTTTTCACTCTTTCTGGTTTATTTCTGATCTCTTGTATAGCTATAGATATAGATATAAATATAGATATAAATACAGTTAAACCTCAATTTATCAAAGATACCAACAAAATTTCTACAATGTCTGAGTTTGAAACCCAAATTAATTTAGACTTGGTAAAAATTTCATTGAAATTTGCAATTATATAGCAGGTTGCTTAAAACAAAGTGAAGTGTCCAGCTGTAGACATAGCTAAAAATACAGTTAAATTTCAGTCTGTCAAAAGGGATCAACAAAATTACTACCATACTAGGATTTGAAACCAAAGTTTATTTACACTTGGTATTAATTTATCTAAATTTTGAAATGAGGTAGTACAGCACATAACTTCAACATAAGTGGAGAATTTCAACACCACATCGGTTTATTGATATTTATAGTTTCTTTCAATAAAATGATCCCTTATTATCCCCCCCCCCCAAAAAAATAAATTCTGTAAACACTTTTATTGAGACAAATTTGGTGCAGGGGACCGGCTTCTGTGGCTCAGGGGTAGAGCGCAGGACTCAAAGCCGGGAGATCGCGAGTTCGAATCTCAGCCGAGGCGGTGAGATTTTTCACGGTCGGCCCCCACCCAGGGTGAGCGTTCTGCAGGCTTAATGGGAAGGTCGTGCCCAACAGCCGTGTTTCACTCACAAACGTGTGCACCTTTCGGGGGCTCCTCAGTGGTATGACCCAGCAATTGGGACGATTATGCACCCAGGGCCCACAGGTGCAGTAGTCACTGGGCCTGGTTAACGCCAGGATATAAAATGAGAGGAAGCGTGTGATACTGCCCTGTCATGTAGTCCGAAACTGGAATGGAAATCTGCAAATGTACATATATGTAGTTAAGTTAGCATTTAAAAAATGGAGGCGGTTACCTCTACCAAAAAAAAAAAAAAAAAATATGGTGCAGGGGTTCTTTTTCTCCAGAAGTGCAGAATATTCTTGGGGAGGGAGGAGAGGAAGGTATGTTTTTCACATATTCCATGGTTCCTTTTGCTCTTTGATATTTCACGACCTTGTGCCATCATGGCTTGAGGTTCTTTCCTGATAGCCATGTTGGTAACATTTTCGTAGAATATTAGTGGATATTTTATCTTTTTGTTCAAACATCTGGGTCTATCAGGGCCAAAGTGGCTCCCCTTCAGTGTGGTCATTATTCTCATAGTGTCCATAGCCTATGTCTGTTCAGGCTCACGAGTACTACCAGTAAAGGCAGCAACTAGGTGATATTGATCCTTATCATTAGGAAAGTTTCCAATCTATTTCTGATAAAACATCTAGTAAAAAGTAGGCCTTTGATCTGACTGAACCATTTATGAGATTTATAATAACTGTCTTGTCTCCTTGCATCATTAGTATGGCCTTATTTGAGTATCCTGCTGCATCTAAACGCTAGTGGTTTCAAAAGCATAAAAGTCAACCGTCATGATCATTTAAAATAATAACTCTGAGATTTCAAAGGGAGAAGTGATACAAAAGATTAAAGAGTATTATTAAAGTAAAACCTAGCCTCGGGTTTGTTGAAAAAAAGGTTCCTTCACTCATTTAATATTCAATAAAACTTGTTTTTTTTTTATCAGTTTGAAGGTTAAGGACACATTTAAACATTTAATGGATCTGATACACACACATCTGCTTCTGTTTGAATATTTTTTTCTACTTTTTTATTGAACTTTAATTAAAAAAAAACAATTGTTAATTTGATGAGTTGATAAGATCTTTTACTTTTACTGTTCTATATGGATTGACCGTTCATCAGATATTTAGCTATTTTTTCCCCTTAATTCTTTAAGGAATAGAAATTAACTTGTTATAAATGTCAGGACCCTCACAAATAACATATATACTATTTATTGGCATTGATCAGCCTGAAAAATCTAGAGGGCTGCGAAGTTCATATCTTATATATGTCAATTCTCGCATGTTTTATGTATCTTATTTCCAAAACAAAGCCACATACGTATGCTGCCCTAATCTGGACTATTGTAAAATCCAGGAAATATTTCAGTGCATTGTTTTGTATTTTAATAATTATATTTTCTCACACACAAATATTTAATATATATATTTATATGAAAGCACATCATTTAGCAATTTAGTTAAAACAGCACCTCAGATTACACAATCTGACACAACCCCTGTCAGATTGACAATATTAAATTGAACATCATCTTACAAATTCATCTACTCTGCCAATTAGGAATTTATGTCCCCTGCTTTTGCTTCTTGTTGTCCCCATTTTGCCTTCTAAAAATGTTTTAGTTTTCATTGTCCCCTGAAGATGTCTCAACATTGGGAACAAAAGGGAAAATTTTTGTATGTTTTGGAGCTTGTGATTATAATTTTTCAGACAGACACTTCAAAACCAATCCTAACCAAGGTATGCATGAGAGCAGTCACTGACAAAAATTTGAATGAAATTGGATAACATTTAGGAAAGTTATAGCATGGAAACAAAAACCTGATGGACGGACAGACAGACAGACAAACCCAAGTCAGTGTCACCCATTCTGCAAACTTGAGTCTTACAATAACCTAGTAATATATTTCATCTCTTAATGTGATTAAACTCATTTAAAATAAAATACATTTACAACTTAATATTACAACACTTATATTAATATATCCTCTTTGCAAAAATGTACGGATAAAAACTTGAAAAAAGACAGTATACAGTGTCACTCAGGGGTAGGTTATTCATTTGAGGAACAAAAAAAAAAATAGCTATCAGACATTTTCTGCATTATATCGGGCTCCACAATATCACAGACGTCAGGAGCCAGCATGGCTGCCGGCATTCTGGGTCCCCAGCTATCCAAGTGATGGCTGAATATAAAGTATAAAAAGGATATGTATATTAATTAAGTGACCTATGAAATATGGCTACCTTGACGGATACATGGAAGGTCATGATAAGTCAGATCAACAAAATATTCAATTTGGCACTTGTCCTGTCTACCATATTGAGCAGCATCCCCCTCAGTAAAACTCTGGAATATCTGCAGACATCTCCAGCAGACTGCTCCATTATCTGTAATGACGCTATTGATTTGTAGGCTAATGGATAAGACGGGAGTCTGTCTGCCCACGATGATATCACATGTCATTTTTGCATGTCAGATTTTACTGGAGCAAATACTGATAAAATGAGAATATAGATTTTATGTTTTGGAGTTTATTGACTGAAATAAAATACCAGCTAGGGGTGGTCAGTTCATTTATTCCCCAAATCATCTATAAATTTGATCATTTCAAGGAATGACACCACATGGTGGAAACATTTATTATAAGAAAGAATATTTTACAGAAATTTATGTGCATAGATTGATATATAAAGTACATGTAAAGCTTTTTTTGTGATACTATTCCAAAACTACAGAAAGAAATATTCTAAAATGTGTAATTTATTTTATTTATGGTCTGTAGATAGGTGATTGTTTAGTATACAAGATAAGGCCAGAATTGCATTAAAAATATATTAATATTATATACCATCCAGAATATCTGTAAATCTAAAACCTTCCTATCATTGGAATACAAAACCACCCTGTCATTGGCAGTGTGTTTTAATTGATGAATGGTAGATTACAGTTAAAAAAAAACACTGGGACATTAGTTGAAACTCTTGACAAAAAGAAAACCAAAACATTTTTATAACAATTATATTAATTTTGTATTCAGATGCATACTGTTGATTTAAAATTTCATGGTTTTCATCTGAGGTAGATAAAGTTGAAAATTAAAAACAAAAATAAAAAAAATTGAAACTTCAGAAAATGGAAGTATCAAATCATATGGGACACTAAATTAATACATAATTCACATGTATTAAATCTGAATTCCAGATGATCTATGTCTTGAAGGTCTTGAAACAAAGGTCTTGAAATCTATACATTTTAGCAAGTGCTTGTTTGGTTCTAAGTTTCTACATTTGTAGAGACTGGTTACCTACAATCTCCAGAAAAATAATTTTAAAAAATAGTTTCATGATGTTAACTCGACAGGGGCTTATACTTGCCTAAGATCTAAGATATCTCTAGATATTTCCATTTTGAATCAAATTCTTACTTTAAAATATGAATAACCAGAGATTTTACTTGGCACACCTTTATTAGTATGACAAAACGTACTGCACTAAAACTTTGGCCACACAATCCTAATACATAATCTACAGCTTAGTTAGGCCAAAAACCAGCTGAGGTCATTGCATCACATCAGATTTTGTAAAGGCTTTGCATTCCTGAATTAACTTGGCAGGTCATGGTGTCACTCTATCCTGAGGTAGTTCACCACTGCATTTGACCATGTATAAATACATGCATAAACTGTATTTTAGATAACATTTGCTGAATCTACAAGGTATACACGAAATCTATTTTCTCTTCTTTTGAAACATATTGTTTTAGGACTGACCACATGTTGAATTATTTACCAGGACATATGACATTATAGCTGCATGTGTACTCTCCTTGCAGATGCACCCATGATGGAATCCAGTGAGAGCCATGAACGACAGCCAGATGTGTTTGGAGAGTGGGACTGCAATGACAATACCCCTGTTCTCACACCTCAGGTATGTCCAGCTTTTCCTAATAATCATTTTTATATAGGGCTGGCAGTTTGGAGAAATGTCGACACTGATTATCAGTGCTGTTAAGCTCTGATGAACAGTTATCAATAATATTTGGGCTGACTTTTGAGGAAAATGTTAATATTGATTTTTGGCTTAAGATCATCAATAAAATATCTATCAATTTTTCCAGGTTTTTAGTTAAGCAATGACAAACATTGCAAACTAACAGGCAACATGTTTAATATGCACTCAGTGGGACTTTAGATAGGCAGGTGCCCTGAAGAGGGCAGGTTTTCCATTCTTCTGTCTGTCATGCTGACTCTGTCCATCTGCCTGTCTAGCTATCTGACTGTCCATCATTTAGCACACTATTCAGCACACATTATTATAACCTTTCCAATAAATAAATAACTGCTATGAAAGTTTTGTCAAAGATTGCTTTCTGTTAATGGACAAGCACTTTCAAATAAAAAGTATATTTTAGATGATTAAAAATACAATAGGGTCATCAAGGAGTCATCATGAATTTCCATACATATTATGACAAGGTGACATAAAAGTAGACCACACTGTCTCGCTAGTGAAGCTCGCTTTTCTAGCGAAGCAGTTGGAATGCTGGACATGTGCACCACCAACATGGGTTCTATTCCCGGATTGGCCCAAAATTTTCCCCTGAGCAATTTGTCTTTGTTACAATATCCATCATCTAAAGTAGAATGGCATAGTAGGGTGCTAACTGAGGACTTTTGAAACCCAGTCATTTCTTGTTTGCTTTGAAATATCTTAAGTCTCACTAAATGTGCTCTCTAAATGTGTTGCAGTGATTTATATACAGTGTGGATCAAATGAGAAAAATTTGAAAACTTGTTTAGTTTGGTGTTCTGGTTTATGAAGAAAATAATTTTACAAACAAATTGAGATCTCCTTGGGGCTTCAGATATAGATATTACTTCAATCAATTCTCTGTGCAGTTATGATTGTAAATATGTAAGCTGTACTTTACCCATATACACTCCAATGAAAATATCTTGTTTTAGAAGCAAATATCATCAAGAATATGATTTAAGGTACCCATATGTATTTTAGTAATCTTAGTAAATATTATTGTGAAAGGGGGTCTGTGGTATTCCAAAGTTTCCATGGTAACATATATTCCTGAGTAATGGTTACAGATGATCTGGTCCTAGCCAGATGTCAGAAGGTTAACTTTATCACAGTCTGAGACCAGGTGAGAGCATGCAGCCAGAAACAAGCTGTATCAGGCAGGTAGCCAGGTGTAGCCATCTGTTTCTTCCGTAATGAGGGGTCTGAGAGTGAGAATAAATGGATACATGGGCAGCATCCATGGTTATTGCCCTGTTCAGCTTTACTTAATACAAGCCAGGTGTATCAATTAAAGTTCTATGTTTAGCCCTTGGTTTTTTACCACTTCATCATTAAATTCCCTGAAAGCTATTAATTTCTATATAAAAACCCCAACAGAAAAGGAAGGTCAGTTACTTTTTAGGTAAAAGTGTTCTGCTGAGTTGATCTGAAATACTGCAAAACTTGAAGATAACAGTTAGATATCTTGCCTTTGGTAGGGTCCACAATTAACCCCCCCCCCCCCCCAAAAAAAAAAAGAAAAATGTTTGTCCACATAAAACATAAAAGAATGTTTTAAAAAAAATTGCTAGAATCTCTCTTTCTTCTCTCTTTCATATTCTCTCTCAGTCACTTTTTTTCTCTCTCTCTCTCTCCTGCCTCTCTTTTCTCTCAGTGTGGACCCTTAAGTTAAAAAAAGGTATTATGAACATTCAGTGCATTTTCAGGAGAATGGTCTCATGTATGTTGACTTGACTTAATACCTTTCCAAAGTCATTCTAGGCTTGCTTTATGTTCACTTTAAATCATACCAGAATGATTTAGAATCTATGCAGACTGATTTTATTATCACCATACTGCTGATTTATGATTGACTAAAACATTTTTATGAAAAAAAAATTTAATTTAATACTGATGTATACAGTATAAGTTAAAATTTAAATATATATGACAACAAGACCAGGGATAGGGTAAAAAATTTTAAATGATCACAAACTTCCCAGTAAGGACAGGGAGAGGTTTTAAGAATTCCTCCTGGAAAAGTGAAATTGATTTAATTCCAAATCTCAAACCTGAAATAACAGTTTCTCACAGGAAATAATAAGCAGTATAGAATTTGGATGGCACAATAGAAGGTCCCTGGTACAAACCCCATCTGACCTTCCAGGGGAAATTGTCAAATCATAAATACATGATTAAACATTTCTTCTTGGCATATTCATATAAGGAAAGCATAAATCAGCTCATAAAAATAATTCAGTCTTTGTCATATAATTATTGTAATCTTTATCTAAAAGAGAGTGTATGCTTAAAAAATTTTAAATAAAACAATACATTACTGATCTTTTTCTTACCTCTTCAAATCCCAAAATATATTTAAGGAACAAAATTTAGCTGGACCAAAAACACAGTGAGCTCCTAGATTTGTACTAATTTAAGTTGAAAAACAGCAGAACAGGAACTACTGGGACCTGGTGATTTTTTTTTTTCATTTTCTTAACACCTTGGCCCCACGTACTTCCAGTCA
This sequence comes from Sipunculus nudus, assembly GCA_026874595.1. Taxonomy (NCBI): domain Eukaryota; kingdom Metazoa; phylum Annelida; class Sipuncula; order Golfingiida; family Sipunculidae; genus Sipunculus; species Sipunculus nudus. Next base: position 47,049,958 of record CM049309.1, read on the forward strand.
ACAGGGTTGAGTGTAGTTGCTGCAAGCAGTTCTAGAATAAGCGATGACTCATCTGGCTACTCCTGTAAGAAATCACAGACAGCACTGTCTGCTGGCACAACTGTCAGGCTGGGCTGGTTAGGTGTTACTGCTTGCAGATTCCCTCATAGATCTGGGACATTTGTCTGAGGAAGATTCACCCAGGGACTACTTATATTATTTTTACTTTAATTCTTTTTTTTTTTTGGGGGGGGGAAGGTTTAAATATACTTACATTTTTGAGTGGAAGGTTTATCTATAAGTTTGCTCTGGAGATGTATACCAGAATAATATTAATCTGTAAGACGGAGTTGCAAAAAATATTAATTTAAAACCAATTTTAAGCAAGATAAGAGTTTGACATGGACATTTATGGTTATAAATTGGAACTCTGGCATGGAAATAAATAACCACAATGAAAAAAACAATATATTGTCATGCAATTCACAGTGTCATGCTAGATTTACTCCAAGTCTGAAAAAAGCAAGCCTGATATCTGGAAATCTTGATAATAACATACCAATCTTTAAATTTTGAATGATTAGTTCATAGGTCTAATTCCTTCAGAAATTAGAAAACTTTGATTAGCAATTGGATTTAGAATAGAGCAAAAAGTTAAAAGTAAGACCAGTTTGGTAAAGGTATATACAGTTAATGTATAAATGCTTTGTATTTTTTATGGATGTAACTTAATGACCATGCTGTACACGTAATAGCTGGGTTAGGGCCTGCATGGTGATCACAGTATGGTCATTAAGTTAAATCCATAAAATTGCTAAGCATTTATACTGTACACTAACTTTGTATACCTTTACTATACTAGACTTACATGTGGGACAAAAATGAGAGGTCATGACAAAGGTTTCATTGCAACATTGCTACAATGAAATTTCCAGTTGATAAAGTATCCCCCCCCCCCCCCAAAAAAAAAAAGTAAATAAAGGTACCGTATGTTCTACCATACCTTTTGGACTGGTATGGTAGAATAAAGTATTAACAATAAAAACAGGGTACAAATAAGACCAAAACATTTACATGCTCCAGGTGCACCCTTGAAACAAAACCATCATGCACTTAAAGATTTCAACATGCACCTTGTAATACTAGTGGGAAAATTCGCTTGATAAGGAGATTCAGTTGCTCAAAGAATAGAAATGCTAATTTATGATTGTGATGTTTATGAATGGTAAAAAAGTTAAATACTGCACAACATTTTTTTCATTGGTTTATAATACATGCACAGAGTGCACCTTGGTTCAATTTCTACTTGCATAAAAGAAAATGTACCTGTAAACGTGCACATGTGCACCCTCTAATTTGGACCCTGAATAAAAAGCCAATGTAAGACTAAGGTTAAGTATGAATTAATAAAGTAGAATAGTCACTATGTAATGTTAATAGCTTTGAAGCACATAGTATATTATTTCATTATTCAGTGTGTTGAGAGTTAAGTCACTGTAACCCTTATTTTAACGAGGGGCTCAGTATGTTATAACAGTAAATCACAGGCTGAACATGAGAGAGGAAGCAAAAATATACAGAATGGAACTTGAAAGGCATGGAAATGCCAAAGTCCCATGTGACTGATTGGCCAGTTGCCTGCGGTGACAGCTAGAAATACCCTTTTCATGTGTGTGCATGAAATCCCAAGTAGTTGGCCTGAGTAATATTCACAATAGTGTACATTAAAGCTATACTGTTGATTCACAATGGAGAGCCTTGTTGGTGGTTATCAAGGATTGTGCTGTTTTATATAATGCATCCCGATTTTCATAAAAGCAAATAATGTGAAAACAGTATGTCTACAATTGTTTCAATTAAGTTTGAAGTTAAGAAAAATAAAATTATAACAGGGTTGTGAGCTGTTTTATCCTATCATATGTTTATGCTAATTTAAATAGTTTATATACAGATATCTGTTAAGGGTAGCCAGACAGTTTTGACAGTTAATTAAATCTTAATTTCAGTGAATCAAGCATCCTATTGTTAATCAATCATCCAATTATTTCAATTAAGTTTAAATATAAGAACAAAGAATTTCTGAATTTCTATCATGCATTTAGCTGCTTTACCTTGCCTTTCTTGTATGCTTATTGTGAGGATTTTACAGCCAAAAGTCTGACATCTCTCAAATGTCAGGTCTCATAAAATTATTCAGAAAAGAAATCTGCTTTTGTGAAAGGAAAAGTCACTTATAAAGCATGTAGCTGGAGGTATTCAAGTGTTTGCATTTTTGAGTTCCTAAATTCTGCTAGTACAAAAGCATTACTGATGACAAAGAGCTAGGGTTAGAATTTTTTGTTAAAAATAGTTTTCAGTTTTCTTCTGATATTGAGATTTACAGGTTCTTGAACTTTCTTGAGTTATTGTTAGTTATGTGTAAGGCTAAAAAAAAGGTATGGTTCTCAGGCATTTTTTTCAGAAATCAGGCAGGCGGGTAATTTTATTTTACCTTTTTTGTATGTTTTGATCAAAGTTTCATTTAAGGCCGAAAAATAAAAAGGTATGGTTCTCAGACACTTTTTTTCTGAAATCAGTGCAGGCAGGCGGTATTTTATTTTTTACCTTTTTTTGTATGTTAAAATAAAAATTTCATATGATCAGGGTAACAGGTAAAAGCACTACCTAAATTGTATTATTTTTCTTCTTGAAAGATAAAAATAAAAATCAAAATTTTTTATGAGGGGGGTGGTAAAATTAACGTGGCTGTTGCCTGAGAACCATACCTTTAATTTTTTTTTGGCCTATTAGCAAGGAAAAGCATGATAAAAACAGAAATTTGTTGCTAAACAGGTAAAATCACTTAACATAACAAAGGAAATCTGATCAAAATTGTGTTATTTTATTTTCTTGAAAGATTAAAATCAAAATAAAACATTTTTATGCGGGGGTATAACGTTGACGTGGGCAGTGCTTGAGAACCATACCCTTTTTTTTGGGCCTAAACGTTTTCTTGACAAAGCATATATGTAGGATAGACAGTAAAGCCTTCAGGCCCCAATGGTTTTTTCTCATTGACCTTTTTCTGGCACTGATTTGAAAGTACTTCAACATTCCTCCAAGGTTGTGCTGATTCAATTATTTCCCCTGGAACATGAAATACCTAGCATAATGGAACAGTTGCCAAAAAAAAAGAATTTCCTGTAGGTATATATAAAATATATGTAATGCAAAAACATATGAACAAGGTTTAGTGAAGCATATATAATGTTAAGGCAGGTAGGGGCAGGTGAATAACAAAATTCTGAATTCATTGCAAAAAAAACCATGTTTTTCTTAAATATTTAGGCTTTGACAAGCCAAGGAAATGAAAGAATGTCAAAAACTCATTCCTTTAATTTGTAAAACACAGTATTTGATTAGTTATGGGGGAGTTTTGTACCTTCCTGCAGAGAGCTCATTTATTAGTTTTCAAAGGCACTCTTAGCGTGCTACTAGAAGATAATCAATACAATATGTGTGAGCTGTGTTTTATTTAGGCTCAACAGAAATTCCCTTTGTGTCATCTTCTGCTGTAAGTCCTCAAGTTGCCCATAAATATAAAACCACCCTGTCGTTTGGGTTTATTTGATGGTGTACAGCTTCCCACGCACCTGAGCTTTACTGTAAGAGGATTTAACTTCCTCAGACAATATCATTAGTTATTACAATAAGTTATTTACACTTTTTCTTTCTAAAATACATGCTCTCAAAACTCTCATTCCAGACTGTGTTTTACTCCAGCTCCATTTGAGCATGGGATTTAATGTTCCTCTCCATACATCTGTCCATCTGTCAGTCTTATGTGATTGACATTCGTCAATCTGTCTGTAGATAAACACCATTGTTTCAGAAGTCTTTACTCAGATCCACTTCTTAAAAACATGACATGAGTATCTCATGGGTCTCTTCAGTTTCTCAGGTTTTGGTAATCCTTGGTTGATTTTCTGATCTTATTTCTTCAATTTTGACTTCAGAATTTTGTGTGCACCTCAGTGTCTTCAAGGTCCACTACCAGTTAATTAATATGGTCTGTGTATTGTATCAGAGTTCTCTTCTGATAAGGTTCAGCTGCATTCTTGGTTGATTTCTTTATATTTTATGAATGCTACCTGAGGTATTTTGGCTAAAGTTCAGATTCCAACATAAGCCAGAGAATTCATTACGCACATTCATGTCTTGCAGGGGATTCAGCCCCTCTGGACAATATTTTCTAGTTTCTGTTAAAAAGATGCAGATAGGTGATGGTGCATAATGTGAAAGTGCCACAATGAACTACAGATTCTACATTTTAATGGAAGCTCTTGCACTGAGACCTTACTTTATGTTTAAGAGTAGTTGCAGAAGAACTCATTCCGAAAAGCCTTATGTATTTCTTCTTTGTTATGGTGTCGTAATGTTATTGTAGCCCCACCCCTTATGAAAAGACTCAAATGCATCATAGACCTCTTTTACAATTCAAACTGCAGGAGGCATGACAAAATCCAAAAGTATAATGTCAAATTTGGCAGCTGTTTATTTGATATCTGCCAGCTGTATTGTCAGACACAGTGCAAATGTACTATGCACAATTATATGCCCTTGTGACCTGGGAATGGCTCTTTTATACTGCTCATATGGTACATGTAAATGATTCAGGAATTTTCCAGGATAAATATTTGACAAATGTAGTGTATAAATAACCAACCATAATTGCTCAGGGGAAACTAAATCAGTCAGGAGTCATAATTTTTGCTTTTACGCAAGATTAAATGTTTCCTGGCTGTACAAACTCACTTGTCACCTAGGGATTTTAATACTTTGAAAAATTGCCGCCCAATCATTTGCTGGTTTACTCTTACCAACTGATGCAGCTGGAAGCAATATAAATTGTGACGCTTATAAAGGTCACATCATACAGATACCAGCATTATAGTTTGTTGTTGTTTTACAAATGAATAGAGAAAAACTGATCTGGGCAAAAAGCTATTTTAATCAGATACAAGGTTGAATTGTCATGGTAACAAAGGATGAAATGCAGGGAGCCTCGCTGAAACATGAAGTATTGTGAATATTTATTTTCATAGTGGCAGATTGTTATTAATATTACCAGTAGTTATCTGGAGTGTGTGTTTAAGCTCCATGGTTTCCACTGAGCTCCATCCCTGAGGGTTTGGTACGGAGGTTGAGCAGAGCTATAATGGCACAATGTAATATCAACCAGACCTGATATGTGCCAGGTCCCACTCCCTCTGAGCCTCATCATCACCAGCTAGGGATGCGGTATATGATGCTCTCCTGGCAGCAGCTGGGTGCTGGCCCTGCTTGTTCACCTGATGAGGCTGCTGTTACCATGGTAACAAGATGTTCAGGATATGTGGGAGCTAGACTGGAGCTTATGAAGCTAATAGGTGCCCAAGCACTGGTGGGCAGCATGTTACATATGTAGCCATTATGGATGAGTGTATTATATTCAGAGGGGTGTTTTATATGTCAGTAATGTCTATTGAATTGCAATAAAAAGTAAATTAATTTTTAAAAAGACCAAGATTATTTACAACATAGGAATTTAAGTAATACAGTTATGACTAGAGATCTGCTGGCACTGAGCAATGGCATGATATTTCAACTATCCAAGGTCATAACCTTGAACATTAATTCAAGGTCAAAAATAAATATTAGGTAGCAATCTGCCATTAGTGACTATAATACCTAGACTAAAGGTCAGTTTAGAGTATCAACAATATCTGAGATCTATGATAAACTCAGGCAGAAGAAAAAGAGAAAAAGAAAAAAAATATCTCATAGATGAATGGTTTTGCACTGCAAGGTACCCTAATCCGCTCCCCCCCCCCCCCCAAAAAAAAGCAACTCTAGCCTAGATCCCCATGATATGATATCCCATTAAAATTTAATATAAAGCTGATGCTCGAATGAATAGTGTGTAAGCTACTTTGGAAGGAAACCAGTACTTTGACAAGTTGAAAGGTTTCTTCTCCCACTATCTCTTCACTCGCCAAGTATTGAACCCCTCAGGTTAAGGGAATAAATTCTCAGATTTCTCTGACAGAGCTCTAATCCATTTTATTTCTGGGACAAGTTCATACTATGGCCACAGCTGCAAAACATAAATCCAGTGATCGTTAAAAAATCTCAGTTCAGTGTTATACCGCTAGTCATAAAAAGATACATCCCAGAATTAAATTTGCAAGTGTGCAAGTTCAGAATTCAGCATGTTCAGAATGTTTTCTTGTGTTTTTTTAATTGGCCAGTGTAACAAACACAGGTGCAGATAAAAAGCTCAATTCTGTTCTTCTGTTAGTCCCCAGCATGGACACAAGGTGGCACCACTAATATTTTAACAAAAAAAGGACTATTTTTACACTAGCAGCAATTATACATATATTATCTGATATTCAGGTTTCATTTTCGGTACTTGCAGCTTCAGTAACTGCAAGTCATTGGTCTAGGGCACATAATCCTCGGTCATGTAAAGCAAGTCTTGGGTTAAGATGACAAAGGCCTTGGTCATATAAAACCAGAAAAAAATATAAAAATGTACCAGAAAAATAAAATGGATTGAGCCAGTCTGATAGCGAAGTTGAAGCCATTTGACAGAGAAATGGCTGACATTTGCACGTTGATATATTAGTTTTGACATTTCAGGACAAGGTTCCATGCAGAGGATACAGTCTAGAACTGTGTCTTCCCCATTTTAATATCTTGAAACATGATCTGTCAGGAAAATCAATGCCTAAAGTACAAATATAAAAATATACAAATATATAGTGAATAGCATTGTTTTAAAGTTACATAAGTTATGGGGAAACCACATGGGCGAATTTATCAATTTAATACATGGGAACATTAAATATAAGGTTACTATGTTTCAAGGGTGGTTTTATATTTGTTTTGTCTGTAATACTTCAGTATTATTGATAATAAACATCCCAACTTAGAGATGTGCAGTCATTTATTTTGTGTTTTGTAATATAATTGTAATTAAGTTAGTAATTTGATAAAAGCAATGGATATACCAAATATTTATGATTTTAGTCATATAATGTTGAGCTATATCATTTATCACCACATTGGATCATTCCATTTATTAATAGTAATGGAATAAATTTTGGTAGCATATGACTGAGAATACACAGTCATGTGGGAATTTCTTTTGTAGCCTTGTTTTGTTATGCATGTTTAATTCACTGTGATCCTGATATCCAAAAAATTTCAAACAAAAATATTTATGCCAAAAAAATTTAAAAAATATGTATTTAAATTTATGAAAAGACTCATTCACTGAATATGCTGTAGACAATATAAATGTATAATTTTTTCTTTAAATTAAAAGCAGACACATAAATTGCACACAAAATGTGTATAAGTAGTAATTTCTTTGATATATATTGTGGCAATTTTTCAAACAAATTAAAATGAACATGTACATGGATTAAAAATCAATTAGCACTGAAATGTTAAAGAATATATGCATCTTCATAATACTGTCAAAAACAGTTTTAGAATGGGCAACCACAGTGATACATTTATAGATAAATGAATGCCCAAAACTAACAATATGTGCATGACTATTATGGGTTAAATCTAATATGCAGTTTACATTTTGCAACCTTACTTTGTATAAAAATACACCAATATTTTTTACCATTCATAAGTATTCAGAGCATTTTCTCATGTAGAATAAACAAGTACTCGTCAGATACGGTATTGATTGAGAAATCACACTGTCTGTAAAGGTACAAATGACTTTTATAGTACCCCTTGCATAGAGCACGTCAAACCATTATAGTATATATAGCCAGACATACCCAGGTTATATGATCTATATATATATGCCAATTACCCATATGAAAGGAACCACTGTTAGTGGTTGTATGGTCTTTCTGTAAATGCTCACAGGTGACTGCGTGAAGGTTTTGAGTCTTGGCCAGGCTATTAATCAAGTGTGTGTAAAGCCCTCTGGCCCACGAGTGATGTATGTCACATGGGGCTGATTCGGAATTCTGTTGGTGACCCTTTGCTTGGATAGTTTCTGGTAGAGTGATTGATTCAGTATGCCTGATTTGATTCATGGTATGGATACCTCAACGTTGTGCAGCAGGTTTTTACAGTAACAGATATTTTTTTTGTCTTCAGCGATATGGGCACCATATGTTGGTATTAAAACTGAAGTATTTGTATTTTTTAATAGAAACAAAAACAGCAGTATACTGAAGGTTATGATTGCATAGTTTAGAGGTATTTCAGTTAGGTTTCTACAATATGCTCTTTGTGTGTTTCCATTTCAATCTGTTTAACTCATTGTACGTAGTACTATAATATAATATACTATAATATAACTCCATTAGCTTAGTTATTATTTCTGTCATAAACTCTTTAGAAAATATCATGTTATGTTTTATAAACCATTTATAAACTATTATTGGTTTGCAGATTCAAATGGATCATTGAATTATAGTGTAACAACAATAAGGTTTTTAGTATTTTAACATTTAAGCATATGCCTAGAGTTTGTTAATTTTTTTGGCAAGTATTTTTATGTTTCATTTAATGTTTTCTCAATATAAGAAATATAAGTTCATTCTGTTTCTCATCACAAAGGATATTTGTGCATAATTGAGCTTTTACACACATAAATAATAATACACATATAAATTCTTAACATGTATTGCTCATTTATGATATCAATTATACTTTTATATCCGGTATAGTTAATTAGTTATAAAGTGTGTGTTCAATTGTAATTATACAGTGTATTTATTTTGCTGTTTTGTAGGTCAGTCAGGAGATTGATAATAGCCCCCGGCCTCGTGAGGTGAACACCATCATGGACAGCCAACCCAGCTTCCCCCTTGAGTCATCAGGTGACACCCTGAGTGGGGCAGACCCCCACCTGCCACCCCTCCCAGATGGACTGCTCCAGCTGGAGGACAACAGTAACACAGAGTTTTACTATGATGATGATTACTCCCTACAATATGATGCCAACCTGGCTGAAGTTGATATGGACATGTTGGATGCAGTAGATCTAAACACTCTATTGTCACTGTCACGCATACCGGTGGATGATAACAACAGTCACTGTGCACGAGGGGGCATGCCAGCCTCAAAGTCAGACTCGTGTCTGTATCAGTTAGGTTCAAGCGGAGAGCCTATCAGCTCACAGGAGCACAGTGTGTATAGTGATCAGGAGTTGTGTGTGAGCTCTGGTGAACTATCTGATATACAAAGTGATCCCTTGTTTTCCCCACCCCCTCCAAACCAGGAGACCCCCTGCTTGTCAGTGGACAGCCTGGCTAGGGAGGGTGACCTGGTGACAAGTTTCTTGAGTGATAAGTTCCGCTATGATTGGACTGCTAATAAGAACCAGTACATGCTGTCGTTTGATCGCAGCCCCAACAAATGCTCATCTGAGGAATCCTATGGCTGTGCCCTACACGGAAGTATGAGGGGCTCGCTAAATATCAGCAAGCACATGGCTAACAGCAGGGGATTCCATAGCAGCAATGATAACCAGCATGACCCAGCGGGTGGTCGGCTGGTCACCTGGAAAACAGTTAGAAACCAGTCACCACCAGAACAGTCTACACAGCTCACCTCATGGAAGGTTATACACCAACAGAGCAAGTCCAGCAGTGACAATGATGGCTCATTTAAATGCCCAAGCATGCCAGATCTGTGGCCCCACAAGAGCATAGATTCTGTAGATTCTATGGAAGACCGGCATATTTGGAGCCGTGTTTTAATGCGTGCGGTTAGTGAAGGTGGAGATCCACAAGTTTTGCGACAAAAAATGTACTCGGGATCGTTGGTGGATTTGTTTCAGCAGGAGCAGGGGTATAATTTTGCAGCTGACGAGGCCATGGTGTCCCCACCTGAGAGTTTACCAGGAGTTAATAGTATATGGAGCATGTCCGGAGCAAGTAGTGATAAATCGTTGCATAAAAACTTAGGAAAGATACACAACACAGCAGCACAGGGGCTGGTTACCTGGGACAGTCTCATGAAAGATAAGGACCATAAACCTGATAAAGATAAAGTTAACAGGTGGAAAGATAAGCCACCAAAAGATATGGCTACACAGGTAACACAATATGAATCCTGTATGAAAGAGAACAAACCACCACCAACAACTAGGGAATTTACAAAACCAAATAAAAAATTAACACACTTTGGCAAGATTACTCCAGTGAAAGATAAAAGAGAACAAAGTGTTCAGTGGTCACCCAGTGTCAGAGACAAGTCAGTTCAAACATCAACAGATAAGGACAATTTAAGGTCAGTAATGGACAAATCAATGCAAACATCATTTTTAGTCAAAGTGGTCCCACAGTTAAACAAAGGTAAAGACATTATTTTGATAGACCCATCAATGAAAAGTAACCTTCACCTAAAAGCGATAAAACCCAAATGCAAGATGGGTAAACGTATGACTCAGAACTTAAGTAACAGTTTGTTTTACTCCCGGGAGACACTACCTGATCTCAGCTTCCTCAACCGACCAATGGGACAGAGTGCTACGTACGCTAAACAGTCAGCCGAAAGTCCACCTGAGTCACAGGAGAGTAACTTAATGAAAGAACCAGCAGCTGGAGCAGGAAGGGAGTCGTCTCCTGGTTTGTCAATGTCTCGAACATCATGCTGTGGATCTCGACCGGGTTCAGACTCTCTCTCAAACAATGCAAGCACATGTAGCTCTAGTTCGTCAGGAATTGACCCTGGCTCCGTTGATTCTCACGGCAATCGCTGCCGGTGTCGTCATTTTTCTCCAGGTCTATCTGATAATGACCAGCACTTGGCATCGCAAGACAAAAAAGTGGTCGTCATGGAAACTGCTGGAAAGACTCATTGTTTGTCAGTGTCGAAGGTGGTTCAAACTATATGCAAAAATTGTCATGCTCATGATCTTGTCACAGAGGGCATGCCTGGCATGGTGGCTTCACATCCGGTTTACTCTAAGCAGACAGTGGACTCGAAACAGAAGTGTCTTGAATATTTGCAGTTATCCCCAATACATGAGCTAGGGTCATGGAATGCATCGCCCCCTGGTGACAGAAAATTGTCTCAAAGTGAAACAGGATGTAACGATTCAGAAAAAGTTCCCACTATTCTGTGTGAAGAGGACTCTGAGCGGCCTCTAAAACCAATTCTGGTTTCAAAGAAGAAAAACAGGGCGGCACTTCGTTATAGGTCAATGTCAGATCCGTTTGACCTCACAATTAATAAGGCTGGGTCGTCCCAGGTGGTCATGAGACCAAAAATTGGTGTCCAGGTGTGCAAGAAAGAAAACAGGAAATCCTGGCCAATCAGAGCAGCTGATACAAAATATGATGAAGAAGGAATGGAAGAGAGAATGCCATTGGATGATTATGCGGTGAATAAGTGCACAGTGCCTGGTGATGATGTAGGAGCAAGTCTCCATGATGATTGGAACCATAGTTACGCCAGCAGTGATACGACTTTGGTTGGAGACTCAGACACTTCGGACAGTAGCCGGGCCAAGAAGAGTGTCAGTTTTTCTGAGCATGTGTCATACCACTCTCCATACAGCAGTCCCCACCAGTCTCCAAAGAAGCAGCTTAGCATGTCAACGGAAATTGCACCTGATTCAGGTGAGAGAAAAACTAAAGGCCACAAGAATAAATTATTCTACAAAAAAAATATTAGACCAGAGGATAAATTTTGTTTTGTTATTGAAAATTTACCAGCAAAGACAAAGTACCTAAAATTACAAGTTTGCTGTAATTATAAAATATATCTAAAATTGATGCATATAAATAACACAAGTGACACTTTACAAATTAAAAATTTGCAAGTTTAAAATGCAAACCAGTAATGATATTTTAAGGGCTCAGGACTAATAAACAGCATAACCTTAAACTTCACTGCTCATTGAATAAAAAAAAGAAGATGCATATAAATAACACAAGTGACACTTTACAAATTAAAAATTTGCAAGTTTAAAATGCAAACCAGTAATGATATTTTAAGGGCTCAGGACCAATAAACAGCATAACCTTAAACTTCACTGCTCATTGAATAAAAAAAATAAGAACAGTGATCCACCAGGTCATTTTTTTTGGTGTGGCCTTTAATAATATTAACACTGAAATCTTTGACTTCATTGAGTTGTTGATGGCCTTGGTTTTCCTGGTGATCCATTGTATATTTATGCCATAATTATTTGTTTCATATTTTCATACATATTTATTCATTCCTAATTCCTGTCATTTTTAGCTCAGCTGACTGAAAGTCAACTTAGGTATAGGAATGGCACTTTGTCCATCGTCAGTCAGGGCATCTGGCCATCTGGCCATCCATTAGCAACGCACAAATCGTAACTGTTAACCCTAATAATAATTAGAAATATGATACAAAACCTCCAGTATCTTGATAATTAATGCATTGACTAGTTTTGTCAGTTCCTGAAAACTGGTGGGGCCACCTGTATATTTTCTAATTTTTATGATTTTTTTCATTTTTTTTTTCTTATACCATTAAATGACAGAAGTTATGTCAGTTTCTCAGCTGTGGTTTCGTCAAGTGTCCCGAAAGCCAGTGTGTTTATTGATTATGATTGATTTCATCAGTACCTGAATACTGGTGGCGCCACCTTTATTTTTCTTTTTTTTGATGCTTTTTATCCTTTTTTGTGGGACTGCTAAATTATATTGATTCTATCAGACTTGCAACTGTGGTTTCAACTGTGTCCCGAAACCTTGTGTGTTTATTAGTGCCCTATATTAATCACCCTGTCCAAAAATCTTTTCATCTTTCTGTATGTCCGACAAATTTGTTTTCTGTAGATAACTACAGTTTTGATTGACATATGGATTTCAAACTTGAATTGTATATGGCCCACCTCTGATGCAAGAACTCGGTTGATTTTTGGGTCATGAGTTCTAATGTCAATGTCACAGGACCAACTTCTTTTGAAAGATTTCGCATGCATTTTAAGCCAAACTTTTCATCCCAAACCTTCCATCTACCACATATTATAGTTGATCTGCCAGTAGGGGAAGATGCTGATTGATTTTGGGGTCGCAAGGTCAAAGGTCAAGGTCACAGGGGCCATCTGTGCACATATTTGTTTCATGATGATAACTCCAGTTTGGATTGACATATTGGTTTCAATCTTGTCTTATATTTGACCCACCAATAATGTAAGAATCCTTTTAATTTTGGGGTCATGAGGTCAAAGGTCAAGGTCACAGGACCCACTTCTTTAAAAAGATTGTGGATTCCAGTTTGGGTAGACATGTTGGCTTCAAAATGATCACAGGACCCATATTTTAATAAAAGCCCATAAACATATCCTTTAGACAAATACAGATGAGCGTCAAGACCCTTGGGTCCCTAGTTTTCTAAATTTCTTTTTTTTTTAAATAGCTGTATATTTTTAAACAGATCAGTTGATATCATACATGGGATAAGTTGACTTTTAACTCAGTATTTTTATCTTCAAAATCTGTAGTATGTGGAAAGGAGACATTATTTTGCAGGCTTAATAAAGATTGATGTAAATGTATTTAAATCTTTTTAATAAAGATCAATAATCATAACTTGATGCATATTTAAGAGGATGTTTCCTAAACATTTGATAAAAGAACAGTAATGTACACAATGTTTAGAGCATGTCTTGAATTCTCTGAATTGTAAAATTAAAACCATGCATTTGAGGCTACAGAGGTCAATAAACCTCTATATTATATTTATAAATTATATTTGTTATGGGTTCATAACTGAAATGAGATTCATATGGAGCCCAAGGCAATATAAATATTTACCTGACTATAATAATTACAACTCTTATATAAAAATTGTATGTGAATATATGGGCCATGGTTATATCATTTGATGGCATTGCTTTGAGAGATAGTTATGATTGAGCAGTTTTGTATTGTATAATAAATATCAATAGCCAAAAACATTAAATATTAAATCTGATCAGATGAATGAAAATTTGTTTAGGTTATGGCTGTCAGTTGGCAAGTTGACTTTGATCTGTCTTAATGTTTCTTTACTCAGGCCATAAAGGGAACTTTATACTCTCATATATGATTTTGATGCAGTTGTTATGCTTATTAAGAACTCCCATTATTGAAACACAGATGTAAAGAAAATTGTAAGATAATATCCAGTGTTCATATCTCATTGACCCCATATTATAAATATCAAATGTTTGGTTTCTGAGTACATAAAATATACCTAAAACAGTAGTAAGGACATAATATATGCTGCATAGTAAAATTAACCTGCCAGTATATCTGGTTTAACACCACTTGACCTTTGACCCTATTTAATTATCTTACATGCATATATATGTAATAACTCATGGCCAGTTGCTGGATAGAAAATCTAAATTACCACATACAGTGTATATGTAAGAGCCAGAATGATAAAACCAAAAGAATAGGGATCCCTCTGTACTATGTAAAATATAAAAAATTAGCTTGTTAAGAAGCACATTCCTGTATACAGCTAGTATAGTATGTGAAGTAAAACAATAAGGATTAGCCAAAAAAAAAGATATGGTTCTCAGGCACTTTTTTCCAGAAATCAGTGTGGGTGGGCAACATTTTATTATTTACCTATTTTTGTATGTTTCGATAAAAATGTCATATGATCAGGGAAAAAAAACATGAAAATAACAGAATTTTTTTTGCTGAACAAGTAAAAGCACTAGATAATTAAGGAAATTTTATCAAAATTTTTAATTTATCTTCTTGAAAGATGATGATAAAAATATAAATTTTGATGCGGGGGGCTGGGGGGTTAAAATTTATGCGGGTGGTGCCTAAGAACCATACTTGTTATTTTTTTGGCCTTATGGTCTAGTAACAACAGTAAAAAAGAAAACCTGTCTTTTGAACTCAGCTGAAGATACACATCATTAGGAAGCACCTAATATTCTGCCTTTTTTCACAAATGAGATACAGAAATAACGGATGGTTGTTATGCCATGCAGTCCTGTTGACTCAAACCAGGATATTATAAACCTTCCCTTTGTACATTAAATGGCTTCCTCTTCTTGGTTACTGGGGAAACCAATGTATAATTACATCAGTGAACCACACAGTGCTGACTGTTAAGTTAACTGTGAGTATATATGTTCATCTGCTTTAGTTTAGTTCTGTCAGAAATTTGCTCAGAAAGATGACTGTAAAATTTATAAGACGTTTTGTAAGTAATATTTTGATAGTTTGGTGATTAATAGGTTAACATGTGCCCTGGACATACTGCCTTTAGGTTGTGGTTTTGAAAAGAGATAACAGAGATAGCAGCAGAACATTATTATTATTAAGGAGACAGTAATCCTTGATTAAAGATAATGGCTTAATGAGCTTATTTAAATGTATTTGCCAGTATTACTTTGTTTTGACAAAATATGGTAACAATTGGAATTTTCATCAGGAGCATTGCTTCGAGATATTTAACAGTCATTCTGTTTATAAATATTTGCTAACATATTATATTACTCCTGCACAGAAGCATGCTATAATTGACTGGGTAAACAGGTTGGAAATAATTTTTGTGGTTGAAAACAATTTTTTTGACAGAAGTTCAGTTATATGAACAAGAAAAATAGCTGGCAAGGAATTCATATTTAACATATGGTAAAACCTCTATAATGTGGGCATCTTTAGAACTGGGCAAAACTGCCCATTTACATCCAGATTACCAATTACATCCAGATCATGACCACATAACAAATAATTAGGGTAAAATTGGACTGTCAAAACTGCCCAATATAAAGAGCTACCCACTCTATGGAGATGACCATTATAGGGCCCCATCTCCTATAAGACCTTTATAAACAAAAGGTAATCCCTTGGAGCTTTTATACAAATTGGCCGGGAAAACTTGGATATCACTACACAAAGGCTGCTTGTTTTGTTTACATCAAGGTGTTTATAATGTGTGGGGGCCCACCAAATAATCAAAACAAATTCTAAAAGGACATCTGGCTGCAAGTCAGATAAGCCGGAGCTTTGCAAATGGCGTTTTGCAATGAGTGACCTCTCTACCTCCGCATATATGCAACCTACCACCTTATAAGGTTACATGTTTTTCCCGTTTTTCAACTTTGCTGTGTTTACAAACATGTTGTTGATAAACAAGTTCACACATCCATCACAAAGGCCTTATATAAACCTTTCACATCCAAAATTACCATGAGATCATTTATTTACATACAGAGGAATCTAGAAATCACATAAATTCTTTTTCAAAAGGTAGATGAATGGGGACCTTTAAGAAAGTTTCCACTGTACTTAATATATTTAATATTATGCATTGTATCATATTTCATATCTGAATCTAAGTATTAGAATTTGTGTCATATCCTGAGATAATGTATCATTACATCATTAATGATTCCAATCGTGAAATGGAATACAATTTTGCACATTTTAAATCTTCAGAGAAATGGATGCAACTGTAATATTACATAGATATAACATTAAAGGTCTTTGTTTGTTTTACTTACAGAGCTCTCAGTCAATCTGCACCAGGATTGGCCACCAACTGACTTCATGGTTTCACCGAGCTCAAGCCCACCACCCATGCTGCCCCCTACAGTCAACCCAGACCTAACCCACAAGAAAGGTCAGTATGAATTGCAGGGGATTTCGGTTAACTGAGAGTAGCTGATTTCTATCAGAACTCTCAGTTCAGGGGAAATTTTCTATATTCTGGAGAGAGGCATTACTGATAGAACTCCATATTTGAAAGTTGATACATTTTGCGACATATCAACATTTCTGTTTGTTAATGTTTACTTGCTACTGGATAGATTTAAAATTGCTCTTTTCTAACTGTTTTCTAACTGTTCCTCCACCTCTGGAAACTACTGAAGCCAATACTTAAGCCATGGAGAATGCCCAAAATCATTTATGCATGTATAACTATTATTACAATCTATGTAAAATAAGTAAAGGTTAAATTTAAATTAAAAACAACACAGTCAGGATAGCAGTAACTATGTATGTATCAGCATGCTGACTTTAACATAGTGTAGGTCATGCCTGTATTAATAGTGTCTACCTGTATCTGGTTCATTGTGTAGGTCATGCCTGTATTAATAGTGTCTACCTGTATCTGGTTCATGGTGTAGGTCATGTCTGTATTAATAGTGTCTACCTGTATCTGGTTCATGGTGTAAGTCCTGCCTGTATTAATAGTGTCTACCTGTATCTGGTTCATGGTGTAAGTAATGCCTGTATTAATAGTGTCTACCTGTATCTGGTTCATGGTGTAGGTCATGCCTGTATTAATAGTGTCTACCTGTATCTGGTTACATGGTGAAGGTCATGCCTGTATCAATAACAGTGTCTACCTGTATCTGGTTCATGGTGTAGGTCATGCCTGTATTAATAGTGTCTACCTGTATCTGGTTCATGGTGTAGGTCATGCCTGTATTAATACTGTCTATCTGTACCTGGAAACATGGTGTAGGACATGCCTGTATTAATAGTGTCTACCTGTATTTGGTTACGTGGTGCAGGTCATGCCTGTATTAATAGTGTCTACCTGTGTCTGGTTACATGGTGTAGGTCATGCCTGTATTAATAGTGTTTACCTGTATCTGGTTACATGGTGTAGGCCATGCCTGTATTAATAGTGTCTATCTGGTTCATGGTGTAGGTCATGTCTGTATTAATAGTGTCCACCTGTATCTGGTTCATGGTGTAGGTCATGCCTGTATTAATAGTGTCTACCTGTACCTGGTTCATGGTGTAGGTCATGCCTGTATTAATACTGTCTACCTGTATCTGGTAACATGGTGTAGGTCATGCCTGTATTAATAGTGTCTACCTGTATCTGGTTCATGGTGTAGGTCATGCCTGTATTAATACTGTCTACCTGTATCTGGTTCCATGGTGTAACTCATGCCTGTATTAATAGTGTCTATCTGTACCTGGAAACATGGTGTAGGACATGCCTGTATTAATAGTGTCTACCTGTATTTGGTTACGTGGTGCAGGTCATGCCTGTATTAATAGTGTCTACCTGTGTCTGGTTACATGGTGTAGGTCATGCCTGTATTAATAGTGTTTACCTGTATCTGGTTACATGGTGTAGGCCATGCCTGTATTAATAGTGTCTATCTGGTTCATGGTGTAGGTCATGTCTGTATTAATAGTGTCCACCTGTATCTGGTTCATGGTGTAGGTCATGCCTGTATTAATAGTGTCTACCTGTACCTGGTTCATGGTGTAGGTCATGCCTGTATTAATACTGTCTACCTGTATCTGGTAACATGGTGTAGGTCATGCCTGTATTAATAGTGTCTACCTGTATCTGGTTCATGGTGTAGGTCATGCCTGTATTAATAGTGTCTACCTGTATCTGGTTACATGGTGTAGGTCATGTCTGTATTAATAGTGTCTACCTGTGTCTGGTTCATGGTGTAGGTCATGCCTGTATTAATAGTGTCTACCTGTGTCTGGTTACAGAGCTGGTTAAGGAAGTCATGCTGGCCAGTGAACATCTTCTCTTACACTTCAGCAGTACCCGCCATGCTGGAAAGAAGGTATGTACATGTTCAACAGTACTTCCCAGGAATTGTCAGATTTTGTTCCACTGTGCTTAGTTATATAGTGACCAAGAACCATGTTATTATTTCAGATGTTGTTTTTCTTCATTAAATTAATCTTTAGTATGGTTGAACACAAGTGTTGCAGTTTAATGTCCCAGTGTTTTAGACTATCGTTTTGGGGTTTTATCTGTTTTCTTGTTATAAAGATTAATATCATATAGGGGTGAGTTATTTTCCCAGGTTAACTAAGATAATTTTTTGTGTTATCATAAATACCCCCTGTTGCAATTTATTTGAATTTCATGTCAGTGTGCTGGTGTTGTAGTTCTTGGTCCTCATTTGAAGGTAAGTGTCCTAGTTTATTGATCAGCTGGTGTCTGGACTGTACTAGAAATGATATGTGCTGATTTTCAGGGAGCACAGTGATCACCCCTGCTGTTGGTCAGCTGGTGTGTAGACTGTTACAGTATTGATATCTGCTGTTTTTCAGGCTGATCTTGGGAGCACAGTGACCACCCCTGCTGTTGGTCAGCTGGTGCTGCAGCATCTGTGTCCAGCCTTGCAGGCCCTGTTGCTGGATGGTCTACAGCCTCACTTACACAGCTTTTTTGGTAAAGTGGCAAACAGTCTGTGGCAGATGGTACAGGATTCAGCCTACCCAGGTGTGTACAAAACATCTGTATCTTACCCCTCATTGATGCCATTGCTTCTCACCATAATCAATATCATTGCCGTTATCATGGCATCAACTGTGACATCATGACATCAAATGTTATTCATCACCAGCATCAAGATTTTTATTATGACGTCACTGCAGTTTTCATTTTATCATGACACCAACCATATTGGTTATTCGTCACTGTTACCAAGACATTATGACATCAAGCATCTAAGTCATTCCTCATCACCATTAACATAGATGTCTATATCACTGATCAGTCTTCACCAATGTAAGTGTTATTATCATGACACCACTGTTATCATCATGACACCTTTGTTAACACCATGACACCACTGTTATCATTACAACACTTCTGTAATCATGCCACTGCTGTTAGCATTACTACACTACTGCAACCATCATGCCACCACTGTAATCATTACAACACTACGTTAATCATCATGCCATCACTGTTATTATTACAACACTACTGTAATCCTGATGCCACCGCTGTAAGCATTATTACACTTCTGTGATCATCATGACACCACTGTGATCATTACAACACTACTGAAATCACCATGACACCACTGTTATCATTACAACACTACTGTTATCCTGGTGCCAGCATGGTAAGCATTATTGTATCCCCAGACAAAGCCGCAGCTGCCCCCGCCCCATATAAATCTTGTTGAGTGATAACTCAAATAATGTTTCATGGATCTTTACCAAACTTGGTATATGTATAGATATGGGTGAGAGGACGACGCCTATTTAAAATGAGGTCATGACCTTGAATAGGAGAGTGTCCTTCACCTTGAATAATTCCAGTTTTGGGGAAAATCACACAAATTCTTAAATATCTCAAGAAATCTTGTATGAATTGATCCCAAAATCAAGTTGATGAAAGATCATGGATAGGGTTGTCATGTTCCAGAAACTGGTGGCGCCACCTATAATTCTTTACTTGTTTTTGTGCCATTTAATACCCCCAAAATTGCTACTTGACAGTACTGTGAGCATTATAAGTCAAAAACTAATGGACAGATTTCTTTTATATTACGCATATACATAGATATGGGTTGTGCATGGGATAATGTTTATTTAAATTATGCATTGATTGGTCCAAAAATCAACTTGACCAAAGATCTTGAATAGTGTTGTCATGTACCGGAAACTGGTAGCCCCACCTGTTATTCTTTTACTTGTTTTCGTGCTGTTTAATACCCCATCATTGCCACTTAACTGTACTGTGAGCATGATAAGTCAAAAACTAATGGACAGATTTCTTTCATAATATGCATATCCTTAGACATGGGTTAGGGGACGATGTATATTGAAATTGGGGTCATGACCTTTTCTATGAGAGTGACCTTTTCTATGAGTGTGGTCTGATATTATTTGTTGCTGAAGATGGGGAGCCTATTCTTAAAGGGGGGGGGGGATTAATTTTCTGGGGATACTATGGCACCTGCGGTGCCAAGAAATATCTAGTTACACTACTGTGATCATCATGACACCACTTTGATCATTACAACACTACTGAAATCACCATGACACCTGTACTGCCTTCTTCATTGAACAACGAGAATACAGTCAGTTAACCTTAACACTTTATTGCTCCCATATACACCGGACAGAACCAAGTTCTGATCTCATCTGTGACAAGTTGCATGTACAGGTGGGATGTGATGTGATTGGAACACAATATCGTCATGCTGAATCGTGTGTGTGTGTGTGGAGGTAAAAAACTACAAAAAAGAAATAAAGAAATGCTCACTACTGAGAAACAAACTTACTAGATATGACAATTATCATATACACTACATGATACGTATAGTTCCAGCATGTTAAATATTAAAACCGAAGATAAATACTGTGCTCTGGATATAGTTACTATGAAAACCTTAATAAGTTAAGTAAAGAGCCAGATATGTCACATATATTCGCTGTAAACCTGTATGTCTCTCACTGAGTTATAACAAGACATAATGACTATAGTACAATAGAAGTAATATATCAAAGGAATACTCCATGGATCGCTAATATAATAAAGTGTACGGCGTTTATATATGAAGGGTACCGGAGCGTAACTATGTTTTGGTATAAAGAGGAAACTTCGAACCACGAATTGTGAACTGGGTGTTAACTTCAAGTGATACTCATAGCCAGCATCCACACAAGACCGACTGCGTTCTTAAGGGACCATCTCACAGAAAACACAAGCACCATTCAGTTAAAGACACAAAAATACACAAAACTACGCATACAAGATATAAACACTCACGCTGTGGCGGAGTCCAGGCTACACCCAAACTGCGCACACGGGCGACGACCTGCCTGATGCAACCACGCCAGAACGACCACCGCGTTCTCTACCTCTAAAGCTGGAGAGCGCTGCGCACTACCATAAAGGCTAGAAAATTAGACGTGTTAACGGCACACTCCCCGTCTGATATCAATGATATCACAACATATCAATAATAAATTACTAACATTTAACAATATAATAATGAAAGAATGTCAAAGTACTAAACATCACAATGTTCGAGCAAAACAACTAAGTCATTTATCGGTCTCGTGTAGACCGTAGTTTTGCCATCCTTAACTACACGGATTTCTGCCTTGCGCACTCGGCTGTCCTTGCTAGGAATCGCGTTCTCAACTAACCCCACTGACCAGTCGTTTCTAGGAATGTTCTTGTCTCTGAGTAGGACAACATCACCTTCCTTCACGTCTCTTTGGGTCGTTTGCCACTTGCGTCTGGTTTGCAAAGTGTGGAGATACTCATTTCTCCAACGCTTCCAAAATCGGTCCGCTAACATCTGAACCAATTTCCACTGGGATCTGTATATGTCCTTCATATCGAAATTTCCAAGGGATACAACGGCTTCATCACATTTCTGAGTTAGCAACATTTGAGGACTGAGAACCTGAGGACACTCTGGATCGGAAGAAACTGGTGTGATGGGTCTGGCATTAATAATAGCAGATATTTCATGCATCAGCGTACTCAGTACATCATGCGTAAGATTCTTTGAATCCATGTCACTTAGTATGGAATCTAGAATGCGACGAGTTACACCAATCATCCTCTCCCAGGTCCCTCCCATATGAGAGGAGTGGGGTGGATTGAAAACCCATACAACGCCACTGTCATACAGAAAGTTTTGCATAGGTCCATCCTCTACATTGATGGCGTTGATCTTGAGATCGTCAGTGGAACCGACAAAATTAGTCCCGCGGTCAGATCGCAGTTGCTTTACGTTGCCTCGTATGGCAATGAACCTGCGTAAGGCATTTATGAACGCTGCCGAACTTAAATCCTCAACAACTTCGATGTGCACCGCTCTGATCGTGAGGCAAGTGAATATAACGGCCCAGCGTTTGCTGTGAGCGACCCCACCTCTGGTGCGCCGTGCTACTATAGACCAAGGGCCAAATGTGTCAACACCTACATTAGTGAAAGGAGGACCAGGTATGAGACGATCAGCAGGCAGATCACTCATGAGTTGTGATTCGGGCTTTCGGCGAAGTTTACGACACTTGACGCACTTGCTGAGCACTGACGAGATCAGACGTTTGCCACCCACAATCCAAAGTCCTGCTGCCCGAATGGCTCCTTCAGTGAAGTGTCTTCCCTGGTGCTTTATCCGTTCGTGGTAATGACGGACCAACAGCGTAGCAACATGATGAGCAGCAGGAATGACAAGAGGATTCCTTTCAAATGTGTTCACTTCGGCCCTGTTGAGTCGGCCACCCACTCGAAGCATGTTGTTCTCATCAATGACTGGTTTCAAAGACAAGATTTTGCTGCGTTTAGACAGTTGTTTATCCTCAGACAGGCATTTCAGCTCGGAATCATACACTTCGTGTTGTACCACTCTTATAATGAACCGTTCAGCACTGGTGAAGTTCTTCACAGTTTTGAAGTCCTGGCACATGTGCCACCCTTTACTGTGATTTGTTTCGTGATAGGACGAAGCAATGTGTATCAAGCGGGCGAAAGTTTCCACTAAGGCTTTCCAGGTTGAAAACCTCCCAAAGCGATGGGAGCCTAGTCCCTTCTTGACATGCGTCTTGAAGACATTCACACAGGGTCTGATTTCATTATCCTTATCGGGGTCCTCTAAGGAGAAGAACTCGTCGCTGGCCTCGATTTTATCTGATAGAAGGAATCTTGGACCACGAAGCCATCTACTGTTTATCAACTCCGAGACTGGAGCTGACCTTGTAGCACAGTCAGCAGGATTGCTATCGGTGTGTACATACGACCATTGTCTGGGTTCTGTAGATCTTCGAATCCTGTCGATTCTGTTAGTCACGTAGGTGTAGAACCTTCTCTTTTGGTTATGTATATATCCAAGTACTACTTTGCTGTCGGTGTAAAACCGAAAAAGATCGATGTCTATGTCCATGTTAGCACTTATGGTTTCAGAGATCACAACCGCAAGTACTGCAGCACATAACTCTAATCTCGGGATTGTATGTCCATGTTTAGGAGCAACCTTTGACTTTCCCATGACAAAGCCAACATGAACTCTGTCATCAACTGTAGTTGTTCTCAGGTAGGCCACTGCTGCAATTGCCTTCTCGGAGGCATCTGAGAAGATGTGCAGTTCTCTTTTAGCTGACGAACTGATGCTTTCCGGAATGTACATACGTGGGATTTCTACAGTTTTGAGAGAATCCAGTGAGTCTCTCCAGTTCTGCCAAACCGATTGATACTGGAGCGGTAATGGTTGGTCCCAATCTGACACATCTGCCATCAGCTCCCGCAGTATTAATTTGCCCTGAACGGTGATGGGGGCTAGGAAACCGATAGGGTCAAACAAACTGTTCACTGTGGAGAGAACCCCACGGCGTGTGTAAGGTTTTTGTTCAGATTCGACTTGATATTTGAACATGTCTGAGCTCAAGTCCCAGATTAATCCCAGACTGCGTTGTAGAGGCAAATCACCTCTCTTTAGATCAAAGTCCTTTAGGTTTTTAGCTAGATCATCTGTAGAGAAAGATTTCATTACAGCCTCACTGTTCGAAGCTATTTTGTGTAACCTAAGATTTCCTTCATGCTTTAGAGCTTCTTGTGTCCTTCTCATTAAATCCACTGCTTGCTCTTCTGTAGGCAAAGAGATAAGACCGTCGTCAACGTAAAAGTTACGATTCACAAAATCACGCACATCAGAACCAAAAGCCTCTATGCTGTTCTCTGCGATACGTCTCAGACCATATGTTGCAACAGCAGGCGATGGTCTGTTGCCAAAAACGTGTACACACATCCTGTACTCTGCGAGTTCTTTGCTTGGGTCATTGTCCCTGTACCACATGAATCTTAGAAAATCCTTGTGGTCTTCTTTGACCATAAATCCGTAAAATATTTGCTGTATGTCGGCTGTTACAGCAAACTTTTCCTTCCTGAACCTCAGCATTATTCCCAGTAGGTTATTAGTCAAGTCAGGTCCCGATAGCAAAACGTCGTTCAAGGAAATACCTTCATGTTTCGCTGATGAGTCAAATACTGCCCTGATCTGATCAGGTTTCCTGGGATGATACACCCCAAAGATAGGCAAGTACCAACACTCTCCGCTGTTTATAGAAGGAGCCAATTCTGCATGGCCACTGCAAATGACTGTTTGCATGAAGGAAGTAAAATGTTCTCTCTTTGTTGGATCTCTTTTCAAACTTCGATCCAGTGTTTTAGCACGGTTTGCTGCCTGTGCTTTGTTATTAGGAAGCTGACATCTACCACTGCGAAATGGTAATGGTGCTACCCAACTGCCTGAAGGGCTTCTGGTGAACTCTTTGTCCATCATTTCAAGAAATAATTTGTCTTCAACTGACATACCAATGGCTTCATCATCTTTGGTACGCTTAAACACTGTATCACCAAGGTTTTCCGAGTGTTCACACCAATTGTCACTCATTGTTGACTTTTCCTTGACGTTGAAAAGACTTGGGCATGGTGGAAATAGCGATGGGCGATTACTGCCAGTAATATTGGTTCTGTATACATTAACCGAATCGGTGTTGTGAATCTTGCCAAGACACATCTCACCAATCAAAGCCCACCCTAATGACAGTTTCTGTGCAAAAGGTGCATTCCCTGGACCGAAGCACTGTTCGTGAACGTGATGTGCTTCTGGCACATCCCTGCCTATGAGTAGCAAGATCTCAGCGTCATCATTTCTCTCTGGGATAAAGTCTGCAATAGGTTTCAGGTGTGTGTGGCACCTGGCTGCCTCAGGCGTAGGAATTTCATTCCTATTGTTAGGGATTCTATCACACTCTATAATAGTAGGCATTTCAATGGATGTTGCTCCATCTGCAGATTCTACTATATAGCCGCTGGCTCTCCTACCCATAGCATCAACTGAGCCCCCACAGGTATGGAGACTGTAAGGCACATTTTCGGACTGAACATCGAAGAGATCGAAGAATTCAGCAGAGGCGAGTGATCGGTTACTCTGATCATCCAATATAGCATACATTGGCACTGTTTTATCTGAATTACCTTTAGCATATACATTCACCTGGACAATCTTAGCGCAGGACCTTCCATAAGGCCATTCTGAACAGATCTCAAGGCAGTTTGAGGTAACCGATGTAGGTGGATCTGTGGAAGCCTTCTGTCGACTTTCACCATGATCAGGCTCCCCGCCATGCGACTGCAGAGGCGGTTTGCTCTCAATGTGTAATGCTGAAGGATGAGTGTCGCTGTTACATATTGAGCATTTAATTTTCACTTTACATTCTCGTGACATATGTTCTGTAGTGTCGCAGCAGCGAAAGCACAAACCCTTTTCCTTCAGGAATTGTTTGCGTTCGTTTAGAGGTTTGCTACGGAAACCTTTGCAGTCATTTAACCGATGACCGGTTTTGTGTAGAGGGCACCGAGGAATCACTGAATCAGGTAGCTCTGTTTTGTTTACACAAACAACATGTTGAGTCTTTCTCATATTACTGCTTAGAGCAGACCGTTTGTCTTTGTGAGCTCCACTCCCGTTAGAGAGAAACATAAACGATGGGTCATTTCTAGTGTCAGCAATGTCACGAATGAAGTCTGTAAAAACACCAAAAGGTGGAAACGTTACATTATACTGTTTCTTATGCCTTGAGGCGAGGCTTATCCATTTCTCTTGGATAGTGTATGGCAGTTTTTCAATCACAGGCCTCATACCATTGGCCGTATCATAAACACAGAGTCCTTTGAGTTCTGGGTTTCTTTTGGCTGCCTCTATTTCAGTAAGCAGATCAGCCAACTCCCACAGTTTCTGATGGTCCTTATTAGTCAGTTTAGGAAAATGTTCGATTTTATTTAATAACAGATGTTCAATGATCTCAGGAGATCCATACCTTTTGTCCAGCCGGTGCCAGATGTTTTGCAGACCGCTGACGGCATCATTTATACAGACAGATTTCAAACTCCGAGCATATTTTGACGATTCTGGCCCGAGCCATTTTATTAACAAATCTATTTGCTCACTTGCCGACACATCCAATGAATTTACCACGTCCATGAAAGTACCTTTCCATGCCTTGTAATGTCCGGGATATTCGTCGAACTTAGAAAGTCTAGACGTGACGAGCTCCTTTCGAAGCATGAATCTAGTAAAGTCAGTAACTGCCGGGTCACTACTATGAGTGGGGCTAACAGGTCTG
This sequence comes from Sipunculus nudus, assembly GCA_026874595.1. Classification (NCBI taxonomy): domain Eukaryota; kingdom Metazoa; phylum Annelida; class Sipuncula; order Golfingiida; family Sipunculidae; genus Sipunculus; species Sipunculus nudus. The sequence goes on from CM049309.1 coordinate 47,076,816, forward strand.
ACACTTGGTGCCGGATGATTCTCAACATAGTCTTGAGTACGTTCAATGGGATCAGAAACTGGGACATCGATTACCGCCGCAGGTGTGTCTGCATTATCATTGAGAGTTGTGCCACAGTTCGATTCTAAGCCGTCCAGTTCTGCTTCAGCAGCGGCAGCTTCTTTCTCCTGTTGAATAAGCTTTATTCTTGCTTCCAGTTGTGCTTTTTGCATTTCTAATTCCGTTTCTTTAGCAGCAAACTTTGCACGGACTCTGGCTGATTGCGCCTGTGCCTTTTTTTGTGCAAGGTATGCGCTTGACACTCGTGAACTACTCGACTTCTTTGATTTAGAGGACTTTTTTGAGCGACTCGATACCGATTGAATTTCTGTTAATGCTGCGATACGAGTTTCAGCCTCTCTAGTTGCACTTTGCACTTGACTGTGGTACATGAGGCAAAGTTCATCATGTGTTGTACGTATGGTCTCACTTTCATCAGTGCCAGTTTTTATCAAGAAGGAATTAAATTCCCTTGCAGTTTTCTGAAAAGCAGCGTAATTCTGTCGTAGCGTTGCAAGAAGTGTCTCTATAACTTCAATGTCACCAGGGGCAACACTCAAAGCTGTTAGTTCCTGCTCAACAGCTCTCCATGAATTATCTATTTTATCCACAAATGACTGTCTTTCTGCTTGAAACTTTTCTGAGGCCTTCGGGGTAAGTGTTCGACGCCTGACAGGCCTGTCCGATTGTGAGTCTACTGGTTGGCCGATGTTGGACATGTTTGTATTGTTGCAGTTAGCAAAATGTCCCTGGACTCCACGCTACTCGTTGGCAGTGTGCACTTGAGAAATGACAATGTCCGGTGCCGTTAAGTAGCGCTGACAGCTTTTTTACTGTACTGCCTTCTTCATTGAACAACGAGAATACAGTCAGTTAACCTTAACACTTTATTGCTCCCATATACACCGGACAGAACCAAGTTCTGATCTCATCTGTGACAAGTTGCATGTACAGGTGGGATGTGATGTGATTGGAACACAATATCGTCATGCTGAATCGTGTGTGTGTGTGTGGAGGTAAAAAACTACAAAAAAGAAATAAAGAAATGCTCACTACTGAGAAACAAACTTACTAGATATGACAATTATCATATACACTACATGATATGTATAGTTCCAGCATGTTAAATATTAAAACCGAAGATAAATACTGTGCTCTGGATATAGTTACTATGAAAACCTTAATAAGTTAAGTAAAGAGCCAGATATGTCACATATATTCGCTGTAAACCTGTATGTCTCTCACTGAGTTATAACAAGACATAATGACTATAGTACAATAGAAGTAATATATCAAAGGAATACTCCATGGATCGCTAATATAATAAAGTGTACGGCGTTTATATATGAAGGGTACCGGAGCGTAACTATGTTTTGGTATAAGGAGGAAACTTCGAACCACGAATTGTGAACTGGGTGTTAACTTCAAGTGATACTCATAGCCAGCATCCACACAAGACCGACTGCGTTCTTAAGGGACCATCTCACAGAAAACACAAGCACCATTCAGTTAAAGACACAAAAATACACAAAACTACGCATACAAGATATAAACACTCACGCTTTGGCGGAGTCCAGGCTACACCCAAACTGCGCACACAGCGGACGACCTGCCTGATGCAACCACGCCAGAACGACCACCGCGTTCTCTACCTCTAAAGCTGGAGAGCGCTGCGCACTACCATAAAGGCTAGAAAATTAGACGTGTTAACGGCACAACACCACTGTTATCATTACAACACTACTGTACTCATCATGAGACCACTTTTATCATTACAACACTACTGTTCTCATCAGGTCACCACTGTAATCATTACAACACTACTGTAATCATCATGCCACCACTGTAATCATAACAATACTACTGTAACCATTATCCCACCACTGTAAGCATTACTACATTACTGTATCATCATGAAATGTGACCATTATAACATCACTGAAATCACTGTAACATCATTGATATCCTCACTGTAACCATCACCCAAGAATGCCCATTGTTATCATCATGGCAAATTGCTCATAGTCATGAAACAGGTACTTATTGTATATGACCCGTAAGCACTAAACTGATATATGTTTTATTTATGTCATGATTGTTTTTTTGGATGCCAGGTCCAGGAACATCAGTTTTCCACAATCTGATCCTTGACTTGAAGAACCTTTGCTTCCTTGACACCAGCTGGTTGAGGTTCAATGCGTTTGTCTTTGGACTTCTTAAGTAAGTATTATCAAATTTTCCTTCATGGTTGTTAAGACAGTGTTAAAGTTCAGACATATGAGACTTCACAGCTGAAGGACCCATGTTCACTCCCTTCCAGGCAAAATGGTAAAGTCTCAATAGAACCTCTAATAAATTATATACTCTAATGTTGAGATGAAAGGTTATGAATTCTAGGCTATTCCCATCCTCTTGCACAGAAAACCTCAATCTGGAAGGCTTAAATATAACATATTATTCATATGGTTCCCTTCATTTTGAATAGACATTGCCATCATCAAACAAAAAAATTCTTACCTTGCAGAAAGAATTAACATATAAAACATGTGGGTATAAAAAACTGTTTCTTGCAGGAGAGCAAGTGAAAAACTTTATGAGCTGCAGTTCTGCAACAACAGAAAACAGAAGAAAATGAAAAATAACAAATGATTTAATGGGACATTTTTCATTGTAACAAATTGCTGTTACTTCAATCATATATTAATAAAGATAATAATAAACTAATAATAACTAATAACAAATGACAGGCAGTGTGCAATAACATAGTTATAAAACACATAACATTTTACTTTAATAAGCTTATTAGAAGTAGATCTTTGTCAGCATTTTATATACTACTCTACTTAATAAATTCTAATGTTGATGAATTTATAAATTTAAGATTGAGTAATAATTAAGATTGATTAATTTATCATTCAAATTACATTAATGTAATAAAATATTCATTGCATATTTTGTTTTGTTGCAGCTATAAGATCCTTGACTACTGGTTGAGTCACATTCACGGTGATGCCCGACTCCTGAGCAAACATTACATGGAGGGAAGTTTCTTGCGTTTGAGTGGATCAGTCACCAGGCCACTGTTCTTAGACTTAATGACTGCCCTGCAGCCGCTGGGACAGCTCCCATTCCGCTTGGAATACAACTTTGAGTTCCGATTGATGCAGAGACGTCAGCAGGAGCAGATGGCTAGCTACTTGCTGCAGAAACATGTAGCTGATGCTGAGAACACGCTGCAGGAAGGACAACAAGGACTGCAGCAGCGAGAGAATCTTCAAGCATTGAAGAACACACCTTCAGCATCCACAGGGCCGGAAAAGTTGGTGCAGCTGCCGAGCAGAGGTCAAAATGGCCATCCACAGAAAGATGCAGCAAACCAGAGTGAAGGCCCTGTCACAATGAGTCTCCAGCTGGCTCCAAAAGAGCCTGCTACTAAAGAAGTGCAGATGCTGAAGTCAGCGAGTTTGAATGTGCTGAGTAAGGTCCATCAGAAAACAGCAGCCATCATCCAGGGACCAGGTAAACAGATGCTGCAGATCATACAGCAGAAAGCAACGAGCGCTACAGGTGCAGCAGTCCACCAGGTGGCCCAGTCAGTCACATTGAGAAGAAGCTCGTCATCGCTGCCCAATATCAGCGCCTTCACTGAGGTGTTAGCACAGGCTCATGCAGAGAGCGTGGAAGATCGTACCAGCCCTGGAGATGCAAACAGTGAGGCAGCAGCCAAACCAAAGCTCCAGCCGATTATACGAGAAGGTGAATTTGTTACATCGGAATATAATGAGGACAGTGATGGTGAACTAGAACAAGCAAGTGTGACACTTAGCAACCAGCGAGCATATAAGGCAGGTGTTACCGACTACCAGTTTGACTCCAAAAGGTTAACAGATAGTGCTCAAAGCACCAAAAGCCTGAACGGACAGCACAGTTCTGATGCTGCTGTTATCTTGTCAAACAGTAAGCTGGACATTGTAGATAAGCACATTAAGTCTCCAGAGGCCCATACAGTCGAGTTCAGAATCCCAGCACGCACATGTCAGACGGACAACACTGTGCGTGGATGCCTGGAGAAGGCAGCTTCAGTGGACAGCCCACTTAGATTAAAACATCGAAGCCATGCAGCAGAGCCAGAGAAGAAGCGCTGGAGTCTGGGACCGGCTGTGGTGAGCTTCTTTGACAAGCTTCTGTTACCCTCCTCACACAGCGCTGAGAGTCTGGGCAATGGTAAAGGGGACACAGCAAGTGACGTGCTGGGGAAAGTGAAAGCACCTTCAGCTATGGTTCAGAGTGACACCAACTGTGGTGAAGCAGCACAGCGAGTCAGCCAGTGGCTGCCAGCATCAAATCGTCAGTCACACAGCACTGCAGCAGACCAACCTAACAGCTCCATCAGCAGGTGTGATGGAAATCTCAGGTGTGTAGATATTCTGACAAACCTCCAAATGTTTTTTGGTGCCATACAATGAACGCAATGTACCATACATTATTATTAGGTAATTCCCAGCTTTGATATATATATGGAACATGGCATGAGTATGATGAAGACTGTTCAGAGCCCATCAAAATAAAAAAGCATGATTATGTATTCTTTTAATTATATCTCCCCTCCCATGGGGGGAGACATATAGCGTTTGATTTGTCGTCGGTTTCCGTACCATCTGTGTCATTTCTTATGGATGTGATAACTTTTGAACGACTCAACATATTTTCATAAAATAAAAAATTTAAATTGTTTCTACCAATATCTTGGATGAGTCTGGAATCTAGTGACCTTTACCTTCATTATCAAGGTCAAATTGGCGGAAATAGATTTTTTTTAAGCACCCAATAACTTTTAAAGTATCTGATATTTTTCCTCAAATTCAAAACACTTATTGTTTCAACAAAGTTCTTTAAAGAGTTTGAAAACTTGTGACCTTGACCTGAATTTTCAAGGTCAAATCAGCCAGAATAAAAATTATTGTGAACGCTATAACTTTTGAACAACTCATTATATCTTCATGAAATTCAACTCGTGAAATGTTTCTACCAGAGTCATGGAAGTGTTAAAAAACCAGTGACCTTGACCTTCACCTTCAAGGTCAATCAGCCAAAATATAAACTTTTTGTGAACACTATAATTTTTGAAGTAGTCCATGGATTTACTTTTCCTCAAATTTTGGGATGGGGCCCAATAGGAGGGGAGACATCTATTTTTGCGATTGCACAAACAAACTCATTCTAGTATCTTCTGAATAATGCCATGAATGAATTTTGTATTTGCAGATATGTGAAAGCACTGTGTCACCAGCTAGCCACTGATAACAGTCAACTGAGCTTCCAGAAGGGAGATGTGTTACAGCTGGTTACTGAGGGGAGCTCTGATTGGATGCTGTGTCGTCATGGTGATAAAGAAGGCTATGTCCACAGAGCTTCAGTTTTACTGCTGAACAATGTCAAAGTGTGACTGGTTATTGTGATATTCTATAAGTGGGATAGATTTTTAAAAAATTTAGAAATGCTGGACCATAGAGTTAGGCAGTGCACAAGGTGTGTTGTGTATTAATTAAGACATCATTTACAGTGTATTTGCTAGTCATGCCATGTATTTCTGCCACTTTATTATGTATTTTGTATGGTATATAATCTCACATATGTTTTTGCTTATGTTTAGGCATTTTATTATTTACAACTTTAAGCTCTGTTTTGGATCTGACATTATTAGAAAGTTTATATTTGATAATTTTTTGCTCTAAATATATTTATAATTGTCTCATAGCTGCTAGCTGCTGTCAAAAGCTAGGATCATGTCAGCAAATCATATTCTATTCTCAAGTTCATAAACATTGTATCATCTATTTTTACACCCAGTTATTGCATCAGGGCCATCATAAGGCATAATAATTACTTTTATTGCATAATGCTATTACATAATGTGATGTTATGTTTCCTGTTTAAATATAGCAGCAACAAGTCTGTATTCATACCACATTTTTTCACAAGAGGTCACTCTGCAACAGTCTCAGTACCATGTCTGACCATATCTGATAAAAGAAACTGTTGAGGAATGATCATGTCTTTATTGTTATATCACAAAATAATCATAATCAGTCAGCCCTTGCTGTTGTGCTAGGAAATAAGCTTCATTATTTCAAGGTAATCAAGGCACAAAACAGTGCCACATGCAAGGGGGATTGGATTATGTATTTAATCCTCTTTTTTATATCAAATGAAGGAACCTATGAAAAGTGAAAGTGGAAAGGAATGGGGGGGGGGGGGGGGGAGGACTAGTAACAGGCTGACCTCTGGTGGTGTTTGCTGGTATTATGTATAACACTGGCTTGACATTACAGTGAGATATAATTACTTGAGTTGGGTATGTTCTAACCATGGTTATGATAAAAGAGAAGTTTGTTAGTGACTGATTACTCATGCAGCTGTTCATACTTACAAAATAAAGTATAAATGGATTATGAGCAAGCACATTGTGAGAAATAAAACATTGATTATAGATTAATTGGGGATTTGATAATCTCGAGTGAGAATTATGTAAAAGTTCGTTGTAGCTTTAGGTAATAAAATAACAGCAATGGAAGCCAAGGTTGATACAAATTATCTGTTTATTCATTATAACATCTCATAACTATAAATGAGTTGCACTTAAGGTGACATTTCACAAGATGATGACTCTGTGTATATTTTGCATTATACTTTAAGTTACATTAATAGATCAAAGTTGTCATCAGAACATGAATGTTCTTTAACCAATCAAATGACACAATCAAATATAAATTAGCGGTATATTGCTTGAAACCCCTGAAGTTTCATGAGTCCCCCAATAACCAGTTGTGGGTCTTAAATGATGTTTAATTATCATTCAAACATTTTGCATGTTTAAACAAGTGCTGCTTGCCATAAATATTGAATATTCAATGTATGAAATTGATATTATTATTGAAGGTCACAAGATCTGATGTTTGTTGATAACATATGATAATATCATCTACTTTACATGTAATCACACCGCCTTCTAACTGAGATGCAATCCATGTCATTTTATGGTAGCAGGTAAGTACCATCCGTGTCATCACCCACCCTATCATGATTCAGTAACTTAATTACATAACTACTAATCTTACTTTTCAAGCCCATATTTTAAATCTCAAGTTATAAAAGTTACATTTTACAAAATAGAATGCTGTAAATTTATACTAGATATAAAATATAGAATCTCTTTTCAAAGTCGCTACATTAGATTACCAAAAACCAGACTGTCAGCTTCGATATTGATGGTGTTTGTATATAATGTGCTATAATTTGATTTCTTTCTAGATAAATAATGGCAATCTAGTTTTTAGTGTAATATCCATTAGTTTCAGTGGCTACACTAGGGGACACTAATGAAGTGTTAGTTATAAAGTCAGCAGAGGGTGGTGCAAACAGTTAAAAGGGCATGTCTGTATATCTTAACTATACTCTGTTCCAATAACCCTGTCCACCTATTTTTCGTGATATTTCTGTCAAATATATTTTGTTTGCCAATATGAATTAGTTTTAACCAAAGGAGGTAGTGTTGGACATTTTTGATGATTTAAATATGCATGAAATAAATCTTTTTTTGCAACGCCAAGATGGTGTTGACCTGTCTAGAAGAAGCTGAAAACAGGATGGCGTCAGTTCAAGTGGCTATATCTGTTTATCCATGTAATGTAGGAGGGACATTTGTCTGACTTCACAAAGTGTGACATACAATTACTTAGGGGTGTCAATATAGGGGGGGGGGGAGGGGGGGTATATATACCCCTCACTATTTAGTAAGGGGGGATGGTCAATGTTATCATCCCCCCCCCCACTTTTCAGAGAATAATATTATAATATTGCAAATGAAAAATATTAATAAATTGAATTAAAGAATTTGGATCTATTTACTAAAAAATGTTATTTCTAAACCTTGCTACGAATTCACAAAATAACTTATTATTTTAAAACATATCTTTTTGAATTATGATTAAGTATATATATGTATATAATAATCATATATATATATATATATATATATAGTTGAATATGCCACTTGGAGACAGTGTAAAAGGTATATATAAATATGCGTATATATATGTGTGTATATATATATATATATTTATATATATATATATATATATATATATATATATATATATATATATATATATATATATATATATATATATATACAAAGTCGTCCCCCCACCCTGGAAAATTGAAGCCACTGCAGTTACCATTGTAAAGTCATCACTACAAACAAACTGTCAAATGTATGTAGTTTAAGGTTGTCAGCTTTGGTCGTCACTGATATGTCACAACAAAACATATATATTCAGTTTATTATAGGGAATCCATACATGGGAGAGTATTATCTCGCTGTAAGACAATCACCACATTTGTCTGACCTTTCTCTTAAGGCAGGCTTTATTGCATTGTAAAAAAATTATCATGAAAAACATAGGTGGACAGGGGTGGTGGAATGGAATATATTGTATTTTACTTAGTGAGAAGAGACATGCAGACACATTGTTCAGCATTTTGCACATAATACACACAAATGGCAAAATAACATGTTCTGAAACATCTTGGAAATATATAGTTTTAAATAATATACTACTGCAGTCCATTGTCTTAACCAATCTCCACTGCCATTTTATAAGGTTCCTTTGCGAGGCTGGTCCCCCCTTACCTGAACCTTGTGTGATCCACCAGGGCTGGATTTTTGTTGCATGCTGATGCATTCACAAACCTCTCAAAGGTTTGAAGAAAACAGAAGGTATGGATACACACAAGGACAGGAAGCAATCCGCCTCTGGGGGTTGACCCATGCACTAATTGGCTTTTCCTTGAAAATCATATTCCTTTTGATTTTGAACTTCTCTTTATACCAGCAGGCTACTATGTATTCCTAAGCTAAGGTTGTGTACCTGTTTTTCGTTCCATGTAGCCTGTTTTTGACTGTGTACATTCTAGGCTAGAGTGGATTAAATCTGCTGTTTTTTTTGCACTGATTTATCCATTTTGGCTGGGGACACTTGCCAGTCAGCTTTCTGTTTTGTGCGTTCATGCTCAGAATTTGAAGTTCATATACAAATGATTTTCGAGTCCTTTCATCATTGTTAACGCTTGTGTACCATGACTAATGGTATCTGCAGATACAAAACATCTAAAATTAAAAGAGTTCATATATTTTTATTTGAAAAAACACTTCATGGAAATGCTTCATGTATTAGTCAACATCCTTAGCATGAAAATAGAAATCTTAATTATTTAAAGTTGATTCATACGTATATTTTCATTAGTGTTCTGTATAACTAAAAGTACTTTAGTCAGTTAAAAAGCATTTCTTAGTGCAAACACTGATGCTGTAAGTAATATTTGTCCTTTCTTTCACACTTTCACATCATGGAAATAAATATACTGTTTGTAGTTTTTTTTTAGTTCCCTTGAACCATCTTTTACATACATGTATTTAGCAAGCCAACTGAGGCTCCTTAGCTTCTTCCCATCACTTATTGCACAGATTGAAGCATAACCACTCATAATCACTTACCTAATAATTCACTTTTATTTCATGTAATGTAATACTGTTATAACCAATATGTAGAGTATTTCATATTATTGCTTTTATTAGGGTAATTTATAATTAAGGGTATTAACTGAAAACAGTACCAGTCAGGTAAAAGTTATGACAAGTTCTGAGGTAGAACTTTTCATTGATGCTGTACATGACATTAAAAGAAAACATGGAAATTGTAGATCTCTCAGGATATTAGTATAATGAAATTCAAATGTTACTCTTTGTTATGAAGAAATACTTTCTTTTATTAAGCAAATGTTACAAGAACATGAGTTTTTCTTCTTCCATTGAAGAAGAGTTTGTAATTGTGAATTTCAGTAGTCTAAACATTTGCCAAGATAGTTAATTTTAACAACTTTATGTTGCCATGCATTATGGGATAGATCTGAGACAGGATTATTTTTTTAGTTAATATCTGTGATGTTGTCATTGTGATGTTTAGAGAGCATAGTATTATTTATTATTCTACTCCTTAAGTATGGCTTTGTAATTATACATCTGTACATACAGCAGATATATGCAACAATAAAACTTTTACAAACATTTTAAGTTATTATATTGTGCACGAGTGAACATGTACCTGGATTTACATCTGGCAAGGTCCAAAAGCCTTTTTTGCAGATTTAATTAACCTGGCTCTGCAATTTAAAAGAACAGGGTATGATTTAATTAAAATATGATTACACTGTGATTCTAGAGCATATCAAATACCTGTTTAATATGACAAATGTACAGCAGTGCGTAAAATGTACATTTGTGGCACAAAAGCTTGACTTGGTGCTGCAAGGCTGAAATAGGTATATTTTGATGGGCCTTCATGTTCACTGTCTGTATATTTTGTTTTTGACAATTTCAATACTCTGTTTTATATCACAGGTAATATCTCCCTTAGTTTTATGGTGCTTTTATGTAAGTTTCAACAGTTGCTACCAAGTTTTGAAGTAGATTCATGGAAAATCTTTAAAACTGAAAATAAATATGCAGGGTGCATGACCACAGAGCATCAAACCAAAAGTTCTGGTGTTGATACAGTGGCTCTTTAGTGGGCTTCTGAGTGGCACACGGTTAAAATCATACAAATATGAATATACTATTGTGGACACTTTATACCTCTGTTGAATCTTCTTAATAATTGTTGTGGTATTACATTTGTTCAAATAAGCTCCTTCTAAAAAATTTTAGTTAAGTTTGAAACCAATATGTCAAAATAAACTGGAGTCACATCTGGAAACTAATTTGTGAACAGATGGCCCCAGTGACCTTGACCTTTGACCTTGTGACCCCAGATTCATTTATACTCATCCCATACTGGCTAGTTAGCTACATGTGCATGATTGAAAGTTTGGGATGATAAGCTTGGCTTAAAATGCAGCTATAATCTTTTTAAATAAGTGAGTCTTGTGACCTTGACCTTTGACCTCATGACCCAAAAATCATACAGGTTCTTTCTTTAGTGGTTGGCCATGTGGAAGTCGTGTTTTAAATCCATATGTCAATCCAACCTGGAGTTATCATCTGGAAACAAATTTGTGTGGATGGACAGACAGACGAACAGACTGACAGGGTGATTTTTATAGGGCATCCACTTGTGATCCAAAAACACACCAGGTTTAGGGACACTAGATGGAATCGCAGCTGAGAAACTGACATGGTTGTTGTCATTTAATGGTAAAAAGTAGAAAAAATATTCATAATAATAAAAATATACAGGTGGCGCCACCACTTTTTGGAAACTAACAAAAACTACTCGTGGTCAATATTTAAGGCAAGTTTCATGACAATCCATGCATTAATCATCAAGATATTGGAGGTTTAGTATCAAATTTTTTACTATTCGGTGTGGGGGGAGGGGTACTTACAAGCCCCATAGCTTGGAGGATATAGGTTGCAGTGACCTAATTTCAGGTTTCCAAGGAGATTTTTTATTGACCTCCTTGGTTGATCACAAAGAAAATTCTAGGACCAGCAGTTAAGATTTATGCCCTGCTAATTAATGGACGGCCGGACAGCCAACAGATTAAGTGCCATTCCTTTACCTCAGTTGACTTACAGTCAGCTGAGCTAAAGAATCATATGCAGGGTGCTTGACCACAGAGCATCTAACCTAAAGTTCTGATGTTGATACAGTGGCTCTGAGTGGCACAGGGTTAAAATCATATAAATATTAATTTACTATTGTAGACACTTTATACCTCTGTTGAATCTCCTAAAAATTGTTGTGGTATTTCATTCGTTCAAATAAGCTCCTTTTACAAAAAATCCCCTTATAAAAATGAAATCACCTAAAACTGATGGCCACCCTTTTGTAGAACATATAAACTTCATTTATTTTACATGGATTGTACAACTAGTAATAATAACTAATATGAGGCTCGAATGATAGTATTTTGATGACATCGAAGGAAACTGGGAGAGATTAAAAACTGAGAATACCACTAGTCTTTAACAGACCATAACAACCTATACTTGTAGCCATGCCAGGGATAGAACATTGGTCTTCAACAGAGAGAGCAAAGTGTTTTACCCCTCAACTCACCAGGCCCTGACTATAGACTTTCCAGGAAGCTGGACTGAAAGACTGTCCAGGATCAGACTATAGAAGAGTTTTATTTTACAAGATTGCAGATTACCAGCCTGGGTTTTATTAGGGTACAAGGTGGTCATTCAAACAACTGATATTCAGCCTCCCTCAATTTGAGTGTACAGGGGACTATTGTACTCTCATTTTTAGCGAACCTTATGCGACGGTGTGGCGTCGTCCTCTTCTGTTAGTTAACCCATACTATCTAAAAATCAGCAGGAGCTATCATCACCAAATTGAATTAAAAAAATTATTTATCTAAAAAAACTATAAGATTTTGCTCATTTTTGCTATCTGCATTTACTTAGATTTTATTGGGAAAATGTGAAAAAAACTTCTTCTCTGAAGCTGTCCAGCTAAATTGTTCAATATTTCATAGGATTCATCGCTGAAGCAATCTCTCTCAACTTTGTTTAAATGGTTCCAGTTCAGTGAATTTTGGCTGAGTTACAGGAAACTGAACTTAGTCATTTGGCCAAAAAAGGATACTAAAATTGGATTATCAGAAACGGCTGGAGCTATCTTCACTAAATTTTATGCAGATGTTGGTCACATGACTCATATGTGAATTTGAGGTATTGGTGCATGGTGCCACCTGCATCAACCTTTTCTGTAGAGGGGTCATCAATCATTAGTACATTAACCCATTATTTCTCAGGAAGAGCAGGAGCTAGAATTCCCCAAATTTATGCAAAAACCTGTATCATATCAAATGTTGGGGGATTGAGTACTATGTGGCGCCACCTGCATTAACTTATATTTCACCAAAAAAAGCTAAAATACCTTTGAAATATTCTTCTCCTAAATAATTCAGCCAAATGGTTCATTATTTCACAGATATGGGGTGTGTTGCAATAAGGTGACTTAAGTCATGTAGGTGACTTAAGCCCGGGGGCACCTGTGTGTCACTATGGTTACCATTATGACGTCACAATTGTCACAATGGTATTTAGGCCCGCAACTGGGCTTAAGTCCAGTAAAATCTTATTGCAACAGGCCCATGATCCCTGAGATAAGCTCTCTCCCATTTGTTCAAATGGTTTGGGTTTGATGCATTTTGGCTTAGTCATTTGGCCAATTAGGCATACTGACATAACAATCTCAGAATCGAAAGGAGCTAGCATCACCAAGTTTTGTGCAAATGTTGGTCACATGACTCATATTTGAAACTGCAGGTTTTGTGGCACCCCCTATATCAACTTGTTTTTAGCTCAGCTGACTATAAGTAATCTGAGCTATAGTCGTGGTCCATTGTCTGTTGTTCATTGTCCGTCAGTCCGTTAACAAGGCATGTTTTGAAACAGTTGAACCTACGAATCCAAAATTTTGCATGTAGTAAGATGTCCCCAAAATCTCCCACCAGTCAGAAAATGGGTCACTAGGACTTTGTTACTTCGAGAAATTACGGAAAAACCTCTGTTTTCCATTAAAACAAGTGACCCATAGGTCATGACGCTCAGCTGCCAAGCAAGACCTGCGATATCATGGGCTGAGATTCACAACTTCCAGTTAAATTTTGAAGACCCAATTTGCCAATATGTTGAAATTTTCTACGACAACAGAAATATGTATCACCTGTGTCTGGTTAAAACACAGTGAATTTATGGTCAGAGGAAAAATATTGATTGTTAAGCTATCAGCAATTATTCCCAGAGCTTGCTTGATACCTGTCAGTCTCAAAAGGAACACCACAAAGGGCAAATATAAGATCAACATATATAGCAAAAATCAAGGAAATCCATGCAAGATTTATTGAGAAATGGGTGCTTCTGTTTAAATTTTATTTAATACAAGCCAACTGTACTGCACCTGTATAAATGATGGTAATATTCATTAAGAAATACTTGACCCAATCCTTTGCAAGATCAGATTAATATACTTCCAACTGCATTCACTTTAACAGTTCTTGAGATAATATGATCAAAAGGAATATGGTTGCCTGGTGGCCATATTCAACTTCTGACAGGTCTGAAATTAGACAACAAACATTCTCTAAATTGGCTCAAACATTGAAGAAAAATCACTGAAACTGCACTGAAAAAAAGGATTTCTAAGGAGGCTAACTGGCAGACAAAAGGATTTCTGACAAGTCAGACATTTGATATCACACATCCTCCAATAAGAGACCAAACTTGGGGCAAATTCTCCGAAGGATGGTACAGTAATGAATGTCCAAAACAAATCAAAAGGCATGTTAAGGCCCTCATATCAGATTTATAGATATGCAAATATAAAAAGTGTAAGTCTAATATTTTTTATTATTACTCTGCTTTTCAATGGGGTCAGCAGGGTAGGTAAACTGCAAAACCTGAAAGAAAGGAAATGCAGAAAGCATGACTAAGAGTCTTGTAATGAAAAAAAAGCCATCCTTAATCCAGGTACATATCCACATATGCTTTTATATGTGGTGATTTATATATAAATATTCCAATATCTAGGAAACTAAGTTTATTGCTATGATTCCATAAAATAAACTGCAAAATTTTCCCATCTTCCCATCCCATCTTAAAAATCAGTAGCTAAACCTTAATACTGTACTCTCATAGTCTTAATGCCTGGCTGAAGCATTCCGACAACTGTGTTTTTGTTATGCAGTAACGAGGTACTTATCACTCAGCCTTATCTCTTAATAGGCTGATACAAAAGGGAGTCATATGTCACCAGTGTCACTCACAATTACAGTGACACAGTGATATGTACCAGCTGGATTGCAATGGTTATATATAAAAGAAAAATAGAGATGGTCTACAAAATAAGTTATTGCAAACATCCCTGACCAATGACATTGGCCTTTTGCCCACATATTAACTGGATTCTTTCTAAATGATGGGTAACTACTAACCACTTAAATCTGGTGTAATTACTTGGCAACCAATGAGTGAATAACTTTGACCTGCAACCTTTAACCTCCTGACCAGCTGACCCCAAAATCAATCAGTTATTTCTTCAAGCAAAAAGACCCATAAATATGAAGTTTGGATCAAATTGAGTGATGCATAGATGTGGCATATGTGAAAGACTGAAGGTTTGGGTTGAACAGTTTCACCAGAAATATGTTCACAAGCATTTAGAACAATTAAGTATTGTGGCCTTGACCTTTGACCTTTTGAACTCGACATCAATAGGCTTCTTCCCCTATTGGTAGGTAAGCCATATATGTCAGATGGAAGGTATAGATTGAAATGTTTGCCTGAAAATGTCTCCACATTAGAAGAGGGTGCGGTGAACTTGACCTTTGACCTGAAAATCAACAGGTCTTTTCCCCTGTTGGCAGAGAATCAATATCAGTGCTGAAGGTTTAGAATAAAAAGTCCAGCTTGAAATGTGTCCACAACCTTTTAAAAATAATATGTTCACAAGCATTTAGAACAATATTGTGACCTTGACCTTTGACCTTTTAAACTCAACATCAATAGGCTTCCTTTGACCTTTTGAGCTCAACATCAATAGGCTTCTTCCCCTATTGGTAGGTAAGCCATATATGACAGGTGGAAAGTATAGATTGCAAAGTTTGCCTGAAAATGACTCCATGCAAGAAGAGGGTGCTGTGAACTTGACCTTTGACCTCAAAATCAACAGGTCTTTTCCCCTGTTGGCAGAGAAGCAATATCAGTGCTGAAAGGTTTGGAATGAAAGGTCTAGCTTGAAATGTGTCCACAACCTTTTCAAAGAAGTGGATCCTGTGACCCTGACCTTTGACCTTGTGACCTCAACATCTATAGGATTCTTCTCCCACTTAGTAGGTGAGCTATATGTGAAAGATCTAAGAATTGGGATGAAAGGTTTGGCTTAAAATGCATCCACAGGCTTTTCAAAGAAGTTGGTTCTGTGACCTTGACCTTTGACCTCAAAATAATTATGGTTCTTCCCCTGTTGGTAGGTGAGCTGTTTGTGAAAGATGGAAGGTTTGGGATGAAAATTTTGGCTAAAAGAATTATTTCTGGGGGGTGCAAACACACCCCATAACTTCGAGTATATAGGTCGCAGTGACCTAATTTCAGGTTTGCAAGGAGATCTTTTTAGAACCTCTAAGACTGCATAGGATTCATGGCCCTAGCCCCTACGGTTACGATTTGTGCCCTGCTAACTGCTTTATCATATTAAGTATGCTTATTCTTTCATACATTTTCTATGTATATACCGAAAAACTAGAATACGGGTAGTTGACAAGTGGCTACAAGTATCCGCCAAAATTAGAGTGGAACCGGTGTAGTGAGGCATGGATTGAGAGGCAAGGGGAAATAGAGTGAGGTGTGTTGCATATTAGCATGGATGTCTGCAGCCGAAATGTGTAAGTAGGTTGTGCCACCTACCACAAAATCCAGAAAGCTCTCCAATTTGTATACATATGCAAAATTTTAGGCAGAAAAGTCAAACCACTACATGTATATGAGTGATTTTATCCCACAGCAGACAAACAGAAGGATGCTGTGCAAAAATGGTGGCAGGTGGCGTCACCAATTTTGTGTATGATTAAGAGCTATGTGAGATCTACACACATGCAAAATTTCAGGGGGATATGTCAAACCAGTCCTGAGATATAAGCCTGAATGTCTGCAGTGTTAACATTAATGTAGGTGGCGCCACCTGCCAAAATAATTGAGAAAGCCATCCAAGATGTATAAACACGCAAAATTTTAGGCAGATGAGTCAAACCACTGCAGAGATATGAGTGATTTTTTCCCATGGCAGACAAACAGACAGTAGCTATGCATAAATGGTTGCAGGTGGTGCCACCAGTTTTGCTTATGATAAAGAGCTATGCGAGATCTATACACATGCAAATTTTCAGGAAAATACGTCAAACCAGTCCGGAGATATAAGCATGGATGTCTGCAGTGTGAATGTGAATGTAGGTGGCGCCACCTGACAAAAAATCAAGAAAGCTATCCAGGATGTATACGCATGCCGAATTTCAGGTGAATTAGTCCAACCACTGCAGAGATATGACTGACTTTAACCCAAAGCAGACGAACAGATGGACACTGTGCAAACATGGTTGCAGGTGGTGCCACCATTTTTGGTGTATGTTATAAAGCTATCCAAGGGCTAAATTTGTACAAAATTTTTTTCCTGATTGGTCAAACGGTTCCTGAGCTATGTGGTTTTATGTGTGGAAACAGATGCACAAATGGACGCTGGGCAGAGAGGAAAGGTCAGAGGTCAATGCCAATTGGTTAGGCACGTACATTTGTGTCCACAAAGTGGTGTATTGCTATGAAAGTGTGGATGTTCATCAGATAAAGAATTCCATACCTAAGAAGAGTAAAAACTTCAACAGATGTGAAATTGATTATTAATTAAAGTAATAAATTACGGCTGAGATAGAAATTAGCATAATGATACTGTTTATCCCTCATTCAACCAACAGTTTGTATACTTTATTTGAAAAGATGTTTTTATTTTATCTAATTTACTGAATCTTTTATTTCGGTGAATAAAATTAAGAATTTACTAAAAAAAAACACAGGACAAAACTTTTTAATAGTGTTTCAAGGAATAATCTTGAAGATACCATGTTTTGGCTTTATTCATTTTAAATTCAGTTCATACATTTGTGATTTAAAAATAATAAAATATGTGTATGCATAATATGACCTGATGTGAGCTAAACTCTGGATAAATGATGATTGCAATTTACAATTCTGATATTTTAACATTTCAGATTTTTTTATAATAAATTTTTAAAAACTTTAAAAAAAAAACTAGACATTTCTTGGCACCGCAGGTGCCAGAGTATCCCCAGACATAGTAGCCCCCCCCCCCCTTTAAGAATAGGCCCCCATTTTTAGCAGCATATACTGACACTTGGCATATTTATTGTTTCTTCCATCTATCAATCCACAGTCTTGTTGAAGATGTTGGTCCTGTGACCTTGATCTTTTTAAAGATGTGTCCTGTGACCTTGACCTTTGACCTCATGACCCCAAAATCAATTCGGGTCTTGCTTTTCCAATTGGACATATACAAGTCAAGTTTGAAATCTATACATCAATAAAGCAGGAATTATCATCCAGAAACTAATTTTTGGACAGATGGCTCCTGTGACCTTCACCTTTGACCTTGTGACCTCAAAATTGATAGGGGTCTTCCACTCTTGGCAGGTGAACTATATGTGCAAGATGAAAGATCTGAGATGAAATGTTTTGCTGAAATAGCATCCACAATCTTTTTAAAGATGTGTCCTGTGACCTTGACCTTTGACCTCATGACCCCAAAATCAATTGGAGTCTTGCTTTTTCAATGGGACATATATAAGTCAAGTTTGAAATCAATACATCAATAAAAGCAGGAATTATCATCCAGAAACTAATTTTTGGAAAGATAGATCCTGTGGCCTTGACCTTTGGCCTTGTGACCCCAAAATTGATATGGATCATCCACTATTGGCAAGTGAGTTAATATTCAAGATGGAAGACCTGGGATGAAAGTTTGGCTTAAAATGCATTCACAGTATCTTTTAAGATGCCAGTCCAGTGACCTTTACCTTTGACCTCATGCCCCTAGAACCTATAGGGTTCTTACTTTAGTGGTGGGCCATACATAAGTCATGTTTGAAATCCATATGGCTATCAACACTGGAGATATCATAAGAGGTGTGTGATTTTCACCATATATGGCAATATTCAAGGTCAAGGCCACTCTCATAGGAAAGGTCATGACCCCAATTTAAATAAACATCAAACCATAACCCATACCTATGTATATGCATAATATAAAAGAAATCTGTCCATTAGTTTTTACCTTATAATGCTCACAATGCTGTAAGGTGGCAATTTTGGGGGTATTAAACGGCACGAAAACAAGTAAAGAATAGGTGGCGCCACCAGTTTCTGGAACATGACAACCCTATCCATGATCTTCCATCAACTTGATTTTGGGATAAACCCATGCAAGATTTCTTGAGATATTAAAGAATTTGTGTGATTTCCCCCAAAATTGGACCTATTCAAGGTCAAGGACACTCTCCTAGTAAAGGTCATGACCTCATTTTTAATAGGCGTCGTCCTCTTACCCATATCTATATATATACCAAGTTTGGTAAAGTTCCATGAAATATTTTTTGGGTTATTGCGCCAACAAGATTTATATGCGGCGGCGGCGGGGCGCCGGGACCGGTATGAAAACATAGTATCCCCCAACTTTGTCTGGGGATACAATGAATATGATAAAAACTATAAATGGTAGAAGTGGATATGCTATAAAAAGTAGGGTTTAATATAAACTCAAAGACATTATTCCCCTTAAAGTGAAATAAAGGTATCAGTCCATTCTGTCCACTTGCCTGATTATCTGTAAATTTTTCATATGCATCACAGTATCTCGAAACTTTTATGGTTTTTCTTCACGACAGTCTTGTCAGAGGATTAGTTTCGCCATTATATATTCAGAACCTTACTCTAACCAAGTAGGATGGCCATTTTCTCTTAACCTCTTATATCAGGGTATAAATAAGGCTTAATAATTTACATGCTCCAGGTGCACCCTTGAAACAAAACCTACATGCACCTAAAGATTTCAACATGCACTTTGTAATACTAGTTAGAAAATTTGCTTGTTGAGGAGTTTTTGTTGCTCAAAGAAAAAAATTCTAATTTATGATTGTGATGTTTATGATGATTGGTTGATGATGTTTTTCATTGGTTTATAATATGTGCACAGAGTGCACCCTTGGTACGATTTCTACCTGCACAAAAGAAAATGTACATGCATACATGCATGTGTGCACCCTCTATTTTGCACCCTGCATATGCTTATATATATGAAAAACATAACAGAAATCAGCATAATTTGCATTTGCTAAAATTTCAAACTTCTGCTGAGTGCCATGACCCATGGGTTCCTTGTTTATGGACAAAAATCTCATAATTTTAGCCTCTTTCAGTTTAAAAATGGTTTGTTATGAAACTGTCAAGCTGAATCATTTAATTTTTTACAAGAATTATCTTAGGGTGGGGTTTTTTCAATTGTATTGATTTGGTTAATTTTTTTTTTGTGAAAGTCATAGAAAGCTGCATGAAATTGGTCTTACGGCTATTAGAATGCCCATTTTAATCTGAGGACTGCACTAATCTTCTTCTGCAAAACTGCTCTTTCAACTTCTGTAACACTGCTCAAAAATGATTCTAAGGAGGCCTTTATTTAAGTTTACTGAAATGATGGTTGGCAGAATTATTGGACCTTCAACAATGAAAGGATTACATATTTTATTATTCTTAAAATGTTGATAAAACAATCTTATGGATATGTCAGCTTAAAAAAAAAGGTTTGTAGCAAAAGTCTTTCAGTATGTGTAAACAGATTAACAAACGGGCCAAGATTGTCTGTATCTATATATAGCTTGGCAGACTGCCAACTATTTCAGATTTGGCAACAGGACAAAGGTCAGTCTGGATCTTTTTATAGCTTTGGCAGACTGCCAACTGTCAGATTATGCAACAGGTCAAGAGTTCATTCAGTGCAGCCATGGACAGATCAATAGGTTCACTCAGTGCAGCTAGATGCAGATCAAGAGTTCGCTCAGTGCAGTAGCTGCAGAAGCAATTCATTCTTCCTCATTTGGGGCAACTGCCTTCCTCACATAAACCTGATCAGCCAAGTACATCTAATTAAAGAGAGGTTTGATATATAGGGCTGAAATTTTGACCTGTCAATGCATTTTTGAAGGCTTTTTTTTGTCAAAAAGACTGGTGGCCCCATCCACAATGACTTTTGCATAGTTCATGTACCCGCTTGTTTCTCGGGAGGGATTTGATATATATCAGCCTGAAATAGTACATATGTATAGATCATGGATAGCTTCAGGAGTGATGTTTTGTAATTGATTCTTGTACAAAATGTGTAGTACTAGCATTGTACATATACATGTTACACATGTACTTGAAAATAATGGTCCAGCACTGAAACATTATACCTGGTGTACAAACCATTGCACAGATTTGGATTGGGCATGTAGGCCTTGTTATGGTTTTATATTGATTAGCACATGAAAATATACTCAAATTTATTAGAAAAACTTCAGATTCTAATTTGAAAAAAAGAAACGAGGAAAATCTTGAGGTAAAAACTGAACCATTTTATTCATGAATAGATGGGTCACATGGCATGAACAGACACTGACAAGTTTGCAGCAGTCAGTGTTACACATGCTAGAACTGCTAGCATTGCAATAAATGCTAACGGTATCAAGGGTTTCCTGGAAACCTCCCACAATCTAAGATTTTCCAAGGAAACCCAACACTTACAAGACTTTCCTAGAAAGCCTAAACTCCCTAAAGTTTTCCCAGAAACCCTAAACAACTGAAGGTTTGAATCCTTTAACATTATTAGGGTTTCACAGAAAACCAATACAGTTCAAGGTTTCTAAGAAACCCCTTTAAAATGATGTTGTATAATACTTTAATTACCATTTGGAGAACATATATTTCCATAATTATAAGACTACTTGTGTGACTTGGTAAGTTTGAAAAAAAAGCACCATGCAAAGGTTATTCAAAAAAGGTCTGTGATCAGTGGAGCTGTTCTTAAAACAGCACTCACTGAATTTGAGAATTGTGCTTTTACACCTCGACATGTCTGAAAATGTTGGAATGATAAATTAACATGCCCATACAATTCCTACTGTCTGATTTACCATTTAGGCAAAGTAACTTTAGGAAATGAATGCAACAAAAAATCCAGATTTAAATATCAAATCAATTTGTTTAGGTTAATTGATTTACCTGTGGCATTAACCACATGTCAAGGTTTTATATACAGGTAATATAAGAGTGTATGTGAAATAAATACAACTCCTGTAGAGGGCACCACCAGTCACATCTCCAATACCACATGGTATAAGGCATGCTTCTTTGATTAGCTTCATTCTTTTTTTGTACAACATAAAAAAGCATGTTTATTACACTACAGATATTTGCAACTTTGTGGTGTAAAGCAAGTGGGTAATAATAAAAAAAGTTTAAGCTAAATATGCTGAATAGCAAGAATTTTCCCAACAGAAGAGTTTGCATTGGATTACTGAAATACTATATGGCGTCTTCACTATCACTAGTGCCCCCCCCCCCCCCTTTTTTGCCTCTGAAAACTGCAAAGACACCAGTACTTCTACACAGAATTTAGCTATTTAATAAATTAATACAAATTAATAATTGTCTGAATACAGTAAAATACCTGAAATGGGTTGTATTCTAAATAAACATACCCCTGCGCAGTATCTGTAATATTTGAATAAAAATATCAGACTGCAGGAAGTATAATATTATATATATCTCATACACATTCTGAGCACACACTGGAAATTTTGATTGGCAAATTTGCAACATGATTTATAAGTGATAGGGACTGGTTTATCTAACTTTCAGAATAGTGGGTCTATTTGACAGAGACAGGCAAAGAATATAGGAATTACAATGACAGGCACAGTTTCTGTAAATGACAGTATAAATGCACACCATAATGCTTTTTGTGCACAGGATAGTACATGCTCATCTGGGGTGAAAACTGCACAAGGACTGCTGAAAGGCACAATACAATCCACAGTGACAAGAACAGCAACCTATGGTACACTTGTGTTAAACCCAAAACACAATACAAACAGCTTGGTAGGCATTTTATGGTAAATTTTATAAGTGTAAATGCAAAATGCGCCGTGGCTGGTAGACAGCACACCCCTGGATTAATTTACACTATGAACAAAATGATGACTGGCAGAGCACCTACAGGTGGCAATGTACATAATGACTGACACAGTACTATATAAAGGCAATTCACAGGGGGGAGCATTCAAGAGCCAGAAGTGTTTTCTGTGAACTACAACGTAAAGTGACCAGTAAAAATCCAAAGGTCTGCAAGGCAATACAATGTACTGTGAAATGATTACAGCACCAAACAGTGTGATGTATTCAAGGCTGATATACTAAGAGCAGCAAAAACCAGATATTTGTGTGTGTGTGAATTGCAGATTTATTGGAGCAGTTGATGAGAGAAAATAGTCTAAGGTGTAATGAATATTTTCTAGAACAACACAAATGTTTATTCTGTGTGTAATGCATGTTTCATGAAGCAGTATACCAGAGTCAAGAATGTGCAATGTACATTTACAGCAGCAGCCATCCAGAGTACACAAGCATTATGAAGGTGTGCCAGCTACATGTGACTGTAACCTGTGCTGGAACCAATTATGTGGGCATTAAATATAAACCTGTCCGGAAGTTTAAGTCTGTATTGATGTAGAAATATACTAGATTAACTACCTGGTACACAGAATCATATGTATTAAGCTCTGAATATAGAACAATGGTGCACAATGCATTTAAGATGTATAACAGGTCTCCTAAAATGTACTTACTGCAAGCCATGAATGGTGCTCTCGTACTATTCTTAAATTGATGTTGGGGAATTAATCAGATTATCAATCTTTCATCAAAAATATACATATATATATGTATATATATATATATATATATATATATATATATATATATATATATTTATATATATATATAGGTTGGCTTCATTGTTGCAAGGATTATTTTTCCTGATATCTGCTATTTAACTGGCTTGCGAAGGTTCCCATTTCTGCATTAATAGCATAGAGTAACTTAATTACACAGAACACATTCATTATCATATTTATTATTAAATATATGTCAATTATATTTGTTAAGGACTCCAAGGGACATGGATTGAGTGGAAATTTATTTTCAAAACTGGCAGGAAATATTAGCCTTTATTATTATTTATAATATTAGTCCCTTGCCTGTTTGATACAGGCATTGATAGCATACATGAGTTACCAATGAGGCTACACAGCATAAATAACTGTTTACCTGTGTAGATGAGGCTTCTTATTCACGAAGTTTTATTTTTATGATAATTTCCTTACCATAAATAAGAAACCCTCACAAACAATAAGCCAACCACAGTATATATATATATATATATATTATATATATATATATATATGTATATATATATATACACACACACACACACACACACAACCCTTTGTACCATGTAGCCAACTATATCATGACAATGTCCAATATACAGACAGGTATGCTATGTTCTAGTAAAGTAAAAAATAACATGACCACCCTTATGCTGTAAAATATAATCAGGTAACAGTACAACATTTACCATTTAAGATTAAATGTGTTACCTTTGAATTCTAGACCCATAATCACATGTGGTATGTCTGCTTCGAGCAGTGCACTGACAGTAACAGATTAAAATCAAACAATCAAGCTTGACAAGACATGTTTAATACAGAGTCAGTTCATTAACAGACTCACTTACTCAGCATGCCGATTCTCGTAGACTGGAAGCGGACCTTATGATGCATGTAGAGCAGGGTACAATTAAACTCTTAAAGAGTATCAGAAGCCTTAATATAATCATGAACCCTTTAGAACATCTGAAGCAATATTGTAGTCAACAAAGTTCCTGCCCTTTCCAAATGTTTTCATTCAACATTAATCCTGCCTAATTATTCCATTGAATGAGTCAGGTACCAGCGAATGAGCTGGTACTCACAGAGCAGTCTGCATTGTCTTTGGCTATTAATCTGCCAACAGTTACTCCATCGGCATCAACTCTGTTGTTCATCTTCGTCTAGATCCTGTTGCAACAAGAAGTTTGCTGCTAGTTCCTCATTCTTTTCACATGCAAAATATGCCTGGATACACAAACTCTCTGGGTACCCAAGGGCTTTCAACTGAAATAAATAAGATCAGGAATCAAAATTATGGATATTTAATACTTGCATAAACTTATTAAAGTTAACTACTCTATCAGATGTTATATGCTGAACAAAAAAGGTATATTATATTTCTGGCAAGCAAACTTAAACAAAATGTGATTGATAGGTCAGGTTACTCAGCTGAAAATTAAAATAATTTACAACTGTTAATATAATATCTTTAAACACTGGTTGGCCTGATGTACTTTATATAAATATACAAAGTCACATGGGTGTATGTCTTAATAAGCTACATTATTAAAATTTTATTAATATATTTGATTGTCTAGCTGAAATTGTGACAGGGTAGCCATTTTTCAGTCTCAAATAATACAAAAAGTATGCAAAAGAGTTTAGACATTCTATGTGCTGTCATCAGATCTTAACAAAAGAACCAAGATACCCATGATAAACATGCATAATGAATACTCAGGCAATCCATGAAATGAAAGCAGAGTTTGTGTTTCAATTTTTCATTAAAAATGGGCATTATACAATGAAATATCACAATAATTAGCGATTGACATTTTTTTTTTAACTGTTGGACCAATTTAGTTCAAATTTTACTTTACTTGTGATCCCATGCAATATATTTCAGCAGCTTTAAACATGATCTGCAGCTGGACTCAATCTTTTTTTTATCAAAAACCTTGTAGGATATGGGTATCTTTGATATAATTTTAAGTTTCCTTGTTATCTTCTCAGGACATACCCAGGTGCAATGTAATTAGTTTATTGCTCATATATGTACGACCTGTGTCCTGTATATGAATAACCAGTTGGAAGGATGAAAGATAAAGACCCATCATTATAGACCAGCATAACTTCATATACTCAACTGTAATCTTTGACCTGATTTGCCTAAAATTTAACTCAGGGGACAAAATCTCTTTGTAAGTAAATACAGTGAGTTTTGTGAAAATCTAGCAAATCCCTGGTAAGATATAGGGCAGACACTAAAAGTTAATGGATGGATGGATGGACAGACAGTGCTCATACCATATCAAGACCTTTGATTGGCATTTAACAAGTTAAATCTATCAACTCCTGAAATATTTAGGGCCTATTAAATTCTAAATTATATTAGGAAGAGGCAAGACAGATATGCATTTTTAAGTCTTGAAATTAGAAGAATATCAGCAAAACACACTAACCCTTTCTATAGCTTCTTTCTCATCTGGAGTTACTTGTATGACACCGCCTTCACTGGGAGCACCACCGCCGCTTCCACCTCCCATAACCCCACCGGCCGGGGCTTGTCCACCCGCCCCACCCTCGGTGATTGGCTCATTCAACATGCTAACAAATCGCTCCTGGTTTTCTGAGATGAGCTGCAAATAAAACAGATTTTCACCTGGCTTTCAGAATATGATTTTCCACTGAAGTCAGTCTTATATTTGAAATCTTGTGTTTGAAAATCAAATTTTACATGAAAATATACAGAGTTTTCAGATCTTTAATATATTAGAAGACAACACCATATGCTACAATTCAGCAAAATCAAATTTTTCTGATTCCTGGGTTGATGGTGGGTTTTGATGCATGCAATTAAGTTACACCAGCTCAGTGAAAATCTACCATAAATATTATCAAGTAAAGTTGCTGGTAATTAGCTAAAAATAGATAAATGATCCAGGGTTAGCTTGACATCTTAATTAGCTGAACAATTCAAAGCCTCATCTATTAAAAACCAGTGACTTGCACCCTTTCAATAAGTAATTTTTCATTAAATTATTTGGTTTTACGTTTAAACACAACTGAATCGATTTGACTTGTTACCGGAAAGTTTTGATCAGATTCCTGATTTCTATCAGGCCCCCTTGACCTGTCAGTTTGAGTTGTATCAACCCAACCAATATTACACTAGTACAAGGCCTGCAGCCTGTGTAAGTACAAAACCCTGTTGACATATATTTTTAGGAAAGTTTGTTACTAACCTGAAGAAGTCTAGGATTACTGGCTCTTATTTGTTCTAACAATGGCGGCAGCAAGTTAGGGTTTTGCTGGAGAGCTCTTCTCATCTGTAAAAACTGTGGCTGATTCCACAAGAAGTTGAGTGGATCCTCTCCTATCACACAAAGCACAAGCAATATCATCAGAACATAAATGACAAGACTAAAATGTGACATCAGGCATATTGTGTGTGAAAATAGTCTTCTGGTAATTATATGTATAAATTATGTTAACATACAAATTTTTTTCTTCAGAAAACCAATCAGTAACAACTCTTCAGTAAGGCAGTTAAAAATATTAGCAAGCAACTTTATGATTTTTTTTAATATAGTCTCTTTTATATAAAATTAACAAGTAACCAATTTGGTCACAATGCTCAGCTGATTTATTGAAAATTTAAGCAAATGCAAAATATACTTATTTCTTTTGTTTTTTATAAATATTAACATTTGAAAAGCCTAAAGAGATAATGGCCCTGCTAAAATGAAATGCCATAAATTATAGAATAATGACTTGAGCCAAAGTATAATAATAAGCATTAATTTATTAACTGAAATGAAATGCTGTAAAAAATTCAAATGAGCACAAACAAAATTTAATAAGCATGTTAAAACAAGCCAGTTAGGTATAAATCACATTCGCACTGTGTAATAAATGAAACTTGTGGCCTGAAACCATTTAATGATGCAATAAGGGAAAATGAGCCCAAGTGTAATATGAAAGGATACATTTCATAAACAAAAAGAGGGACCCATGGGTCATGTCACTCAGCTGAATTTTGGAAAATATTAGTGACTGCAAAATATTTTTATATCTTATGGTTTTTCATGTATATTACCATTTGAAAAGCTAGGAGAAAATGTTCCTACTAAAATGAACTCTGTAAATGATATAATAATGGACATGAGCTAAAGCATATGGACTGTGTAATATATGAAACCTTTGGCCTGAAACCATTTAGTGATGCACCTAGGGAAAAAATGGGCCTACGGTAAGTGTTATATAAAAGTTACATTTCATAAACAAATAATGTGTGAAGATAATTGAGTTTTCAAATGTTAAATATATGGACATATGAGTTGAAAATTAATCCCATAAAGTTTGACCCATATTCCTAATAAACTTAGTTTAACAATGTCATTTATATCAAGGTCTAGCCAACTTTAAGTAATATGAATGAAATGCTACAAAGTATTTATATCTTCTTAAACCTTATCAGTTAGCACTTACATTAGGTCCTAATATTTTATCACATTTTTGTATTATGATTAAATTCCTGAACTTTTTTTCCTTAAAAAAAATCAAAATGTCCAAGTCTCAACAAAAAGAATTTATTTAACATTAAAATTATAAGATTTGTCTTGTTTATTAGTCCTGTGTATTGAAGGGGTCGGTGGGGGCAAGGGGTCTTTGTTGTTACTGCACGTTGCTGAAAAAATGTGAAATTATAAGATTCATCTTGTTTATAGTACAGGCCTGTCAACAGAATGGGGGGGTGGGGAGATAGACTCCCTGTGGTATTAACTGCATGAGGCCTGATCAAGCTCAACAAGAGAGAGGGCTTGCCCCAGAGATTGGATTACATAACAACAGCCTGGGGAGCACAGAGAGCTGCACTGAATGACCTACAATGACCAAAGTGGACTGCTTGACAATGTAAGTGAATACAACAAGAGCCTCCATAAAGAATCCAATAACTAGCCTAAATTTCAGCTTTAATTTTCAAATTTCAGATTTGAACAGATTAAATCCTTATGTGAACACGCTGTGAAAATTAAATCCACAGCACTTCCAGGAAAAAAAAACGTGCCATGGTCAAAGTTGGGCAAAAATTTAAGGTACTGATTTTTTATTAATGCTAATAACTTAAAAAAATTGCAAAATTCAGATCGAAATTTTTGGTATACATTTGAATCTTGATTAAATGAAGTTATATCCCTGAAAGAAAGTCTCCAGCATCAGCAATTCAATCAGTGAGTAAATATATTTCCTGATTTTTACAAGGTGCATTATGTTTGGGCCCATAACTTCAACAAATTATGCAATACTGACCTAAATTTTGGTATGTACATAGGAAATGTACGGAAAAATATGAATATTTACTATGATCAAATTCAGATCAGTGGTTTTGAGATTCGGCAGTCTTGAACTGTAACAATGGGTTTTTAATAGAAAAGGTTTTTCCTTAATATCTGGAAGGAACGAAATCTTAGTAACCCAATTTTCAGTATGGTAGGAAATTTTGGGGACATCTAACTGTCTGCAAAATTTTGGATTTTTAGGTCCAATGGTTTCAAAACGTGCCCTGTTAACGGACGGACAAATGACCACAACTATAGCTCAAAGGACTTATAGTCAGTTGAGCCAAAAATGTGTGAATGTAATTAAGTTTTCAATAGTTGAATATATGGCTGTATAAGCTAAAAATTAATCCCACAAAAAATTTGTCCAATATTCCTAATAAACTAAGTTTAACAATGTCATTTATATCAAGGTATAGCCAACTTTAAGTGATATGAATGAAATGCTACAAAGTATTTATATCTTATTAAATCTTAAAACATGTCAATGAGCACTTACATTAGATCCTAATATTTTATCACATTTGAATATTAGGATTCAAATCCTGAACGTTTTTTGTTAAAACTAGACGTGTCCGAACGACACGAATGCCCCCGCCTGGGCCAAATTAGAAATATTTGTTAAATTCTGTAAAATTTTTTAAGCTCAGGAGGTGTCCTATGGTCAAAAATAGGTCAACAAGGGCAAAATGCAAACTCAATCTGTAATGGGTCATTATCAAGCAACACACCAAAAATCAGGCCAGTATCTGCAGGCAATGTGAAAAAAGTCCATACATTTGCATTTTTCATAAAAATTTCTGTCTTTCATGAAATTTTCTATGTTCAGGATCTGTCATATGGTCAAAAATAGGTCAACTGGGACGAAACGCGAACTCAATCTGTAAATGGTCATTATACGCCCACAGACCAAACATTAGGCCAGTATCTGTAAGCACTGCACTGCGAAACCAGAATATTGGCAAAAGCTGATAATTAGTTATAAATTTAAATTGGAGAGGTATGTACCATGCTTCATAACAATCCACCAAATGCTTCCTGAGAAATAAGCTCCTAAGTTTTTTTCTATACTAAGCTCTGTGACCTTGAAGAGTAGGTCAAGATCACCCATCTTTGAACTTGACCAAGATTATGTAAATATCATGCAATAGCACTGAAGAAATGAAGTTCCTGTTTTGAATACCTTTGGAGATATCCTGCACAAAAGGCCAAAATTGAAAAATCCGATAAAAATTCATTAAAAAATCATAAATTGTAGGTGGTGCCACCAAAACTGTGACCATCATTCCAAATGATCATAGTAAGTTTTGTGAAAATCCAGACAATGGTTCCTGAGATATAAGCTTCTGAGTGTTTTTGTATAATCAGCTCTAACACAAAGAAAATTAGGTCAAGGTCACCAATATTTGCACTTGACCAAGATTTTGTTAAAATACATCTTCACTGATGAAATAAAATTCCAACGGTGAATCCTTTTAGAGATATCCCACTCACAAGGCCAAAATTGAAAAATCCGATAAAAATTGATTAAAAAATCAGAAATTGCAGGTGGCTTCAACAAAATTGTGCAGCACATACAGACCATCAGTCCCAATGATCATAGTAAGTTTTGTGAAAATCCACACAATGGTTCCTGAGATAAGTTTCTGAGTGTTTTT
Source organism: Sipunculus nudus (assembly GCA_026874595.1). NCBI lineage: Eukaryota > Metazoa > Annelida > Sipuncula > Golfingiida > Sipunculidae > Sipunculus > Sipunculus nudus. The sequence continues at coordinate 47,107,450 of CM049309.1, forward strand.
CTATAATCAGCTCTTAAATGTAGAAAAATGGGTCAAGGTCACCCATCTTCGAACTTAACTGAGATTTTATTGATATACATCTTCACTGATGAAATGAAATTCCAACAGTGAATCCTTTTAGAGATATCCCACTCACAAGTTAAAAGTTAACAGACGCGGGACGGACGGACGCCAGACGGACAGACAGACAGACAGCTTGGATGACGACAATAGCCCATCAGCCTATGTGCTGAGGGCTAAAAACAGCTGTACATGTACATTTGCACTTGTCATGGAAATTTATATTTTTCATGAAATTTTCTCAGTTAAGGAGCCGTAAAATGGTCAAAAGTAGGTCAACCTGGATGAAACGCAAACTCGTTCTGTAAATGGCCATTATCTACCCACACACCAAAAATCAGGCCAATATCTGCAGGCACTGCGAAAAAAAGGCCATACATGTGCACTTGTCATGGAAATTTATATTTTTCATGAAATTTTCTAAGTTAAGGAGCCGTTAAACGGACCAAAGTAGGTCAACCGGGACAGAACGCAAACTCAATCTGTAACTGGTCATTATCTGCCCACACTCCAAAAATCAGGCCAATATCTGCAGGCATTGCGAAAAAAAGTCCGTACATGTGTATTTGTCATGAAAATTTCTATTTCTCATGAAATTTTCTAAGTTTAGGAGCCGTAAAACGTTCAAAAGTAGGTCAACCAGGACGAAACGCGAACTCGATCTGTAACTGGTCATTATCTGCCCACACACCAAAAATCAGGGCAATTTCTGCAGGCATTGCAAAGAAAAGTCCGTACAACTGTTTGATTTCAGAATGACGGAAGGACAGACATGGGTAAAACTATATGCCCGGGCCACCTTGTGGCGGGGGCATAAAAAAATTTCAACTTTGTTCAAGTCTCAACAAAAAATGAATTTAACATTGAAACTAGAAAACTGACAGGTCAGGAAGGGCCCTGCAACAGATGCAGTCATTATTAATTGAAGTACTGTGAATTAGGTGTACTTTGGGAGCATAAGCTGATTGAGTGATATTTGAAAATTAAAGAACCTGTAATGAACAACTGACATGTATAAACTGGAAGAAAAGATATGGTAAAGTGAAAATGTTCAAAGCTATCAAAATAATGATATAAAAGAACTGCATGCATTTTTAGTTTCTGTATATGTGTTTTACTTATGCCAATTATTCTTAGTTGAAGTCTTGGCTGGGCTGTGTCAAATATTTTTCCAGTATTTGTATGTTGAATCGGCTTTATTATATGTGAGGCTTGAGTCTGTACATGAACCTTGTAGTATTAGAGAGAGTCAGCTGCTGGTTAGTAGTGATAAAATGGTCATTCTCTTGAACTGAGATTCAGCTGTTCTTGGGCTTGGGTCTACAGATGCGCTGTGTTGTGTAGAATGGCTACATATAAATATCAATGTAAATTTGTTGATGGTCACTATAATAGGTCCAAATTCCTTGAGATGTTGGAAGTGGAGATAGATTTGTCCAAACATGGTCTAAATGAGAGCCACTGTGGTGCGATGGGCCAGTGTATCCTTTTCTGGGGAATCTTCAATTTGTCTGTGCAAAATATGCTGTGAAAATATAATGCCGCTGTACACGAGTGACTCAAAAAAGATTCATCCATTTCTGGCCTGCTGAAGGAGACACCAGCAACTGAGCACCAAACTGCATATTACTTTTTTTTTCCTTCTGACCCAAATATCAATAAGCTTCTCCCTTTGGCCATGGGTGATACATATTATGTTTGAATCCTATCCATCGTATGTTAGGGGAGTTATTATGCAGAAACGAATTTGATTGTTCATCAAATTCTTTGCGAGTTATTGCATTAACATCATTTGAGAATTATCGCCTCTGTCAAGGTCATCCATCTTCGAACCTGACCTAGCCCTTCATAACAAACATTTCTGGTGCAAGTTCAGTGAGTGTTAGTCAAATTGTTTGCGAGCTATTTGGTTAACATCATTTTAGCATTATCACCTCTGTGACCTTGAAAATCCATCAAGGTCACCCATCTTCAAACATGATGTAGCTCATCAAAAGGTCCATCACTGCCGTGAGTCTGGGGACCTTATATGAAATACTTTTTAAGAGTTATTGTGTTAACAATGTATGTCCTTTTGCATGCATATTTGCTAAGAGAACACAACCTTACTAGGTGTTCAGTAATGGTTTTTACCGCATAACTTACAGAAAAATGGCTGACTATGACCATATATCATGCCTAGTTACTGTTGACATGAGGACCTGTCCTACTGTTAGGTGGAACAAACAATTATGGTTACAATTATAATTTCTGCCCTGCTGAAAGAGGGACCTAAAATTTAACACCAAACTGTGAATAACTTATTTGACCTTTGACCTCTGGATCCTAAAATCAATAGGGATCTTCCATAATTGATGGTTAATACATATTTCAGGTTTGAACTCAATCCGTCAATCCTAACTGGAGTTTTCATCCGGAAAAGAATATGTGGATGGACGGACGGACAGACGGACAGACAGGTGGACAGTTAGACAGACAGACGGACAGGTCGATTACTATAGGGTACCCGCTTTTCAAGCGGGGCCCTAATTACAAGATTCATTGTGCATTGAAGGGGTGGGTACAGGAGGAGTGGTTACTGCTGGTTGCTGAAAACTAGTGGCCCATGGGCCATGACGCTCAGCTGAATTCAAGGAATGTTGAATAATGAGCAAAATGACATATATGGCTACATATAAATATCAATGTAAATTTGTTGATGATCACTATAATAGGTCCAAATTCCTTGAGATGTTGGAAGTGGAGATAGATTTGTCCAAACATGGTCTAAATGAGAGCCACTGTGGTGCGATGGGCCAGTGTATCCTTTTCTGGGGAATCTTCAATTTGTCTGTGCAAAATATGCTGTGAAAATATAATGCTGCTGTACACAAGTGACTCAAAAAAGATTCATCCATTTCTGGCCTGCTGAAGGAGACACCAGCAACTGAGCACCAAACTGCATATTACTTTTTTTTTCCTTCTGACCCAAATATCAATAAGCTTCTCCCTTTGGCCATGGGTGATACATATTATGTTTGAATCCTATCCATCGTATGTTAGGGGAGTTATTATGCAGAAACGAATTTGATTGTTCATCAAATTCTTTGCGAGTTATTGCATTAACATCATTTGAGAATTATCGCCTTTGTCAAGGTCATCCATCTTCGAACCTGACCTAGCCCTTCATAACAAACATTTCTGGTGCAAGTTCAGTGAGTGTTAGTCAAATTGTTTGCGAGCTATTTGGTTAACATCATTTTAGCATTATCACCTCTGTGACCTTGAAAATCCATCAAGGTCACCCATCTTCAAACATGATGTAGCTCATCAAAAGGTCCATCACTGCCGTGAGTCTGGGGACCTTATATGAAATACTTTTTAAGAGTTATTGTGTTAACAATGTATGTCCTTTTGCATGCATATTTGCTAAGAGAACACAACCTTACTAGGTGTTCAGTAATGGTTTTTACCGCATAACTTACAGAAAAATGGCTGACTATGACCATATATCATGCCTAGTTACTGTTGACATGCGGACCTGTCCTACTGTAAGGTGGAACAAACAATTATGCTTACAATTATAATTTCTGCCCTGCTGAAAGAGGGACCTAAAATTTAACACCAAACTGTGAATAACTTATTTGACCTTTGACCTCTGGATCCTAAAATCAATAGGGACCTTCCATAATTGATGGTTAATACATATTTCAGGTTTGAACTCAATCCGTCAATCCTAACTGGAGTTATCATCCGGAAAAGAATATGTGGATGGACGGACGGACAGACGGACAGACAGGTGGACAGCAAGACAGACAGACAGACGCTTTTCAAGCGGGGCCCTAATTACAAGATTCATTGTGCATTGAAGGGGTGGGTACAGGAGGAGTGGTTACTGCTGGTTGCTGAAAACTAGTGTCCCATGGGCCATGACGCTCAGCTGAATTCAAGGAATGTTGAAAAAATGAGCAAAATGACAGCAAGAGTGCAAAAAATCATGCATTTTGTGAAGAATTCTAAGAATTGGGTTTCAGTGGGCTTTTAGACTGATGACCACTTCATTTGAAGGTCTCATAAATAGAACAAGCAAATTCATGGAATTAATCTCCCCCCGCTTTGGGATCTTGTTGTTTTTCATGCTTGATAAAGGGTGGACAGACAGAGTGTGAGACAGACAGACAGAAGCCAGAGACTCTAAAAACAAATCCCAACCAGGGTATGCATGAGAGCAATCACTGACCAAAATTTGAATGAAATCAGAAAGCTGTCCATGTTGTATACAGATGCAAAATTTTAGGCAGATAATTCAAACCACTACTTGTACAAGAGTGATTTTATCCCACAGCAGACAAACAGAAGGAAGCTGTGCAAAAATGGTGGCAGGTGGCGCCACAGGTTTTGCGTATGATGAAATGCTATGTGAGATCTATACACATGCAAAATTTCAGGGGGATATGTCAAACCAGTCCTGAGATATAAGCCTGAATGTCTGCAGTGTATACATAAATGTAGGTGGCCATACCTGCCACAAAATCCAGAAAGCTATCTAAGATGTATAAACCTGCAAAATTTAAGGCGGATTTGTCAAACCACTGCCGAGATATGAGTGATTTTATCCCAGGGCAAACAAACAGACAGACGCTGTGCAAAAATGGTGGCAGGTGGCGCCACAGGTTTTGCGTATGATAAAGAGCTATGTGAGATCTATAAACATGCAAACTTTCCCCAATCGGTCAAATGGTTCCTGAGATATGAGCTTGGATGTCTGCAGCTTTAATGTGAATGTAGGTGGCGCCACCTGTCATAAAATCAAGAAAGCTGTCAAGGATGTATAAACCTGCAAAATTTCAGGTGGATAAGTCAAACCACTGTCAAGATATGAGTAATTTTATCCCAAGGCAGATGAAACAAGGGACCCATGGGTCACGGCGCTCAGCTGATCGTGATTGGACTATAAATGTTTCATCACTGTGATACTATATCGAGTTGATAAAGCTTATGAATATCATGGACATGTTGGGCTATTATAAAGGAATGTAATGTAATATGTGAGTAAATGATAAATGAAATTACCTGACTGATGGATTAATAGAGTTAAATATAGTGGTTTATTTTTTTATTTATTTAGGAGGGGTTGAAAATTGTGATATATTTGAGCAAATATGAATTCAATGACAGCAGTAATAAGCAGTAGTAGAATGATGATAAGGCTATTTGTTGAAGAATCTAAAGTGTATGGAAGTCTGCAAGCTTTCAATTTGACAGATATGATGTTATGATTAACTATGCTGATGAAGGGATTTATGAATTTGTGACTGTATGACACAATATCTCTTTAGTCTTGACAAGGTACATTATTGTGATGCCCACTATGTCTACATATTACACAATATTGACATAATTTCTGGCATGTACATAAGTACCTATGGACGAATAGTTATACAAAATATTAATGTATGAATATATCTGATTCATCTAGTTCTTGTTTACTGAGGCTGACTTTGGGATGGGGTTCGGAGAAGGGAAAAGTGAGGGCAGCATGAAGGTGGATGTAGAAATATTCTATTTTAATGTTTTTCATTTATATAAGAATATGAGAAGCTAAGAGGAAAGGGGCCCTCCTAATTGGTTATAGTAAAGTTCTAAATATATGATTGCAAACTAATACTCTGACAAGACTGTCATGAAGGAAAAGTTTTGAGATACTGTGATGCATATGAAAATTTACAGATGGACAGGCAAGTGGACAGAATGGACTAATACCTTTATTTCACTTTCAAGGGAATAATGCATTTAAGTTTATATATAAGCCTACTTTTTAGCATATCCACTTTTTCCATTAAGAAGTTTTTATCTGAATCATTTTTTTTATTTACAAGTTTTTATAAATTTTTAATAAAAAAAACTGAAAATATAAGTTAAAATATTAGAATTGTTGCAAAAGTTGCAATCATTATATACAGAGTAAAAAAAACTGAAAATTTAAGTTAAAATATTAGAATTGTTGCAAAAGTTGCAATCATTATATACAGAGTAAAAAAAAACTGAAAATATAAGTTAAAATATTAGAATTGTTGCAAAAGTTGCAATCATTATATATCCAGAGTGTAGCTCATATTGGGTCATATTATGCATACACATATATTTTATTATTTTTAAATCCCAAATGTTTAAACTGAATTTAAAAGAAAATAATGCCACAACATGGCATCTACAAGATTATTCCTTGAATCACTATTAAAAAGGTTTTGCACATTGGAGTTTTCAGTATATGCTTATATGGTAGAGCTTCTGCTTATACATATTTATATCTTAAAGTATGATCCTTATTGTGAATGCTAAGGGCTAATTCTCATACTTCATTAGTTTTCTAACTCTATTAACAGTGATGCCGTGAACTCAAGCCATATGCCATATGTGTTTGTAACTGGAATCAGTAAATTGTAAATAAAGGATTGTGAAACTACAAGAATGTTCTGTTAAGATCCCGCGTGACAATACTTAATTTTATTCGCCGAAATAAAATAAAAGATTCAGTAAATTTGATAAAATAAAACATCTTTTCAAATAAAGTATACACACTGTTGGTTGAATGAGGGACAAACAATATCACTGTGCTAATTACTATCCCAGCTTTAATTTATTACTGGAATTAATAGTCAATTTCACACCTGGTGAAGTTTTAACTCTTCTGAAGTAAGGAATTACTTATCTGATGAACATCCACACTTTCATAGCAATACACCACTTTGTGGACACAATTAAATGTGCACTTTAATCACTGAAACCCTGGTGGTACAATACAAAATCTAAATTGTAGCATAGCCTAGAATAAGAATGAATCAAATACAGAAAATAATAAATTTCATCCAGTTTATGCAACATCTGGATAGGGGGAGGGGGGAGGGGAGTGCAGGGCAGAGGGGAAGCCTGCTGGTAGTGGCCAAGCTGAGCCAAGGCTAGCTGCCTAGGGTGGGTTACATAATGCAAGTGAAGGCTGTACTACTAGGTGGGCTAGATGAAAACAACACTTGAAATGGTGTATGAAAACTTGAATAAAAGCTACTCTTTTCAATCAATTCCTTTGAAATTTCAGATTTTAAAAGATTAAATCCTTATGTATATATGCTGTGAAAATTAAATCAACAGTGCTTACAGGGAAAAAAAGTGCCATTGCCAAAGTTGGACAAAATTTAAGGTATTGATTTTTTATTTATGCTAATAACTTGAAAAATTTGCAAAATTCAGATCTAATTTTGGGTAAACAATTAAATCTTGATTAAATAAAGTTATATTCCTGAAAAAAAGTCTCTAGCTTCAGCAATTCTCATGTTAGGTGAGTAAACATATTTCCTGATTTTTTTTTAAATTGCATTATATTTTTGCCCATAACTTCAAAATAATACCCAACACTAACCTAATTTTTTGTGTGTTCATAGAAAATGTATGAAAGAATGTGAATACTAAATATGATCAAAAACAGATCAGTGGTTTTGATATTAGGCAGCCTTGAAATGTAACAATGGCTTTTATTTATGGAAAATGGAGGTTTTCCTTAATATCTCAAAGGAACGAAGTCCTAATGACCCAATTTTTGGTATGGTAGGAGATTTTGGGGACATCTAATGGTATGCAAAATTTTGGAATAGTTGATCCAACGGTTTCAAAACGTGCCCTGTTAACGGCCGGACGGCCGACGGACAAAGGACCACGACTATAGCTCAGATGACTTATAGTCAGCTGAGCTAAAACTGGACGCTGTGCAAAAGTGGTTGCAGGTGGCGCCACCAGTTTGCCTATGATGAAGAGCGATGTGAGATCTATAGACGTGCAAAATTTTGGCCCAATCGGTCAAACGGTTCCCGAGATATGAGCTTGGATGTCTGCAGAGTAAATGTGAATGTAGGTGGCACCACCTGTCATAAAATCAAGAAAGCTGTCCACGATGTATAAACCTGCAAAATTTCAGGTGGATAAGTCAAACCACTGCCGAGATATGAGTGATATTATCCCAGGGCAGATGAACAGATGGACGCTGTGCAAAAATGGTTGCAGGTGGCGCCATATGTTATATATGTTATAAAGCTATCAAAGGTCTATATTTGTGCAAAATTTTAAGCCTGATTGGTTAAATGGTTCCCAAGATATATTGGTTTATATGTGGATACAGATGCACAAATGGATGCTGGGCATCGAGGAAAGGTCAGGGTCAACCAAAAATGAGGGCGCAGTAGTTCACATGTGACCTGATGGTAAACCTGATTCGCTTAAAATGTAAACCAAGTTTTTTCAAACAGTTGAAAGATATAGTTCCAATAATCTGGGAAATCTGAATCTAGACATTGTGTCTAGACGCTGTGTCTAGACGTCTAGACACATGGTCTAGACACCAGTTAGAGCCAGGTCAGTTGCCATGGTGATGTCTGGACCCAACCTGGTTGTACTGAGTGACCTCTTGAATTGGCTGCTGAAACTCAGCAAGTTGTCAAATCGGTTTTCAAACACAGAAAGCCTTTTTCAATTGGCTACACTGCTTTTTTAAAGCTGCATTTACCCAATCTATTCTTGTAAAACTGACAGAACCCTACCATAGAATAATTCTTGTAAAGTTTAAACCAATTAGCTTAACAGTTTCATCATAAAACAGTGCATAAGCTAGAAGCATATAAAATTACATTTTCGCTTGTAATAACCACATCAATGTAGGTGCCTCAACCAATACCTCAGATATGACATATGTGACAAACATTGGTATAAAATTTGCTGATGATAGCTCTAGCCGTTTCTGAGATTTTAATTTTAGTGTGCTTTTTTGGACAGATGACTAAGTTCAACCATCTGTAACTCGGCCAAAAATCTCCGAACTGGAACCATTCGAACAAACTTGAGGAAGATTGTTCGAGGGATCATTTCTGTGAAATATTTGACAATTTGGCTGGACAGTTTCAGAGAAGAAGATTTTTAAAGCTTTTTCCCTATTAAAAGTTTTTCAGATGAATGTTTATTCGCAAAAAATTTGGTGATGCTAGCTCCTGCCGTTTTTGAGATAGCTATGGTTAATGTACAGACGACACACGACGCAGCACCATCGCATAAGCTCCCAGGTTCGCTAACAAAAGGTAATCCTGCTAAGGCTGCCCAGCATAATGGCAGGCGCCATCCGAGTTACAGTCGATGGTCATTTGGTCTGTTGATGCCTGCCAGACACCCGGGCAATGCCTGGGTGGGCTCCACTCAACATCCTGCCTGACGTCGTCTGAAGTCCGTGCCTTGAGTATACATATGACATGTAAAAAGTTTGTCACATCAAATTTCTCAAGTCTGACAGAGTGAAGAGCACTGCACAGCTACTAATTTTATGTAAAATAGGGGCCAGCTAAGATTCCGCCAAAGAAGACCAAGTGAACAAAGAAACTCTCCCTTAGAAGGAGGTGACATGACAGCCTGAGTCTGCTTCATCAGAGCATAAACTGGAAGCCAAGTTGACAGGAGGAGCCCTAGCCCAGGGCTGAAGTAGCCGCCTGACTGTTGCCTGACATCAGCACGGAGTGGGCTCGCAGCATGTTTGACTTTATACAAGTTGGATGGGATATGGTAGGGGGGCCCTTTGAGTATTGTAGGAAGTCTATGCGGCCGCTGCGAAGGTCTGTAGAGCTCTGTCCAAATTTTAAAGTAAAAATTGACAAACAGAATAATTTAAAATCGATGGATTACTGCCCGAATATTGATCACATGTTGGCCGCTGCCCAAACGATCTACAGGTGACCTTATTATGAGCTCTGCGACCTTAAAAACCGCCATTGGTAAATTGCTGAATTAAGAACAGGTTTTGGTGCCCTGCGATCATTGGCCACCCCTAAAAATGGTGCAGAGCCAACGGTGATCGAGCAAACACCCGCCATATTCCTGCTTAAAATGCTCTTTTCAGATCATGGAGAGGTCTAACAGGCTCCGTTTTGGATATGTGACGGCCCCTGAATGGAAAATTGAATTTTTTTCCTAAATATCTAAAAAATGAAGTTGTAGTGACCAAATTTTGAAATGATAGGAGATTTTTGGGACATCTAACTGTATGCGAAATTTCGGATTTGTATGTCCAATAGTTTCGAACTGTGCCCTGTTAACGGACGGACATCCAGACAGCCAACAAACAAAGGACCATCGTTATAGCTCAAGATCAGATGACATAGTCAGCTGAGCAAAAAATGCACAACTTGTGAAATTTTTCCCAAAGTAGCTCTGTTAGCTATTATCAGCAAACATGAGCAGTATAAAATAACAGGCTAATCAAATTTACATGCCATACTGTTAAATAGTTTATATGATTTTACTGTTATAAATTTACTTATTTTACATATATTCAAGATCAGATTTCACAAAAACTTACACAAAACTGTACTACCAACACTGGTTTAAATGTAGAAACTGACTATTATATACAATGCTTACCTCCAGTGCCTCCAGATGGTGGTGCCTGTTGGGCAGCAGGAGCAGGGGCAGGAGCAGCTGCTGGAGCCGGGGCAGCTGCTGGAGTCGGTGCTGGAGCAGCTGGCTGGGCCTGCTGTGGTTGTGCTGGTGGGGGCTGTTGGGCTGGGGGTGACTGGACTGGGGGTTGTGCAGCTGGGGGTGGCATGGGTTCCTGTAGTGGGGCAGCAGGAGGCCCGGCATCCTCAGGTATACCCTGTAATACAACACTGACACTGTTTGGAACTGCTAATCTGACAGTGATAGCTGTTAAGAGCATTTACACATAAAAAACTGTCAAAGTAAGGCTGGCTGAGAGGGTTGGGATTCTCTGGATCCTTAGCACATTTTAGTTTTTTTATACATTGTCCTAAGAACAAGCAAAAGACTGTAAACTGTCCTGTCAAGACAGAGCAAATCTCTTAAGTCCCATCAAAACTTCGAAATGAAGCTTTTGAGGCACTCAAGGGGGACAAGCTGGTGACCTTCTCTAAATCCTATGCCTTAACCAACAAGCATATTTTACCGAATTTATGTTCCCCACTTCGACCTCTTGTTGTCCTTCATACTTGCCCTATCACTGTTTTGGTTTTTATTTTCGCCTGAAGATGTCTCCACATGTCATAATTTTTGGTTGTCAATTTGGAACAAAATTGTATATTTTGTTTTTGAGCTGGTGAGAATAAATTTTCAGACAGACACTCCAAAATCAATCAAAACCAAAGTATGCATGAAAGCAATCATTGACCTGATTTTGAATGAAATCGGATAATAATTAGGAAAGTTATTGCACAGAAACAAAACCTGACGGACGGACAGACAGACAAACATAAATCCACGTCCCCACGTTTCGAGGAAGCGGGGGACAATAAGCAACATCCTACCCAACAAAAAACAACCAGTACTTACATTAAACAAATATTCCACTGCCCTGTCAGGATTGTTGAAACTTGCTCTAAGTGCTCTGACCACTTGGTCTCTCTCAAATCCCATGGCCACAATCTCACTCACAATTCTTTCATACTCAGATCCAGTGACGAGAGTGCTCTCCGCTGATGACAATCCTCCTGTAGCAGCTGGGACTGTTGCAGAGGCTGAACTTGTTGTGGTGGTGGCAGTCGTGGCTGCCGCTGGGGCACTGGTTGTGGCGGCCGCAGCTGGAGTGCTGGTGGCACCGGCAGCTGTTGTTGCTGGTGTAGATTCCTCCATCTTCTCAGCTGGGGCCTCTTTTTTCTCTTCTTCTGGTTTCTGTTCGGGTTTAGGGGGTTCAGCAGCCTTCTTAGTAGTTTTAGGCTGTAATGTTAACAGAACCATAAAGTAATGACAATAGTTTAAGTGACATAAAACTATCATAATGATGTTTAAGATAAAAAAAGAAAACATTCACTGTTAGCAAGCAATGACTTTTCATTGAAGATCCCTTTAACTAGACAACCAGAGTTCGAGCACTTGCCGGAAATGACGTGGAAATAGACAAATGAATCAGCAATGATGAAGAAGAAGAAAATGGGCCATAGTTTGTAACAAGTGACCCATGGGTCATGACGCTCAGCTGCCAAGGATGACCTGCGACATCATGGGCTGCAATTCACAACTTCTAGTAAAATTGTTGCAGAACCTATATGCCAATTTTGTTTAAACTTCCTACATTGCCATAAATTCTTATCATATGTCTGGTTAAAATATAGTGAATGATGGTCTGAGGCAAAATGTATGGTTGTTGAGCTATCAGGAACTAATCCCACAGCTTGCTCGATACCTGTCAAGTCTCAAATGGAATATCACACAGGCCACATATAAGATCAAAATATAGCAAAAGATCAAGGAAATCCATGCAAGAATTATTGTGAAAGGGTGCTTCCATATTAATTTTTATTCAATACAAGCCAACTGTACTGAGCTTTCATAAATGATGGTCATATTTATTAAGAAATCTTTGACCCAATGGAAGATTACATTAATATACATCCCACTGCATTCACTTTAATAGTTCTTGAGATAATATGTTCTACAGGAATTTAAAGATGGCGTCCTGGTGGCCATATTGGATTTCTGACAGGTCAGAAATTGAACAACAAACATCCTCTAAAAGGGACCAAACATCATAAAAAAATCACAGAAACTGTCCTGGCAAAAGCATTTCTAAAATGGCTACATGGCAGACATAATGGTTTTCTGACAAGTCATACATCCTCCAATAAGACACTAAACTTGTAGCAATTGCTTCAAAGAATGTAACAGTTATGAATGTCCAAAACAATTCAAAAGGCATGATCAGGCATGATCAAATGTAAAAAGTGCAAGTCCAATTTGTTTTAATTATCAGCTTGCTATTCAATGGGGTCAGCAGGGTAGGTAAACTGCAAAACCTAAAAGAAAAGAAATGCAGAAAGCATCACTAAGAGTCTTGTAATCAAATAAAGCCATCCTAAATCCAGGTACAGACCCACATATTATCAGAACAAACACTTGCTGGTATATCTGATGATTTGTATAATAATATTCAGATATCTAGAAAACTAAGTTTATTGCTATGATTCCATGATATAAACTGCAAAATGTTCCCATCATTTTATAAATCAGTAGCTAAACTTAACACTTAACTCTCATAGTCTTAATGCCTGGCCAAAGCATTCTGGCAAAAGTGTTTTTGTTATGCACTAATGATATATCCTTATCAATCCATGAGCTGATACAAGTTGTGAGTGCCATATGGTTATATATACAAGAAAACAAGAAAAATAGAGATGGTCTACAAAATAAGTTATTGTGAACATCCCTGACCTATGACCTTGGCCTTTTGCCCACATATCAACTGGATTCTTTCTAAATGATGGGTAACTACTAACCACTTACATCTGGCCGGGTGTAATTACTTGGCAACCAATGAGTGAATAACTTAGACCTGCAACCTTTAACCTCCTGACCAGCTGACCTCAAAATCAATTAGTTATTTCTTCATGCAAAAAGACCCATAAATATGAAGTTTGAATCAAATTCATCAAATTCAGTGATGCATAGATGTGGCATATGTGAAAGACTGAAGGTTTGGGTTGAACAGTTTCACTTGAAATATGTTCACAAGCATTTAGAACAATATTGTGACCTTGACCTTTGACCTTTTGAACTCAACATCAATAGGCTTCTTCTCCTATTGGTAGGTAAGCCATATATGACAGATGGAAAGTAAAGATTGAAAAGTTTGCTGAAAATGACTCCACGCAAGAAGAGGGTGCTGTGAACTTGACCTTTGACCTCAAAATCAACAGGTCTTTTCCCCTGTTGGCAGAGAAGCGATATCAGTGCTGAAAGGTTTGGAATGAAAGGTCTAGCTTGAAATGTGTCCACAACCTTTTCAAAAGAGTGGATCCTGTGACCCTGACCTTTGACCTTGGGACCTCAACATCTATAGGATTCTTCTCCCACTTAGTAGGTGAGCTATATGTGAAAGATCTAAGAACTGGGATGAAAGGTTTGGCTTAAAATGCATCCTGAGGCATTTCAAAGAAGTTGGTTCTGTGACCTTGACCTTTGACCTTGTGACCTCAAAATAATTATGGTTCTTTCCCTGTTGGTAGGTGAGCTGTATGTGAAAGATGGCAGGTTTGGGATGAAAATTTTGGCTAAAAGAATGATTTCTCGGGGGTGCAAACACACCCCATAACTTCGAGAATATAGGTCGCAGTGACCTTATTTCAGGTTTGCAAGGAGATCTTTTTAGAACCTCTAAGACTGCATAGGGTTCATGGCCCTAGCCCCTATGGTTACGACTTGTGCCCTGCTAACATCCGGCCGGCCGGCCGGACGGACGGACAGACGGAAGGACGCCGGACAACGACCCATCGCTTTAGCCCAGCATGACTGAAAGTCAGCTGAGCTAAAAATAGGACCAATATTAACGAAGATATGACAAAAATAAAATATTGATGTTTTTGATGACCTTGACCTTTGTTCTATATTGACCAAAAACAATAGGCTCCTGTATCTTTTCATTGTAAATCAACTGAGTAAGTCTGAATGCCATTCCTGCAAAATTTCAATCTGTAGAGTGGGCACAGACAAAGAGTCCTACTAAACTGACCAACATGCTTCTATTTCCAGCACGCAAAAAAATTGTATGCATTTATTCAATGAATGGAACCTGGTAGTATTTTGTTACTGCATTTATAATGGTTTCCAAAGCATTCCCTCCCCCTGCCCAATTCTACATCATCAAGTATAACTTTTGCACTTACCTTTGTCACCATAATGACTACAAAATTCTTCTCTTCAATCTTATAATCAGAAAGAGGTTTTTCATCTTCAAGGATTTTACCTGAAAATAATATTTAACAGTATACATCATAAAACTTTCTGATAATTGAATAAGAGCACTTCAAAAGGTGCTTATTTTGTGAACTCATTATATATGCCTGGATTTTGCTGAGAATTTAACTGAGGTAAATAACTCTTCTGGTAAATATGTAATAATGAGTTTCATGAAAATCCATAGGATTTTTGGTAAGTCACCACAGTGCCTTCAAAGTGCGGTCACCTCTGACCTCATTAAAAAAGCATGGATTTTGCTGGAAATTGAACTGAGGCAAGATATTTTATTGATTAACATTTCTATTGACTTTTATCAAAATCCATCATATTCATTGTAGGTTATCGCTGCAACATCGCAGCATGGCCTAGTGACCTCTGACCTTAATAAATATGCATGAATTTCGCCCATGTTCAAACCCAGCTGAGATAATCCATGGGTAAGTAGTTTTGGTGAGTTTCATGAAAATCTATCAATGGCCGCGGTGAGTTATTGCGGCTACACTACAAGTTAATGGACAGCAGTGGGTATACAATAACACCTCCTGTCATAGACGGGAGTATAATAAAAAAGTGACCCACGGCACATTGACTATCAGCTGACTTGCATGATGGCCGAACATTGATTTTATTAGTAACATTAGATCTTGATTACCAATTTTGCTCACACTTTGCCAGAGGGCAAGCATATTAGTCTGTATAATACTATAAAGCACATTACTTGAAAGTCAAGGGCAAAACAAATGACTGATGAGTCTATGGTAACATGGCTGATTATTGCTTATCTTGAAATAATCCTTCAGTTAGTGAAAAATGATAAGTAAAGTGGCGGTACCACCACTGGTGACCCGTATTCTCCACCATTAATGATACAAAGATGGGGTTAGGGATGTCCCCACCTGTATCACATAAAGTTACTGATGAGTGTTGCTGACAATGTTCCAAGACCAGGTTGATGACAGAAGTCTTTATTCAATGGCAAAAGGTCCCGGCCAGTCTCTCTTTGAGAGACCCGCCCAGTTTCCTCGGACATGCACAATACAGGAGTTTTGATACAGAGCTGTCACATGACATATGATACATACATATCCATATTTTTGCATTTCGTCATAAAAGCTTGACCTTATTGAGGACTTTCTAACTTTCCTGTGATCAAATTGAACCAAAGTTCTCTGGAAAATCCCATGTGTGACTCCATATGAAATTATATATATGAAGCTAATATCCTTGCCCATGATGTCACTGAAATTATCAATTTGTATGAACTCTCAATTTAGCTGTACTGGCAGATCTGGGTAAGCAGTAATTGTTGTTATAAGTAATTACTCTTTTTCTAACTCACAAAGCAATGTACAGTGAGCAATCAATAATCCTGGCTGTGAATCCCTAAACCAGAACACAGAAACTGTACTGAGAAATCTGTACAGAATCATTTATGCCTACTGTATTTATGATGCACTAGCAATTCTGGGCGAGCATTTAGTTCTGATTTCAAATAGTCTGTCATAGTTTTATGTTTTGGGTGTACAATGTTACTGTCTCTTTGAATCCAACATTTGGTATAAGTGTTCTGTCTCTGAGTTAACCTTGTCGGAGTCTGAATGACCTGGACGAATACGTTCTTGTCCGAATGGTGGAATGTCTTCGGACAAACACGGAGCATATGTATGTAAAAAAATCATGGCAAACCGTAGTGTCAGAGGAGACATGTAAATTCACACAAATCGCGTTACGCTGTTAACATATAGATCCATTATATGCATGGTGTTATGCATAAAACTCCAATTGAAGCCGAGAGGTTGGCAGGAGAATTTTCAAAGAATTTGATATGTTTAATAAAATCATTTTTATATGAAAATATATATTATGCTGAACATTGCCATTTAAAGTTGCCCTCCGCGCCCGTGAATCCGCCAGTAAAGGAACCTGTTATCTTGCGTGGTGGTACAGTACAGCGCTGAGACATGATCTCGATAATTGCATTCCGGTTATAACGCACAAAAACTGAGCACTCAGTTCGTGGTAGCATTATATTATGTGGTACATTTAATGGCTGTATATATTTTTAAATATCACGCACTCTTTTCTGTTTGAAAGCTGAGCCAATGTTTTCCAGTGAGACAGTCACTGCGTTCAGGCAGTGTGTTAAACCCGGATCCCACTCCGGATCCCGGAACCCAAGAAAAATTTGTAATTCTTAAACTCTCATGGTAATTTGTCGAGATATTTTAGCATAATCGTATCTAAAGACAAATTTTATATTATGTTTGGTTAAAACATAAAAAAAGTCTGTTTAGCAACAAAATTTGATAAAAAAAACCACTTCCGGACCCTGGGGCACAGACCTCACGGATTACACGGACCCCGTTTTCTTGTTGTTTTACCATTTCTTTAGTACATACATGTATTTGACATCACATTTAGCCAAGACACATTTGTGATTTATTATTGTGTTTTTATCTGTATTTTAACATTTCTGTCTCAGTTTTTATTCATAATTTTTTATTTGCTATTTATTTCATTTGTGTAGCGTTTTAAAAAGTATTATAATTTAAAACATTTACAAAATCATTATTTTTGAACCTGTAGTTGCTTGAAATGCAAGTAATCAACAATTCCTTTCGGTATTTATATTATTGCCAACTTTAAAATTGCATGGTTGTTTTGAAGAATACAGGACACTTCGCCGGAACTCCATTTCGCCGAGCTTTGCAGGACGTTTCGCCGGAACTATGGTTTGCCGGCGATTCGTCCAACCGATGCAGTGGGATCCTATTGACCTTGACTAACATTAATCAAGTACCTTTTAAATACTTAGTGTTTTTTTTAAGAAGCTTGCCTAAAAAGTTTATATTTATGCAACACAGCCGCTGATTTATTTGAAATGAGCTATTTTCATTCATGTCACCGTGTCTGATATGGCCGAATTTGACTCGTTAGTTACAAATTCGACCACCAGGTAGCATGACAGCGCATACCTGCGGACTCATCAGCACCGTGAAAATTATTATAATCCTACATATTAAGATTAAAATACTGAATGCTCATTAATTAAATTGTCACGTTTCGGGTTATATTTACAAGTGTTAAAATAAAATCGGTATGGATAAAGTTATTTGCAGAACTGTCTACAGAAAAGGCCTACAGGCACCAACCCTGCGATATAATATTTGTATATAATAAAATGAGAATATATATATATATATATATATATATATATACATATTTATATATGTGTGTGTGAAGAAAGTGATTTTTTACCGCTATACTGTTTATTGTAATAAAGGAAATTCGTTCAAATCATTTACATAATCATTATTTATCAATGCATTTACATGTTTACATTTATTAATGCTAATAAATGAAAAAAAAACTTCAAACACAATTTGAATTTTATTTTATTATATACATAATTAACATAAATAGTGCATAAAGTGATATTAGAATATTCCTGATATTCATAAAAATGAATCACGTCAAATGTTGCTTTATACAGAAAAAAATCATTTTATACACTGATACAAGCAAATCTATAAATCAATAATAAAATACCTATATTGAATATCGAAATCTTTAAGTTTAACTTCTCTAACATCAAAACATTAACCAAATAACCAAACCCGAGCAATGTTTGATTTCAAGTTAATTATCCCGTGAAATTGCGCTCAGTACTTTTTAAACTTTGTTCAACATGCACATAGTAAACTTAGAGTATATTATTAAGTATATCAAGCGTAAAAGCCAACTTAAACTCAACGTGAAACTGAAGTTTATATAGAACGGGAAACTCAACGTAAACTTAGAGTTTAAGGAAACCTAAACCAATCATATAGCTGTAGTTACAGGTAATGAAATCAGAAGAAAACTATGAGTTTCAGGTAACGTAAACGCAAGGTAAATTAAACGTAAATAAGGCATAAACTTTAAGATTCGGGTACAGTAAACGCAAAGTATATTTGTAAACATGTATAGACTTATTAAAGCTAACGTAAACTGGGCTTAACCAGTATTAAATTTCTCTGTTTAATTATAATTTAATACACATTTACTTTAACTAAACATGGATTAGAAGTAAACACGACGTAAACTTGGCAGAAATCTTTTCATTTAATCCCTCTGAAACGTACAGTAAATAGGAAATTTAATTAAAAAATTATTAGAGTATATTGTGAGTTTCAGGAAATGTAAAGGTTACTGAAATTATGCTTAAATCGCTCAGTACACGCCAAGTAAATTTAAAATATCAATATCCATTTATGTATGATTAAATCATATTAACGTGCGATTTAATTTCATATATATATACTCTAAATTTAATAAAACATTAAAGCCCTTTTTACATGCAGTGTTGCATCATCAAAAAAATCATCAATTGGTTATTTGTAAGAAGAAAATGATGTATACAAGATAAGATTAGAAAACATTTATTAGCGTCCAGTTCCAGGAATTTGTTGTTGACTTGCAATAAAATTGATAAAAATAAGTAAATACATAAAAATAACACAGAACGTATTTGACTAAATGCAAGTAAAGGTAAGCATGTAAAAAATGATGAAGGTAAAACACAAATTAAAAAAAAATAAATAATTAGAGGCCATAAGAGGGTTATGAGCAAAAAAGTTTAATACTTTATAACACAAGAGATTTTTTAAAGCGAGTAGTTCTGCAGAATGTTACATCTAAGCATCATCTTATCAGAAAGGTTCTGATTGTAAAAAAAACCGATAGCTAATTTGGCTATATCCTGGTAATATATATATATATATATATATATATATATATGTTTAGCATATTTTTTTTTCAAGATAAATCCTTGATATTGATACATCATTTTTGTGCAATATGCATTTTGTGCATTATGGCGAACTCGTTATATGATTGCTCGGTTGTATCTAAATACTTGATACCTCCGTCCCCCTGTATTGACGCATGCACCTGGTAATAATAGCTAGAAACCAGAACCATGTGTATGAGTTATCGCATTTTTAAGATGGATGGCAGGGTTGTATTTTAAACAAAATATATTGAATGAATGAATGAATATTTTATTCAGAAATATAAGGCCTTCGGCCCATAGTTCCATATATGCATATATCACATGCATGTAGTAAAACAAAATATACAACGTTTTCAAACTTGGAAAAAAACATCACAAAAAAAAACCGGAAAAATGATATAGTAAACAAATGATAATATATGATAAAGCATTCCAAAATATTAACAAAGAAAATCATGTAGAGGTAATTTCAACCATATATATAAATATACAATACACATAAGATTAATAAATATACAAGTTAATGAATATGTATATATGCATGTGCTTACACATATTCTCAATAAATATACATACAGACATATGTAATCATAAAAAAATTATAAATACAAATATAACTATATTAATATAATTTTAAGTGAAGTTTTACATATTTAACTCTCTTTATGTGCATAATTTACTAAAATTTGATATGCATATATAATATTATTAGAAAAATTTTCTACTCAGCAACCCAAGGACTCGCATTTAACGCAGCTTCCCGCAGATGGTCCGCGTGGTAAGCTTGCGAGGCGGGTCCAAGTAGTGCCAAATAGCATTGTTACCTCATTGGTATGACAAAGACCTTAATAGAATAATATTAATATAATAGAAATATAATATTTCTCTGTAATAAAACTCACATAAATATAATATTTAAAAAATAAAACAATAATTATAACATTCAATTGAAATTAATTTAGACAAATGGAACAATACTCAAGGGAATAGTGACTGGATCTTAATGACTAGATCTTAATATCGCGGTTGGAGTAATTGTTGGAGCCATATATTGGACACTTCGTCGAGCATAATTGGACACTTCGCCGAGCATACTTGGACACTTCGCCGAGATTGCCGATTGGTCGCTTCGCCGAAGTCGGCGAAATGGAGTTCCGGCGAAGTGACCTGTTACCGTTTTGAACGGAGCACGAAACATGTTGTTATGTGGAAGTGCTCTGATATATCAGTCTCAGGTCCGCTCAACTGTTAGTGCACTTCAAATTAAATCTCCCCCACTGTGTCCGCACTATTATATTTTCATTTGAAATAACAAATATTATATTTAGTGTGTGACATGAGTGCTAGTTTTGTCCTCTTTTAGTCATGAATAAAAATATTAGCGGTGGTTACTGGGGTCCGTCAAAATTTAACAGTCGGCAAATTCAAGTAAATGAGGTCCGTCTTCATCTAAATATTTTTGTAATTATAAATCTTTCAGTGAATGGGTCATTTAACATTTAGGGACTTTGCTCTGTCCTTACAAAGTTACATCATCAATAGTGGTGTTTTTATCGGTATAAATAATGGAAAATGAGGAAATAGGTTTATGGGGTCCGGGGACTGTGGGGTTCGGGTTTTACACACTACCCTGCATTCACTATTGCTCGGAAAATTTTCATTCTTTGAAAGATCCCCCTTTTAAGCATTTTCCTCATGCGAGATCTCCTTGTGCACAATAGACCTTTTCGCTGCGCGGAGGTTGCCTTTTGAGAAGGGATCACCAATGGGGATTAATTCAGGTCGGTCACCGCAAATTTAAGAAAAGCCCAGATAGGGCCCCCGGAGAAAAACTCTGTCCCGCTATCAAACACTCTGTGGCCATTGTGTTACCAGGCCCGAAGGCACAAAGAAAAGAGGTGCCCGCGGGGGAGCAAATATTAAAATTATTAATTATGCACGTAATACACAAATATTGCAAATAAAAATGGGTGGAATCTCTTCGGACAAACCCTGAGCATATGTATATCAGAAATCATGGCAAACTGTACGGTAGTATCAGAGGAGATATGGAAAATCACAAAAATCGCCTTACGCTATTAATATATAGATTTTAAGTTTTAATTTGATTACCAATATATAAAATGTTACCACTCCATAAACACTACAACGAAAAAGGCCAAGATAAAAATATATATAGTATTTTTTTTTATAATCCTTGTGAGATTTATTGAGAAATTGGATGCTTCTGATGGAATTTTAACTCATTCTTTAACATTTTTGAAAGACCAAATGCACTAAAATTCCATGAATATTCTGTAGTCCAATACTTTTCTGGATTACAAGAATATGTCTGATTATAGTACATATTAATTGGATGATTAATCTCAGAAATCCGACAGCTCTGCTTATACTCTTGATATGATAATTTTTTGTCATTCTCAAAATAGCCATTAGGCTTGAGTACAATATGCAAAAGTTTACCCGGTGGTACTCCAAGTCCATTCAAATATATCTAATATCTAAAATATCCAAGAATAGGGTTTGGGTGTGCAGGGTTCAGGTCAGCTGACCTGTTACCAGACAGGAGAGATGATGATATCAAGTATCCAGGTGCCCAATATTAATATATACAGAAGTTAGAATGCAACTACATTATAGCTAGGGTGCTTAATAGTACTGTTATATGACCACAAATAAAAGAATTAATATGATTAAATTTCATGTTTATAATAAATTTATAATAATATTATAATAAATTTATTAGCACTTTTTGGAAAATTGGGTGCCTAGGTGCACCCAATGAATCACTACCAGGCACACAGTGTGCACCCAGGGTCAATCACTAAGACAGATCTGCAAGACTGTCAGGCACATGAACGTCATCTATCAGTCCACATGATTTAACACTGACAAAAAGACAAAGTATATGACATCACTCCAAACACTAAATGTCCAAGTGTAATACAAAAATGTGGTTGTCTGCAGCTATGTCCAACTTGTCCAAATAAAACAACTTTTAATTCAAAGTTATTAATGACACAAACTTTAATTGATATGCCTGTTTAATATGCCTGTACCAATACCAGGCTGCAAATAAACTTTGCAGGGTTTCTTTTATATAAGAAGTGCATGGGTGCGCAACCAATAGTGAATCTGACATCACTGTTGTGAATATGCTATCATTATTTACTGCCCTTGTAACAAAAGTAACCCCAATAAATGAATGATCACCATGTGTTGTTGCAAAATTAGGGTTAACCCTTTTGTTAAATGACCAGCAAAGGTTCATTTTTTTTAGTCCTGCCCGCCCTGGAATGTTGGTCCAGGTGACAGAAAAAATACAGAGTACACATGTACCCGAATCAATTGGTGACCATGTCATTGGTTACACTCCTGAGGCAGCGGAAATCTTGCGCTTCTAGAGAAGCAACTGATTTTCACGCTGCCAGCTTTGACCTTTTATGATATATTAAGACACCAGATGGCGGTTCGTTGTCCGCTGAAATAAACGTGCGTATGATGTGACAAGCAGCCAATCAGATGCCAATAAACAAACACTCGACAGGCATCCTGGCTCCGCCTATTGCTGCGCTTCAAGCGCCACTTGATGAGTTTCCGGTAGAATTTAAATTACTCCCTCTGCATTCTTGCATCGTCGACCGATTCGATTATTACATTATGACTGTGTTAGCGTAGCCATGTATCTGTTGTCTGCAGAACTGAAACAAGCCGGCGAGGTGTGCACGCAGCCTTTGTTGTTACCTTTGTTTGAATTACAGCTCACCGGCCGAGCATCCTTTGTGCCCAAGGCCCTAAGCAAACCACGTCAGGGGCAATTCTCTCTGAGCCTGTGGCCTGTTGAGACGGTTACGCGGGGCTATGAGCTGTCACTCAAAAGGAAATAAACATGATTGGCTCTGTGTATTCCTCGCTTGGCTTTGTCTTCAAGCACAAGGTCTCATCTGATTGGACAAAAATACAGTGCTCCCCTCTGGTGTAGCAATTCAGGATACGAGGTCATAACAAACAGCGCCTTACTATATAGATATAGTAGCCCTATAGGTAAAGCGCTGTGTAAAGAGCGTAGTCATTGGTTCATTTCAACTCATTTGCACAGCCCAAGATGGCACTTCTTATGAATATTGCCGACTAGGTACCATGCATACAAGCGGGCCATTAATGAAGCATTACAGAAAATCCAAATTTCCTGGGCTTATGGTAGTTTAAAACGATCTTGATCAAATCAGTTCTTAGAAGAGTTAGGCCTACAGCTGTCCATAAAGGATCTGTTTATTTCTCTAGTGAGATATTTTTAATATTCATGTGTTTTCTTTAAATTCTAAACCCAGGTAAAACCCTGCCAAAAAAAAAGCCATTGTGCAGAACTGACAGGCATGCACAAGAGTTGTGTTGCTTTGTTACATAAATCCTGGATAAATGTGGTTGAGCTCTTTAAACACTTCCTCCACACAGTTGGTTCTGTCTTTGTGATGGCAGCCTCATGCAACTGCAACTTTGGAACATTGATTGAGTGTGCACTGAAGTTTAGAAAGTCCGGGAGGAGATCAAGGTAGGATTAACTGATTTGATCTGGAAGAAATTTCGTTCCTCTGTAGGCTGGATGGTCCATGTTTGCCAGAAAGTGATTACTGGTCATTCCTGGGTAAATCTTTTGTTAACTTTGTCCTTGTGGGGTTCAAGCTCGGGTTCACAAAGCACGTCAAGCCATGCTTCACAGGCATCAACAATTGTAGCACTGTCAGAATGAAGTTTGTCCAGTGCAATTGAGACTGGCCTTAAATGTTGATAGAGATGAGAGTAATATAATATATTGTATGAATGATTTTTCAGATGACCAGTGCATTGGCCAGTATTAGGTGACTTAGGCATAGGAATTACGCACCCCTGGCCATGCTGGGTTCCATTTAAACTATAAGCCTGTAACTAATGTTTCATTTCCTTGTGTATAATTTAGTATTTATATAATTCGGTAGTTGTAGGATGTTACCATATTATTGCTCCTTAAAATAATTTTGTGTTCCAGTTGTAGAAGGTTGGGTGCACCTTACCATGAAGAAGTATTCTGCACAATTTAATAGTCACAGTGTAAACTGGTTCAAATGGTTTTGTTCACATATTCAATGGAGAAATAGCCCAAAAATTTTGTCAGGACTATTTTAGGTTTAAGATATAAGAGATGTATATGAAAGGCGCAGAGTGAAAAATGATTATCAGTTTTCTGTCTAAAATATCAGTACTGAACCTGCATAACATGATTAAAAAGTGCAACCTTACCTGCATATATCAGTTTCTGTTGCCCAGCAGGATAATCTTGCCCCTTCTCTGCTTCTACCTTTTGCTTCAGAACTTTCACCTGGAAGAAAGCATATTTGCACTTGCCTTATCATGGGTCCAAAAAATGCAGACTTTGGATAATTGGTTTAAGTTGTCACATTATAAAACAGTTTGAACGTTCTATTATCATAAATAATTTGGGAGGGTTGTTTTAATCAAAGTTAAACTGCCAACTGCAAGTTCCTACATAGTTCATGACTTGGTACAAAAAATCACTGATAAAGAATTCCACAAGAAAACTTGTATTAATCCTTTACTGTAACTTTAATACATTACATTGTAACAAAACACCCCTTTGAAGGGACCTATTCTGATAGCTGATGTCCAATAAATAACTTTTATAAAAATAAGCTACAAAATGTCGATCAAATCACACACAGGCTGTTCATTTTATTTATATTTACGTTTATACCATGGGGGTGGGGAGGCCCTGTCAAAATAACACAAACACATCAAACAAGGTGATCTAATGGCGAATCAGACAAACTAGAGTTTGCATTTTGAAAGAAGTGACCTTTCAGCCTCAGCACATACTGTGGTTGCCTTTTTATTTGTGAGGGTTTTAATTTTGCAATATTTGTGAATGTGAAATATTCGCAAAGGTGAAATAATTGCGAATATGAAACCCTCAGGAATGAGATGCCCCATCAACTAAGATGACCTCTGAAAACAATCTCATCAACATTCAACAACCTAAGTTGTGCCTGCTTTTGAAACTTTCCCATCCATTAGCCTGTACACACAGCCTGTGATACATACTGACTGTGATACAAGTCCTTATTTAATAACTGAACCAGAAATTAGTTAGGTATTGTAGGATTTTTTTTTTCTAAACTTTAAAATCAATACAGATCCTGCTATAATTAAATTTTAGATGTTCTGGTACAATCGCAAAAATGAAACCCACGCGAAACGTGCGAATTGAAGAAATTGCAAAATTTCAGCCACACAAAAATTAGGCCAACCCCAGTATATGCAACCAGTTATCTCCAGTTAGGTGTTTTTCTCTGTTTGTCAACATTGGTGCATATACCTCATTTACTAACACTAAACATCCTATGGATAAACAAGCTCCTACATCTGTACCCAGACATGGGGTAATAGTAATAAGTAATAGTAATAGACTATTACAGCTTTTTCCATGTAATAGTAACAGTAATAGTAATAGACTCAAAAATGTGTGCTGTAATAGTAATAGAAATAGAAGGCAAAGTAACAGAGTAATACATATTACTTTCTATTACTTCCTGTGAGCCCCTTGATCATGAAGCATATAAGCAAATAATGCTGAACAGACTCAGTTCTTGTCCAGTAATTGCCCAGGATGTGCCTATTGTTGAGGCAAGCATGGGCCAGCTGCCACATTACTGGTGACACTACATAAGAGTACTGGACAGAGTAGGTCACAGCCAAATAAGTTACCTGGCACAATCTGACCTTTGATTAGTAAACCATGGATAAACAGAGGCATGTTTGATGTTTAGAGACAGATAAATAGTGTATTATTATTGTGACATGTACATCTTATCTCACATCCATCAATCAGTATGCATATTCTGAAATGTACCTAGATTTGTTTTCACAAGCCAGTTTGCATTTTATTCATACAGATTACAATAACACACAATCAAGAAGAATAAAATATGGAACCAGATACAGTGCACACCCAAATGTTCATGATAACCTTGTGGTGTTTTCACTACCCATAACCTATTGAAGCCTTAAATGCTATAAACTCATACCAGTACTACAATCACTTGGATAAAGTCATACTGCAGGCACATGTATTATCTAGTTAATTTATATACATATTCTTTTAAAACTATTCTTTTAATACTTGTCTGTCATTTCATAGTACCAATTTTGAAGACCTTCATTCAGTATCTAAAATTATATTAATTTATATTTTGAAAATTAAATGAACCATTTTCTTCACAATATAAATTTATTTGATTATATAATATAAGAATATAAGTAACTGTTAATATTTTATTATTTAATATCTGAAATTTTGATATCAAATAATTAGATCCTGTTATGTACAAGTTATTTAAAGTACAAGACTGATTAAAACCAAATTTACTGTGAAAGTGATTTAAATAATATTTTATTTGTTTTGTAAAATTGATGTAAGTTCAAATCACTGTCCAAATTTCTAAATTATCCTATGCTGAATTTGCTGCAGTGAAGAAGGGCATGCCTGAAGAATAAAAGCCATGCATGCTACCATTATTGTAAAGTTTACCACCTCTCTGTTCACTCTCAAGATGTTCTATATGTGATGGAATAAAACATGGCATCATATACAGATGAACATATACACCTGAGAAGATGGTGTACTTTTGTCTCCAGTTTGGTTCTGTCCAGAATCTTGACGTAAACAGTATTTTTATTGGATATATTTATAAGGATTGGGAAACACAACACAGCCCTACATAAATTCCTCTCCTGATACATACATAAAGGACTGAATTGTCAGCTTTGATACTAAATAATAATATGCAAATCATGAATAATTCCTATGAAGACAATTTTTAGTTCGGTGAAAATCTTAATTTATTAACTATGAGTAAAAAGATTAAATCTAAACGGAAGGATGTACTATTAAATAATTAGGCAAAAAAAAATTAAAGGTATGGTTCTCAGGCACCGCCTGCATCAATTTTAAACCCCCGCATCAAAAATTTTTATTTTAATTTTCAATAAAAACTTTCCAATTTTGAGCTGCTGCCTCTCGGACATTTCTTTCAAGAAGATAAAACCATACAATTTTCTTTTTTTTGTAGTGCTTTTACTTATTTAGTCAAATAAAACTGTTATTTTCATGCTTTTCCCTTATCATTTGACATTTTTATCGAAACATACCAAAAAAAATTAAAATAAAAAAAGCGCCCGCCCGCATTGATTTCTGAAAAAAAGTGCCTGAGAACCATACTTTTTTTTTATTTTGGCCTTATATGTGAAATATATATGAAAATAATATTAAATGTACAAGTATGCATATAATTATAAATCAATATTTTACATATGCCAGGGCCTTTACAATGGGTTGCTTTTAAATTACATGTATTCAAGAGTTCATACAATTATCTTTTCTTTTCGACTTGAAATGCCCCAATAACGATCAATGAGGTTTCAAAATATAAAAAAAAAAATGAATAAAAGAAGCTGAAATAATTAAGATCTCCAGTATCATTAGGCTTCTTGTAAATCACAGACACAGTATAAGAAAATTGTCTAAGTAACTGGATGATAAAGGTGCTTGTAATATTATTTAAACATGTGATGGTAGTGCTAGTTTAGGCCTGTAGCACTCATGCCTGCGCAAGTTCTGGAATCCTCCCATCAGTTTAAGTAATAGTAATAGTAATAGGAGATAAAATGTGGTAATAGTAATAGTAATAGTTATATCAGAAATTGAAAGTAATAGTAATAGTAATAGAACAACTGTAATAGACCCCATGTCTGTCTGTACCAGAGCACAAAGTGTTATAAGAACTTTTCTGAACAGGAATTACCTACAGTTTATTAATATGCAAGCAGAAAAAAACCCAGAAATTGCATAAATAAAAGGCAGGTGAATGACTGGCCTTAATTTTGTTTTCTGACTTCCTGAATTTCGACACTGATTACATGCAGAGACAAAGGGAACTGATCGAAAACAATATTTAAATATTTGAACCAAGCTGTTTTTGAATCAGCTATAAATATTGACCATGACTAGTTTTTGTCAGTTCCTGTACAGAGGTGGCGCCACCAGTTTTTTTGTTTTTTAAGGAATATTTTTTCTATTTTTTTAAACTATAAAATGACAACAATCATGTCAGTTTCTCAGCTGTAATTACATCAAGTGCCCTAAAACTTGGGTGAGTTAATTGATCACAAGTGGATGCCATACAGTTATCACCCTGTCTGTCTTGTTTGTTTGTCTGTCCATCCACACAAATTTGTTTCCAGAAAATAACTCCAGGTTGTATTGACACATGGATTTCAAACTTGACTCAAGTATGGCCCACTACTAAAGCAAGAACCTATATAATTTTGGGGTCAGGAGGTCACAGCTATCACTTGTATAAACAGGTTATGGCTGCATTTTAAGCCAAGCTTTTCATCCCAAACTTTCCATTTTTGGCATTTAGCCGACTTGCCAGTATGGGGTCACATGGGCAAAGGTCAAGGTCACAGGGGCCATCTGTTCACAAATTAGTTTCCAGATGATAACTCCAGTTTAGTTTGACATTGGTTTTTAAAATTGCACTTATATATGACTCGCAACTAAAGTAAGAACCATGTCCATTTGGGGGTCCAACAGTCGAAGGTCAAGGTCACAGGACTCATTTCTTAAAAAGAATGCATATGCATTTGAAGCCAAACTTTTCATAGCAAACCTTCCATCTTCAAGATATTGCTAACCTGCCAATAGGGGAAGATTCTGTTCAATTTTGGGGTCATGAGGTTGAAGGTCTACGTCACAGTACCCACTTATTTAGAAAAGATTGTAGATGCATTTTAAGCCCAACTTTTCATCCAAAACCTTCCATCTTGCACATATAGCTGAGCTGCCAATAGGGGAAGAATCTGATTGATTTGAGGGTAACAAGGTCAAAGGTCATGGTCACAGGGGCTCATCTGTCCACATTTTTGTTTCTGGATGATAACTCCAGTTTGGATTGACATATTAGTTTCAATTTTGACTTATATATGACCCAGCAATAATGTAAGAACCCTTTTAATTTTGGGGTCATAAGACCAAAGGTCAAGGTCACAGGACCCACTTCTTTGTTGAAAAGATTGTTGATGAAATTTTAGCCAAACGTTTCATCTCAATCCTTCTATCATCTACATGTGGTACACCTGCCAACAGGGGAAGTTTCCTTTTGATTTTTGGGTCACAAGGTAAAAGGTTAAGGTCACAGGGCCCATCATTCACAAATCAGTTTATGGATAATAACTCGTTTGGGAAGACAGGTTGCCTTCAAACTGATCACAGAACCAATATTTTGGAAAACCTCATAAACATATATATTTATAGACAAATGCAGCTGAGCGTCGAGACCCATGGGTCTTTAGTTTTTAAAGATATGGGTCCTGTGACCTTGGATCTCATGACCCGAAAGTCAGTATGGTTCTTTCTTTTAGTGGTTGGCCATATAAGTCAAGTTTGACATCCAAATGTCAAATCAAACTGGAGTTATCATCTGAAAACAAATGTTTGGATTGCTCCTGTGAACTTGTCACTTTGACCTCTGATGTTGTGGCCCAAAAATCAAAAAGGATCTTCCCCCAATGGTAGGTGAGCTATTTATGCAAGATGAAAGGTCTGGGATGAGAAGTTTGACTTAAAATACATCTACAAACCCTTTAAAGATGTGGGTCCTGTGGCCTTGACCTTTGACCCAAAACATCAATATGGTTCTTTCTTTAGTATAGGGCCAATATTAGTCAAGTTTGAAATCCAGATGTCAATCCAAAACAGGAGTTATCATCCAGAAACGAATTTGCAGATGGATGGACAGACAGGGTGATTACTATAGGGCACCCACTTAATCAAGCGGGGTCCTAATAAAGCAAACCATCATTGGCTACTGACAGGATTAGTCAAAACCCATGTTTAAAGCACAAAAACAAAGTCCAGTGTTTTTTCTGGGTAAACCCTGTTGAATCAATGAATGGGTTTTTACGGACAATATAGTGTCCATTTTAAAATTAAATATGTTTATATGCAGTAGCAAATATGATTCTGTGCTTCTATATATTATGTTAATATAGCAATAACAAGAGTTTGTCTGATATATATATAAAATTTAACACACATATAAAGCAATTATTATGACAGCTTAAACCCCGAAAAAAAGGGAAATCACAAGTTTTAAGGCACAGTGGAGACCTACAAGACTCATAGCTAAGCCCATCATTTCACTTTAATTCTGGGTTTTATTTCAATGAGATTGAATTACTTATGGGTGTATACTCAAAAGGATGTAAACTTGCCAGTAAAATCTGTTAAAAACTGGCTACTGGCTAATCATTTTATTTTGGCATTTTTCAGTATGAATAGTTGCCAACTGAAGCACCATGATTAAAGACATAAGTAAAATAGATTAATGTAACAATGAGCTCAAATTCCAATAAACAATCTGAAATAGTGAGGAATTCTGTATAAATGGGACAAAGCCTGGTTGTCATGACTGATTTGTTCACGGTATTTATTACAACAAGACTTAATTAACAGAATTAAAAATTGAATAGGACTATTCCGAATTGGGAAATGAAGCTGACTGGGTCTGGCAAATTGAGCTGGAATGATGAATAGAAGGATACAGCTTGCGTGATGGCAGATCTTCAGTTCTGATGTTATAGTATGATAAATATAGATGATATGGAGTAATAAATACAGAAGGAACTGAATTATAGCTATTTTAATATTGTCATTTTGAAAGCATCCAAAACATTGCCAATATTTATGATAAAATTTCATCTATCAGCATACTTACAGATAAAATTTTTTTTTTTATCAAAAGATTTATTTAGACAATTAATTTTGACCTCAATAGAAATTCATATTTTATTTTTCAAAGCACACTGAGCTTAATTAAAACCAATGTCACATTAACATCATTTAGCTGGAATTCAATTAGATTTAAGTCTAAATTAACCTTAACAAGGGCTAGAATCTAATGATTGAATGGACTTTTAAATACAATGCCCTCACGAGTAGCCCATAAGAATGAACTCCTCAATTGCTTTTTTTTTCAGTGACTGACGCATTGTGGAGTCCATAGATTGCACCTACAGTAAACTGTGATTATAACACTCCATACACAACTGTGAGATTTAACATATATCCATTGATTAATGTTCAGTACATCTATGTGTATTGTATATTTGACCACTAGAAAAAATTACTGTTCTCTTCTCATCCCTAATTTGCACCAAGGAAGTTAAAATATGAACATAATAGTACACAGGCCTAAAGCCTTATACAGGGCAATAAATAAAACTCGGAAGTCGGAAGCCTTCGGAAGTCGGAAGCCTTTATAATTTTTGATATAATGTTAAAAATAACGATCATACCAACACTTTTTTGTGTTAAAATGGAAGATATAGACCCCCTTTGCAAAACCAGAAAGTCGCACAAACGTATATTCCCATATATGAAAATCAAAGCATTTATAATGCGTCGGAAGCCTCTCGGAAGTCATCCTGAGGTGACAGATGATGTTCAAAATGCATAAAACTCGGAAGTCAAGACCATATAGCACCAACCAAAAATGACACAGAAAAAGTCTTGCATAATTCCAAATTTTAATTCAGGTAATATTTATGTATTTGAATAAAATCATTATGTATATAACTAACAAAATAATATATGCATTAACCCAAATATTAATTTAGGTAATATTTATGTATTTGAATAAAATCATATGTATATAACTAACAACATAATATATAAATTCATATTAAAATATAAAACATGAATATAAAATACTATAATTATAAATAAAAAAAAAACCAGTATAATACAATACAGATTTGTTTTGGTATTCTCTTTTATTTTCATTGAACAAATACATACATGATGCAGAACATAATTACATAATACAAGTATAATAAAATGTATACATAATGTGTTAAATAACACAGATGACGATATAATTATATATCATTCAACAGCGATATAATTTGATATTAAATTATATT
Organism: Sipunculus nudus; assembly: GCA_026874595.1. Lineage (NCBI taxonomy): Eukaryota > Metazoa > Annelida > Sipuncula > Golfingiida > Sipunculidae > Sipunculus > Sipunculus nudus. The sequence continues at coordinate 47,140,073 of CM049309.1, forward strand.
ATATGATAAAATATCATATATTATAAAACTACAATATAATCAATATTCCTATATTAAGTAAGACAATAATATATAGGTCAATATAAATTAATATATGAAATGATTAAATTGTATATAATATGATTATTTATATATCCATTCATGTATGTGATAAATTATCTCCTCCACCTAGGGAGTTATTCTAACAAATAAAAAGGATCACAGATGGCAGAAAAGATTTTAGATGGCGATTCCTCCTATTAATTGTAGTAACTGATAATTATCTAAAAATAGTTTATGTCGTTACCTTAAAGGCACACGTTCTTATTGCCTGATCCCCAGTTAGCACAAACATTTTATGAAACTGTTCTTAAAATGTTTCCAAAACAGTATGTGGCTTTAAAGTGTAAAATTAAAAAATGATCTCTTGACTCATATAGTAATGTAATATCCTTCCTACATAAATTATTTTGATTAAGCTAAAATAAAAATATAAAGACACCTTTATAATTTATGTCAATATTTTTGCAACATCACATGCCTTTTTTTAAATCTTTCACAGTTATGCAGTTTTACATATTTTTAAATTTTCGAAATATTTTGGAAGTGTTTTTATAATGGTTTATGCAAATTGTCTGTGCAATGTTCTAAAAATGTTTCCTGATACGTTGGGTGATCAGTATTCAACAAGCATTGGAGAGTTATATGCGTTCCATATAAAGCAACCTAATGCATGGATTAAAATTAGTTTCATTTATACTGTATATAGCACCCTAATGGATAAAAAAGAATAGTTTTATTAATACAAAACTTAATGGACTTTTCTTACGGTTTTACCAGTTCCTGCAAGGATGCGACAGTTTGATACTTTGTTTTTTTTACATTAATATACAAATTTATGTATTTTATCAAATATTTGAATAGTATGATGTAAAAATATTATAATACAAATTGATGTAGAATACTTAACTTTTTTTTATATGATAAAATATTCTAATCTATTTTGTTATATAAGGAAAAAAAATTATCACACCATTTTGATAAAATTACGAAATTTTAAATGCTTTTATATTATATTTATTAGAAATAACATTCCATATTAAAATATTACGTCACGATATGATACATAATGTATTACATTTGAATGTATATTTCAACATTTATTTTTTTTATATTTTACATATCATTATGTTTAATTAGTATTATACATTATGGTTTTATTCAAATACATAAATATAACTTAAATTAAAATTTGGAATTATGCAAGACTTTTTCTGTGTCATTTTTGGTTGGTGCTATATGGTCTTGACTTCCGAGTTTTATGCATTTTGAACATCATCTGTCACCTCAGGATGACTTCCGAGAGGCTGCCGACGCATTATAAATGCTTTGATTTTCATATATGGGAATATACGTTTGTGCGACTTTCTGGTTTTGCAAAGGGGGTCTATATCTTCCATTTTAACACGAAAAAGTGTTGGTATGATCGTTATTTTTAACATTATATCAAAAATTATAACGGCTTCCGACTTCCGAAGGCTTCCGACTTCCGAGTTTTATTTATTGCCCTTATACAGGACTGCCACCAAATGCAAGATGTCTACTGGGGCTGTTAATGCTTCAATTCTCTCTGGACAAATACTATCAGTTGTTGATGTTACAGGTGCTTCATGCTTTCCAGAATTGTTATTTTTATTACAGGCCTTTCGACATACAACATTATGTGAACTTGGTTTGCTAAAACCATAGGAAATATTTTTATTTAATTTTCTCTCTTAGAGTAACAGATCGTATCATGCTATAACCCCAGTTAGCCCTTTGATGGGCCGGCGACACACCAGAAACCTGAAGCGTCGACGTCAGCGGCTACCTCATGAGGTGCTTGTTGGGTGTCACAAGCTGTGAATGTAATGAATATATATTAAAACTCAAAGACCGGAGTTTAGAAATTCTAAAATATAAAATAAAATTTCAAAATTTGTGATTATGCCCTTTCCCATCTGTAATTATTGCTTTTCATTGTGTGATGTCATAAACCAGAGATCTTTAGGTTATTTTTATATTTACTGCTGAACCTTGAGAATAAAGACACTGGGCTTGATGCAAAGTGCAGACGGTCAGCTCTTGAAATAAGTGTTAAACAGAAAAAAAGTTCATTGCCACACGAATAACCGGTCAATAGCAATGCAATACAAGGGCACAATCGTGCTAATGGAACGAAAAGCAAGATTAAGAGTCAACCATGTAATGTTGAGTTTCCCCAGCCTGGTTAAAAGGAACTTGTTTCATGTCCACGGGAGACAGGCCGGTTCGTCAACTTCCATGACAGCCGGTTTAAATTGGTTTTGACTAGCAATAAAAAGATTCAAAGATGACACTTCACCTGTTCACTTTCATCCACCTCAATCTTAAAGGTCTGCTGCTGAAGAGTCTTAAGTGTAATAAGCATCTTGGTTGTCGTGTGTGAGAGCAACAAGAAAATATTAGTTACGTTGCTCACAATGATGAGCCAAAAGGTAAGCCGCCATGAACAGGATGTGACGTCAGGAGGAAGCCGTATTTGAGTTAGACTGATGTATGCTCATAATATGCAGACAATAAAGTCAACTAGACGGAGCAATCCTTTATTTAGAGCAATGGTGTATTTCTAGAAACACGGCTATAATAAACATTCTACGGTAATATTGAATAACAATGGAGCCGTCAAGATTTGAAATATTATCAAATTCATATCACACGTTGACAGGTTATTTACGGTAAATGAAAGAATATACGCGTTAAACGGTTCATTACGGTAATTGATTATTTTGTTTGCGCCAGTAGCAGACGATAAAATCATTGCAGAGCCGCCAACCGTTTATACACAGAGTCAAACTCAGAAAACCATTGCCAGCGAAACGTTTTATTTACATGAGTATTTTGTTTTTGTTAATATTTAAATCGTGAGCAATTTCTCTAACAAATGCATGCAAATGTCAGTCTGTTTTAAAAGTTATTGTTATCCGAAGCACGTGTTCTTCCACGGGTTCCAAGTTAAACTCCGTCTACTGACACTTGACAATGCTTGTACTAACTGCATTTAATGCGGCGATATCCAGGAACCTGGATACCGCCGCATGAAATGCTTCAGAGTAAATTGGAGAACTTAAAACATCGTATAAAATCAAATATTGCGTTTGTGACAAGAAAACTTAAGTAATTAAAGGAAGATATAGTACGTTATTCGAATGTCCAAGAAATTCAGCCAAATATTATGTTTTTAACAAGACTCGCTTTTAAAACAACCCTGGAGCTTGAAACTGTCTCAGAATCTGAAACAACGAACTTTTGTGACTTTGTGACCTTTGCTCGTTACCACTGGTAACACAGGCGGCTGCCGGCCATCAGTGACTGGGGGAAACCCAGAACAGACATCGTTTCCGCGTATCACCGTTTATAAGGACAATATATACTTCTAATCATCATTTAAAGTGGACAAACACTGTCTGACTCTGAGTGGTATGTTATATGCGCGTTTGATAAGACTATCTTAATTTCAAACCGAATACGATATTTTAAGACAAAATATAAGAATTTAATTGTCATTTGGACAGTCTCCAGTTTTCTCAAATCATCTTCTAAGGCTCTCGCACAGCGTAGCGTAGTAAGAGAGTACAGAAGCTGGGGCTATGCTGGCACCTGCAATGCATTTAAGATTTAGGATGGAACTTAACTGCCACTGTAAAATTTCTAATCATTATGGGAAACGCTAGCTATACCTACCCCCGGTGGCGCAATTTATAATGTTTAATGCTTAGTATGTTTGTCTGCGTGCAATTTTACACAAGTAAGTTATTAACAATTTTGGTTTAAAACTTAAAATTTTGTTGAGTATAAGGATAATATCAGTTAATTATTGGCATTAAATTGTGGATAAAATCTTGATCAATATATGTCTATCCATTCAGAGGCTTCTTTTCCATGGGGAGAAATGGATATTACTTTTGTTTTTGTCCAGGCCCAGAGCCATTGTTATATAGAGCTAACCAGTAAATTGACTTTTTGAACCATGACAAACATTCTCTGTTTTGCTTTGTAATTTTAGTTTGATAAAGATTCTGGTGGAGGTGTTTGTGGCCCCCTGCTACTTTTTTTTCAATACCTTTTGGTTTTTACCAGATTAGAGGGAATAAAAAAATAATATGCATTTATTTTTCCTTCAATATTTAACATTTTCTTTAATTAATTGAAAGAAAATAAACCAATGACAGCACCAAATTGAACCTCTGAAATTATTTTCACACATACTGCCAGTTTTTTTTTGGAACAAGTTAAGGTGTTGCGGATATTCATTGATCATGTGAATAGATGGTGCCTCCTGATAATATTAACCTAAAACCTAAAAACCTTAAAAAAAAGGTCCCCCGGTTAGGAAAAGATGGACCCCCTGGACCCCTCCTGGATCTTCTTCTGAAATGTACACAATTTCATTCTTGCAAGGGCAGCAAACCAGCACAAAGCTTTGGCATACCAAGTATCAAGACTTTATAGTCTTTAGACTTGTGCTGGCCTTACTGTTACATGTATTCATTAATTTTATAAACTGGTTGATTAATTTATATATAATGAACAGGAGTCTATGTTACCCACTACCATAATTTACTACTATTTTGGTTTGACACAGGAAAGGAAGATGCCTGTTTTCCTTGCAAAGAACTACCATAGAGAAGTGAGTGAATTTGAAACCGCTGCAGTGTACAGGGTTTTATGTTGATTGGTGATATACACTGAAAAATTATTGTAAATAATTGATTAACTTTTGCCTGAATATAATGTATAGGTAGATATGGTCATTATACTAATGGGCATTAGTGTAATTATTAATTATATTTGTAAATTTTTAATCATTATTGACAGTGCTTCTGGAGACTGACAATAACATTTGTTAGAAGGTGTGAATTTTAAAATGATATTGGATTCTGTCTGGTTATTTAATTAAGGTCATTCAGGAGAGAGCAGCTCTTCTGACAGACATGCTTCTGCCTTACACAGCTGGGTTGCATCACAGCAGTGTCCAAGAACAGGCTTACAGGAAGCCATGGCTCAGAGGTACTGAGTGCAAAATATATCATGGATATTGATAGAAACTTTTGTAAAATATGATGACAGAGCAAAAAAATGTTTCAGTTTGTTTTATGTTTTAAGTAATGACTGATCTGGAATGCCACTATTCACATATATCAGCAGTTATTCATCTCAATCTTTAGAAACAAAAACAAGAAATGCAAGTCAACTCAAATAAAACATACAGTTTTCACATATCCTAATTTACCTGGACATAGTGTCAGATACTTTATTTATGAGAGTTGGTTAAAACCATCAACAGGACTCAGAATTAAAAAAAAAGGTTGTGGCACAAAAATCATGACACAAATCAATATTTCTATATATAATTGTTTCTTGAAATACTTCCAAACTTTTTATTAACATTTAAAAACTTATTTCATACCATGATATACAGAGAAACCAAGTAAATATTTGAATGTAATATTTGAACAATTATTGCTGTTGGTTGATTTGTAGCAATTCACAATCCATCCTGTATCTGGCCTCTGGAAGATGACTCGTTGCAGGAAGCAATGCAAACCCTTGTGTCAAATACAAAGAAATTAGAGCTGCTTAGTACCACAGAAATATACCTTCAGTAAGTTTAACATTGTTTCCAACTCCATGACATTAAAGGGACATAATCAGGAGCAATATTATTCCTATTCTTTTACATTATTAGTTCAGTTTTACCTTATACAAAAGTTTCCCAGCAAAACGATCCAAGCACACAGTCTCATTTCCTCACATACAACTGTTTAACACCTTGTTATAGCCCTGTGTGTTGGTAAACACAGTCTGTTTACCATAACAAGGCTGCCTGACTGGGGTTCCGATTAAGAGGGGCAACACGTGGTGTTTCAGCCATCATTATAATTGTATTACATTTTTGGACAAAGTCAGTCAGGGCATCTCCTGATTGGCACGTGTTGTGGCTCCGCGCAGCACATGGCCAGATGCATTTTGTTTATGTTGACACCTGTGATCGTGCCAGATTCACAGTCTTTAACACTTGGTTTACAGGAGTAAGCAAACGGTTACAAAGCACTATTTTGGCAGGTACAGTTTTCTTTTAAAGGGAAGAAGCTATTTTTCGTGTTAATTAACTCAACATGCTTATTAGGTGATTGGGCCCCTTTAAATTACAACTTCCTTCAGGTGTAGTAACACCAGTGAAAATTTTAACTTGTATTATATATATATATATTTTTGGGAGGGGGGGGATTGTTGTGTAATTTCTGTTGTCAGCAGTCAGTTAAGTGTGTTCAGCATATCAACAGAGAAGTGCAATTATCTGTCATCAGTCAAACTGTTTGATCAAAACTTTCTTTCAAGGGTAAATAAGTGAAAACCATAGCATAGCACAGAATGACTGAACTCACATACCAAGTATTCACTAAATGCTCAGAGTATGCAGATTTTTAGCATCTAGCCTAAAATTTACCTGAGATTTGATTTGTGGTAATATTTAGTTTTTCTTTTGGTTTGACCCAATCTAAATCCATAAAATAAATAATTCCATGAACAGCTTTCTGAGCCCCCCCCCAAATATATATATATATATATATATATATATATATATATATATATATATATATATATATATATATATCCAGAATAGCCCCCACCCTCCTAATTTTTCAGTGTCAAGGATGTCATTAGAAAAGATGACTATTCTTGTCATGTGTATGTCTGTATGGTATGCCAGTCATTAATCATGCATAGGGCAGTTGTTTTCAATGAATAATTATGGAATATATTGTAATATTTATTTTAACTGCTTGTCTCCTCGCACTTACTATTCAGTGGAAGGGAAAAAATTCATTGCTGGTAAATATATAGTAACATTAATATAGATTCATTCACGAATGTGTCTTTTTTTCACAGTATTATGTCACAAGACACATTTTGTTTTTTGCAGCATGGAAATGGATGCTGTTACACACGTCATCTGTGATGTTGTACCCAGTTCTAATCCTGAATCTCAACAGTCCTCATTAGATGACTTCATCCTGGATACCTTGATGAAACAAGTTGAAGAATCTCAACCCACTCACTCAAAGGAAAGGTTCTTGAAAGAAGATATTTCTCAGCATTGTGACAGTGGTAATGAGTTATCACAACAAATATATGAAAAGGGTGGTAAAGGTAAAGGTAGGGGTTTATAGTCTGATATCACCGACAATGCCAGTCTCATCCGACTTTACACTTTCCCTTCCTGGTCTTTCAGGCCTGTTCATTCTTGTAGCTTTTCTCAGCTCCCTGGGGAGCATACAAAACAAGCAGCCATATCAAGCGCTAGAAGGTTATTCTTTCTACATTTGCCTTCCTCCCATGACCAGTACCCAGTCACTCCTGGGTCAAGAGAGCGCTACTTGTGGTAAAAACGGTGGTCAGAACTTTGAGGTCACAAGTCAAGCGCCCATATCAACTATGCCACCACACTTCCCCACTCCACATATTTTAATGAAAAACTTGCTTTAGAAATGCTTGAAATAAATCCTCAGTATTTGTTTTTAACATATTTATATAACTTTTCATATCACTTGTAATCTGACTGTTAGAATTATTGTCTAAGAATGTCTCTGCAGCCTACTGAATTTATAAAACACTTGTGGAAATCACAAAGGTAATCTTGTTTATAGCTTAATTGTTCATCTGTGTTCAGTTTGCATTGAAAGTGTAGATATTATCTTATTATTAAAAATAGGGGTATATTGAAATTGTGTACATTGTGTATTTTAGGTATAAACCAATTAGAGGATGTCCTTAGTGGTTCAGCCAGTGATGCAGACAAGGCCAAGCCAGACATATATAGTTTAGTATCCAGAGCAAGGGGAGTAAGGAAGCCGGACATATGGGATCAGTTCCTGAAGTGTGCACCTCTCAAAGAAAAAGATGTCTTTGGGTAAGAAAAATGTTCAGTTTAGCAGAGGCATTTGCAGACATTATAATGTACCTATACAGTTATAACTATACACAATTTAAACCATCTATGGTAACATAAACTTCTTCTTTAATTTCCACTATTCCAGCAGAGATATATTTTTACCAGTGGTATACTTGTTGAATTCTTTACAAATTTAGACAGGTTCTGCTAACAAGTATAACACTTTGTGATTATAATCGACTAATAGGTATGCAGTGTCTTACCTGAAAATGTGTTTAACATGAGCAGGCCCTATAATTAGTTTATTCTTTTTACATGACTCACTGAACTGGAGCTACAGATTGTTATTACACACATTGATTAAAACCTTAGTATTATAGTTTCTCTGTTGTAGTTGCAAGTGTCACAATGTTACCTTCCCTTTTTCTTAATTTAACACTTTCAGGTCTGATATCCGGAGCAAGCATACTCTCAGTGACCAACACAATAATAAAATTGTCTCAGAAACAACAATCAGTGTTTTTCATGAAGAAAATGTCACTGTGAAAGAATGTCTCACTCAGGTAATGCACATTTTATATCTACATAAGATCTCTTAATTAGATTAAATATGTCAAGCAAAGGATAGGAATCAAGACAAAGCTAGTTGAACAGTGGCAACAAGATTTTGATAGATAAAAAATTGTAAACTCAGACTAGTATAATATGGGAGTGAAATCGTATACAGTTTTATGTACTTTTAAAGTTAGTCACTAAGTCAGCTGATTGAATGGGATATAATGCACAGTGATGTAACACTGTGTTCAGTGAATATTGAATTAATAACCCCCATGTCAGAATGAGTCTCAATAACTTAATATGATTTTGTGTACATTTAGGTCAATACACATGGACTACTTAACTCTGGGAGAACAAATTATCACTAATATAGAGATGATGCCTATTTGTGTCTCATAATATATTAACATCCTTGGCACCCTGATGATAATGACAACCTCAGGTACATAGGAAATCAAATTTCAGGAAGGCAAATATTAATAAACCAAAGTTTGTTTTCCTGTGGTGCACTGAACCCAGCATGAAAATTGTACAATAATTCATGATTGCATTGATCGGCTGATTGTTTTTGGGAAGCCAGCTTAACATTTAACAAATTTTAGTACCCTAATCCATGGCTTTTTTTTCACAGGACCAAGAGCTTGAAGATGTGTTGATCCTAAGTGAATTTAAGGAAACAAAATCAGCCTGTACACCAGCGATATGTGAACTTAAGGCAAAACTTAAACCTATTGATTCCCACAACCAGGAAGATCAAATAACAGGTCAGCCATAGATAATTTAAATTGCATTGTTAGTTTTACTAAAAAAATGATTTTTCAATAAAGCCAAAGAATATACTATGTAAAAAAACATTTAAAAATTCTTATTTTCTTATGCAGATCTTGAAGATCTAACAGCCAAAATAAGTTATACAAACTTGTCATCATATGAACAGAGTAGTCGGCCCAGTTACAATTCAAAGGTATTTCCAGAAGAGAGTTCAACAGGTAGGTTCTTTGTTAAAGGAATGTAGAAGAAATATGTAGAATTTATTTACCTGTAATGAAATTCTCCAAAAAAAACCCTTATCAATTTAATAATGGTTCTTTCCTCTAATAGTAAATTGCATCTGATTTGGGGGACCATCCTGAAAGAATTATTTCTACAAAGCACTCTATACAAGCCTTTGGCACACACTGCTGCATACCACGTACTGAGGGCTCCAACACAGCAAATATATGTGTAAATAATTTTTAGCTCAGCTGACTGAAAGTCATCTGAGCTATAACAATCACTCTTTGTCCGTGGTCTGTCTGTCTGTCTGTCCGTCCGTTAACCAGGCACAAATCGTAAAGACTGGACCTAGAATCTTAATTCTTGACACACTGAGAGGTCCATAAAAAATCTCCTTGGAAACCAGAAATTAGGTCTCTGTTACCCATATCCTTTGAGCTATGGGGCCCCAAAGTAACCCCCAGAATAGTAAAAAATTTCATACAAAAACTTCAATATCTCAATAACTAAATCACTGATGGTCATGATTTTTGGCATACAAATTGATCAAGAGATGTTCCATCAGTTCCTGCAGACTGGTGGCGCAACCTGTATTGTTTAATTTTTTTACGATTTTTTCCTCTTTTTTTGAGACCTTTAAGGATGCTGTCATATGTTAACATGACACAAATTGTAATGACTGGACCTAGAATCTTCATTCTCAACACACTGAGAGACCTTTGAAAAGTCTCCATGGAAACCAGAAATTAGGTCTCTTTTACCCATATCCTTCGAGCTATGGGGCCCCAAAGTACCCCCCAGAAAAGTCAAAAATTTCATACAAAAACTTCAATATCTCATTAACTACTTGACTAATGGTTGTGATTTTTATCATACATATTGATCATGAGATGTTCCATCACTTCCTGCAGACTGGTGGTGCCACCTGTAATGTTCGATTTTTTACAAATTTTTTTCTCTATTTTTGAGACCTTTAAAAATGTGAACATCTGTTAACAAGGCACAAATCGTTAAGACTGGACCTAGAATCTTAATTCTTGACACACTGAGAGGTCCATGAAAAATCTCCTTGGAAACCAGAAATTAGGTCTCTGTTACATATATCCTTTGAGCTATGGGACCCCAAAGTACCCCCCAGAGTAGTCAAAAATTTCATACAAAAACTTTAATATCTCAATAACTACATCACTGATGGTCATGATTTTTGGCATACATATTGATCAAGAGATTTTCCATCAGTTCCTGCAGACTGGTGGCGCCACCTGTTTTACGAATTTTTACGAATTGTTTTGTCTATTTTTGAGACCTTTAAAAATGTGAACATCTGTTAACAGGGCACAAATCATAAAGACTGGACCTAGTAGAATCTTCATATTTGACAGACTGAGAGGTCCATGAAAAGTCTCCATGGAAACCTGAAATAAGGTCTCTGTTACCCATATCCTTTGAGCTGTGGGGGGCTCCCAATAACCCCCCAGAATAATGGAAAATTTGATATAAACAAACTGCAACATCGCAATAACTACAACACTGATGGTCATGATTTTTGGCATACATGTTGATCAAGAGGTGTTCCATCAGTTCCTGCAAACTGGTGGCACCACCTGTATTTTTCATGCAAATTTTCACAATTTTTTTTCTCTATTTTTGAGACCTTTAAGGATGTAGTTTTCTGTCAACAGGGTACAAATCGTAACAACTGGACCTAGAATCTTCATTCTTGACTCACAGGGAGACCCATGATAAGTCTCCATGGAAACCTGAAATTAGGTCTCTGTTACCCATATCCTTTGAGCTATGGCACTGCAAAGTACAGCTCAGAATAATGGAAAATTTGATACAGAAGCTGAAGTATCTGAACAGCTAATGCAGAGATCGCCATAATTGTTTGCATGGATATTGATCATGGAGTATTTCTGCAAACTGGTGGCACAACCTGTATTTGTTCTGGTTTTTTTACGAATTTTTTCTCTGTTTTTGAGACCTTTAAAGATATGAACATCTGTTAACAGGGCCCAAATCATAAAAACTGGACCTAGAATCTTCATTCTTGACACACAGGGAGACCAATGAAAAGTCTCCATTGAAACCTGAAATTTGGTCTCTGTTACCCATATTCTTTAAGCTGTATGCCTCCAAAATACCCCCCCAGAATAATGGAAAATTTGATACAAAAACTGCAGTATCTCAATAACTACAACACTGATGGTCATGATTTTCGGCATACATATTGATCATGAGCTGTTCCATCAGTTTCTGCAGACTGGTACGCTCCTGAGGCAGCGGAAATCTAGCGCTTCTAAAGAAGCAACTGATTTTCACGCTGCCAGCTTTGACCGTTTATGATATATTTAGACACCAGATGGCGGTTTGTTGTCCGCTGAAATAAACGTGCGTATGATGTGAAAAGCAGCCAATAAGATGCCAATAAGCAAACACTCGACAGGCATCCTGGCTCCGCCCATTGCTGCGCTTCAAGCGCCACTTGATGTGTTTCCGGTCAAATTTAAATTGCTCCCTTTGCATTCTCGCATTATCGACCGATTCGATTATGACATTATGACTGTGTTAGCGTAGCCATGTATCTATTGTCTGCAGAACTGAAACAAGCCAACGAGGTGTGCATGCAGCCTTTGTTGTTACGTTTTGTTTGAATTACAGCTCACCGGCTGAGCATCCTATGTGCCCAAGGCCATAAGCAATTAAACCACTTCAGGGACAATTCTCTCTGAGCCTGTGGTCTGTTCAGAAGGTTACGCGAGGCGATGAGCTGTCACTCAAAACGAAATAAACATGATTGGCTACGTGTATTCCTCGCTTGGCTTTGTCTTCCAGCACACGGTGTCCATGTCACAGTCTCATCTGATTGGACAAAAATACAGTGCTCCCCTCTGGTGTAGCAATTCAGGATACGAGGGCATAACAAACAGTGCCTTATGATATAGGTAGTAGCCCTATAGGTAAAGCGTTGTGTAAAGAGCGTAGCAGACTGGGTGCGCCACCTCTATTTTTTCTAAATTTTTACGAATTTTTTTTCTCTTTTTTTGAGACCTTTAAAGATGTGGTTATCTGTCAACAGTTTACAAATTGCAACAACTGGACCTAGAATCTTCATTCTTGTCATGCAGGGAGGCCCATGAAAAGTGCCTGTGGAAACTTGTAATTAGGTCTCTAGCTGTTACCCATATCCTTCAAGCTATAGGACTCTGAAGTATCCCTCAGAATAATGGACAATTTGATACAAAAGCTGAAGTATCTGAACAACTAATGCGGAGATCATCATGATTCTTTGCATGGATATTGACCATTAAGTGTTTTTATTAGTTTCTGCAGACTGGTGGAGCCACCTGTATTTTTTGTATCCGCCAAAACTTCATTTTGGCGGATACAATGTTTTTGACCGGGTTCCTCCGCCGCCCCCATGTTCGTTTCCAGAGAGCTCCTCTGAGAATAATGGACCGATTTTTCCAAAACTTACACCAATTATCAGGTCACATGTGAACTAGTGCCTAACCAATTTGTGTTGACCTCTGACCTTTCCTGTCTATCCAGCGTCCATTTGTGCGTCTGTTTCCACACATAAACCCTCATATCTTGGGAACCGTTTGACCGATCAGGAAATAAAATTTATACAAATGTAGCCCTTGGATTGCTTTATAACATACACAAAATATGATGGCGCCACCTGTAACCATGTTTGCACAGTGTCCATCTGTTCATCTGCCTTGGGTTAAAATCACTCATATCTCTGCAGTGAATTGACTAATTCACCTGAAATTCGTCATGCATATACATCCTGGATAGCTTTCTTGATTTTATGACAGGTGGCGCCACCTACATTTACGTTCACGTTGATCACATCCAAGCTCATATCTCGGGAACCGTTTGACCGATCAGGAAATAGATATATACAAATGTAGCCCTTGGATAGCTCTTAATCATACACAAAAAATGGTGGCGCCACCTGTAACCATGTTTGCACAGTGTCCATCTGTACATCTGCCTTGGGTTAAAATCAATCATATCTCTGCAGTGAATTGACTAATTCACCAGAAATTAGGCATGCGTATACATCCTGGATAGCTTTCTTGATTTTATGACAGATGGCGCCACCTACAATCTAGTTTATGCCGCAGACATCCAAGCTCATATCTCGGGAACTGTTTGAACGATTGGGCCAAAATTTTGCATGTGTATAGATCTCACATAGGTCTTTATCATACACAAAAACTGGAGGGGCCACCTGCAATCATTTTTGCACAGCGTCTGCCGTGGGCTAAAATCACTCATATACATGTAGTGGTTTGACTTTTCTGCCTAAAATTTTGCATATGTATACAACTTGGACAGCTTTCTGGATTTGTGGTAGGTGGCACAACCTACATACACATTTAGGCTGCAGACATCCATGCTAATATACAACATACCTCACTCTATTTCCCCTTGCCACTCAACCCATGCCTCACATCACCCGTTCCACTCTGATTTTCGTGGATACACGTAGTCACTTGTCGGCTACCCATATTCTAGTTTACACATTTTTTCTCTGTTTTAGAGATATATAAATACAGACTAAATCTTGGCCTGTTGGTTAATCTGTTTGATGCTTCAGTTGAATGGGTATATACTACCATTCTGATGATAAAATTTCCTTTTGCGAATCTCCTCCCAGTCAGCTGAGCGTCATGACCCATGGGTCACTTGTTTTAATGTAACAAACTTGTTTTGAAACCTTGAACACATCAGATCACTGTTTTGACAATGGAGAATGCTTTGTGACACTTTTTACCTGTAAAATCCTTCAGAAAAAATGGCATCAGTTTTCACATTTCCTACTTGTATCCTGTAGAAGCTGAAGACTTGACCATTGAAAGTCCCTTCTCAAGTCTTGGATCCAGAGATGAGGAGAGCCCCTACAAACACTTGCTTCATAGTCTACACAGTGATATATTAACCCTCAGTCCAGAGTAGGTGGAACACCATAGTTTGGCTATATCTGTAACAATTATGCCTGTTTGGATAACTCAGATTTTATTTATCATTGTGGTATAGTTTATATGTAAATACAACAAAAAAAATTTGTATTTAAATCCAAGAGATCTGCATGCTATTTACATTGTTAATTTCTTTGAGTTTAATGAGTATTTTAATTTCAAAACAATGTTTCATCATGGTTAAGTCACTGTGTAATATTGACCTGTCAGCATATTAACTTTATAGACTATCAGCTAAAGCCATCAATGCTCATTCTCTCCAGATGGGAACAATGCAAAAGGAAAACCAAGCAATGTTGTCTTTGATCTGTATGGAACAAAAGGATATATGTTGATTTTTTTCATGTTATTGCATCTCAATTGATAAGAGGTGTTTTCGATTTATATGTGTTGCTTTTATTTTTTAACATAGAACTCCATTTGAAAGTGTTGATAAATCACATTTGCTCAAACATCTTATCAAAGAAGAGCAAACACCAAATGATATCCAGGCCATGAGATTTCCAGGTATGTATATATCCAGATCTGTAATTGGGAATTAACAAAATAAGTTCTGAAGTACATTAAATGAGTTTACAAGATAATATTTGAATCATACAATTGTTTGAACTGTGAATTTGCAAAAAGCATTTGCTTTTATCCTAGCTGCTCTATTTAATTTTATTAATGAGATCTTCAAAATAAGGAATATAATTATTGTTATTTTGTTCCATAATTTTCACCATCGCATCGCTAAATCTTGCCGTTTATTATATAGTCTTTGTCTTCAAAGGACTACTTTACTATTCAGAAGCATTTGGTTTTAGGTAAAACCATGTCCCTTAGTAACTTGTATAGAAATGTAAAAATTGCTACATATTTAGTTTCTTTATAATGTTTATTAACAGGTGAAATAAAAAAATAAGTGATAGCTACATAGGTTTACTGTGTAGGTTGAATAGAACAAGTGAGTTCAATTGTAATATTCATGTGGTTAATTATGTGTATGAAACAGGTCTTGAAATCTATACCAGATTTCAAATTAATTAGGTATTATCCTCAGTATATGATATATCTGTTTCCAGAGCCCAGACCTTCACCCTGCCTACATCAAGGTAGTAGCAGCCTGACAGACCTTAAACCACCCTCTCTGTCCCAGAGATTGTCCACGGCTTCTGAGGATCTGTCCCTGTGCTGGGATCCATTTGCAACTACCAGCAAGGAACCTGGTCTTGAAAGAACCACTTATAATGCTGGTAAATGCTCCATTTTATATTTTTTGTGTCTGTATCATTCAATAGTTAATATATAATGCACAGCCCACAGTATTTTAATATGCAAAGTAAATTATACAAAAACAGAAAATTTTGTAAACAGTTTGTGTGCAATTTCATTGATCATTCAGATAGCATGGTCACATGATTAAAGTATCTGTTAAAATCCTAGCTTAGATTCATGCATATATTAAATATGTCAATATGATAACTTTTGCATTTCTGAATAATTATAAAATAATTTTCACAATGCATTGAATGGTAAGCAACTCCTGAGACATAATTGTTCAAGTCAGGTTTTGCCATTTGTGAATCAATTCTTAACTGTTGAAGATTTTCTAATTTGTTGCATAGTTGAATCTATATTAATAGCATTCACTGTAAAAGTCAAGTAAGAATCAAAATTTAAATGTATGATCTACATTAACAGAGCATTTCTATGGAGAAAATGAAGAAATGTGCTTTAAAAAACTTGGGCACAAGGAATGGTGCATCCACAATGAAACAAACATCAAGGACAATTTTCAGGATACACATTCTAATAAAATATCACATCCAAAAGAAGATCCTTATCCAAAGCAAGGTCCTTATTCCTCAAGTAAAGAGATGCACAAGCAGAATGCTGCAATTTTGTGCAGTGCACCTGAGAAGATTAATGGTTTTGATGCAGCAAGATATAATCAGTTGGCACACAGTAATAACCAGAGGGAGCCAGCTGATGTGAGAAATAGGGAATTTATTCCTAGGTTCTTTCAACAAGGAAATCCTGCTTTACCTGTTGCTACTGTCAGCCCTGTACAGCTAAATGCTAAAGCAAACCAAACGGCTCTTGGAACACAAGATAAATATGGACCAAAGGTAACAGTTGGATTGGCCAAAGACACACCAGTATTGAAGTGTAGGAATAGATCTGTCTCAGGTACTGTTCATGCAGAACCTTCCAATGTTGTACACATAAATGATGTATCTGAAATGGAAAGTGATAGACCAAATAAAGAGAATGAAGATAGTTCATCAAACAAAATCATCACTGATGAGAGTGTGAATGTCAGGAGTACAAGAATGATACCACAGACAAAGAAGAATCCCCAAGTAGATGACATGGAATCCTTCCTGTCACTCAGGCAAGTCAAGACTACAAGAAGCAAGAAAATGGTGGATATTTGTGAGTTTGTAATATATTCATTCATATTTATTAGATTTTTTTCTGTGAGTAATTGCTCAAAAGTAATTTGTAATTACAAAAATAGAAAAGGGCTAGTGTAACTCTTTATTAGATATTGTTCCATTATAAAAATTTGTATTAAGTATTGACACTCTACTTGAAGTTTATTAAAATGCATTTTATTTATTATTTTAGCTGAATGGTATTTGAATAAATTATATTAAAATATTTATCCTCATAAACTGCCTAATCCATATTAAAACTGGTTTATATTTTTAATTAATATTGGGAGGATATTTTTTATTAATATGGTGAAGGATTAGAATTGCTCTGTGTATAGTAATCTATGCCAGTACATATAATAACTTACACATAAGCATGCAAGAAATCTTTGCCTGGATCATAAAAGAAATCTTATCTACTGTTGCTGTACATACATTTACACTGAGCTTATATCACCATAGTATAGTATCCATTTGTGTGCTCTGTCTTACCTCAGTAGGTCCTGAAGATTATTAAAAATATTGATCCATACTTTTCAGATCCTGATATGTCAAAAACTACAGAATGCGCTGATTTACTGGGCTACAAATCAGAGATCATGGAAACAACTTGTGCCAGCAATGGTATAAAAATATTTTTAACACATACTGTTGTTTCATTCGTGCAGAATGTGGGCTTTTGTAAAGTAACCATGGGGATCGAGAATATAAATTCTTGTATCTATTCTGGCTGTTTTATTAATGTTTATGCTCCCCATGTAATAAAACTTAAAAAAATAAGTAAACTAGACTTGTATACAATATATAGAGTAAATAATCCAGTGTTCAGCTTTGCTTGTAGTATGAATGTGACTATTTTATTTAAAATTGGTAACGCATTTTCAACACAGCAACATCAGATCTGCAAGCTAAGAAAGATTTCCAGCAGCTGACAATCATAGCATCTTCAACGCTGGTGTCAGATTCACAGCTGCTTTACCTAATGCAGGCGAGGTATTCATTTTTCTTGCATGTTATATTCCATTTTGTCTTATATCATTTTCTGTTATCAAACATTTGATATGTAACCTATTTAAACTATTTGCAAACCCTATTTTTAGCTCAGGTGACTGAAAGTCAGCTGAGGTATAGGAATGGCGCTTTGTCAGGGGTGTCTGGCTGTACATTAGCAGGGCACAAATCTAAACCGCTAAACCTAGAAACTTGTAACTGTCAGCTTTGTCAGTTAAAAAAAACTGGTGGTGCTACCTGTATTTTTTTCTAATTTTTATGATTGTATCCGCCAAAACAAAGTTTTGCGGATACTATGTTTTTGACCTGGTTCCGCCACCGCTGCTGCCATCGCTGCGTTCGTTTCTGGAGAACTCCTCTGAGACTACCGGACGGATTTTTCCGAAACTTACACAAATTATTGGGTCATATGTGAACTTGTGCCTAACCAAGTGACCTTGACCTCTGAGCTTTCCTCTCTGCCCAGCGTCCGTTTGTGCGTCTGTTTCGACACATAAACCCACATATCTCGGGGAACCGTTTGACCGATCAGGAAAAAAATTTTATGCAAATGTAGCCCTGGGATAGCTTTATAACATACTCTAAAAAAGGTGGCGCCACCTGCAACCATAGTTGCACAGTGTCCATCTGTTCATCTGCCTTGGGTTAAAATCACTCATATCTCTGCAGTGGTTTAACTAATTCACCTAAAATTCGGCATGTGTATGCATCCTAGATAGCTTTCTTGATTTTATGACAGGTGGCGCCACCTACCTTCATGTTAATGCTGCAGACATCCAAGCTCATATCTCGGGAACTGTTTGACCCATCAGGAAAAATTTTTTACACAAATGTAGCCCTTGGATAGCTCTATAACATACACCAAAATGGTGGCGCCACCTGCAGCCATTTTTGCACAGTGTCCATCTGTTCATCTGCCTTAGGTTTAAATCACTCATATCTCTGCAGTGGTTTGACTAATTCACCTGAAATTTGGCATGCGTGTACATCCTAGATAGCTTTCTTGATTTTATGACAGGTGGCCCCACCTACCTTCATGTTCACTCTGCAGACATCCAAGCTCATATCTCAGGAACCGTTCGACCAGTCAGGAAAAAAAAATTACACAAATGTAGCCCTTGGATAGCTTTATAACATACACAAAAACTGTGGCGCCACCTGCAGCCATTTTTGCACAGCATCCATCTGTTTGTCTGCCTTGGGTTAAAATCACTCATATCTCTGCAGTGGTTTGACCAAATTACCTGAAATTCTGCATGCGTATACATCCCGCATAGCTTTCTTGATTTTATGACCGGTGGCGCCACCTACATTCATGTTCACGCTGCAGACAATAATGCTTATATCTCCGGACTCGTTTGACCAATCAAGGAAAAAAAATTTACACAAATGTAGCCCTTGGATATCATAATAACATACACAAAAATGGTGGCGCCACCTGCAGCCATTTTTGCACAGCGTCCATCTGTTTGTCTGCTGTGGGATAAAATCACTCCTATCTCTGCAGTGGTTTGACTTTTCCACATTAAATTTTGCATGTTTATACATCTTGGACAGTTTTTCATTAAAAAAAAAACAGGTGGGGCCACCTACAATCATGTTTATGTGGCAGAGATCCATTCTAATATTTAACATATATCCCCTTGCCACTCAATCCATGCCTCACTTCACCCGTCCTTCTTTGATTTTGGCGGATACACGTAGTCGCTTGTCGACTACCCGTATTCTAGTTTTTTGTTTTGTTTTTGAGATGGTCAAATGACAAGTTATGCCAGTTTCTCAGCTTTAGTTTCATCCAGTGTCCTGAATCCCAGTGTTTATTGATTGTGATTGTTTTCTACAGTTCCTGAAGACTGGGGTCCCCACCAGTATTTTTTCTATTTTGATGCCATTTTACCTTTTTGTTAGACTGACAAATTACATTGACAGTATCAGATTCGCACCTTTGGTTTCATCTTTATCCTGAAACCTTGTGTGTTTATAAGGGCCCTGTTTGAATAAGCAGATGCCCTATATTTATCACCCTGTCCGTCCATTTGTCCGTTCGTCTTTCTGTATGTCTGTCAGATTTGTTTCCTGATGATAAATCCAGTTTGCATTGACATATGGATTTCAAACTTGACTATATGGCCAACCTCTAAAGCAAAACCTTGATTTTGGGGTCATGAGGTCAAAGGTCAAGGTCACTGGAAAGATTGTTGATGCATTTAAGCCAAACATTTCATTTTAAACCTTCCATCTTGCACATATGGCTGAACTGCTAAAAGGGAAAGAACCTGATTGATTTTGGGAACACAAGAATAAAGGTCAAGGTCAAAGGGGCCATCTGTCCACATATTTGTATCCAGATTATACTTCCAGTTTGGATTGACATATTTGTTTCAATCTTGACATATATATATATATATATATATATATATATATATATATATATATATATAAAAATATATATATATATATATATATATGACCCACCAGTAATGTAAGAACCCTTTTGATTTTGGGGTCATGTAATCAAAGGTCAAGGTCATAGGACCCACTACTTTAGAAAGACTGGATGCAATTTAAGCCAAATTTTTCATTGCAAACCTTCCATCATGTGGCGCACCTGTCAGTTGGGGAAGTTTCCTTTTCATTTTTGGGTCATTAGATCAAAGGTCAAGGTCACAGGGCCCATCCATTCACAAATTAGTTTGTTGATGATAACTCCAGTTTTGGTAGACAGATTGGTTTCAAACTGATCACAGGACTCATATTTTGAAAAAGCTCACAAGCATATACTTAAAGACAAATTCAGCTGAGGGTCGAGACCCATGGGTCCCTAATTTGTATAGGGATTCCATTCAGGCTGTCCTTGTACTTATGTTAACCTGGCCCACCTGACATGTATGTTATCAGAGTACTGGTCATACCATGTTCAGGTGTGGATTGTTGGTTTAATTGCTGTATTCTTGATTTCATATCTTCTAATATTTGTCAAAAGAACATTACAAATAAATAACTTCATGCTAGGAATCAATTTTTCCTAAAATTTCACATCTTAATCACTTAATATTTCAGTCATGCATCAAAAGTGACCATAAAAATGTTTATGTTCAATATAGCAGGGTAAATCATAATCAGAACATAACATAATAGAAATTAATAACCTTGCATATTTTTGGAGGTCGTATAAATAGAGGGATCGAACAATTGGATAAAATACGGTACTAGTACATGGTTTCTTAATACCTTAATCAGAGTTTGTTATATGTTATGTCACAATATGTTCAGGTACAATATATCTGTTGTGGAGAGGTATATGGATGAAGATATCATCATCAATGAGGATACAGTCATTTTGCTCCAGTGTGCAGCCAGTCTTTCAGATGACACAGCAGTAGAGGAACTTCTCAAGTTTCTTGCTCAGCTAAGTCACAAGTACAAGCATTGCTGGGTCTTATTGCATCTAGAGATTCACCCAAGAAAACCATGGTATATTATCAAAAAAACACTGAAAATTCATGCAGTTTTCTGAACATGATAAAATACATGAATATGTATAATATAACATATAATAAAATAGATTTAATATGATAAGCAATCACCAAATAAGGTTTCTGATTATATTCTTATAAATGAGTGAAAAAAATATGCGATATAAATGAAGCAAAACCTGTGAAATTATGCATCTCCTGTAATTATTGTTGTCAAGCAACTTCCAACAGTTAAACAATTTTTTTATTTCTGACCAACTTAACACATTTGTATATTGATCTATAATGTTACCCTTCAGAGGAAATAATATTTTTATTTATTAATGGTATATATTATTCTTGTACATTTATGAGTACATGTTATTGCTTGAATGTAATGCATTTTGTTTGGGAACATTTTTTGTGTTCTTAAAGAAGTTCATGAAACAGTTCTCAGGTAGCTTCAAAACGTATTATTAGTTCACTCTGTGAACTTATGCCATGGCGCAGCGTCCGCTGTCAACTGTCCACTGTCAACTGTCCACCGTTCACCTTCTGTTACCAAATATCTCAACAGCCACAGCAGCTTCCTTCATGAAACTTTGCAGAATTATATATCATGGGATGGACATGCAAAAATAAGCTTTTGGTGGCGCCACCTATGTTGACCTACTTTCTGCGGGACAAAATGGTCTTTTCCACTTCTTCCAAGATAAGTCATAATTAAAGTATTAATATTTTGGCCTTCATATCATAGTCAACAGTTCCTTAGAAGAAGGGGAATAATTTGTGTGTAAATTCAGTCAGGAAATTTCAAGATGGCGTCTCTACGGAACTTCAAATCGTGTCGATCGCAAAACATGACAACTTGATGTGTTTCCATACATGATGTATTGTCTGTTACTAAATATCTGAGGAACTGCTGCAGCCTTCAATTTCAAATTTCACAGGAATATTGATCATGTGACTGCTGAATGATTTTGACCTGCAGGTGGCGCCACCTGTGTTGACCTACTTTCTGCGGTATGAAATAGTCTTTTCCACTTCTTCGGAAATAAAGTCATAAAGTATTAATATTTTGGCCTCCATATCATAGTCAACAGTTCCTTAGAAGAAGGGGAATAATTTGTGTGTAAATTCAGTCAGGTCATTTTCAAGATGGCGTCTCTACGGAACTTCAAATCGTGTCGATTGCAAAACATGACAACTTGATGTGTTTCCATACATGATGTATTGTCTGTTACCAAATATCTGAGGAACTGCTGCAGCCTTCAGTTTCAAATTTCACAGGAATATTGATCATGTGACTGCTGAATGATTTTGACCTGCAGGTGACGCCACCTGAGTTGACCTACTTTCTACAGGCTGTAATGGTCTTTTCTGCTTTTTCCAAGATATGTCATTAAGTATAAATACTTTGGCTTTCATATCATAGTCAACAATTACTAGGAGGAAGGGAAATAATAATTTGAGTATAAATTCAGTAAAGTCATTTTCAAGATGGCATATCTATGGAACTTCAAATTGTGACAGTTGCAAAATTTGACAACTTGATGTGTTTCCATACATGATGTATTGTCTGTTACCAAATATCTTAGGAACTGCTGCAGCCTTCAGTTTCAAATTTCACGGGAATATTGATCATGTGACTGCTTAATGATTTTGACCTGCAGGTGACGCCACCTTAGTTTAGCTACTTTCAGCAGGCTGTAATGGTCTTTTCTGCTTTTATCCATAATATGTCATTAAGTATTTATTTGTTATAATCTGCCAAAATAGAGTCTCCTCTGAGACTCTTGGACTGATCTTTCTAAAACATTTTTTTTAATCACCTGCCAAAATGCACAGTAATTCACAGAGTGAACATTAGACCCCTCGGTCTCTTGTTAAATATCTCTCAGCATGTAGGTGAAATCAAAGAGATTATGATTTATAGTACTATGTTTACTTATGTGAATATGTGGAAATATCATTCCTGCTTATCAGCAAGCCCTGGAATGGAAAAACTTTGGATAGCTTGGCCAAATTCTTGGCCACATCAAAACAGGGGATTGGAATGAAAATGAAGGTCAGGATGTAATTTTTCATTTCTAATTAACTCTTGCATGTTTTTATGCAACTTGTGTCCTGCTTTGATTCAATTTTTTTAGAGTCAGCACCTAAATTTGTGGAGGAAAACAGAGAGCAGAGAGTAGAAGTAACAATATCAAGTTACCAATTAATCAATTTGAGAATTTTCATTTTTATATAATTTTAGTGTAATTTTCAAGTGTAATCTCTCATTTTTTTACTTTTTATTTTATTAAAATTAATGTTGTAGGTAGGATTGATTATAAAGTTTGGTCCTGCCAAAGCTCATTAAAAATTCAAAGAAATTATATTGTAAATGGATGTATACACTCTGCACAGTGTATTTTTTATATATACTTTAACAAATACATATGGGTACTTTGATGTTATCATCCACTGTAGCTTTAGATGTGTTTTAGCTGTAGAAACTCCTTGCAGGTTCTATATTCATCAAGTAAAGTTAGCACTGCTGAATTCATAAGAACAGTAGCTGATATGTCCTCATCAAAGTGTTGGCTTCTGGGTACAAATCAAAATAGGCCATGGATGCAACCAGAGGAGACCAAGGTATCACTGTTCTAAGATTATTTCTGATGTCTATGTATATAATGTGAATAAGAAAATGTGTATTAGATTTTGTAATATCTTCTTTACAGAATGTTTATAATCTTTGTCATTCTTAGAATAGTTATATCTAAATGGTGGTTTTATTTAATGTTTTCCTTTTAAATATTAAATATATTATATTGTTGCTATTCATACAAGCCATGTTTTCTCAAGTTTCACGTTGGTCAACTGCAGCACTGCAGTCGGGATGCAGCTGGCTGATAATTGTTACTACCCTAATATATCCAGTGGTCATTGACACATACAGTGCTGGTTGTCTTGCCTTCTGTGCTTTCTTAGAATCTGTACTTTATTTTTACTGGCAGTCTTCATAACGGCTTATGATTCAAGTGTAGATCATGTAGAGGGAACATTTGATGTTTGTGTTCCTGCTGTTTATTGACAGGAAAGTACACAACCCTGGGAAATTAAAGGAATAGGGAGAACATATGGTCTGGCTTTCCATCAGTTCAGTGGGCATCTTGACCTGCCTCATTGATTCAAAAGCAATGTACAACCAAAAATGAAGAATTTCAGCTGGCAATTGATGTAGTGAAAAGCAAAGAGCTGTACTTTTCCTTCAGTGCTCAGACAAAAAAAAACAAACAATAATTGAAGTGTAATATGATGAGGATTTTGTCAAGAGGAAAGAGACAATTTAGAAACATTCTGTTTCAGACGGATGCCACAACTTTTATTTGATTACTTCAAATCTGACAATCTTTGCTTGTATAAAGAATCTTGATGCTGTTGCTATTGTAAATGTATAAGTAACAAATTAATTGCTCCCTACAGATACTCTATCAAGGTGCATGTGTCTGCTCACCAATGCTTGTTTAATTATCTAGTAGGTATGCCCACTAGTAATCAAACAGATTACAAGTACCTGTTTTAAAATTTTTCTCAAAGGAAATAAGCATTAGTCCAGTATTATTAAATATGCTCTTTTATTATAGGTTCTAATTTAGAATGCAGTATTTCTTCCTGAATTACAATAGTTAGGATTATTTAAAAACTATTGGTTGGTTGTTGCAGTATGAAGAATTCCTGGTTTGTTGTCCAAGTA
The DNA here is from genome assembly GCA_026874595.1 of Sipunculus nudus. Taxonomy (NCBI): domain Eukaryota; kingdom Metazoa; phylum Annelida; class Sipuncula; order Golfingiida; family Sipunculidae; genus Sipunculus; species Sipunculus nudus. Next base: position 47,165,203 of record CM049309.1, read on the forward strand.
TTAATTCATATAGGTAATGTTTAATCTTCTCTTCCCATCCAATGTTAAGAAATGCCTGGTCTTCCATACATAACATGTTTAAAAATAAAATGTGTTAAAATCTACTTCTCCAGATTTCTTTCACTCGAGCTGCAGAGAAAGCTGATTTAAGTCAGTTATCTGTAAATATATTCCTACTTAGTCATGGTGAACTTTAAAATGAATTCAATTGACTAAAAAATTTACAAGTGAATTAGAATTTACATTAAACAAATGTCATTGCAATTTGTAGTGTACTTCATTTTTCTATGCAAAAAAAAGCAATGCTCCTTGCTGACTGTCATCTGAATGTTGCAAGACAATTGTATACTATAATTTTAGAAGATGTTGTATTTGAGGAATTTTCATTTCTAATAAATCTACACTGATTGCAATTGCTCCATTAAGTCTGTGTTATATTTTAGTGCCCAGATGATACAACATACTCTACCATGGAAATCTTTGCTGCTAACCACAGATGGTGATCTGACAGAGAAATTATCCTTTTTGTCACAAACTGTTATACAGGTGATGTTTAAACAGTAAACTGATTAACACTTCCCAGTTCGGTATCATAAGTTCTGTGAGACATCAGTCTCAAAAGACAAATAATAAATAAAGAATGTGCGTTGTCAGCTTTCTGTGACATTTAAGAAAAAAACGAGAGGTAAAATAATAATGAATTGTATAAATTGGTTTATTATCCAACAGTGACTATGAACTTGGAAAATTAATGAACAAAATAATGTAAAGAAAACTGTCGTTTAAAAAAAGGGGGAAAGCTTTTTTTTACAATCATCACTTACAGAAACATTAAAGTGTAAATTGGATCTGTGACTCTTGTGTCAACATATTCCATGTAGTTACTGGTTATTTAATTGTCTGTTCTGTATACCTGTACTTTTTGTTACAGGAACTGTACAAGTTTCTGCACAAAGAAGTTGGTCTGAGTTTATTGGGTGACAGGGAGAAAAATATTCCTCCGTCTCAAGAATTGATGAAACTGACAGATGCCAGAATTCGAGACGAGCAAAACCTGCAAAACCAGGATACACAAGCATCATTTCAAAGTGAGACAACTTGGCAGGCAGGTCAGCAAAACGAGCCAGACATGTATCAGATGGCAGACGAGAGCAAATCAAATAACACTGTGCACTGCTTGGAAAAGAACGACTACGATCTGCCTGCCTCTGAATCATTTACAGCTGATGTGCCGCACGACTTGAACACATATAAAGTGGAACATGAGTATCACCATGTCGGCTCTTCACCTGGAGAGACACTGAAATGTTTCTCTGAGTTAGATGGAGATGATAGGTCAGTGAAAACCTTTAACTACCAGTCTCTGTATGAAAGAGAGGAATCTAGTTTTGAAAGAAAGCAACTGCAGCTCCCTGTTAGAGAACTTCACATCGACAGGAAGAAGTTGGATCATTTAGGAAATCCAGCACTGCGCTGTACTGAAGGAAATTTCTCTCCCAACCTGTTTCCAGATCCAGAAGAGGGTGGTCATGTAAGAAGTACCAAACACTGTGTATCTTCTACCACAGAAGATCCAAATGTTCTGTTTGAGAATCTTAACAGGAAGAGAATAATGACCATAGGAACACTGCAGAAAGGACCAATGTGGCCTAAAGCTTCATTAAGCACGACGACAACAAGACATACTGTAGATGAAGACCAAATAGAAGCAGGAGACTTAGATCAAACAAATAGAAACCAACAAACAGATAGTTTGCTTAGACCCGAGATGTTTCCTGGGAGATTCCAGAAAAAAGATTTTCATGATCAGAAGAAGCTATGGACGGAGTTTCATGAAACTTCTGCTTATAAAATGGGGTCTTTGTCTAACTGGATCAAGCCGTCTGATGGGAGCAGTGGGAATGAAGACTTTCTGAAAATGAACGATCAGGAGGTTCAAACCGTAGCTTATTTGTTTTCTAAAAAGAATACAGCAGCTGCAGAGAAACATGACAAACTAGAGAGAAACAAGTTTGTCCCTCGGTCTCCTGCTAGTTACAGGCAGCCACTGGAATTATTTGACAACAGTAATAATGGCATTAATAGACAACGACCTTACGGAATACAGAAACCCCTGATGCCACACACTGATCATCCGGGTATGCCCAGGAATTATCAGATTTCCTATCCAGCTCACAGGGTGCATGTTGGTCTGGCTAAACCGCTCACAAGGGTGCAAGCTTTAGGTACATATTTGTCTTTACAAAATGTTTACATTTATGAAGAAAGACAGATATTCAACATAATACAATAAGACATAACAAATATATGCCTAGGTGAACATTTGTATTATTAAAATTTTCTTGGAAGATATACACGTTTCATATTCTGAATGTTAATTAAAGAGCGGGAAGAACAGCAACCGTGGATTATTAAGATCCAGTTTTCCATTTGTTATCAATAAGAAATAAAAACTATTTTCTTCCTTCCAATTGCACTGAGCTTAAGAAGGTGCCAGTAGTGTTTGGACCCTTCGAGTATCAAAAGCAAATGCCAAAGGTATCCTGGGCCAAACAAGACTGATGAAAAAACTCCTAATTCTTAGAACATTTTTGTTTTGTATTGGTCAGATATAAATACGTTTCTGCCGTTAACATGAACGTTTTGTTTCTTGTAAAAGGTTCAGAAGGGAAATATCACATCAAGCAAGACCAGCGAATGCTAGACCCTGAACCAAAATGTGAATACAGAAAGCCACTTGCATGCCAGGTATTTGTGAATGTGCCATTAAACTTAGAGAACAGAAAGAATGATTGTTGCAACAATGATTAATTTGTAAAAAGACAGGAGCCATCATGAGTAAATCAGTGATTGATCTTGTATCTTAGGACTCTGTGTTTTAACGTTATATAGATTGTATTTATGATAAACAGCTTTGGCAGAAAGAATATATTTTGTTAATATTGCTCTGTCACAGGAAAAGGTGAATAAAGCTTCTTCATATAAGCATAAACCTCACAAGTCTTTAAGGTCCTGATCATGTTGTTATAAAAATATCTGCCATTTTTAGCGAACCTGTGAGCTTATGCGATGGTGCGGCGTCGTCCGTTGTGCGTCGTCTGTACGTTAACCATAGCTATCTCAAAAATGGCAGGAGCTAGCATCACCAATTTTTTGCAAATAATCAGTCATCCAAAAAACTATATCGGATTTTGTTTATTTTTTTTCTAACTGCATTTTCTTAGATTTTATAGGGAAAAAGCTAAAAAAGCTTTAAAAATCTTCTTCTCCGAAACTGTCCAGCCAAATTGTCCAATATTTCACAGAAATGATCTCTGGAACAATCTTTCTCAAGTTTGTTCGAATGGTTCCAGTTTGGAGATTTTTGGCCGAGTTACAGGAGGTTGAACTTTGTTAACTGTGCAAAAAGCATGTTAAAATTTAAATCTCAGAAACGGCTGAAGCTATCATCACCAAATTTTATGCCAATGTTGGTCACATAGGTCAAATCTGAAATTGAGGTATTGGTGGCGCCACCTGCATCAGCCTTTTTTGTACGGGGTCATTAGTGCCTGTTTCACACTGAGGGCTACAAAAAACTTCTTCTCTGAAACCATATGGCCAAAATGTTTAATATCGCACAGAAATGGTCCTAGGGTAGTGCTTTCTGAAGTTTGTTCAAATGGTCTCTTTTCAGTGACTTTTGGCTAAGTCATGGGAAGCTGAATTTAGTCATATGCCATAACAGCCTATTTTAGCTCAGTGGCTACAAAGATCTTCTTCTCAAAAACCACTGGGCCAAATTCTTAAATCTCTCACATTATTATCCTCAGATGTTGATAATTCAAGTTTGTTCAAATGGTTTTGGTTCAGTACTTTTTGGCTGAGTTATAGGGAGCTGAACTTAGCCAGTTTGCTGTATCTTCCTATATGAGTTATAAACTTGCAAATCGTTTTTCGACTGATGCCACTGAAGCCAGTTTGTTAAATATTTTACAAGAATAATCCCTACAATAATTCTTATAATAATTGTCATTAATGGTTCCACATGAATTATTTTTGGCTGAATTATGGAGATCGAATTGAGTCATCTTACCATATATATTAGCTGTGTTATGCTGTTACATCTGGCCCGGCACCAGTTTATCAGCATCTATTACATCATGCCTTTAGACATTTAGATTTCAGGTTATCTTTGGTTAATATTGACAAGAAAGTTTTTTTAAAAGCTTTTAAAAAATTTAGATTTTTGTTTTAAGTTATTCATCATACCAGGCAATGTTACAATCATGGATATTCAGCTCTCTGTGGCTATATAACGACAACTGTACGTGGATTATAAATTATTGGTACCCTTACTCAACTTAATTCAAGAATTTGTCATCAATGATATATATCTGTATTTTAATTTTGCACTCAGTTTGCATCCGTAATAATTTTACATATATTCCTGATTTCTTTTTTATAAAAAGTCAGCTGAAAAGCATTTTGTTTTGGGAAAATAAATGTCAAAGTTATTTCAAGTAGGGACCACTTTTGTGCACAGATGGCAGCACGTGGTTTACCATTGGCAGATTGTCAGTGCCTTGATGTTGGCCATTAGCCAAGATGATGTCAGCTCTATAAATAGTTTTGGCACAGTGCCAGGATTGGAAGAAGTGCAACTAGGTATAGATCAAGAGTTCAGTCAGTGCAGTAGCTGCAGTCTATTTATAGCTATGGCAGACTGCTCACTGCATCAACTTTGGCACCAAAGATCAGCCTAAATCTATTTATAGCTTTGGCAGACTGCCAACTGTGTCAGATTATGCAGCAAGTCAAGAGTTCACTCAGTGCAGCCAGGTACAGGTCAAAAGTTCACTCAGTCTAGCCAGGTGCAGGTCAAGAGTTCACTCAGTGCAGTAGCTTGAGGCAGCAATTTGTCACAGGTCACTCGGGGGCAACTGCCTTATTCACCTAAGCCTTGTCAGCCCAGTGCATCAAACTCTGGGGAAGTTTGATGTATTGGACTGATACCTGTCTATGCGTCTATGATGGTATTCTCATTTACAAAACAGGTGGTGCCACCTACATTGACTTTTGCAGTGTATGCGCCTGCTTATTTCTACAGAGGAATTTGATACATCAGCCTAAAATTGGGTATGTTTATACATTTCGGGTAGCTTTATAGTGTACAAGACTGGTGGCGTTACCTACAATAATTTTTGCACAGTGTATGTCCCTGCTTATTTCACAGGAGGGGTTTGACATATCAGTCTGACATTGGGCATATGTATATATCTCTTCGTTGTATATAAGTCTGGTGGTGCCAGCTACAATCATTGTAACTGCCAAAGAGTTTTGCAGATACTATGTTTCAGTCGGACGCCCACGCTGCTGCCATCGCCGCATAGGTTTCCAGAAAACTTCTCCATAACCACTGGGCAGAATTTTTTAAAATTCGGAATTATGATCGGTCAAATGTGAACTGCTGCACCCTCATTTTTGGTTGACCTCTGACCTTTCCTCTCTGCCCAGCGTCCATTTGTGCGTCTGTTTCCACACATAAACCCACACATCTCGGGAACCGTTTGACTGATAAGGCTTAAGATTTTGCATGTTTATAGATCCCACATAGCTCTTTATCATCTGACAACTGGTGGTGCCATCTGCAAACATTTTGCACAGCATCTGTCTGTTTGTTTGCCGTGGCATAAAATCACTCATATCTCATATGTGGTTTGACATATCTGCCTTAAATTTTGCATGTTTATACATCTTGGATAGCCTTCTGGATTTTGTGGCAGGTGGCACCACCTACATTTATGTATATGCTGCAGACATTCAGGCTTATATCTAAGGACTGGTTTGACATATCCCCCTGAAATTTTGTATGTGTATAGATCTCACATAGCTCTTAATCATACACAAAATTGGTGGCGCCACCTGCCATCATTTTTGCACAGCTACATCTGGTTTTCTGCCGTGGGCTAAAATCACTCATATCTCAGTAGTGGTTTGACTTATCTGCCTAAAATTTTGCATGTTTATACATTTCGGCTGCAGACATCCAGGCTATTATGCAACACGCCTCACTCTATTTCCCCTTGCCACTCAACCCATGCATCACTTCACCTTTCCTACTCTGATTTTGGTGGATACACATAGTCGCTTGTTGACTACCCATATTCTAGTTTTTGTGTTTTGCCAGAATTGCAGCAGTGATGTTTGTTTAATTGTTTCTTGTTCTAAGTGTTTAGTACTTGCATTGTTCATATACATGTTACACATGTTCTTGAAAAGTAATGGTCCATGCATTGAAGCATTATACCTGGTGTAATCTCATTGCACAGGTTCGCATTAGGCCTGTAGGCCTTGTTAATGAAGCTTTATATCGAGCCTTGTAAGCACAAAAACGTAAAGTTGTAAGTTTGAACCTTGATAGAAAATCTGTTGAAGTTTTCATATTACTGGCTGGATCACTACCTCATCATTGAATGAGCATAAGATGATTGCCTATCATTGAATATAAATTACCTTCTTGTGATAAACATAGGAAGTTGTACCCGTATATACTCAATATGTGTCTACACTATTTTCAGAAGAACAGAGCCGTGTTTTTCTCACCCTTAATAGGTAAACATATGTTTCTTATGTTTACGTTTATATGTATCCTCCCTGTGCATGCACTCCTTCCAGTTCTCATAGTCTCCTGCTTTCATTATTTTTGCTTTCAGCTTTTACATAAATATTCTTTTCATTATTTTATCTTTTATTATTTTTTTTTCACTTTTTTACAGTTTTCTTTCTCCATACCATTTTCCCCTATAAGATATTAAATTAATTCTGTAAAGCAGTTATATCAAAGACCATCAAGCAATATTGTATTTATTATCCTTTGAAAATGGTAGTATTTTTAAGATGCATAATTGTATTTCAGGGATAATTCATCCATGTGTTTCCTCTGGTAAATTAATAAAAATACTAAGAAGCATATGAATATTCCTTATTAAATTGTTACAAATTGGTATCTATGGAGTACCATATGTCTGCTTAAACTGGTCATACTAAAACAAAAATAATGATCCAGATTGTCTCAAGTACCAAAGATTATTTACTTGAAATAATTTTGCTCTTAGATTTAATTTCAGGGTTATGTACCATTAAAAGCGTATTTATTGTTTCTCTCTTCTCTGATTCATGTTGTAAGGCGCCCAGCATTCTCTTGGACAGACGCCCGCCAAGCACAGACGCCTTACTTTTAAGAAGGTTCCAGGTACCAAAGGTGGCCAAACAAGGCTTAACTTTATATGAACGCGTGACTAGGAAATGCAGCTCTCAACAAGTCCAGTTTGTGCCAACAACCGGTAACTCTGCTTTGTGGAATATGTTGCACCTAGTTTAATGAACACAAACATACATCACAGACTTGATAGATGTACTGTGAATGCTTGGTAACCACATGTCATTGCATGGTCATGAACTGAACAGCATCAAACCAACCAAAAAACCTTTCGACAGTTAGCAGCATATTACATGTGCACCATAAAATAGTTGGTCGTTCATTGATTTTACCTTCTACAGGCGACGTGATAACATCGCCCTATGGCGATTTGTGTTACCTGTGCCTGCTAGTTCATATGCTTTTACCATCATGTTTGGAATATTAACTGCGGTTCCCGTTTTCTGGGTTGATTTATTGTTGAACACTGTAATTTGATATTATAAAGACTTTACAATACGATTATATTATTGAATTTAGTATAACTTAAAACTGGAATTACTAACGACAAAGTATAATCTTTTCAAGGAAGATATTGTCATGCAGCATAGATTATGAAAGTGGAAGAAACCATCTAATAATCAAATCATTGGAACTTGAAGCTCATATGTATTCTTGCCTGAGCAAAATGATTGAACAATTTTATATATTCTTAATTAAAATATCGTTACCTAACTTAGCTTGCAGCCTTTCTTAGCTTGTGCATCACATTGATATATTTAGGGGTTTAGTTGGCGACACTCCACGCCTTTGCAGTTTCGTATTTTAGTGGCTGACAATCTGTGTTATAGTATTTAAAATTACTTCTAACAATTTACCAATTCTTTTGGGAGGTTATACATCTTTCGAACCATTCTAACATACATACGTTAGTTTTCAGTTGACGATCTGCATCCATCTCTTATTATTTTTATTTATCTGTATTTATATTAATACTATATGGCAAACGTTAGCCTTTGTCTGATTTTCAATTGTTTAATCATCAGACGTTTTATGCCAACGAAATAAATGTTTTTGTTTCTCAGACCACAGTGACTGGAAAACGTGCATGTTGTGGGAAATAAATATTGGCTTCCGATTGAAGAGTTTCTTGAATTCTTGGTCCATGCTCTGACAAAGAGTGCCATGAGCTCTGCAGGGTGGCCGGATTGTCACTATTGTTCAGAAGGGGACTTCATTCGCATGCGCTTCTCACACTTATGGTAAATAAAATACCCATTACTGGATTCTAAGATTATCTCACTCTGGAAGGAATAATGTGAGCAAAGCATCTTTATTTATAATTTTTGTTGGTAGAGGTAACCGCCATCAATAGCTCAGCTGACTGAAAGTCATCTGAGCTATAGCGATCACTCTTTGTCCGTCGTCTCTCCGGCCGTCCGTTAACAGGCACAAATCGTAACCACTGGACCTGGAATCTTCTATCTTGACATCCAGGGAGTTCCATGAAAAATCTCCTTGAAAACCTGAAATTAGGTCTCTGTTGACCGAGCTATCGGTCTCGTAAATACCCCCCAGAATAATAAAAAATGATACAAAAGTTCAAGTATCTGAACCACATGAAGCGCACTCGTTTGGGAGTGAAACAAGGCCAAGGGGGACAGCCATCCCATTTAACGGGCACAGCCTTCCCATTTAAGCCTGCAGAGCGCTCACTTATGGTGGGGGCTGACCATGAACAAACTCACCGCTCCTCGGCTGAGATTCGAACTAACGATCTCTTGTGCTCTACCCCTAGACCACGATAGATCATATCTTTCTTAGAGCCATGCCTCTGTCTCTTTTGAGTAAAGGCAGCGAGGTCCACGGGGCGCCTGTTTTATGAATTTTTACCAAGGCAATGTGCTCTTGTTGTGTGCATGTGTTCTTGTTAATATGCCGTGTGATAACTTTTATTGTGCTTTTGTAACAATGGATTTGTTTGGCCGTTATGATTTCGGCCCATCACCTGCTCTAGTTCAAAATTCATGATAAAGCGGTTCAGGAGGCTGACGGAAGCAAGGTCAACCGAGCCAGACACCTGACTGTCAGGAAGATGGACAACTTGTCTTTGAGCCTTTCAGTAACTGAGGCTTCTTCAATTGATGTTCACAGAAGCTATGGTCCCGGAGAATGCTCGCAAAAGTTTCATGATTGTTTTTTCTCAACTTCAATCATTCTTAGTTTGAAGACCGGAATAAGATGGCAAACACTTATCCTCAGGTGATGGTAACAGTTCCAGCATCCTTGTCAGCGAGCAGATTCTTACATTTATTCTGGAGTCACCTATCCTCTTCAACGAGCAAGCCCTTACATCAGCTGTGGTATTACCATATGCAATTTCGAACATGCCTAGAAGATTACCATGCTGACATCAAACAAACAGGGCAATTATATGGTACATCATGGGCATTGTACCGACATCGGTAATACCTCTTTGGTGTCTTCGTCCTGCGCTATCCCAGTGTATTTTTTTTGTTACATGGAAACATTGCTTGCAACACAAGGATACTACGGAAGGCACAGTCAATGTGAGGACGGTCACATACAAAAGAGAACGCCTAGGGAGAAATTGCGCCTCACGCTAGTTACCACTTGCTTTGTACTTTGCTAATCCGTCGTGGCTACCAAGAATGGATTAAGCAGCTTTTGTGAGCAATGGTACCACGCTACAGCATCAGTAATTCTGTACTCACACAGGTTGATGATTTAGAAATACACAGGAGGAAGAGGAAACTCCCAAACTTTGCCAAAGAAAAAAATTAACACCACCGTAGAAGAATTGGCATTCAGCTACAGCATTTGCAAAAACGTCTTGTTCCCATTTTCAGGCATGCACAACCACAACAGGCACTGCATATTTGTGTTTCCTTGGGCACACTCCTAATGATAACCTCCTCAATACTGTCGCTTCATATGTCATAATTTATCATCTTTAAACTAGGCCATGGTATACTACATGTACTTCCAGTATCAAGCTCCTGTTCTTTTGCACCAATATGACCCTCGCATATTTGATCAGGATTTAGTAATATGGTGTTGTCCCTCTCAGGTGAAAGGCATGGTTTTCTTTTTAACCTAACTATAAAGGATATATTTACTTTTTGACCAATATCCATGATTGTTGCAATTTTAAAGATTATAAATTATTTCATCTATAAAAAACTGCAGATTTTCGAGGTAGTTAAAATTGTGGAGTATTCGTTTCCGACCCAAGTGTTTCTTCCTGATGCAGGAAATGTGTCATTCTGCAATTAATATGGTGTTAGAGGATGTTCCGTGACATCTAGGAAGTGTTTTCATCATATTGCTGCCATTGCCACACCTGATAATCCTTGGGGCCTCTAATGTCTCAGTCAAGCTATCCAATTAAGAAACAATAGCCTTGGGTGGTGTTGTTTTGTTTTAATACCAATAACCCTATTATAATGTTGCGATTCGAACCTTAGCAAGAGCAATGAGGGGCAGATTAAGTCGGAGCTTTCAACATGCAAGAATGTATGAAATCCTTGTAGGTAAAAAAAAAAAATCTTCGAAATGGAAGTTTTGCGAAGGTGGACACAATCTCCTGTGCAGAATTTAGAGACCTGAACCAAAGTAAAAAATAACAGGCTGTAACGTTCGGTATTATCCTTATCGTGGTTGACGCGATGTTAGACGGAGTTAGCCCATCTTGATTCAATAATGCAACTATAACAGCTCAATCAGGAGATGCCAGTATAATTTGCATATCGACCATATACATGTATGTTTACAGGGATATCTGAAGAGACCTGGAACTTGGATTACATTGGGAACAAAGAGTACACAGACCTAGGCCTTCAGATAAACAATCGATGTCTGAAATTGGCAGGAGAAAGTAAAAGTATGATTCTTCACTAGAAGTAAAAGGAAGAAACATAAGTCGTGCGATACAAACCATAAACCACTGATGCTGCAGTTGTTATACATTAGCTACGTCTCATTCCTCCTGGGACACTATTAACACAAAGATACATGCGACACATTAAAGGAAATCCGTAAAGGTACTTATATTCACACACAATGAATTTATAGATCGTTTTATTCACGAAAATATGTCAACATGACAATGTGATAAATACATGTTAGTTTTGTTTCATAACGGTAGCGACCATTGTTACTCTTTTGTCCAGATTATGAAAATGATATGTTATGAAAATCATTTTCCTTCAACAACATACAAACGCCCGAATTTCATGTTTTGTCAAAACATGATCTCTTTATATTTACGTTTAACTTTCTCATGCTTGGCTTTTCCTATCACTTTCTCATCGTTTGATGATTATAAGTGATTAATTTGAACAACACGTATGCGTCATGCATGGCACTTCAGTTTTCTGTAATATCGAATTCAGTGTCCTTACATTCTGGTACAAACGAGAATTAGTCCAAACTAACACAAGTTTTGACGTTTAGTTGAACAAATATACACGCACAAGAGTCACGGCTTCAACAGTGGAGCACTGGCGTTTGATTTAGGCCTTCATAACGACGATTTGTGTATTATACCACTACATCACGTGACCCTGGTCTCTCACAAGCCCTCCATTTGTCCAATGGTACCCGTGTTTAACTCTTTCCTGTAGTTTAGTAGAGGTCGTCCCTAGTATCATAATGCATGTATCCCGGAGCCTCCGCAATAGGTTCGTTCATTGGGGTGATAGACTTTTTATCTTCTTTCATCTCGAGCTTTTCATTTACCGATCCTGAGGACATGCTTTCGTTCTTGTCAATCTTTGCCCTCTGGAAATGCAAAAATATTTTAGAATTACATTTAACCCAAGTGGTTTTAAAGTAAGCCTATAACACGTTTTCCTTTTGATATTTTTTTTATATTTGTTTTGGTATGGAAATTATCCGTTTGTTGGATTTTACATGTATTTTGTTACGAAGACAAATAAATGAGGGGAAAACCCTGAGCCGATAGGTCCGCTTTTATGTCACCCCGTAACACACCCCCTCTTAAGAGCGTTCTGCTATCAGAACAAGACTAATTATCCCTTCAAGTGCATGTATTAGTTGACAAAGTTAACCGTCACGTTATACGAGCCCCCACTTTGTTACGAAGGCAAATTGTTGAGGGGAAAAATCCTGGGCCGATCCCGGAGTCGAACCCAGGTCGGTGGCGCACAAGTCCGGCGAACCAACCGCTTCGCTAGCAAAACAAGCTTCGCTAGCAAGACAGTTCGGTCCGCTATTATGTCACCCCGTAACAATGTTAACATTAAATACTTGTTTACAAGCTTGAAAAAGAACCAGAAGTTTAATTTATGACATGTCCTAACATGAACAATCGATGTTTGAAACTACATTTTTTTCGGGTTCACCTCATAAATCACCCTTGTCGAGGTTGATATTAGAAATATAAAAATACATGCACTGTTACTGATTCTTTTAGACACTCATTTTTTTTATAAATATCTACCTGTGCACACACAACTAATCCAACAATTTGTAGCAGAATCGCAAGGCCAGCAAGGACGAAGCACACTATCATCCCTGTAGTCACAGGGCCACCATCTGACACACTTCTGACGGCGTATACTGTAGCTGTCAATGTATAACACGATATTAATTATTATAACGTATCTGTTGCTTATTTATGATTATTTTCTGTAATCCTTTACACATACTAATGCATAATTCTTATAATTCTTGAAGTTGATTTGGTTTCGTTTCGTAACTTACAACTTTCATCCCAAACGTTACTGTTCCAATGGCCAATTCGTAATATAAACAACCTGAAAAATTGTAAAAATCCCAATACTTTTTTTTTTAAATGTCGCGAATAATGCATTGGATCCATATAAAATGGCAAAAATTATTATTATTTTTATTATTATTTTTATTATGTAATCCCTCTTTGCTCTCTTATGCGCAATGTGTAAATTGTTATTATGATTGAATGAAAGGCTGAATTAAACAACAAGAGCAAACTACCTTCTTTTACAGGTCTTTCTGGTCTGTTATTAATGTTCTCATTTTCTGGTCTATTTTCTGTTTCGGGTTTCTTGGTCGGCTGAGATCCTGTATTCCTCTCGTTTGTATCTGCTGGTGTTGTTGTGGCTAAGGTTGCTGCTGTAACTCCTGCTTCAGTAGCTACATTCGGAGGAATTGGATTTGGAGGAGTGGCGTCACCAGGTTCTCCTGTTACAAAAAAAAAATCCACATATGAGATCATATTAATTTAAAGTCGAGTATGTGCTAAATAAGCCAGATAACTGGAAATTTGAAAACTTATGAAAATATGTTCCGTTAAATATGTCTTTTAAACCCGTTTTTTGGCCTGGAAACGTGTAAAGATAAAGCATTGCACATGATTACTCACATTTAAGAAAAATAAATATATCTGGTCGAGTTCATGGTTTTTACTCCACTTTTTATTAAAACAAATAGCGACCTTGGTATCATTCCATGCCATTTTTTCTTTCTGCACTATTAAGAAGCACCCGGTATTTTCAATGTTTATTATCATTCAAAGACCCTCTGTCTATATCCGTTTATTAAACTTGATGGAAGGTCTTTAACTTTTTGCCATTCTGATAAGATTCGAGGAATTTCATTTATAAGACTTGTTTACTTACTGCGTATAAATCAACTAAATATATGATTTTCTGCTTTATTTGTTTAAGATGCAAAAATAAAGTGTGTGCCCTGTTTTCATGGTGCATATATTTCCAGAAAAAAGGATGATGTTTCCAGAGAAACAAAATTACTCTCTATAAATGTTTCCAGAAAAACAATGATGGCTTCTACAAATGTTTCCAGAAAAAAAAGCAATGTTATCCCTCTAAAAAAGTTTCCAGGAAAAAAACAATGTTGTCCTATACAAATGTTTAAAATAAAGATGATATCCTCTACATTTGTTTCTAGAGACAATGATGTCCTCTACAAATGTTTCCTGGGAAACGATGATGTGCTCTACAAATGTTTCTTGAGAAACAATGATATCCTCTACACTTGTTTCCAGAGAAACGATGATGCCCTGTACAAATGTTTCTTCAGAAACAATGTTATCCCTCTAAAATTTTTTTTCCAGAAAAAGAATGTTGTCTCTACAAATGTTTCCAGAAAAAAACAATGTTATCCCTCTTAAAATGTTTCAAGAAAAAAAACAATGTTGTCCTCTACAAATGTTTTAAAAAACGATGATGTCCTCTTCAAATGTTTCCAGAGAAACGATTATCTCCTCTACAAATATTTCTAGAAACACAATGTTGTCCTCCACAAATGTGTCAAGAAAAGCAAGGTTGTTCTCTGCATAGTCTAGAAGTGGAGCTTATGAATCTCTTGCCCAGTAAAAGCTCGTCACCACTCTCTAAAAATATGTGTAGGCCCCTTATAGGTTAAGTGTGAAGAAACTCCAGAGTATCTAACTCATTTGAAGAATTTTATTTCTGGAAGGGAACTGCAATCATTTGTGTTTTCCGTCTGCCTTAATATACTTACGACTCCACACAAGTTCGAATCCTTGCCCGGTGCCAGTGGCATCGGTAGTGAACACCAGTATAGCCGTTGGGCTAAGTAACTTGAGCCGACCACCTTTCCACAGGTCCTTCCCACAATATCTTCCAAATGTTTTTGCTGTCGTAAGCGTATACCCCTCATATATCTGACCAATGAGATGATAAAACGTTATGTTTAACAGAATCCTGTTTGGCCTGAATGAATGTGAGAGATCACTTATCTAATTGATATCCGCGAATCTCCTCATGACATTGTACAAAATTGATTTCAGACCAAGGAAGAGAAGGTAAATGAGAATGTACACCATGCATGCAGTATCACTATTAATCAAAGTATATATTTATTAAAATACTAAGCGCAGGGCAATACTTATTTACTGTTCATTCGAACGCCTGGCGGAAAGTATAAAAGGAAGAATATATAAAACACTCGCAAAGTTAAAAGTAGTCGCAATCTAAAGTAGAATTTCATTAATTAGATGAATAACAGTTTGTAATTAAATACCTTTTTTTCATAAATGTAACACGTCAATGGACAGTTGCCTGCCAAGTTATGGCTGTGAAACCTTTCAGTGAAACTCTGCACTCATCGCTAGTTTATATTACAACCGCCAGATCTCTCTGTCAGCTGATATAAGCCCGAAATGTCTCCGTTTAGGAGTTTTGTCTGAGATACGCGATCCCTGAGCGCGGGTACCACGTTATAGATCTAAAGCTGTGTAGCTCAGTTTCAGCAATTAACTTTATTAGCAGTTACCCCAGCTCGACCTGAGTTAGCAAGGGGTCGGCAGTCTTAAAGGGTTGTGACTATTATAAAGTTTTCCCGTTGAACTGCTTCACCAGAAGTGTAAGCGACCATCTTCGTTCGTGTGTGTGTGTGTGTGAGTATTTGTTCACAACATAACTCGCGCAAAATGAACGGAATCTCATGACATTTTCACGACATTTCGGGAATGAGCCAAAGAAGAATCGATTAAATATTGGTGTGATTCCGGAATATAATCTCGTTTTTTGAACGTCATCAAGGAATATTCAAAAGTGTAGAGTGACGTATACACGAATAAACATGGGAATATGGGCCGAAAAACTTTTCTAATCTGGCTTTATTTTCGAAGTGTCGATTCGATTTGAAGGGACTTATTCGCATACCAGGCAAATTAAATGTACCTGAAATACAGTGTTTTCTCTTTAAAATATCATTGGATCTGCCAATATTTCGTTTTAAACCCGTGTACGAAAAACGTTAATGTTGCGCCACCGGCTGGCCGTTACGCGAATTTTCACATATAATAATTTTTAATCTTCTGAACATTGCTTTTTTTTCATCTTTTTTCCCCTAGTCTGGAAGTTCTTGCGCACTGTAGTCTTGTTATAGTAAACAAACACATAGACTTTGTTTACTGAAACACAGAATCGTAATAGCTTACAAAACAGGTCAATTTTAAAGAGTAAGTCCGTATGCTGGATTTGGTTTTGCTGGAAATCATTTACATTCGGCCAAAATAAACCAACATTGTGATATATATATATATATATATATATATATATATATATATAAATATATAATTCACAACAGTCTGTTTCACGGGATGCGACCCGATCATCAGGTGAATGTGGTTAGAATGAAGCTAACGGCGTGGTTTGAAAAGCCGAGACTTTGCGAGATTCTTATATATATATATATATATATATATATATATATATATATATATATATGCAAATATTAATGTCAATTATACCCTTTATGAAAATAACTAGTCCCTGGTTTGATACTGAGTAATATCATCTGCTCAATGTCTGCAACGTTGACTTTTACACGGTGACCCAGCATAAAAACTTTGGGGAACTGAATAACTGACTGGTAATTTCCGGTAATTCAGGTATTCCACGGACTACACGCTTAATATCCAGAAACTATGAGATTTCAGCTGTTGGCATTCATAAGTTAGTGAATTTATGTCGGTGAATTATGTTAAACTGAGCTCCGTTCGAGTTGATACTAACGTTGCTGGAAAATGGCGGTGGTGCAGGGTTCTCCTTGAGCTGCCATTGAAAATGCTACTTGCAGCAACCTAAAGGTTAGCCGTTAAATCCATGAGTCATATGACAGTTTACACTTAAAGAGGGATATTCTGCTATTGATCATGTATTAAATAAAGATAATATCCTGAACTTTTTTTTTATAAAGATAAGCCAACAGGTGCAGATCTTCGTTGCAAATGCTGCCGATCGTAATCCAAACATGTCATCTGGCGGCGTATAAGAAAATTAGAGTTTTACAATTGACATCAGGTGGCGTTGCTTCATATGTTTTCACCATTGTGATAAAATTAGATTGTATGTTTTCACCAACACCAAATAGTGACCTTTCAACTTATACCCGTACATTTGTACGGGTATTAGTATATAATAATAATATGATAGGATGATAGGTGGTTTTAATGTGATTACTCACCTGCAGAATATCCCCTAAACAGTCCTTGTCTCGTGTGCCGTTTACACCAAACGCGTCCACCCGTATGTTAATCGTGCCAGGCTTCTTGAGCGTTATGTAGTAATATGCCCGGTGGTTGTTTGGGTAGGGTTTGGGAAAATTGACGGAAGAAAGTGTCCCGGTGTCATTGTGGAAGGAGTGATATACTGAAAAATAAAACAGATGTAAAAAATATAAATATATAAATTGATAATTAAAGTAACAAAGAGAGATTAAATTTAAAAACAACCGTTTTTATTTTCTCATTGTTTTATCTGTAATGCTCCATGGAAATCATTCTGCAGTGCTAGCCCATCTGGTGGGACTAATAGCATTAAACCTTCATACTATGGATGTTCCCGCGTTTCCGGAGGTTAATACTCACAGGTTTTCCCTAATATTTCACATCAGTTTATAATTCACATTATTTCACCCGTATTAAGACAAACATCAATACTGCACATTGAGAGAGTAGGACAGAAAGACATTTAAGAATACATTAATACTCACCACCAAATCTGGCCCAGAAGCCATTAGTATTGTTAGTCTTATCGCTGGTGAACCGCATGAAGATGGACTTGCCGCTGGCTGGGATCACTTCGTATGGACGGATACCCTCCCCACAAAACTTGCCTAGTGAGGCTCCCTTTGCATCGCCGTCATATATCTGTATATATACAATTACCAGTGTTAATGCTGTATTAATTATATTAATCATTAAAAATATTATACATGTTATTATAAATATTATAATAATTATCAATAATAATAATATTAATAGCTAGGACTGGTCAGCCCTTTCAAATACAATACGTATTGCAATAGACTTAAAACGATACACTACGTTTTCAGTTTGACAATACGCTTCAGTTTACTTTGGGTATCATTATTATTTTGCTCCCCTCACCAACCATTCTGTTTACATTGATGGGAAAATTATATATTTTATGTACGTCATGCACGTAATTACACAACTTTCATATATTTGCAGGAAATTAAATCCCATTACTAATATTTTCCTTCGTTTACTTGGTTAGGAAGGCCTGACCGCTTGTTTCACCTGTAATCGAAAACGGTCATCGAAGATCTGGATTGTTCGGGGCCTATTTATGTTCCGATGCCTATATTGCCCCGTACAACAGTCCAGCTCCAAACTGCCACGTCCCGGGAGTCCAGTGGAGAATCCCACTGGAAGGTTTAAGCTCGTGTGACAGATCAACACGTGATGAAATACTCAGTCTTATCAGCTAAGTTGTTATTTACTTTTCAGCATCGAATCTACGCCTTTCCAGCACTGATATATCCATGTATTTTCCTAATTCAAATTCCTAATGCATCTGACTACCGGTAACATAATGGCCTTTCAGGAAATATTGGCTCAAGGGGAGAATTAGGGACTATCTCCTGAGTAATCATGAAATAAATACACAAATTATATTGCTGCACTAGCGTTTTCTGGTAACTTGTGTAATTTAACTTATTGTATATGATATTCTATATTTTGAACTGAAAGTTGAAGTTATTAATCACATATACTCCACACATCTTAGAAAAAAAGTGGCGTCAATTAACTTGAAGGGAGGATGACTCAGTAGGAAAATTTGGGGTAAATTTTATTTAAGATCCTGTACAAATATTGAACAATCTCGTTGTCAAAATGTATTTGTTTCCGCTAAAACAAAGTTCTGCGGATACTATGGTTTCAGCCCACCGCCGCCGCCGCCTCATCGGTTTCCGGAGAACTCCTCCTTAACCACTGGACGAAATTGTGTAAAGGTCGGAATCAAATGTAAACTGCTCATCCCTTATTTTTGGTTGACCTCTGACCTTCCTTCTCTGCACAGGGTACATCTGTGCGTCTGTTTTCACACATAAACCCGCATATCTTTGGACTCTTTTGACAAATCTTGCTGAAATTTTGCAAGAGTATAGCTCTTGGATAGCTTTATATTAATAGAAAAAATTGGTGGCGCAACCTACAACCATTTTTGCAAAGCGTCAATCTGACTGTCTGCCTTGGGTTAAAATCACTTCTATCTCTTTGCAAAGTGGTTGGACTTATCTACTTGAAATTATGCATGTGTATACATTTTTGGATAGGTTTCTCGTTCATATGACAGGAGGCGCCACCAGCAACTATTTTGCATAGTGTCCTATTGTTTATCAGTCTGGGGTAAATATCACTCACAGTTTGGCAGAGTGTTGACTGATCCGCCTGAAATTAGCATGTGTATACATCTTAAATAGGTTTCTTGTTCAAATGACAGGTTAACATGGCAGACATCCATGCTGATATGAACAAATCTCACTCTATTTCACCCTACCATTCAATCCATGCCTCACTTCACCCTTGCCACTCTGATTTCGGCGGATACATGGACGTACTCGCTTGTCGACTACCTGTATTCTAGGTATTTCAGGGTTATATATATATATATATATATATATATATATATATATATATATATATATATATATATATATATATCCTCTTGTATGAATGTGTGTATATATATGTGTGTGTGTGTAAATATATATGTATATTATGTATATTATACTCGTATTCTAGTTATTTCATGGTTTATATATATATATATATATCAAGAATTTCATGGAAATGACGTACTTCTAGAGAGTCCACGCAGCCTGAGGTAGTTTTCGGTTGAAGTTTGAACTGAAGGAATTCCACGGCAATACGTCCGGGGGAGACGAGTCTTAAGTTGTATTCCACGTCCTCTGAACTGCCGTAATCACTCGGGTAATTCGGAGACTGAAGCCATCCAGAATCCGCAATATGTTTTTCCTGGTATTCTAAAATGTAAAACAAAAGATTAACATACACTTAATATTCTCATATATGTTTCCTGAGTGCCGATGCTATACATACAACAGGTCAGCGATTACCCTTTTAACCCATTTCCCAAGTAGGTTTGGTACTTTCAAGTCAACATACATAAATACCACCGTCGCAGACTCGCTTAAAAAAGTCAGAGAAACATACTATACATGCTATGTGTTATCCAACATACTGTGTTATATCTTTATATAAGGTAAGATAATATAAAGTTTCGTGACAAAAAATAATAAATGTAAAATGACATCGACTTTTCAATGAAATAAGCTTACTTTTCCATGCTATGACAAAGCCACCAGCTCGCTCGCTGGCGTCTGAGTAAAACTCCATAAAGAAAGAATCCATTTTGCCATAAAACTTCTGGTCTGAATACAGTTCTCGCTCGCAGTATTTTCCTACTGGAATGCCATCGACGTAGTCGCCGTGATATATCTACAAAAAACAAGAACCCTCGCTTTATACAAAAACTTTATTGTCATCAAAGAATTTTACTTTACAATTCTATAATTTAGTATCATGTCCCGGAAAATATTCACAGAATAATTCCTTTGCGCATTTATCAGAAATCTGACCAGACATAGGTAAACAAGGGGGCCTGTATAGTATAGACTAGTATAGAGTGCTAGTACTGAATTTATACATAAGTCTCTCATGCGAGACGTAAAGTCCAGCGTTGCTTATCGGTGTTGTCTATTATTTTATTATTCAATTTTTTTAGGTCGAAGAAGAGTTGGCTTTCCTCCAGGGTTTTCACAGACCAAAGAACTGAATTGTAATCAGACAAAGGATATATAAAATATAAAAATATAGCTCCAAACTTAAACATGCGACACCCGCTCTCGTTGGTCCGATTACACAGAACCAATTCAGACCAGCCGGGAGCTGGTGCCGCATGTTTTAAATTTGGAGCTGGAGATACTCGCTTGCTAAATTTAATTCAAATTAATGTATTACAGATATTAATTCCAAAGATTAATGGAACGCTCAACATATTTTGCAGGATTGACATAAAAGCTGTAAAGACCAGTGATTTTAGGACCGATAGATTTATATAAAATCTTATACTGTTAACCCGGTGGATATCGTGACACACTTGCCGCCGCCTTACAAAGCTTTCGAAGAAGTCATGTTCTGACCTGTTCCGCTTATCCACTGTTAGCAAAGGTTGCTTTAGCCTTATACAGCCGTCAGGTTGCTGGCACCTAGCCAAGAATGTTTCGACCAATTAGAGTAGGGTATTATGTGGTTTGGCCATTTTACTTTTTATTCCCCTCAAGTCGACGCTTATAACGTAATTTGTTAATTTTGCTTATTATTATTGAAACTGTTATTCGTTCCTGTACTTATTCAAAGAACCATTTGATTTCTGTTTTTGAAAAACCTTTTTGCTCCAAAACATTGACGCAGTCCTTTTGAAAGGGCTTACTCATAATCTTGACGTTTCGAAAAGGTCTCAATGAATAATTTTTTGCACGGACCCAATAACATCTAGCGCTAATAGCGGCTGTACACGGTAAAGACGGCCTTTGCAAGCAGTTTGGGTGTGGAATGAGTTTGAATTGATTTAAGTGTGGAGGCAGGTGTAATCTTTCTGTCTCACAAACTAAACTAAATCTTACAAACTAAATTTTGGCTGATACGTGTTGAGCTATACTTACCTTGAGGTAGTCGCGACATGAGCCGTCCTCTCGTCGTGGCTGCAGGTGGAACTCGACGATCTTAAGCATTGGATACCCGTAGCTTCCAAGGCTGATTCTGTAGAACTGTCTCATATTTAGTGGGTAGTCCAACGGATACCCGGGAGAAAGAAAGTCCCCTGTGTCACTTTTGAATTCTAACAGGGCTGTATAGAAAAATTAATACAGACAAAGAATGAAACAACGCCCAAGCAGAATGCATCGTAATATCTTTCTCACCAAATTCGCTTTTTTTGGTAGAATTTATGACATGAACTTTCATAAGGTATCCTAATTCTGCACATACAAAAAAAAAAACTTGACGGTGAAACAAAACAGCTCGAACAATGGTCAGATGTAAACCGTATGTTCACATAAAAATATTTTGTTGAAATTCTTAAAGAAGGATAATGGTGAATTGAATAAAAAAGAAATACCTTATTTTATTCACAGCTTTTGTAAATACAATATTTAATGACGACATACGCTCCCGAGGCAGCGGAAATCTTGCACTTCTAAAGAAGCAACTGATTTTCACGCTGCCAGCTTTGACCGTATATGATATATGTAGACACCAGATGGCGGTTCGTTGTCCGCTGAAAGAACGTGCGTATGATGTGACAACCAGCCAATCAGATGCCAATAATCAAACAATCGACAGGCATCCTGGCTCCGTCCATAGCTGCGCTTCAAGCGCCCTTTGATGAATTTACGATCAAATTTTAATTGCTCCCTTTGCATTCTCGCATCATCGACCGAATCGATTATGACATTATGACTGTGTTAGCGTAGCCATGTATCTGTTGTCTGCAGAACTTAAACCAGCCAGCGAGATGTGCACGCAGCCTTTGTTGTTACGTATCGTTTGAATTACAGCTCACCGGCCGAGCATCCTATGTGCCCAAGGCCCTAAGAAAACCACGTCTGGGGCAATTCTCTCTGAGCCTGTGGCCTGTTCCGACGGTTACCGGGGCGATGAGCTGTCACTCAAAACGAAATGAACATGATTGGCTCCGTGTATTTCTCGCTTGGGAGTGTCTTCCAGCACAAGGTCTCACCTGATTGGACAAAAAGACAGTGCTCCCCTCTGGTGTATCAATTCAGGATACTAGGTCATAACAAACAGCGCTTGCGATATAGGTACTAGGCCTATAGTTAAAGCGCTGCGTAATGACGACATTATTGTTCAATATTCTATCGTTATATATACTATACACAATATCCATCAAAAGAAGCAAAATCTGCATTTATAAACAGTTCCCATACCGTTGTGAATTAGCAAAACGATAAAGATGAATATATATGTATAGATGAAGAAAAGATGACGCCTTTTTTTTATATCCATCTTGGTGGTTATTTTTACCCATCTGTGTGTATTTGTTGCTTGCCGGAAATCTTTTTCGGCAAGCATATTGGTCAGTTGCGTATGTCTGTTTGTGTGTGGGTTTGTTTGTCACGACTCTGCTGGCCATAATCTTGCAGCAATCAACATGAAACTTACAGGGTTGATTGACAACTAAAAAACTAGGTCCCCTATTGTTTTTGGTATATATATATGTCAAGGTCATAAAAAAAGAAGAAATCTTATTTCTTTAAAGAATTCATCAGGGCTAGTCGTATCTTCACAAAATTAGACTCAATTTCTTTCTCTGGGTCTTCTCCATAAACTGGTCTTGTCGACTGATAACAATGTTATGTCACTTTTCGGTATATCTGTCTATTTGTCAGTTGACCTCAGTTTCGCCTGATTGCTGGTTCTTGCACCTATATATTCAATAGGCCACAGGTTTTTTTGCAGGAATCCTTTTAAAACTGGTCCATCTTATGTCTTACACTTACATCTCAAAAGTGATTTTTCATTTTCGGAAAACAGCCGCTAGGGGGCACTGCACTCGAAACACTTTAACATATAATTTTTTTGGCCATATCTTCAAAACTATTTAAACCTTATCTACATAAACTATAGTTCATTTTGCTCCTCTTCACCTCCCCCACAAAATTTTTTTCTGGTCACCTGCAATCTCATATGTGTCACTTTGTCAGTATGTCCGTCTGTTTGTCAGTTGTCCTCAATTTCGCCTGTTTGCTGTTTTTTGCGCTTGACATAATGCATTCTATAGGCCATAGTTTTGCAGAAATCACACATGTCGTATATCGGAACGATTTCTGGCAGCCTTATATGTATAATTTTTAATAGGTCAACGTTCCAGGTCAAGGTCATCAAAATATTTCAAAAATTTATTTTGCTCATATCTTTGTAAATATGGGCCCTATTTTTACAAACTATAGCTCAGTTTCTTCCTCTTTGTCTTCTTCATCACCTGGCTGAGTCACCTGCCCTTCACTTTGTGTCACTTTGTCAGTATATCTGTCTTTTTGTCAGTATATCC
This sequence comes from Sipunculus nudus, assembly GCA_026874595.1. Lineage (NCBI taxonomy): Eukaryota > Metazoa > Annelida > Sipuncula > Golfingiida > Sipunculidae > Sipunculus > Sipunculus nudus. The sequence continues at coordinate 47,189,302 of CM049309.1, forward strand.
TCTATTTCGCCTGTTACTGATTCTTGCGTCTTATAAATAGCATTCTATAGCCAACAGTTCCAAAGGAATCATTTTGTAACTTATACATATTTTATATAAGATTGATTTCTGGAAGTCCTATGTATATTATTTAAATGGGTCAAAGGTCAAGGTCATCAAACGACATCAAAACCCTTTTTTCCTCATAACTTTGTCACTTTTGGTTCTACCTTCACAAATTATGGCCCATTTTCCCTCCTTGTCTTCTCCATGACATGTTCTAGTGAACGGCCCTACACTTTGTGTCACTTTGTCAGTATGTTTGTCAGTTGTCCTCAATTTCGCCCTTCTTGCTGGTTCCTGCGTCTTACATAAAGCATTCTATAGGCCACAGTTTTGCGGGAGTCACTTTGTAACTTACACATAACATGTATTGCGACGATTTCTTGAAGCTGTATGTGTATTTCTTAATAGGTCGAATTTCAAGGTCAAAGTCATCAAAACACGTCAACGTCTAATTTCCTTCATAACTTTTTCAATATTGGTCCTATCTTCACAAACTATGACTCTTTTTCTTCCTTTTCCTCATATTTTAATTATTTGACTGTTTCCACGCCATAACTTGCAAGCGCTCGACCTCTGGTCGTCTAGTTTGTCCGTTTTTAAACAGGAATTTGCAAGAGAATAACTAAACCGATTTTCTTGAGGGAAATCTAGTGCTTATCCGGATAATGGGGCAGATCCTGTAGGATCGTTTTGGTTGGCGGAGGTATGCGCTCTTGTTTAGAATAAATTATTTTGTGTAAAAAAGTATCCCGGTCACACTACCTTTTGTGAATAAAGAGTGATATATTATATAAAAAATATAATTTATATTAAATGCCATTACCGCCATATTCCACTCTGAAGCCCCTGAACCGCTGATTTGCGTTTGTCTTCAATAAGAACGTCACTCCTGAGCTCTTGGTAATGAAACCTTTCCTGAGGCGCTCGTTCGACGCAATAGACATGCCACAGAACTGGCCGTAAAAATTGTTGTTTTCAATTTTTTCAACAGGAGCATTCCAAATCTGCAGAAAACATTTTATGAGTAATCACTAAACAAAAAAAAAAACTTAAAAAATAGAGCATTTTTTTCAACAGGAGCATTCCAGATCTGCAGAAAACATTTCATGAGTAAACACTGAACAAAATGCACTTAAAATAATGACCCATGCTTTCAAGTGCGTTCATGCTGTTGTGATAAAGGTACTTTTTATTCGATTTGTTGTCTTCCATGTTTGTACGAATACACTATTTACTGGTTTCAACAAACTTCATTAGTTTGTTTTCACAGGTTTGATGTGGTCAAATAGATGTCTTCTTTTGCCCTTAAAAGCTACTAAACTACAAATTTTATAAACGTTGGTCATCTTTCAACTCTTTTGATCTTTTAACATTTTGTCGAATGTAACATTTGTTTCGTTAGTGGAATTCTTGACATAAAAAATTAATAATGTGTAAAATCTATATAATCGTTTAATAATGGCTGTATTTTCATTATAAATCTTTTCCCTGAATTATATGTAATGACCGAAAAATTAATGTAAACCGAAAATTACACTGTGCTGGGATATGGCAAGGAATATATATATATATATATATATATATATATATATTATATATATATATATATATATACATTTCTGAAGAGATGAATACATTATTAAGATATAAAAAATGGAAGAAATTCTGTTGTTTCTTCTAATGGAGGACGACTTACCTCCAGATAGTCTTTACAGGATCTGTCCTCCCGTTCCTCAAACTCCCAGTCAGTGAAGATGAATAAAATGGATGTCTCTGGTGTTTTCTTGGCCAGCTTTATGTCATAATAAAGCGTGGTATTAGATTGATAGAGGCTCGGGTATGATGGTGAAGTAAGGATTGTACGGTCATCTTCAATCGCCTGGTAAACTAAAACACAATAATATAACACCCAGGATAATATACATACAGTTTGTCCAATATATATCACAAATGACTATTGGCCACTCGGCTTTTGTTACGAAACTCTTCTGTGGGTATGCACCAAGGAAACGCTCATGTACGGTAATCTGGAACGCAGCCATGTGTTTTCTAAAGGCCGTGTCACACAGCCGTTGACGCATAAATTGCGCATAATGTATGCATAAAATTGAAAAATCTGGATTTATACGCGGACATACGTGGAAAAGATAAGAAAAGTTGGGGGTTATGCGTTAAATTTTGACAGATGAATCACGCAAGAACGACGCATAAACTACGCATAAACTACGCATGAAATACGAATAAACTGCGCAAAGAACACGCATATCCACGGAAAAGCCAAATTCCTAGATAATTCCCACGGATGAAACACGCACAATCACGAAAGAACTGCGTATGATCCACGCATGATTCACGCAAAGCACGAATGAATAGCGCATGCTCCGCGTATAGATCGTGTATGTATCACGCATGGATTGCGAATGTTCCGCGCATGCAGACATTGGGTGTTTGTATCGCATCCGCTGCATTTCTTTACAAATAGTCATTACAGACTGGACACCATGAAATAAAGAAAAAACAACCACGAAGACCGCTGACAAGTGAACATCTGATTCAGCGGTCCGAAATCGGCCGGTTTATCTACCCTGTTCCCATACGCAATTCTTGCGTGAAGCATGCGTGATTCTAGCGTAAATCTAGCGTAGTTCATCTGTTTTTATAAGTGATTCATGCGTAATGTGCGTAGTTCTTAGCGGTATACGCGATATATAAGTGATACTTTGCGATACATGCGTGTTATATGCCTGAAAGGTTCGTTAAGCATACGCGGACATACGCGGAACGGTCGTGAAAATTGCTGATTTTGCGTAACAATCTCGTATGTTTCGCGCACATGCGCGTATGAATTAATCATGAATTGCGTGAGAACTGCGTATAAACTACGTAAATTATGCATAGATCGCGTAAATCCAAAAAGAGGAAAAATTTTGTGCAGCTCAAAACCGTTTTCGCGGATGCTCACCCCGGCCCCAAGTCGCTGCGCATAGCGACGAATGAAATGCGCATGAAAAACTTATGAATTACGTATATCGCGCATATATTGCGTATCTCCGCGTATGCCTCATATTTTATGAGTAGCTTATGCGCAATTTACGCGTAAGTGCTGTGTGACACTGCCATAAGGGAGCCATCGTCCAAAATTTTCCATAAATTCTGGTTAATTCGTGAAAGTGTAGCGCTGTCTATCGAATTTGAAGGTCTTCAAGTGTAAATTAATAAACGGGTTATTTGCCGGTCTGAATAAAGAATGTAATGAAATTTTAATCTTGCCATTCCGACTAGTTGAGAGTTGAAGCAGGCCGGAGTTTCGAACCCATGGCTATCTAATTTGAAGGATAAAGAACAAAACGAAATTCATTATTCCAGGTCCAAATTTCTAGGTCCAACTGTAACCAAACATGCAAATCTGTCCTACTGAGTGCTCAAAACATGTTCATTCACATATCTTGCAGAATATAGGTCACTACGACCTAATTTAAGGTTTCCAAGATTTGCCCAGGACCTCCATGGATGTATAGTTAGAAGTTTCTAGGTCTAACGATAACAGTTTGTGCCCTATTAACAACCAGACTGTTCCCTTTGAAGGTCCCAAAAATAGTGAAAAAATGCGTAAAAAAAAAAGAAAAATAACCGATGGCGCAACTAGTCTGCAGGAACGGATGAAACACCCCATGATCAACATGCATGCAAAGAATTATCGCAATCATACATTATTTCTTCAGATACTGCAGCTTTTGTATCATTTTTTTTAATCATTCTGGGGGGCACTTACGAGCTCAATAGCTCGGGGGTAACAGAGACCTAATTTCAGGTTTCCAAAGATATTTTTTTTGGATCACCTTGGATGTCAAGTTAAAAGATTCTATTGCCGGAAGGGCATCGAGAATTTGACCAAAAATAAAATTATAAATGTATCCCGTTCCTCGTGAACACGTGTTCTTGTTCAGATTGCATGTATACAGTGTATTGTTTACATTTTGTTCCTTGGAAATGATTGTCAGTGTTGATTTCTGTCCGATCTAACACTTGCAGGCCTGTTCATAATTCATGAAATAAACACCAGAGTGGCTGAAAGGTCTGTAAAAGCGTACGACGCTGCCGCAGACCTGGTAGAATGAAGATGTGATCTTGGCCAGTATATTTAAACACTCCTGAGTTAAGTATGCTTTTTTCTGAAAATAGGCCCACGGTTCCAGGTAGGACGCCATAAAAAGTTCATGCCGAAACGATGGGGCATCAGTTCACTTCTAAGGTATAGTTCTCAGGAAACAAACTGGTGCGGCGCCGAACGGGCTTAAAAAGTGGTATCGCCGAAACCTATCGACGGATTTCATTGTATGGCGTTTATGTACCAGCTTGAAACTGCGTCTTTCAGAATGTATCATAATGTTTCCCACTAAGCATCAACTCAGTTGCAACTAATAAAAGCTATTCAAGAAATACACGAATTTTTAATTAATTGATTTTCTTTCTGATCTCGATTTACATTCATAAATAAATATCTGTATGAAATATTTTTTTTATCGATATCATGATATTTAAATAGATAATATAAACATCAGCTATTATATCATATTACATTAAATTATATTAAATTATATTAAATTATATTAAATTATATTAAATTATGTTATATTATATCATGAGAGTGATACACTTACTTGCCCAGGTGGCACTAAATCCCTTGTTTACATAGATAGAGTCTGAGTAGAATGAGAGAATGAAGGAGGAAGTTGGCAGGACGACCACGGGCGACTGGAAGTCCCGACGACACAGCTGTGTTGTCACGGGGATAATTTCTTTAGAAGTTTCGCTCTTATATCTATAAATCTAAAGAAAAAACGGAAATGTATACAAATTGGTCACTATTCATGAGTCATTATATTTACATATAGGCCTACATGTAATAGTACTAAATACAAATATCTTAATATTATTTATTACATGTTGCGAGAGTACTATATAAATGAAATAAATATGACAAACTAAAAGATAGAAGACATGTGAACAGACATAAACATTTTCAAAGCTTCATGATAAAACACGAAGAGTTTGAGATTGGGTTTATTACATAACAAACTTGAAAACGGAAGAAGATTTATTACCTAATAATAAAAGTAACCAAATGAAACAAACGTAAGTATGTAAACGGTGGATCTCTTTATTCCGATTGTTCTTTCAGGTAGGACTCCATATTAAAAAAATGTGTGTATTTTCAGCTATGTTGGAGGAACAGGGGCGGATTTCGGAATGGGGAGGTAACAACCCAGAAAGACCAATAAGAAAACCTAAAAATGGGTCCCCTGATCCAGAAAGGGAGGGGTCAAGGCCCGAAAAACGGGTTTAAACCCCGAAAAAAAGGTTGGAGTCAAAAGGACGGGTTCCGGATACCCTGGAAATCCCTCCTCTCTGGATCCGGCACTGAGGAAGGCTCACCACTTCGACGCCCTCTATACCTTGGCCGCTTTTTGCCGAGCGTAACTCTTTTGGGTTATCATATTAAATAATTAACTAAGACTCATGCATTCAATAATTAACACGCCAGTGGCAAATTTAGACCTTTTGAAAATGGTCAAAGAAAACACTCCCTTGCTCCCGTGGCCTGAATACTCGATTCTGTAGGAATAATTTGACGTAAGTACGCTGGTCGGGCACTTTCCAATATGTCAGAGGGCCGAAATGGCGCTAATTGCCAACGTCGTCGAACTTTTAAAAGGGAAATATAATTAACAGGGTAATCTTGAACATACTAAGTTTTCCTGAGCAGAGAAATCTGATTCTAGCATGAATACAACAATGATATTCACAAACACCTTTATGAAACTTTTTTTCAGTTCCAGACTTTAGAATAATGCGTCTTTAGATAAAATTACATATATGTACTTGCAATTTATCAAAGATTAAGTCATCTCATCGTCTGCCTTTTTGCCTACCTGTCTGTCCTTTCATCTCTCTTCTTGTCTGTCTGTCTATTTCTATAAAAAAAATCTGGGCCCTGATTCCTACTCCCTCTTGAATCTGTCACTGCATATACCATGAAAAGGAAAGGAGGTTGACATATAGATATATGTATACATACCACGAGGTAATCCATGCAGGCTCCGCTTTTGCTCTCTTGTAGCACCATATCTAAGAACCTGACCATGACCTTGTACGCCTGGTCCACGGTCACGTGGTAGTACACTCGGGTACTTTCAGGGTAAGGGGACGGAAAATTAGGAGAAGCAAAAGTTCCCGAGGTTCCCGTGTAAGATATATATCCTACAGTACACGAAGAAATCAGTTTAAAAAATTGAAATTATTTCATTAATGTTTGCCTATATATGGTTTTCTGTTAAAATATTACTTGTTACATGAAGAGTTTAACAAACCATAAACAACAAGAACAAGACAATATTATTGCTATGTTTCACCAAATTGTGTTTGTTAAAGTGATCTGTGACTTGTAAGTACATTCATTTTTTTTGGTAACTAGCCAGCTTAATCAAGAATCAGTTTCACACTGTTAGGGTTTACATCCATTGAGTTGTTAATTGATGACTGATATGATAATTTACAAGTTTTCCTCACACTAAAAAGATTCCCGCTCTGTATCATCTTTAAAGTGCAATACATAAAGCTAAATGCCAAATGAAAACCTACTGCCGAGCTGAGCTTTGAAGCCAATGCCGGTACTTTTTTGACTGTCGGAGTAGAATCTTATAAATATAAATTTCTGCTTCACGCTGTGGACGTAACTCTCCACGGAGCCGCAAAAAGTCAGTGGGTTGTTATCATCTAATAAACTCTCTTCTGTTTCACCTAACTGAAACACATAGTGCAAACATTCAGTAAATCATAGAAGAGTCCGAACAAAAGCAAAAGCTGCAAAGAAATGTGCCCTTAACATGCACAATGCCGGCATGCAAATGTTTAAATATTTGTGACAATTTAAACTTTAATTCATGTGGATATTACGCTTTTTTAAAAGTCTACAGTTCAAATTAAAAAAAAGAGTAGCCTACCCATAGGCTTAAATATATATATATAACTGCTTTTGATTCATCAGTGTAAGGGTAATGGCTAATATTTGTGCTCTTTTGAATAACAATATATTTTAAACGAAACACACCTCATGAAAATATCGTTGCCTCCTTACGAGGTGACAGCGGAGACACAACCTTATAAAGAAAATTTCCATATAAAGCTAGTGGAAATATCACTTTATCCCGCAGCAGCCTGAACCCTCTGGAAGGACATGTAAAAGTAATTCTATTTCATGTTTAAATCTGTGGTTTGGGGAGGTTGAGATATTTTTTCACTCGGCCTTCACTGCAACCTACAGTCTTGAGCGTTTCCTACGTTCCCCGGTATCTTGTTCCCTGGTCCCTATGTAAGGTATATTTCCCATAAGATAGGACTGTGAACATTGGTACCTGGAAATATAAGTACTTAGGAACACAGGAATAGTCTAAGGAACTTAGCTGCTGGGGAACATATAGGTACAAGTGAGCATAGTTTCGTCCCCCTGGTGTCTGGTATACATGTCTGTATTCATGATATAAACAAGGATCTCGCCGGTGATTCATCACACTCAAAATAACCCGGATTCAAACTTGAACGTACTGCAAGTCCAATACATACCCGAACATAATCGCTGCATCCATTAGCCCCTGGTTTTTCTATATCCAACGTCAGTTCCACCATAACATTATCACCAGTAACCAGTTCAAATTTGTATATGGAGTCCTGGTTACTGTTATATGACTTAGGATATCCTTGACTTGTAATGTAGCCTCTGTCACCGCTGTACCTCGTCATACCTGAAAAAAAAGGATATCAATCACACACACACACACACACACCACACACATATATATATATATATATATATATATATATATATATATATATATATATATATACTTATCTAGAATCCTCCTTATCACTTTTTGCAAGTATACTTATTTTTTTTTACAAATCTTCATTTTACGACTTATATAACTTTAATATACAGATATCGAAATACATCTTTAATTTACAAACATGGAAACTCATTCAGCAGTATTAAAATAATTATCCAAAGGAATTTAAAATAATCAATACATAGATCAACCTTAACAACACATCTTCTTATTAAACACAGTTTCAACCTTAACAATGCCCCTTCTGTCTGTTAGGGTACTTCGACACACTTTTAAACTTTATTCTCTAAATATATATTACACTTTCAATACTATTCATATTTTGTTGAGGCAACTGAGCTAGTTCCTTTAGTCTGTATGTGCTCTTAATTTAATTCTGCTCCAGACTTAAGTAGAATAAACATGCTGGCTGAAGTATAAATAAATACATTAATTCATGAATCATTCATCTTTGGACAACATGTTTACATCCCTTCTTTTCTTGTAAAATTACTCCTAATAATATAACTCATGACTCTTATTTTCCCCTATCCAAATATATCACTCTATGGGCAGAAGGCTGTTGGAATTTTTAAATTTTTGGTGAAAAAAACCAACAAAACAAAAAAAATGAATGGTTGTAAGTCAAATTTTAATTTATTCCTCGGTGAGTCAGAATATTAAACTGAATATTTTTTTTTTCATTTGGAAATGCATGCCTTTACAAATAATCTGCAGTTAGGAAGTTTCTGTTTCTGTATACTAGTTGAATAATAACATTGTTTGGATTATGGTTTGATTTAGAACAAATATGTTTAATATGTTCATATTTAGGGCCCAAGCCAACACTCATCATGTACATGAATGGAACCTTATGGGAACCAAAACTTGGCATTGTAATCTACCGCCAAAAACGTCAACAGTGCAAAAGTTATATCAATTCATCTTTCATTATACTTAAATGTAAGGCATCAAAATACATGACCGTAAAGCTTGTGTGTTTCTAAATAATTGTTTCCTGATTAGTGTGTTTACAGCATCTAGATGCGATGAATTCTTTATTTATCAAATCCCGTCATCACAGGGTTTTAAGCACAATCCTTCTTACAAAATAATTGTGGTATTCTTTCCAGTTTAATGGAGGTTTGTGAAGGTGTACATGCAACTGTTAGCAAGGGCATACGGGACCACCAATTAGGTCAGGAAGGTATGCCTTCGTACCCTGTTAGGCATGAATCACTCTCTAAAAAAATGTCAAGGATCATTTTGGCCCATGGATAATTTTTTCATTGGATTTTCACTTTGTGTCGTCTGGATATATTAAATGTGTTAAAGCCATCGGGATTAAAATCTTTACACTTCTTTACTTATTCGTGTATTCGTGTGTAAGATATTATAATAAAAAATTAAAGTTAAAAATAAAATTGACCATGTTCATTCACAGGGAGATTACACTTTCAGGTTTGCTTGTGTGTTTAAGCAAGTATATTTCAAGGGTAAACGCAGCATAACCTTTCCATCAACGAGGTCATTCTGATAAAAATTCTCCATAAATGGGTTCATGCTTGATGTACGATTCCATGGTTTAAGGCACATGTCAAGGCAACCATCTGAGGGCGGTACTTGGTTCTTTTTTTATACTTCAGTGAATTTGGTGACGCAGTGTGAACATAGAGTGCACAGGTTATATACGTGTATGTAATTACCACGTCACGGTGTAGAATAGCGACGAGGCGTCGGACATACATATAAAATCTAGTTCAGTCAGGCCACCAAGCGGAAGCAGTAAGTTTCCGCTACCTGTATTCAAAATGACTAATGTTTTTAGGTTGTAAATCATATGGGGAACCGTTTAAAATGTAACAGTGTCTCCATTTTGTACTTCTTTTTCAGCTACATGAAGTGTTATTATTGCAGGAGTATTTCAAAGCCGTCACAAGAAAAATGAATTGCTGGAATTCACGAATTATTACCTTCGCCAAGTGTTTCATGTCTGCATGTCATTAAATTTTGTTTATTTGCCTTGACGGAGTTATGCGCTCTGCTGCATGATGGATTTCAGCACCGTTTAAACCTTTTTCTCTTAAAACCGGAAAATGTAGGTCAAGCGTACATATGCAAGTTGGATTTCCAACCCTAAATAACATATCCAAGAAAAACCCCGGTAAAATTCCTTGCAAATGTGATCTATCGTCATCCTTGGTCCGTGCACACACGCATGGTACATTGCAATAAGAGGCTTAATTGCGGACATTTAAACGCTGAACACACGTCTTTCAACCACATACTGCTCTAGACAATTAATTCTTGCGCATATACGTGCATCTTTTCCACCACAAAAGGTTACTTCTTTTTTTTCAATAAAATGTAACCATTTTGACCGATCCCATGCCCTTGACGTTATTTTTGCTGTAAATATTTATTATTTCACTAAAGAGTGTACGTTTTGGTGAAAGTATTTAGTTTAAAAATTATTTATTGTTACTATTTATTTTGCTAAGTGGAGCAATGGCAGGTTTTCATACATTTTTACAGTTCAGTTTCTTACATTTATATATTTCAGGTGAAATTGATGACGGATGAAGTATTTTCCAGACGTTGTTCCATGGGAGATTGAAAAGAATATTTTCAAAGTCTGATGGACCGCAGTGGCTATCCATTTTCTTTGTGCAAATGGTCATTTGGTACAAATTCTAGATATAATAGCAATTTCCAATTTTATATATTCTTCTCTTATGTATAAAACTTAATATACTTAGGTTTTTCAAAAGTTATAAGAGGCATTTTGCTATATTTAATATATAAGTAGTCAAACTTTCAGAAATGTAAAAATCTGCCATCCATCCTATATTTGCTTAGTTTCATCATACATTGCGATGTTTCATTAATTTTCTGGAATTTTTCATGGGAGCGTAGAGTAATCGTTAATACAAGGCTTTGTGCATCATTAACCTGCCACGGTGAAACACAATTTACTGGCGTTTATATACATTCCAAAGAAAACCGCTTCTGTTTTTTTTCCTTCATGAGCGCGAATCACATGTATGCAATCTATTGCTTGGTTAAAAGGGAAGAACAAATGATTTGCCTGTCAGGAGAGAGAGAGAGGGGTTAATGTATTTTCGGGCATGAAATGTTTTCCCCAAAATTGTATTCAATTTGAAGGAGCTAGTGTGTGCGCAGCCGGAATATTGGCAAGTGTACAACAGGTTCCTCAGAAAATGTTTAAAATGGTGGGAAAAATAAAAATAAATGAACCATCTTACCTGATGTGAAGCCAAAAAATAATGTCTGCAGCAATGTCGCAATCTGCGAGACACGCAACATCTGTAACAAATAAACACAGTAATATAATATTATATATTGTAATATTAGGAGCGTAGCAAGGATTGAGGGTGCATGGGGAGGGGTCGAAATATTTGGCAAAGGCAAATGAAGCATTTATATATATATATATATATATATATATATATATGTTTAATTACAATTGAAATTATTAGTTTTATATATATATAAAATATAATGTTATATAAAATATACTGGCAGATTGGACTGTGACGATACACCGTTGCACTGATACCACGCGAAAGAGAGTTAAATATCGTAACGGTATCGTCAGATGTCCCTGTATCGATACGATATTGAACTTGAAATAGAAAAGCAAGGGATTGGAATATTAACGCAGATAATACTAGTACTTATATATGTATCGTATCCTGAATCGTCTCATGAGTGAATCATCGGGGTACTATAATTGCATCATTAAATAATGTATCGTTACAGGCTTACTGACAGATGCGTGGTGAAATGCCAAGCTATAAATTTTTAATTTTCTATAAGTCTCAGGTTTACTGTTAATTACGAAGCAAGACTTATTTGTAAAAGTCTGTATGCATTGGCTGAATGCATACATTTAAGGAAAAGTATGTATTTTTATGTCCGTTAATTACAACTTTTCAAGAGCCCTGAATGAATTCAGTAGAAAATCAACTGATCATTGCGTTCACTGTAACGCATACATAAAAATACACGTATCTGACAATGGACAGGTTGAAACTCTTACTCAACATTGGATATTTTTACAAGATAGCTGGCTCCAATTTTTGCAAAAAACAGTTTTTGTTGGGGGGGGGGGGGGGTTAACCATTGCCAGGAATGATTTTAGGTGTTAATGTTTACGTTTTTTTTATGCACAGCAACTCACACTCTGTAAGAGAAGTGAGGGAATCTCTTTATGAGGTTATCACGAAATGAACCTTTTTGGCTCAGAAGCTGTTATAGAGAAGGAACATTCGAGGTTTAATACGGTAACCACTTGTTACGTCCCACCCCCACCTCATCGTATCGCTGTCTCCATCATTCACATAAACTTTAATACTGGTTAGCAGCTGGGAAAAAATCTGTATGCATCGCCAAATGCGTGTTCGAGCGTGTTCTTAAATAAAAGGTATATTTTGACAGGTCCAGCTTGAAAAAAGCTGCACTGAACAAGTATTCCAACACCTAACAATAATTAGCATTATACAATTTCCGACATTCCAGGGAATATCTCTAGATTTTCTGTTGAAATATGTATGTCATACACCTCTGATAGACAATATTTTTTCACGCACAATTTTCTTGCTGTATTTGAAAACATGCTCGTAGTGGAACTAATGAATGCCGCTTTATGGGTGTAAAGCCAGTATATCAAATTCACTCAAACAACAAAGAACAAGCATGCACTGGCAAAGATGTTGTAAACTACGTAAGAATGCTTTGTTCCGCTGTTTATTAACGTACATAAACTCCACGACAGAAGTGAATCAATGGCCTATTACTGTAAAAATCCACAGTCTGGAGGAACAGTGTATTACATATTTATATAGAATCTACAATTTCGACTAGAGTTGGTTCGAAAAGGAGTCGGTCGAATCTATAGGTGGAAGTGCAAAACATCTCTATCCAGATTGTTAATTTGGCCTTTTGTCTATGAAAATGAAATACAGGATACAAATTATCCAAGGAGAATGTCAAATGTATCCTGCAAATATCTACATGCACTGGTCATTCTACTGAAATAGAATAACATTTTTATCAATCGAAGCTCACAGCTACCGGTATAGATGATTCCTCGTAATTTTTTATATTGGACTAAATTTTTTTACATATTATCCTCAATTAAAAAAAATAAAATTTAAAATTTTAAAATCTTAATCAGTCAAGAAATGAAGGAGAAGGTGCATTTGTTGTGAGTAGTATTTTTTAGAAAAATATATTTATTTAGATATGCTGATGTATTTGGGGTCTGGCCCTGTGCACAATGTCATCAATGTGCCTGATTCTCATTTGCATACGTTACGCTATGTCAGTCATATAACGACTGGTACTCTATGAGCATCTCGTATATTGTATGGAAAAATTGCCTATGGAATCTATAAACATCTATGTACCTATAAACATTTTTCTTTGTGTGGAACATTCAGCATCAAGATAATTGCTATAAAAAGGTTGTAAAACGTATAGAGTATCTGTCAGCCTATCGTCATTCCGGTTAGATCTATAGATGTTACGTCTCAAAAGCCGGTAAGCTTGCCCCCGTATCCAGATTCTGTAACATGCACACTTTTATTCTTTTCAGGTGACCTGACAAGTACGATATATAGACGCTGTCAGCTAAACTTCACAAGTTTAGTTTATATCAGCAGGTTCTGGTGGATCATTAAATCAGAAGAGAGAGAGAGAGAGAGAGAGAGAGAGAGAGAGAGAGAGAGAGAGAGAGAGATGACAATGAACTGTGTACTGTTTTAGAGATTCAGTGGCAGGGAGAGTGGGAGGTGGTGATTTTGTCGGGTATATTACCGTCTGTAGCTTGAACACAAAGACACCCAGATACAGTTTAAACGTTTCCATCATTTTTATTTAAAATTAAGATTCTGTTCCAGATAGTAGTTTTAACGTGTATGAATAATTGTTATGTATAATAATATATGTCTGAAAATCAGATATAATTTTATGTGCTATTTTATGTGTTAATACTTATTTTAAGTGACTGACAAGCATAAATAATAAAAGTCGTCATTCCACAAGAGAGAGAGAGAGGGGGTGGGGGGGGGGGGGCGGAGAATGGATACAGATGCAAATGTTTGGACGAACTGTTTACGGGGCGCTATTTTAAGACAGGATGTATCCAGAAATAACTCAAACGAGATGTCTAAGGCCTGCAGGATATGTTGTATTTAAAGATCACACACACAATCCCCACACAAGTTAACTTCATGATGCAGTGAAAAGCTTTGATCCGTGAATGCATTAATTTTCTTGGGAATGCTCGGATGTGTTCGTGTGGTGAATGTGGTTCTCTTAACAATGGTGTCACTTGACTGCAGATTACGAACATATGAATAATTATATGTATATATACAAAACCATATGACCTAACTGATACAATTAAGCAAATATGTGTTACAGGGTGGTCGAAAGAATTGTGTTGACCTATTTAAGATGTGTAAATTTATGTTTCCGGATATAATGTTCCAGATTTCTTTGCAATCTGATAATAATCTTTTGTGGCATTTAGTATTATAAATGCATTATAACATTTTATAACTTTTCATGCACATAGTTATTACGTCTCATACACATACTTATTTTCCTACCTTTTAATAAAGCTCTAACGATAAATGGACCATGAGATGTAATAAACTGCCGGTGATGTCACAATGGTGTGACTCGAACACCACTCATATCTGCCAATCAACAGCTCTCATTAATAAAACATCTTATTTTACCTTCGTTTACCATACGTTTAAATGAATATGAGGCGGATAACCTTTACTTTTGATAAAAACAAACTGTCAGATCATACATTGTCAAACAAAATATGCAGTCACTGTGCGGTGACGTGGATGTGGTACTCTATAATTTCCACATCCGCTTATTCAATCCCACCCATCATAATCCATTTACTGCCCAAATCATGACCACTAAGTATATACCATTCAAATCGATACTGCCTCATCCCTCCTTTAGGAGGGTAAGGTTCATCCCCATTCGTGTGTGTGTTTGTGTGTGTGTTTTTACATCATCACTCACACAACCATGAACGGAATCTCATATAATTTTCAGGCCATTTCGCTCCCAGGGATGGGCATATGGAAGGATCGATTATTTTTTTTGGCATGGATCCGGCACATGATCCGGATTAAGGAACGTCATCAAAGAATATACACAAATTTATTGCACTAATGAACCTGGGAATATGGACTTAACAAGTGAATGCAAATACGGGTTTGGGACCACTCAAAAAAGGTAGCCCCCCCCCCCCACATGGCGGAAGCTTGCATTCCTTAAATTACAGATTTCTAGTTTGACAATGTTTACTACGTAGGAACAAACATATTGCCTACCTATTTTCAGCTCTAAGATTTCCATTTTCTTAAAGCCAGCTATCTGTGTGATATTTGTTGAAAAAAAAATGGTAAAGATAAAGTGCCACTGACGTGATATATTACCCGTAATGTAAATATAAGGAGTTTCAGAATATGTCCGAAACCTGAATGCTTGTAAAATCTAATCAGTAAAGGGTTAATGTAGATGGACTGGAAAGTTAATGCCAAAAGAGTGGGGCCAATTTTAGATTGTATATACGAATGGAATTCCATTGGAAAAGTAATAGCCAATGACCTGTCTGACCTTTTTCGATTTTTAATGTTAATACACAATATGCCTAGCTACCAAATTCACGAACGAGTGGGTTTGACACTCCCTTAATTGTATTACTGTCATCGTAGGTCTGTACTTACACATTCTACGGCTTGGCCTAACCCCCATGAAATTGTGGTAACAAACGACATAACAAATTGGTAATTTTAAGTCCTTTTTTTGCAGGAGGGTCAGGCATGCACCCTGCCTGGATAACAAGGCCCTTGCATGGATGGCTTCAGCCAACTCAAAGCTAAAACCCGTTATGTATATCAATCCTTGAAATTTGATTCTGAAGCCAGGAATAATACAAAGCATAGAAAGTGCACTTATTACTACAATTTTATCTCCTTTAAGTATTTGTTAATATTATAATAAATGACCAAATAACCCAACTTCCTGTTGATAAATGTGTGTACATAATATTTTGTTTTCTATTTTATTATTGTACCAATTAATCACATTTATTAAACCATGTGCCTTAGGGCCCCTGGGGTTTACCCATGCAGTGACAATGAGGACACGACAAATTACTGGAGAATGAATATTAGATAAAGTTCATTATAATCAGAGATTATTTTATTCATTCTTTGCTATTTCTATTGGCTTGTTATAGCTTAAATATATGAGAATAAGGCAAACATGTGTGGTTAAATTTTTTGGACAGATTGCTGACTGCACAGAGCCCCAAGAGTGTTAAGATCCCACGAGCGTTGGTCGTTCCAGCCCAAATAAAGTTGAACGTTCATGAAAATGTACGTTACTCATATGAAGGAGTTGGCATCTACAAATTAAGTCAAAAGCGGGGACCGTGCAATAACTAACTGTCGCTTGTATAGCTCTTGACTTATAAGTTGTGTCAAGCAGACTATGGACTGCAAACAGTTGGGTGTCATTGGGTACTTTGACCCGTTTCATTTAAAAGCCAAGGTGTCTGGTCCGCCAAGGTTTCGTCGGTAAACATAACAATCACGGATTCGTTTTTAGACTATAAGGTAGAACCTCTGACATTAGCCTGACTAGAAAGTGTCCAATTTAACGAACCATGAAGTTACTCATTTTCATTAAGCTTATTTAGTCTTTATATCACTGGAAATGAGATATCCGACCGGAAACACACCTTCAAGTGCTCAGTGTCGTCTGCACATTGAAATTAACCATCTATACTCACGCCATTAATTGGCGCCAACATTGTACAAGTGTTCACATGATCACTTTCCTGCCATTTTCATATCTATGTTGTTATTAGAGACTAGACTAATTATACGCAAATTCAAACACCTACCAACAACCGCAGCAAAAATATGTTGCCAGAAGCTAGAATAATGTCGTAATGACAAGAGGCGTCATTATCTTTAATCGTTTACTATAAACACATAAATTGCAGTGGCACTGGAAAAGGCGGAACTGCCAATGTGTCAAGTTACACTTCTGAAACACTCTCTCTGAAGCCCCACCCAAATGTAAAAAAAACCTGACTAAATGGAGTAAATGAACACGTGAGTAAACTTAAAAGTAAAGACAGATTTTCTATACTTCATATGTGATTACTACTTAGATGTGATTAAAATATGCATTAAGATGGCATTTGTTTTACAAATATGTTCATAGCATATGAATGATAAAAAATGAGTTTCTCTTAAGCTGTTCTTATCTTCAGAGTGGAATGAAAACTTTTAACATTATTCAGGTAGAGGTGTTACCAGTTCCTCTTCAACAGTTTGATTATGACAAAAGACAAAACAAACAACAGCTGTCTTTCAGTGCAGACCAGGACAAAGACCGATAACGGGTATAGCTCTTTTTGCAACCATATTATATGAATGAAGATTTCTTTCTGTCATGGCCTTGTTTGGGTAATCAGATTTCTGGTTTAATTTAATGTTATTTAATTTACTTTATAAATAATGTGCTTTTGATCACCTGAAATGTGACACTTTTATTTTTTTTCCTTTAACTTTGTATTCGATGACGTTTTATAGGCATAATTATCCATGCAAATCGATTTAAACGACACAGATACTTTTTCTAATTTAGCTAACAAACAATATGTGTGAATCCTTACAAGTACAACGCTCTGCATGTGAATAGGGTCTCAGCGACAATAGGACTAAATTCCACCAAGTGGTTTGCGCTCGGGTTGAATCAAAACGAAAAATACAATGACTTAAGTATATAGCTCTATCCCGTTTATTGAATCACAGACCTAAAGATGAGCCATTCAGCTATAAGAAGCAAGTGGAAGCAGTGAAAGGAAACGGAAACAATCGTTTTTTAAGCGGTAGGTTTCAAATTTACTAACACTAATTTGCGACGAGGCTCCATGTAATTATACTCTTACCATCTAATATGGCCAGAGAAATGTGTTTTCGTATTACCTTCTGTCGATCTAGTTCTGTAGACAAACGTATATACTCCTTCTTAGAAACTTATCTGAACTTGTCTCAGATTGGCTGTCTTATCTATGGACTCTCTTATCTCTCGCAGTTGATATATTCCTGGCGGCTGAGTAATTTTATGAGTGAATGTTCAAGTCAAGAAGACAATGTACAAGACATGAAGAAGAAGTAGAAGAAATATTTTAAGGAAATATCAAGTAATAACCAACGAAGGTAATAAAGCTGAATCAAAGGCAGTCTTTGTCATTTGGCGGTGGTGAGGGTGCAGCCCCTCATGAATTCGCATGACCGACCCATGTATTTTGTGGTCATTATAACTATAATGTATATGATTTCTCTCCAAATATGTGTCAGCGAGCTAGTGCTCCTAGATGTGTCAACAGATATTTGCTTGGGTGTGTAACGCAGGAACACCCCTTAGAATAATTGGGTCAACCACAAGAAGGCAGATTTATATATCACCGTAAATATCACCAAAGTATGTTGTAAACAACCATCTAAATTAGGGCATGCATTCAAATCTGTGTCAAACGGAACATGAGGTCAGACGGTCAGATATTAACAGGTCAGTTCCGGAAGGGGCCGATTTGCTCTGCTGGGCGTGGCTTTGTGACTTTAAGTGAATCAGTGATTCGAGAGGGCGTGGGTGGCTCAGGCGTGACGCCTGGCCTTTAACCAGTTTTGAGATTCATAAATTGATATAATACTTTCAACCAAACGGATATTACAAAATACTTAAATCATTTAATCCCATGTTTGATGCTGGTTTTACTTTCATATGGTCCTGTTTCAGACAGCTAGTCCCTAAATGAAATGTTTCATTCATGTTTGGTAGTTGTGATTTAGTTCTCGACCATTTAACAGGTTTTGTGATATATGCTTCGTCGGAGGGGCTATAAACATTTGTAGTGCATGAACCTATATCAGCCTTTGAGGTTGTTGACTTCAACAGTCACCACAAATGAGCCATTAATTTTTCCATAGCTATTTTCCCGCTCTAATAAACAGTTCTTGGGACTTCGAAATCTCCACAAATTCCCAAAATCATCGTTTCTTAAAAGCCCAAAATATACATAGACACATCAATTAACTTTTTAAAGTAAAGTGTATGAAAGACTGGCAACTGAAAACAACACATTTAGTCTACATATCTAGTCTGTATAATGATTTGTACAAATGAAAATAGGTTTTTAGGCCTACATATTCTCGAATTTAAGAAAATACACCGTATGCGTTACAAAATGTTGTTTCAGATCAGACAATTTCGACGAACAATTATAGCGCTTATAATTATACATTCAGTGGCGGATCTAGAAGGGTGGGGGAGGGGGTGGTCCAGGCCCCGCGGGGCCTGGACCCCTTCCTTTTGAGTCTTTTTTGAGGGGTTTAAACAGATTTTTGCGACCTACACCCCTTTTCCGAATCTGTGCATGGACTCTTTCCTTGTGATTTCTTTTTAGTCTTCCTATATAGTTGACCCTTTTCGTTCCAAAATCCTTGATCCGCCCCTGGGTACATTATGATTCATCATGTTATGGGATCATATAGTTCAATGGACATTACAGCATAAATATTGGATGATCCATTTAATCTATATCGAAAAATAGACGGATGATAAAGAAAGACACAATGTAGTATTCGAACTTCTGAGGAAATATCGTGTTAATTCGGTTAGGGTTGTATGTCAAATACATTAAAAATTTCAAATTTAAAAGATTTAATAACAATTTTACTAAAAAAGGTTAATAAGCACGTAGAGACAGCAGTGTGACACAGTGACATAATTAATGAGAGCATACTGTGCAGGCCTGTTACGATGATTAATGTTTCGAGATTTTTATTATGGGGTCACGTATGTCTTGATATAGTTACGCTCAACTCTGGGCGTGGCGAACGCGTCTATAATAATAATGCCCTTTGGCGTAACTACCCAAGTGAATACGAGGTATCATACAAAAGGAAATATCATCGGGAAATTATAGTGACTCGAGCATCAAAGTGGACGCTTTTACCATAGTAACCTTGCATGACGTCACAATGAGTTTTGGTGTAATATCCCTGCCTCGTCCAAAAACTGAGATAATCACATGCATTTCCCATTTGCAAAAGGAAATTTTCAAATGGAAGCGGGTACCGAAATTACAATAAGAAAATGGTAATTATATGATTATAATCCAGTTATATCAGATTTTAAATGCATTTTGTTAACTTTCTAGTATTTCTAATCCTTGCCCAGACACATTTATATAATATGAATTTCTTATTTCCGTAAAGAATAGAAAAAGTATATGTAAATGGATGCCCCAAAATCAGTACATTTATAGTCGTATAAGTTGAGATGTATGACCATATGGGAGTTTAATCAGATATATATATATGTGTGTGTGTGTGTGTGTGTGTGTGTACTCTAACATATTATGCATACGCCTACTCCAGGTGATATTAATGATGTTTAATGATGCTCCTTTATCCATCGTTCCATATTTGAATTTTTTTATTCATTAATGTCGGTAAAAAAATTATAACCTTACCGTGCGCTGAACTTCGACCATTTTCCTTGCTTTAACAATACTGTATTCCCATGCCTTGAAATTATTTACAAAACTAAAATAGGCTGTCGGTGAACTAAAAGAGACCGAGGTCTGCCTGCCTCACCGGTAAAGCTAAGAAAATCACCACGCGGCCGGAACGCACACGGGGCGCTGGCGTGAATGGATCACTGTGGCGACGATGTCACGCTTGGGAAACGCTGTCTCTCATCTCCCATATGATTTAGATATTTTACATAGCTAAGTATATATGTAACACAAGTTAGCATGTTCCGGATGACGGGTATCAGGCCGGTGAGATATGCATAGTGTACAATGATCTATACCCCCAGGTCTCCCTGGTCAATGAACACGATGAAAACACCGGGACACCCATCTCTCTGACAAGATAGCCTGTCCTCATCTTCTCTAGCATCATTGCCTCCAGACCGCATTAATTGCTGTATCGACTTCCCAGTTTTGCTTCAGTGAAAGCCCGGGACTCTTGTGTTATATAGATACACCGCGAGCAGATTATCCAAGCATAGATGCACAAAACAAATTTTGTGGGCTGGCCTGTAACGAGAGAAATTGAAACGGTTGCACGGGAGATTTTGCTCACTAAAGTCATTAGACTAAGTGTTTTTATATTAATACTCTGAATGTATATATTTATAATATAAATGATGAACTTGAAGTATAAAACTTCAAGAACAGGATTTAGGAAAAGGAGGGGTCCAATTCAAACCCAGTCGGACCAATGACAAAACCTCGCCTTTTGTGCTGAACCTTTTGGGATGCTATTAGATATAATACATACGATTTATATATGTTAATGTCACTTAATACGTTTTAAACTCAATTTTTTGCATCATTTCTTTAGAAAGATTATACCAAAGTTGGTTTCCTGTGTATTAAGGTTACTTTTGTTAAACTTTCATGTTTCGCATATAGTGCTTTCTTTGTCCGTATCATGTATCTGCAGCAGTTTTGTATTTGATTTTTTTTTACACGAGTCTGGATTTTACCGTTTTATACGGCAATGCAAATGATCAACATAACATATAATTTGGCCTCTATAGGACTTCACTTTTTATGCTAGTGCAAGCCTGCATAGCAAATCATTCTCCTTGGGATGTTTTTGAGAGCAAAAGAGTAAGGTCTTTACGTATAAGTGCATGCCAAAAGAGTCATATATCAGAAGCGGATCCAGGGGTTTCGGGGAGGCCCTCCCTTTCTGAGCCGCAGCAACTTCTTTAAGGGTTTTAGACCAGTTTTTCCCGCCTGGACCTCCCCCTCCCCCTTTTCCGGACCTTTGGACCTTTATTTTCAGTTTCGGTGTTAAGTGTTCCTGGGTTTGACCCCTCCTTTTCCTAACTCCTGGATCCGCCAGTATTAAATAATGGCTTAAAATTGCTTTCCTGAAAAATTGACACATTGTCCTACTGACGCTTTCTCTTGTTTTAAAACAATTATTCTTTTCTTTAATTTTTCGACCTATTTTGATTTTGTTTGTTATATCCGATAGAGCTACGTGGTGTCTTTTAAACTTGTAAACAGATTTTTTAATTCATCAATTTTATGCATATAAAATACCAAATCACAAAGAATGCCTCTCCTTTTTTCACGAACTATTTTGATTTTGTTTGTTTTATCTGATAAGGCTGGGTTTGGTCTTTTAATCGTTTACACAGAATTTTGAAATTCGTTAATTTAGCAAATTTTGAAACTTTGACAAAGTTTTTCATCTTGTTTGTTTTATCTGATAGGGCTAGGTATAGGCCCTTAAAGCTTTAGAACAGAAATATGAAATTCTTAAATTATACAATTTTTTGTAAAACATATCACAAAATTTTGTTTGATCGGTTTTGATTAAGTTTATTTTATCTGATAGGGCTTGGTTTTGGTTTTTTAACTGCTACACATAACATTGAAATTTATTATATGCAAATTTAATCCAAACTTTCTTACGAAATCACAAAAAGAAAATGCTTCTCCTCCTTTATTCCTTGACCGATTATGATTCTGTTTGTTTTATCTGATAGGGCAATGTGTGGACTTTTACACTTACCAATTTTTTTTTATCAAAATTACTAAATAAATTATGCTCCTCTTTTATGTCTTTACCGATTTTGAGTCTGTTTGTTTTATTTGATTAGGCTTGGAGCCGTTTACACAGAATTTTGAACCTGCATATTGAGCCTTTTGAGATACCAATTTCTTTGATGAAAAGTTCGTTCATTGTACGTAGTGAATGTCATAGCTCGGTTCAAATGCGGTCTGATGCATTAAATAAAAATGCAAATATACTATGTTACTTTCCCAAATGCAAATGCTTCCAGATTTTTCAAATGGTTCATCATTCATTGCATTTGAATGCAATTGCAAATGCATTTATATATTTTCAAATGCATATACATAACTTAAATGGCAGTTAAATTTTTAAATTATTTTACAAGGAAATGTTTCAGTCAAAGTATATTTGATTTCTGTTTGAACTTTTTATGTGCTATTTGCATAATTTTGTACATGAAATACATATGACAAAAGTAATGATCTGTTCTTTAGGAACCTTAACATAAAACTTTGAACAAAATTCTATATCTAAGTCAATAAGAAGATTTAAGTCACAATTAACTTTATTCTGTTAAGCTAGTGTGCCGTATCTATAATTAATTACTGCAAAGGAGTATATAAATCACAAATGTGAATTACACCTGATGTTTATAGGTGATTGAAACATTTTCACGGACAGTCTGTTACGTTCTGGACGGAAGGTTTTTCCCGATTTAGAGAAAATCATTTCTGCTGGTGTCGATGAGGTGGGGTACACATATATACATCTGACTCAATATTTGCTATAGTCCAGGCATGTGCTGGACATTGTCCTTCCAATAGGCCAAGGGTCGGATCCAAGATCGAGGAACTTTGGGGGGGGGGGGGGGATTGGAGTCGGAGGGTTATCTACCCCGGATCCATGGACAGACGCAAAGGGGGGACAGGGGGGTTCGCCCCAGAAGCTCGCGATTTAAAAATATTGATAGTTTGGAACTGTGCTATCTATATGCAGTACATTTTGAGAAATATTTCACTAAACAGTTCTCATTTATTAAGCATGCTTTATTTATTCCCGTTCATGCTGATTGTTTTCTCTTAAATCTTCGTGAATCTTCTGGATCGTTATGGAAATCAAGGGAACCATCTTTTGGGGTTTTCTAAGTGCAAACTCCTTTACATTTTTTGGCACCGGTACATCCCCGTGTATGTTAATAAGGTCCAGAGCAGTTGACCTCGTTTGACCCATATTTGACCTGAGATAGGTTTTCAAATGTCTCAGTATAGTTATGCTTCTCTCCCACTCACAGTTGGTGATTTGAAGTATTGCATATATTTTCAACACTGTCGTGACATTATGATAGAATTGAACATCACACAATGTTAACGACTCCTCAATACTTTTTGGCTTCATGGGCGATTCTTTTTTTTTAAATTCAGTATACCACTGACGTAGTTCTGATTTGAACAGAGTTTCTGAATCAATATTATCTATAGAGAAGTCATTTTAATCTCAGCTGACTATAAGACATCTGAGCTATAGTAATGGTCCTTTGTCCGTCGTTCGGCCGTCCGTGGCACATTTTGAAACCGTTCATTCTAAGAATTCTACATACAGTTAGATGTCCCAAAGTTCTCCTACAAAACAAAAACCTGAGTCACTGCGACTTCTTCCTTTGAGAAATTAAGCGAAAACCTCCGTTTTCCATAAAAACCTATTGTTACCTTTCAAAACTGCCCATTTTGAAAACCACTGGTGTTATTGTATTTATGTTTCATATAACTATTCCTGTGTATATTTCCTATGTACATGCCATAATTAGGTCAATATTGCCTAAATTGTAAAAGTTATGGGCTCAAACATAATGCACTTTGTAAAAATCAGGAAATATATTTACTTGCCTAACAAGATAATTGCTGAAACTAGAGACCTTTTTCCATGGATATAACATTATTTTAATAAAGATTCAATTATGTATCAGAAATCGGATTAGAATTTTGGAAATTATCTAAGTTATTAGCATAATTATAAAATCAGTACCTTAAATTTGGCCCAACTTTGAGGATGACACATTTTTTTCCCTATAAGTACTGTGGATCTATTTTTTCACAGCATGTACACATAAGGATATAATCTGTAAAAATCTTAAATTTGAAAATAAAAGCTGAAAAATTAGGCTAGATATTAAATTTTTTTTTTTGGGGGGGGGGGGGGCTTTTATTGAATTCACTGGCATTGTCAAGCAGCCCACTTTGGTCACTGAAGGTCATGCAGTGCAGCTCTTCTCCGCTTACCTGATTTATAATGGGTCACTGGGGAGCAGGGGCCACGGGTATACAGTTATTCTCATATCATCCCCCCCCCCCATCCAACCAAGTGTGATGCAAAAATTGTAATTTTTTTTAAATGTATTTCCTGAATGTAAAGCTGTTTCTACTCCGTTGTTCAAAACCGTTCTAAATCAAGAAGTAATCCATAATGCCATGTTGTGGTAATGTAACATGTTTAAAGGAATCAATTTCCTTTAAAATAATTTTAACAAATTAAAATATAATTAAACCCATCAGAAAGTATAATTTGACAATATATGAGCCAATTATGGATATATAAAGGTGCAATTTAAAACTGGGAATTCTGAATCAAGTTATATTTTCAGTATTTATTGATTTGCAAATTTATAAAATATATACTTATAAAATATATACTTATCAGATTCGGCGAACATATATTTAATATTAGATTATCACCATTTAGCAGGGCCATTTCCTCTTAGCTTTTCAGATACTAATGTGTATATAAAAAATAGGCCTAATAAGTTTATTTTGCATTTGCTAAAATTTTCCAAAATTCAGACGAGCGACGTGACCCATGGGTCCCTTGATTCAAAACAAGGTGATTCTCTCATCATATTTGGTACTAGCTTGTTCAACTTTGAAAGAACAGCCATTTGATGCAAGTCTGTAAATCTGGCGGTCATTTCACTTGCCATGTGGTCAAAAAAGTTTTGCATTGACGCATATTTTCTGAAGAACTGCACAACATAGTAGTTTGAACATTATTCCTTGGATTTTGCAGACTCTCTCCAACTTCACCTCATGCAATGTCAAGTTTTTCACATTATTCTACAGTTCTTTGTCGCTGCTGCCCCCGTTGCCCCTGTGGATTTGGCGCCCTGAGGCCAGAGGGTTGCAGCTCATGTCAACTGCCATCTCTGACAGATATAGATCTAGTTCTTATGAATCCTTTCTAGTGTCTTCACTTTCATCCATGTAGGAGAATAGACATGGCCACCAAGCAAGCCGTGCTTACCCCAGTGAGCGAACCCAATATATATTTATTCAATACCTGTCCAAGTGGTAAGCTCAAGTGGCAAAATATGTTCAGCTAACATCAAACGATTTGTATACCTATATGTGTTAATTGATTTTTTCCCACCTGTAAACTTTTCAGGAGAGAAAATAATTTTGGGAATAAAAGTTCTGATATAGGTGTTCTTAATTTTTGGTGATAGACTAAATATTAACGCATGCATTTTGATGCTACACTTGCCCTTTGACAGAATTTGTATTTGACTTGTGACTCATATTTCAAATGCAAATGCAAAGCATTTTTTTTGCAGATGTAAATGCACTACATCAACATTGCATTTGAATGAAATGTGGTTTTCCAAGGTCGCTGTATTAAATGCAAATGTGCAAAATGTAAATGCATTTGCATTTTGATCCAACTCTGGATGATATTGCATACTTTCTTGTTACGGGGTGCAGAATGAACAATATTTCACTGACTTTTTTGTCTATTCCATGTACATGACTCACGTAACGTGTACAACAAAGATTGCAAAATGGATTAGACAGAAAACTCATTTCATTTAATAATCAATAAAAAAAACAGGACGAATAAAAAATTATCATATCATATTTTACATGATTTGCATTCATTTCTTATTCATCTTGATAGTAAAACATTTGCAATAAGGCCTTCAGCGAAAAAATCAATACAAATCATTAGACAAAAAAGGCTTTTGATGTAAGCCAGGGAAAACCCTGTCAATCCCGTGTTAGATTTTCGTATCCCTGTCTTTATGCAGTCTGTAGGTTTCTTGTTCTGAAACAATTACAACACAGAAATCGGGACCATTTATTCCTGATTTAATTCAAAGAGGTTTCGACGTTTTTAGCCCACGATAACTAAACTTACTGTATTTAATGCGCATCTTAATTTATTGCAAATATTTATTCAAGTAAACTCCAGCATGAACTACATTGCTGCAGAATATTTATTTTCTGATATGACTGATATTAGGAATAGTCATTTAGTAAAATATAAGAATTCCCCCCCCCCACACACACACACAAATATCCATTGTCATTTATTATGGACCCATAGAAAATATGACACACCAGATTACCAGTGCTTCCGGTACACCTTTTTGTCAATGTTGTTTGCTGTGTACATGCCGGTTCATGCATGTCTGTCAGCGTCATTTGTCGAACTGCTGCGTTAGCTGTCACAAGAGTTAGTGTCACAAGACCACTCGCTTTCACTTCCTCGTTTGTCAGAGCTTGTCATAGTAGCTACGACGTTTACCAGGGCAAACCTCACTGGACAGTGTACAATATGGCTTCACCCGGCAACCGCATGCGATGGGACCTCGGCAAGGAAGACATCGTCCAGAAAGCCGACCAGCTCATAACCGAGTCTAAAGCCGTGTACGACAAAATAGGCAGCCTAAAGGAGGATGAGGTCACATTTGATACTGTGTTAAAGGTATAAAAAGTAGTTATCATTTTGGTCCGTTGTTTTTAACGGCAATTATGCTAAATTCCGTGTGTGTGTGTTGGGGGGGGGGGGGGGGGGGGTATGAGTAATGAATTAGAGGACTGTAATCTATAAGGTCAGTTTGAATGGCTCAAGGCTTTTTTCATGATATATTTTTATCTTGTCACAGCCTAATTAAATTTAAGTGTTATGATAATATGATTTAACTTTATAAGATAAATGATTTGACATAATATAAGTGACATGATTAACATAATCTTTGAAACATTAAAAAACTTAAGTTCATTGCTATTGCTATATGAACATATACCTTTTATATATTCCCGGCAGAACTATAGAAACCGGGCTTCAGCCTACCGCCGGTAAAACGGGTGTCGCATAATAAATTGTTTCCTGGAAAAGGCCGATACATATCATTTTCCTCAGAATTCCCGTATTTAATTTTGCTCATAGCTGGAGTTTATTATATTAGAGGAGGAGGGGTCCGGGGAACCTTGGTTCCCCGTCTGAACGGGGGTGTGGGGGCCAAGCCCCCACCTAAAGCTTAATTTTCCTGTTAAAATAGTAAATGGTTTCCCATTTTCGCGATAGATGCCTCTTCAATCGCAGATATAAATGAACAAAACTTGCTCCTGCTGGTATCTCGTCTTCACGGCTCACTTAGAAGCCTGTAGGGCTCCTAGTCCAGAGATCGTAGGTTCGATTCCGGATTCAGGCGACTTCTGATGCTTAGTAGTTATGTTAGAAGAGTTGAGTGTAGGGACATCTACAGGGAAAAGTAGGAGTTAAAATAGGGAATGAGAGGTGACAATTTTATTTAAATGTACCTCAATACAAGCGAAGCCCGTGTTCTATAGTGGCTCCATATTCCCTAATAAAGGGGTGTATGTGGGTCAATTCTGTATATTTAACAACCTACTATATACCAGAGGATAAAAAGTGGCAACTCTTATACTTTAAGTAAAGTTAATTTTGTTTTGTTTTTTATATAAAGCTTTCAGCCTGTTCAGTTGCTATTTGAAAGCAATTTTGAAGCAAGATGACCAAGAATTATGAGCATATTACTCCCAGACTGGTGTAGCTAATATTATCTTTTTGCTGGTGTATCTAGGCCCTGGCTGATGACAGCAGAGAGTATGCCACCCAGAGGAACATGCTGGACTTCCTACAGCATGTGTCAGCAGACAAGGAGCTCCGTGAAGCCAGTGTTGCTGTGGATAAAAAGCTCTCTGATTTTGATGTGGAAATGAGGTAATAAAACATAAAGAATGTCAAGTAAATCCCTAAGACAGATTTGTGAAAACTTGACAGAACCACCAGTGTATTAGCAATGAGTTCTAGATTTGTATTATTTAAAGTGTGGACATTAAAAACCTTAAACACAGAAAGTTAAATAAGATTGTATCATTTTATTTGTAGGGGTTAAATTACTTCAATCAGTAAACAGTGCCAGCCATTACATAGACCATCCCTTGAAAAAAAATATGCAGTTGAGCCATGTTTATCTACACTGATGTTAAATATGTTTCAGAAAATATATGTTTACACCTGTTGTATTTTGCAGATCCTGTTGTGCAAATATATTTCATGCCACTAATGGAGAATATGCTTTAGTGACAATCTTTCATTGTTATTATAGCATGAGACAAGATGTGTTTGACCGCCTGCTTATGGCAGAGAAGAAACTGATGGATGGCCTGAGTCCAGAGGGCAAGAGATTCCTGGAGAGACTGGTCAAGCTTGGGAAGAGAAATGGTTGGTAAAATAATCAAAATTATCAAATGCCACAAGCTAACAAGTGTCATATTACATTATCAAGAAGATCCCTTAAGTTGTAAAAAGAAATGAGTAAAAACAAACTTATAGATTAAGATCAAATTATACCAAAACATGTTATAATAAAGCAATTACTATTTAGTTATTTTATTTATTAAGGGATTATCTATACAGAAATTTTTTTAATCCTAGTTCAGACCATGTCAAAACAGGAAAGTTGATTTATATTACCTGAAATTATAACTCTTGCTTTTATCAGGAATACAGTCATTGTCAGAAGTTGTAATTTTAAATTCTCTACATGTGTTGTTGCTGATTTGTTTCCCAGGTCTGCATTTGCCAAAGGATGTCCAGGATCAAATAAAGGAGATCAAGAAAAGAATGAGTGACCTCAGCATTGACTTCAGTAAGAATCTGAATGAAGAAAATACAGTGTTAGAGTTCAGTGAAGAAGAACTAGGTATGTATGTGCTTCTTCAGTGTAGCTGAACTCTGCCTATCTAGTACTCTATGCTGTTTTCATAATATACAAAATTAACCATTAAAATGTAAATTGCAGAATGTCTGTCAACTTGCTTGAACTGAAACTTAACATTTTCTCCATGAAACTATTTTTTTGCTTCTTGTATTTGTCATTAAAAGGTTATTGACACCTGCCTAAACTGGCACATGCTGCCTCTGTTCTTGTTCTTTTTTGAAGTATCACATTTGATTTTTGTTTCAGTTGGCTTACCTGAAGATTTCATCACATCTCTAGATAAGGTAGTACAGTAATTTCATGTAGTGTATTACGCAAAATTTTCTTAACTTGCAGTCATGTTTCCGTTCATGAAAGCTAATTTATATAACACGTTTTAAGTCAAGATAATCGAGAAAATTGTTGTTGTTAACTGTAAACTTACAGTGATAACTTATTTATCAAATTGTGAAAATGTTTGAACTGGACTGATGTCAGTGCAACTGGCTATGATCTTGTTTGATTATTGTGTCTGGCATGTCTTTGTTTCCATGGTAGCTGTGTCAGTAAAAAAAGGGAATACTTTCACTTTCCAGACGGAGGCAAGGAAATACAAGGTGTCCTTGAAGTATCCTCATTACTTCCCTTGTATGAAAAAAGCTAGGAATCCAGAAACAAGGAAACGTTTAGAGACGGCCTTCAACTCAAGGTCAGTAATATATTACCAGCAATGAACACTTGATGTTCTGGAAAAATCACTTGTTCATGGATTCTCGTTTTCATTATAATATCATAATTGATCATGTATTTTTGGGTAGACCAGGTGTTCATGAATTTGGATTTTAAAATAATAGGCATTTTTAGATTCCCCTGTTTTTGGAAAAAAAGTGCAAAATCCTGTCGGTTAACAGCCAATATTGGTTTAGCTGCCACATGCTGGGATATATTAAGGGAAATTTTTTTTTGTTCATTAAACATAGCATTATCCTGTTAAATAGATATGTTTCCTTCTCCAATGCTTAATTTGTTACTCTTAAATTTAAAATGTCTCTTTATGCTTGCAGGCTGAATTAATAAAAGAAAACCAAATGTATATATTATATAAGGAATTGTTACTTTCCAGGTGTAAAGATGAAAATGGTCCCATCCTTGAGGAGCTGGTCCAGCTGAGACAGAAGGTACATGCAGCAAATTATGTATTGAGACAATTCTGCATGATATCAGTACTGACAGGGCTGGAACTTTTTGAACGGCAGGCCGGTCATTTGAATGGCTGTTTTAAGTAAAGTTGGTGCAACTCTGAAGGTAGCAGATAAAAACAATTTTGTCATGATCATCTCACAACTCAAACTGATATTGCTTCCACCTATAACTCTATCCAGAGAGAAAATAATCTGATTTACTAAAATTGTGAAGCCATCCATAAGGAAATTAAGATAGAGAGCCTTCAGTGAAATTGACAACTTTGTATATATTCTTTGTGGAAGATTATAATAGTATGTTGAATCATATTGAAAGTCTTTGTCCTCTTACTCAATGAGGGGCAGTAATTTGATGTCAAGTGTTTTTATGTGGTATGGTATTATGTTTTGACGATATAAATTACAGTTTAAGAGGATCCTGCAATGATTAATATTTAAAATGTCTCAAGGCAGATGAAGCTATCTGTGTCTTGATTCACATTGGTCAAGTGTTGTATTCAGATCTTTCTGTTTCTCAGAAAGCTGACTTACTTGGCTTCCCCACCCATTCATCATTTGTTCTCGACATGCGCATGGCTAAAACATCTGAGGCTGTGGCAACTTTCCTCTCAGAGCTGGCTGTCAAACTGCAACCACTAAAAGAGGCAGAGATGCAACAATTCCTGGAGTACAAGAAGGAAGAGGTCTGTTCTGAAGTATACAATGTATAAACAAAAGCAGATACACATTTCATTAGATATTCAGCATTTATAATATTTTTTATAATGTCAAATTTTTAGTAAACTTTTTTTCATACAGAAATAAAAAACTTCTTTGGAGATGTGATTTTCTCATCCTCAAGATATATCTCCTTTTTGTTATTAAGAAAACCACTGCAACATTGGCCTAACTTAGAGCAAAAATAAAACTGAAACGTCACAGACATCCTTGGTACCTCGATTCTCATAACTTTTTTGCTGTGTTGGAGTCAGATATTTTACAACATATTTCAGCATGTGGGCATAGATAACCAGTTGAGTATGAAATGCTCTGATTTCAGCCTTTATATTTGCTTAAATTTCATTGTATTTGACAAAAGGTTATGGTTTTGTCAGAAAATATTGCAGGGTATAGATGTATCTCCTTCCTTTAAACTTGGATATGATTTATATCTGTATTGTTATTTACTCAGAATCTCTGTCTTCTCAATATATAGAATAAATAATCTTTAATTTGCATTTGCTTTGAAATCTGATGTTGTTCTCAGTGTGAAAAATATGGCTTTGAAAATGACGGAAAGATCAACATGTCAGATTTCCGATACTACATGACCATGACAGAGGAGAAGAAATATGCTGTGGATCATAATAAACTAAAAGAATATTTCCCACTGGAAACTGTCACTAAAGGGCTGTTATCTATATACCAGGTCAGTATATGTTACACATTAACATGGTTTAATGTGTATGATATAACATCATTTTTGATGTTTATTAGCTAAAATTTATTTTCAGAACATTCTGAAAAAAAACATGCACATGTTTTTAACTAATTCTCACAACACCTCTTAAAACCTCACTGATAAATTATTATAAAATTCCATAGAATCCACAAAAAATTTAAAATTAATAGGTTTGAAGGTCCATGACCACTTGGAATTTGAATATATTGTTTATTAGACATTGTGAAATCATTATTTTGATTGACAGTACCGTTATATATATAAATATATATATATATATATATATATATATATATGACTATTCCATATTAATTATGCATGAATAATTGCTGTATTTCAGGAACTGCTAGACTTGATATTTGAACATATACCTGGTGCCCAGGTTTGGAATGAAGATGTAACACTGGTAAATACATCTTGATATAAAATGTTATAAAGTTTAAAAAAATTATTAAGACTTCCTAAGTTCTCAAGGTATTTACTGGATGGTCAGGGTATGGTTGGTAGTGTTGGGACAATATGGGTTTTTGATATCATGATAATTATTCAAATTTTATCGCGATATACTGTGATATCGCAATATTTTTAATTATATATAATGGATTTATTAAGCCATCAAAAATAATATTCATAACAACCACCTTTAAAGTCTTGACTTAATACAAGGGGTTAAGTATTAATATCATTTATACCTATTATGCAAGTACCACAGAAAGACACGTTAAGTGATGTAAGTTGCATGAAGGCCCTGCAGGTTTGCAAGCTTGAGGCACGGGAAGTCCTGCCCCCATAGTCGAATCACGCTTGTCAGAACTTTCCATCAGTTTCCTATTGCTATATGGAAGCCGGAGAATCCCGGCAAATTTTCGGAGAGTGTGTCATACCAATCATGGCTAAATATACCATCCCTATTTTATATGGCAAAATATGCAACCCGTCTGGAATGTTCGATTCAGTGGTGACACTTTTATGTTGACATTTTCGTTCCATGCAATAAAAGCATATATATGTATTTATTGCTCTTTCATTATAATGTAATTTTCTCCGGAATTCTCAAGCTTTTGTCCTCTCTGATTCATCCTGCTATTTCAGGACATTTCCAACTAATCCCAAAGTCTGTAAGCACAGGGTTCCACCCACACACCTGTATTCAAATACATGTGGTTTATGAAAATAAATGTGATTCTTCGAAATAAATTTATTTTGAACCTCAAGGGCTTGCTTGTGAACAAAAATTGATATCGTGTTATCGCGATAATAGGAAAGTTGACGGTATGATACCTTAGCTGTCAGATATCGTGATAATACTGTATACCAGTAACCCATCCCAACCCTGATGGTTGGATATTTATTTCAGCACTAGTGTTGAATAAGTGTCATCATGATGGGAATTAACAATATTGTGTTTTATAATGTATCAAATAACATTGCATTTAAGCACAATGTTACATTTAAAAAAGACATGCTCATAGTTTTAATCCAGGTTGGCTAAACAGTATTATTGGCAGAATGCATGCCTATTGCAGTTAAAGAAATGCATTTACTTGTTCTTTCACCAAAATTGTATCATTTAGTCCAATCTTTGCATATGTAAACCAGACCAAAGTCATACTACTTCCAAACACTCAGTTTGGACATTTTGAAGAAATTGTAGTAATTCCATTTAGGTAGCTTCCATAGATTGAAATGGATATGCTTTTTGGTTGTTCTAAGCCTTAATTTTCTAACATTAAAAATCCTTGGCTCATTTCTACCATATTCTTATTCTAAGAGTACAGTTTCATGGACAAGATGAAGACCAACAAAAAATTATTGGTACTTTGCAATAAATTTCTGTCATGTGGAAAATCTTTTATTACATTTTCTTTTTACTTTTCAAACAGTACAGTGTTACAGACAAGAAAACTGGAAAAAAGCTGGGTTATTTTTACCTTGACCTGTTCCCGCGTGAGGGCAAGTATGGACATGCAGCATGCTTTGGCCTCCAGGTAATTACATATAATGTTAATTTTGTATAAAACTTTAGTGGACCAGAAACTTATATTTGCTGTACATATTAAACAACAGAGAAGAAGTAACAGAAAAGTAATTTTTGCTGTCAGAACCTTGGTCAGCAGAAAATGTGAAACCCATAATAAAATTTCTGCAGATCAGGATTTATTAGTGTTTTCATAGTATACATTGCTGCCATTCTATAAGTACTTTTCTAAAGTAACATACTTTTTACGGGCAAGACTCATTTTTATACTATTGTTCATACTTTTTTCAGGGGAAAAATTATTTTTCTTTATACTTTATTTGTTTAAAATCAGCATCATCTGGTGGTGATAAAAGGCTGTTTACCTGTGCTGATTGAGTTTAGTGGACATGCTCTGTCAATATTTCATTATAGTGGCTTCTTATTGGTGATAATTTTTAGCTCAGCTGACCATAGGTCATCTGAGCTATAGCAATCACCCTTTGTCTGTCCATCCTGTTGTCCATCAATCTGTATGTTAACAAGGACCAAAATCTTAAAGGCCTACCCTCTAGCGTATATCACTCGGAACATGCCATAGATGTGGGAGAAACCCATATCTGGGAGTACCATTGATATAAAAGTTGTATTCCGTGGGAATAAATCGTGGTCAACAAATGGTGTTGTGTCTTACACAACCAAACATCTCATTCAAATGCCACAGTCACCCATCAATCTTGTTCTAAGTTAATTACGAAATAGTAGTTCAAGGTGGCGACATATCGGAAAAAAGCAGCTTATCAGATTGTCCGCCCAGTTTCAGATAGGATCCATTATGTCGACCAATATCTAGATACTTGGTCTACTAGATTATAGAGACAACAAAAGATGAAATATAATGCACATTATGGGTACAACTGATTCCCGATTGAACTAGAGAGTAGGCTCATTTAACCTAGAAATTTCTAACTTGATATCCAAGTAGGTTCTTTGAAAGTCTCTTTGAATACGAAAAAGTAGGTTTCAGTGACCTTTTTTTGCAAGTTTCGAAAAATTGTTGTGTTTTTAGCACTTCACAAATCACACCTGTGTTAGTGTTTAGAAATTTGGACTCCGCCCTTTAACTAAAACATATTGCATCAACTGCGCTTAACACATTTTTACCATCAGGGTTGGCCGGTAAGAGCCAACTGAGATGGCTAAAGCCAGCTAAAGCCATCTCGGTCAGTACTTCAAAAGTGGCCAATACTGAATATTACTGGTTAATACTCCTCAATTGAATAAAAAATGCCCCAAACCTTATAAACAACAAAAAATTCTTTTTAACACATTTTTATTGTAATACAAGCTTGATCATTGTACACTGTCCCAGGAAATACTACAGGAAATTATTTAAAATGACACAAAGTCAAGGATTATGACACAGATAAAGCAAATACACCAGTTTAGCAAAGTATTAATGATACTGCAGGGGAAACCAAGGTTAACTTAGAGCAGTAATATGCATGCTTTAACTGTAAAGATTTACAGTTGGTACAAACGTTTGACCTGTCAACTGACATAAGTTCAGTGATAAATGTCACAAATAAGGTGCTCCACTGTGCCATTTCATAAGAATCACTCTGTGCCTGATAGAAGGCCACCAACTTGGCGGCTTATCACAAGCCTGAGTAATAAAGTATAATGTATGAATGATTTGTCAGATGACCAGTATGGTGACCAGTAACAGCCAGTATTTGCCAGCTATAGGCACTGGCAGGAACAATATGAGTAAAAACTGGCTTTCTGCCAACCCTGTTAACCATGCAAAAAAAAAAGAAAAATGGGCCCAGCCAGTTCTTCAGAACTATTGCGGACACAATTGCAAAATTTAAAAATTTTCAGCTGTTGATATATGAAATTCATATTTTAGATAAAATATCAAAGTAATGCTTACATGGATCTTTCTTAAATGTGTTAGACTTAATGAGCATTGGAAGCAATTTCAACTGTAGAAGACTGGTGGCCCCATCTATATTTTGATTTATTTTTATGCAGTTCTTTTTTTTTTTTTTCTCAAAATTACTGGGCAGGTCTTAACAAAGCACAAATCATAACCACTTGACCTAAAAAGTTTTTACTCCAAGTCTGCATAGATCCTTTGTAAGTCTCTTTGCATACCAAAAATAAGGTCTCTGTAACCAGTATTTTGCAAGTTATTCCTGTTCTTTGTATTTTTAGAACTCAAAATTATAACAATACAGACTGTTCAAGTCAGCTGAGCGTCATGACCCATGGTTCATATGTTTTTTTCTGCAATTTTGCCAGTGTTTTAAAAAAATCCCTGGATAAATGGGACACTGGTATATATATATATATATATATATATATATATATATATATATATATATATATATATATATATATATATATATATATATATATATATATATATATATACACACCCTTATACCTGAATCTTGTTTTTTAAGTATAGCATGCTGCAAAATTTTATAAATATTGGGCTATTTGGCATAGAATTTTACTTTTTCATGCAGCTTACACTTTTTTTTAAACCCAGAGTGGCTGCATAATTTACATACATTGCATGAAGAATGTATACATGTCAGAGTAACATTAGATCAGATCCAGACTCTGCATTGGTATCATGTTTGACTGGTAATGTGGTTTCAGCCAGGATGTGTACAAGATGATGGTAGGCAGATGTCTGTGGCAGCCATGGTGGCCAATTTCACCAAACCAACTGCTGATAAACCTTCCCTGCTGACCCATGATGAGGTAAGTAGGCCATGTGGTCAATTAATATGAAGTTTAATATAAATTTTATTTATTTACATGTATTGTACAACTAGCTATAAAAACTAATATGAGGTGCTCTCCATGGCTTGGATGGTGGTTTTTGGTAATCTGTAGAGCAGGAGTAGCCAGAGAAAACCAACAATCTTGGATGGGCCACTACATCCTTCTCTCATGGCAACTTTGGGGATTGAAACTGGGCACTGTGTTATGATTTGATACAAGTCCATGTGGAACATCTGTAACAGTTACATGAGCCACTGTATTTCAAAGTATCTAACCTGGGGGATATCATATTGTGGAAACATTTATTTTGGGTTTCAGTGTAGTTCATTGCAAGCTTGTGATTATAAGGAGTAGCCAGTCTTTTTCCAAATGGCTCGTGTATTGTAAGTACAATCACAGATGACGGATGTTAGCATTTTCAGATCATTAGCTGAAGCTTTTTTTTATATTATTCATTGGAATATGCAAAAATATCTTGATCCCTGTTAAGCTATCATAAAAGGATCATATAGATATTTCTCTGGCCAACATTGAAATAGGATATAGTGAAACCTGTCTGAAAGACCACCCTTCAGTGAACTGAAAGCATTCAAATTGGTTATAACTGACCTGTCAAATAAGACCACAATTTGACCAGTGTAATGGGTGGTCGCATTACACAGGTTTCACTGTGTATGTATTAAATTATTTATATGATTTGAATAAGATTTGAAACCATAGATATATCATGATATGTCTTTGCCTTATCACTCTACCTGTATGTTCAATATTTACACTTCATTGTTTTGCAATACATTTATCATTTTGTAAACATTTGCATTTTATAAAATAAAAACAAGCTTATATCCAGCGTGAAAAGAGATAAGTAAAAATATCACAGACTGACATGTTTCCAGGTTTGGTGAAATGTATTTGGAAATTGACATGATTAAAAAAATCAATATTCCTATAGAATGTTTATGAAGAAAAAAAAACGTGAAATTTTAATATGCATTATCAAAACTTATTTTTGAACATTTAGGTGGAGACCTACTTCCACGAGTTTGGTCATGTGATGCACCAGATCTGTGCTCAAGCAGACTTCGCTCTTTTCAGGTGACATATTGCTTATTATTTTTTTAATGGTGTAAGTATTGAGGATATTATTTTTTATTACATTTCTGTAACCCCATTTTATGTTCTAAATCAGCTCTCAGTGGCCTGCAGACATGGAATGGTTATATTGGAAAAATAAATTGATTATAAGCACATTTTCTTTGAAATTATGTGATAATTAATGATTTTAAACATTTGCAAATATTTTTTTTACATTTATTTGCAAATATTCTTTTTACATTTTTGCAAACCCATTTTACATTCTAAATCCGCTCTCAGTGGGTGACAGACAAGGAGTGATTACATTGAAAATATTTTCTTTTAAATTCTGTGATAATTAATAAGATAACACAGATTTATAAAAAGTAATGGATGTGATTACTTGAAATAAAAAATAAAACTGCTCCAACCTGAAGGCTTTCTATATCTGTGGTTGCAAGGACTGTTTATAAGGCTATAGTGACGTAACTAAGGTCTTTCACATATCACTTCACATTGACTGATATCATCTCCTGGAATTTGCTTGTTTATAACTCTGTTCTTCTGTGATGTATATGTCACATTCATTGGAAAAAGTTTAGTCATATTTTGGATAAATTCTCTCTTACGAATTCAGTGAAAGGTAAGACATTGTGTCAGTCAGTTGTCAGAGAAATAGCTCCTGCAGCCTTAAGCTAGAATGTTTTTACTATCTTCTTAGATATGAAAAACATGCGGACATGGGTACTTGTACAAACTGTAGATGTTCCTGTTGATTTTGAGAGATTTGCCAATAATTTATCAAATTTTGCACTTTTCAGATGATTGACTGTTACATTGCCAACAGTAATCTGATTTGTTTGCTTGCAACTGCTCCCTTTATGATTATTCATTTAATGAATATGCTACCAAGGTTGTGTATAGTTTATGATTAGGTCAGTTATATTAAACACAGCTAATTATCTGACATCAGCTGGTACTAGAAAGGTGTCTTACAGAAGCAGAATGTACTTTATCCTTGAATTTGTGGGAAGGAGTGCAGCTCTGATGGTATCTTTTGATGGTGTTTTTACAGTGGTACTCATGTGGAGAGAGATTTTGTGGAAGCGCCATCCCAGATGTTAGAGAACTGGTGTTGGGAGAAAGACCCACTTGACCGCATGTCTGGCCACTACAAAACAGGGGAGCCAATCCCTGATGAAATCCTCCAAAGGCTGGTCCAATCAAGAAAAGCCAATGCTGGGCTGTTCAACCTTCGTCAGATCCTGCTAGGAACGTTTGATCAGACCATACACACTCAGGGACAAGTGAGTTGTTAAATATAGGTGTTAAATATATGTAGCAGAGAGGAATGCTGTCATGTCTTGCTATCCATGTTTATGTATATGTGTGTGAGATTGTTAACAGTGTTGTAATTAAATCTGCATCAGATCCTGCTGGGAACTTTTGATCAGAGCATGCACACTGAGGAAAGGGTGAATTATTATTGTCGCTGCCTTAAAGAGGGAGGACTACTTAAATTGTCTTTGTCTGTCCATCCGTTTTTCCTTCTGTCCAGCCCCATCACTGATGCCACACTTTCCCAGTTAACCTATTGAGGGGTACTATTTTATTTATCCCTTTGAGAGGAGACTACTATACTGTTTTGCCTTCTGTGTGTATGTGTATCTGTGTGTCTGTTTACATTGTTTAGATTCAGTGTTGCAGTTTATGAATCTTAGAATTTTAATAGGAGCCATAGATTAAAAGAGAATGTAAAATATCAAGAAAATTAGGGCAAATATTTATTAACAAATTTTCAAAGCTAGCTTTGCAAAGTGTGTAGCCATGTCTGCATATGGTCGATTGATGTAATTTTTTCATATTTTGTCTGATCAGTAGCAGGGTCTAATTTTAATGGGGTGATTGGGGTATTGGCTCTCAATACCCTTTAGTTTGAATGTACCGGTTAACTGTCGTCTAGTTAACTTTTAAATTGATTTGACAAAATAAGATACATTTCATGTGAACCATGCTTAAGCATTTGCACAAAGCCAAGCATGGCAAATAAAAGAATTTAACCGGTACAATTAATAAAATAAAAGAAAAACTTTGCATGGATATCTGGAAAATGAAACGCAAGATAATGTTTGAGTTAACTTCCATTGCTGAAGGACCAGCTCATAGGTCATGAACTTCAAATTAAGTTTCATTATTTAGGGGTTTTTATTAAACTGTTTCTACAATTAGATGTTTAAGACAACATAAACAGTTGAAAAAAAGTTATATGTGGTAGTTTACAGTTTTAATGGTTGCACTGACTTTGTCTGTATAAGCTATCTGAATATAAATTTTCATTAATAATTCATGTATATTATTCAACTAAATCTTTTGTTTACTTCAGGCGGACACTGCCAAGGTTTTCTCCGATTTGTCAGAGAAGATTATGGGTGTGGCATCAACTCCAGGGACCAACATGCCGGCGTCATTTGGTCACCTGGCCGGAGGGTACGATGCCCAGTACTATGGCTATCTGGTAAGATTTAACCTAACCTAAAAGTGGGCTGAGGGGGCAGATTTAGGCGACCTAATAGGTAAGTGACCATCAAAAACAAGTGCTTAATACCAAAAAACAGAGCCAGATTCAAAATCATGATGCATTTTAAAGCCAGAAAAAGGAAAGCCAGATGCTGTAAATACCATATATCCTAAGATTTTCCCATTGGTCTCAGTGGTAATCAAATCCACCATATACATTATTTGTAGAAAGTTATCTTGTTGAATGTTGACCAGTATTACTTCATAACACTCCTAGTGGCTGTTTAAGACATGCTATAACTTCTTTCCCTTCAGCACATGCTTGTTTTAGCATTGTCTGCTGGGTTTTTCCACCAAGGGAGCTGGCACAGGGCCAAGAATTGTAACCACATAGGTGAGAGTGGGGTTTAAAATTATAGATGATGCACAATGAGTTCATATCACTTCGAAAATTAAAGGTTTTTCTTGATGATCTTACAGTGGAGTGAGGTGTTCTCCATGGACATGTTCCACTCTCGCTTCAAAAAGGAAGGAATCATGAATCCTAAGGTTGGGATGGATTACCGTCGCTGTATCTTAGAACCAGGCGGATCCAAGGTATGTTATTTGTTTTACACACTGGGTTATTTTCTTGCAAAATTAAAACGAGAGAAAATCTTTGTAAAGTGTATAATTATCTCTATTTAAGAAATGATATTAAGTCCATAAATTGCCTTATTATGTGATAGGTTTTTTTTTAGGTTTCAGTTTTATTGCATTTCGTGCAGCTAATCTCACCTTGAGCTAAGATATTTTGTGCATTATAAGTCTCTTAAATGTCCCTAAGCATCAGTGTTGTAGTGAAGTCATGTTGAAGCCATGGCTGGTCTCCAGGCCTCCAAAACTGCTTATAGTGCTCAAGTTTTGGAACCATGTGCAGACCTAAGTTTGTACTATATGAAATATGGTTAATTATGTCATGAATATGTGGTGTAGGTGAGACAATCTTGTTTTATGATTCCAGGATGCAGCTGATATGTTGAGAAACTTCCTGGGTCGTGAACCTCAGCAGGAGGCTTTCCTGGTCAGCAAGGGTCTGACGCCAAACGTCCAGCAGACACAAAGTGCTCTGTAAACATAATGCCCATCTCAGCCACCAGGGGGGAGCACAAGTGCCATTCCATCTTTTGTGATATTTGGTCTGTGCTGTTGTGCATTTGTGATCATGCACATCAGGAAAGTTGTTGCAAAAGGGTATTTTCAGTACTTTGATGTTTAAGTGCAATGATTTATTTTTTTATGAGTGCATCATCTGTTTTCTGCTTGAAAATATATAGGAACTATTCAATATAGTGTAAGACAGTGTTTGAATTATGTAAGATGTCAGTGGGGGAAAAAAACATTGGTCAGCACAATTAATGATATTCTCACAATCAAACAAACATGCAATTAATTTCTTCCTCTCTAAGCTGGGGCTACTCTGACCACAGTGTTCCTTAATGGACACTAATCTGTCTTGTTTGGATGGTCTTGAATCTCTAGATAACTATTTCAAACAGATTGTTAAGTATTAGTTGGTAATTTATGTCATTCAAGTTCAGCATGTGATCTTTAAAAGGTGAATCTCTCAGTATTTACTGTTGTTTTGCAGTTGTTTGAAAGATAAGTTTACAAGTACACAAACAGAGAAGAACATTGAGAAGACGGGCTTTAACTGACAAGTCAGCATCTCATAAAGTAACCAAATGAGGTTTAAGATTTGATGATCCACAAAGATAATTTGTTTTGTTTGATGTTAAACTTTGTACATCTGTTGTTTTGTTGAATATTGTGTCTGTCTGGACTCCCTGTTGTACAAGGAGACAGAATATGAAAACACAGCTTTTACCATGGTATTCTGAAGTGGGCATTGGCATATATGTCAAGGCCAAACAATCGGCCAGTGTTAAGAGAGTTATAAATAATGTCCGAACAGCTTAAAACACCAGATATCTGTTGTAGAGGGTGACCATACTTCTACTACTGAAGAACTGAATAAATAATTCAATAAGAATGGACATTGTATCCTCCTGTACAGGTCATTTTAGGTGAACCTTGTTTTTCATAATAAAATTGAGATCGCCATCCTTGCAGGAGATATATGTACTTACATATGCATCGGACTAATCCTGAAAATGCAAAAGTGAAAACCATACTGAACATTATGTATAATTTTGTAGTAGTGAACAAAACTGGTGTAGTTGTCACTTGTGTGCACCTGTGGCTCTGTATTTCTGCTTGTTGCAGATGTTCAAAATGTGGTTACAGTATTTGGTCAGTTGTATGTTTTATGTTGACATTGACATATAACTGCCAAAAATAGGATGCAAGTTCATAGATCAGAATGTTGTCCTGTGTTGAATACTCAGTGAATAATAAATATGCTACTATTGAATCATATCAAATGAATTGCTGCAGTATGTGCATTTTGTACAGATGGATGCAAAATAAAATTGATTCAAATTGTTTGTCATTCAAATGTATCTTTATTACCCCTTTATATTTTAAAAGTTTGTTACTTTTTTATTTATCTATAGATTAAATAAA
Organism: Sipunculus nudus; assembly: GCA_026874595.1. Lineage (NCBI taxonomy): Eukaryota > Metazoa > Annelida > Sipuncula > Golfingiida > Sipunculidae > Sipunculus > Sipunculus nudus. Next base: position 47,232,469 of record CM049309.1, read on the forward strand.
AAGACGCCAAAGAAAATGATATATACTAGCCTAACCTACAAGTTCATTATTTTGCAACTGAAGATAATTTTAGTTTCATAGAAAAAAGGAAGCCCTTCCATATAATGAAGACTGACTAAAAATAATTGGTGGATTAAAGTTTATTTAAAAATTCTATATGTACCACATTTTATTATTAGAATCAAATTGTATTTGTTGATGTTGCAGAGACCTAATGGCCTCTGGTCTTGATTCAAAAAATAATTTTAAATATCTCTGGATTTATGGACTAATAAGGAAAATGGTCTATGTTTTGGAATGCTTTGTGCCTTTCTCGACAACTCAAACACCAAAACGTGCATATCCAAGGTGTGACCACAGAGGAGTCCCGTGATAAACACCCAGTGAGACGATCATCAGTTGCATATATATATAATCTATTCGAATCACAAGGAGTACAATGCTTGTATACAATGAGAAAAGTAAAAGAAAGACTCAACCATTCAGTCAAAGATATCACATCTTCAGTAGACCATGCATTAAAACATGGTATACTTCCTCCTCTGATATATATATATATATATATATATATATATATATATATATATATATATATATATATATATATAACACTTCAAAGGCTGTAAATACCGAAAGCAATTGTGTTTTTTTTAGCTCAGCTGACTATAAGTCAACTTTGCTTTAGCAATGGTCCTTTGTAAAATAACTTGACAAATAACTTGGCAATTAGAGATTTCTGAACTGTGGTTTAGCACAGAGAGCTATGATGGTGTTCGCAGTTCTATACCACATTGCAAGACTGCCGCTCTTAAAAAATACTTTTTTTTTAACGCTTTTTTTTAACTTGACACTTGATCTTCCTAGCAGTTATAAGATTTGAGGAGAGAATATTAATAAATGATTAATTATTATTTCCATGTTCAGCACTTCTATATTTATGCGATCTATCATCTGTGCAACACAATATCTCAAAAACCTGCGTTTTTTTCATGGCAGTCATGTATAGTATCAGTTTGGCAATCCTATTAAGTACCTGATTATAATCAAATAGCAGGACCGTTTTCTCACCCTAAAAGAATAGTTAAAAAATTCGCGTATATAAAAAAAGAAAATTATTTATCAGTATTTAATTAAAGATGAGAAATCTTTAATATTAGGCATGATAATATTGTTTATCCTTTATTAAAGCGATATGGGGATTGTTTAGCTTCGATTTTTAAATTTTTTTTTCACTTTACATTTTGAAAAGTTATCCAAGGAGTGAGAAGGAACTTGGTTGTGGCATTATTGAACGCACTACAAGTGCGCTGTCTCTTGACATTAACCAGAACAGTCGTTAGCTTTTTAGTATACTTTCTACCAGCAATTCCTATGAGAACGTAAACTCGTTGAACTTCACCATATCGAGGAAAATCCTCCACCCCACGTTTGTTGAATCTCTGACCGCGTGAATTCAAGCATGACTCGCACGGGTTACTGAACGGGCCACACCGCTCTAAATAAAATATGGGATAAACATGTCTTATATAAAAACACTTGAGCGTCACAGCTAATAAACACGTCTAGTGTTTATACTTAAACATGTCTAGTGTTTTTGGAAGTCACTTGTAAACATGTCTAGTGTTTTTTCAGGATGACGTCTGAATAATAGCTTAAAGACATGTCTAATGTTTTTGTAATACCTGGAAAGACATGTCTACTGTTTATATAAAAAACATGTAGACACCATCTTAATACATGTATAGTGTTTATGTTCTTGGTTAATTGACTGATATTAAATGACTTAACCTTTAATAATTAAAGGGTTGGTGTAACAATGGTTGGTCCATCTGGTCAATGATGTTTCTGACTGTAAAGTCTCTGGCTTGATCTGGAATTATTTAAATTGTTATGTGCATCAGTCAGGAAAAAAATGGTCAGGCAAAAAAATAAGTAATATCACTGTGTATTGTTCACTTTTATTATCAAGTCATCCAAACATGGTCATATTGTATAGTGACAAAAACTGTAGTATCTGTTTGAAACTGACAAATATAGACAAAAATGATATCCAGACAAAACTATAACAAATACAGAAAAAATACCATGATTAAATAATACGCAAAAGGCATCAAAACAGAATGCATAATATATGATGTGAATCAAATTAGAATTGGAAGCTGGACCATGATCGGCCAAACAAACAGGTAAATATCAGGTGTATAATCTTATTCAAACACTGCAGAAAATCATAATTTTATGACACAAGTGAAGTCTTGGAACACTTTCAAAGAATAAGTGGAACTGCATAATATAAACTGAACAATGGAAAACAGTTGCAAAATACTAATAGAAATTAATCATACCTTATTCCTGCATTGGCTCTACAATATCCATTGCACTATAAATATATGTCACAGTTCATGCCCTGCTAAAAATAAACAACTTGGTAGAGGTACAACAGGTAACCACTTGTGTTACTCTTATTAAACACTGCAGAAAATCAAATTTTATGAAAGGAATGAACTATCAGAACAGATTCGTTGCATTTTTACATGACGAAATGTTAAAGGTACACTCTAAATAAATGTCAAGATAGAAGTTCCTATAGTAAAAACCATTATGATTTGTGCCCGGTAAATGGATGACCAGACAGACAGCAGACAAAAAGCAGACATATTATTTCATTTCGGCATCCAATGACAGTTTAAACTTTTGACATTTTAAACTATATTTCTTGAAGTCAACATCATCCCGCAACACAAAATGTTGCAAGATGCCCAAAATATTGGAGTAAATCCTGGGGTAGTCCAGGTTGAACACATAATACAGCATTATGAGGTAGTGTAAACCCTGAAGAATACTGTTAGTTCTGGTGAACAGGTGTATGCAATCTGCAAGGATGACACCATCCGTCATATTTCCCTGGTCGTCCAGGAACACCTTGAGGTGGGGTGCAGCATTTTTTTTGGACTTCAAGTGTCTTTCAATTTCTGCTTCTGCTATCCCCTGAAATGACAATACATAACCACATGCATAATCAAGGCACATATAGTGATTTTCTATAGTATGGCAAAAATAATATTTACTGGAGCAGTATGTGATAAAAAAACACAGGAGAGAACACCTGACTGCAATTTAAGGTTCCGATCCCCACTTCCCTGTAGTATCTGAATGTCCCTAGAACTTCCTTAGAAATTCAATTAATAGTTTTGATTTGTGCCTGCCCTGTTGACAGGCAACTTAATGATTGCTGCATCAGGGATAATAAAAAGGAAAATACTAACAACATTACGTACCTGTACAACTGTCACCACCGGCTCAGTTTTGGTGCTAAATATAATAACTAAAATTTACCATTTTGCTTTTGTGTAAGCAGCTGTTCACAGCCGCCCATGTACATGCACGTACATCCTTCACCGGTCTTTAGCTTAAACATTGATGTTTTCGAACGGTACTTATAAACACGCGGGTATTGAAATAAAACACAGGCGTTTTGCACAAAAACACTAGACATGTCTCCATTTTTTACAGTGCGGCAGCCAACTTGTATGTGATACATGAAATTACTCGTTACAAGAGAGACGGATTTTCAATTGGGTTTAAGATTTCACATAAATTCTTTTTTATGTTAATTCACCATTCGTAATCTAAATATGGCTTGTATCAGGACTCAAGTTAGGTTTACCAGTCCAATGTAAATGCCTACCGAGTCATGTATTCATGGCTAGGTAAGTTATGACAGGAAAGGACTTTGCGCCCTTGAAGTTTAAAGAGCTTTTTATAAATCGCTCAAGGAGAGCTGAGCTACTTTACAAACAACTCTTATTTTATCAGATCGCTTTAGCGGTGACACCTACTAAAACAAATATGTCTTTGTTGAGATAAGATAACCTATAGCTAAGGCAGCTCAATGGGATCGACAATGCCGAGCCATACTCGAACATACTGATATATTTATTGTGCCCCTTAGCCTTTTTAGTGCAGGTCACTTAGTTTGGCACTAATTTTTTTGGAAGTCTCTAATACATAGGGCTCACCTGAAGTCATTTTGTCTAATAAATTAATCACATTAACCCTTCAGTATATTAATTTTTTGCAGTTTTGTGCAAAAGTTTTCTCTTTCATTAAACTTGGAGCCTGCATTTATTTGTTTATTTCTAAGTCACCTCTGTCTGTTATATCTATACTGTGCTCATGTCATTACAGTATATAATCTCATTGTTCATATGGCTTGGTGCTTAAGCTTATCAGTTGCATATCTTTTATAAATGTCACATATATGCGTGAACAGTTGGTACAGCTGAAAACTTCACCTGTCCCAGCTCACTAAGCTGCTAACCATATATTATTTCATTTTCCTATTCGGCTTATTAAACCAGTTATTTCCAGCTTTTAGTAAGCCCTGCTCTTTGTTTACTTTCTTCACCTTGCCATAAAAAATAACGGGGGTGAGTGAAGGAAGGAAGCAGGAGTAATTGCTATAGCCTGTTGTACTCACTTATCTTTAAAGAATGGCTAGTAATAGGCGATTAGATGTTTGTAAGGCGTCAGCCAGACAGATGACCGAACATCTTCCTGAAATACTTACTAAAGACTCCGCCAAAGAGATCATCCTGCTAAGAGATGAAAACCCAGACTTTGGCCCAGACGATCTTGAAGGTGTGACTGGAGTCTTGGCCACAACATGGCTCCAGCTCGTTCAAGAGGGGAGACTGCATTTCTCAAATACAGAACAAAGATCTGAAATCCAAGAGGACGACAGTGCTCCAGCAGATGTGGACATAAATGGGAAAGCCCATGGTGATCCAAAAATCGGTCAGCTGTTACGAGCCCATCCCAAACAAGGAGTGTATGGGGGGAATGTTAAAAAAAACAGAAGTAAACCCAGAGGCTCTGACAGTACCTCAAACACCATATAGGATATAGCCGATACGTTTCCATTATCTGACATATTGGTACTAGGTGCACCAAACCGATGTAGAAAGGTGGGCTCAGTCGGCTCAGCATCTAATTCAACAATGGGCTACTCATGCCACTCAGACGAGGAGGGTAACCAGCTCACTATCCATGAGGTCCAAAGCCATTCTCCACATCGTGAACCTCCTCCTAGGAGGCCAAGAGTGGCATTGGTCACAAGTCGCTTAGCAACAAGACACCGCAACCCAAGCCAACATCTGGATGCAGGCCCTTGTCGTGATCAAGACCCATATCATCATTCCTATGATGTGCCCCCATCTCAGGTGCAACGGAGACCAGACAGGGACAATCTGCATGTTCGAGACTGGGAACCAGCTTCCTGGGAGATGAGATATAGTCACGAAACCATGAGACACTCAAGGTCGGGGCAATCTAGGGAGCAAATACCAAGGCATCATGTGGAATATCTCCCTGTAGAGGATCACAGGCCTAGGGGTCGCAAACAATCAGGAAGACAGCGGAGGGATCATGAAAACTCAAGCACATCAGAAAGTTCAGATAGCTCAAGTGATCGTAAATACAGATGTCTGAAGAGAAAACACACTAAGCACCGCCATCATAGCTCCAGCTCCGATAGCTCAGAGGAGAGACATGGTGGTCATCACAGGGCCCACACAGGTCGCTCTGGCAGCCCCCAGGCACCAAAGTTAATAACCTTTTCTGGTGGTGAGAACAGCAACTGGGACAGCTTTATTTACCAGTTCAGCAGGTATGCAGAACGGTATGGATGGTCCAGTCGTAAACGTGCAGAACGCCTTCTAGACTGCCTTTCGGGTAAAGCACTAGACTATGTGAGGGAACTTAGGCTGGACTCAGACTACCGAACCTTGACCCGCAAACTAAGTCAGCGTTTTGGAATTAGTGAGGCGCCCATCACTGTTCGTAGGGAGTTACAGTATTTGAAACAGGAGGAAAGACAAACGTTAGAGGAGTTTGGCCAGAAGGTCCTATTTCAAGTCATGAACGGCTTCCCCGGAGCAAAAGAATCCACTGTGGAGCAATTAGCGGTCGAGTACTTCCTGAAAGGTTGCCTCGACAAAAAGGCAGCAGCCACAGCTATGTGCAGAAACCCAACAAAGGTGCACATAGCGGTGCAATATGTCAAAGATGCTGCTAACAACTATAAGGCAATTTATGGCAAGTCATCACTTCCAGTCCGCAGGGTAAGTTTCCACAGTCATCCAGACTCGGAGGAGGAGACCATCCATTCAGTCAGGACCACGAGTGCTAGGGATGCTCCCAACTTTGAGTCTGCTAGACTCAGTGAATCAACAGGCAGTTCTGGATTTGAGATGAGAATGAACGAACGAATGGAAAAAATGAACGAGCAATTCAAGAAAGGATGAGCCGTTTAGAATCTACACTCCAAACGTTGATGGAACCATCAAGGTCAAGATCTAGGTCACCAAGTTACAGTCGTTCACCCCAGAGACCTGAAGAAACAGTTTGCTTTAAATGCCACAAAAAGGGCCATTTCAAACAAGATTGCCTGAGTAAATCACAGACAGGCCAGGAAACGGCAGTGGGTTTAAATGCCAAAGGGTTGGGTCCACTGGCCAAGACTCAACCCGACTCCTTAAATGGCCATCTGGAAGCAAAGGAAAATGTAATCGAGCCCAGCCTTCCTCTTGGGGTTTACGGGCAATTAAAGAAAGATAAAGACCTTGTGACCATTGAAGCAAATGGGACTTTTGGTAGAGGGCAATCACTGGTGGTGCCCGTTGAGTTAAATGGAATAAGAGCAAATGCAACAGTAGACAGTGCCGCACAGGTGTCCATTTTAAGCAAAGACCAGTTTGAGCAGATACCGGCTGGCGAACTCATCAATACAAACCGAGTAAACCTGAAAAGTATTGAAAAAGATGCTAGTCTTATCCCAAATGTCAAAGTCGATGGCAGAACACTCAAACTTGGGGACAAGCAGTTTGAATGGCAGTGGTATGTAGCAGACATAACAGACCTGCTGAGCGTAGAATTCCTGACAGCCAAGAAGTGTTCCATGAACTTTGCCACCAACACTAAATTCATGCCAGAAAATACAGTACTAGCATCTCTTAAACAAACTTACAATGGACAGCTGTGCCCAGTATATGTAGTGACCACTGGAAGAAGGCATAACATACCGCCTAACACGGTTTCTCGAATCAAGATGAAAGTGCTAGGTGCAATGAATGGCCTTGAATTCATCATGGAACCCCTCGGCAGAAACTTGAAAGGACTCCTTGGGTCAACTGCTTACACCAGAGAAGACGGGTTCCTCAGTTTGATAAACTACTCTGACCATCATGTGACACTGGAAGCTGGGGTCAGTATTGGCACTGCCTTAGAGATTAAAGAAACAATTGTCTCACAAGATCAGAACAATGGGGATTGGGACAAGGGTGGTGGTGAGGCTTGTTCGGAATCGGCCTTGCTGGTCTGGGCAAGCGAACCACCATTCAGCACTTACCCGGTCCAAACAGCTTCACTGACGGATACAGGGGGCTCCAGTGTTGAGAAAACAAAAATGTTGGGCAGCTTCGTCCTAACACCAGAACAAAGGTACTGCACCATGCGGAAGGAGCTCCTTGCAATTATGAGATTCTGCCGGCACTTTAGTCACTACGTTTTGGGACGGAGATTCGTTGTCAGGACAGATCATAATTGCCTAGCTTGGCTCGTGCCATTTAGATTCATCAAGGAACAGTTAACAAGATCGATTGAGGAGCTGGCAAAGTTTGTAATTATGCAATGGCCAGGCGTGATACATCAGAGCGAAGGTACGCTTTCCCGTTTGCAAGATCTATTGGACAGGTGCAATTGTTATCAAGCTGTCTGCGATGGGGAACACCTTCCTTGCAGAGGTTGCCGGAACTGCACCATGGCTCATTACCTGTGGGAGAGTTTCCACAATGATGTCGACGACGTGTTGCCATTGGGGATGAGGCGGCTCGATGCCTGCATCTCAGACAGCCCGGATTCCCAGTTCCAGGCAGCCAAGCCGCCGGGTTGGGACTCGGCAGTTTGTGGTGCAGGTTTGCCTCGCCTGATAAGCACATTGTACTTGCCACGACAGTCCAGCAATGTGAGGAAAGTTTTCAAGAGAAGGAGGCAGCACCATCCTATCCGGTGCAGGATTACCCTTCAACTGAACTTGCTGAGTTACAGGAACAGGACCCCGACATCAGTTCAGTGATATTATGGTTGTCATCTGGAGACTACAGTGAAATGCTGACGAAGGAAGACTTCATTCTGAACAGCCAGCCGTCTACATGGCTGTGGTTCTTCAAGTCACAGCTGTTGTTTAAGGATCCAGCGCTGAACTACAAGTTGGAAGATACAGCCGACTCTTGGACATACCTCGTTGTTCCTAGGTCCCTACAAGCAGAAGTTTTTAGCATGTGCCACGGTTGTAAAGCTGAAGCACATCTTGGTTATGAGAAATCGCTCGCAAGACTGAAATGGTCTTTCATTTGGTACCAGATGAGTCAAGATTGTAAGTTGCACTGTCAGACGTGTGACTAGTGCCACAAGAATAAGAAGGCCACGAAAAGACCTAGTCACACTGGTTATCCAATGGAGAGAGTACATTTAGATGTGTTAGTCTCTTTCACTGATAGTGAGGCAGGAAACAAATACGTAGCAATGATGGTTGACCAGATCCCCAAGTGGGTAGGCTGTGCTACAGTTCCAGAACAATCAACTTCCACAATTGCCACCAAGTTCTTGGAGTATTTTGTCAGCACGTTTGGATGTCCTAAATATGTGCACACTGACCAGGGCACCAATTTTGGATCACAGATATTCTCATCTCTATGCAGGTTGCTGGATATAGCCCATACCAGGACGACACCGTACCACCCAACTCCAACAAACAGCTTGAAAGGCAAAATAGGACACTCCTCCAAATGATACGTTGTCTGAACGATGGGAATGTTAAAGATTGGGAACGTGATCTTCCAAGGATAGCTATGGCTTCGCACTCGATGGTGAACTGTTCAACCGGTTTCTCGGCCAATCAGGTCATTCTAGGGAGAGAATTAGTCCAACACGAGGATCTTATCTTTGGTCTCAGCAGCTGGTGGAAACAAAGACTCACAGGGGCGCAGTGTAAACCAGTGGGCCAAGAACCTTAGGGACAGGCTGATCAAGATCCATGAACAGGTCAGGCAAAATCTGAAGATGAGACAAACCTATCAGAAGAGGCACTATGATCTTGAGTCACGCGAGAGAGAGTTCGAACCTGGTGAGCTGGTGTATGAGTTAGATAAAACCACCAATAAGGGCACCAGCCCAAAGCTACAGCCAGTATACAAGGGACCATACTTGGTGATCGTCAGCAGGCATCCCCTCTACAGTGAGAAGACTAGGAGACGCGACAGTTTCATACACTACAATAACTTGAAGGCTTGTCGTACAAAACACCTACCATTTTGGCTTCGCCAGGCCAAAATCGCCAGGATCCAGTTTTTAAAGGAGCAAAACCCTGAGCAAGAAGAAGCCAGCAATAGACACTTTGATGCAAACAGTGATTCTCAAGTCACAGGAAACCTATATTCGGAATCAGATCTAGAGGAATCAGACCTTTCAATAAGCGGACTCTCTGCTCACGAAGGTTCTGATGTCTCAGAGGCAGCTATATGGACGTCGGACCCTGAAGTGGAACGCTCTCAGGTGGTAGCTGAGAGAGAAAAAGGTGTCCATGACAGTGAAACTCAGAATCAGGCTCTGCAACTTGGGGGGAAAAGGACCATCGCACCACCCGCAGAGGCCGCAGGTTCAAGAGTCCGAGGCACCTTCAAGATTTTGCTAAATAAGTGCTTAGATATGTTACGTATTAGATAAGTTAACTAACATAGTTAAGAGACTTCATCTGCAGTGGAGATGCAACGGATGGTTTTTGTCCCTTGCAGATGAAACTTGCATAGGAACACGAGTTTGTTCTGGATTATGAGGAGTGCACTGAATCTCCAGGGCCCCCTCTTAATCTTAGTAATGCATCCAGCTGCATGGTGCCTTAGTAATGTTTGTAATGGTTGGATGTGAAGCGGCCTGGTTCTGCTCTCATCCATGCATGATTCAGTTTACTTTGTTCGTTAAGTACTGAGGTATACAATATCACTCGACAGTGTGAGGGCTGGGAATCAGGATGAGTGAATATGAGGCGGCCCTGTCCTGCCTGTGTTCATGATGGACACCAGCTCGCATATTGTCAGGGAAGACGGGCCTGAAGACAGTTTTAATAAGAAGCCTCATATTTTTTCGAAATGATAAGTATTCGTCTCAGTGTGTCGAGTAATTGAAGTTTGATTTGATATGTTTGTGCTGTCATATACTAGACTGAAGAGAAATAACCCTGATTAATGATGTGTTTTAAAGACATTCTGCTACAGTCACACCAGCCAGTCTATGGAAAGGGGAGGGATGTAAGAGGAATGCACTCGCGCCGAAGTGCAGCCAGGCCGACCTGCCAGCGACCTTACCAAGGGCCGGGATGGAAACCGCGAAAAGGGGAGGTCACCTGCCGAGTTTCTGTGTCAGTACGCTAGCCAAGTGCGGTCAAGTCTTTAACGACGGATTTCAAGCTACTGACCTGGTGACACGTGACTGAGGGTGAGTTGTCACCTTTATTTTGGTGTGAACTTCACGCTGAAGTTTACAATACCTTAAGATATCTGAATATTTAAAAAGAAAATAATACCATAAAAATAATATTATAATTAGTGAACTAAGATATCCAAGAATGTTCTTGGTACTTCCAAAATACAATGAAATATAATCATGTGACGATAATTCTTTCGTTGTCGTCTGCTCGGCCACACATGCCTATACATGTCATGCGCTACTATATTGGCCACAGAAAGAAGCTTTTTTCCTGTTGTGTTGATCACATGATCCGGAGTTGATCAGAATTGTACTGGCAGTTACATACAAAGTTTGGTAAAAGTTGGATTCCAAGATAAGATGCCTGTTCGATCTACAGGTTTTTTATTCGTATTGCTGGTGGGTGTATTTGTGGTGTACGTCAAAGGTAAGACGAACATTATTCAGGATAAGATTAATATATACAATAACAGAGCAACAGGGGCATCAATAGGCCTACAGCTGAGGATGGGGGTTTATTAAACCCCCACACTTTTATGCAAGAGGGGATGATCAATCCCCCTGCTCTTCAGAGAATAAGATTTATATATTGGTGTTAGGCCTACCGTACTCAATCACGCCGCAAATCTGACTTGACGGACAGTAGCACAAAAGGTCAGACACGTATCCTCACAGGCCAAAAAGAAGACGTTATAGGTGCTATAAAGGTGCTCTTTTACTCTGAATCATAGCATTATATACAATATGTACAATAACAAACAAAATTATATATTTATTTAACACATAATGAAAGTCTCTGGTATGCCCTGTAACACACACACACAAATACTTCACAAAAGTTCAGTCACCTTCGGTGCTCACATAATGTTATTAGTAGTTCACATTTCAATGTTTTAACGGAAGTCCAAGATGGCTCGCTCGTTACACAAATGTTCATGGCAGGTCCCTCCCGACGGATAACGATATTTAGTCCAGAAATTCATGATATGCTGTTGAGAGGCGGCAACAGCCAGGATATCCTGTATGAAAATTTCAGTCCTCGGCGTGTTTCGAGTGTTATTCACTTTTGTAGGGCAGTACGAGTCACCTGACCAGTTATGTGCTGTTGTGCACGTTTTCTTCTGTTGTCGATAATAAAGGACAAAGGGCTTGACAAGACGGTTGCTTGACACAAATAAGGCCAACAATAACGACCGGGGTCGCCGAGAGAGATCCACGCGGGGCAAAGTAAACCAGCCCCTGGTTGCAATAACATTTTACAGGACTTAAGCCCAGTAGCAGGCCTAAATACCAGAGATACAATTGTGATGTCATAATGGTTACCATAGTGACACACATGCTCCTGGGCTTAAGCTTCATTAATACAACAGGCCCCAGGTCAAGAAACGGCTTCAGTAGAAACAACTGGAAACAAAATATATTAATACTTAGAATGATACACTTTGGTTCGATTCCTCCCTTTCGGCGTTTGCTAGAAAATATTATATATCGGAGCTTTCTTTAAAATTAATTTTCCTGAAAACTTGACACTTATTTTTTTAAAACTTATACTTAACTGTTACATATTTGAAATAGGTCATGTTGAAAAAACGTAATATTTCAATATTTATATATTTATATAAATTAAGTTGTCCCTCCATAGAGTTTCTATGATATACACAGGAAGCGGGTTGATATAAAATTCCGCCTGAGAGGGTATAAAATAGACAAGGCCAAGGCTAAATTATACCTTTGTGTAAACTGGGCAGGGGATATAATCTGGCCTGTTATACTGGATCCAGGACTTCTTTGACAGGTTGGGGGGGGGGGGGGGTAGGCTAAGCATGATACTGGGCCTGGGACTTATGCATGCGAAATCCAAACAACACATACTTTAAATATATTGTAAGACATGTAATACAGTAACAGGTAACTTACATGGAGGGCAGCAACACTGATATCTGCTGTAACCAGCCCATGCAGTTTTTTTAAAATTAAAATTGTAGGACAACCAGCATCGTCACCATGCGGCAAGTTTGGTAACTACTGGTCTGCCAGCATATGTTGTGGGATGAACGGGACAGCTTTACCAACAATCAAGACTAATTCAGATGGCCAAGTCTTAAGAGATAAACTGTTATCGCACAACATCAAATACACATGGCTTGCCATTCAACGTAAACTCCTGACGAGCTGGCAATGGACTGATGGAGTACAAGCAGGTATTTAGAAGTGTTCATTATAACTTTGATAGGGCTAGCTAAAATCTATATAAAGTGATAAAAATAATAACATTACGATATTAAAACTAATTTATGTATTTCAAGATGGCGTAGATTAACAAATTAACAATATAGGATAAAATGTATGCCAAGATGACCAGCTCAAGGTTTTAAAGTATTCCATTTACTGATAATTTACAAGGGTCATTCATTGTTGTATAAAGACGCGCACTAAAAGTTAAAATACAGAGCAGTGTAAGGATTTACAATTTGATATGGCATGTAAACCAGGAATTCCTGTTCCATATATATCAGGAATAAGCTTGAATGACTACCCTGGGTTCTCCAACGGTACATGTGCGTGGTTAAACCAGAGAAGCCGAAGACTGGAATCAGGACCGTGTTCTGACAGGACAGCAGGCAGCATATGTGCTTTTCACGGTTAGTTAATTAAAAAAAAAATTATTCCAAAACTGCGACTAAGCATGTAAGCTGCTTTGGGCTCTGATCTTTCCTGGATTTTCGTATCTGATGGTTCCGTCTGATCATATCAAAATGTATAGATTAATGGAATGCAGATACATTCATTGGATACCTGTATGACATTATCAGAAAATTACCACTTTTTACTTCAAATGCCGTTCTATATAGTTAAAGTTGATTTGCCTCATATTAAATGATAGAAAAAATACATTGACATGTACTAATCTTTTAATTTATCCTAATCTAGTATACTTGCCAAATTAGAATTTTAAAGGCCTATATTTCATAATTGATATGTTATCATCATGTTAACACCTTATACCGTGATAATAAGAAGCATTTAAAAAGATCTCAGAAATTGAGATTACTGTTCTCCTATGTTTACTTCATACTTTCAGATTCACAGTGTTCGCGCGGAATTTTGTCACATATCGGGATTAGCTACAAAGATGTTTGTTATACTCATTTCTGCGGTGGCTACACTTGGCATGAGGCGCGGGCACACTGCCGGCAAAATGGGTACGAAATAGCTAATGTCAAAAGTCAAGAGGTTATCGACATTTTGTCCCACCATAAATGGAATTGCAATCGGTTTTGGATTGGTCTGCGGAAGGAGGAATGGGCTGACAGTGAATCTATGCCAGGTAACAGGGTCTGGATATCCGTGAACATCTTAATCTGTCGATTATTAATTTTTTTATAATAAGAATTACCAAAACATATTCTAATGGATATTTTCCTGAAACCATTCAGTATTTCAAGACAGGTAACAATACATATGTTACTTGAATGAACAATTTTTGTAGTGCAGTTTTAATATTTGACTTATTTTTTAGTCGAGGTAATATACAGCCACTGGGACTCGGTGAGGAACATTGATGTTGGAAAATGCGGTTACTTCCAAACAACAATCTCTTCATGGCTTTTCTTACCGGCTTCTTGTCATTCAGAACGTCCTTATCTTTGTCAAGCAGTTCAGCTACATCCAACAAATGTTATTGCAATGAGTGCTCTACAAACACGTTCAAGTGTGAATACCGAGTTAACAGGTATGAATATCAAATTTAGCATATACAGAAGCGGATTTGGGGGTTGGAGGTGGGGGGAGGGTCCAGGGGGTTCGGACCCCCTACTCTTTTCAAGACGCCGCAATTTTTTTAAGGGTTGCATACTTAAATTGTAGCCTTGACCCCTCTTTTCCGGTCCTTTTCAGGTTTAGTCATTAATCCTGGTCATGATATATAAACAATACAATTTTAATTTTATTCTGAATTTAAAATCATTATAAATTTATAAAAATAATATTTCGCATTTTATTTTTTTTAAAGAAAATTGGAAAACAATTGTCATCATTGTGCTGGCAGTTACAGCTGTCCTTTTGGCGACGACCCTTGCCGTTTTTATTTGGAAGAGAAAGGTTTGTTTACCAGAAGCATATTTGCATTTCCTATTTAATCACACTAAGAGTTATTTTTGTTGCAAAGAAAATAACAACAAAGTAAATTAAAGGAAAAAATACAGTAGAGAGTCAAAGGCATTGAAGCACAATGTATGCCATTCGCATTATGTTCTCAATGAAAATGACGCTAATGACGGACCCATGCGTTTGCCTTGTATAATTAAGCATGAAATATATCACACGTCGACTTCTCACATTAACACGTTTCACATGCCCTGCATTTGAGCAACAGTGCTGTTGGTTAAGAGACGTAAATGCCAAATAGACTATACCAGTCGGCATATCAACAAATAATGCATTAACGATAGTAACACCACTGGCTACTTTTGCGTTGCAGCATCACGGCAGTAATGCACGATTAAGAGAGCGAGTTCCATTAGACAGTGACCCCGAGTCCTTGACAGACTTGATAAGCAAAGGTAATAGGAAGGAGGGTTTAAAAAAGATCAATTATAAAAGTCTTAGATCCTTAAACTTGATCCAATATTTTTTCTTTTATTGTAAATGTACTTATACTGATAACCTTGGTCTTCATTTTTGAACATGTATTGCGATTCAGATTCAGAGGAATGGGAACTAACAGATCACCTTCAACACAAGATTGCTAACGCCATTATACGTCAGAACGACCACATAAAGATCTGGGAATGGGAAGACCAGTTTGCATCCGTGAAGCTTGATGAGCTGTTTACAGAACTTGTAACCAGAACTAAGAAAAACCAGCTGGAACAAGTGGAAATAGAATTAGGACATTACACTGATATGTTTACGAAGGTAAAGTATTATAATAGCTTGAAATTATATGTTAATCTCATACACATACATTATAATTTCTAACATATCTTATATAAAAACGTTAAACAGTTAAGTTTCCCTTATACTATTAACAATTGAGTTTCTGTTATCATGTTTGTTCTTCGATTTTTCTTCAGCCAACCGGCTCTAACGTGGACAGGTCTTACGTATATTTACAAGGACTTCCAGGAACAGGCAAAACTACTTTGATGCGGCGCATTCTTGTGGACTGGGCGAAATATATAATGGCTGGTTGGTGGGAAAAATGGTTTCGCATCCCAAAACATATTAAAACCCATCTTGGTAAATTCCAGTTGATTTTACCGTTATTTCTAAGAGAAGTCACCCCTGGACAGTCGCCGACTGATGCTATCACCCAACAGTTACACCTGCATGATAAGAAAGGATACTTGAACAAAATAATAGAAAATAACCAAGAAAATATTCTTATTATTCTAGAAGGACTCGATGAATTCAGAGAAGAATTATCTCAAGATATCACATCCATTCTGAAGCAAGAGTTGTGGACAAATATCAATATTGTTATAACTTGCCGTAACCCTCCAACACTACATTTTAAGGAATTCCATCAGCGCCCAGATTTTCACGTCATCCTAAAGGGTTTTTCTGATTTAGGTGTTTCTTCTTACATAAACCGTTTCTTTAAAAAGAGAAGTGATGGCAACAGTTTAAAATCGGAAATTAACAAGACAGAAACTATGGATCTAAGTCGGTATCCTGCTATTCTTCTTCTCATGTGTATTCTTTGGCGGAATGAACATAAATTGTCTAATTCTGTGACTGAATTCTACTTAGACTTTATACAGTATGCTTGTGGACGTTACGAGAGAAAATATGTCCCCAAAGATGAGCAAATAGAAAGCCAGGATATATTAACAGCTTACCATTCAGACATTATGGAAATAGGTGAAGTTGCTGTCAACGGTCTTAAGGGTGAAAGGCTGGAGCTGAACTTTGCACCTCAGGTTCTGCAAAAGTTAGGAAAGACGGCCAAACTTCTTGGGTTTTTTAACTGGGTACCATATTCTGGGAAACGAAAAGCATGTTTTCAGCATAAAAGCATACAAGAATTCTTCGCCGCGTATTTCATCGTACACTGTGAAGCTGAAATGAGAAAAGATCTGTTGACACAATTTGTTGAAACCCCTCATGCCCTTCGAGAATCCAGTATGATCGTAAAATTCCTCAGGGGATTAGGAAAGGAAGAAATCACGAATATCATCCGTGATATCATCAGCGGATCTGGAAAGGATGCAATCAAAGCAAACACGGCTATACAGTTGGCTTATTTGTCTGAACTTAAAAAGGGTGAATGCGTTTTACCGAAATCCCTTGAACTTGAGATGAGGCAAGATTATTCCACCAGTCTTCTACAGAGATATTTTTCGATGGACTCGTCACTTCTGAAAGATATAGTCATATCAACAAGCTCAGTAATGTCGGTTTATGTCCTGAAGTGGCTTCACGGTGTTCGTCTCTCTTCACTCAAGCTTTCTTACAATGCCGAGCATAAAGATAACATATGTTTACCAGAGGTCAGCTGGAATCTCGATGGTGGTGGCACTGTTGACACGCTGTATATTGTTGGATTCAGCATGGCAGGAGAAGAAGACATAATTTCAAATTTAGCTTTGCAATGCAAGCATATAGAATACCAGAGTGTACCATTTCGGATTGTGTTTACGCAATCCAAGGGTGATGCTTTTCATGTAGGCAAGATGAACTTCCAAAACTCGTTAGAACTTGATGATCTGCCGGTCCTTACGTCTGGATTTGACGTTACAGAATTCCACTGTCAAAGTGACGACATCAGAAATTCTCAAGAAGTGAAAGATTGGTTAGGGAACAGTACAACGATAACAAAATTGTCTTTAATCGGTTGTTCTGATGTGCTGCAAATGACAGTACCTCATATAGGACGGCAAACTGAGTTAGAAATCTTAAACATGTCTGGTGGTAACATTACCCTTTTTCACAACATGGGAGAAATCCTTTTAAAATTTTCCAAACTCACAGAGTTTCGATTTAAAGACATGGAACAACCAAATGAACATAGCAAGCAATTTGATCAGGGCAGTATATTATCGTCAATTGTCAAAGGTCTATCTACCTGTTCCAAACTGGAAGTTCTGGATTTATCTGGTACCTCCATACACTCAAATGTCTAGAAGAATTGTTGTCTCTGCCCAGGAATGTGAGAGAAATCCGATTTGGCGTCTTTGAAGGAAACGGACTCTGCTCTCTGTTGAAACAGTTCCCATACTATGAAAATCTGGAGGTTTTGGCCCTCTCTGGAACTGTACTGCTCCGCGATTCCTTGACTGAATTGGCTGCTCTGCTTGCGGGCTTGAAAAATGTAACTGAGTTCAGGATTGGAAGTTGTAATGACGACCGAGAAATAACCCGCTTGGTAAATACAATTAGCACATTTAAGCATTTGAGGGTGCTCGACATGTCGTATGCTCAGTGCGGACCCAAGGCCTGTGATGCATTAGTTGAATTACTGCACACTCAAAAAGACCTAACTGCTATGCATTTCGGAAGAAACAAAGGAGGAGAAGATGTCAAGCATCTTGTCAAGGAACTGAAAGAAATCCGAAACATAATAACATTAGAAATGTCTCGTTTGCTCTTGAACAAGGAGACACATTCTAAAATTGGGGTGTCGTTAAAATCTTTCTCTCAACTTCAGCAGTTTCTGCTTGGCAAGTGTGATGTGACTGATGCACTAGTGCCATACTTGGAAAATCTTGGGCATATTCCCGATATAGAATTGCTGGACCTGTCGGGGAACATAAGAAACCCTAAAATATACGAAGTACTTGACGTCAGAGGAACAACGGATGGGAACAAAGTGACAGAAGCTGCTTACAAGATCCTGGCTGAAGGTATGAAGACACTTTCCCATCTCCGCCATCTTCGTCTATGTCAATGTGATGACCTAGGTGGACTGGGCCCAGATATCTCATCTTTAGAATACACTACAAAACTCCAGTCTCTTGATCTCGCTGGTAACATATCAGACCCGGATGTGTGCGCAATGTTGGGTGAAAAGCTTAAATTCATACCGGAAATTAAATCGCTCCGTCTGTGTGCATGCGATCAAATAAATGCTATCCAGCAAGTGATTGAAAATCTGAAATATGTACCCAGGTTGCAAGAACTAGACATATCGGGTATGAAGGCAAAGAGGGCAAAAAGAATGATATTGGCAGAATATTACCAAAATAGCAATTATGTTGATGAGAAAAGTTATGAGGAACTGGCTCTTCAAATGAAAAATCTTCCTGAACTTCGGGAGCTTCGTTTATGCAAGTCAGATCAGTTGGACGCCGTGTCACCTGTCATAGCGGCATTACACCACCTGCCTAAGTTACATACATTGGATCTCTTGGGAAACCAGGCCGGTCGTGATGTTTTTAAACACTTAGGAAAACAGCTGGAAAAATTAAATTGTCTCCGCAAAATCCAATTATTGTTTTGTCCTGATAATAATGCCATAAAGTCGGCGCTTGAACACATTAAGTACATGCGAGGACTCGTAGTACTGGATGTCACTGGTGTCAAGGTAGGAGGGAAAGACCAGCGGGGAATTACCTCCGTGAAACGAAACATCGCCGATCGTTCAGCATTTAAGACATTAAGAAACATGCTAGAGTTCCAATCTAACCTCCTCGAACTGCGGATACCTGAATGTGATCTAAAATGCCATGGTGCAGGTATCGGTATTCTAGAAGTCCTAAATAACAGTCTGCAGATCCTAGAGATTGGCGCAAGGTCTCTAAATGCAGCAGGAGTGGAACAACTCAGTGTCACTTTGGGGAGGCTGAAAGATATGAGACAGCTTTTGCTAAGTGAATGCACCTTAGACTACAATGCCGAAGTTCATCCAGATCATGAGCTGGGTGAGGCAGTGCGAATACACCGTGCATGGGCTACTTGTATGTCCCGCTTATCGGCACTGCCATTCCTCCAGGTGCTAAACTTGAACAGGAACAGCATTGGTAACGAGAGTGTGGTAGAGTTGGCCAAACAGCTACCATCTCTTACCCAGCTGGACAGTATCACGATGATAGGCTGTGGTCTAACAGACACAAAGGCAGTATTTCAGCTGATAGATGCGCTTCCATCATGTCCTACAATGAAGATCCTGAGCTTCAGAGATAACAACCTAGGTGATGGTCTCCGTAAGATCACAGAAAAAACAGAGCAACTACAAGGTCTCTATATGCTGTACCTAAACTACACTCACATGACTAAACAAGTCATTAGTGACATTCAGAAGGTAGTTGAACTGAAATTACCAAGGCTGGTTCTACACGTTTAAGTTACTCAACGAACTCGATCAGATTCCAAAATTAATTCCTGTTCCTATATATAATGAACATAAAGACTTTAGAAACTTACTCCTACCATGATTGTTCCCACCAGTGTTTACATAAAATTCATTTGGCGTCATGTCTCATTAGGGTTGACTTCCTTTTTAATACCTTGGCAATGTAGATGATACTAACGTTAGCAAAATTAAATTGTATAAACAGAAATTCATTGTAAATATTTGTACGCTTATCTGTAAAAAAAAATGCTATCACGTCAATTGAATTAGTGGGGAGGGTTTGAATAAAGGAATCGGCTTTTATAAGCTATCATGGTATCACACAATAGTTAGTAGAAATGAGACTTAATTTATGGCTGGCATAATTTTGTGGCTGCTTTCTGTTCATTCAGAATATACGGATGTTTAATCGTTAAATACGGATTCTGCTTTCATTCTTTCACATTAGTGATATTCAACGTTTTGATAGGTTCCATATATAAACTCTGAACCAGAGCAGGAGGATTTTATGACTGCTTTAGCTGGTTATTTTGCTCGAGGATAAGATACGTTGGAGAGGTTAAGATTTCTTTTAACGGAATTCATCATTTACATGTTGCTATGCAAAATAACAAAAATCACCAGTGCATGCAATGTACGGAGTTACGTTAGACAATAATACTTATAATAATGTTACTTTTTTATAAAGCGCAAGTATATACGATATTATTGCTATCCTCTATATATACCAGCTATAATTTCCGTTCATTTACAACTATGGGTGACTAACAATGTACTTGTAACGATACACAAAACATGTAGCTGTAATAGTTTATAGTGCTTTAAAACTCAACTGAAGTGCATTAATCCTTGTCACAGCAGTAAAGTATAAAATTAACTGATTTTTTAAATTAATATTGGTGTAGTATATGTATTGAAGATTGGTTTTGTGACTAAAAGAGAAATATTTTATGAGGACACACAATTTAAGGTGTAGATTATATTGTCCTAAATAGTGGTATTACATAGATAGATAATGAAAAATTATTGTTTTGTGAATAAAAGGGATCATTTCATATTATGACAGACATTTGAACTATTAACTTAATCGACTAAACAATCAATGCATTTTATTTTTTGTACTTGATAAGAAGTTATTAGGCGTGTCCCTGTATTAAAGCTATGTTTATTGTTAGAGTAGTAAAAAAATCAAATAAACTAATTTTTACTTAACAATGTGTGATTTCATTCTATAGTTAGCCACTGTAACGTTTTAACCCCGTTTATTATACTCCGAATTCCTGGCAGTTATAAATTAATCCGGGCAAAGGAGAACTCAGCATGAAGGTTTGCTGTTCGCACTAAGCGTCACTTAGTCTTGTTTTATATTGAAGACTTAGGGGTATCACAGGGGTTAATTCATGCGTGTGCAGACTCCTCGTGTTGTACCTAACTACAAAATAAGTCCTTCGCACGTAAAACAAAGCACATTCAGTACAAAAATAACATCCAGTGGTAAAGAGAAACAAGTTACACAGAGCGAAACACTGATATACTCGTGATATCAAATAAGAGGTCATTTCATTCGCTTATAAAACAAACATAGACATACATTTTATTCATATAATTTCTGACTGTACATTGAAATTTATACATGCAATCCTCCGTTACTGACAAAGAGTGATTGACTAATATGAACTGTCTGGTTATTTTTAACTGCTGCTGAAGTTAATAAACCTGTCCTGTTCCCTTTTTGGCAAATGGCTACCGTCTACAGCATAAAGTTACCCTGGCAATACTTAACAGCGTCCAAGAAATGCATTTTTATTCATTTTCTGAATTTTTAAAAGGGAGTCAGGATAATTCGGGTTTGAGTACTCCTTTCAGTGCTGAATTTCGCAATTCCGTTTACTCTGCCCTTAAACATATTTCTGCGATAATTTGTTTTTATATTAAGCACCAAGTACTCATCAATTTGACTTAAGTTTCGAGGGAAATACTATACCCAGATATGTCAGAACGTGAAATTTGGAGTTCCTTGTCTTAATTTTGACAAAAGCCATCACACTCGTCCGGTCAAAGGCTCCGTTGTTCAGTATTGTTTTCAAAGTCATATTGTAAAGTAACACAAATAAGCAAAAATTTAATTTCAATTTCAAATAACTTTTGTTTCGAAAGATGAAGGGTATTAATTTATTTACATAGAAAATAACTACAAATGACTACTTTTTGTTATCTGCTTTCTTATCTTAGATCATATTTAAATATCAAATATTGACTAGATAATTAGAAATATTACTAAATATTTAAACTTACATATCTGTATAACTGGATTAGGAATACACGTTCTTATAATTTACAGTGTAATAACTGTTTATATTCGGAGCAACATTGTTCCTTAAAGGTTCAGAAAACCTCATTGTATGTGAATGTAATGATATTCTTTCTGATGCAATGTCTGACGAGAATGTGTGGTTCATATTCGCATAAAGATTGGATTATTTTATTACATTTTATACATTTATATTTTAAGATTAGGAAAACATTTTGAAATGCAAACCCGGATTCGCTTTAATACAGGTTTATTCGCTCAAGAATCAGAGAAGTCCCGGACATATTCTTTAGCTGTAGACGTAGCCATCAACCCAGCTCTTGTAGAAGCTTACGCGAGTGTAGACGCCAGGGGTGCTGCTGGCACAGCCGTAGCCCCAAGACACCAAACCGACCGCGTAAAAGCGGGAGCTGACCTTAACCGCAAGGGGGCCGCCGGAATCTCCCTGCCAAATATTAAAAACCCAAAGATAACAGCAACCAGCAAGCCATATATTTAGTGATTATTTCATAATAGAAATCATCGAGTTACATCATAGAGCATGTGATGGAACTACAAGACACCAAGAGTTCGTAAGGTAATGTAATCGCTCATTGTGTTTTAAATGATATGTTGACAGATAAGGATAACTATCAGTTTGGCGTGGACATTTTTTAATCGACTGCCTTATATTTACACAACGTAC
Source organism: Sipunculus nudus (assembly GCA_026874595.1). NCBI lineage: Eukaryota > Metazoa > Annelida > Sipuncula > Golfingiida > Sipunculidae > Sipunculus > Sipunculus nudus. Next base: position 47,255,302 of record CM049309.1, read on the forward strand.
ATACAAAGTACAGGGATATCATCATCATGACAATATTATTATTAATCATTTTGTGACCTGAACTGAAATTGAGACGAAATGTATTATTATTGTATTAAGGTATGTCATTATAATCTTCTTGCAGTAAAATATTATCTTCGTGCAGTAACCTTATTGCTGTATTTAGCGGCACCACCTAACGGTCTTTCCTTACAGCTGTCCTTAACATTCCCTCAATCAAAACCTGCGCATATCATTCTGCTGTAAATGGGACTGATCGCAGAGCGGCAGGCACGAGTCGGATATAACTAGGACGTCGGTGGATCGCATTTCATTTGTGACAGGACCACTTATAAAAACATGAAACACCAAACCTAGCTTGCAGGCTGCTACTGTTTAATATTATAAAATCTTCATGGACTGTACATCTAGTTATAATAACCAGTCTGTAGTCGGCAGTCTGCCTCCAGCCTATGCTGCGTTCGAGCATTTCCTCACTAGAAGCTTACTGAAAAGCTTATGATAATTCTTAGTTTCAAAAATATTGTTGTACGGACGAAATTTGTTGTGATAATTTTTTAATTCAAAACTCTGAAACAGCAAAAGGTTCGTGAATATAAGCAACATCAAATTGATGTCCATTTTCTATACCTTAAATTTACAAAGCTGACACAAGAGCACAGATAAGTATCATTACCCGAGACCTGCTCCTCGTTGAAAAAAAATATTAATCCCTAAAAAAAGGAGTGCCAGTGCCCGATTTGAATTGACCTGGACGGCGCCGCATAAGTGCCTGCTTAATCTTCGGAGGGATAACTAAAATAATCCATTCACTTAATCCATGGAAAAAGGAGCGGCGAAACCTTAATACCTTTTGGTGGCTTTGACAATTTCACACTGTAAGATACTGAAGTTAAGAATGACGCTACAGGTTAATTATAATGTTGGGAAATGTTGTTACTGTAAGGAAACCATTTGGTTCTTTATTTCTTCTTACAGCTCACATGTTATGCCGTCATACATGATACCTTCCTTCATAATTTTGTACCAAATATATGATAGCTTACATATATGTATATATATATATATGTATATATATATATATATATATATATATATATATATATATATATATATGCACGTGCCTATGCACAAACAGAACACACTTAATGATTACTTAGAGCTGAAAATAACCAAGATGACTGCCCACAGAGATACTATTGAACTATCATAATGAACATTCTTTTATTTCTCTAATGATACGCAAAATAACTATACACAAGCTGAAAACACCTTTACAACTAATAGCTGAAAATAAACTTATTTACTCAATTTAATAAAACAGCAATTTAAATTAATAAAATAATTCTCATTAAAATAATATTCAATGCAGCTTGTCAGACGATATATCATAAACTTTATTTATTTTTTACATGAATTGTTCAAATAGCTATTAAAGATTATGCGAGGCAATTTCAATTACTTGGATTGTGTTGGTCAGTTGTCTGTTGAGTTGGAGGAAATTGGAGAACCCTGAGAAAACCAATGACCTCGGACGGGCCACTACAACCGACTCTCATCATTCTTATTAATTGGTAAAGAGACACTTGAATATTCAATGTTGGTCACATTAACCAGAAGTCTATCAATACTGTTTCAATCTAATATTATTTACACCTTGTCTTTTTCGCTCCAGTATGTCGATCATTTTTACTTGATCTTCAATTCCGTGTACCGTATTTCCTTGAACAGACGCCCGGGCGTTTATTTTTTTCAGACACTGCTTTGACCCGGCGTCTAAACAAGGCCAGCTTCTATTTAAGGCCGGCGTTTATTAAAAAAATACGTCGTCAGGCTCGTCAGACAAACTAAAAATAGAACACGTCGAAACAATGAACCCGCCGGTCACTAATCACTGACACATGTGAAAACATCGCCGGTACACGGATTGTGTTTACGAAATTTCCTTAGATGCCATAGGTATATGGGACACGCGCAATCTCCACAATCACGCACCATAATTGGAATTAACGCAGAATCACAGCGAGAGATTGCAGTTGTACACAAAAATCTGTCCGCGCGGGCCCCTCGAATCCAGGTATCCAGGTGTTTTATGTGGCTGTTCCATTTATTTTACACCGCGTGAACTTGGTAACATTTTTACGCTCTGAATACGGGGTGGCTCTTCCATTTACTGTTCTCAACGTACAACTGGTAGCATATGTTCCATCGAAATACGGGGTTTGGTACTTATCAGCTTATAACGGCACAGCATAATTCATTTTCATGACACTTTCCTCTCGTTAAATATTTAACTGATTCAGCTCGACACAGCGTAATCAAGCGTTTCTGGCCTTGTATATACTAAACACGGGGTGGCAATTCCATTAACTGTTCACCGCGTATAACTTGTAATATTGATTCCATCAAAATACAGGGGGTTGGTTCTTTATAACGGCAAAGCGTAGGTCAATTTCATGACACTTTTCTCCCGTTATTTATCTGATACAGCTTGACACAGCGTATTCAAGCGTTTCCGACCTGGTATATACTGGTATGTGACATTTACTGCCGGGAATATTACTGAATATATAGTTGTGGACAAGAGTACATACTATTTTTAACTTTAAAAATTTTCTCAGAAACGTGGCTATGGTAACAGTGGGGACCCATTTAAAAGCGCTAAAAATTAAATCAAGGAGCGTAATTTGGCTTGACAGTAGCTACAAATTGTACCGCTCGACACCATCATTTGGTGCCTGCATGCTACAGAAGAAATGTGTGCCAAAACGTATTTGAACAGTTCTGTTCAACCATCCGTGAGGTATAGACTTTCACCGTACCAAGTTTTATTGCCTGTTTCAAGCGGTACTATTTACTATTGCTTGATAGCAGTGATAGTATTAGCCCTCTCACTGCTGACGTATTTGTGTATCGCTTATTGAACGAATCGGGAATATATGGTGTCCCTCATGGAAACAAGCATTCACGTAAGATAAAAGAATGATTTATAGAGTAAGAGGAATTGAACATATCAATACAACACAAACCGAAATTCATACAACAATCTATCGTCATTTTGACCGGTAAATACACCAATTATAATGAAGGGAAAAGACATCTTGTGGCAAACATAGAAACTACTCTGACACAAGGCATGTGAACAAGACCGGCGTCTATTTAAGGCCGGCGTTTATTTTTCTGGGACATTGTTTTGCCCCGGCGACTAAATAAGGCAGGCGACTATTAAAGGTCCGGCGTCTGTTCAAGGAAATACGGTACCTATGATATCTGACACCATTACATGTAGACATATATTTATGTTGAGGACAGCGTTCCCTTTTAACATCTTTAATATCCTATATACCTTCCATAACTTTAGATTAGTGTTACACACAATTACACACGGGCATGTTTCAAATCGGCGTCTGTCTGACCTTTTGTAGTTCACTGGGACTTTCTGAGCAAAGCCAACCTGGTTTAAACATTGGCACCAAGACATCTTTTCGCTGAAATCGGTTCTGTCCGTGTTCCTCTCTAATCATCTAGCCATGTCCTGTTTAAAGGGACCTAATCATGTATGCATACATAGCATTTTGAATTAACAGTCTTTGAAATAAAGTGGTACCTGCAAAAAATACTCCCCTGAAACCGTTGACTGAACCATGCATATACGAGTGTAAAAAATTGTGGACCGGGCGCAATCACAGGCCTCAACATAAATATAGGATGAACGCCGCCTTTATTTTCAGGCTTACAACCGGTGTTTCACAACCATACAGACTCATGTTTGGACTAAGTCCATACATGAACCTTGGTGTTATCTAAAATATCTCTACAGCCCGTGTCGTTCCACGTGCATCGGGCCAAAACACCTGTCAATCAGGAGATGCCCTGGCTGATTGTCCCCCCCCTCCCCCCCCCCCAGCCCCTTAAAAAATAGTCCCTTTGCTGAAACATCACGTGTTGCGGTGGTTCAGGGACCCGATGCACGGGGCCACACATTTCAGCTGAGGCCCCTGGGCCATTATACGGGACCGTAATGTCCGTCCAGGAAAGATATATAAGAGACCTGAAGGTAGGCCTATATATGTATGGACTGCTTTTCTTCGGGGAACTGTCGCGTAAAACCGGACCTCCGGTCACGTGGCCTTGTTAAGGTAAACAGACATACGTGGGTCGTGTTTAATCAGACGCAGCACAATTACAAGCTGAAGGGGAGGTATTTAGAACAAGTCCTGTGATGACTTTGCTGGAAAGCTCTTGTATTAGCTCTTTTATTAAGGGTGGCATAAACACGAATCCAAAATAGCTACTCGACTAATGGAACGTTTTTCTTCAGTCTGTTATGTAACCTGAACCATATACTCTTCAATTCAGTCAAAAACGAATCCTCTACACGGGATCGATGTATGAGACAAAATATTAATGTCCTTGGATCCACAGAGTTTAAAATAGGCTTGAACGACATTAAAAATCTGAAAAAAATCGCACTTTTTGACCCATGTGACCTTTACAAATATAGGTCAGGTCACTGAGACTGGGTCAAATTAATTGCACCATTAAAGGGTACACCTTGTGTAAAAATAAATGAAATCGGATAAAAAAAATGGCGGAATAATAATACGAAGATGAACTAGACTTCTGGAACTGTCATGGGACAGCCACGGATCTCCACCTATCAACTCCCCCCCCCCTCCGCACCTCTCCCCTCCCTACCTCCTCTTAGCGAATCTTCCAGTGATCTTTGATCAAGCTCTTAAAGTTTTGGAAGATCTATAATTCATTTTATCAAATGACGTATGGCCGTTCTTTGTTTTGTTTTCAGAGATGAGCTGAAAATGCTCACGTCATATTTTCCTAATTTGCATATTATTCCAAAACTATTAAAGAAATCGTCACCAAACTTGCCACTGCACTCCCTCGTTGTAGAAGGGCACATGAATGTCAGGTTATCCAAGTCATACGGGTTATCCAACAATGCAGCCTAACTGAAAAGTGCTGAGTCATGTATATCATGTGGTTTCCCATAGGTGATTTCCAAGCGGTACCCACAGAAATGTTGTGAACCAGATAATATATAGGAATTTTCATCTATATGTAAGTTAAGAAGAAAATTGACATTGAAATGCGAAAAAAAAACCCCGCCGTGTCCTTATTAAAAAGGGCAGGGTCACTGAAACTTAAACAAATTAATAGGACTGTGGAAGGGTAAATCCTGTGTAAATATGTATGAAGTCGGACGAATAAAATTACCTGTACCCGCCGAAATCAGAGTGGGACAGGTGAAATGAGGCATGGATTGAGTGGCAAGGGGAAATAGATGAGGTGTGTTGCATATTAGCATGGATGTCTGCAGCCGAAATGTGTATGTAGGTTGCGCCACCTACCACAAATCCAGAAAGCTGTCCAAGTTGTATACATATGCAACATTCAAGGCAGATAAGTCAAACAATTACTTGTATATGAGTGATTTTATCCCATAGCAGACAAACAGGAGGACGCTGTGCAAAAATGCTGGCAGGTGGCGCCACCAATTTTGTGTATGATTAAGAGCTGTGTATGATGTGAAATCTATACACATGCAAAATTTCAGAGGGATATGTCAAACAAGTCCTGAGCTATAAGCGTGAATGTCTGCAGCGTTACATAAATATAGGTGGCGCCACCTGCCACAAAATCGAGAAAGCTATCCACGATGTATAAACATGCAAAAATTTATGCAGATAAGTCAAACCAGTGCTGAGATATAAGTGATTTTATCCCATGGCAGACAAACAGACGGACGCTGTGCAAAAATGGTTGCAGATGCCGCCTCCAGTTTTGCATATGATAAAGAGCTATGTGAGATCTAGACACTTGCAAAATTTTGTTTGCAGCGTAAACATAAATGTTGGTGGTGCCATCTACGAGGAAATCAAGAAAACGCCTCCAGTTTTGCATTTTTTGAAGAGCTATGTGAGATCTATAAACATGCTATATTTTGGCCCGACAGTGGCGGATCCAGAGGGGGAGTTTTTGGGGCTGAAGCCCCCCCTCCCCCCCTCGTAAACCACTGTTATAGGGCTTTTTATCAGAGAAATATGTATATTTATGCGTTATGTCCTTATGTTATTTGCATTATTTTATTTATAATTGCCATATAGCATTAAACAAACGGCCATTCAACAACAACAACAAAACTGGGGACAAAATGGAACTAAAAGCGTGTGTCTGTGCAATGCCCATATCTATTTATATTTTAGAAGAATAAATTGGAATACCCACAATTGATGCTGACATTAACATTTCTATCCAAATTAATTCTACGCCGTTCATGTAGAATGTTGCAGCTTCTTAAGGCTTCGACACCTTGAACGACATTTTTTCAAGTGGCCTTGTTTTGGGAAATACATGCCCTCTTGATCGGTTTGAACTGAATGATATTGTATTATCGTTCAGTTAAAACACAATAAACAGTGTATGTATATGCGTGTTTTTTTATGATTGCAGAATTAAGCTCTGAAAACGTGCTGGCTCGTCATTAATAACATGTAAATGATTAATGACTACGATTGGGCTGTATATATATCCGTTTGAATTTTCGTAGTCGAACACTTTGTTGGACGTATATGGTGAAATGAACAACTTTTCAAAATGTGACAGGAAAATTAAATATTATACCCACAGCATTAATTTATGAATATTTCTTATCGATCAGCAATGCAGTTATCGATGCATCGTGCATAAATATATACTGGATAACAAATGCTGTATAATACATCAAGACGCACACGCAGGGATCATACTTACCGTAAGCTGATAAGCTCTTTAATATAGTAGCCGCACACAGGGAAGAGTAATTCAAGCTACTGGTTATTCGAAATAATCTCGAATGAGTAAAATTAACTTGAAATTCAGCTGTAGTATATGATTAATTATAATGGGGAATCGGTTTGCCTCACATTAATATTTACATAATTCAATGTTGCTTATTACTTTTGAATGTTAACGTTTGCATTTATTTTATGAATGGGTAAACTTGGTTTTGATAAAATAGAGGAATGCTTATAGATGCGTCCTTGCGTGCATGTGCTCGGTTCTAATTTTTCATTCCTTTGATATGAACACAAATGATAATTGAAAGGGCATATAAAGGCTATATGGGGTTGGGTATATAACTGCTCCCCCCCCCCAACTCAAGTTCTCAAAATATGCGAAAACTATGAAGTTATGTGCAAATTTGCAAAAAAAAGTCTTTTCGTACATAAGGATCACGATGAGTTTTTTTTTTTTCGTTCATGTGTATGCAGTGGTATTTGTGTAATTTTACCCAACTAAACAGCAGCTGTCATAAGTTATATACATGCATGCGTGTTTTTACAGATTAATATATTCCATCAAGCCTGCATTTATAACAGGTTATTTATGAGGTTATCTTAATCAAGAAAATGTTGCTTCTTTATTATATATTGAGCCAAATTATTTAGCTGTTATGCTTTTTGTAATTTATTTAGTATTTCCTGCCTGTCAAGCATTGTACAGGAGTATACAACGGATAAGCGAGTTTGCAATTACTTCCGAAATATATTTTCAAATAAAATAACCAATAATCATAATATGAACATTTTTACTTTTGAGTCTATATTTACGTTTCGTCCAAACATTGCCCATGTTTTTACACTTCTTAATATTTTATATATATATATATATATATATATATATATATATATATATATATATATATATTATAATTTGCACTTTATCTGTATCAAATTAAAACCAGTTTCTGATTCTAGCCCCCCTGTCGAAAAATCCTGGATCCGCCCCTGCCCAATCGGACAAAAGGTTCCCGGGATATGAGCTTGGATGTCTGCAGCGTAAAAGCTTTGCAAAAATGGTTTCAGGTGGCGCCACCATTTTTAGTGTATGTTATAAAGCTATCCAAGGGCTACATTTGTGCAAAATCTTTAGCCTGATCGGTCAAACTGTTCCCGAGATATGTGGGTTTATGTGTGGAAACAGACGCACAAATAATCGCTGGGCAGAGAGGGAAGGTCAGAGGTCTACCAAAAATTAGGGCGTAGCAGTTCACATGTGACCCGATCATAATTCCAAATTTAAAAATAAATTCTGCCAAGTGGTTACGGAGGAGTTCTCCGGAAACCTATGCGGCGACCCCGTGACCTCAAAATCAATAGAAATCTCCGTCCATGGGTCGCGAGCCATATTTTCAAGATGAAAGGTTTCGATCCAACGGTATGGATTTAATTGGTGCACAATCTTTTTCAAGAAGTGGGCTCTGTGGCTGTTACCTTTGGCCCCGTGATCTCAAAATCGATAAGGTTCTTTGTCCAAAGTGGCCGGGCCATATTTGGAAAATGAAAGGTTTGGTCAAACGGTTTGGCTTCAAATGAGTCTACAAGTTGTTTTTTTTTTCAAGAAATAGGCCTTATTGCCGTGACCTTTGACCCCGTAACCTCAAAATCAAAAGGATTCTTCATCCATAGGTGGGTGAGCCGTATTTGCAAGATAAAAGGTTTTGGTCAAACGGTTTGGCTTGAAAACGATCCACAAGCCAATTCCGGACAGACAGACGCAAGGACGGAGGCGTTACTATATTCCATTCGCAACACCAGCAACACCAGGGAAATCAAATATCTCAACCTATGGGACAGGTTGAGATAACTAGTTAATTGTGAAGCGACATCCTAGCAAGTAATCTATGAAATGTACATAGCAGGGAACAGTGAGGACATCATATTAGACGTGACGCACGAAAGAGTATTCTCCTCATGCACGCGCTTCACTTTTACGTCACATTACTTGATAGACATATCCATGCAAGGAGGACACCACGAATCAAAGTTAAGTTAAGCCTGTCTCAAAAGGAAGAAATGATTGTGTTTTAAGTTTAAAGTTGGCCTGCAAGTAAATGTTCAAAAGAAGAAAAAAATGTTGTGCAGAATAAAATGGAAGATTCCAAATGCGAACGAGTATACATGAGATATTTCGGTCAACAAAACGATAGGTCCGTTGCAATGGCAGATTTATAACACACAGGACCACACGTTATAAGTCAGAAAACACCTGTTCGATGAATGTGCACAGAGATACATTTTGGTTATTTCTGTTCCGGTTTCTCCTCCATAATATCCGTGGCAATAGGGCAAGTTTCTATCGCCGTCTATTATTGTATTAACTGGAATTTGTGTCTCATAAGTTTGATAATTTATTGATTCATGTTGTATTTTAAATTTAAAGGTAGGTGATACTTGGTGTAAACTGATCCTATTGAACGTGAAAAGATCAATTATGAAGCATTTAACAACCGATCAAGCCTTTTGGGTTTAAGGTTGACAGTATCTTAATATCGATCAAGCCTCTGGGGTTTAAGGTTGACAGTATGTTAGGTACCGATCAAGCCACTCTGGTTTTCGGTTTACAGTATTTAAGGTACTGATAAAACCTCTTGGGTTTTAGGTTGACAGTATGTTAGGTACTGATCCACACGGTTTTTAAGTTGGCAGTTTGTTAATTATCGATCAAGCCTCTCGAATGTAAGGTTGACAGTATCTAAGGTACTGATCAAGCCTCTTGGGTTTAAGGTTCACAGTATCTAAGTTACTGATCATGCCTCTTTGGATGGATGTTAACAGGATGTTAGGTACCGGTCAAGTCTCTTGGGTTTAAGGTTGACAGTTGGTAGGTACCGTTCATGCCTCTTAGGTTTGAGATTTACAGTAAGTTAGGTACCAATCAAGCATCTTGGGTTTTCGGTTTACAGTATGTAAGGTTCTGATCAAGCCTCTTGGGTTTTATGTTGACAGTATGTTAGGTACTGATCAAGCCTCTTGGGTTTTAGGTTGACAGTATGTTAGGTACTGATCAAGCCTCACTGTTTTAAAGTTGGCAGTTTGTTATTATCGATCAAGCCTATCGAATGTAAGGCTGACAGTATGTTAGGTACCAATCAAGCCTCTTTGATTTAAGGTTGACAGTATGTAAAGTACCGATCAAGCTTCTTGGCTTCAAGGTTGACAGAATGTAAGGTTCCGATCAAGCCTCTCGGTTTTAGGTTGAAAGTATCTTAGGTAACGATAAAGCCTCTTATATCTTAGGCTGACAGTATGTAAAGTACCAATCATGCCTCTTGGGTTTAAGGCTGACAGTTGTTAGGTGCCGATCACGCCTCTCGGGCTTTAGGTTGACAGTATGTTGGGTATGTGAATAAATTAGAACCAAAAGTCCCTCGGTGAATTATTAGAATTAACTGATTTCCTGGGAGTCACTTTTGAATTAATTTAACAAGCAATACCACCCTATTAAGTTCTTTTGTATGCTGTAATTTATCAGCCAAAGTATATATAAATATATTTCAAAAGAAAATGTGAAGGATTCAGAAACATTGAGTTTGAATTTCTTTTCATGCTTATTTTAAATAGCACAAATATATAAAGGTGTCTTAACACAATATTATTAATATTGAACTTATTAAATAAACTTATATTATTAATATAAGTGATAGCATGGTATGACCGTTTTATTATTGGTTCGTTTGAACTGATTTTGTCGTAGTATTTTTAAGAATACTGGGGATATGAAGACTTTATTACAAATAGGGATTCAAGCGCCTGTGATCAGCCCACTCGTTAAAAAGTTTTTGTCGGATCGGTCGCTACATGATCCGAAAAAAATGTGTCGGATGACAGGTGCGCGAATATTAGGACATGCGTACTTGCATGCGTGATAGAGCCCCCGTATGATTTTGCAAGTGTGGTGTTTCATGTATATATGCGTATGTGCTTGAAAATCATCACAGGAGCAATTTATATTAACGTCTTTATAATACATTTCAAATATAATGCAATTAAGTATAAGGTTTACGAAAATTTTGTATTATGTTTGAAGTACATGTTAATTCTAAAAAAGGTTTAGCATATAATATTTTATAGTAAATTCAAAAATGGAACCATAGTGTTTTATTCTTATTATTGATATAATTAATTACAAATGTATAAATATTATTCCCTCAATATCAGTGATTACCTTGACCATCCCCCAGTTACTGAAAAGTGGGGGGTATAAATACCCCCATCCCCCTGCATTGAAGCCCCTGTTCCACGCAGATATACGCACATACGCGCACATGGAAACCAAGCTGTAATGGGGTTTGTGGGCATTAAGTCAGACAAATTGGATTGTTTTTTCATTGTTATATATTGTCTTCAGTTTATAGTTTTCAAACGTTAACACTGCAGTCATTTTAATTCCCCTTTATTCATTCATATTTTAGACACGTTTTTAGATGTAGACGTTCGCAATAATAAAGTCTTTGAAGTAGCTGACGCGCGTGTAAACGCCAGGGGTGATGCTGGTACAGCCGTAACCCCAGGACACCAAACAGACCGCGAAAAACGGTTGCTGACCTTCACCGCCAGTGGGCCGCCGGAATATCCGTGTCAAGTTTGTTAAAACTCCAGATAAGTCATCTTTATCCATCAAATACTCGCCTCTCCAAACCCTATTAATCTATATATATGCCTATTTAATAGTCAAAACATCAATTAAATCATTTAATCCTCGGAATAATGATTTATTTAAATCTATCAAATCGTATATCAATGAGATGTCAAATATTCACCGGATCCAACAACCCATTTAATATATTTTATCAGATTTAGCCCCCCCCCCCCCCCCGGCCACCCATATCACTGGATGTTTAAATTGATTTACACTGAGATTATCAGTGTAAATAGGAGTCTAGTCCGGCCTTGGAACTCGGACCTGTACTAATGGAATATTATAAATAAATCAGACTATATACATACCAAGGTTTTGCTCTGCATCAGGGGCTAAACGTAATTAATCATTCAAGTTAAGGGCACTTGATAACTAACATAAAATTCGCATGATTGCCTATATATATATATATCCTTTTTACATTTCTATTAATAAGAAGATTTGTATCGAACTCGGACTTTGTCTCTAATTCATTATGACTCGGACTCGAAGAAGATGGACTTGGACTTTAATCTCAACGACTCTGACTTTGACTCGGACTCGTGTGACCTTGACTCGGAGTTACACTAGGGCTCGGGTGATGTGGACTCGAATACATCACATCAGATTAATAATGCTAAATGCTGGGCAAGGAAAGTGATTTTGATTCATTCTTATAAGATTGTATATACCAACACATAAAAAAGGCATAACTATCGTTACAAAAATGCTGTTGAAGGATACCATCATCTGGGATATAACACGAAAACCTTTATGTGACAGAGAATAACAAATTATATTGCGGCGCAACCTAGCTCCCTAACCTGACATCTGTCGTTAACATTGGTTCCGGCAACACCTGCCCACATCATTCTATTGTAATGAGACTGATCGCCAGGAGGCAGTCAACGACGGACAAGACGGGGAGGTCAGTGTATCGCAGCTCGTTCGTGGCGGCACCACCTGTTTAAACGTATATAGTAGCTTAACAGAGGTGTCATGGGTTATACAGATACACAGTTGAGATCCCGGTTTTTGTGCAACTTTTATTTTGATATTGTGACATTGTTAATTTTTGTTTTTGTCTCGATTCCTTACAAAATTCCTGAAAATATTTCTTTAAGAATATGGAAATTGGCATTTCCACATCGTGTTTGTGTGGCCCGTTGGAGATAAGTTCTTGACCTGCTTGAAGATGAATAAACACAAAACAGTTAAATCTTTAGTAAATCAATGCAAACGGCGTGTGTGTGTGTTTGTTCCCAATAAGATATTTGTTTGTGGATATCTGAACCTCAGTAGGAAGTTCCCACACCACTGACGATTACCGTACTATTGGAGCAGCTATCCCCAGTGGGTTCTACCACAACGGATCCGATCACGGCCATGTCATTGGCCAGCGTGGAAGAGCTGTATGATATATGAATTTCGTATAAACTGACACCGTGTATTGTGCGGGTTGAAGGCGGGTTGTCTCGAAGATGTTCCAGGGCTGCAATTTCCAGGTAGTCGTCAGATCTGTGTTATGAAACATTCCCTTAACTCCTTAGTTTGGTCATTGGTACATGTCGTTGGCTGTTTTCACCCTTATAAATAAAAGTCAATTTACAGATAAGTTTTAAAAACTATATGTTTTACTCTATATTTCGTTCCAGGTTATTGAAATTTGTCGGTTTAAATTGCAGACATCATATATTGTTATATATGTCTCCTTTTAATTTTAATGTTGAAAACAGTTATTTATCACTGGATGTGATCACAGTACTAACATCCATGAATACTGTATCCTCGTGTAAAAATAAATTAAACAAAAGAAGACTACTCCCTGGCCTTGAACGGCCGTCAGGGCCCTGTTGGAACTGACCAAGACGGCAGCATCGCACATTTGTGTCCAGAATCTTCTGAGCGAAAGCTGGAAAGAATACTTCCCTAATTTTAATACCTACCACATATGTATGAAAGCGGAAACTGGACATGCCTGTAAAATACTCCCCCGTACTCAAACAATTATTTTGAAGTACAAGTATCTACGAATATTTCCAATATTCATTCACTTATGACACAAGATTGCAGCTTAAGGAATTTCCTGTTATCTGCCTCTCGATCCGATCTATCTGTCATTTTCGATCAGGTCCAGCCGACATTCAAGGTATTATTCAGCACCCTCTCTTCCCGTTTCTATTATTCTAAGGTTACCCCTTCCTGATTATATCACACTTATATTCAGTGATGTATAATTAATTTAGGCGCAAATAAAAAATACTATCCTTTTCCTCAGAAAGCGGAAATTTGACATCTGACCTAGTAGGGGCACTGTGCCTGTCGAGTTGCTGCTCCTCCAACAATCCTCTCTAACACCGGCTTCCGGGCCGGACCGGTTCGTACCGCTAATGGTGTTTTAACCCGAATTTTTGTTCTTATTCACTAAACGTGTTTTCCTATGAGCACTATACATTCCTCTCTACCAAAATGGTATCCAGTATTAAATGAACAGGTGAAATTCATTTTGTCTGTGTTTTTATCTTATTCTTCCTTGTCAATAATTTTGACGTTTAGTTAAAACTATTTTATCTTATTTCACAAACTTAAATGCATTAATCCCAAATCCGCCATTCAATATATATATATATATATGGCAGAATGGCAGAGATCTGAGTATATGAACTTATATGAAGATACTTTATATACACGTTTTATGTGCACGCGGGAGAGGGAAGCCCCTGAAATAATGACCCAAAGGTCATACATTAGAGTGGTATCTACAGTTTGTTATTCTGGCCATCAGCAGTAGTCGAGGATCGAACCAAATATCTTCACCTCAAAGGTCCAAACCATAAACCATTATAATCTACGCTCTACCTCTCCAACATCCTACCATAATACACTGCAAAAAACTCTCGCCCAATTCACAGAATCTGAAAAGTGAATGGCCTGATACATTGCCAAGATCAAATCTTTGCAATATAAGTGAATCTCATCCTTACCTTTTCGGAGAGTAGAATGTTAAAGAGGCCCATGCAGTCACCCATATGACCTTTATAAACTAAAGGTAATCCCTTGGAGCTTTTATAAAAATAGGCCAGAAAATGTGGATATCACCGCACATAGGATGTTTGTTTTGATTATAACAATGTGTTTAAATTATTTGGGGCCTTCCAAAATACAACAAAGTCCACTAGGGCATCTGGCAGCAAGTCAGATAAGCCAGAGCTTTGTAAACGGCGTTTTGCAACAAGTGACTTTGGCACCTCCGCATATTGCAGCCTACCACCTTAGGTTACATGTTTTTCCCATTTGTCAACATTGCTGTGTTTATAAACTTGTTGTTGATAAACAAATTCATGCATCTTTCACGAAGGCATTAAAAAACTGTTTACAACCAAAATTACACTTAGTTCATTATTATATACACAGAGGAAGCAAGAAATCAAATAAATTCTTTTACAAAAGGTAGGTGGATGGGCAGATTCAAAGGTTTTATTAGAAAGTATTTATAACAGATTTGCAGATTCAAATCGCCCATCCTAGGGACCAAACAAGATCCAGTAAATATACAATCATGAACATACACATTACTGTACATAGATTCCGGAGTACATATATACTCAGAAGCGGAACCGGACCCCCCCCCTTTTTTGGGGGGGCAACCGGCACATTTTTTAACGGTTATAGAACAGATTGCTCGACCAGGAACCCCCCCCCCCCCCCATTCCCGGCCTTTTTAGGCTCTGTTATTATACCCCCTGCATTGGACTCCCCTTTTCCGAATTCTGGATCCGCCCCTTATATGTATGGTAAAATCATGATTCTGTGGTGATAACGAAATACAGATTTATGGATTCATCATAAAACAAACGAAAGTTCCTTCTACAGTCAGCCGTTTTCTTGTAAAAACGCGACATTTTATTCGCTGTAACTGTTACTCTTAAATTAGCTGAAAGTGTCAAAGTATATATTAATATACTTACTTATCAAGGTTTGGGCGCCTGCCGCACAGAAGGCAGCAGCAAACATTAGGCAGTTCATGATTTTTGTGTTTTGAGGAATTACGCAGAGATCTTCTATATTAAAAAATGTAGTTTAATTCCCTGATAGTGTCCCCACATGGCACATCATAAATTACAAATACGTGCTTCTACCTAATCAACCAGACGCCGATAAATATCAACGACCACCATGACCTCTGTTCTTTCTTATGTAAATAAAAAATATATTACCAAAGCTAATAGACACAGATATAACCGGATATATATAAGGAAGATCGAAATAAGTTTAACTTCATCACGGACATATTTGAATTTGCTATGAACTATGATAAAAAAAGGGGGGGGGTTAATTTTTCTCGATTTTACAAAGGTTTTTGATAGCTTGGAACGGAATTTTTTGTTTGAAACTTAAAAAAAAAATGATTTTTTATCAGATTTTTATTAAATGGATCAAAACTCTTTACAATAACCTACTTTTTACTGTAAAATTAAGAGATGGTTGTCTTAAAAATACAATGGCAAGATGTATACAGGGCGGTCCTGTATCTATATCGCTTTTCATTATTGAAGTTGAAATAGTAGCACAGAAATAAGAACAAATAATTATATTAACGGCTTTATTTTCTGCAGTAAAGAAATGAAACTAAGCCAACATGCAGGTGATACTACTCCGACATAGAAAAATGATAAATCAATTTCAATTGCCTTGATGGAAATTTATGAATATGGAAACCTAGCTGGTTTAAAAATAAATATGGAAAAACTGCAACTCTAGGAAATAATAATAGGTATATATAGATCCAGTAGGAGTGACATGGACGGGTGAAATGCTTAGTAATTTGGTTCGGATATGATGAGAAAAATATAGAAATGCTAAACTGGGAAGACAAAATTGACAAAATAGAAAATAACATTAAGATTTGGAAGTTTTGGAACCTAAGCTAAGTTTGGAAAATAATAATTGTTAAGACAATACTTTTGTCTAAAATAGCATTACAAGCTTCTGTACATCCAGTTCCTGACAGATTCGTAAAAAGAATTAACAAGGACATTTATAATAATATTTGGAATGAAACATAAAAATATTAAGGGCCAGTTTTTATTAGAGATATAGAAAATGGAGGGCTAAAAATGATTGATATCAATAGCAAGTTACTCATAATTAAAGCCGCATGGGTACCAAGATTAATTAATGAAGAAAATAAACATTTTTTACATAGTTATGGACTTTATACCAGCTGGGTATTTAACACAAACTGTGTATCATTCAAGGAATTTAGCATATTGAGACATATACCCCAGATTTATAGAGAAGTAATGTTAGCTTTTAATAAATGCAAGATGAAAAGAAAGATAACTTCAACGAAACATATTATTAAACAAACATTATGGATTTACACCTTATTTATCATTAATAATAAATGCCTATATTTTAGAACTTTGAGTGAAGAAAATATAATTTATGTAAGAAAAATTATTCCAAATCAACTATTCACAACGAAATCGGTTGCTAGAGAACACACATATATGTTTAGTAAAAAAATTATAAATTTATATATATATATATATATATATATATATATATATATATATATATATATATAAGAACATATGTAAATTCTTTTAAAATGAATTACTAAGAAGAAATATGTCACCTCCAAAACATCACATGATTTTGCAGGAAAAACATTTAAAAACTAAGGACAAAGGTCTATCAGTGTAAAATTAAAAACATGCCAACGAAAATAAAATTATCAGAATTCAACTTCAAATTATTACATGGAATAATTCCAATGGTTCATTAAATATCAAAATGAAAATTAAAAAAAAAATTCCCCTCTTTGTGAATTATGCACTATAAAAGAAAATGCAGAACAGTTGTTGTATGAATGAATGTTAGTGAAGGGGACATGGAAAATGTTATGAAAATACTTCAAATCGAAAGAAATTGGTCATAAGTTCCAGAGCTGTATACCATATCCTCCTTCAAGATATTGATCAAAAGGGTAAGTTCTCTACCATATAGCCACATGAAAAAATCATTTTATCCTTGGACTCCGAGAACAAATTATATTGTTCCAAAGAGCGATTTTTTGTATTTATTATTTCATCGTTTATTTACTGGTCGAGAAACATTATATAAAATTTTAAGAGCTTGTGAGGATGTTCAAATGACGCATCAGTTATAATAATAATAATAATATAATATTGTGAAGGGTGGCCTGTACCAGAATAAGAATTCTGTTATAAGCAGGGCCCTCTTCCAAGATATACAAGATATTATAAACAATGGAACATGATAATAAAAATACATAAAAGTACATGTACAATGCGAAATATAAAAGACATAATGAGACTGTAAAATCATTACAAAGGAATGATAATATCATAAATTAATAAAGGGACGGTACTAACAGCGGTAAGAGCAACGATTACATCTAGAACAATTTCGTGCTGTGATAAAATTATGACATCATTGTAAAATCGGAGAAGTACGAAAGTGATAATTTTTTAAAATGCTGCAAATTAGAAGCAAACTTAATGTGTCGAGGAAGGGATTTCCATAGAGTACTGCCTGCATAAAAAGAGGTAGCCTTGAAGGCTTCAATACGCGGTTTCGGAAGGATACAGTTTTTGTTTTCGGTTAACCGCGTCGAATAATTATGAATGCCCTTCGCCATATGAAAATTCTTACATAAATATGAAGGGGCTAAATCATTTATGCATTTATAGGTTAAAATAGATAGGAGGTACAAATATCACTGTTCAATTGTCATTAAGCCTATTTCTTTCACTAAATCTAAACTTCTTTGAGTTGGGTCGTAATTTTTTGTTATTATCCTAGCCGCACGACACTGTATTCGTTGGATTGCGGCACGGAATGTGCTGGGACAGCTGCCCCATACTGTTAGGCTATAATCTATTGAGGGTTGAACAAAGGCGTGATATATAGTGACTAAAAACTTCTGTGGTAGAAATTTGCTGAGCCGATGTAAAAGTCCAATTTTGCAACATAGCTTTTTAAAAACGGTAGAAGTGTGAGATTTCCATGTGAGATGGGCGTCAATGATCAAGCCAAGATGAGAAAATTCATCGACATTCGGGACAATATCTTTATCGATAATTATTTGTAATGAATTTGATTGTTTGCGTTGCTTGGAACTCACAAGCATAGTAGCTGATTTTGTGACGTTTGCAATTAGTTTGTTTTTATTAAGCCATTTAGTAACTTGGTCTACAGCAGCCTGTAACTTATATTGTGCTGATTCGCGATCGATGCCGTCTGCGTATAGCGTGATGTCGTCAGCATAAATCGAGCATTTTGCGTCTGTTACATTATCGGGCAAGTCATTAAGATATAGTAGGAAAAGAATGGGTCCAAGTACAGTGCCTTGTGGTACGCCTGTATCGATGGTTTTCACCTCAGAATTATAGTTATTGAAGCAGACAAACTGCTTTCGGTCGTATAAATAATTATAAAACCAGGTGTGCGAGTTTCCATTTACGCCATACTGTTTTAATTTACCCAATAATATATCGTGATTTAGGTAATCAAACCCTTTTTTAAGGTCGAGAAAGCATATGTAGTTTACACGTCCGCAGTTCATAACTGTCAGCCAATTATCAACTATTCTATGTAATGCAGTTTGGGTAGAGTTGTTTGCAAGAAAGGCAGTTTGTTCAGGAGATATCAAGCGTTTGTGGTTTAAGTAATTAAGGAGATGACGTTTAATGTGCTTCTCTAAGATTTTAATCACATGGCTGGTGATCGAAATTGGCCGGTAATTGTTAGTATCAGAAAGTTTCCCTTTACCCTTATAAATGGGTACCACCCTTGCACACTTCCAGTCAGGAGGAACTATTCCTGTACTGAGTGATAAGTTAAGAATATGTGTCAGCGATGGCGCTAAGATGACCGCGGCCTCTCCAAGTAAGAACCCCGGCATATTAAGGACATCAATTCCATGTTTATTCTTAAATGCGACTAGAAGTTTCACGACATCCTGTTGGCTCATTTGAGGGATTGAAAACCGAGAATCAGTAAAATCAGGTTGGTCCTGCACAACATCTTTGGTAAATGCTTTGGTTAAAGTTTTTCCAACTGAGGCAAAGAAGTCATTCAGGTCATCCGCAGTTAGATCTGGACTATCTTGACCCCGGCTAACTGGATTGATCACGTGTTTTAAAGACTGCCAAATCTCCTTGGGAGATTTTGATGACTGTGCCTTGTGTCTATAATAGGAACGTTTCAGTTGACGGATCATGCAAGTGACCCGATTACGTAACCGCCTGAACTGTGCCCACAGCTGTGGATCATTATTTGACACAGCAGATTTACGAATGCGTTCTCGGTTATATATTAGACGCTGGATATCAGGTGACATCCAGGGATTGAAACAGCTCATATATAATCTATACGAAGTTTTGTCGAACGTTCATACCCTTTATAATTTTTTTAAAGGAATTGAGGCAAGAACACAAATTAACAACATTAGTGAGGACTTGGTCCTCATTTACAAAGAAATTCATACATGTAAAAATGGAACAACTCATTTTTGTGTTCCACAAGTACATCGGCCATGCATATTCTGGTGGCAACTGCCGCCGCAGTGTAATATTATTCCATATATTATTCCCGATATGCTGTATCTGTGACCATGGCGATCACTGTATCTTTGCTGGACTCCTTTACAATCCTAAGAACTGATACAGAAGTAAATAAAATCGGTATTTTTCATGGCTTTTCTTAAACATAAAACTGGTTGTTTTTTTTGTCGAGAATACAGATTAATGAAAAGATGAATTAAAGATATGAGTAAATGTAAAAATTTCTTTGATAACATTGAACCATACAGATAGATGGTCCATGGTGTGAAACAGCTCTTATATCATATTAAACAGAAAACTAACAATAGGCTTCGACACATAATAAGCTTAGATCTGTGACACATACTGACGCCTAAATGGATATTGCTCATCCGGCATGAAACAACTTAGATTCTGTGATTGGTGGATATAGATATAAGCTTTACTGAGGGGGTATAATACATAGTAGTCCAGAATATAACCCGGGATATAATCTACCTTTAGAAAATTACTCTGCGACGAGTACTTGCTGAGCTTTCGTCAAGTGAAAGGAGTCCAGATAGATAGTACCGAAAAAAAAATAATGCCTATATATAAACTGGCCTGTGGGTGTATAACAAATAGTAGTCCAGAACATAGCCCGGGGTATAATCTACATTTACCTAAACTTATACCCTGTGCATTCAGAGGGTATAACTTGGCCTTTCACAACAACACTTGTAGAGATGTTTGTTACGGTCTTAACACCAGGAACCGAAAAGATACGCAAGCAATTAACCCGTTAATTTGCTGATCACGAGCAGAACCCACTGTCGCAAAATTACCCTTCCTCTTAACCTCTAGGTACAATATTCTGACTCTAAATGAAAATATCCAGATGGGAAATAACTAAAACTGTAACATACTGTAATGAAGAAACAGATCAGTCGTAGGCCTACATTTATTTTGTAACTGCAATGTAGTCAAAGGTCGTTCATTCAGTAGAAGAGGCTGTAATAAAGACATGGTGAACAAAAGTTTAATTTGTCTACTTATATTTCTATATTATTATGTAAATATTTACTTTTTTTAAAATGGGAATCGGGTGACATACCCTCCTGTATTGCATGCAGAACAAAAGTAAAGGAATCCGAAAAAATAGAAAGAAAACTGGCTGAAAACAAAATATAGTTTCATATGCACAATTCGGGTAACTTTCGACGTTCTGCTAGAAGAATTTTATTTCATGTCATATATTGAGCACAAATGTTTATTTCGAGGGATATTGAAGATAATCGATCAAAAAGAGATATGTTTATCATTTCTAGAAAAAAAAATCTTTTTTTCTTGCGTCACCCACCCTCGAGGGGACCGCTCGGCACACCTGCATCGTAGGTGGTGGGATCTCCAGTACCGAGAGACATGGCCTTGCCACCACCAGGGGGCGGGTCTATCGAACCTGGTCCCTTTGGGAGGAAAGCTTGGGGCAGCGGGTTACTTACCACTTATGTTAAAATTATTAATGAGGGTTTGTTATACAAGTGTTGTCTTATAATTGACTACACAGAAGTTACGAAATGTGTCATTTAAAAATGGATTAACTTCTTGTTTTATTAATTTTCTAAATTTTCTCTTTTCTCTTTAGACTGTTACATATAATAAACAGTTGTTTGAATTTGTAGATGTATTTGAAATTGATAAATATATATAGGGGCAAGGTCCTCCGTAGATAATTTTGTTCTATTCCCTAAGGATGTCAGTGAGGAGAAGAGAAACAAAAAAGTATAGATTTATTAAGTATAGTGAGACATGAAATAATAACAGGAAAAGGAGCTCCCGGTCCTTCTGTGTCCAGTGACTCATGCCAGAACAAAAGGTTATTCTTTCCACATTCAGGTGCCCATTAAAATTTGCAATATTTTTAAAAATGGTGGATCAGTTCTAAGAGGAAAACTGCAATGAAGAAATTAGGTGAAGGACCATTAGCATGAATCAATCGAAAGCCATACATTTCAAAATATTTGGTAATAAAATTACATCAATAATTGAGAATATAGTCTGTTTTTAAAACAGCGCTATGCCACAAATGAGGGTCAACGTCACTTGTCCCATGCTCAAACAACTACATTTTAAAGATTATGGTGGGGTTTTAGTGTCATACATATTCTATTAAAGTATTAAAATGAGGCTGGAGACCCTCGAGGGATGCCATGTGACTTGTCACAAGATTTCAAAGAATACTCGGCAAATTTCAGTGGGCACAACCTGTTGAAACAGACTACAGATGAAAAATTAGTCATCAATTGGCTTTTACATCAAGTAACAATATGGGGATGGTGTTGTTTTTCAAAATGCGGGTTCACATAGTTTCCTTTTACACCTTGCAGACTCCTAACTGGGGTTTTATTTTTATGTTGTCTGCTTTTTTTTGTCTTGCATATTATTTTATTATCAAATATAGACTAGATAATAAGAAATATTGCTAAATTTAGAAACTAACATATCTGTATAACTGGATTAGGAAAATGTGCTTAAAATTTACCGTGAAATAACCCAGTATTGGGATCCACCTTTGTCCTTTTCATATTCGCATTCAGATTGGACTATTTTGTTACATTTAATACATTAACGTTTTAAGGTTAGGAATACATTTTGAAATGCAAACCCGGAAACGTTTTAATTCAGTTTATTCGCTCTAGGATAAGAGTAGTCCCGGATATATTCTTTAGGTGTAGACGTAGCCATCAACCCAACTCTTGAAGTAGCTGACGCGAGTGTAGACACCAGGGGTACTGCTGGCACAACCGTAGCCCCAAGACACCAAACCAACCATGTAAAAGCGGGAGCTGACCTTTACCGCAAGGGGGCCGCCAGAATCTCCCTGCCAAATATTGAAAAACACGAAGTAACAACAACCATCCAATCATATATTTAGCAATGGAGACAATATAACCTTATACATCGTTTAGCATCATAGAGCAAATAATGGACAACAAAGAACACTTGGGATCTTAAGGTAATCGTTCATTATGTTTTAAATGATATGTTCTCAGATTAAAAGTGCTATCTGTTTAGCGAGGACCTTTTTTTTAATTGACTGCTTTATATTCATTCAACCTACCTACAAAGTACATTGATATAATCATTATGACAATATTATGATTAATTATTTCGTGACCTGAATCGAAATTGAGAGAAAATGTATTATTATAAGGAATTTCATTATAACCTTGTTGCAGTAAAGTTTAATCTTCTTGGAGTAATCTTCATGTAGTATACAGCAGCACCACCTAACGGCCTTACCTGACAACTGTCCTTAATATTCGTTCCAGCAAAACCGGCGCACATCATTCCGCTGTAAATGGGACTGATCGCAGAGCGGCATTCAGCGTCAGACATAATTGGCAAATCGGTGTATCGCAATTCATTCGTGGCAGGACCACCTACAAAAACATGAACCGTCAAACCTAGATTAGAGTCTGCTGCTCTTCATTGTTAGTGCATGAATATTAAAAGATAATACCAACAAAAATTCATCTGTACAACAATATTTCTATTTATTATAACTAGTCATGCAGGCAGTGCATGCAAATTAAATACAACTAGTTATAATAACTAGAAATATTGTTGTACAGATGAATTTTTGTTGGTATTTTTTTAAACAAAATCTAAAACAGCGGAAGGTTCGTGCATATTCGCAAAACAAAAAAAAAGCGTCCATTTTCAAAACCTTTCAGAATTATTTTACTGAACTAGCACAAGAGCACATATAAGTATCATTACCGGAGAACTGGCCTGCAATGCAAAAAAAAAAATAAAATAAATAAAATAAAAAAATAATAATCGATGGGAACAGTGCAGCGAATCTGTAACATAGAATTTATTTCTTTGAGCACACATTTACTTGCTGTCTCTCTCTTTTTTTTCTATTTCTTTTTTATTTGCCATTGACCAGAATGAGGTTGACATCATCTATAACGGGCTAATAAATGACCATAAGAGCATAGGGCTGAACGCGATTTTTCCATGAACGCAATTTTTCTGCGATGCGATGGCGTTGTGACAGCGGCAGAATCGCTCTAGTGTTTTAACCATGTAGTGTTTCCATGGACGCAGGGTCCCGCGCGACATCACACGCGACAAAAATGTCGCGCGGCAAAAATGTGCGATTTCTGCGACCCGCGTTCAACGACCCGTTCGGACGGGTCGTGGCTATTTCGCGCCTCCTCACACACGTTCCGCCTGATACCGAGAGGTGGCGCTCCAGTGCATTGCATAAATCTCCAAAGAACGGAGGTAGAAAATGACATCGTCATGACAACATACACTTCGCCTCGCATGTCGTGGCTAGCTTTTCATGGAACACAGCGCTTCAACAGGTTTATGTCTGCTGTTACATAAATAAAAAGGATACATTTTAAATTTACATGACAATTATGAATACATTTCTTTTTATATCTTATGCGGCGTGATCCCCTCATTATTCGGTCCATGCCCTCTGTGAGGGGACGGTGATTTAAATTAGGCCTTTAACATAACGTTTTCATATACACGGTAACCAAAGCATAAATTATAGAAATATATAACGGGCTTCGTTGATAATATCTTTTTGTTTATAGAAATGAATACAAAAGTCAAATCTAGTACATGAAGACTAAATAAAAAATCTCAAATATAAGGATAATTTATAGGCCCTAGGCCTATAAATACATGTATTAGGCCTAAATTAATTGTTGAGATTTTTTATTAAGTCTGTTAAACAAATCTCATCTTAAAATGGTAACATTAACAATAATAAAGATGTTAATGTTATAAAATATGTCTAATATAGGCCTATATTTAGGGGCCTATGACAAAATTATATATCCAGTAGTTCAATAGTCCTTAGGCCTGTAGGCCTAAATACATGTATAAGGCCTAAATTAATTGTTGATATTTTTTTTATTAAGTCTGTTAAAAAAATCTTATCTTAAAATGGTAACATTAACAATAATAATGATATTAATGATATAAAATATGTCCAATATGGGCCTATATCTAGGGGCCTATGACAAAATTATATATCCAATATAAATGTATAATATTAATAGGCTATGTACAGGCTAATATTATAAAAAATGAAATAGATGCAAACGACTGCAAAAGAAGACCTTTAACCAGGAATTCACTCATTATTAATAGGCCTAAATATTGAACCCAAACTAACAAAATAATTATTAACAAACAAAAATAATCAACTAAGTCCATTATAAAGTATTAAGCACTAGTAACGTTATAAAGCACTGTCTTCATGTGACAGCAGGTATAAACCTAGAGAATCGTTGTGTTCCACGAAGTGTGAAGAACACGTGAAGCGAGGCCCGTTTGGCGCTCTGTATTGCAGCGGGTCATGTAAGACTCTGCAGCGCCACCTCTCGGGATCAGGCGGAACGGGTGTGAGGGGGTGCGAAATAGCCACGACCCAAAAGAACCCTTCATCAAGCGTTATTTTTTGCAGGGAAACATGGCTGCAGCATTGAGCTCCACAGCAACGTATCGCAGAAAAATCGGGTTCATGGAAACGTTCTGGCGGCGCGAAAACCCGCGCGGCATGTCGCGAGGTGAACGAGTCGCGCTCATGAAAAGGCAGCCTCAAACAATCCAATTTAAATTGAATGGTTTCATGGTCAAAGGTATCGCTTATTTAGTAATAAAGCACTTGCGAGTTAATGGGGATTTCTTGATATTTTGCAGTTCGTGATCTCAGAATTGTTCAGTTTCCTGTTTCATTGAAAGCTGTTGTTTTTGGCTCCAGGTATTATATATATATATATATATATGAAGGAGGGTTTGGTTCATTCTGGTAAGTCGTTGTTTAATGGCCTCTCGGCATACTTGTATATTTTATTGTGGCAAGGCGAGTATATGTGATTTTTCTCTGTAGCTATGTCCCGTTTGGTTTTTCCGGCCTTACCTGAGTACGTAGATCCCCAGCCGCTGACGATGGACGTACTACTGGCGTAGGTAGAAGTAGTCGGCTCGCAACCTGGACGACGGTCGTTGTGGTAGCTGACAGCATTGCTGAATCGGATCACGGCGATATCATTCGCCAGCGTGGAAGAGCTGTATGACGGGTGGTTGACAAAGTAACTGACACCGTGGAGGGTGCGGGTTGAGGGTGGGCTGTTACGAAGGTGCTCTCCAGCTGCAACGTCCAGCGAGCTTGCACTCCTGTTTCACGAAAGGTTTTCTTTATTCCTCGGGATGATTTGTAATGGTATGTTATTAACCCCCTACCTCTGCTCACTAAGCCCAAAGACACAAACAACAACACCTTAAATTAAAACTTATTACATATAACCTCAGGAAAAAAAAGGCCAAGCAATTAACTACTTACTGGCCTGAGGTACAGTGAGCGGCGGTCAGTGCCCACATGGAATTGACCAGGACGGCGCCGCACATATGGCTGTTGAATCTTCGGAGGGACAGCTAAAATAATCCATTCATATAAATACCTTTACCATTTTCAAAATCTGATTGAAGGCTCAAAGCCTTTTGCTATGAATAGAAACAATGAAATGACGGCCAAATGAATTAAAAATACACCAAAATCATTTAATTTGATAAAAATATAACAAGGTCGTCGTCGTAAAGACTTATTATATAGAGCAAGGGGCTTTCTCCTAATTAAGATAATTTCACTTCGTCTGTCTCTCTAATATGATGATTAGGTGTTTCGCTTATATAAAAATAATGGACTGATTTAATATAAAATAGACGATGGAGACGTAAACAGGAGAAATGCACGTTTCTGCTACATGAAGTCGGAATGTGACCTCTGACCTGGTAGGGATACTCTCCCTGTCGCGCTGCTGCTCCTCCCACAATCCTCTCCAACACAGGTCTTCCAGCATCAGAATACTTACTGGTACCACAGTTGGCTATAATGCAAACAAATATCATTTAACTATGTCAGAGACATTGTTACTGTGTAGCACTCAGGGGGCATAATCTGTAAGAGGAAGACATGAACTAATGCTTAATATTTTGGTTTCGGAAACTTATTTGATCTTAATAGATATGAAAGTAAATATCCCAACTATAATGCTTTGCTCTCGGTAACTATGTCTGAATAATGCAATATAATTCAAGAAAGGGTGATGGTGCGTTGGCCTGAACCTTTCAATTATTAATCAGTTAAATCCCGGGAACACACTGAGATATAGATTGCTATATTCTGTTACTATTGTTACGATTGATGTGATTGGCCATCATGATTTCGGTCCCGTCACGTGTCTGCCAGTTGAATATTCATGATACAGTAGGCCAGGAAGCTCGCTGAAGCAAGGTCTCTCCTCCACAGAGCTTTGGACTCCTTGGAAGATGCGACCTTGTTAAAAAGTATTGACCAGCTTGACACCTCAGTTTAATGAACATATGTCAACGAAGTCTAAAGATCTTTACAAAAAGAGGTAACAACGTTAAAGACTCATTTACCTATCTAACGTCCCTCTTGAATCCATCAAGGTCTCGGAACTGTGTCCAGAGACTGTCTAAACAATGTTTGAGTTCTTTTCTTAACATTACCTAAAATGTTGATCTTTGACCACTTGACATATTCTGACAGCCAAACTTGACACACACACACACACACACACACACACACACATATATCCTCTACAATGTGGTTCATATAAACTTTGGACTTTCCTTAAAATTTTTTTTATAAATATCGAGAAGGCTTGATAGTGGCCACAGTCTTCATATAAACCTGTTACATTGCTAAGGGGAGATGGTTATATTTAGTGTCCCAAAGAAACACCCCGTATTTTTACTCGTAATATCTTGATGGAATATTACAAATTTCATTTAAATTCCCCACATTGTAACATAAGATATTATCTACAAGCCTTTAACATATCATATAAATTTTATGCATATTGTGAATACCCCTGAATCTAATTTAGCATACGAAAACACGCAATATCAGAGATGTGCTATGTGAAATGACACATGCATTGGACTGTCATGTCTGTATCAGTTTCAGTCTAAAACCAACCTCTCTAGGGGTCAAGTTTCCTGTTTTTCAAAGTGAAAGAATATTATCATATTTTGCCCTATGTAAATTTGTTTTAATTCTGATTCTTTAAACCTGGAATTTTAAACAATAGACACTTAAAGTGTCTTCTTATAACTAAAAAGATTTAGTGCCTTACTGATGATTTTGTACGGAGGACTGCCTTATCATAATTCATGTAATTGTTGCTTGTTTATCAATATTCTAAGTAATTTTGCAACTGGCATTGCAATACATATTGCTGTGATACTATATAAACATTTATAAAAGAATACATCCATAAAATATCCCAAAAAAGTAAGGTCCCAAAAAGGAAATAAATTTAATGTAAATGTAACCATATTTGCTGTTTAACAGATCGATTTTTTAAAATATAGGTAATATATGCCTGATGAACGTGAAAGATGATTGCTTTTTATTTTATCCTAGACATGAGTGTTTTCTAAATAACTGATCTTATTGCATCCTCATAGCATCTGTCGCATTCAAACACACAGACAGAAATTTTAAGATAAATGCCAGGCTTTGTTATGTAAATACAGAGGAGTCAGACATCTTATCTGGAAACCAAAATAAAATATTCGAAAAGTGATTTCTTTCAAAATTCTGTTGATATGAATAAGGGTAACACAAATCAAATGTGGAAAGCACTCTTATTCATTTTGGTCCCAGTGCAGAAGATTGGCTAATATAAGAGAAAAACTGAACATAATTTTACCCATTCCAAAGAGTGACTTGATACTTTAAAAACAATATGAGTTGCAAAATAATTGATTTAGTTAGGAAATGATTGATTTGGTAAGGCCCTTTTAACAATATAAAAGTGTTCAGGATAATCAATGGAGTTGGTGTCAAGAAAATACAGTGACAATATTGCAGTTTAATGATTTAATGGCCACTGTGTTCTACTGAAAGGCGTTGATTCCTTGGAAATGTCATTGCTATGAAAGTTATATCGTTACTTACTTATCCAAGCCTGGGCGCCCGCCACAAAAAGGGCAACTGTCAGCAGGAGACACTTCATGGTGCTGCTATCTGTGGAAGTCTACACAGAGGACGCTGGGCGGGGACTTTTATACACTTTTCTGTATCGATAAGATGACGTCATTAAAACCTACCTGGGAGTGTTCCACATGGTATACCATAAATTAGGCCCAATCTATTTAGAGCAGACATATGTTTGCTCCCGTAAGGCAGACGGAGCCTGGAAATATCATTGACCACCATCCAGTCTGGTTTTTTTTCTTACTAAACAACTCCCCCTTTATTCATGTAACTTAAATGCATTGAATTCAACTTTAACATCAAAGATTCCATAACTCTCGTCATATGTTCGATCTTTTTTTAATTTTCATTTCTGGACATGAAAGATATGTTTGACCTATATCCATGAACTCTAATTGACCTTAATCGCGTATACATTCAATGAATAATCATAAGATTATAAGACTAACGAACAACCGATCAGGTGACCTAAAACATTGTAAAGCGTCAATCACCTGACAGAAACAAAATTTTGCATAATTTCACAGAGCTCTGTCAAACAGAACACGCGTAGTCTGTAAATACTACCAATACCCATGTCTGCATGTTTTCCGGGATATTTTTTTCATATACCAAGGAGAGAGTATAAAAAGTTCTAGGCTATAGGTTGCAGGAGCCATTCCTCCGACTAACGAGTGAATAAAAATATCTTACCTGGCACTTAATTCGTATGAGACAAATAATCCAAAATATTGCAAGACCCTTCATGCGATATAGTAAACAATGGTCAGGTAATACGAGTTGATGACGTCAGTCAATACGACGTTATGCGTCATTGACCTTTGTGATGTCATTATTATGTTATAGGCAGCTGTCGCTACCATAGGCATGGAAGACCTTCTGTTTAGGAGCGTTTTGGGGGCTCATTATAATAATAATTTAAAAGGGCGGAGCATTTGGGCTGTGGTGGATAGGTCAATTGAATATTCAATGTTGGCAACATTAGAGAGATCTCTGTACATACTGTTTTAATAAACTTTTGTTTCCACCTTGTTTTATCGCTCCAGCAAATTATTGCATGGCCTTCGATTCCGTGTACCTGTGTTTTCAGAAACCAATGTCTGTAGAGATTTAACATTCTGTGCAACCTATCCTGTTTAAATGTAGCGTGTTGGTTACACTGGAGCCATTACGTTTTAAAAAGACATAGCTTGTGGTTTACAACAAGTTAGTGTTTTGAGTGTGTTTATATTTCACGTATGTATTTGTAGATATACCGCGTTTGAATGAGCGTACTGCACGGAGGGGATTGTTCCATTTACACATGTAGATATATTCATGTGGAGGACACCGTTCAATTTTAATTTCCCTTTAATAACCCTGTAGTATTGTGTTACTACGAATACACACGGGCATGTGTC
This sequence comes from Sipunculus nudus, assembly GCA_026874595.1. Lineage (NCBI taxonomy): Eukaryota > Metazoa > Annelida > Sipuncula > Golfingiida > Sipunculidae > Sipunculus > Sipunculus nudus. Next base: position 47,285,775 of record CM049309.1, read on the forward strand.
AGTTCGGCGTCTATCGGGTCGATTACAGGTCGCTGGGACTTTCTGAGCAAAGCCGACCTGGTTTAAAAAGGCTTAATCACCATTCTGTTTTTAATAAACTAAAGGTTAACCCTTGGAGCTTCTAAGAAAATAGGCCATATCACCACCTTCAGTCAGGTTGTTTTGTTTATATAAACATGTCCAGTGACTGAATGTACCCAGTAAGTTTCTGCCTGCAACAGAATTTACGTACACTTAATCTAAACTGGGAAAAAGACCGGTGATAAAATTGCTATTGCGTGTATGAAATGTTTCAGTCATAAGTAATACCAATTCATAGTAAAACAGTGATGTGAAATTAGAAACAGTTCCAGCATTTTTTGAGGAAAATGCCCGCTTTTAAACAGTCGTCACTAATAAAAATTTTATTACGGCTTTAGTGATTGAAACTAGACAACCCACTTTACTATACATAAATAGTGTTTACAGTATTACTCTATCCTATGCCGTTCTTTAAAACAGCCGACAAATCGATCTAACAATGGGCGTAGGAACCCATCGCAAAGCATGTTTTGAGTAAAGCTAGTAAATGGGAGAGACTGGAGCGCTGTGTTGAAAACTATTTAATTGGAATTTTTCAACACATGGTCCTGAGGGGCAAAAACGACTGTTTGGTTCGTTTAATTGCACATTTACTAGAGGTAATCTCTAATTAACGTGGTGTCATATTCACTACCAAGCTTAGATTTTACTATAGTCACCCATCTATTCTTTCTCATTTCGATGCCTGGCTAGCAAGAGTGCAAATGAAAAAGAACAAGTAATTTTTCATTTGAAAAAAGATGGCGATTAAAACGTGGGAAGTTATTCGAGAGTTAATCATAAATTGTAATGTGTCAAGGTTTAATAAATCACATGGAATTATGTAAACAAAATCAATGATTGCTATGTCTGTATTTACATCTGGTTATGAGGAACCGACAAACACTTTTGAAACAATAAGATAAGATTACTTATTCAGTATTTTAATTAGTATTGGGGTTTCAAAACATCGACATGCGGGACAAAACCGAGTCTCTCTAGGTCTGGTCACGCTTAATTACATTTTCTGGTGTTGGATTGATTAATTACTAGTATAACCAATTATAGAATATACCAGTGTCACCCATTCATCTCTCTTTTTGAAGTAACCAGATACATCTGCCTGACTAGCAAGAATGCAAATGAAACAAGAAGAGTGGATTTTTGTTGTGAAAAGGGCTGACGATTATAACATGGAAAGTTATTCCAGAGTATAAAATCATAAGAATTGTATCACAAAGCATTATAAGGAGGGAACAAATATTTTGAAAGTAATATATATTACAAGGTTAATAAGGAAAATAACGTTTTATATATGTTAATATACCGTTATAAAAACACCTATATTATGTTTATAATATTTATTGTGTTAATTAACTACGGTTTATGTGATTTAAAATTTATCCTGTTAATGATATTTCGGGAACCTTGCCAAAACAATATAGGGTTGCCGACAAATACATTCCAAACACAATTCATCCCTCTGAGAGAGAGAAAGAGAGTAAGAGAGAATGAGTGAGGGTTGCAATTTGTGTCTTCACAGACAAGGAACGTATATAATTAATTCTCAACAACTGGTGATAAGATTCCTAAACTATATGCTGACTATTTGAAGCCTGCGTAATTTCTCCCAGTGCGTGCACAGTTTTTAGCTCAGCTGACTGTAAGTCATCTAAGCTATAGCGATCACCCTTTGTCCGTCGTCCGTCTGTCCGTCCATCTGTCCGTCCGTCCGTCCGTCCGTTAACCTGGCACAAATAGTAACCGCTGGACCTAGGAACTTGTAACTTGACATTCTGAGAGGTCAATGAAAAATCTCCTTGGAAACCAGAAATGAGGTCTCTGTTACCCATATCCTTTGAGCTATGGGGCCCCAAAGAACCCCCCAGAATAGTCAAAAATTTCATACAAAAACTTCAATATCTCATTAACTACATCACTGATGGTCATGATTTTTGGCATACATATTGATCATGAGATGTTCCATCAGTTCCTGCAGACTGATGGCGCCACCTGTATTTTTCGATTTTTTACAATTATTTTCTCTATTTTTGAGACCTTTAAAAATGTGAAAATCTGTTAACAGGGCACAAATCGTACAGACTGGACCTAGAATCTTCATTCTTGACAAACTGAGAGACCTATGAAAAGTCTCCATGGAAACCAGAAATAAGGTCTCTGTTACCCACATCCTTCAAGCTATGGGGCCCCAAAGTACCCCCCCCAGAATAGTAAAAAAATTGATAAAAAAAACTGCAACATCTCAATAACTACAACACTGATGGTCATGATTTGTGGCATACATATTGATCAAGAGGTGTTCCATCAGTTCCTGCAGACTGGTGGCGCCACCTGTATTGTTTCAAATTTTTACAATTTTTTTTTCTCTATTTTTGAGAACTTTAAGAATGTAGTTATCTGTCAACAGGGTACAAATCGTAACGACTGAACCTAGAATCTTTATTCTTGACACACAGGGAGACCCATGAAAAGTGTCTGTGGAAACCTGAAATTAGGTCTCTGTTACCCATGTCCTTTGAGCTATGGCACTCCAAAGTACAGCTCAGAATAATGGAAAATTTGATACAAAAGCTGAAAAATCTGAACAACTAATGCAGAAATCACCATAATTGTTTGCATGGATATTGATCATTAAGTGTTTCATCAGTTTCTGCAGACTGGTGGCACCATCTGTATTTGTTCGGGTGTTTTTACGAATTTTTTTCTCAATTTTTGAGACTTTTAAAGATATGAACATCTGTTAACAGGGCACAAATCATAAAAACTGGACCAAGAATCTTCATTCTTGACACACAGGAAGACCGATGAAAAGTTTCCATGGAAACCTGAAATTAGGTCTCTGTTACCCATATCCTTTAAGCTGTATGGCTCCAAAATACCCCCCAGAATAATGAAAAATTTGATACAAAAACTGCAGTATCTCAATAACTACAACACTGATGTTCATTATTTTGGCATACATATTGATCATGAGGTGTTCCATCAGTTTCTGCAAACTGGGTGTGCCACCTCTATTTTTTTTCAAATTTTACGATTTTTTGTCTCTATTTTTTGAGACCTTTAAAGATGTTGTTATCTGTCAACAGGGTACAAATCGTAACAACTGGACCTAGAATCTTCATTCTTGTCATGCAAGGAGACCTGAAATTAGGTCTCTGTTACCCATATCCTTCAAGCTATAGGACTCAGAAGTATCCCTCAGAATAATGGAAAATTTGATACAAAAGCTGAAGTATCTAAACAACTAATGCAGAGATCACCATGATTCTTTGCATGGACATTGATTATGGAGTGTTTCATCAGTTTCTGCAGACTGGTGGAGCCACCTGAATGTTTTAAAGTTTACGCATTTTTTCTCTATTTTTGAGATATATAAATACAGACGCAATTTCGGCCTGTTGGTTAATCAGTTTGATGCTTCAGGTGAATGAGTATATACTACCATTCAGATGATAAAATTTCCTTTTACGAATCTCTTCCCAGTCAGCTGAGCGTCATGACCCATGGGTCACTTGTTATTTATACATATCATCTCTTATTTTCCAGATCGGATCTCCGTTACGTTCCTTACCAAGCACGCATCTCGCAATTTAGGAACATGCTGCCACTGTATCACTGATTATATCAACCGTCGCGATGTTATGGCGTTCATCGCCGATCACAGTCCATTGATTGTACGCAGAAATATTGCTATGGATGGAAGGCTTGTGTACATAGAAACAATTCATTTGCCCTGGGGAGATGTGGACGTTTGAATCACAAACTAAAGCCCCACTTCCTACTTCTACGACATGGGGCCGATTCACCACGAGATGACAATAATGTAACGGAAATTTAAGTTTTCATAGTGATTTTTAACCTCTCAAAAACAAACGAGGATAAAGGTATAGAAGTAAGAATACTGTGAAGATTTGTAAATTTGTTTTAAAGAAAATTTGTATTGTGGTTATTGGTTCCAACTAAAATTGAATAAAATTTTTTTGAAGAAGCTGAATCAAGTTACATTTTCTTTGTAATTTGGAACTTCTTTGTAAACAAATGAGGAAGTTTTTGCAGTAAGTAAACCATGTAGATTTGTAAATTTATTTTTAAAAAAATTTGTATTGTAGATATTGGTTGAAAAATAACTTTGAACCAAAATGGTTTAAAGAAGCTGAATATATCATACAGTTTCGTAAAATTTAAACATACTGTCAATATAATTATTTATGAATTTCCTATTTTATTATTGGAGGAAGATACTTAGCCTTACACAAATTGATATTAAAAGAATTATCTTATATCAAATTGAGAACTGAATCAATAAAAGGTTTAAACAATACTTAGAGAATACAGATATTTTTATTCGATTAAGGCGGCCGTCTGTCTGGACTTTAAGAAATGGACGTCGTATTTGACACCATACAAAATGTCGTAATTGTCTAATTACTCATATCAAATAAGACATATATTATCAGTGTTTTAAACTGGATCATTTTTGTCAAATTAATATAACTAATATCCTCTTCGTTTTGACATTACAATAGCTATTGATCACATACATAGTTATCTCACAATACAGTATATTGTTAATCTGTTGGTCTAGGACACACTAGGACAATTTTGGACCATATCAAACGTCATCTTCATTTTCATTTTTCAATGGAGATGACATATAAATACTCAGCCTGATTTCAATTCGAGCCCAAGGCCCAGTCAGTGACTCTTGAGTCCCATTCTGGGAAAAGTTATCAAGAGTCCTAGCTTGAATACTCACTGCTTTATCACATTTCAAGATTCAGGACAGCCACGGCCAGTATCAGCATTTTGTTTACAGGACAGCTGTAATAATGAGTTTTGGTTGCAGATCAGAATGCAGATAAAACAAAATAACCTTAACGTTGAAGGCGTAGCAACATTGAATGATCGTAGGAGCATCGTCCATAATTCGCAGATCAATCTTGGGAGATATCGTACCAGTATCTATAGACGCCGTATTGAAATCGTGAACATTCTTGAAGATGTCGTGCTATATCGTGCTGGCTTCGTGTCACTGCGTAGCAAATCGCACCAGCATCGCACTCCTCGAGGACAAGTTAACAATGTTGGTTGTGTACCCACTCAATCTCCCTGTGAAAATGACACTTCTGGGGCTTTATTGTGTTCTTGTTGATAACAGACAGTTTGTGATTTTTTATTTCGCATTGGTGAGTGAAAAGCGTAAAACCACAAGATTTTCTAAACACGCATCCCTATGCAATTAGATGGTTCTGAAATAGAACATTAGTTGAATGAGTATTTGGAGCGAGATGGGCCCTTGATGTTTCATCGAGTAAAAAAAAAACATAAAACCAAGATAGCATTTTCAAATTGCTCTATTCGGGCAACAGATTTTGATATTTGAAATAAAAACACAAACCGATACCTTGTCATGTGTCTTTCTTGGTGACTGACCACCCTCAGGCACTCAGTCCAAATCCTTAACTAATTTGGATTGACATCGTTGTGTACCCCGATGGGCAAACGTTCATCGCCACTGTAAATCATGTGAGCATACAATTGGTGACTGTCCGTATAGAAGGAAAAGACAGATTAAGTGCTATAGGTGCCAAAAAGTAGTGCATTTATTACGTGATTGCCCAGAAGATGATAAAACGACTAATGAACAGACAGCACATGATGAACAGAGGCACGGGGATCAGAGGGACTCATCAGTAAGTGATGAAGTGAGAGAGGATGCGGCTTCGTCTGTTTCTGGAGTCAGTATAGCTGTGCCGACTACGAAGGAAAACCTCTCGTCTCAGAATGATAGAAATTTGGAGGTAATACATTGAATAAAAAAAAATCACACAAAAAGAGACAGATAGACTGAGAAAGTTGAGGTCGGGGAAAAGCAGGCACGATTTACCACACCTAGTGCTGAAAAACCGGACAAAAAGGAGAAGAGCACTGAAGGGAATAGTACTTTGTCACATTGGTTAAAGAAAAAGGGCAATGGGCAAAGTTGAAAATTATTAACATCTATTTATTTCGACTGAATTATGCGAATGTGGTTTGGAACTATAAATGATCGGAAATGGAAACAATAATTTAGTTATTAACGTAAGAAAACCTGGACGTTGTACTCCTACAAGAAACACTTGTAGCTGACTCAGATGTGAATTTATCTAAGTTATTTGCAGTTTCGGGTACTAAACAAAGTGAAGGTTAAATAAAAACAGTGTAAACACATCTCCATGTAACATTTAAAAATAGTAAAATAATTAATTTAATTCATTTTGCAGAAAATGACAAAGATTATTCTGTGTCAATAACTATGGACCAAATTGAGACAGTGAAAAGATATATTTTTAAAGTCTTTTTGAGATAACAAAGAAATTTTTTTGTATTGACACTTCCAAGGAAACTATGGGCGGTGATATGAACGCGCTTTATGAGAATTCTTTAGATAACGTTGCCGGAAATCCCATTAAAGAATCCGTAAACTATGCTTTTAAAGATCCTTTGTACCTCTATTCTGTATTCCGATCTGACTTATTACAAAGAACAACCAATGAGGTGTCATGTACTGCGTACATGTACAACCGTCATGAAATGGACCTGCAATCACCAGTGTACAAGGTATATAAAATGGGTGATAGAACACATCCCTGAGGAGTTCCTGTATCCTGTTTGAATATACCTTGAACTTACATTCTTTAACATTGCAAACTGTCTTCCTTTTGCTAAAAAACTATGTATCCGGCATATAATGAATGGATTGACATTCATATTCGTTAATTTCCGCAGAAGCACATGTGGTTTTATGGTATTAAAAGCACTCGAGAAGTCTATAAATAAGATCTTAGCAAACTTGCTATTTCCCTTGCTGTTTGGTGCATCAGGATATTTCAGAATGTCATGAGTGATGAGAATTGTCGGATCTTTGAAACTCCGATTAGCAGCATTACAAACTGTCTGGGATCTTGGTGCTGCTATATCTGTTTACATAATTCAGTTTTTATAAGTTTTTCGAAACATTTCATAACGACAGCAGAGAGTGCCACTGGTGTAAAATCATTATATACTTGTAGGGTTTCGTAAATTTATTTCAGATATATCAGGGCCGCGTCTATTAGAGACAGATTTTTAACCTATGTGAAGGGTTTTTCTATAGACGAATGTTCCGAAATAGTTATCAGATTACAACTAAACCCGAGTCGAGGCGTAGACGGGCTTTTTCCAGAGTTTTTTAAGCCTTCTCGGGTTCTATTGAAGAATTGGTGGTTAAATCATTGAAACACGCGATGATAGAAGGACAGCTATGCTTGAACCAGATAAGGAGAGTTGTGGTATTATTGCCAAACACTAATACCCCTAAAAATTGTATGGAGAATCTTCGCCCAGTTTCTCTCACATTTTTTAATTACAAAATAGCAGCAGCTGCCGTAACGAATAGATCGGAAAAAAAGTAATTAATTAAATTGTACATCCAGACCAGACAGCTTATAACAAAGGTAGGGGAATATTCCAGAATCTACGGTTTGTCGATGATGTAAAAACATATACTGAGCGAAATGATATGCCAGGGGCAATAAACGCATTTTGACCTTGTCAAAATTGTATTGAGAGGAAGTTCTTGAAGTCTCCAAAAGAGTTGTGTCATAAATTGCTGAAGGATGATAGACAGATTCAGACTAGAAAGAGGAGTGAGACAGTGATGTCCCCTAAGCGCTCTGTTATTAATAATAGCAACAAAATTATTGTGTGGCAAATTTAGACATCCGAAATATAAAAGACCTCTGTAGGTATGTTTTAAGAAGTATGCAGATGATGTAACTGTTTTCTTAGAAAACCAAGATGATATGGTGATACCACTAGAAATGGTAACTAACTTCACAAGGTTGTCTGTATTAAAGTTGAATAGAGATAAATCCGAGCCCATGTGGGTTGGAAAATCGAGAATATACAATGTTAATGATATTCTTGGAATAAATGGTGAAATGATACCTGATGCCGATATTGAAAGAAGTAGGTTTATCAGCACGAATAATGTTTGAATACAATGCTATAAGACTTCCGGTAAAACATGTGAATAAGTGTGTTTTAAACTCTATATTGGAGAATATCTTTAGACATAATAAGGAAATCACTTATATATATAATTCAGATATAGAGCCACTTTGTAAAAAAAGTGGATGGAATATATTTTCTAAGTTTACAACTGCTCTTCCTAAAAAATTAGAGTTATTGTCATTTGCCATATGCTTAATTAACTACAATTAAAAAATGTTGATGGGGTTTTAGTGTTATAAATATTGTAAAAATGAAAGTAAATGAACGAGGCTAGAGACCCTTGAGAGGAACCATGTGACTTGCCATAAGATTCAAAAGAATTGTGAATTAAATGTTGGGAAGAGTTTTCATCTGATGGTTGGGCTTTAATCCCTCATTCGGTTCGTTGTAAAAGTGAATATATTTCAGTTATATATTCATAAACTGTTGGAAGAATATAGATGAAAAATTAGACATCGATTGGTTTTGCATCGTCAAGTAACAATATGGGGATGGTGATGTGATTCAAAATGCAGGTTCTTATGGTGAACTCGCAGACTCCAAACTGGGTTTTTATTTTTTTATGTTATCTGCTTTATTATCTTATATAATCTTTAGATATCAAATATGGACTAGATAATTAGACATATTACTAAATTTTGAAACTAACATAAATGTATAACTGGATTGGGAATACGTACTTCAAATTTACCGTGGAATAACTGTTTATATTGGGTTCCACCTTGGTCCTTCAAGATTCTGAAAACCACATTGCAAGTAAATGTATTGATATTGTTTCTGCTGCAATAAATGATGAGAATATACTTTTCTAAATCGCATACAGATTGGACTATTTTATTATATTTAATACATGGTTTTAAGATTAGGAATACATTCTGATTTGGATTACATTTTGATATGCAAAACCGAAATCGTTTTAATTCAGGTTTATTCACTCAAGAATAAGAGTAGTCCCGGACATATTCATTAGCTGTAGACGTAGCCATCAACCCAGCTCTTGTAGAAGCTGACGCGAGTGTAGACGCCAGGGGTGCTGCTGGCACAGCCGTAGCCCCAAGACACCAAACCGACCGCGTAAAAGCGGGAGCTGACCTTAACAGCAAGGGGGCCGCCGGAATCTCCCTGCCAAATATTAAGACCCTTTATATAACAACAACAATCATATCCTATATTTACCAATAGAGACCATATAAAACATCGTTTATCATCATAGAGTATATATCATCACAACAAAGATCACTAGGGTTCGTAAGGTAATCGTTCATTATGATTTAAATAATATGTTTTCAGTTTAAAAGCGCAATCATTTTGGCGAGGACATTTTTAATTTACTGCTGTTTATTCATACCACGTACATACAGAGTAATTTGATACAATCATCATGAAAATATTATGATTAATATTTTTTGTGACCTGAACAGAAAATGAGATGAAATGTATTATTAAAAGGAATGTCATTATAAGCTTATTGCAGTCAAGTATAATCCTTTTGCAGTAATTTTCTTGCTGTAGACAGCGGTACCCCCTGGTGGCCTTACCTGACAACTGTCCTTTATATTTGATCCAGCATAACCGGCGCACATCATTCCGCTGTAAATTGGACTGATTGCCGAGCGGCAGGCAGTGTCAGACATAATTGGGACGTCGGTGTATCGCAGTTCATTCGTGCCAGGACCACCTTTAAAAACATGAACCGTCAAACCTTAATTGCAGTCTGCTACTTTAAGTTATACTAAATGTGCATGCACTGACTACTAGATATTATAACCAGTTGGTGTCCTACCTACAGCATATGCTACGTTCGAGCATCTACTAATCAGAATCTTACTGAAAAGATTCCTGTCGATAAAGCTGAAGGTCAAAACATTTGTTCTATAGACGAATTTTTGTTGTTATGATTTGTTGCATATAAACAACACAAAAGTTTATCCATTTGCAATACCTTTAAGAATTCGTTTACAGAAGTGTCACATATTAGTATCATTACCGCAGACCTGCCCCTCACTGCAAAAATATAAATGATAAAAGAAGCGGTGAATCCTTAAACCTGGCTGTGGCCTTGCCAATGTTACACTCTTAGACACTAAAGTTTAAAGAAAGCCTACAGGATAATTTGAAAAATGTTGTTACTCTAAGAAAACGATTTAGTTCCTTTTAGTTTAACCGCTAAAACGTTATGCCGTCATACATGATCTGGTTACTTCTTAGTTTTGTATAACATTTGTGGTAACAACTTTTGAGCAGTCCCCGTCCTGATGGAACTGTCTCGGCTGCCAACATTTTGTTAACTAGACAGAATTTTGTAAATTTAATATGTTGATAGCTGTTCTTGGTTTCACAGTTGAACAATCTAATGTGTAACTCATGCTTTTAACAAAGAAATTATACTTCAGGTCAATTACCCAAATCCCAATCGGACTTGACATGGAATGTATTTCGTTGAGCTCACATTAATTTACTGCTTTTTTTCTGTCATTGACCAGAATGAGGATGACATAATCTAAAACGGGCTGATATATGACCAAAACAACATAAAACATCACCATATAAATTGAATGATTTCATAGTCAAAGGCATCGCTTATTTACATGCGGGTTTTATGGGATTCCTGATTCTTGCAGGACCTAATCTTATGAATGTTCAGTTACTGTTTCATTGAAAGCTGTTGTTTTTGAAACCAGGATGTTATATTTGTATAGGAGTTTTGTTCATACTGGTGAGTCTGCAACAATCCGTTATTTAATAGTCTTACGGCATACACAAATTTAGCATATTGTATTACCGCAAGGCCAGTGTCTGTGTTCTTTCTAGTTATTTCCCTTTGTGTTTGGCTGGGCTTACCTGAGTACGTAGATCCCCAGCCGCTGACGATGGCCGTACTTCCGGCGTAGCTAGAGGTAGTCGGCTCGCAAGCTGGACGACGGTCGTTGTGGATGCTGACGCCGTTGCTGAATCGGATCACGGCGATGTCATTGGCCAGCGTGGAAGAACTGTATGACGGGTGGTTGACATAGTAACTGACACCATGGAGGGTTCGGGTTGAGGGTGGGCTGCTACGAAGGTGCTCTCCAGCTGCAACGTCCAGCGAGCTTGCACTCCTGTTTCACGAAAGGTTTTCTTTATTCCTCGAGTATGATATGTAATGGTATATAACTCCCCCCCTCCCCCCCCTCCTCCCAATCCTCAATTATCTCCGAGACATACACAACAACACCTATAATTTAAACATTATAATTATAACCTCATGAAAAAGGGCAACATCAGCATTCGTCAGCAAGCTACTTACTGGCCTGAGGTACAGTGAGCGGCTGTCAGTGCCCAGTTGGAATTGACCAGGACGGCGCCGCACATGTGGCTGCTGAATCTTCGGAGGGATAACTAAAAGTACCATTTATAAATACATTACCTTTTTTAAAATCTGGTTGAAGGCTCAAAGCCTCTAGCTATGAATGGAAGCCCAAAATAAAAACACATAATGAATTTATAAAGTGACACCAAAATCGTTTAATTTGATCAAAAAATAGTACAAGGTCTTCGTAGAATATGAGTACTTATATCGGGCAGGGTAATTCTTTTGATAGAGATAATTTCATATTTTGTATGAACGACTCTCTTATCTTTACTTCGTTTTCTCTTAAATATCAAGTTACACAGTTTCGCTTCTATAAACATTTTATGCTGATTTAATGGTATATAGATGATGAAGATGTAATTAGAAGAAATGCAAGTTTCTGCTAAATGAAGTGACCTCTGACCTGGTAGGGATACTCTCCCTGTCGCGCTGGTGCACCTCCTACAATCCTCTCTAACACAGGCGTTCCAGCATCGATATACTTACTGGTACCACAGTTGGCTATATAATGCAAAATAAATATCTTTTCAGAATGTCGGAGACATCGAGACTGTCACTGCAACGATGGGCATCATCAGTTAGAAGAAGAAATGAATTTTATGTAGTAGGAAACATATTTTATTGTATTAAATGAGAAAGTATAATAGTTTTCTCTATGTAAGTATATGTGAATAACACTTTTAATACTAGAAATTTGATGGTGCATTGGTCTGAACCTTTAACTGATAGTCAACTAAAGACACAGCGACCCGACGGAGCTCATATCGACTGATCAGGTTTCCTCCAGTTTTCTGGATACCTATTTTCCCAGGCGTTATGAAGAATCTGACTAATCATATAAAGGCTTCTATAGCTGATGGGTTTCCCGTGCATGCTTCTGGTTGATATGGTATGTGAACAATTTTGATTTTTCATGGTTTTTTTCACATAGATTTTTGTGTACTTTTCACGGTTGGATCCAGGATTTAGGAACATGAGAGGTCCAACCCAGGAGAACTAAGGACAAAACCTCAAAGAATGGTTCCAAGACCCTCAATTGAGAGGGGGGGGGGGGACAGGTCACCAAAATTGGCCCGAAACCCTTAGTAGAAGATTGCTGAATAAAGGGATGGGGGTTAGGGGGCTGGACCCCTCCACTGGATTTGCTTCTTCTGTTCATTACTATTGTAACAATGGATTTGATTTGCCGTTATGATTTTAAAGTTTAAAGTATATAACGTTTCTGAATGACAATCGCCCTCGGATTGTACGAAACTTTTTCCAAGAATTAATTATATTTTTAAATAAACATGAAGAGGAGTATTTAGAGGCCATGCCAGAATATAAAGTGAAACCTTGAAATAAGGCAAACCACCGGGACCTTGATCAGATGGTAGCATTTTCGAGGTGTTCGTCTAAGTTGGGTCTGATAAAAAGAGCTAAAACGAATTAGGACCAAGAAAAAGTTGTCGTTGGGCGAGGTTGACCCGCCTCCTCAAAGCCCTGATTATAACAGGATGGACTATATCATTTTGATTCATAAAGGAAAATGTTTACCGAGGAATTAGTTTAAACTTTGATGAAGAGAGACAAACATGATACTTTCGTCGTTAAAAGAAGTCCCTAGAAAACATCTCTGCATGTTGAAAACATAGAGCACAGGTTGAAATCAGTAAGTTGTTCACTGATCGTGTGCCATTGAATTTGGTTATCCTCATATTATATGCATTTCTCTGATTTCTTTGATATTTTAAAGGTTAGTAGATGATTCCTCAATGTTACACAATGAGAAATTTTACTAACGCAAATTAGCAAATTAGCGTCATATCGACCAGATTACTAGCGCCAGAGTGTCATTACAACTATGTCTGAGGACACATTAATAAAGATGCAAATATTTTCGTTATTTCTGACAATGCTTCTTGGCCTACAGGTAAACTGTCAATCAACATAAACCAGACCAGTCGTTAGCATTTTTTGTGTACTTTCTAATAATACCAAACATGAGCGAGAAAAGTTCCGTTTTAACCCAGCACATTGGCAAACCCTTTGGCGTGTTTGTTGAATTATGACCGCATGAACACAAGCATAGCTCGCACGGGTTACAGGACGCAGGCAGCTTGCAGGCGATACAGGAAATGACCCGTGTCCATGGAGACGGTGTTTCAGTTTGGGCTGTGAGCTCACATGTATACTATTGTGTAAATTCATTATTTTTAGCAAAATATTGAGATTATAGGCCGTTTATCACGATATTAATGCAAACTGATGCAAGACCACTGCGATACATTCCTAGATTTAACTTGTATCACGACTCGAGTAGGCTTACCAGCCCAATAATCCGATTGCATACTGAGTCGGGTTGTCACGGCTAGTAGCAAATCTGACCGAATTTCCCAGTATCCTAGGTTCCCCAGCTACTTAAGCGAGTTATACAGTAAACCTTCGCTACATTCAACGCTGTCGTCTTTGTAAAAAGCTATACCTCTCTGTTCAAATCTAAGTTAATATAGCTAAGTCTTTACTTACTGATCCAGGCCTGGGCGCCTGCAGCAAAAAGAGCTACTGCCAGAAAAAGACAGTTCATGATCCTTCTTTCTTTCGAAGTCCACACTACGACCTCATAGCGGGGCTTTATATACACCTTTTCTTATCAGGGTTAAGAAATTACCATCTGGGAGGGTCCAAGATAAAATACAATAAATTTAACCTTTGGTTTTTTAAGGCACACACATGCCTGCACCTGATAGTTGGGTAAATATCTCATCATATGTTCTGTTTCACATAACCACTCCCCAGGGTCGGCCAATATCTCCCGGACTTAAATGTATTGTTACAAGACATCCTTACAAAATTAAACATTACAATTTTAGGTAAAACAATAAAGATATAATTTAAAGCACTTAAGGTTTTCCTCGAAACATTTAAAGCCGGTTATGATTTTTTATTTAAGGGTGGAGACATTTACATAAATCGTATGTAAATTTGCCTGATTTGTGAATCTGGAACAAACACCGGCGGTCCTGCTAAATTGTATAATTATTTTTTCCGTATTGTACACAATAATGAACACCAAAAACATTTCCTATGTTTTTTTCAATTAAATTTTCTATTATATGAATATCTCATAAATGTACATGTCAGTTAATTGTATAAAATATGTGTAACTCATGGAGGACCATCCCGGATATTCAATGAGCAAAAATCATCTTACTAGGTGTGATAATTGGTATAATTATAATTTTATTGCATTATATGGTAAAGGATGGTCCAAAGATCATGATTCCAGGCGAAGCCTATTCACCCTTGGAGAAAATTTTTGTGCCACAAAATAGTTTAAATTAAAAATATCAATACAATAACTTTTACTCATTAAGATATACAATTTTATTGCTTAATATATCAAGGGTGATCCACAGATCATGAATCAAGGTGATGCCACCTTGTCACCCTTGGGCAATTTTTCTTTCGACAAAAACCGGAAATTGCGAATTTAACTATTACAATTTTCATACAATGGCTGAAAATGAAGATTTTATTTTATTATATTTTTTTAACAATCGTAAACGGTGGCCCATTTACCGCCAATGAGGCGGATACTACCACGTGTTCCGTCATGAATTTTTGTTTAGGCGCCAAAATCCAAGATGGCGGCTATGAAGTCCCAAAACAGCATGTGTTGGGCAAACTTTATCATTAAAACGGCTATTGCGGTTACACAACACTTAAAGCTGTATCAAAGATAAAACATTGATTGATTTTCAAGAGAAACTGGAGTAAATGAAGCTTTTATTTTATTTTATTTAATAAAATCGCAAACAGTGACCCATAGACCATCAATCAGGCGGATGCTACCACGTGTTCCGTAAGTTATCATTGTTTTGAGGCCAAAATCCAAGATGGCGGCTATGAAACCCCCCAATAAGCATGTGGTGGGTAAAGTTGATCTTTTAAACGGCAATTGCAATAACACAACTCATAAAACTGTTAAGTAGATAAATCATTGACTGACTTTAAGAGAAATGTTACTTTTGTCTCCTTCGATTGTTTATTGAATATGGATGACCATAAAAAGGTGGTAATTCAGGCAGTCTTTAGCCAATTACGGTTTTCCCGTCCGTGGGAGGAGAGCTGCGTCATGCTTCTACGATCTTTACAACCAAAACTAGTCCATGTGTGCCAAAATTGTAAAGGACCCAAGCAATGTTAAAAGTGTAATTCGAGATGAATAAATGGATATTAAATCTGCATGCATGGAAAGAAGCTTAACGCTTACACAGGCGGACCAAAATTTCGCTAACAGATAACTTTTTGGTATAGAGCACAAAGTAAGAATAGGGTAAAACGGCCCTCGAGAAACACGTATCTGTCCCAACTGGCCATCAACAAAAACCAACCAGATCTGGTCAATGAATCGCTTAAGACCTTAAACTCAAACACAGGGTCATTTTTACAACCACCATTCCGACATTTTGTCGCTTCTCCGTTAGGCGTGTATCACAAGACACGATCACACAAGTACCGTGTTATACAGGACCCCTCTTTGGCGCCGGGGAAAGCTGTAAACGATTATATTCCCGATGAGGAATGCACCATACTTTATTTAATTATAGATCAAGTGGCTGCAATCGTTAAATCTCACGGAAAACATGCCTTACTCACTAAGTTTGACCTTGAAGACGCTTACAGACATATCTTAGTCGCTCAAGAAGACTGGGAATTATTAGGGAGTTCTTGAACAGTTACTGACTCCGAAGAAACAGAACGCATAAAAAACCTAGTCGATCTTGTGCACCAAATCAGGCTTCGTAGTTCAGCGCGCTTATTCAACGATTATGCGCGACAGGGGCTCTTCAGTCGCTGATCATTACCTAGACAATTACTTGACTTGCGGATCTCCAGCATCAAGTCAGCGCAGTGACAATCTACAGATTATGTTAGAGATTTGCGAGGAAATGGGTTTTGCCGTAACTAGCCCCTCGACATGTCTTGGGTACTGACATCATTATTGACACGGAACTGATGGCGCTTCAAATTTTTTTTAGGAAAGAAGGTCCGATGTCATGCGGGAACTATCATTTTGGAGGGCAAAACGCACCTGTAAAAACGTGTGCTTCTATATCTGAAAGCAAGACAACCTTTGTCCCTTAGGTAGTTCGACCGGGTAGAACATTCACCAGATGCCTCACTGACTTAGCAAAGAAAGCCCAGCATCTGCATAAAAAAACCTGGCTAAGTAAAAGGTATGTAAAGTCATCGGTTGGTGTCTGGCGTATTTGGCATCATGGAACAGATGAAGCCTGTTCTACGATTCCGACTAGACAGTCAATGCAGATATCCATCTTTGGAATGACTTATCAGACTTCCATTTCGGCTTGGTGTGAGGAAACGAGTGGATTGACTGTTCGTTCAGTGACGGGCGAGACGTTCTTGCAAAGAAATTTATCGCCTTGCGCGAATTGTATGCCTTACTTTTAGCGGCAGCCCCTTGGGGCACAAATTCATTAGAAAAAAGTCACATTCTAATAAGATAATATGACAATTGTGAACATTTTGCAAAAAGACACATCCAAAACTGATAAGATTATGTCATCAGTACGATCACTATTATATGTGCAAAACAATTTTGTAGAGTGCCGAACACGTTTCAGTGGCCAAAACCCGACTGCCGATGCCTTATCACGCGGCCAAATTACGAGGTTTAGAGTTCCTAATCCACAGTCTAATGAGCACATGACAGATGTGGGACGTATTTCCTTTAATGTTTATCTAAGGCGACGGTTTATTGGTAATTCACTCCTTCCCTTTAACGTATTTCAGTACATTATATAACAGATGATAGTCGACCGCTTCAAAGCGAGACCAAAGAGCTTGTGAGAGGAAGCATTAAGTCATCCACAAGACGAACATATGTAGGACAGGAGAGTATTTGGACTTCTTTTCTTGGATGTAATTTAAGAGCTGTTCCCATATAAGAGGACAAGCTCCTCATGTTTATAGCTTGGTTGCATCGTATAGCTTAGTGTCAAGTTACATTGCGGCTGTTAGATCATTACATATTGAAGAAAATCATTTTCAATCCCCTTACTGGCGCCCTACGAGTTAAGCCTGCGCTTTGTGCCATCAAAACTATCAGCGGCCCACCGTCAGGGAAACTGCCAAATACGTATAATATCCTTAACCTTCTATTAAAGGTTATAACTAATTCCTTTCAACATAAATTATTGTGGTCAGCCATTACTTTGGCATATTACGCCTGTTTGAGAGCAGCCGACTTGATTGTGTCAGGCGCAACCCCCCCCCCCCTAAAATCGGATTAATAAATTTTAGGGGGCATCTAATTTCGTAAATTATCAGGGCGTGGCGAAAACTTTTATAAAATAAGCTCACAAAGATGTATTTGTTAGGCCCAGGCCCTAATTAAAACTTTTTCAATTTAGTACCAGTATAGGATGACACCCTCTAGTAGCTATGATGGACCATACAAAATCCTCATTAGGAGATGCTGCTCATGTATAGGTTATATCGTGTTATGCATGCAACACAAAAGTCCTCGTGGTTAGCAAATAGATAACGGTTCTGTGAATGGATTATAGACGTTAAGGTAACGTCAGTGTGTGGTGGTCAATCCCTGCCGTGGTTCATCTAAACTTACCGCCGTTTCCATAAGCCGGAACTCGAGAGCAAACGCGACGATTAAAATCGCTCCTATGATAATATTCCTAGAGCGTTTCCATATGCGCGTCAGCGAGCACGATCGTCTAACAACATGAGAGCCTCGGAGAATTCTAGGTAATAGGTAGCTTGCCTAGTTTTTGCGCCTGTGCACAGCCCGTATATATGTATTCAATGAGAAGAACAGAAAGTCAAAAAAAAAAAAAAAAAAAAAAAATACAGAGTCTTTCCCACAATCTCAGAGAGGAAATGTTTTTTACCTGGTTTATAGGCTTGTATGCAGTAAACCATGGTCATTGGTCATTTGTGTATCTTTACATTTTTTTCTATAATCACAACAAGAAAATTAATGATATTTATTAAGACAAGTATCGATGTAATTAACATGAGCCTGAACTTAATCAATGATAATACAATTTTTTTAAACTATTCACCTTGGAAGGGGCTTCCCACTCCCTGGTACCTTTCGCATTCACCTGTGAGCTTCGCTCAGACTTGTTGCGATCGTGAGCTCCCCCGATCCTAAAATCCTGCGCATGCCCTTCTTAAAAACCATCCAAAACAGACCGACACTGTTATGCACATGAAAATGTACATTAGCTTCTCCAAATTAGAAGTTAGCGCATGCGTGCGGGAGGTGGATCTAGGATTCAGGAAAAGGAAGGGTCTAACCAAGGAGGACAAAACCTAACGAAGAGCACAGTAAACCTGAATTATACGGCCGTCGTGTATCTGGTGACCTCTGGCCTAATTAATTATGCGTGCATTTTGATGAGAAGGTAATTCAGGTGAAAAACCCTATGGGTAAATATGTAAAATGAGTTTCATGAAAATCGATAGGATTTTGATAAGTTACCAAGGTGCGGCGACCTCTGACCTCATAAATACTGCGTGGATTTTGCTGGATATCGAACTTAGGCAAGATATTCTATTGATTAACATTTCCGATGAGATTTATCAAATCCTTCATAATCTTCGTAAGTTATAGCGGCGACAGCACAAAGTAGCCTAGTGACCAATCGCCTTATTAAATATGCGTGGATTTCGCTGATGATCGAACTCGGGCGAGATAATATGGTGGTAAGTATTTATGGTGAGTTTGGTGAAAAACAATCAAAGCCCTGGAGAGTTATCGCGGCGACACTAAAAGTTAACGGACGATCGGACAGGCGGGGCCTACAAGGGTGCTCACATCAGTGCGGGTCCGTTGGGGTTCATGGAGTCACATCTAGGCCATCTGGATCACATCATGGACCCTTACTCCTGTCCAATTTCCCTTCGGTAGCCCTGTCTATGGAGCCGGTCGCTCCCCTAGGTTTGGCATTCCACTATCACCAGTCTATAACATAAAAGAAGATGAAACATCAGTGTGTACAGATGGCTCCTGTCCTCGACCTCCTATCGCTGTACTCATCATCCGACCCCGTGCAAAGGTCGGATCCATCCAACTGATCTCCGGTTCTAAATAACACTTGGCCAAACTTTGGTTTACAGGGTGGACAGGACCCGCGGCGACTCCCTTCTGTGGGATATGAAAACTGCGATAGCTTGTTTACCTGTTCAGTCAGAGACCCCAATCGACGGCTTGATGTCTTGTTAACTTCTTGCGTCCTAATCTCATTGGCCATCAACTTCTTTACCTGCTTTTGAAGCTGTGTTATATGTTCGCAGTTCGTTTCCCTGCTACACCCACAGCTGACCTTGGTTGGAATTTATGTTCTTGCCTTACATATTCACTTTCCTCAACGATTCGTATTGAGTTTGGAGGCTGACAGCTTACTCCAGACTGGATGAACAACGGAGATCCACATGTCTCTTCCTCTCAATATCGCCCAACCCATCTAACAAACTTTTTTCTGGCTATTAAATCTACGGCATAACTGCCAATACCTGGAAATGCCCTCTGCGGAAGACGCGAGACCACGCTTCCATAAAGGTTTCCTTACTGTTCCTCTTACGTTCGCGGAACATTGCCCGAAGGAGCTAACTATGCATCGAGGACCAAACCTTTTAGCCAAGGCATCTTTCAGGAGTGAGTAATCATGGCGTTTCGCAACAGCTACTTTAGTTAGTATCCTCAGTGCTTTACTCCGCAGACATGTAACCAGTTGCATGGCCTTTTCTGCTTCCGCTCAGCCATTTCACTCCGCTACGGTCTCAAAGTAAATCTCAAAATATGCCCATTCTACCTGTTCGCCGTAAAATCTGTCTGCATCAACCATCTGTACTGGTGATGTTTGGCTCTGACTAATTGGCTCTATTTCTCTCCGGAATGGGTTTGTATTCTGCCTAGCTCACATCACATCCTCTAGAAATGGGTTGTGGTACTCCACGTCTCAAAACTCGTATGACCCGTAACATATCAATCATCCTGTGCTACAGGGGAATAATGCTCCCCATGCCCACCAGGGGTCAACTCACCTAGCCACCATTCATCTGGGCCAATCATCCTAAACAATATTACTATTCCAACAAGGTTTTCAATCCGCATCGGACCTCGTCTTATCTCCGAGGTAGACTTATATTCAAGTATTTACTGTATCAATATGTTATATAATAACACCGATTATGCTATTGAATGCGCGTCCTGGTCACAGAAATCTTTAACCCTTCTCTACTTACAGACACACTATTAATGTGCTTATCAACAAATAACCACTGTTTAACCCTTTATTAAATTATACAGAATCAGTGTCAACAATATAGCTATTTTGCTTGCAATTTAAAATAAAACTAGTTAACTCACCACAATATGAAATAAATATATCGTCAGATAAATGTTCTGCTCGATCACAAGAGCTTTTTGAATAAAAATCACCTCAATCTGACTCTCAGATTGAGGCTGTGTCTAATAGATTAACGCAACTATACTGAGTGCTAGCAAGACCTGCTGTGACATTACTCAGCTAGTTGACCTGTCCTGCTGCCCCTCGCCAAGATTATAAGCCAAACTCCGCCAGGAAAGCAGTTCTATCCACACGTTGGGCGCCATTGTACCGTTCTTCTAACTTCCTTAGTCCCGGGGAGATACATATACCCCTTAAGCTTCCTGACTGGGCGATAAAAAGGGCTGAACGAAATTAAAGGGAGGGGGTGTTTTGCTTGGTCGAGAGCAGAAACAACTCACACAGGTCAACTGTTACAATAACTTTAATACAACAATTTAGTACTTAGCTTTTCAAACACACATCTGCTTAACAGCAGCCTGTTCCGTTTCCCACTCGGCCACAGAAGTGCTAGTCAGCCTAGTCAGCCTAGGCTCTTGGCTAAAGCTGCCCAGCCTTTCCAAATCCGTCTCACCCGGCTTACACCAGTGAACAACGTACTCACAACATTATCCGAAGACTGGCCCCCTTCCTTCTCAGATTGGACTGGTACCCTGCCCCAAACCACGTAACTGTGTGCAGTGATCTATTACTTTTAGGTGAGAAATAGTTTTCCCCCCGAAAACTACAAATGCCCTTTATGAGTTCAAAGCAAAGTTATAATGTCCATGTCTTCACAAACCGGAATTTCTCTGGTTACTTAGTGGGTCGTGGTTTCGCAAATGATACTGCCTCCGTACAGCTTCTGTGTAATGTCTACTAATCATGCCCTGAAACATCAGCCATTATTAAAATGAGCATCGCAAACCCCTACTAGATTCATTACCTCTGGGTAATATAGTAAATACGAGTTCACAAATGGAAAACGGCGTTCGACACGTGGTAATCGCCGCTGGCGAACTGGGGCTACTTCAAGATACCCCTTTGTCTCACTTGGGGACCGTCACCTTTTCCACGGCAATGAAAGCATCCGGGGAGCAAATGGTGAAACCATTATTTTTTACTGGTGTACATAAAAGTGTGTAATGACCAATCCCATTGAACATGGAGACATGAAACATATAAATTTTGAACTATAAATATCTACAAAAAATTCCAATATTAATTCACTAATAACACAAAATTGCAGCTTAAGGAATTTCCTGTTTGTGCCACTCGTCCCGATCTTTCTGTCACTTTCGATCAGGTCTATCCGTAATTTAAGGTAGTATTCAGCACTCTCTCTTCCCGTTTCTAACATTCTAAGGTTACCTTTCCCTGATAATATCACAAATAAATTCAGTGATTTATAATTAATGTAGGCGCAAATAGAAAACATGCTATCATTTTGCCTGACAAATGGGAAATTTGACCTCTTACCTAGAAGGGATACTCTCCTGTCGAGCTGCTGCTGCTACCACAATCCTCTCTATTACAGGCGTTCTAGCATCGGAATAATTTCTGATACCCAAGCTAGCTATTACAACGAGAAATACACTTGTTACTTTTGAAATAATCTTGTCCTATATAGATATATAAATCTAGCAGTTCTATATAAACTTTATTTAGTATACATGAATTGTACAACATGTAGTTATTATAACTAATGCAAGGCACGCTCAATGGCCCCGGTGGTGGCATAGGTAGTCACTGCTGAACAATTTCTGCACCTTTAAACAGAATAACAAAAAAAAAAAAAAAAAACAGAATAAAAACTAAAATTTTATTTTAATTTTTTATATTAAAAAAAAAAGGAGCGGACCTTTTGGACCGGTCCTTCTTCTGGACCGGAGGACCTTAATTTAGACCGGACCCATACCGGACCGCTTTTGTCATGGACCGGACCACCAAGGGTTCTCCGGAAATTCTAGTGGTGTATAAACCTGAAATTTTAGTTCATAGTAACTTAACGTGATTTCATGCGAGCACTATACGTACTTCCCTGTCAAAATTGTACTCTGCATTAAATTACAGGCGAAATTCATTTTTTTCTGTCATAACTCTTTTTCTTGTCAATAACTTTTTTTATATTATTTTGATGGAGGTAACCGCCTCCATATTTTTAATGCTAACTTAACTTCATATATGGACATCTGCAGATTCCCATTCCGGTTTCGGACTACGTTATCACACTCTTCCTCCCATTTTATATTCTGGCTTTAACCAGGCCCGGTGACTACTACGTAATCGTCCCCATTGCTGGGTCATACCACCGTGGACCCCGAAAGACGCACTCGTTTGTGAGTGAAACACGGCCGTTTGGCACGAACTTCCCATTAAGCCCGCAGAGCGCTTACCCTGGATGAGGGCCGACCGTGAAAAATCTCACCGCCTCGGCTGAGATGTAAACTCACGATCTCCCGTCTCCACCCCTAAGGCACTGAAGCCGGTTCCTTGTCAATAACTTTACACTATTTTATCTTATTTCACAAACGTAAATGCATTACTCATATCCCTATAATAATATTGTATAATATTAATATAGCGCCAATTCTCCGATGGTTAGGTTCCTAGTGCAATTCATGTACACACACATACCCACATTCATTCATTTTCATGGAAATCTACTCCGTGTGCCTGACCCAAGAAAAAGGAAAAGATGTATATTAATTACCAAAGGTTTTTAAAATAGGCTTAAATGATACAAGAATTAGATTTTCTGGGTGCTTAAGGAAGCGAATTTCAGACTTTTGTGGCTACGAAACGGGAGACGTTTACCGAATTTCATATTACGCTTTTGTACTTTAAGAAGATTTTGCAAGCCGAGTTCAGGGTACGCAAAGGCCGATTGATTTATAATGTTCAGACAAATATGATGGACGTGAACCATTATAATGCAGGTAAACAATAACAGCAATTTTGTATTGTGCGCGTTACTTGACGGTAAGCAAACGGAGCTGTTTGAGCAGCGGCGTGACTTGGTCAGTCCAACGTAGACTGGTACCCTGCTCTATTATGGCCCTCAGCCAAGCATAGAGACAGGCGTACAACGCCATTTTAAGTACTCCCAGTTGCAACTCCTGACTAACCTGTAGACTGGTTCCAACTTCAGTATGCACGCTCATACCGGTTGCCATGGACGTTCACGCGATCCTGTTTGATTATCCGTAAAGATTTCTTATAAAATAACTTTCTTTAGTTATTTGTAGTTTTCAAATATTGAAGAATGAGTTGTTGCACAAAAATTGAATAATGGATGTATAGATAATACGATATACTGAATCTTTGATATTCCACTGTGTGAAGCAGTGATTTATTATTAATACCAATTAATCTTATCATTATGTCACACGCTATGTACAGCCAACCTTTGGTAACTTCTCTGAGCTAACGGAATCCTTATTTTTATCATATATGATACATACTGGAGTTGGAACCAGTCTGCCGGGAGTATAAAAGATGGCGTTGTACGCCCGTCTCTATGATTGGTCCAGCGCAGCGGTGCCATAATAGAGCGGGGTACCAGTCTAAGTCCAACGCTTCTTAAAATCGAGGCGCGCTGCATTATTCTGAAACATCTGTAGCCGCGAGACTTGTTCTGCCTGCAACCAAGCAAAAATTGAATTACAGTAATCCAGGCGATCTATTATTGTTGCGCAAATGAGCCGACAGGCCGCATTAGTAGAGTGGAAACGCCGGTAGGAAACTATACGGCGGAGCTCTAGAAAGGCTTCATTACATATAATACTAGCTGATAAACCCGGTATACCGGGCTGCTTTTTACTGGGGGTAAAATTACTGATTTGGCGATATAATTACTGAGATATTGAATGTTGGCTCATTATTTATTATAAAAGTTAAAAGAAAATATAGGTTTTTAGTGGGATACTCTCGGAATACGGTATGTACAAATATTTTTTTACTGTTATTTTGTGGCGCTGTGCTCGTGGCAAAACTCATACCCCTATATATATATATATATATATATATATATATATATATATATATATATATATATATATATATATATATATATATATATGTTTAACTTGAAGACCTGGTCAGTGATGGTTTACATAGCGAATCGGAATGAGACGCGGAGGCATACAGTGTTTCGTTGATATTTGACTGGTTTCTATCGTTGGACGTATAAAGAATAAATTGATGTGAGGAACATATGAAAGATTAATTAAATGTACGTTGCAAGGAAACTGTTCCTGAAGAAGGAAACAGAAATATGCATACATCGTTAGTAGCAGAAGCGGACCCAGCGGGACTCCATGCAGTGGGTCCGTATCCCATTTAAATTACTATACAGCAAAAGTGGAATGGGAATAATTAATATTTGTTATTGAAATATTTATCTTAGCGGTAAATATCTATCTTGATCTATCAAAACGGTTTGGTTTCATTATTGCATGGTGTCATAATTTTTATGTGGAATTTCAAGGAATGAATCATATAGATGGGCAACAGGTACAATAAAAATGCCTATATCCCGTAGCATCTTTAAGACACAAGGTCACCTCTAGACAGACTTTTACTTGTCATACGTGTCGATAAAGATTCTATCAAAGATTTTACATTCAACGGTCTCCTCTGTAAACAAAATTGTAATTTCTTATGGAGATCCTTGTAATCGTACAGTAATCTGAAGTTGAAGGGAGCACATTCTGTTTAGATGCCCTTATCATGCACATATTATAACGCTTGAGAGTGAAATCAGTTGCAAATATACTTTAGAATATTATTAAATATCCATTTATTTGAAGTTGAAATGTGATGTTGAAACATCGGGAGTGAAATTTTTATATATAAATATCAAGATTGAAAAGGTGAAAGAGTTAAAAACTTGAAGAATTAATTTTAGTTTTAAAAAAATATTTGCTTAAATATACAAATCGATCAGATTTTATAATCACACATGTATTGGTATTTTATATATTATCTGGACTGTTGTTTCCCTTTTCTAAGATATATTTTAACATTTTTTTAAATATCGTAGAACTCTAACATATTGAAAGACATTTAATTTTGTATATGATACATGTATATGTTTGTTCCTGCGATGACCTACTGGAATATATTGAATTTTCATATTTTTCAACGTATGAAAAATATAATACTGTTTTTATTTTGAATGACATCGTAATTTATAACTGTATTTTTAATGCCTTATTAGGGTTTATTATACCATATTTATTATTCAGTTGTGCATCCATGGAGTGCGCAAGGCTGGTCAGACGTGATATCTCTCATTTTATCGAGTTCTTTTCCCATTTATTCGTATTTTCATTTCTTTTTCAGATTACTTTTTTATTCCCTATAGCAATTTCATTATTATATTTATTACTTTTCAATTTATAAGTTGGTGATTTACTCCACTGAGAGAGCATCCAATTATGTATTAGTATATTGAGAGAGGAAGTCTTTTCGTTATCAAACTTTTCTCGGTCATAACACCGAGGAATCCCCACCCCATACCCCCATCGCATTACCATGTGAGTCATGCACGGTCTCCCCACAGAGCTCAGCTCATGCCTCCTCAGCTGATACTCAGACTCACGCACTGTGCTCTGCTGTCCGAGCCTGTGCGCTCACAGATCACAAAAGTCGGTAAAATGCAAAGATTGTCATAAGACTGAAACATATAAATTATTGTACAATGAGTACTACATTTAAATAGTAACATTTTGCAAGTTATAAATGTATAGACGCGCATTCCATCATTGACATCAACATGTTACGAACTTTTGAATATTTGGCCTTTCCAGTTTATACCGTAATTTTATAGAAATATAAATATTAAAGCCCAACAACCTATAGTTTGAATATATTGTTTTAAAAAAATGTAGGAGAATAGTTGCGGAACAGAAAATCCTCATAATCTTTTGTTTAAGGTGCCTCAAAATGTCCTCTTTACATTGCATATTTTAAAAATTAATCCCTTCCCATACCCTCCCCATGTAAATATAAATATCTTTAAAAAAACATGGCTCCAGATGGGGTGAAATATATTACGTGAAAATACACACACACACACACACATACATATATATATATTAAATTTACAAATCAGAGAATTAAGAAATTATACACTCATTAAAAGCAGAATCATGCACAAGCAATTTTAATATATGCATGAAAACTATAATTATAATGGAACTGCATTTGGGCTGTGGCTCTTAACTGACCACAAGTTAACCATGTAGTGCGTCTCTGTGACTTCCTAGTTATACACATTGGATCATATCCCAGCACTTCTGACTGACTTTCGAAATGGATTCCGAGCATAAATTCGTCCATAACGTTCAGATTAAAGAATGGATCACTATTATTCTTCACAGAATGATAATAAAGATCTTATTCTATCGGGGGAAAAAACAAAACGGTATTGAAGCGTTAGCATTTTGTATACGCTTTAAACTGCTTTATTTATAAAACAATTCCTTGGTATCCGGCTTCCGACTTCCAAGTTTACATACACGACCGCGCTATGACACCTTTTGTTTTGAATGAGAAGTACCGCTTCACGTGAATCGGTGCCACAGTGATGAAAGGAGGTGATAAATGAAATTATATTTGTGTGACAACACTTTTTCTTCGATATTAAGCACATATAATACGACTATATAAGCCTGTGATGCCAAATAATACCAGACAGGAAATATTTTTATCCGACCCTTAGAATGGGCGTTCTGTTGTGACTGCCATCATGACTCCAGGCCCTATCAGTTTATTTCCGAAGGCCTGAGTGTCATGTTGTCATGGCTAGTCAAATCCCACATTGAAAGCAAGCGTTATTCATATGAACAATAGTCCTTAGTGTTAGAGGTTAAGTGACCACGATGCACGCATTCCGGTGATTGCCGAAGGCAGTTCGGCTCTGCTCGGTAAAAAAACGGAAAAATCACTCAAAATTATATGTACATTAAAAATTATTTATTTTCATATCGCCTATGTCACTCCGGGGATAATAACCTTTCAAATGATGTATGGCACAATATTCTACACAACGCGAATTTAGAGAACATTGCGAACAGACGTGAACCGAATTCCTTTTATAAGTATTAGATCAATATAATCATGCATTGAAAGATTCAAATCAATCTTAACACCGAAATACACAGCTGAGGTTTGAAAGGAAAAGTGCAGCCACCAATGCTTATGGACTCACTGTCAGTCATCCTTAGAAGGGGCTTAGATCCAACAGGCATAACTTCAGTCTTTAAGGTACTTCATAAAAGTTGGCTGCTGGGCATCCATGATAATACATCCTCAATACAAGCCTGTATGCTAAACTAAACAGAGCTGAACTCAACTGGTTGACTCCTTTTGACAGTTCAGTGTCATTTGTATTTTATGAAAAGAACAATCATATGCGGATATTATGTTATATTATGTGCCTGCATTCAATATATATATATATATATATATATATATATATATATATATATATATGTTTCATACGCTGAACTACATGAGCGGGGCTTAAATGCATGTTTTACATGCACGGGGAATGGGAACCTCCTAAAGAAATAACCGCAAGTTAAGAAATCAGAGTGGTATCTACAGTTTGTTATTCTGGCTATCCGCAGCATGTGCAGAGGGTTTAACAACGGCACTCGTTGACGTTTTTGTAACGGTCTAAACACCAGGAACCCAAACGATATGTAAGCATACCGTGAATCTGCTGATCACGAGAAGAACCCGCTGTCGCAAAAGTACTCTGCGACGAATACTGAGCTTTCGTCAAGTAAAAGGAGTCCAGATAGATAATACGGAAAAACCTCAATGCCGATATATATTTGCAGGTGACACAGCTTTCATTTGAAGAGATATAGATTTTGATGAAAGTAAAACAAATGTTATACATATTGGTTAGGGTATCATCAGTTAAAATAAATGATAAATGCAAAGCGGCTTGGGTGGTTGGGTAAAAGTAATTCTATGTTATTCTTGTGCTGTAACATATAAGAAGCATTTGCATGTTTGAACTAGTATTCCGTATTTCATATTGATTTATATATTGTTCAACGCGTTCACGTTCTTATAAGTACAAGATCCTTCTTCGAAGATAATTTTGTTTGATTCCCAAAGGATGTCAGTAATGACAATCAAAACAATAAAAATGTACAGATTTTTCAAGTAAATTGAGACATGAAACTATCACAGGAAAAAGAGCTCCTGTTTCGTCTACGTCAAGTGACTCTTGCCAGAACAAAAGTTTGATCCTTCCTTTGTTAGTTTTCCATTTAAATTTGCAATATTTTCATGAAATAGCAGATAAGTTCAAAGAGGAAAACTGCAATGCAGGAATGAGGAAAAAGACCAATTAACTGGAATCAAACAAATGCCATAAAATGCACAATATATTTAGGTAATGAAATTTTGCATCAATAATTCATAATATAGTCTACGCTCCCGAGGAAGCGGAAATCTTGCGCTTCTAAAGAAGCTATTGATTTCCCGCTGCCTGCCCGTTTATGATACATTTAGACACCAGGGTGTTGGTACTTGTCTGGCAGCCAATCAAATGCCAGTTAACAAACACTCGACAGGCATCGTGGCTCCGCCCATAGCTGCTCCTCAAGTGCGCTTAAAGTGCACTCAAATTTTTACTTTTAATAAAATATTGTCGAATTTTTTTGCTCTCTCTACGTTATTGCACCATGAACCGATTCGATTATGACATTACGACTATGTTAGCAAAGCCATGTATCCGTTAGTAGCAAAACGGAAACCAGCCTGCAAGGTGTCCACGGAGCCAATGTTGTTCAAGTACATGTCGTTTGAATTACAGCTTACCGGCCAGGCATCCTATATACACAAAGACCTTGTCGGGCCATTCTCTCTGAGCCTGTGCCACAGACTTTGGCTTATTCATACGGTTTCCGGGGCGATGAGCTGTCACTCAAAACAAATGTAACTACAGTTGCTCCGTGTTTTCCTCGCTGGGCTGGTAAACCTCTTGCTGGCAACACAGCCTGATAATTATGTAGCATCAGTTGTGTGTCGCATATTGGGCATTGTTTGCACGCAGCCAAGAGGACCACAACTATTTATGGAATAAGTTTGTGGTCTAGCTCATACACAATTGCCTCTTCAACCCCTAAAAAAAAATTGCCAACAGCATTTATATTTGCTATTTATTAATCATGTGACCATATCAGCCAACCACAGAGGTCGTGTCTTCCAGCAAAGGGTCTCATCTGATTGGACAAAAACACAGTGCTCCCCTCTAGTGTAGCGATTCAAGATACGAGGTCAAAACAACAGCGCTTACGATATAGGTAGTAGGCCTATAGGTAAAGCGCTGTGTAAAGAGCGTAAATATAGTCTAATATTACTAAGCTCTACACCTCAAATAAGGGTCAAAATCTATTGTCACATGCTTAACAAATACAGTCAAAAGATGTTGATAGAGTTTAAGTGTCAAACATATTCTAAAAATGAAAGCATTAGAATGAAGCTGTAGACGGCCATTGAGAGGCGCCATGTGTCTTGCAACAAGATTCAAAAGTATTAATTGTGAAATGTAAATTTAAATTTGGACTTTTCAACTGATAGTAGGTCTTTAGTCCCTCATCCGTTTTTGTAAAAAACTAAATATATTTCAGTTTGAAAGAATAATCAGCAAATGTCAGTCGGTACAAACTGGTTGAACAGACTATGGTAGAAAAATAAGACATTTTTGAGAGGCTTTTGCATTGTCAAGTAAAAATATGGGGATGGTATTATGTTTTGAAATGGGGTTTTATATACTGGACTTTTACACCAAGCAAACTCTTAACTCTTTTTCTTAGATGTTATCTAAATATCAAATAAAGACCAGATAATTAGAAATATTATTAAATTTTGAAACTAATAAACCTGTTAAACTGGATTTGGCACTAAAATTTATCGTGAAATTACTGTTTATATTGGGATCCACCTTGGTCCGTAAAGATTCAGAAATCTTATTGCATGTGAATGTATTGATACATGTATTGTTTCTGCAATGTTTGACGAGAATATACTTTTTAGTATTCGTATACAGATTAAATCAATTGATTACTTTTAATACATTTATATTTAAAGATTAGGAAAACATTTTGAAATGCAAAACCGGAACAGTTATAATTCATGTTTATTCATTCCAGAATTCGTGTAGTCCCGGATATAATCTTTAGCTGTAGACGTAGCCATCAACCCAGCTCTTGTAGAAGCTTACGCGAGTGTAGACGCCAGGGGTGCTGCTGGCACAGCCGTAGCCCCAAGACACCAAACCGACCGCGTAAAAGCGGGAGCTGACCTTAACAGCAAGGGGGCCGCCGGAATCTCCCTGCCAAATATTAAAAAAAGTTACATAACAATTTCATTCAAAATCAAAGAACATTTAACGGAACAACAAATAACTAAAGAGTTTGTAAGATATTTGTTAATTATCTTTCAAATGATAAGTTCATAGAATAAAATTGCTATAAGTTATGCGAAGACATGTTTCTTTTTTTCAAATTGATTGCTTTATATTCATACAACTTACCTTCAAAGTACATTGAAATAATGATCATGAAAATGTTATGATTGATTAATTTTTATATGAACACAGAATGAGAGGAAATGTATTATTATAATGAATGTCATTATAACCTTCTTTCAGTAAAGAATAATCTACTTGAAGTAATCTTCATGCAGTATACAGCAGCACCACCTAACGGCCTTACCTGACAACTGTCCTTAATATTCGTTCCAGCAAAACCGGCGCACATCATTCCGCTGTAAATGGGACTGATCGCCGAGCGGCATGCAGAGTCAGACATAATTGGCACGTCGGCGTACCGCAGCTCATTCGTGGCAGAACCGCCTAAAAACACATAAACCGCCAAACCTAGATTGCAGTCCGCTACTTTAAGTTTTACTAAATTTAAATGTACTGAAAACTAGTTTTTACAACCAGTTGGAAGTCTAACTCCAGCCTATGCTATGTTTGAGCATTAACTCGTTATAAGTTTACTAAAAAGCTTAGTGTCGAAAATTCTTCGGGTCAAAGAAATTGTTCTACGGACGATTTTATGTCGTTCTTATTTTTTTACCGTCATATATGATCTGTTTACTTTATAGTTTTTTTTTTTTTTTTTTTTTTTTTTTTTTTTTTACAAAATTTATTGTAACAACTTACGAGCAGGCCCGATCCTGTGGGAATCGTTTCGGTAGCCAACACATTGTTCACTAATCAGAATGTTCATTCGCATATGGGACTTATTTTGTAAATTTATTATTTTGAAAGCGGTTCTTGGTTTTATAGATTAAAAATCCAATGTCTAAATCATGCTTTTAACAATGAAATTAAACTGAGTTAACCAAATCCTAATTGGACTTCGCATGGAATGTATTACGTTGAACATACATTCATTTACTGTCTTTCTCATTTCCAATTGACCTGAATGAGGTTGACATCATCCATAACGGGCTGATATATGATCAAAACAGCATACAACACCTCCATTTAATTACGTGATTTCCTGGTCAAGGCATTGCTTACTTACTTGCAAGTTTTAAGGGATTCCTGGATATTCTTGCAGTACGTGATCTCATGAATGTTCAGTTTCCTGTTTCACTGGAAGCTGTTGTTTGGGACCTGAATGTTATTTTTTAAACGAGAATTTCGTTCATACTTGTGAGTCTGCATCAATTTCTTTTTTCAATTGTATTTCGGCATACAAATATTAGTATATTTTATTGCCGAAAGGCCAGTGTCTGTTTTCTTTCTAGTTATGTTCCTTTGTGTTTGGCTGGGCTTACCTGAGAACGTTGATCCCCAGCCGCTGACGATGGCCGTACTTCCGGCGTAGCTAGAGGTAGTCGGCTCGCAAGCTGGACGACGGTCGTTGTGGATGCTGACGCCGTTGCTGAATCGGATCACGGCGATGTCATTGGCCAGCGTGGAAGAGCTGTATGACGGGTGGTTGACATAGTAACTGACACCGTGGAGGGTGCGGGTTGAGGGTGGGCTGCTACGAAGGTGCTCTCCAGCTGCAACGTCCAGCGAGCTTGCACTCCTGTTTCACGAAAGGTTTTCTTTATTCCTCGGGATGATATGTAATGGTATTCTATTAACCCCTTCCCTTCCTCACTAAGCCCAAAGACACACACAACAACACCTTTAATTAAAGCATATTGAATATAACCTCAGGAAAAAAGGCCAAGCAATCATCAATTAACTACTTACTGGCCTGAGGTACAGTGAGCGGCTGTCAGTGCCCACATGGAATTGACCAGGACGGCGCCGCACATATGGCTGTTGAATCTTCGGAGGGATAGCTAAAATAATCCATTCATATAAATACCTTTACCATTTTTTAAAAATCTGATCGAAGGCTCAAAGCCTTTTGCTATGAATAGAAACGATGAAATAACGGCCCAATGAATTTAAAAAAATACACCAAAATCATTTAATTTGATAAAAAAATATAACGAGGTGTTCGTCGAATAAGACTTATTATATAGAGCAAGGAGTTTTCTCCTGATTAAGATAATTTCACTTCGTCTGTCTCTCTAATATGATGATAAAGTGTTTCGCCTATATAAACATAATGGACTGCTTTAATGTATAATAGATGATGGAGACGTTAATAGGAGAAATGCACGTTTCTGCTACATGAAATCGCAATGCGACCTCTGACCTGGTAGGGATACTCTCCCTGTCGCGCTGCTGCTCCTCCCACAATCCTCTCCAACACAGGTCTTCCAGCATCAGAATACTTACTGGTACCACAGCTGGCTATAATGCAAAATAAATATCAATTAACAATGTGAAAAACATTGAGACTGTTACTGCAAATAAATTGGCATTATCATTTAGAAGAAGACATGACCTAAATGCTTAATACTTTTATTTCGGAAACATATTTTATTTTATTAATTAAGAAAGTAAATATCCAAATTATAATAGTTTACTCTATGTGACTGTATGAATAATACTCTCAATACCACAAAGGTTGAAGGTGCATTGGTCTGAACTTTTAACTGGTAGTCACCTAAAGCCCCGGGAAACGCACTGCGACGCGACGCAGGTCATGTCGACTGAACAGGTTTCCTCTAGTTTTCTGGACTCTAATTTTTCCCAGGCAATGGGGGAAATATTATGGAGAATCTGACCAATCATATAAAGGCTTCTATAGCTGATGGACATGAAATCTTCTTGATCGGGCATGTGAACAAGTTTGATTTCTGAGTATTGTCCATGGTTGGACCCAGAATTTAGGAACATGGGCGTCTAACCCAGGAATACTAAGGGAAAAAATGTTTCCAAGGTCCGGGGGGGGGGGGGGGGGGAGTGGCAGCCTACAAAAATTGGTACGAAACCCTGAAAAAAGAGATTGCTGCTGCTAAACAATAGGGGATGGGCTTGCGCCCTCCATCCGTTTCCACTGTTCACAACTCTAACGATGGATTTGATAGGCCGTTATGATTTCGGTCCGTCACGTGTCTGCCTGTTAGATATTCATGGTACAGCAGGCCAGGAAGCTCGCTGAAGCAAGGTCTCTCCTCAACAGAGCTTGAGACCTGCCTCAAAGGAAGATCCGACCTCCTAAAAAGTAAAGACCAGCGTGACGTCCGGTGAACATATATCTGAGTGGCTTGCAAGTTAGGAAACTTTTGTGCTAAGAATGGGGAATAAACACGAACAACCGCCACGTTTAAGGACACGGTTTACAAGGAGTGACCGATATGTGCGCGAAACAATATAAACTAGATGTAAAAATTAAAATGACGCTTACTACGCCCCAGATGTTAGGATAATTGAACACGGACGAGATGCACTATACACTAGAAATTGCGAAAATTGACAGAACGATCGGTTCTATCGTAAAAGAAAAATGAAATTCAATAATCTCGCTTTAACATGAGACTTTCCCTTTTTTAAAGCAATATATTCAGCTAAAAGTTTCCTTTACAGGAGAAAAACAAACAATCATTTCATTGAGACCGAGAAAGCCAAAGTTAATAGTGTGAAGTACATTAAGTTCTTGGATGACAATCTGCTCCATGATTGTACGAGACTTTATCCAAGAAATAATTATGTTTTTCAATAAACATAAAGAGAAGAATGTGGAGGCCACACCGGAATATACAGTAAACCTTACGTAACGACTACCAATGGGACATTTATGAAATGGTCGAATTTTTAAAGTGGTCGCGTAAGTTATTTCTGGTATAAAGAGCAAAAACGAATATGGACAACAAAATGGTTGTCGTGATTTTGAGGTGGTCACTATACCGTGGTTGTCGTTAGACGAGGATTAAGCGTTTCAAGATGAATGGGCCTCCTCATCATAGCCCTGATTATAATTCGATGGCTTATATAATATTGATTCATAAAGGAAAAGAATAACCGAGGAATGAGTTAAAAATTGAATGAAGAGAGTTAATCAGGATACTTGCGTCGCCGATGGATGTTTCATTAAAGGGAAATCCGAAGAAATATCATTGTATGTAGAAAACATTGAGCATATGTTGATATCAGTAAGTTGTTCTCTGATCGTGTGATATTTAAATTCGGGTACCCTCGCATCATATCTGATTTGTCTGATATTTTGAGGTCTGTAGATAATACCACCTAAATGTTATAACATTAGAGAGAAATGAGCATTAAAGAAATGAGCACATTAACTACCGAGATATCTCGAGACAAAAAGTCGATTACAAGTCGATTTATTCGCTTTTATAAAGTCGTTTCGGGAAGTAAATTTAACAGAATTTCCCAATATCCTCAGTTCCCCAGCTACTTTAGCTGAGTTATACAGCAAACCTTTCCTGCATTTAATACTGCAGTCTTTGAAAAAAGCCATACCTTTCAGGTTAAATCTAAGTTAATACAGTTAAGTCTTTACTTACTGATCCAGGCCTGGGCGCCTGCAGCACAAAGAGCTACTGCCAGAAGAAGACAGTTCATGATGCTTCTTTCTGTGGAAGTCCACACTGAGGCCTCATGGCGGCGGTTTATATACCCTGCTTTTATCAGGGTGAAGAAATCACCACCTGGGAGAGTGCGAGATAAAGAACCAATAAATTTTACCTTAAGTTTTCTTAAACACACACATGCATGCACCCGATAGTAGGGTAGATATCACATCATATGTTCTTTTTCACATAAGAACTCCCCCGGTTCGCCAATATATACCTCACTTTAATGTATTGTTATAACACAGCCGTCCACATAAAAACATAAAAAAAATATCATTTTATCAAATATATTATTTAAAGCATTAAAGGTCTTCCTTGAAATATTAAAAGTCTGGCTATGACTTTTGTTTTAGGATGGAGACATTTGCAGAAATTTTCGCATGCATAAATTCTGATTTATGAAGCTGGGACCTATAACGTCGGTCCTGCTGAATTGTGCATCGTATAATTATATATCCCGTTTTAATGTACATAATAATGAAAACAAAACCATTTCCTATGTATTTGATATTAAATTCTGTTTTATAAATATCTTATAAATGTATTTATCGGTTAATTTGTATAATCGGTAAAGTTGAATCTGTCAATCATGTAGAACTATCCCGGGTATTCAGTGTGCGACATTAGGTTTGACATGAGGTATAATTAAAATTTATTGCATAATATGGTCAAGGGTTATCCATAGTTCATGAATCAAGGTGATGCCACCTTGTCACCCTTGGGTGTTATTTTTTTACGCCAAAATCTAAAAATGGCGTCTTTAAATATTAGGAAAATGGATCCAATAGCTGAAAATGGGGCTTTTATTCTATTTTATTTTAAAAAATCACAAACAGTGGCCCTTAGACCATAATTCAGGCGGATGCTACAACATGTACCTTTAGGAATCTTTGTTTTGCCGCCGAAATCCAAGATGGCTGCTATGAACCCCCCCCCCCCACCAAAAAAAAAAAAAAATCATGTGGTGGGTTAAGTTGATCTTTTCAACGGCAATTGCGGTAACACAAAACTTAAACTGTAAAGTAGATAAAACACCACTGATTTTCATGAGAAACTGTCACTTTTGTCTCCGATTGTTTATTGACTAATGGATGGCCATAAAAATGTGGCAGTTAAGGCAGTCTGTAGTCAAACACGGTGAACCAGTCCAAAGGATCAGAGCTGCGTCATGCTTCTACGATCTTTACAATCACAGCTGGTCCATGTGTGCCGACCCGTACGACCGACGCTAATGTGTTATTTGAAATAAATCGACAAGTAATCTACATGCATGGAAGGGAGCTTTACCCTCACATCCGGACAAGAATTTCGATAACAGAAAACTTTGTGGTAAAGAGCACCGAGTAGGTATAGGGTATAACGGCCCTCGAAAAACACGTATCAGTCCCAACTGGACATCCACCTAAACCCACTCGAATGTGGTCAAAGCAGCAGTTGATGAAGACCTTTAACTAAAACGCAGATCATGGCCATTTTCACAACCACCATTCTTACTTTTTGACGATTAACCGTTAGGTCAAACAAGTACCGTGTTACACACGACCTCTCTTAGGAGCCGGGCCAAGCTCTAAACGATAACAATCCCGACAAGGAATGTGCTCTACGTTGTATCACTATTGGTCATGTGGTCATAATCGTAAAATCTTACGTCAAAAATGCCTTACTCGCTGAGCTTGACCTTGAGGACGTTTAAAATATAGCGTGGTCGCTCCGGAGTACTCGGCATTATTATGAAGTTCTTGACCAGAAACTGCCTCCGAAAGGACAGAACTTGTAGAATACTTCTATTCGTCGATCTTGTACTTCCGTTTGGGCTTCGCAGTTCAGCGCGCTTGTTCCATGATTATGCTGACGCACTTCTGTATGTAATGCGCGAAAGGGGCGCTTCAGTCGTAAAACATAGACGATTACGTGATTTGCGGGTGTCTAGCTTCAAGTCAGCGCAGTGACAATCTTCAGATTTTACTGTACGCTCCCGAGGCAGCGGAAATCTTGCGCTTCTACAGAAGCTACTGATTTTCGCGCTGCCTGCTTTGACCGTTTATGATACACTGAAACATTAGGTGGCTTGCTGCTGAAAAAAAAAACTGCTGATGTGACTAGCAGCCAACCAAATGCAAGTCAACAAACATTCGACAGGCATCAGGCTCCGCCCAGAAACCACGTGTCGGGCCATTCTCTCTGAGCCTATGGCCTGTCAAACGGTTGCCGGGGCAATGAACTGTCACTCAAAATAAATGACCAACATCAGCTTTGTATTCCTCGCTTGGCTGGTAAACCGTTTTGTCTTCAAGCACATGGTCTCATCTGATTGGACCAAATACAGTGCTCCCCTCTGGTGTAGAGATTCAGGATACGAGGTCATAACAAACAGCGCTTACGATATAGGTGGTAGGCTTATAGATAAAGCGCTGTGTAAAGAGCGTAATTAAACTGCAGTGTTGCGAGGACTTGGGTTTTGCTGTAACTAGCCCCTCCACACGTCTTGAGTACCACGGTAGCATTACTGATAACGAAATGATGGTGCTTCAGATTTTCGAAGAAAGAATATCCGGAGTCATGAGCGAGCTATCACTTTGAAGGGCAAAACTTGTACAAAACGTGAGTTTCTATCTCTGACAGCAAAACTAACTTTTGTCGCTAACGTAGGTCAACCGGGTAGAACATTCATCAGATGCCTCATAGACTTAGAGAAGAAAGTCAAACATTTTCAACACTGTACGCGGATATGTACAGAGACACATAGAGACATCGGTTGGTGTCTGGAGTATTTGCCATCATGCCAGATGGTGTTGACCATCATTCGCCAATCCGACTACATAGTCAATGCAGATAGCAATCTAAGGAGTGACGCATCAAACTTCGGCTTCGGCGCGGTGAGCGGAAACGAGTGGATTAACGGTTCGCTCAGCGAGGGTGGAGGCGTTCTTGCAAAAGAAAATAATCGCCTGGCGCGAATGGTATGCCTTATTTTTAGTGGCAGCCACTTGGGGGCACAAGTTCGCTTGAAAAAAAAACTTCTTGTTCCATTGTGGTCATATAAAATTGTTTACGTCTTGCGAAAAAGTACATAAAAACAATATTAAGATTATGTCATCGGTATAATTATATTCTTTTAAGGTGCAAAAGTTAATTTTATGTGTATTACCGAAAAAGGATGCTTGGTACTGCTCTGCTACGACACTGATGGCGATCGCATTTCGATCTAACTGCGTTTTTCAATCCACAGCGACCTGGCGGCGCAAATTGTGTCCATGTTCAAAACTGATCGCTGCTCACAGCAATCACGGTGACCATATGTCGACCCAAGGCGACACTATCTCGCTCCTTCGTAGCCCATAAAGGCCTCAGGGCATTCCAGCTGCGGTTTACGGCGATCTGACCCGTTTTCGAGAGCACAGCGAGATCGCCTTCTAATGTGACTGGGGTGGAAGGCCATCCTTACCACGTCGTATGGTCCGGCCGTCCTATACGATCACACTGCGCTCCCCTCACGTCCTTATGAGGTTTCTGATACCTTCTTCAGAGCTCAATTGGACTCTGGGCCGCGATCATGAAGAGCCCGCGGAACCGGCACACAATCACTCTGCGCTCCAGACGACGGAACTGCGCGCGTTGGAAGATCCTACTGCGCTGCTGCAGACGTCTGCACGTTGGTCGCCATGATCTCCATTTATAGGCCCCTTCCCGAGGTCCACTTCTCTACCAGACACCAACCAGCAACGACTAACTCCTACCAGCAGGTCAAGCACAGCAACAGTCAAGCACCACCAGCTGAATTGAGAGAAGGTACTTAGACGAGAGCACATCCCCGCCCCCAAATGACAAGCACCTACAAAAGCGGACCACCCATCCGGTGCTAGACAGCCTTGACGAAAAAGACAAGACCCCCCCCCCCCGGACAGTCCTATTTAGGACTTCCCCGTACGGTCCTTTAAAGACCAACCTAGTTTATCTTTTAGTCGGCAGCGTATTGTCAGACTAAGGTGTCCCGAGTGACAATTTCAAGTCCAATGATGACTAGACAAGACTCAAGACACAACACAAGCCCCAAGTCAAGACCGGTAGCCCTAAACTCAGCCAAGACAACCAAGACAGCCAAGGCAGACAAGACATGCCAAGCAAGCAAAAGACCAAGCAAAGATCGAGTCACAGCCAAGCTCCAAGTTCCCTAGCAGTGGACATTACAGACAACTTTGGGTCCACTTCAGGAAGTCCAGTTGCCTGCTTTTGGAGCAGGAGTAGTCTGTCGGCCGTCGGGGTTTCCCTGCTTGTGGTCGGGGGACCTTCTGTTGTGGTGGATTGTGCGGCGCTCAGGGGTGTCGTCCTCGGCGGCCTCTAGGGGGGCGTTGTCCTGCTGCTGGTACCTGCGTCGGTTTGTATTCTGCTTTGGCCTACGTGGCTGTAGATGCTGTGGCTTTCCGGTAAAACGGTGGCGGTCTCCTGGGTTGGCTTGGCTGACATCACGTCTATCGGCTTGTCTCAAATTACAGTTTGAAGAGACGGCTCGGGCGGTGGTCCTAGACCACCTCAACCAGGTTCAGTATGAAAACTATATAAACTAAAAAGATTGATGGTCCAGACATCATGTTGAGTCTTGGTTTTGCACATTCAGTGGGCGTGGGTGACATCCTGGCAGAGGCTCAAGGAGCAGTTTTCCTGGGTGCGAACTTCTTTCCACGAGGCATGTTGAGCACACTCAGTGAAGGTTCTTCGAAACCGTTGAACAACTTGCAAACACAGTTACAGCTAGGTTTGATGCCTGCTCTTGCTTTGCTGGCTCTGCGGTCGCTGCGATGTATTTAGGAGCAACATCAGAGCGCAGCAGTAGTGCTCTATGATCTCACTGGGCGCAGCGAGAGCGCAGCTCTGATGTAATAAGCGCAGCAGCACAGTTAGAAGCGTGTAAAGAGTTATTTAGAATCATCGAGGTCACGGAAGCAGCCTGGTAAGTGCGCCGGGCCAGCGCCTGGGAACGGAAGGCCGATGCTACCCCCGTTCACTGGCGCTCAACCTTCTCTGGCATAAGCTTGTACTGCGCTGTTAGGACGCTGATGGCGATCGTATTTCGATCTAAATGCACACCTAAGACCCCGGCTACCCCTCGGCGCAAATTTTGTGCATGATCGGTTGCCGCTCATGGCGCTAATGGTAACAATATGACGACCCAATAGACACTGTCTCGCTATTATAAGCACCTATCTCACCGGGAAAGCGAATGAAAAGCGGATCAATAGCTTAAATACGTTTTCTGTCGCTTTCAATGCGCCCATGTCGGAATTGATTCGTTGATTTCTGTTTTCCTTTTTTAAGCATATTTATTTCTTTTGGATTGTACAAGTAGCGCTGAAGCGGTAATATAAGTACTCTTAAAACTTACAAACCGGAGATACAATATACAAATGTCTAACAAGTAAAGAGAACTGTGCATATAACATAAATCCTTTATAACAAAATCTCAATGAATGTCTAAATAATATGCGAATATATATAATATAATATGCATTCAATATCGCCTAATTGCCTGAAGCAATATCGGAATTATTCAAAAGAGGGAAAAAAAATTTTGGTATTATTTCGTTTTTAGTTCGCTCACTGCAGCATGGTTTTGGTATCCATTCGGCCATGCCGTTTTGCGTTGCTTTTCATTCACCTGTGTCGGTATTGGTTCGGTTTTGTCTTTAAAAACCTTGATTAAAAACCGAAAAAAGGAATCAACACTGTAAGAAGAAAGGGTTTTATAAAACGGTTGTTTCTAGATAAACGGGTTGTTCTTTCTTCCCTCACCCGTAGCCTCTTATAAATGGGTTTTGTTTTATGTATTTCCCGTAAAAACCCCTTTCCCGCGAGTGTGTCATTAATTCGTTATATTAACGCGAGGGTGCACTGCCGGCGTTTGACTGAACACGTCACGCGTGACGTGTATCTTCTTGGCGGCTTCACCAGTGACATGAGGTGTCAGAAAGACCAACAGCAAATTACTATTTTTATGCAGAGAATCCGTCACTCTCAGAAATTCAAGCTTTCAGGTAAGTCAGTTTTGTATCATGATGATCATGGCAATTGCTTGTAAACAGGTGAAACAACTTGGCACATCTACATTTAGTTTTACGCCGTTGAATGTTAGGCGCATGGCGGCGTCTAGTGCAGTGGGATTTTCAAGATGGCGGCCCGGTAAGACAAAAGCAGGTGGCTTGGTATGTTTTCGCGATGAAAAGGCTTTTTAACGGATGTCACCTACAAAGGACGATTCCTATATGGTCTGCCGGATGTAAAAATCCGCATTGCATTAGAATCAAGGAGCAACACGACTTTGAAAAGCATTACTCAGCCGGTCTTTAACAGCGCTACCGCCCCCCCCCCCCCCCCCCGTCCCCGGCATGTAAACAAACGACATTTGCATCCCAAAACGTGTTGTGTCCAAGTTATACGTATACTGGGTACAAGTTATTACCAGCAGACACATGCATGTTTATTTACTTATTACATAACTGGGCATTTTCGCTTTGTACGGATTATATTTTTTGTTGTATTATTATTATTGACAATATTGTTCAGTCCAAATCAGATGCCTGGGATGTCATCCAGGCCACATATATTTAATATTTATATAGTTACAGAAAACAGTTAACAAAAGAATAAATAAAATGCTGAGTCCTTACATAGGAACAGTAACATTAATGAATGTTCATGTCTTCGATAAATTATTTTATGTTCTATTGGATTATATTAAGTGGTGCTATAGGACAACATATTAAAAAAAGTGATTTAACCTTTAAGATTTACAAAAAATACAAAAATTACTTTTATACATATATTCCATTGCATGTGCTGGTAAACTCAAAATTATTTTTTTTTTAAATTAGAATTTACATTGTCAACTCACTTTGTTTTTTAATTATACCCAGCTGATTTTGAAAAGGAGTATCCAGCAGTGTGTTTCATAATGCCTCAATATAAAAATTAGTTTGCAATGGTGATTTCTCAACACTTCAACCCCCCCCCCCTCAACCACTCCATGTATTTGATGTCGAGTGAAGACAGGTACACACACCTATGTGTGTGAGGCCAGTCACATTTGACAGAAAGTACTGTCCAACACGTCAATCCCCCCTCCCCTCACCATCCCCCTCCATTTGATAGAGAGTACTGTCCATCACCTCACTCCCCCCCCCCCCCACCACCACACACACTATCCATGTATTTGATGTCGAGTGAAGACTGGTAAACACACCTATGTGTGTGAGGCCAGTCACATTTGACAGAGAGTACTGTCCAAAACCTTGAACCCCCAATCCATGTTTTTGATGTGGAATGAATACAGGCACACACACCTTTGTGTGTGAGGTTAGTCACATTTGACAGAAAGTATTGTCCAACACCTCAAACCCCCCTCCCCTGACCATCCCCCTCCATTTTTCAGAGATTACTGTCCAACATCTCACCCTCCCCCCCCCCCCCCTCCAACACACACACTCCATGTATTTGATGTCGAGTGAAGACAGGAACACATACCTATGTGTGTGAGGCCAGTCACATTTGTCAGAGAGTACTGTCCAACACCTCACTCCGCCCCCCCCCCCCCCCACACACACTCCATGTATTTGATGTCGAGTGAAGACAGGTACACATACCTATGTGTGTGAGGCCAGTCACATTTGACAGAGAGTACTGTCCAACACCTCACTCCCCCTCCCCCCCCCCCCCCCCACACACACTCCATGTATTTGATGTCGAGTGAAGACAGGTACACATACTTATGTGTGTGAGGCCAGTCACATTTGTCAGAGAGTACTGTCCAACACCTCACTCCCCCCCCCCCCCCCCCACACACACACACACTCCATGTATTTGATGTCGAGTGAAGACAGGTACACATACCTATGTGTGTGAGGCCAGTCACATTTG
The DNA here is from genome assembly GCA_026874595.1 of Sipunculus nudus. Classification (NCBI taxonomy): domain Eukaryota; kingdom Metazoa; phylum Annelida; class Sipuncula; order Golfingiida; family Sipunculidae; genus Sipunculus; species Sipunculus nudus. The sequence continues at coordinate 47,329,497 of CM049309.1, forward strand.
TCAGAGAGTACTGTCCAACACCTCACTCCCCCCCCCCCCACACACACACTCCATGTATTTGATGTCGAGTGAAGACAGGTACACATACCTATGTGTGTGAGGCCAGTCACATTTGTCAGAGAGTACTGTCCAACACCTCACTCCCCCCCCCCCCACACACACACACTCCATGTATTTGATGTCGAGTGAAGACAGGTACACATACTTATGTGTGTGAGGCCAGTCACATTTGTCAGAGAGTACTGTCCAACACCTCACTCCCCCCCCCCCCCCCACACACACACACTCCATGTATTTGATGTCGAGGGAAGACAGGTACACATACCTATGTGTGTGAGGCTAGTCACATTTGTCAGAGAGTACTGTCCAACACCTCACTCCCTCCCCCCCCCCCCCCCCCCCACACACACTTCATGTATTTGATGTCGAGTGAAGACAGGTACACATACTTATGCGTGTGAGGCCAGTCACATTTGTCAGAGAGTATTGTCCAACAATCACTCCCCCCCCCCCCCCCACACACACACTCCATGTATTTGATGTCGAGTGAAGACAGGTACACATACCTATGTGTGTGAGGCCAGTCACATTTGTCAGAGAGTACTGTCCAACACCTCACTCCCCCCCCCCCCCCCCCCCACACACACACACTCCATGTATTTGATGTCGAGTGAAGACAGGTACACACGTATGTGTGAGGCTGGTTACATTCAACAGAGACATTGACATTTCCAACACCTCAAACTCCCCCCCCCCCTCCCCTCACCACCCCCTCCATGTATTTGATGTCGAGTGAATATGGGTACACATACATAATAATATGTCAATGTCAATATCTCATATCGGTCTCATACACACAATAAATTGTTTTAAAGCTTATAGGGCAATGCAGTCACTTGTTATTTTAAGCTCAGCTGTTTATTAGTCATCTGAGGTATAGTCGTGGTCCATTTTCGTTGTCTGTCTTTCCGTCTGTTTACAGTCCGTTAGACTTGCATATTTTGAAACCGTTAGACCTACAAATCCAAAACTCAGCATACTGTTAGATGTCCCCTGAATCTCCTACCAAAATGGGTCACTGAGACTAAAAAAACTTCTTTGTTATCAGCTTTGTGTGTCTAAGTCTTTCTCTCCTATTTTAAATATTAAGTAATTGTAAATGAACTTTTTTATTCTGTAAGCATTGTAGAATTAAGTGAAAATCCTATGTATATACACCAGGGTTGGGTCCAGGTACATGTGACAGTACCTAGGTACAGGAACAGGTATTGAAAAATGGTCAGGTAAGGTTCAGGTACAGGTACAACAGTTTTGTAAAGTGCCAATAAGTACAGGTACAGGTACTTTTGAATATACCTAGGTACAGATACAAGTACCTGATCCCAACCCTGGTATGTACACTATAATAATACAGAGATGTTGTAACTCCCATATATTAATGATATATATTAAAAAATAGATCAAATTGAACAAAAGTGAAAACTACTGAATTTTCAACAGTGTATCAAAAGGCCAACTAATGATCTTGGTATTAATACACATCTTATTTTCACAACCTGCTCACATGCTTCAATTTTAACTTTAGGAAATGCATGGTTTGGTCACAGAACATTATTTGCAACAATTTCTTACTCATAAATACAAACCCATCATGGACTATATTGCCTTTTCCCCTTTTATCTCCATTTGATATTATTTTAGATTTTTACCTTCAAGTTCAACTTCAGCAGAGCACAGTGACCCTTTGGTCCCTTGATTTTAATTACTTACCAGTGTAATATATGTGTGGTATCATATATAGGCAGATTCAGAATTTTACTGGAAACAGAAGTGGTACAGTCAAGAATAAAGGTGCTCACCTCGAAAAGGAGAGAGGAACCAGGAGACACTCCCTCTTTGTTCGAGTTGCATGTTTTAATGATCAAATATTAATCTTTTCAGGTGCCCATTCAGGAAAGGATATAAAAGAATAATGACTGCCCTGTTACATCAGTATCCTCATATAGTAAAATATGTAAGTACTTTCTGTTAAGATCAACGGGTTGTAGCCTGTACAATACTTTAGAATTATTTTAATTTTAAAACATATTTAAAAATAAATATGACAATGACAGTCTGATACCTGAAGTAAGTGATGTTGGTGGAAATAATAACTGTAAGCAATCACAAATATATTTCTGTTGGTACACTAGAATGGTTTTTGTTTTCACTTGTTAATTGTTATTTATTTTGAATTATTACCTGCAGGGTAAACAAATGTTAGCAAAAGGTGGATTTAGAAGAGTCGGTTCAAGTATTATTATTAATATGAGTGATTTCTGTGTAGTATTTATATTCCTGGAAGGAACCCCTTCCCAGCACGATGAAAGCAATAAGAATACCACTTCCTGACACTCCAGATGCTGCCCACACGAAAGCAAAGTATGGGAGATGAGGAAAGAGTGGGCAAAAGAGGAAGAGTATATTGATAATGTATGCATGGATTGCCATGAATCTTGCCTTGAATGTTAACAACAACTAGATTTGTCAGTTCCCTAAAACTGGTGGCACAACCTGTATTTTTCATAATTTTTACAATTTTTTAGCTCAGCTGACTAAAAGTCATCTGAACTATAACAAACACTCTTTGTCCGTCCGTTAATAAGGCACAAATCGTAACTGCTGGACCTACAATCTTATATTTGACATCCAGGGAGGTCCATGAAAAATCTCCATAGAAACCTGAAATTAGATCTCTGTTACCCATATCCTTTGAGCTATGGGACTCTTACATACCCCCCAGAATAATGAAAAAATTGATACAAAAGCTCCAGTTTCTGAATAACTAATGCATTGATCTCCATGATTCTTTGCATGCTTATTGGTCATGGAATGTTTCTTCAGTTCCTAAGATTGATGGTGCCACCTGTATTTTTTATGCATTTCTTCCTTTATTTTCAGAATGCCAAATTATGTTGATACTATCAGATTCGCAACTGTGGTTTCAACTGTGTCCTTTTGTATTTATTAGGGCCCCACTTGAGAAAGGAGATGCCCTATATTAATCACCCTGTCCGTCCATCTGTTCATCTTTCTGTATGTCTGTCAAATTTGTTTCCTGGTGATAACTCCAGTTTGGATATGGATTTCAAATTTGACCTATAGTTCACCCATCTCTAACGCATGAGGTCAAGGTCACATGACCTACACTTTTAAAAAGATTGTGGATGTATTTTGAGCCAAACTTTCCATTTCAAACTTGCCAATAGGGGAAGTTTTCTCTTGATTTTCGGGTCTCTAGGTTAAAGTTCAAAGCCACAGAACTCATCAATTCATATATTAGTTTATGAATGATAACTCAAGTATGGGTAGACAGGTTGGCTTCAAACTGATCACAGTTATCTATATATATATATATATCTGGCACCCATATTTTGAAAAGCTCATAATCATATTTTTATAGACACATTGACCTGAGCATCAAGACCCATGGTCCCCAGTTTTGTGAACAAACTCAGATTTGATGTCTTCAGTGAATAAGGTAGACACCAAGGGTGACTAAGATGTTAAATATAAATCTGAGTGACAGTCGTCTGTTATCTGTGGAAGACGTTTTCATCACTGAAGGCTGCTATGAATAAGGATATATTTATATAATGAGTAACTTACGCGATGGAGCATTCAAAAAGGTAAACAAAGCAGCTTGTGACCTGATGTGACAAATAGGGTGGTGGACCTGCTGAAGCTGCAATGTATACAGTTTAAGTAATGCAGGACACATGTCCATATATAGATTCGAGGCCAAAAGTGTCATTTATTTCACAGTGCAAATGCAATTATTACATAATTTGCTTGTTTTAACATGCTTGTCAAATTTAGTTTATGCTCATTTGATTTTTTACAGCATTTTATACCAGCTAATGAATTAATGTTTATTATTATATTTTGGTCCCTGTCCAGTATTTTATACTTTACAGGGTTTTATAAGTTCTCTGGGTATTTTTACATGCATATTCCAGTCACTTAGTAGAAATACTGAAACTTTCACAAATATGTGATTATGAGTCTCCCACAACTTTCATGTAGTCCATGAAGGTGCACAGTCAACACAATCACTTGGAAATCATGCCACTGTTCTCAGAGTCAGTTTCAGCTGAGCTCTGGGACCCCTAGGTCCCTTGTTCGTTCTGTTCAATCTAAAGCTGTATTATAATTTAAAGTAACTGACAATAAACATTATAAAGCAGCATACAATTACAGCTATAAGAGCATCCATTTTAATCACTTATTGGCTATTTTGATAATTCTCTTGAGTATTTCTATGGTATTTCCATTACAGGATGTCACATCACCTTTCTCCACCATCAAGGAAGACGGCAAGGGCCAGTTCCAGCTGAAAGTGGATGAGCAACTTGTTATTGAAGGGGCAGAAAAGTAGTTTTCACTGGTCATGGCAGCATGGTTCACAACCTTTGGGTATTTGCCATCAGTTACGCTCAGAGGTTGCAAAAGACATGTTTGTTTATAGAAAAGTATGCCATTGGCAAAGATGATACAAAAGTGCTCACTACAGTCGACACCTGGGCATCAAAACTTAACATTTCATATTGTGATATAAGACCATTTTGTTTGCTAAGACTTTGGGAACCAAATATTAATATACAATGCTAGTTCTTGTTAAATTTAAGCTTGTTGTGCATTTGAGTGTATCAATGAGATATTTTATTTTAAAAGTGGAATTGTAATTTATGTTAAATTACTTCAAAGTTTACAATTAAGATTTTCAACTGCATTAAGTAACCATATTTATATTACATTTTTAGCTCAGCTGACTACAAGTAATCTGAGCTACAGTAATGGTCCGTTGTCCGTCAGCCTGTCCTTTTAGACTGGCATGTTTTGAAACCATCAGACCAACGAATCAAAAATTCAGCATACTGTTTGATGTTCCCGAGACCCCCTACCAAACCGTACACTGGGTCATTGCAGGTTTGTTCCTTCGAGAAATTAAGGTAAAACCTGAATTTTCAATTAAAAACCTATTATTAAAAACTTTCAGGACTGCCTAATATCACTTTCCTTTCCTTAATATTTACTATAATTATTTCTATCTATAGTTTCTATGTACATGCCAGAAATTAGGTCAGTATTACGTAATTTGTGAAACTTATGGGCCAAAACAGAATGCACTTTGTAAAACAATAGGGAAAGAAAGCTGAATCCCTTCACATGATAATTGTTGAAGCTAAAGCATTTTTTCCAGTTATATGGCTTTATTCAATAAAAATTTAGTTGTATACCTAAAATTAGACTTGATTTTTTTTAATTTTATGTTATTGGCATAAATATAAAATTAGTACCTTAAATTTTGGCCAACATTGACCATTGCATTTTTTTTTACATTTGATTTAATATTCACAGCAGGTAAACATAAGAATTTAACCTGAAATTTGAAAGTAAAGTTTAAAAAAAAATATACTAGTTATTAAAGTTTTCTACAGAGGCTCTTTTGTAATGATTTGCATTGTCAAGATCCACTTCTGGTGGATCAGCCCTGCCTGGGTAACCTTATCAGTGATGCAACGCTAGTCGATCACCCCTGCTGTCACAGGTGTACATTTATTCTTATGGCACCTCTCCCTCCCCCTCTCCTAGTGTATTGCAATAACTGTATTTCTTTAATTGTGAAGCTGTTTACATTCCAGTGTACAAAACTTTTCTTGAAATAATTATTCAAAGAGTAATCTAGTTGATGTCGTGTTGTGGTAATGTGGCATCTCCTTTTAAATAATTTTAGCGAATTAAAATATTATTAAACCCATCAGTAGGCATAATTTGGATAATATGTGAGCCAAATCATGGATAAGTCAAGGTGCAACTTAAAATTGTGAATTCTAAATCGTGTTATTTTCAAATTTTTATTGTTTTTCAAATTTAAGAAATATATATCATAAAAATAGATCTGTGTACATACTGTGATGTTACCTGACCAAATAAGCTATAACTTTTGATGCAGTTTGTGAATTATGAATCAACTTAGATATTCAGATATATATGTTATACGGTGAATGCATAGTAAAATTTATAAACTTGAAAAAAAAATTGATGTTATTAAAAAGATGAAGATCTAGTGCAAACATTTGTTCATTATTTTCCTGCTTCAATGGAATCGGAATTAAAGTGATTTGATTCTTTTTCCATTTTTTTACCTGTTTTTAAATATTTAATTATTATAAATAACCTTTTTTCTGTAAACACAGTTGACTTAAATTTTATATCCTGTAAGAAGTATATTCAATGGAAATTGTTACTCCCCTCATCATCACCCCCCCCCCCCCCTTTGTCATCACTTTGTCCCTGCACCTGAGCACTTTGGACAATAGTTTTATTTGCAAGTGCACAACATTTATAAAATAATGAAAATGTATACAGAGGTGTTACACCAACCATCAAGTCCTTTAAATGTTAATGTTATGGGAACTGTAAACATTGGATAAAATAGAGAACAAATTGGTTTTATAAAAAAAATAGAATCTAATTGAACAAATGTGTAAACTGCTGAACTGTCAACAGCTTATCAAAAAGCCAATCAGTGGTCATGGTAATAATATAGATCTTTATTCACAAACTGCATACATTCTTAAAATTAGGAAACACATTGTAAGATCAAAAAATATTATTTGCAACAGTTTCTTCGACCAATCATGGCCTATATTACCACTTCTTCTCAGATTTTATCTCCATTTGTTTTTATTTTATTTTAACGTTCAAGGTCAACTTCGGCTGAGCACAGTGACCCATGGGTCAAAGTTTAAAGCCATTATAAAAAAACTATGTTTCAAAAGATAGAGTAACCAGGTTTCATAAAATTATTTCACATGAATAACATATAATGAATTATATGTTATTTTACATTTAAGCATTGTCTTCACATTATTAAAAGTATGAAATATGTTGAACAACATATCTTAAATTCTAATATTCAGAAACAAGAACCTGGTTTTTAAATGTACAATTTTACACCTATTATCATTTTCTTATATAGGTCAAGGATAAATAAAAGATTTTATTTGATTTATTATCTGACAGAAAAGGCTTATTATATGTGCAAAGTGGCTTGCAACTTAAGATGCTAAGAAAGTGGATAACAAAACGAGCTATTCTGCAAATTATACATCATTTCATGTAAGACATATGTGTTTTGATGTCATTTTAATACAAGAAAGTTTTGATGGTACTATCTGTTTATAAATTATTATAGTTTGAATTCAAGCAGTGTCTAATTCGATCCCCCATCCCCCTAAATAATACCAGTAATGAGGAATTTGTTACATTTTCAGACAATTTTTAATGGATATCCTGTGACATGAAGTGCTGATATATTTTATGGGCTTTCTATTAAGCGTAATTCTCAGTTGTGATTTCTATATATCACTTATGTTATCTTTTGATTAATCTTATGTGCAAACATATTGTAATTGTTTGTATAGGTGATGTGTTTCAGTTAAGTCTGGAAGATTTTTAATATTTCAAAACAGCATCTTGTAGGACTTCTAAGAATGTTGTTCTTAAGTCGAATTAGCATGAGCGGCAATTGTTTATGTTATACTCATGTAAAGATTTAATATCAAATAAATAGATCTGGATTTCTGCAAATTATTGTTTCCTTGTTTTTTTTTACAGATTATGCACAGTTACCCTAGAAGACAATATGTACTTCGTGATATGACCTATACATTTCTTGTTTGTCCTAAATACAAAATCTTTCAAAAGGGGTTTTTTTCATGGCCCTATAAAGGTTATTTGGTTTGATGTAATTTAAATAAAACCTTTAAAGGGTTTTAAAAAAAACCTATTAAAGGTTTTTCGGAAATGGGTTTTCTCAAAAAAACCATTAAAGGGTTTCTGTATTTGGACACGATAAAAACCTTTTTATTACCCTTTAGAAAACCTTTTCTTTTTACAGTGAATAAAGCCCGTGTCTGACCGAATAACGAACCAAAAAACTTTTTTTTATAAGAAAATGGACATGGAAAGCTAAAGTTTAGACTTTCTTTTTCGTGTTGGGGATGATTTAGATGCAATAACGACATGTAACAGAAGTATAAGCGAATGATAAAAGAAGCCGGCGAACCAAACCATATACAAAACTTAAAAAAACCGAAATAGGCGTATAAAATGCGCTTGATTAACGAACCAATAGCGACACGGGCTTACTGAAATTTCGCTTTGTCTTCGGGCTATTTGGCGAATGAAAACCGAAGTCAGCGAATCAATTCCGACATGGGCGCACAGTAAGCGACAGAAAAACGGATTTAAGCTATTGATCCGCTTTTCATTCGCTTTCCCGGTGTGATGGGTGCTTAATATTGGCAGTATATATGTGAAAATCGCAGACCTCGTAGAAAACCGTGCATCCCTTTTTTGCGGTATTCCATCCATATTTGTTCGCTTTTGATTCGCCCGTGTTGCTTTTGATGTGTTTTTCATTCGCTTTTGTCGCTATTGGCTCGCTTTCAGTGAGCCCATGTCGCTTTTGTTCGTTAATCATGCGCTTTTCATTCGCCTATTTTGATTTTCCCTCGCTTTTGTATATGTTTTGGTTTGCCGGCCTTTTTTTTATCATTCGTTTATAGTTCAGTTTCGTGTCGTTATTGCATCAAAATCATCCCAAACACCTTAATAATTTCTAAACTTTTGCTTTCTTTGTCCATTGTTTTCATTAAAAATAAAGTTTTTGGTTCTTTATTCGGTCTAACACGGGCTTTACGAAGCTAAAAAAGACCTCAGGGCACTCTAAACGCGCTCTCCTGCGATCTTGGCCACCTTCAGAGCGCAGCTGGATCGCCTTCAAGTGTGATGCGGGGTAAAGTATAGCATAGTGTCCGTTAATATGGCGGCAGTTTGATCATTACATATTGAAGGAGGCCATTTTCAATCTCCCCACTGACGCCCTCAAAGTTAAGCGTGCCTTTTTGTAATCACACTATTAGCGGCCCCTCGTCAAGAAAACTGCCAATTATGTATAATATCCTTAACCTTAATTCTGTTAAAGGTTATGAACAATCTAATTAACATAGATTATTGTGGTCAGCCATATTACTTCGGCATATTACGCCTGTTTGACAGCCGAATTTACCGTGTCCGGAGGTGACGACCATAAACGCCACCTTTCAATGGGTTGTATTCATATACATAATTTGCCGTCATTGCATATGAAATTGCAGTTAAAAACTGGCTTTCCCAATCAGAGGTTAGGAAAACGAAGGGTTAGACACAGAAGGACTTATGTCAAAACCTAAAATAGGTCCCCAGGTCTGTAAAGGATGGGGATCCAGTGCGTAAATTGGTCTTAAATCCCTGAAAAAGGTTGCTTTGGCTGAGAAGAGGGGAGGGTCCTGACCCCCCCCCCCCCCCCAAACACCTTGGATCCCCTTCTTTTGTGCAATTCTCCAGTACCTAAAGGTGAGAAACAGTTTGACCCAGAATCATGCTACCGATACCCTTTATCACTTCCAAAACAAAATTAAAATTCCGGCTCTGGGGCCCAGTAAGTTCATGCACTGCGTATCTATGAAAAACACGTGGCAATTACGGCAGTTAATTGTCCAGATCCACTGGCCATACGGCCGGCCGATTTAGAGGTCGTACGAGTGCCGTGCAAGATTCTTACGGTCACCCGCGTTAATGGATCTCAACACCGCACCGATTTTCTAAAACCGGACCGATTTTACTGAAATCGTGTGTATGCCGTGTGGGTCGATAATTAAATGTAAATTTCACCAGCGGGCTCCATCGTGATATTTGAAAGATGTCTGGGTAGACTTTTGGTTCTGTGATAATATGCAAGAGTTTGTAGGTCAAATCAGGTCACACACGGCTCCTATCTTTCATTTTGTTTGCATCTCTATGTAAATATGTTCTGATATATTGCTGGATAACCCCATTTGTAATTGTAATAAAAATGCTGATCCTTTTATATATTATATTTCTAAGAGATACTGATGTCCATTGACCCGCCTTGAGGTCGAATAATTAGTTAACATTAGTGATTTTGCATTTAACCTTTTTTCATATGAGGGACTCTGAAGTTGCTCATCAGTCGGTCGATTCAGACGTCGTTCGACAGCCGCGCCGGATTTCCAGTCATCCGCACTGGTATCGTGGCAGTGGATCTCAGCGCCACGCAGGTTTATTTGGACGGACCGAGACGTGCGTGCGCCGTGCGAGTCAATCAAAACTTTTTGATTTAATCGGCTCGGCTCAGGCCGTTTAATACTAATAAAGTCCTGTAAAACTGCAAACTTTTCAAAACCTAATGAGATTTATGCCTGATAACAGGCATCTCAAATTTGTAAAACTGTTTAATATTAAACACTATTTATGGCTGCAGTTACTAAATCCCATTTAAATTCTCTCCATCCGAGGGATCTCAAATGAATTATTAAATTGCCAGAAATGTCCTGAATGTAAATGAATAATTTTTTTATATTTATAGTATAATTTTATGGGAAATGTTCAAAGGTGATCATTGGACCCTTGTTTTCTATAATGTAGTCCGAAACAAACCGAAATTATTCTTCTGAAAGCAGACCTTGGAGCCGCCGCCGAATTGCGCCAGCCGCCGCCGTTTATTTTATAAGGAAGCCGCCGCCGAGAGTTTTCTTGAGCCGCTGAATTGCGCCAGCCGCCGCCAATTATTTAACACAGGCTCAGCCGCCAGTGAAATACTGATAAGCTGATGAAAGAAAGGATATTCGCTTGCATACTTCAGCTTGTAAATAGTTACTACAGCAACATGTTAACACAAACCCGTCTCCAGCAGATTTCACCGAGCTGTATGGCTTCACAATGGTCATGCCTGATTAATTTTAAGGATGTTGTAAGTCATTATGTTAGACAATTAACAAGGTTCCCGAAAGCCCCTTTTTCAGACCGGATAACTGGCATATTCCCCATTTGATCAAGGGCGTATCTATAATCCAGGTTGCTGAGAAACTAAGAGAAAAAGTGCCAGAATCCAGATCATTCCCAAGTTTATTCAGTCAGATACTGATGCTTGGTCATTAAAAATATTGAGATCGATGTGCAATATTTAAAAAAAATGATATACTGCTCGGTTAACATTCAGGATTAAATGAAAGAAAACCGTTGGGAAAAGCTGTTATATGTGTATAAAAAATATGCATGCATTTTTGTTTCCAGCCACAATAAGCCATTTTAGTGTACGTATAACCGTAAACCGATGTCGGCAGCTAGCGACCGCTCATAACTACGTCATATTATAATCATGCTACAAATGTCATTCGCGTAAACACCTATGGATAAATGTCATAAAATCCTTTAGCGGAAACTTAACTTTTAAGCGAGTCTGATTGGTTTGCAATTAGAAGTTAAAACGCCAGACCAAATCAGTGTCAAACAGCTGCAGACACCGGCTGCTTCAACGACTGACAAACATTTTGCCGCATGAACATATCAAGGGTCACAGAGATCTCAGAGATCTCAGATATCGGGGATGATTGAGGCTTACACCTGCGAAAATTCATGACAGAATTCCTATTTCAATTAAGACACGGGACAAATTACGTATACAATTGCGACCGGGAAAGTTCAGCGCAGGAAAAAAACATGTCGATCTCAGTCTAGGCCTAATGGAATCAGGGATTTCGTGGTTGTAGCAGTGAGTTGGTCTGTTCACATTACATCAAGAAGAATTCACAATATGTGTTTTGAGTAATCAAATTTTAATGATTATTACAAAAACTCTTTGGCTGGGGTTCGATTTTGTACGATTATGTCACCTCTCTCCATCATCAAATGACAGATTGTTACCAAATGTTATGATTTATTTAGAGACACTCGCGGGTGAACCATGACTTTCTGAACACTTTATATATACACAATTTCCTGCCCTTTCACATAACCCCCATGCGATACAATTTAAAGAAGAAGCAAACACTACGTCAAGCCATGACATTTGTAGTTCGGAACACGAAAAACGATTATCCGGTTAATTTGTTATGCAAATGAGGGCACGAAAAACAGTTGCTCAGCGGATGCAAACAATGATATCTTTTTATCTCAAAAGCTGAATTGAAACCTTCGTTTTTCCTAGATGCTTTTAGCAATGTAACGTTATATCAGTTGAGATCAAATAATTCATGTGTACCCGACGTCTGTCAAAAGAAATGAGGAAAATCATAACAATTTTCATCTGATCAAATAAGCGCTCAGCTTCACCAAAACACGCTTTATTGTCAGATCTGAAAACACAATGGGGGAACCCCCATCCTTCACGTAACCACTCACTGCCCTTGTACACGGCTGGCATGATATTGAATAAAATTAATTATCCAAAGGGTAATTACCTTGTCAAAATATTTGTTAAATTTGTTTCATATTATTGTATATATAAATATAATTGCATTATACTGAGACAACATTTTGTCCATTAAATATTTGCCTAATCTTTACGGCTCAGCCGGCTAGCCAGCCACAACGTTGTCCACTCAGCCATCACCATTGTTCTTAGACCTGAGCCGGCTCAGCCGGCTAGCCAGCCATTTTTTCTTCTAGCCAGCCGATTTACTGGTCAACGGCTGGCTCCCAGGTCTGTCTGAAAGAAGAAAGCAACGACAAACGACAGCAGAACAGTACTCGCCTCAGCTCAGTTGTAAGTTTATACACGGTATTTTTTTATCCATCATACCTACTCATCAGCCACTCCCTTATCCAGATTCTCCTCCTTTTTCAGTCTTGCCAATTCGGGCCTAGCAGTCAGCAGCATAGTCGAGTTGCCAATAGGGGTACCTATAAATTGTCTATCGTACATGTTTTTCTGACAGATTTGTGATGGTAGGGGTCCACTGATTTTTTTTAAGAAGGGTAGTCCCCAACGACGACCTTGGGCATCTTTGTATCCCAAGACAAAGTCGGGGGATACTATGTTTTCATATCGGTCCCGCCGCCGCGTATAAATCTTGTTGGCGCGATAATTCAAAAAATATTTCACGGATCTTTACCAAACTTAATATATGTATAGATATGGGTGAGAGGACGACGCCTATTTAAGATGAGGTCATGACCTTAACTATGAGAGTGTCCTTGACCTTGAATAAATCCAATTTTGGGGAAAATCACACAAATTCTTAAATATCTCAAGAAATCTTGCATGGATTGATCCCAAAATCAAGTTGATGGAAGATCATGGATAGGTTTGTCATGTTCCAGAAACTGGTGGCGCCACCTTTTATTCTTTACTTGTTTTCGTGCCGTTTAATACCCCTAAAATTGCCACTTGACAGTACTGTGAGCATTATAAGTCAAACACTAATGGACAGATTTCTTTTATATTACGCATATACATAGACATGGGTTATGGGATATTGTTTTTATAAATTGGGGTCATGACCTTTCCTATTAGAGTGGCCTTGTTCTTGAATACTGCCATATATGGTGAAAATTACACAAAATCATTAATATCTCAATAAGGGATGAATGGATTGGTCCAAAAATCAACTTGACCGAAGATCTTCTATAGTATTGTCATGTACCGGAAACAGGTAGCGCCACCTGTTATTCTTTTACTTGTTTTCGTGCCGTTATTGCCACTTAACAGTACTGTGAGCATTATAAGTAAAAAACTAATGGACAGATTTCTTTCATATTATGCATATACATAGACATGGGTTAGGGGATGATGGATTTTGAATTTGGGGTCATGACCCCTTCTATGAGAGTGACCTTTTCTATGAGTGTGGTCAGATATTAATTGTTGATGAAGATGGGGGGGCCTATTCTTAAAGGGGGGGGATTAATTATCTGAGGATACTATGGCACCTGCGGTGCCAAGAAATATCTAGTTTGTAATATGCAAATTAGGGCCGCCATTAACAAAAATTGTATTTTCTTCGATATCTCAAGAACAAACAATGACAGTTGGTCGAATATGGTTTCTAGACCTTGATTTTCATGGTAAAAAATGAAAATAAAACCATAGTTGGAACGGTTTAGTGGGTATTTAAAAATGTAATATGTAAATCTGGGCCGACATTTATGGAAATTCTACCTTTCCCAATATCTCAACAACTAACCATGATAACTGGCAAAACTAACCATAATGATTGGTCGAACATAGTATCTAGAGCTAGGTTTTCATGGTCAAAGATTTAAATGAAACCATGTGAATAATATTTAGATGCATTGGATGGAAATTTTACTTTCCTGAATATCCCACTAGATAAATAATGGAAACCATTTAATAATATTTAGACACGCATGGGATCTAGAAATATTTTTAATGATTGAAGAATGTTAAAAGCCTGTTTGAACAGATGCCTGATGTACGTTTTTAGCTCAGCTGACTGAATGTCATATGAGCCATAGCAATCACCCTTTGTCCGGCGTCCGTCTGTCCGTTCGTCCGTCTGTCCGTCCGTCCTTTAACCAGGCACAAATCGTAACCGCTGGTCCTGGAATCTTCTTACTTGACATCCAGGGAGGTCCATAAAAAATCGCCTTGGAAACATGAAATTAGGTCTCTGTTACCCATATTCTTCGAGCTAAGGGGCTCTGAAGTACCCCTAAGAATAACGGAAAATTTAATACAAAAGCTCAAGTATCTGAACAACTAATGCATTGATCACCATGCTTCTTGGCATGGATATTGATCATAGAGTGTTTCATCGGTTTCTGCAGATTGGTGGCGCCACCTGTTTTTTTCCTGTTTCCATTTTTAAAGATTATTTTCTATGTTTTTGAGACCTTTTAAGATGTGGTCATCTGTTAAAAGGGCACAAATCATAATTACTAGACCTAGAATCTTTCAACTTGACATCCTAGAAGGTCAATGAAAAGTCTTCAAGGAAACCCGAGATTAGGTCTCTGTTATCCATATCCTCTGAGCTATGGGGCTTGAAGTACCCCCATAATAACTGAAAATTTGAAACAAAAGCTTGAGTATCTCAACAACTAATGCATTGATCACCCTGATTCTTTTGCATGCATATTGCTCGCGGGGTGGTTCATTATTTTCTGCAGACTTATGGTGCCACCTGGATTCTTAAAAAGTGTTAAGAATTGGTTTTTTTTAATACTTTTTAAACCTTCAAAGATGCAGTCGCCTGTTAACAGGGCACAAATCATAACCACTGTACTTAGAATTTTCTAACTTGACACTTTAAGAGGTCCATGAAAAGTCTTCTTGAATACCTGAAATTAGGTCTCTGTTACCCATATTCTTTAGGCTATGGGGCTGATAAGCACCCCCAAGAATAATTGAAAATTTGATACCAAAGCAAGGCATAAAAAAATAACTATTGGACCTAGAATCTTTTAACTTAAAAACCTGAGAGTTCCTCAAAAGATCTCCTCAGAAGCAGGAAATAAGGTCACTGTGACCTATATTCTCTGCATTGCAGTCCATGTTTGAGCACCACAGAAAAAAATGCAAAATACACACAGATTGCTAGATTCCTCACTTATGGCTGGATAGAATGTCATCTAATTTGGTGTGCTAATATGCATGAAATATGATGCCACCTACATTATCTTAATAAGTTGCCTGTGCAAGGACATATTGTCAACACGTCAGTCGGCTGAGCGTCATGACCAATGGGTCATTTGTTTATTTAAAAAATGCAAATTACGGCAGTAATTGCGGTAAAAGCTATTTTCGTCAGTATACATGTATTTTTAAAATACTGATGAGTGGTCATATATATTTGCATACCTGAGGTTTCCTGGTCAGATACCGATTTGAGAAGCTAGCACTGAGTGATCGGTAAAACATTTAATCAAGGAAAAAGACGATGTCTACTTTATATGCTTAATACCGTGACGTAGAATCATAATGTATAAAAGACTATGTGTACTTTATATGCTTAATTTAAAAGACTATGTGTACTTATATGCTTAATACCACGACGTAGAATCATGATGTACACGGTGCATCAATCATTTGTATCTATATTTCACCAATTGTGATGGGTATTTCTATTTGGGGGTTTCTTTCACATAAAATATATATGTTTGTAGATTACTCCCTTAACCAGGCTATAGTATATGTTGAATGGAGAGTATGCCAAGTTATATAGATAAATATATTAGATAAAATCATTAGGATATTAAAACATTTTACATTAACATCGAGTATACAGCCTTCTGGTCACTCTTTCTGGGTGACAACCCCATATAACGATGCACGCAGTTTAGTCATCAGTATGGCTTTTATTTAGTTTATGCAGTGTACACGGACCAGTTCAGAACCACTTAAATAAATGTGCCTGGACGTCTATCCATATTCACAATATCACTTCTTTCGCTTTATATGCAAATCTGATATATCTTTTGTCCATGAAAGAAAAATTTACAGGAATCTTTCTTAACATATTTATGAATTTGGTTAGAACATCAAGTTTGACGATATCATGACACCTTTCAGTTCATTATCCAAGGTCAGAAGTCCCAATTAACCAAGATATCTAATTATCATTATAAATGTTTGTAAACATGGTGAATATGATTGGACAATGATATATGTTCACACCAAATTCCGAAATTCATGGCACATGGAGATGTAAAGTAATTTTACTTGATTGTCATTTGTACACCTATATTATCCTGACATTATAATACTGATCATGTAAAACATCCTACTTGTCGGATCGTAATATAAGCTACTATATTTGTGGTCCAAGGTAGACCAACATTAATCGAGTCTTCGTGGTAGAAAATGCCTATTTTTATTTATATTGCCAATCTTGATATGCCTGCACCTAGAGTCGGGCGGTTTGGCCTTTGACAACATATATCCGTGTCTATAATGTTCATTATTATATACACCTCAGTGTATGATTAATCTTCTGCATTTCTCAAACAGTGATGAATATTCAAAACAGAGCATTTATTCTGGCCTGCCTGGTCCGATATAATTTGATCAGATCAGGTGAAACTCCCTTATTTCATGAAAAAATATCTCCTCAGATAAAAAAAATAATTGACAGTTGGTGAGCTACTCTTCTCTTCTGATGCGGTACAAATTCTTTTCAGGGTCTATGTCTAATGCATCAAAGCAATTTTGTCAGGCTTAAATATCCTGTCATGTTTACCTATCCTGATTATATATTGTTACAAAGTGCAGGCATGTGATGCTATAATATGAACAAAAGCTAACACTATACAAACGTGATCTTTTTGAAGTTAAAATAACACCAACTTATTTTTCAATCATATTATTTTAGTATTTACACTGACACCTTTCCATAATGATTATCATAAATTGCATTGAAGGATATAATTTTTGTTTGTGATCTTGGCAAAATCTGTGTCCAGGAGGGCCTGCTGGTCGAATATATTAAGTTTCTTCTGATTTATTGCGGAATGGAGACGGAACTTTGCATTGAAAGAGAAATACATGACAGAAAGACATTTAATTTGTTATTTTAACTAATTTAAGAATATATGACTATATATGCACGGGGTTGTGAAAAACACGGTCATAATCTGTCTTGAAGACATCAGAGCGAAGGCTTCGTTGCAGTATTGGTGATTGAATCGTGACCCTTCGGACCGAAAAACTTATGCTCCAGCCACTGAAGCATCCAATTCACATGATTAATGTTTCTGACTGATATATTACAGAAATGCTCTTTCTTTAAGGACAGCCTACATTTGTATATTAAAAACTAAATTTCACTTAAAATCTTATCCATACGGGTTTGTTTGAATCAATAGCCGTGAAAACCTAAGTCTTTATATAATGTGTAACTAAATATTATGATAAGTTCTTTTGATAGTGCGAAAGATTATCTGAAGTGTTTTATCCGATGGTCTTTCAACAATCTTGGGCATGAAAACTTAGGATCTGTGGGACCAGTTACCATGGCTTCCAGCTGAAGTATTGAAGAAAGAAGATTTTATCAATGGGGAACCTAATTTACATATTAAATTTGTAAACACGGACTAAACTTTTGATAATATGGGTTTATTTAAAGCATTGACCATGAAAACGTTGGTTTTCACCTAAAGTTCGTCCAATTATCATGCTAAGTTCTGGATTAAAGAAATAGAATCTTCAGTATTGGCGGCCCTAATTAGCATATAAATATTAAAAAAATACGGACTAAACGGACTTTATCCGAATATTTTTCCTTAAATACCTGTGTCTATATACAATGTTCGATCTTTTTTTTTTAGTTTTGAAAATATCAAAGTAGACTTATCATCAATGGCAGCCCTAATTAGCACATTAAAATTTAAAATACTAACTCAATGGTTATAACAGTGATATTATATTGACCATGAAAACGTAGGTCTAGACACAATATTTGGCCAGTTATCTTGGTTAGGTAAGTCTAAACACAATATTTGGCCTGTTATCTTATTTATGTTTGAGATATTAAGCAGGGTAGAATTTCCATCAAGGGCGGCGCAAATTTGCATAATAAATTTTTAAATACTCTCTAAACCGTTGTTATTATGGTTTTATTTTAATCGATGACCAAGAAACCTAGGTCTAGACAATATATTTGAACAATTATCATGGTAAGCTATTGAGATAGAAAAATCGAATTGTTGTCAATGGCGGTCCTAAATTGCATATTAAAAAAATTGTCCAAGGTCGTCGTGAGGACAACCCAACTCAAAAGTATGAGTGGACCCCTACCATTAAAAATCCATCACAAAACCTTGTACTAGGCCTATACACAATCCATAGGTCCGCTATGGAGTACATATAGGCGGCAACTCGACCAGGACTGCCACAGCGGCGGTGGCACAGACAACAACATGTAGTTCTTCTTCCACCATATCGCTTGTTCATTAGATTACAGATCCTGTGATTTCTTGGTGCTGAAATTTAAATGTGCTACAAGCCGTGTGGCATGTTAGCAGTCTCATATAAGAATACAACGAGTTTAAAAAAATCGCCCGGCTGGCCGGCCGGCTCAGTGGATCAGTTGTTACAGTGGATCGAGATGTTCACGCGGATATTTCCCGTGCGGGCTGACTCGGCCGAGTAAAAATCGGCCGGCCGCAGCAAATCTCAGTGGATCTGACCCTTTAGAAGGACTGCGTCACGCTTCACCGATCTTTACAACCGCAGATGCCTGGCAAGGTAGGAACATTTCCGTTGTTCGATGGCAAACCTCCCAGCCCCTCCCAGCTAATTTTACCGCGGCACATTGCACACATTTTGTATTCCACTATTGCTTTTACATATACGCTTCTCGCTTTAATTTGATTCCGTCTTATACGCACCATTCGTTGTTAACCGTTAATTTCTATTAACGGCCTTGCACTGAGTCTAAATTATTTCAGACTTTGCGTATTTATTTATGATAAAAAAACGCGTAAAATGGCTGAAGGTCTGCCTAAAAAAAATAAAGACATGGCCCTGTCACAGGTTGACGATTTAGTCAGCGTATGCCGATGTATGAAAAATGCTGTGATACGCTGTCGTTCGTCGAATAAGTTATTGGTAAGTTTTGTATAAGTAAATAGCTCGCTGAAGCACGCTGGTATACGTCGTAGTACGGCGAGGTCGTCGAAAAATTCGGTGCATGCACAAAATTTTCGATGTTTGCCAGCATTTGGCTAATACGTCCAACATACGCGGGCCATAATTTGCAAGTCAGTTATGCGATCGTTCACACACGTTACTTGTACGTTATTTGTAAGTATAATTAAGTCGAGATAACGTCTAGCGTACCCGAACCTTATGAGAAACGTGCTTAGAACCTATGTGTAACTTTTCTGCAACGCGTATTGACATTTGAAGACGTGTGAGCGTATTCCAGACGACTACAGAACTTACTGTTTCTAACTTACAGCTACCGTATAATGGCGTATTGGCGGGGTAAAGCCGAATTTGTGTATCTAAGTGGTGTTCACAGGTGAAAATGGCATATGGGACAATGCCTTGAGTATTTTATTATTTGTTATTATTGATTTTATGGATAAAATGTTAAAAATAACATAGTTTACGCAACTTTTATTTTATTTTCATCTAAAAAAATAGGTTCAGGAGCCTCAGCGGAAATGACATGAGAAGAACAGGTCGTGTATCGAGTCCCAGGCCTGTGTCATCGCAACATGCGATGTGCCAGCAAGCGGGATAAGGTATTAAATTTTTTTTGGCCAAGTCAGTCAGAGTTCCCTCTATTTAACAGGTGTTGTGGCCTTGGCGGAGTCCCAATCGCTGTGTTTATATTGATACCAGTCATCGCGCCCGGTCCACTTTTTTTAACACCCGTATACCGGAAAAAAACCAACGGTTTCATTGCAATTTTTGGCAGGTACCAAATTATTTCAAAGAGAAGACATTATTTTCTCGTAAATTAAACATGCTTCATAGGTTATAAGGCCCCTTTAAAGATGTAACCTGTTTCTCATTTCAGTTAAAGTCGCATATGAGATGATATAATCTTTAATTCTCTCATGTTATGAAGCTTTTGCATCAGTTTATGCTCTCAGGGGTTTAGACTGATTTTTTTAATGCCATTAGCTACAGAGGACAAAGGGACTGTCTGGTGGGCTTGGTCCACTGCTGAGGGGGAGAGTGCAGGTTTATGACTTTCTGAGGTGTCCCCCTGCACATATACACACGGTAAATGAACATGTTTAATGTTCTTATGTTAATGTGTATTTCTTGCTTTTAGCCAAAATCTACCAGATATATTTTACTTAGATTCCATGATGCCACGCTCACCTATATCAGAGATAACCTCTCTGCAAAAGAGGTTCAAATTCACAAAAGTATGATTTCTGAATTAATTGATTACAAATGGTTTTGAAAATGAAATATTAAACAAATTCAGTCAAATACTGTAATGCCTAATTAAGTCGCTGTTGCAATAAATAATTATTTATTATCATACAAAAATTTTCAGGATTTAATAAATGGAATTATTATATAGTTAACGTTACATGCTTAGGCTCATTTCAAATTTTTTCTTACTGCATAATTAAATGGATTCATGCCACAATTTTCGTTTGTTGCACAGTACAATTTGTACAGGAATGGCTTGTTGTAACATGCTTATCAAATTTGGTTTATTCTCATTTGCATATGAACAATTTTGGTTATTATTTACTACCCTCTTTTTCAGTTAATACATGCAATGTGTATTATTCTACTTTGATCAACTCATCTCCACTTTCTTAGTTGGGTGACAATTTGGCATCAACTTGTATATATATTTAACCTCGACATCTTTAACCTGAATAGCCTTGAAGGAGCGTGAGCCTAGACCAGCGAACCAGTACGAAATCGAACCAGGGATGATAAGGAACCATGGACGAAATTGACGGTAAATCAATGCCAACTGCTAAAACAGCGAAAGTGCGATCGAAAGAGCCTAACCTGAGTGACGGAAGGACGAAAACCCTGATTTAAAAAAAAAAAGATCTGTGATAACACACTGTTCGTATTTTTCAAAACTGCGGATCTTAGACGCTCACTGATACGATAATGCCTGTTCGTGCTGGGACAAGACCTTTTCACTAATATTGCAAGCCTCAAGGCAACTAACTGTAATAATATTTTAGGGAAAACAACCTTTTTTCTTCATGGACGGCCAGACTGTTTATACTCGAAGGTTCGCTGCTAACTGATATTAGTAATAACCTTTTCATTGATGAATTCACGTCCTGTCAATGAAAATTACAAGTTCAGGTTATATAAGTAGCAGCAGCAGAGGTACCCAAACGTATGACAGTCTCGTTTGAGAAGTTGGCGTGACATAAGGTGGCATATTTTGAGCGTGTAGATAACCATATACAAGACAAAGATCCAGTCCATAAACTATAACTGAGACTTTGGTATTTTGCAGTGAGGCGCCAACGGGGATAAAATCTTCAAAGTCGTTAGCTTCAACCTCTAGCTCTTATTTCCATAATTATCTTAGATCACGTTCACTACCTTGATGACTTTCAAGTTTTGACAGTGGACTAATGACTATACGAATGTGTCTAAAGTTCTTTTGGTTCTTACAAACCCCACAACCCTCTTCTGAAATTCATGGATTCGCAAATGCATTTTTTTCAGTATAGTTAGTACCACTTGCTAAACAATGGTTTAACCTTTTGAAGTGACAATGATGTCAAAGTATTCATGTTGTGGGGAGGGTCCAGATGGGTTAGTTCCCATAATGTATATATTAATCAATATTCATGTCTGTAAACGCATGCAAGCAGTGTACAAATCATGAATTCGATTGTATGACTTCATTTAGAGAAATAAATTATATTATTACAAAAACATAATATCTTAGTCACCCTGCCGTTTTAAGAAAAGGTCATTTTTTTAAGTATCAAGTTGAATTGTTGACTACAGTGTGTTCATAATTTTACGGGATACCGTCCATTGCCTTCTTTCCTCACTCTAGTTATAGTCGCCCGCTACTTGAGTCTTATCTTCGTGTCTGTCTGTTTTTTTGTTCTCATACTTTTCGGGCTATCTGAATGCAAATTCTTCAAATTTGGCCAAGATTACATGCATGGCCTTGGAAAAAAACGCTATTACTGTCTGTGCGCCCATGGCAATTAGGGAGAGTTGCAGCTCAAAAAGTTGGAAATAGTATTTATGTACAATAACTGGAAAACTGTAAATAAAATCAGAACCTTTTCTTTTTTGGCTGCACCTGAAACTAAGCTCCATGAGCCTTATATCTGTATGCAAGGGCCCTCATTCAGCATAAGCCATTGCAAGGGCCCTCATTCAGCATAGGCCATAGTTGCTTTTTTTCGGCCAACTTTGTAAAACAATGTTCTATATCAGTCACTTTTTGGTACCATTTGACAAGTTTTTATAGACACATTTGTAAGTCTCGTCAAATCTCGTCATGTTTAACGTCAAAAGAGAATATACGTGAAACGACGACAACTCGGTCACTTTTTATTGAAGTCGGGTTTAGTTTTCTACATTGCTACGGTAGCATTCTTCCATTGAAACTGTTGAAAGTCTCGTCAACTTATAATCCATATTCAGGAACGTCATTAAAGGAATATTTACAAATGTGCAGTCACTTATACACGAATGAACCTAGGATTTTGGGCCAAATAAGTGAATGTGAACATAGATTGGATAGAACGTCCCCCCCCCCCCCCCGCCACAACCATTGCAGATTTCTAGATTTACAGTGTGGTTGGTCAAAATCACCCAAACACAATGAGAGTCTGAGAATATAAAACCACTATATAACTAGAAAGTCTGTGTGAAAAGTCAAATGAATCCAAGGGCACTGCATTACCTGTTGCCTTCTGACTTTTACTAATACCCAATATACAAGAAAATTATATGGCAAGATCATACCCCTTTTCAACTAGCATGCGCACTGCGCGTTACGGTCGTCTGCAGTGTTCTGGTTCTGTGGGTAAAATAGCTTTGAGGGATTAGTTAAATGAACCAAGACTGATACACACCAGAGACTTCTCCAGTGGAACAGTACCTTTACAATAAAGATAGTTTTCACATTCATTTAATTTTATATATGAGCTGTGAGTAATACCTACCTGATAGAGAGTCTGAGGGTTTAAATCAACTATATAACAGACGGCATGAGTTGCAAACTCTGAATACTTTATTTCTGAATAAAATGTCTTTTACCGTGCTATATAATAAGGGTTCATTTAATTACCTCATCTGAAAGTATTTGTAACTATACTCAAGTAAAAAAGCAATATACTGCATGTACACATACTTTTTATATTCTGAAAAATCTGAACCCAAATACAGTCCCTCAACATACTCTAGCCAAGCATGCTTCAAAAGCATTTCAAAAGTTATTACTTCACTCTAGTTATAGTCGCCAGATACTAAAGTATTACCATTGTGTCTGTCTGTCTGTCTGTCTGTCTGCCTGTCTGTTTGTGTATCAATCAATTTTCTCGGGCATGTGTGAAGGCTAAGTCTGTAAACTCGGTCAAAATGTTATGAATGGCTTAGGAAAAAAAAGCTATTAATTTCTGTGCGGTCATGGCTTCGATGTATCTCGAAAAGTATGAAATCTAATTTTTAACTGGTTTGTCAGACATTCCTGTGAGCAAAGTCTTCAAACTTTTTTTTTTTCATGCGGCCATGGCAACCAAGAAGCGTTGCAGCTCGAACACTAGGAGATACCATTTGTGTGCTACATCTAGATAAATTTAATCAATATCAGAACCTTAAGGCTGCACCTTATACTAGCCTCCAAGGTATTTTTTATTAGGACAAGGGACCTCATTCTGCAGTTACCATGGTTACGTATTCTTTAGCAGAATTTGTAAAATCTCTTTTTTTTATCTCGGTCAATTGTGCTGCTAAGATTATGTAATACTTTGAGCATGTATCTATACTTTTTACACTAGGCTGTAAAATTCGTAGAATATGGCAATCCTCGAATCCACGAAACCAATAAACCAGTGAATAAAACTACCTACATAATGTTGTCCCCTACTAATTAAAGGCACTTATGGCACTGATATAAATTGATTTTTTCATGTTTCAACAGTTAAACTAAAAAGAAGTTATCGTTCTTTTAGTTTAGGTGTTTTGACCAATATATTAAATTTATTCACCATGTACTTTGTCATGTACCGAAGCTCTGCAGTACCATACTAAATTAATTTTGTGAATATGTATTTTTTGACACATTGTTTAATGGTGAGGTCACGCCAGGGTCTTTCTGCCAAGCCTGTTTTGGGAAATAACAGCTGACTAATCAGGTTAGTGGCACAACATGCGCGAGGCCTGGAACAGAGATAACTTAGGGAGCGGTTGGCGATCAAAGTACACTGGTGTCATGAAAGGTTGTTGTGAAAAACTTTTTATAATGATAATGACCATATACGGTCACGTTCCTGAACTGAGGGAGTAACTCTGTTCAGGGGTGTTCGGTCGACAGTAATTCGCATCAAATTATAGCCTACTCCCGCAAGAGTAAAATGTTAGCACATTTAGCGAAATTTATATTCTATTTCAATTCCGAAATAACCTTTTATTTCTCAGTTCACAGATTGAGCGTTGTCGGTTCATGCATCTACCTGTCAGGAAAGGTTATTTGCAACTGTGAATCTAGGCCACAGTTCAAACGATCGCTATAAGGTCCCGATCAAGAATAACAAACTGTCTTTCTGCTGTCAGGTTACCTGTGTTAATAACTATGAGATTATTAGATTTTATTTGCCTCTCGTGTTATCCGGTTGGTTAATTAATTGACCTATCGGCTTATATTTGATAATATAATTATGATTTCGGTCCATGCACACATATCCGATGAGATTTTTGACATCGTAGACAAGTAAAGGATTTAAAAAAAAAATGCGATATGTTTGTTTATTGTATCTAATCATTGATGCTAGGCAAACTTCTAGAATTATTTTGCGGTACAGAATTTTAAATTAATATACTTTTTTAAAAACTATAAATGGTTATTTTATCATAATTGAAAATTTATTATGAGATATAATGTAGGAATTATGGACATATAATTTCTATTAATAAATTAATCCATTTATCCATAAAAGCAGACATTAATAAAGGTATGCACACAATTTATAATCAAGTTTGCAAATGTTATCATGAATTGTGTTTAATTATAAGTTGAGTAATGTTTGAATATAAAAGAAAACTTTTTTGATTTAAATATCTTTTTGTGGAGGTACCGACTTCCACTGTTTTAATGCTTCTTACACTAACTTACACTATAAATGGTTCGTTTTTGCGGGCTCCCTTTAAATGTGTGCCAGTCTGGCGCCTTCCTGTCAGGTGCGCGGGAACTTCATTCATATAATGAGCCCCGCGCTATCTCAGGTGTGAACCCGAGCCAGACAGCTGCTGGTTTAGAAACACTGGACAGCCATCGTATCTTTCCGAAGAGACTGCCCGTACTTGTCACACAGTCGTCTTCGGTCCCCGCATGTTGTTAAGCCTAATGCACGCTGAGTTATAAAACAGGTTTATGTAAGATAACTAGTGACCATCAGTTTTCAAGTTAATGTGATAAAATTTAACAAGGGTGACAATTTGACCTTTTTTTATCTTCGATTTATCTAAAAAAATAATTGAACTTAAACCGGTAGACATTCACGTGTCAGTATCATGGGTCTTTTACATGAAGACATCCAAAGCTTTTATGCAGTGATATAAGACCCAAATGCGGACTTTTAGTCCACTTTTTTTACGGGCTCGGGCTTGGACTCGAGGGTCATTCACCCGGTCTTGTACTCAGACACGTCGTAGGGCCCGAAAGTCAGACCGAGTCCATGCCAAGTTATAATTAAAAACTCTGTCACACATTAGAAAAACTTATGAACATTAACGGAGTAGTACAAAATAATAACTCTACATACTAAGCAATGCTCAGCATCGGGGGCTATAAATGTAACTTTAACCATTTAAGTAAAAGCATGTGTGAACTAAATTAAAGATGTTCATGGTAACCTGAAATTTTTATTTTAAATAGTTTTTAAATGATATTTGTATTGGACTCGAACAAGAACCCGAGTGGCCAGGACTCAGACTTGCATTCGGACTCGGATGGTATGGACTAGACCACATAACTTCTTTTTTGAGAAAGAGAAATTATGCTCACACATTACCCAGTCGCAACCAGAGAGCTAGACAGGGACAAAGACAAGCCGAGGTAAAGACCGACACCTGCGGAATGTTTATTTCAAGTCTTAAATTGACATAAAGACCGTTTTCGAGACCTATAACATAACAGTACAAATTGTCTGTTGTAGGGTCTTTTAGGCAAAAAAAAATAAAATAAAAGGTATATGGTTCTCAGTCACCTCCCGCGTCAGTTTTAACCCCTCGCATTAAACATTTTTATTTTGATTTTCATCTTTCAAGAAAATAAATAATTCAATTTTGATATGATTTCCTTTATTATTTTCATGCTTTTCCCTGATCATATGAAATTTATATCTAAACATACATAAAAAGGTCAAAAATAAAATACCGCCCGCAGTGATTTCTAAAAAAAATGCCTGAGAACCATACCTTTAATTTTTTTTGCCTTGTTCGTCTTGCTTTTCATTTTACTTCCCCGCATGTGACTGCAATCTCAACGAGTTAAACTTTGACTAGCTTTGACTTTCAAAATGACTCGGCAAACACATGGGGTCCATCGGGACAACGCGGTGACTTTAGGGTGCGGTGTTTTCTTTTGCTGATGCACCATATGCACGACGAACACCTGTCCCTGTCTCCTCTGTTCACTCATTATCTTGACCTTTGGCCCGATGCAGTGATTCATGACATAACCTTGATATTCCCTTGAACTTTGTTTGCAGTTCACCAGCTTGGAGGTACACCTAATGTTGCCTTGAGGTACTGCATAAAACATGAAGGATTAATGAATTCACGAGATATTAATTTCATTTCAATCAGTGTTAGGGGACTATATGTTTTCTGTAACCGTGCCCGCAGACAAGTGCATTTGTGTGTTGCAAACCATTAAATAATATTTAGCTCTACATAAGGGATGCAGGCGAGGCTGCTATTTTATATGCATATGTGTCATAAGCCATCGAGCTTTTCTTACAGAAGCGGGTTCGATCTGAATTGGTTGAAATAAAAGACTAATAGGAGGAACAACAAGAGACGTGTTTCCACTTTTAGCTACGAATCATATCACTGTTTATTCCTATATACCCCAACAAGGCTGTTACCTTGAGATAAATGCCGTATAAGGTTACTTTCTAGACTGTCTGGGAAACAAAGAGAATTAATCTTAATTTATGTCAGAATGAAGGTTTGGTGTTAAGAGACATGGTACATGTTTACATGGGGATCCTTGGTTAGATCGTATAATAATAGGGCCTGAAATTGGGGCGAGGTAGGCTGATCAGCTAATAAGAGTACATGAACTTGTGCTTTCCGATAGATTTTGATTGAAGCGTGTTAGTCACATAAGCTAGCATAATATCAACTCTGAACACTAGAATTTTGCAATCATCGGGCAACCCTCCCCCGGACGCCCGCAAATCAGCCACGGTGGCAAATCGTCTAAAAACGTCTTATTTGGCCCATAGTCCAAGGTTCGTTTGTGTACAAGTGACTGTACGTTATAATTCCTCGATGAAGTTCAGGAATTCGGGTTATGTGCTGGTTCTACCTCAATTTATTTAAGGATTGCTTAACTAAGTACATCTGCATAATCGCATTCCTTTTCGGACTATGTGACAGGGGCTTACACACGATAACAAGGCTCGGGGTACCACTCCTGCGGGTCCTGGGTGTGGGTCTTCCCCATAATAAGTAAAACACGACTATTGGAGAGTCTGCCAATTAAGCGATGGCGCTCAACCGCCGTGAAATATCTCACCCCCTTGGCTGAGGTCGAACTCACGACCTCCCGTGTTAAAATCCTTTGCTCTTACCCTAGACCACGGAAGCCGGTCATCAAAATCAAATAGTTACTTCCTTGGTCCATTCCCGAAATGCTCTAAAAAATTCACGAGATTCCGTCCATGACTGCGTGGGTTTTGTTATGTGCAAACACACACAAAAACACACACGAACGGGGAGGAAGCATACCCTCTTGGCGGAGGCAAAATAAATATAGCTAGGCAATCGGTGATTTTGCAATACGTGAGAAATATCACCCCAAAGTTTGATACAGCTATTGATAAAGAAAGGAATCATTAGCCCCTATAAGCTCTCTGTACAGGCGGTGGCCTAATTTGAAATCAGGGTCGTGGCATGGTCGCCAGCTGTGTGAAGTGGGAGTTGTCTGTTTGAACAAGATTGTTTTATAGGCGTGGTCTTGAGTTCTATAGAAAGTTCTTATATACCAAACCAAGGTGTTAATGGGAACTGTTAGGGATACTCTGCGGTGTTTTTATATAATGTTTGGTCCTTTGCTTCTTTTTATTAAATAAAATATTTAAATAAATTACATATAAATATACAAATTAAATATTTAAATGAAGCGGGACTCAATTTAAAACGAACAGGACAAATAGAGAAGAGAGCAGGTGACCAAGGCAGTTGCAGCACAGTCTGACAGATGGGAGATGTGTGTATTACAATTCAGTCAATAATAAGTTACCGGATTAATTTTTTTTGTTTGCATTTCTTTGCATGGTGATACAAAATAGTTGTGGATGTGGTCTATTTCCTTGTATTTGAATTAAAATTGTTGCTTGGCTCAGAATTTATATTACGACAAACTGTAAAATGTAACATCAGTCTTAATAAACTAGTCATAAATGAGCAGATCAAATTTTAAGACAACCCAGGCAAGGCATTTATTAAAAGATATTGGCCGATCCCGTCGTTTGATGTAAATGCAGATAATATCTTGAAGATTTTATAAAAAAAATTAGAAAAATGCGCACACGTTTTCCATTTTGTATTAACGTGCTGATAAGAGAGAAAAGGCCCGTCCAGTGTTTACCAAACGCGTTCAACATCAGTGGGCCAATCAGACGAATCAGTTTTTGCAAATGACAAAAGATGGCGTTGCTTCATCAGCAAAAGCTAGTGACCTTTTTTAACTTCTGCACATGCGCAGTAGACCACCTCCGGTCACATGTTTTTTAATGTCAACAATGGCACGTGCGCTAGCAGCTTGTATATAAGCATTTTAATACATGTACCTGAGGCAGTGGTGTAGTCGAGTCCACACCATCCCAGTCCAAGTGCAAGTCAGGGTCCAGACTACTCGATTCCGAGTCCTGAAGGTTCGAGTCCAAGTCCATCTTCTTCGAGTCCCAGTCATTTGGAACTCGTATCCAAGTCCTAGTCCGATACAAATATTCTTTCAAAGAAGTGGTAATTTTAGATGATCATGTACATGCTTAAGTTAGTTCAAACATATTTAACTACTAGTATATATTGGTGAATTACATGTAGCTCACGATGCAGAGACTCGTATATATAGTGTAATTATTTTGTAATTTTCGGTTAGTAATTACAAAATAATTACGAAAGTCATTATAGTGTATGACATATTTTTTTCTTATCGACTCGAAAAGGACTCGGCGTGTTTTCTCGAGTCCTCAACTCCGAGCACAAGTCCGAGTCCAGGACCCTCGAGTCCAAGTCCGAATACCTAAAATAGTGGAGACAAGTCCTACATCACTGACCTATGGGGCGTTATAAGAACTATTTCCCAGGAATAACCTGTAGTTCAACAATATATATAGCCAGAACTGGCTAGAAATACCTAAATTTTACTCATAAGACAAGTGAATAACTGATTTAACCGAATTGAAAAAATAGGTCATGGGTCATCGTGTCCTTGGGCCCCTGTTAAGAACGATTTAGGAGGGACAAGACACGTGGCTATAGTTTAACATGAAATTATGCCAGCTGCAACGAAAAAAAAAAAAAAAAAAAAAAAAACAAGGGTCCAATGACCCAAAGCTCACCTGTTATTTGTTCCTTTATAAATACTGGAAAAGCTAGAATTATTTTATTTCACGTAGAAAACTTTTTATATCTTACAGTTGATTGAACAATTTGAGATGTGTATACATGAATATTTTTATGTGTATAAAAGTTTCTCATATCCTGTTTAATGCAGTTTCAAAAATGACCGTGCAACCCTACTTTTGCCATAAAATGAATACATGTGGACAAAATTAGGTGACAACTAAACCCAGCTAAAAGAACAAAACTAACTGCACCATCAACAGACATAATTAAGGGACTCATCCTTAGATATACCACTGGATAGCCCGAACTGACCATGCTATTTTGCTAAAGAAAAGTATATAAAAGTATTTACACCTGAAAAAAGACAAACAATTATAAAAAGGAGCTTTTCATAAAAAAGTATAATACTTTTAAAAACGTATAAAATGGCAACACTTTGACTAACATGGGAGCATATCGTTCACAGTGATATTTGAGAAGTCCCTTTATCAGGACATGCGAGGTCTGAACATATAATCTTTATTATTATTTGTACTTTGTTCAGTGGTGGACGGGCATATGACAGAAGAGGCCAAACACTAGTACACAGATAATGTTCATATTGATGAGCTACAGTAAATAAAAAGAATAAAAAACACAAAAACAAAATTATCGGCCATGATATGTGAAACTTTTTTTAATTAATCCATTAGACTTATGTAGTTGCTATCAAAGATCAACAGAATCTTAAGATGCAATGCGAAATATGACTGGACGACTGAAACTTTAACATTTCACCAATAAATTTAAATTGGATCCATACGCAAGGCATATAATTTTTTCTACGCAAAAAGTGAACTGGTTTCTGATTTTATATGACGTTAAATCGAAAGGACCTCTCTTAGTAAAATTTCACAACAGTTCATGACAGTTCATATTTTATCAAATGCAAAATGTTTGGTTTCTTTAATAAAAAAAGTTTACATAATTTTTAATAATTAACATATTTCCTTGCGTCGAGGATTTTTTTTTTTTTGTGGCCCGAACAATATCATAAGACCGACGTGGCTCTAAGCGGTCAACATGCACAGCAGATATTGAGGTAATTAATTGAGATACTTCTTCGTTTTGTATTGAGGGAAACCAATAGCTATAAAAGTGCACATCTGCTAACACTGATTACGAAGTCCTTTCTTTGCAAAAGCAAATAAAAAAATGCTAACAGTAAATAAATATAAACTAGTTTATTTATCTTCATGCAATGCAGTCCAATCTGTGAACTAATTACAGTTAATTTATTGATTAACCACCAGATGGCGCAATACCAGGTTTTAAAATATTTTTGGGGCGTTCCAAACACCAATAAGAATTGAACATCCCCTTTCGGCACAGAATAAACATACTCCGTAATATAGGAAATTTCACATTATTTTCAAATCAAAGGGGGTTTCAGTTTATTTTAAACAAAAAAAAATTACATGCAACAGAAATACCAACTAAAAAAGTATGCATATATGAAAAGTCAATGAGGTTATGCTGAATGAAACAAATTACCAAGCGATTGTTCCATTATCATAAATATAATATTTGATACTAACATCAGGTATTTAAAAACTATATGATGCGAGGTTAAATATGATAATTGCCTTAGCCCTTGGTGTCATCACACTCTTTCAAATTATAAACATATTTAAATTATAATCATATCTGTCAAACTAAAAACCTTTTTAAAGAATTATAAAATATAACTATACATTTATTAAAAATAAAATTTTTAAAATTATAATGCTTCTTCCTTTATTCTTATTATGGATCATAATGCCATACATGTTAAAGTAAATTATTTAATATCTAAGACAAATTCAAGGGAAAAAATACAATTTGAGGAGAGCACGCGCGGATTGGTGTAACAGCTGGTTTAAAATAAAATATCTAGTAGTGATATCAGCTGTCCCTAAAAAGACACTGCCGGCCCAAAACTAATTTATAAATTCTGTATTAATATATATATATTGGTCATGATATAGTCAATGAACATAGCTGACCTAAAACTGATTGACAACATCTATACTACTACAAGCAGGATTAAATATAGTGATTGGAACAATATACTTATCAGAAAGATTTGCAGATTTTGTTTATTTTGGATATCATGTATAATCAGTGTATTAAACTACCCCAAACTGAATAAAAAAAAATCTGTATGTACACATATATATTTGAGCACAGTCGACCCCAAATGATCTCAAGATTCTGAACTAATGCATGCTGGACCAATATTAAGGAACACATGTCACCTAAATTATATGCATTTTCTATTTCAACAGTCTGGCATTTAAATGATACAGGAATTCTGTTCTGCAATATACTGGACACACACTCAATGAACAATACACAATGCAGTTCACTGCAGTTAATGTACGCAGTGTATACCACAAACTGATTTGGCGAATCTGTATGAACTATAGCTCACAGGAGTACTAAAAAAATAAATAAGTAATCCCATGGGCCTTGTTTGATAAGAAAATGAAATGGTGGACAATCAAAAGAAACCAACAGCCCCCCCCCCCCCCCCAAAAAAAAAATAAAGACAACCACTCAAAATCTCTGGACAAGCCCTACCCCATATGAAATACAGAACAAAGTCCCTTTCTCCCTCTCAGAGTATCAATATTTACTTCACGGCCACAAAATATTATGAAATATATACTTTCATTAAAATATAATACATTTTGTTCAGTTTTCAACACTATAGTTCTCTCAATTAAAATTTGTTTTATATATTCAAAAACACTGGCTAACATTAATGACAATTCAATAAGGCAACTGATACATGCACTAATCTAAATTTTTCTCAATAAAAGATGATGCATCACAGGATTGAATTAAAGGCCGCTATGACATTTTACGTCAGCATCGCATGGGTACTACTATATAGATATATATAATGTAACAAACAAACAAATTTTCATCTTAAAAATAACATGATCAAAACCTGATAATATTAATAAAACCTTTGTGCTTTTCTGCAGAATGTTTTTACTCACATATTTCTTGCTATAAATAATCTGGTTGCAGCACAATAAAAAAATTACAACTGAAGTATTCACAAAGAAAATTGTGGACAGTGCAACCATTTACTCAGCCCCCACACAAACAATGATAACTAATTATTAGGACAGCGAGATTATAACAATTTCACAAGAATATCATATTTTCATGAATTAAGTGAACCACTATAAGTGATGTGTATTTTTCACATTCAACTGAAAAATTAATTGTCAAACAATATCAACCTCTAAATACTTATATTTGTCCAAGGCCATTCTAGCCACTTTGCAACAGGGTTAACAGAACTCCACATTTCCTACAAACTCATGCACGTTATGTTTTGCATTCTGCAGATCACAAAGTATCTCTTGAGAAACATAAAAAGGATCAATCCCCGAGAAATATGACAAGGTTATGAAGTCAGTATAAAGGTTGAACCAATTTGCCAAGGCTCAGAGAAAAGATTTAACAAAAAGAAGTATCTAATTGACCCATAACATTTCATACCTGTGACAACTTCTACTGTGGCACACTACAATACAAAAGATGAAATACCCTTCTTTGATATGGAAGGCTCAACATAATACCAGACTGTATTTTTTTCATATAAATATACCTATCAATCCAATTGACTCTTCAAAGCAATCTTATCAAAAGCAATGAAGTTGTGAAATTGTCCCTATTAATGTTAGAATGAAAGCCAGCCTGATGAACAGACAGGGGGTAGGAGTCCCATACAATTACCATACTGGTATGATATGCCTATGTTGATTATACATATACAATTATATAAAAAAAAATGATTTATCCATTTGGATCATTTCACATGTTGGGTGCAGTTGTTTCCTTGGTCACATTTTATCACCAAAAAAAAAACTGCCATACTGGTATGTATGGAATGTATCGGTAAAATGTTGTTTGTTGTAAATGAAGAGAGTATTCCTGTGCAGTATCACGTTTTGGCTCACATGGTAAACTATATATATACACAAAAAAAGAGGTTATCGCAGTATCGCAGGCATCTATTGACTAACAAGCTATGGAAACTTGTACCCCTCAGCAAACACAATAGAAACTAGACAAAACAGGAACAATTTTAAATGTCATAACAACATAAAAACATTAAGAAACACTGACCTAATTGTCATGCAGAATATCAATATGACATCGTGTAAAAAGCACACTTAATATCACATAAATTAACAATTTATGAAACAATCTCACATTTAAAGTAAGCCATTTTTAATTTACTGCATTGTCTGTTGATAGAAAAAACTTTCGTAAGCTTAATTACAAGCCTTAATAAAAGAATTTTCAATATGAAGTGAATAGAGGATTCAACTTTATACTAAAGTCTTTGGCAGCTATGCTTTCACAGACCTTGTTTCAGCAAGCTGCTCTGGCACCTATTTCATGAATAATGAACAAGGCATCGAAACAATGAAAAGACATTGGTACATTTGTTTAATGCAGCTGCAAGAGCACACTGCTGTTAGTACTAGAGAAAACATTAGGCACTACCAAGATTGCATCAATAAGGCAAAAAAAAAAAAGAAAAAGGTTTGGTTCTCAGACACTTTTTTTCAGAAATTAGTGCGAATGGGCAATTTTTCTTTTTTACTTTTATTTGTATGTTTTTGAAAAAAGTCATATGATCATGGAAAAACATGATAATTATTGAAATTTTTTTTGCTTAACATGACAAAGTAAATCTTATCAAAATTGTATTGTCTTCTTGAAAGAAATGTCCGAGTGGCTGGAATTCTGGAGTTTCTGTTGAAATTCAAAATAATAAAATTTTGATGAGGGGGTAAAAATTGATTGCGTGTGGTGCCTGAAAACCATACCTTTTATTTTTTTTGCCTTATATGACCAATCAAATAAAGCCATGTAAACCTGTTTTTTGTCCATTTGTTTTGTTCAGACAGCTGATGAACAGTTAATTATTTACTTTTGTTCTTTGGACCCAATTTGCAGTTTTGATTTGAACCTGACCACTTGCAGGTTTGTTCACTATTAATGAAATATAAGCCAGAGTGGATTGCTGAATCAAGGTCTGTGAGAGTTTAGCTGCCACACACTTGATAGATAAGACTATTCTGCCATGGCAGTTGTACACACACACCCTGCATCCCATTTTCAACATTTCCAAACTTTACTGGTAAAATTTTAATGAGGCACCAAGTAACAGTTACTTCAGAATAAATTTACATAGTAACTGAATATGAATACAAAAATTTACATCTGCCTTAAAATTTGACATCTCTGAGGGAAGAAAATATATTTTTGTACATCATTTTGGTATATTTAGTCTTATATTCAGAAATAAATCACTCAAGCTGCAAGACTCTCTGTCCTACAGTTGCTGAAAGAGAAACCATAGTCCTTTGCAGACTGACACAGAGTAAACCCTCACCTAACACCCACCTCAGTTTAGCGACCATCTTAAAAAATTACCATTTTTTCTTGGTTTAAATTCTAATTTTCTCTTTACATAAGACCTGGCTCAGGGAACCACCTCAAAAATGTGACCGCTTTATCAGGGTCCCGTTGGTGGTCATAATTTCAAAGTTTCACAGTATATTCAGAAACCGACATTTTTATTTCACAAGTTTACAAACTGAAAACAGTCACAGCAGTGATCATGCTACATACTCCTGATTTGAACAGCACAGTTCAATTCCAAATCAGGTTGACAGTCTGCTGGAGGCCTTGCTATGGTATCAGTCTACTGCAAAGGGGGTTCCTGGGCGTAGGGACTGGAAATGGGTTCAAACTGAGGCACAGTCATCATCGGATGGCTTGGGGTACACAGAGACACCGGTGGTGTTGGCGTATATGCTACACGGTGGTAGGTGTGTACTGGTGGCGTGTACCAGTGACGCTGTGAACCATTCATGTCTGGTGAGGGCATCTGAACCAGCGGCGGTGGAGGAGGTGGGTTTCCAACATCAACTTGTAAGTTTTCTGTAAATAACCATAAGTATTCATAAAAATAAAGTCCAATTTGAGTACTGATGGTACTCAGAGAAAATATCTTAATATGGTTACCTAAATTCTGGATGTCAACCAATATTGTTTCTCGGAATGTTTTTTTTCAACAAATATGTCTGGTAAAAACACCCCTAGCCATTCTGATATTGCCTCTCTAGATTTATTCACAAAATGATCAACATTCATGACATGCTGAATGTTAAGCTAGAGCCATCTTTCAAAGAAACATTAATGTGGCCTTATGCCACAGTTTCCCCATCATAATTCATGCTCCACAGATGGCCATATTGTCAAATGTTTGAAAACTTATTGGTAAACAGTGCTAGCAAACCCTGTAAAACACTCAACCTGGGGTAATCTAACCTGGAATAACCTAAAATTTCAATAAAATCCACAAAACTGTTCTTTAGATGTCTTGCAGATACACACGCACAACCCTTTAGGCCAAAACAAAAAAAGGTTTGGTTCTCAGGAAATTTGTTTCAGAAATCAATGTGGGCTGGCGTTTTTTTTATTTTTAATTTTTCTTGTATGTTTCCATAAAAATGTCAAATGATATGGGAAAAGCATGATAATAACAAACTTATCTTGCTAAACAAGTAAAAGCACTACATAACAAAGGAAAATTCATCAAAATTGTATGATTTTATCTTCTTGAAAGAAATGTCCTAGCAGCTGGAGCTCAAAAATATTGAAAATCAAAAGAAAAATTTTTGATGCAAGAATTTAAATTTATGCTGGCAGTGCCTGAGAACTATACCTTTTATTTTTTTTTTGGCCTTACTTCACACAGGGTAATAATCAAATAACATTACCATAAAAAAAGTCATTATTCATTGAGTAAGTGGAGAGTGGGTAAGTTTCACCCTCTGATTGCTCAATGTTTATCTATAAATTCACACTTTATCAAACTGGGTTGGTGAAGGCCATAATTGTAGGGAATATGGGTGCAAAATTTTCCTTTGAATTTCAAACCATCCTCTCTAAGAGGCATTATACAAAGCAGGTATAAGTATTTAATTATTGATCAGTAAACTGCTGGTGTTGGTGCATGAATTAAAAAAAAATATAAAGATTTGCATGATAGGGGTTTATCGTTTGGGAAGAAAATACTAATTTTAGTCCTGCAGTCCTAAGTTTACCAGCTGTATGCAATGATACTGTCATCAGAGTATGTATTACTAATGCATGGAAACCCACTGTCCAGCTTCCTTCATGACTCACTGATAAATCCTTTTGGTCAAATTAAAATGCCCACCAAGTATTATTCTTTTGGTTTCATATTTCACGTTTCTTTACTCACTATTCAACTTCACGTTTCTTTACTCAATATTCAACTGAATATTTTTTTCTTTTGAGAAATGGTAAAGATTTGTTCTCTTATAAAACTGGCACATACAAATCAGGCACCAACAGACCTTTCATTAAGGTATCCAAAAACCAAATTTTACTGAAAACATTATGTACTGAATAAAAATGATTCTTTGGCAATACTGTACATTGTTGTCTCTAAAGTCACAATTTCTAATTATTGATTGTGGTGGTTTAATGGATAGGGCACTTGAGTTGTGATCGCAAGGTTGTGGGTTCATGTTCCAATCTTACTGCTATTTGGGCTAAGACTCCTAGCCAAAATCTTTACCACAAAGGTGCAATCTCTCTTCCAAGGAGAGAATGGGTACTGGTCACTTCTAGCACCTGATACGGCTGCTTGGGGTTACAAGTATGCTCCCAAGGGAGCTGAGTATATATGTATATATATTCCAGTATTCCATATATATATATATATATATATATATATATATATATATATATATATATATATATTTATTCAATGATTTTGTATAACATTGCAAGATTGCAACAAAAAGTATGAACAAAAGAATTAAAAGGAATCTTGCCTGAAAAAAGTATTTACTTTTAAAAAGGTATCGTGTGGCAGCACTGAAAGATCTCTGCCAACCCTGAAGCTTGTACCAATGACTAAATTATTCAAAAGTGCCAATAAATGAAATAATTTTACCTCTATTTTCCAGAAGCCTAGCGACACATTGTTGCAGGTCTCCATGACATTGCTGGAGCAATGTGTTAAGAATGGAAGCGTTCTCCAATGGGAACATCCTAATCAATTTCTGAAGTGGTGTCAACTCCCCTAAGAGGTTTCCTAACAAAAATAAATTGGCTGCTTAGGGTCGTTTATATCAGTATCCATGTGTCATTTAACCTAATCTTATGAATCACTTTAAAAACATCATTCCATGGGTGTGATCTTTCAGCAAAAAAATTCAATGTGAAGAGGTAGAGAACACCTGGGTTGGCCATATGCTGGAAAAATGTGATTTGTCCATTCTGATGGTAAGCTTCATGTTAGTGGTATTTGTTCTTGAAACTGTCTATGTACCAGCTTCCATTTATAGGTCATTTCCAAAATATTTTGTCTATATAATACAAATATTACATTTTAATACAAAATAACTTTTCTATAAGACAGATTTCTGTACAACAGACACAGACAAATAGTAGAGGGTGGTGCAATCAATACTCTAAGCTTATTACTATAATTTATATACTAATGTATAGATAAATAAAACTGCTGTTCCATTATATACAATACAAAGTCAAGATGAATCATGATCTCCTTTTGTCATTTTTGTATTGTATAATAATAGTTTTCTCTCTCTCTCTCTCTCTCTCCCAACTGCATATGTGAAAGATTACTAACCAGTGCTGCTATTTAGGCTGATAACATCCTCTGTAAGTGGGACAATGAACTGTTCATCCTGTATCATACGACGACGCTGACGAGTCTGCTCCCTCATCACTCGCCTGCGCTCATCTGTCAGCGTGCATGCTTTGCATTTGCAGTCAGCCCACTGGCAAAACCGTTTGTGGTTCTTCTTCAGTGAGAGTACTCCGTGGTTTCGGCAGTTTGCACATTTTGGTGTTCTGCTTTTTGCCAGGTGATCTGACTTAGACTCAGGATTCACCAACTGCAATGAAATTTCATCACTTAAATACATCATAAAACTAGAAATTTGCATTGAGAGAGTGAAGACCTCCACCAAAGCAGCTTATTACCCCCATATGGTATTGAAATTCAGCATTTTTCCTTTAAACAAATGGCCAATGGGACATGACGCTCAGCTGTTCAATTCAAGGAACCTTGAACAACAGGTCAAAACTAGATATTTCTTGGCACCTGCGTGCCATAGTATCCCCTAACAATTAAACCCCCCCTCCACCCAGCCGATGATAAGATGCATCTAACCTGTAAGTTTGGTGACTGTACCAACATTTTTTTTTTTGAGTTATTGCCGTGATTTCATTTTAACATTATTGCTGCTGTGACCTTGAAAAAATTTGTATCAAGGTCATCCATATTCAAATTTGACCTAGCAGTTGATAAGATGCATCAAACTTGTGGGTTTGGTGACTGTATCTCAAATTCTTACAAAGTTATTCCATTTAAACATCACTTTAGCAAGAAAACAACATAAGGTGGCACCACCTGAATTCTGCAGAAAACAATGCTTTCAAAGATCTTATGTCAATTTGATTTTTGGACCAATCCATGCATCCCTTACTGAGATATTAAACTTAACATCATTTCAGCGTAATCGCTGCTGTGACCTTGAAAAAATGCATCAAGGTCATCCATATTCGAACTTGGCCCAGCCCTTGATAAGATGCATCTAAACTGTAGGTTTGGTGACTGTACCACAAATTTTTTTTTTTGAGTTATTGCCCTAATATCATTTTAGCATAATCGCTGCTGTGACCTTGAAAAAATGCATCAAGGTCATCTATGTCCGAACTTGACCTAGTCGTTGATAAGATGCATCAAACCTCTGGGTTTGGTGACTGCACCTAAAATTCTTACAAAGTAATTGCGTTAACATCATTTTAACAAGAAAACAACACAAGGTGGCGCCACCAGTCTTCTGCAAAAGACAAAGTTATCCAAGATCTTCAGTCAATTTGATTTTTGGATCATTCCACGCATCCCTTACTGAGATATTAAAGATTTTGTGTGAATTTCACCAAATATGTGAATATTCAAGGTCAAGGCCACTCTCATAGGAAAGGTCATGACCCCAATTTAAATAAAAACTTCATCCCATAACCCATGTCTATGTATATATGCATAATATGAAAGAAATCTGTCCATTAGTTTTTGCACTTATAATGCTCACAGTACTGTAAAGTGGCAATGATGGGGTATTAAATGGCACAAAAACAACTAAAAGAATAACAGGTGGCGCTACCAGTTTCCGGTACATGACAACACTATCCAAGATCTGTGGTCAAGTTGATTTTTGGACAAATCCATGCATCCCTTATCGAGATATTAATGATTTTGGGTGATTTTACCATATATGGCAATATTCAAGGTCAAGGCCACTCTCATAGGAAAGGTCATGACCCCAATTTATATAAAC
Organism: Sipunculus nudus; assembly: GCA_026874595.1. NCBI lineage: Eukaryota > Metazoa > Annelida > Sipuncula > Golfingiida > Sipunculidae > Sipunculus > Sipunculus nudus. The sequence continues at coordinate 47,370,309 of CM049309.1, forward strand.
ATCATCCCATAACCCATTGTCTATGTATATGCATAATATAAAAGTAATCTGTCCATTAGTTTTTAACTTATAATGCTAACAGTAATGTCAAGTGGCAATTTTGGGGGTATTAAAAGGCATGAAAGCAAGTAAAGAATAATAGATGGCGCCACCAGTTTCTGGAACATGACAACCCTATCCATGATCTTCGATCAACTTGATTTTGGGATCAATCCATGCAAGATTTCTTGAGATATTTAAGAATTTGTAAGATTTCAAAATTGGACATATTCAAGGTCAAGGACACTCTCCTAGTAAAGGTTATGACCTCATTTTAACCCTTTACTGTTTACAAGCCACTAAAGAGCACTCTAAATGGGCAACTAGAATGCCATGATATGTATAGATTCTTTCAGGACAAAATATTGCATATTATTTCTAAGTTTCAATGATTTTCAATAATCTTTAGCAAACCCTCTTACTGGGAACTGTTGAAAATTTGATAAAGATACAAAAATGCTTGAAAAGATATGGCTGTTAGTATAAATATAAATAGTGTCAGAATTTGTCGGAAATCTAAAATAAATGTAAACAGTAAAGGGTTAATAGGCTTCCTCCTCTCACCCATATCTAAACATATACCAAGTTTGGTAAAGATCCGTGAAATATTTTTCGAGTTATCGTGCCAACAAGATATATATGCGGCAGAGGCGGCGGGACCGGCATGAAAACATAGGATCCGGCCCCGACTTTGTCTTGAGTGCTCAAAATCATGCATTTTGCCAATAATCCTTAGACATATGATAGGTTACAGTGACCTAAGGCCAAGAAAAGAGTATGGTTCTCAGGAACTTTTTTTCAGTAATCAGTGCTGATGGGTGATATTTATTTTTTACCTTTTTTGTATGTTTTGATAAAAATGTCATATGATCAGGGGAAAGCATGAAAATAACAGAATTTGTTTGCTAAACATGTAAAACCACTACATGACAAAGGAAATCTGATCAAAATTGTAATTTTTTATCTTGTGAAAGATAGAAATTGAAATAAAAGTTTTTGATGTGGGGGTTAAAATTCAGACATTGGTCGTGCCTGAGAAACAGACCTTTTATTTTTTTTGGCCTTAAATTTATCTTTGCTTTTCAAGATTTAACTAAGAACTCAATGTATGCTAAGTTAGAAGTTTCATCATTAAACTGCTTTTGTCCCTATCTGACTAAAAGTGCTTAAATCATGTTCTTTCATATATCTTGCAGAATACAGGTCACCATGACCTTATTTCAGGTTTCCACAGAGATTCACCCAGGGCGTCCCTAAATGTAATGTTAGAGGATTCTAAGGCTAGCAGATACAATTTGTGCCCATCCGACTCAATCGGCCTCGAAGTCCTGTTGTCGGCCTGTAGTTACGCTCTTTACACAGTGCTTTACCTATAGGCCTACTACCTATATTGTAAGCGCTGCTTGTCATGACCTCACATCCTGAATGGCTACACCAGAGGGGAGCACTGTATTTTAAGTCCAATCAGATGAGACCTTGTGCTGGAAGACATAGCCAAGCCAGGAATACACGGAGCACGTGTTGTTCATTCCATTTTGAGTGACAGCTCATCGCCCGGGTAACGTTCTGAACAGACCACAGGCTCAGAGAGAATGGCCCCCGATATGGTTTGCTTAGGGCCTTAAAATAGGGCTCATTGGATGCCCGGCCTGTGAGCTGTAATTCAAACTAAATGTAACAACAAAGGCTGCATGCACACCTTGCTGGCCGGTTTCAGTTCTGCAGACAACACATACATAGCTACCCTAACACAGTCAAAATGTCATAATCGTTTCAGTCGATGATGCGGGAATGCAGAGGGAGCAATTAAAATTCTACCATTAACTGTCATCAAGCAGGGCTTGTAGCACAGCTATTGGCGGAGCCAGGATGCCTATTGAGTGATTGTTTATTGGCATCAGGTTGGCTGTTTGTAACATGTATCATACGCACGTTTTTTTTTTTTTTCAGCAGACAACGAACCACCATCTGGTGTCTAAATGTATCATAAACGGTCAAAGCAGGCAGCGTGAAAATCAGTTGCTTCTTTAGAAGCGCAAGATTTCTGCTGCCTCGCAAGCGTTGCCTGTAGTTTGCCAAAATATAGGTCACTATGACCTAATTTCAGGTTTCAAGGATACTGACCAAGGACCTCCCCAGATGTACAGTTAGAAGTTTCTAGGGCCAAATGCTTACGGTTTGTGCCCTGTTAACAAATGGACTGCTTCATTTGAGGGTTTCAAAAATAGAGAAAAAAAAAATAGGTAAATATAAGAAAAAAATACAGGTGGAACCACCAGTCTTCAGGTAATGATAAAACACTCCATGATCAATATGTATGGTAATAATCATGGCAATCAATGCATTAGTTATTCAAATACTTGAGCTTTTGTATCAAATTTTTCATTATTCTGGGGGGTACTTCAGAGCCCCATAGCTCAGAGGATATAGGTCACAGTGACCAAATTTCTTGTTTCCACTTATATTTTTATGGGCCCCAATCGGTGTACAGTTAGAAGTTTCTAGGTCCAGCAGTTACGATGTGTGCCCTGCTAACAAAGGAACAGCCTGACTGTAAGTCGGACAGACGAAAGGAGGACAAAGAGGGATCACAATAGCTCAGATGACTTTCAGTCAGCTCAGCTAAAAATTCCTGGTTTCAGTTGATGATCCAGGTCATCCCAAAAGTTAATCAATTGTTCCTTGTATCATTGCCGAGCTATCCTGATATTGAAAATGTTATCAAAATCTGACAATAACTTTTTGAGTAATCTTTCTAACAGACAAACCAACACTGGCAAAAACATAACCCCTAGCCCTTGGTGGAGGTAAAAGCATGAACAAAGTACTATGGCACAATTTACATACATTTGACATACAATGTTATATCACCTGAACACCTGTACTACCCCCTCTCTACAGAGTTTGCTCATTAAAGGAATGTCATTTTTTCATAAAGTAAATGCAGTCCAGCTAAAAAATATGAGTCATTAACAACACTACCACCGCAAATGTGCATAATACGCCAATCTTATGTCCTGTGACCTCATGTGACGTCAACCTCATTAATATGCATGAAATCTGTTGAGAAATTTCACTAAGGTGAGATACTCTACTGGTAAACATGTATATATAAGTGTCATGAAAATTCTTAGGATATTTGTTAAGTCACCATGGTGACTGCAAAGTGCGGTGACCTCTGACCTCATTACATATGCATGGATTTTGCTGGAAATTGAACTTAGGCCATATATTTTACTGATTAACATTTATGATGAGTTTTATCAAAATTCTTCATAGTCTTTGTAAGTTATCGCGGCGACACATCAAAGTAGTCTTGTGACAAGTGACCTTATTAAATATGCATGGATTTTGCTCTGAGCCCCATAGCTTGAAGAATATGGGTAACAGAGACCTAATTCCTGGTTTCCATGGAGAATTTTCATGTACCTCTTTGGATGTAAAGTGAGAAGATTCTATGTCTAGTTGTTACAATTTGAGCCCTGTTAACAGATGACCACATCTTTTAAGGTCTCAAAAATAGATAATCGAAAAAAATACAGGTGGCGCCACCAGTCTGCAGAAACTGATAAAACACTCCATGATTAATATCCATGCAAAGAATCATAGTGATCAATGCATTAATTGTTCAGATACTTGAGCTTTTGTATCAAATTTTTCATTATTATGGGGGGTGCTTCGGAGCCCCATAGCTTGAAGAATATGGGTAACAGAGACCTATTTCCAGGTTTCCAAGGAGATTTTTCATGGACCTCTCTGGATGTAAAGTTAGAAAATTCCAGGTCCAGTGGTTACGATTTGTGCCTTGTAAACGGACAGACGGCTGGATGGCCAGACGGCCGACGGACAAAGAGTGATTGCTATAGCTCAGATGACTGTAAGTCATCTGAGCTAAAAATGAATTTTGTATGAACTCTCAATTTAGCTGTTCTGGCAGATGTGGGTAAGCTATCATTGTTGATCTAAGTAATTACTGTTTTTCTAACTCACAGAGCAATGTACAATGGGAAATCAATAGTCCTGGCTGTAAATCCCTAAACCAGAACACAGAAACAGTACTGAGATATCTAGACTTAATTTTTTAAGAACATTTATAATGCATTAAAAGGTTAAATCTATATTTTAAGTTACCACCTCAAAAAGCTATGATTATTCTGAAGAACTGCAGATTTTTATTTAGACCTTTATACCCAGGTCTGTTTTATCAGATATTCTTTATCTTGGAGAAACCCTGGTTGCAATCTGCAGATGTAACTGTCTGAGAAACAGAGGTGAACCAAGTGATGAAAACCTAACCCTGACATCAAGGACATTGGTACCATTTTACAGATTTAAAAATTAAGACTATTAATAAAAAAGATGAGTTTGTCATATTGCTTACTATACATAAAGGGGACTCAATCCAATATGTTATGTGTATTAAATAATCTTTTGAATTTTAATAAAACTGCAATGAAAAATCCTTTATAAAGGTTTTGTACCTTTTGTTTGTCTGCTTTTTTTTATAACATGTTGAGGGAGTTGCCGGTCGTTTATATGGCCACGGCACCAAGCAAATGGGTAAATGTACTAAAATAATCACTTCCACTGAACAGTTTCTGAATCTTGGGCTTGTGCTTACACATGGTATTTATCTGACCAAGCTACACCCTTATATTTACTGTTACAAATGAAATAAAATTGATAAATTTTTTTAAATTTTTGCAGGAAGCACAGCCCAAGGCCCACTGTGGCCAGAAATTGACAGGATAATCTGCTTTTTCACAAAATGTATGTCTCAGTAAAAAAATATGCAGGCCTTGTACCTCCACATGCTAAAATATGCAACCCCTGCAGGCTTATAAGAGTTTCAAACTGGTTCCAATTTTAGCCATCAGATGTCACCTGTGAATGTTCCTCACCACTGTTCTTCCATAAAACAATTCAAGAAAATTAAGAAAGGAGCACAGACAAACCGAAAGGCCCTGTGAATGTCATTTTAGTCACAAGTTCACAACCATAATAATTAAATAATATATGAAAATATTCTCCCAAAAATTCTTCTTCCTTCAAATAACTATTTGACAAGTCGAAACTGGAGTATCTGAGGTGAAATATACCATACACAGTTTTAATATTGTGCATGTAAAGAAATCAGTTATGGCAACTACATCACATAACAGGTGTTTAATCAGAGCCTTATCTGATATAAAAAATGGCAAATGACATCAACGGGAAATAAGTTTCACTTGCAAGTTACATCAATACATGTGTCATGTGCACATTCTTTCATTCCCATAATGCACTACGCACCTGAACAAGACGCCTTGCTTCAGCTAGAAATTATTTGATATTGTTGAAAAGATCCAAGATTCTGATAAGGTAAAGTATTTAATGATGTCTATAAACACTGAAAATTTATTTTGTTTAATTAAATGTACAACTATGCGAAAACTACCAGCAACTTACTCCACAGACTGTGGCGCAAGAAATGCGTGGCAACCGAACTACTTGAATGAAACTGTGCAAGCAATGTTGACTGCATTTTATCAATGTGTATGACATAGTTTTATCTACTGTTTTAAACACAGTAGACACAGTTAAACAAAGTGTAAACAAGTGCTGCCGTGTCACGCCTACCTCCATACTGGCAAAATATGACGTGTGCGTGACCTGATGTGACGGTATTTCAGATTTCTTCTGGTGACATCAGTTTCCACAAGTAATTTATTTTATACAGCGCGCGTCAATTTGATTCGTTTTAACTACTCAAGATGTCCCCACATGTCTTCCGGGGCAAAATGGCTCCTTCAGTTACCACAAGAGGGCGCTTCATACGAGGACCAACCACTGTGCATACGACACACTTTTTCTATAAATAATAATAACAATTTGTGTTTATAACTGACCATGGGGGGGGGGGGGGGGGATAAATTCAACAGAGGAGACACAACGACTCCAAAAAATACCACCTTTCATTAGATCTCATAATGCGTGCACGGGCATGATAAATTGATAAAAAATGATAAAAGATCTTTTTTAAACAGGTTTTTTTATTTTTTTTAAATTAAAGCTGCCCATTCACCTTCCTTTTGAAAAAGAATTTATATGATATCTGGCTTCCTCTGTGTATATATTCAATGTAAAAGGGTAATTCTGGTCATAAAATTTCTTTTAAAAAAAATCGATAACGCCTCCGTGAAGGATGTATGAACTTGTTTAACAACAACGTGTGACCTAAGGTAGACTTCGTTTCTACTCAAACCAAACCTCTTCCAGTCAGAGATTTTTCGGATGGCCGGGACTACTTGTCTCTGCAGTCAAACTTCAAAATAGAATATCATCACAATCCATGCAGGCCTTCTTCTCCAGCGATAATTTCTTGACCTCATCAACAGTGATTAGGCCTAGCTGGTGCCTGCATGCATGTTCATCAAGACGCCTAAGAATAAACCCTTAACAATTTACTTGACAACAAACGTTAAGTCTCTTGTAAACATAACCCCAGATCCCCCAAAAAGATAACCGGTAATTGTACCCTCAGATTGAATGTGGGGATATATACTATGCATGGAGAGAGTTGTCGCACTCGTCCCGCCGCCGCTGAGAATCCATTCAGCCGAGATAAATATAAAAACATATTTCACGGATCATTTTCAAATTTTACATGACATTAAGTGTACATAAATGTGGACAAGAGCAAGAATCTTATTTGAAATTGGGTCATGACCTGCATGAAGAATGATCGGTAGGCCTACCTTCAATTGGTCCAATTTGAAATTCACAGAAAACATTCTAAAGGAAGACAGGATAGATTGGTCAAAAAATTGGGTTGGCCGAAGATCCTGGATAGCTTTAAGTTGTCTTGTACGGGAGACTGGAGGCGCAACCTATAATCCTTTTCATCACAGGCGCTTGACAATAGTGTTAGCAATATAAATAAATAAAAGCTAATCAATGAACTGATTCTTTCATATTGGACAAACGCACATATAGTTATTGGTCACAGGTTGAAGCGTTGGCGTAATGACCTTTACCGGATTTTCTGTGAAAAAAAAACGAAAACTTTTTATTTACCAAGTGGCTTTGTTATAATCGAAATGAAAGATAACGGATAGTAAACTGTTGGACAAATATGAAAAAAAGTGATCTTGACTTTGATCTTCGAGACTGAATTTGCAAAATACAGGATATATGGTAAACCTTGTAATCCAGCGCTTTAGTGTAGTACATAGTTTTGTGAACTCAAATCTGGTAATCTATTGTTTTGGGAGGAGTCCGAAAATCAGGGACATTGACTTTGACCTTTAAGGTCAAATCAGATGAAATATAAGATTATTGTGATCACCATATTGTTTATGCATTGCATATTTTTCCCATCAAATTTGGTTTTCCATGCAATTCTTATGTCCAGTGCCTTGTACGAGTTTGACAACTTATGACCTTGATCTTCAATGTTAAATCTTAGGATATATATCTGCAGAAATAGGGGTGGATTAAGATGGGGCCGACCGTAACATTTTGGGAAATAGAAAAATATACGTTCAATTTCGAAAACAGCGCCGTTTTTTTTAAGTGTACATAGTTATGTTTAAAGTCTGCTAGCAATCCTTGCTTGTCTTTTACCTTTGACAGTTGTTGAACCGCCCTGTTATACGATCCTGTATACGCCCCCTTGAAGTATAGGATTTTGTGAATGAAGCACTGTATACTAGTATGTTTTCCTACAATTTTACAACCCTACAATTTCAACCGAGTTTCGCGGACGTTTCCTAGACTGATGACTTTGATCATGATCTTCAGTTTCAGAGCTGCGGCTATTAAGGATTTGTGTGAACCCCGTAACCTTTGAAGTTTCTCCTTGATATTTAATATATCTATAGTTTAACCCAAGAACTTTGGTGAGACTGAAAACGGATGTCCTTGACTTCATCTTCAACTTCTTGAGTTCTATATATTTTTCAAATTTAGTATAAAAATTGTTTCAACTAAGTTCTCGTAAGAGGTCAGCTATACTGGTTACCTTAACCAAGTACATGGAGTGTCAATATATGGTTCAGTATTAGGGGGCCTATTTTAAAAGGGGTATGCTCAATGTCTAGGGATACTTTACGGTATTTTATACGCCAGAAATTTCTGGTCATTATTTAATGCGTAGAAACCCATACCCCTGCCATTAACACCGCAGAGGCCATGTTAATACCAACATATGGCATATTGTCCAGTGTTCACGACAGATATCATAATCACCCTATCAGCACCAGCTGCCCTTGACCTTAGGTGGAGTAGCAGCACCCTGACGCGCCCATCCTACCTGACCACTGCTATATAATGACCGGCAGGTCGCCGTGTCTGATCACCTCCGCTGACGACAATGAAGGTCCTTGTTGCTCTCCTCGCATGCTTGGCGGCCGCTCACGGCTGGATCAGTAAGTTTGTCCTCTTGCTAAATTTACGAATTTTGATACGAAAGTCAAGTGTTCCACAGGAAGTGTCAATATATTTTTGTTATATTATATGAGTATTCTCAACACGTGGTTCCATGAATGTTCTTCTTCTTCTTCTTCTTCTTCTTATTATTATTATTATTAATATATATATATATATATATATATATATATATATATATATATATATATTCTTTTCTAAATGTTTTACCAGTGTCAACATTGTTTTTATTATGTATGTATAAGCATTCGCAGAATACAGGTATTACAAAGTGAATTGAAACATTACCAAAACAAAGTAAAAGCCTATGTGAAACCTTTGTAGCATGACGATATTTCCACTATAACAGAAACACAGCACTCCTGCAAACAAGCTGAAAGGTTATTTTATATATTTGCATTGAAATGGTCTAAAATAAAAATGCTTCACTGATTAATATTTTACAGGTGACTGTGGACGCAGTAAGTTCGCAGACGCCGGCCGGCCCGTGAACGACGCTTTCATAGTGGGTGGTGTGGAGTCCCGTGTAAACGAATTCCCCTACCAGGTAAGCACATGTCCAACCCAATAAAATTCGTATGTAGTACGTATGCCGTGTGTATGCGTGTGCAGCTACGGATTGCACATATTACATTCTCTTGGAGTGATTCCATATATTGCGTATGCGATATGCGTATATACGCATGCGGATTTATGTATATGCAGCACGTTTCGATCTCACACGGGAGCGATTGAAAATGCATATGCATGGTAACGGATGGGGAAATTCCAAACGTTGACGTAAGTCATAGCTAGGGCATTCCTCTGGCTGGTGATTTTTCTGTTTTTGCAGCTTTGTAGTATCAGCATCAGGCATTTTCATTCTGATTTAGAGCACAGAAAATAATTGAATAATATCCTCGACAGTGGGTTTCCTCTTATTTTGCTGACCGGCCATGCTTTAGGTCAGTCTTATTAAAAGTTATTATCATATATATGCGGGAAAATGCATAGGTCTATTTTGGTGGCCATATTTAAATTCAAGATGGCATCCACCAGAGGTAGCGAATTGTTGGGGTCTATTCTTTTTTTTAAAGAAACGTACTGCATACTTCTTTTTAAACTGGGTGTTTTTAGTTCATAGTATCTCCCCTGAAGGCAGTCCGGTGTGACGAAATTAGACTTATGCGAATAGAGTATGGGGTACTATATCACTGATGAAATTTGCATTCTGAAACAAATGCTGTAGCACGTATGTGCTTTCCGTTATAGGGGTTTTAAGGATAAATTACCTTCTTCTTATTTTACAGTTATGGTCGCATGTAGGCTACCATTGAAAAGCATAATTTACAAATAAAACATACAGTTAAGCAAAAAGGTGGTTATATTCTGGAAGTTTCAAACGAAAAGGGAGAGGTCACCATGCGAAGGTTTCTTGTAAAAGCAGACTTCCACTTTATCAGGTTTAATGGTGAAAGGGTGTTTCTAAAAAGGCTTTAAAAGTTTAAACCATGTAAATAACTATATTTTCAATAACACACTTTTCAGCTTTCCTTCCGTAGCTTCGGAAGCCACATGTGCGGAGCCGTTCTCGTCAACAGCAACTGGGTGCTCACCGCTGCTCATTGTACCGAGGGCGAGTATGTATACCGTATAGTCTCAAATAGCTGTACCCCGTCTGCCCGAAAATTAGTCAAACCTTGCCCTCACTCGATTAATCGCATGCAAGGGAGGACTGACTACAAGCATGTTTTTTTATATCTAAATGATATATTGACGAACATTGGGATGGGGTAAATACATTTAATATGAAGGTAGGATAGACTTTTCCATAAGCATGTGCATTGCGTGTAAAGATCTCCTGATGAGTTGGCAGTACAGGTTTTGTCCATAAGTAATTTCCTCGCACTATGTGTTCGGTAGTAATGTTTCTAATAAGTAATGTTTTAATTAGGTATTTTAACCAATTTCATTTATACAAGTGTCATTTCGAGTTTATTTTAATATCTGCAGTATCACTTGTTTATTTTTATGGTTGAGAATCCTTTGAAAGAATAACATATAATCATGAACCGGCAAAATGTAATGGATTGTTCCTTGATTATTGACACACATTGATTATTGTATCCCACCTGTCAAGTTTTTTGTCTTTATCTCCATATGTCTTGGAAAAAATCCCATAGACCGATTTTAATATATATATATATATATATATATATATATATATATATATATATATATATATATGCTAGCTGTGCAGGATAATGATGACGGTGTATAATGATTTGATAGGATTGTGGAGACCCTGGACGTTGTGTTGGGACAGCATAGACGTAGCGACGAGAGTTTGCCATCCCGCCAGGTAATCAGCATTTCACGAGTGTTAGATCATGAGGATTACGACACTGACCTCATCACCAACGACATCTCACTCATGCGCCTCTCACAACCGGCCTCCTTGAACGAGAATGTGGCGCCCGCTTGTCGTCCCGAATCCATCTCGTACGCCGGCGAAACCGGTGTCGTCAGCGGATGGGGAACCCTCTACTCACGTAAGTTTATTTGTACACTAAGCGTATTACCGCCGGTTATAATTATTATAACCCCTCCTTGCATTTTGACAGGTCTCAACTGACATCTCCTGAAATGTGAGTTGCCTTGGGTCAGGTTCCTGCGACTTCATCCGGGATGGGCTTTTACACAGTCCGAGTTATCCCGCTCACTATAAAGCAGTTTCTGATAGATGGTGCTGGGACTGATACTTCGGAAAATTTCGTAAATAATGTCATATTCTTCGCGATCGGTGGGAAAAATGGAAGATGGACCCCTGATAATAAACTAGACATTGTTCTCGACACCTCGACATGCGTGGCTCCAGGGTAGTTGAGCGACTGTGGTTTAGTGTCACCACCAGTTAAAGTGTAGTTACTATAAGACACCGCCTGAAGAGCGCACAGCAGAGCCTTTAAGTTTCAACATCTTCTTGTCAGTGCCTCAGTAATAGACCTAATACTAAGTGCCCCCACAGATACCAGGGAAAACTATCTCATCTGTATAAGAACAGACAAGACTGATGAGTTATGTCAATGGCCTCCAACCTTCCGCCAGAGGTAGTTCTACTCTTATGTGTTCTGCTCTGCGTAAAGCGAATGGCCTCTGGTGTTATGCCAACCCGTAGCGACATCTACCGCAGAACAGACAGAATGAATAATTCTGATAACATTTTGGTGCCGGTCGATGACGACATCTAGCGGCTAAATACAGAAATTGTGTAAGGAAAAAGAAGTTCAAGTAGATATTTGAGGGGCGAAGCCAATGGGGGCTGGGGGGGGGGGCAGTGGGTTACCCCCGCTCAGTTTGACTTCAGGTTTCTATCGTTGTATCGCGTGTGTTCTCAGGTGGACCAAGCAGTGATGAACTCAGGTATGCCACGTTGCCAGTGACCACTGATGATGACTGCGTCGCAGCTCACGGTAGCGAGATCTACCCCGGCATGATGTGTGGAGGCCGCATTGGAAGCAACCCCACAGACACGTGCCAGGTGAGTCAGGTGTATCCTGCCTATATATCACAGGTTAAACAATTTATAGTCTGTTTCACCTGTGACTGCCTATTGATTTTTTTCGATTATTTTTTTAATTAATTATTATCACACGGTTTGAAACTGAAATAAGATTAAAGGTCTAAAGAGAGGATAGGAACTTCGGTACAAGAACTAGCATTTATGTTTTGCAACAGTATTGTTTTTCTAGGGCGTATGGCGAATTGACTTGGCTTCTGCCATTGGTTACAATCCTGGATTTGATTTTTAAAGGGACCTGTTCCGATATTTGACGTCTATTAACTGAAAATAATCCCTTGAATCTTTTTTTTCATAAAAATTGACCAAAAAAGCTGATCCTACCACACAAAGGATGTTCGTTTTGTTTATATCCATGTGGTGCCTGTATAACATTTGGGGGGGGGGGGGGGGGCTGCCGAAATCATCCACACATCAATAGGGATATCCGGCGGCAAAGGACGTTTGCAACTTGTGAACCTTTCTAAACATGGACCTCCTAGAGTTAATTTACATGTGCGCAGAGGAAGTGATATAACACATAAATTTTACAGAATTAAAAATAGGTGAACAAATATTTTAAAGAACATTAAATACACTAAATTACTACCAAGCAGCCTTTAAATGTAATTCTCATGCATGTGAACATTGCCCTTGACCTTCATCAGTTCTCATTCCTTGATTTTCACTGCATATCTAAAATACACTTAGTTTGCTTGGTAAGCCTTTTGTTCCATTCTGGTTAAATAAGCCTATGCTTCATTCCTTCGCTTCAGCTTTTTAAATATTTGTCAGTTATAAAAATATTGCCAACATTTCATTGTTCACCCATTCGTGGAACGAAACATAGTTAGTTACAGTGGTTAGTGTTGATTCCACAACAGGCAAATATATATATGTATATATATATATATATATATATATAAATATATATATTTATATATATATATATATATATATATATATATATATCATACAGTAGAAACTTTAACGAACAAACCCAGTGTAACTACCATCGCAAGAAACACCACGAAAGAAATCTCGTGACATGGGTATGTATTTATGTAATATACTAAAAATTTGATCTTCATATCGGTGTTATATATTTTAGAAGAAATTTTGAGAGACAGTAGAAAAAAAATAGCTCGGAAATTCTAACGTGGAAATATGTTTCATGATACCAGGACAATATTTTTTTATGAATTTCAAAGCTATAGTCAAAATATATATTTGCTGACGATATATTGACAAGAAAGAGACACGTGTTGGCACGCCTTGGTGAGAATTTAACCAAATGCCACGTGCCAATCCTCTGTTATCTAAATAACACTCTTTTTAAGATTTATGTTCCTGTACCTAGGGAGACTCCGGTGGGCCGCTTGCGGTAAAGAGGGACGGTCGCTTCTACGTGGTGGGCCTGGTGTCATGGGGACGTGGCTGCGCTGGAGATACGCCTGGCGTATACGCCAGAGTGTCTTATTATCATGCCTGGATCGATGCCAGACTCGATTAAGAAGCGGCCCAGTTGCAGCTCTGAAATAAACTTAATGCAAATGGATGATATGTGTATTTTTTTTATATTATGTTTTAGCATGAATCAGTTTGCTGAAGATACAGTTGCCTAATTAGTTCAGGCTCAGCAGAATAATGTACACTTTTACCTGTGCCAGGATCTATCATGTTTCATTTCAGTTGGTTGGTTGTTTAGTTGGTTGGTTTGTCCACCTGTAACTTCACTCAAAATGTTATAAATGGATTTTGATTGAATTTTGTGTGGCGATTCAAATAATATTTTGAAGGATAGGATCCTTTTTTTTTTATATTCAGAGACGGGGCATCATCCAGAGGTGACAGGGACTAGCTTTCTTCTGGTGGAAGAGCTGAGCTAATGCAACCAACAAGTTGCTGAACCGTGATACACATTTCTCCGGTGCGGAATTAATATATTTTCTTTTTTTCCAAAGTATACAAAAGTTTATGGAATTTGACCAAGATCTTGTTTATATTTCTGATCTGATGATCAAGAATAATGACAAAGGTTAATATGCGGTGTATGACAGCTTTTTAGTTCACTCTGTGAACTTATGCCATGGCGCAGCGTCCGCCGTCCACTGTCCACTGTCCACTGTCAACTGTCCACCGTCCACCGTCTGTTACCAAATATCTCAACAGCCACTTCAGCTACCTTCATGAAACTTTGTAGAATTACTGATGATTGGATGGACATCCAAAAATAAGCTTTTGGTGGCGCCACCTATGTTGACCTACTTTCTGTGGGACGAAATGGTCTTTACAACTTCTTTCAAGATAAGTCATAAAGTATTAAAATGTTGGCCTTCATATCATAGTCAACAGTTCCTTAGAGGAAGGGGAATAATTTGAGTATAAATTCAGTCAAGTCATATTCAAGATGGCGTCTCTACGGAACTTCAAATTCTGTTGATCGCAAAATATGACAGCTTGATGTGTTTCTATACATGATGTATGGTCTGTTACCAAATATATTATGGAACTGCTGCAGTCTTCAGTTTCAAATTTCACAGGAATATTGATCATGTGACTGCTAAATGATCTTGACCTCCAGGTGGCGCCACCTATGTTGACCTACTTTCTGCTGGACAAAATGGTCTTTTCAACTTCTTCCAAGATAAGTCACAAAGTATTGATATTTTTACCTTCATATCATAGTCAACAGTTCCTTAGAGGAAGGGAAATAATTTGAGTATAAATTCAGTCAAGTCATATTCAAGATGGCGTCTCTACGGAACTTCAAATTCTGTTGATCGCAAAATATGACAGCTTGATGTGTTTCTATACATGATGTATGGTCTGTTACCAAATATCTTAGGAACTGCTGCAGTCTTCAGATTCAAATTTCACAGGAATATTGATCATGTGACTGCTAAATGATCTTGACCTTCAGGTGGCGCCACCTGTGTTGACCTACTTTCTGCTGGACAAAATGGTCTTTTCAACTTCTTCCAAGATAAGTCACAAAGTATTGATATTTATACCTTCATATCATAGTCAACAGTTCCTTAGAGAAAGGGGAATAGTTTGAGTATAAATTCAGTCAAGTCATATTCAAGATGGCGTCTCTACGGAACTTCAAATTCTGTTGATCGCAAAATATGACAGCTTGATGTGTTTCTATACATGATGTATGGTCTGTTACCAAATATATTATGGAACTGCTGCAGTCTTCAGTTTCAAATTTCACAGGAATATTGATCATGTGACTGCTAAATGATCTTGACCTCCAGGTGGCGCCACCTGTGTTGACCTACTTTCTGCTGGACAAAATGGTCTTTTCAACTTGTTCCAAGATAAGTCACAAAGTATTGATATTTTTACCTTCATATCATAGTCAACAGTTCCTTAGAGGAAGGGGAATAATTTGAGTATAAATTCAGTCAAGTCATATTCAAGATGGCGTCTCTACGGAACTTCAAATTCTGTTGATCGCAAAATATGACAGCTTGATGTGTTTCTATACATGATGTATGGTCTGTTACCAAATATCTTAGGAACTGCTGCAGTCTTCAGATTCAAATTTCACAGGAATATTGATCATGTGACTGCTAAATGATCTTGACCTTCAGGTGGCGCCACCTGTGTTGACCTACTTTCTGCTGGACAAAATGGTCTTTTCAACTTCTTCCAAGATAAGTCACAAAGTATTGATATTTATACCTTCATATCATAGTCAACAGTTCCTTAGAGAAAGAGGAATAGTTTGAGTATAAATTCAGTCAAGTCATATTCAAGATGGCGTCTCTACGGAACTTCAAATTCTGTTGATTGCAAAATATGATAGCTTGATGTGTTTCTATACATGATGTATGGTCTGTTACCAAATATCTTAGGAACTGCTGCAGTCTTCAGTTTCAAATTTCACAGGAATATTGATCATGTGACTCCTAAATGATCTTGACCTCCAGGTGGCGCCACCTGTGTTGACCTACTTTCTGCTGGACAAAATGGTCTTTTCAACTTCTTCCAAGATAAGTCACAAAGTATTGATATTTTGGCCTTCATATCATAGTCAACAGTTTCTTAAAGGAAGAGGAATAATTTGAGTATAGATTCAGTCAAGTCATTTTCAAGATGGCATCTCTACGGAACTTCAAATTCTGTTGATTGCAAAATATGATAGCTTGATGTGTTTCTATACATGATGTATGGTCTGTTACCAAATATCTTAGGAACTGCTGCAGCCTTCTGTTTAAAATTTCACAGGAATATTGATCATGTGATTGCTAAATGATTTTGACCTCCAGGCGGCACCACCTGTGTTGACCTACTTTCTGCGGGAAAAATTGTCTTTTCAACTTCTTCCAAGATAAGTCACAAAGTATTGATATTTTGGCCTTCATATCATAGCCAACAGTTCCTTAGAGGAAGGGGAATAATTTGAGTACAAATTCAGGCGAGTCATTTCCAAGATGGCGTCTCTACCTAACTTCAGATTCTGTCGATCGCAAAATATGACAGCTTGATGTGTTTCTATTCATAATTTATTGTCTGTTACCAAATATCTTAGGAACTGCTGCAGCCTTCAGTTAAAAATTTCACAGGAATATTGATCATGTGACTGCTAAATGATTTTGACCTCCAGGTGGCACCACCTGTGTTGACCTACTTTCTGCGGGAAAAAATGGTCATTTTAACTTCTTCCAAGATAAGTCACAAAGTATTGATATTTTGGCCTTCATATCATAGTCAACAGTTCCTTAGAGGAAGAGGAATAATTTGAGCATAAATTCAGGCGAGTCATTTTCAAGATGGCGTCTCTACGGAACTTCAAATTCTGTTTATCGCAAAATATGACAGCTTGATGTGTTTCTATATTTGATGTATGGTCTGTTACCAAATATCTTAGGAACTGCTGCAGCCTTCTGTTTCAAATTTCACAGGAATATTGATCATGTGACTGCTTAATGATTTTGACCTCCAGGTGGCGCCACCTGTTTAGCTACTTTCAGCAGGCTGTAATGGTGTTTTTCTGCTTTTATCCAAAATATGTCATTAAGTATTTATTTGTTATAATCCACAAAAACAGAGTCTCCTCTAGGACCTTTGGACTGATCTTTCCAAAACCTGGCATACTTGTTCCCTCACCTATGAAGTTGTAGGTAACAATGATGGAGAACCTTTCTGTGCAGTACAAACCTTGGTTTCTTTTATATAACAAACCTCAATTTCAGGAGTGATTCGTATTTAGCTGCAATTTTGCATATTCATAGATCTTAGACTCCTCCATCTTGTATTCAAGACTTGTGGCGCCATCTGCAATAGTTTTCCTATGGCGTCATTCGTCACATTTGCTGTGGTCGAAAATTGCCTACAATACTTTTTGCGGAGTGTCCAACTTTGCATTTGCCATCTGTTTGTCTTAGTGGTTGTTCAGTGTATTGGGTTGAAATTGTGCATGTCCATGGATCTTCGTCACCTCCATCTCGTAAACAAGACTGGTGGCGCCATCTGCAATCATTTTCCTGTGGTGTCCATTCATACATTTGCTTTGGGGGATTGCTCATATCCCAGGAGTATTCATTGTCTGAAATTTGGCATGTGCAGTCATCTTGGAAAGATTTCTCATAAACCAGATAGGTGGCGCCACCTACCTTGTGCAATAGGACAATGTCTACTTGGAAAGGGATGAATGGTATTTTCACATTCATTTTTTTTTAATCACCTGCCAAATTGCACAGTAATTCACAGAGTGAACATTAGACCCCTGGGTCTCTTGTTGTTTTTATTGTTTGTTTATTTTGCATCTGAATTGCAATATATTTGCAATAAAAGGTAAATGATACTAACATCAGATATGCTATTTTTATGTAAATAGGTAATATTTTCTCATTTTTTTTGTCGATATATGCCCTCTCCGAAGGCTGCCGAGGTTTGCACATGCTTCATCCAATGTTAGAACAGTATTTTATTAAAATAATGCTAATATCATCTGCTCTTTCTGTTGATCTGAGGTAACTACACATGGATATGAAATATCCTGGGTAAGAGGAATATTTAAAAAAAAGTTGATTGGGCATGTAACAGTTCTGAATTTTAACCTTTGCAGGAATGCATCCTCAAGGGATAATGTCCGAAAATAATGTCGTAAAAGTACTTATTTGAAAATACTATCAATATTCAATTAAGCCATTTCTAGTAACGAGGAAGGAAATAGTTCAACATCATTGTAATCAAAACAAAGATGGACAGACAAGGAGAGAAATAACCCAAAAGCATTCAATCTATGTAAAAATGGACAAACGGGAGAGAAATACATGTAGTTCAACATCATCCAATAAAAAAAACTAAGATGGACGGACAAGGAGAGATAGTCCAATAGCATCAAATCCAGCTAAAATGACAAACAGAGAGAATAATATTTCAACATTATCCAATCTTAACTAAGATGGAGAGAGAGGGTGATAGATAGTTCAACAGCTTTCAGCCCCAGCTAACATTGACATACAGGGGAAAAAAAAGTCCAACATCATTCAGTCCAAACTTAGATAGACAGACCGGAAGAGAGATAGTAAACATATACAATCCAAACTGAGATAAACGGACATGTAGAGAGATAGTGGAACACTATACAGCTCAAGCTAAAATGGACAAACAGGAAGAGAAATAGTTTAACTTCATCCAATCCAAGTTAAGACGGACACAAAAAAAGGAGAGAGATTGTCCAACAGCATCCAATCAAAGCTATTCGTAAGAAGCACCATTGCACTAAATTATGTTAAATCGCATAATACATACGAAAGTTATGGTCCACAAACGAAATGACAGATGGATAGTCCAATGTCCAAACAGTTTTCCATAATGTAGAAAGCGGGGGGGGGGGGGGGTCATTTTAGCCTAGACTGGTTGATGTTCGATTATCTCTCTCTCACCCCGTATTTTCATGTTAGCTTGAACTGGATACTGTTGCACTATCTCTCTCCCTGTTTGTCCATCTTAGTTTGGATTGGATGATTTTGAACTGTCTCCCGTTGTTCATCTTAGCTTAGATTGAACGTGGTCTATTTCCTCCTCGTTTCTCACTCTTAGCTTGGATTGAATGTTGTTGGACAATCTCTCTCCCTGTCTGTCCATCTTAATTTGGATTGGATGATGTTGAACTATTTCTCTTCCCTTGCGTCCTTATAAGCATAGATTTGCACTATTGGATTGTCTCTCTACCTGTCTGACCATCTGATCTTGGATTGAGTGCTGGTCTATTCCCTCCTCGTCTTTTAGTCTTAGCTTGGATTGGATGATGGTAAACTATCTCTCTCCCGGTCTGTCCATCTAAGTTTGGACAGGTCACTTTTGCGCTATTTCTCTCCCCGTCTGTCAAACTTTCCATGGCTTGGATGGTGTTGGACTATTCCTCCCCCTGGCTGCCTATCTTAGTTAAGATTGAATGATGTTGGACTATCTCTCTCACTGTATTGTAATCTTAGTTGAGACTGGATGATGTTAGACTGTTTCTCTTCCCGTTTGTCAACCTTAGCTCGGATTTGGTAGTACTCGACTATCTCTCTCCATGTGTGTCCCTCCTAATTTGGATTGAATGATGCTCACATCATCTCTCTCCCTGTCTGTCAATCTTAGTTTGGATCGGATGCTGTTGGACTTTCTATCTCCCGGTCTGTCCATCTAAGTATGGACTGAATGATGTTGGACTTTCTCTTTCCCTGTATGTCCATCTTATCTTGGGCTGGAAGCTGTTGGACTATCTCTCATCCTGACTGTCTATCTTATCTTGGATTGAGTGTTGGTGCAAAATCTCCTCTTTCTCAGTCTTACCTTGGATTGGATGTTGGTGGACTATCTTTCTCCCGGTCTGTCCATCATAGTTTGGACAGGTTACTTTTGTTCGTTCTCCCTATCTGTCAGTCTTACCATGGTTTGGATGCTGTTGGACAATTTCTCCCCTGTCTGCTTATTTTAGTTTCGATTTGATGATGTTGGACTATCTCTCTCCCTGTCTGGCCATCTAAGTTTAGACTGGATAATGTTGGACTATCTCCCTCCCTGTCTGGTCATCTTAGTTTAGACTGGATTATATCGCACTGTTTCTATCCCAGTTTGTCCACCTTAGCTTGGACTAGATGCTGCTGGACTATCATTCTCCATTTGTGTCTATTCTAGCTTGGATTGAATGATGCTTACTATCTCTCTCCCTACCTGTCAATCTAAGTTTGGATTGAATGTTGTGGTTCTTTCTCTCTCCCGATCCATCCATCTAAGTTTTGACTGAATAACGTTGGACGATCTCTCTCTCCTTTGTCTGTCCATCTTAGTTTGGATAAGATGATGTTGAACTTTTTCTCTCCCCGTTTGTCCATTTTACTTGGGACTGGAAGCTGTTGCACTATTTCTCCCTGTCTGTCGATCTTCATATGGATTGGATAATGTTGAACTATTTCTCTAACCGTGTGTCCTTTTTAGCATGCAATGGGTGCTATTGGATTGTCTCTCTCTTTGTCTGTCCATCTAAGTTTGCATTGAGTGTTGGTCCAATATCTCCTCTTTTTCAGTCTTAGCTTGGATTGGATGTTCCTGGACTGTCTCTCTCCCGGATTGTCCAACCAAGTTGAAAGGTCACTTTTGCACTGTTTTTCTCCCTGTATGTCAGTCTAACCATGCATTGGATGCTGTAGGAATATCTCTCCCCTTGTCTGCCTATCTTAGTTTGGTTTGGATGCTGTGGGACTATCCCTCTCCCTGTCTGCCTATCTTAATTAGATTGGATGATGTTGGATTTTCTCTCTCCCTGTGTGGCCTTCTTAGTTTAGATTGGATGATTTTGGACTGTTTCTATCCCATTTTTCCACCTTAGCTTGGATTGGGTGCTGCTAGACTATCTCTCCATGTGTGTCCATCCTAGCTAGGATTGAATGATACTTATCATCTCTCTCTCAGTCTGTCAATCTTAGTTTGGACTGGATGCTGTTGGACTTTCTTTCTCCCAGTCTGTCCATCTAAGTTTGGACTGAATGACGTTGCACTTTTTCTGTCCCTGTATGTCCATTTTAGTTTGGATTGGAAGATGTTGATCTATTTCTCTCCCCGTGTGTCCTTTTTTTAGCATGGAATTGGTGCTGTTGGATTGTCTCTCTTCCGGACTGTACATCCAATTTTGGATTGAATGCTGGTCTATTCCCTCCTCTTCTCTCAGTCTTAGCTTGGATCTGATGTTGCTGGACTATCTCTCTCCCTGTCTGTCGAGTTTAGGTTAGATTGGATGATGCTGAGCTATTTCTCTCCCTGTGTGTCCTTTTTAGCATGGACTTGGTGCTGTTGGATTGTCTCTCTTCCAGACTGTCCATCCTATCTTGGATTGAGTGTTGGTTAATTTCACTCCTTGTCTCTCAGTCTTAGCCTTGATCGGACGTTGCTGGACCATCTCTCTCCTGGTCTGTCCGGCTTATTTTAGATTGGATGATGCTGGACTTTCTCTTTCCCTGTATGTCCATCTCAACTTGAAATGGATGCTGTTGGACTAACGAACCCCCTTTCTGTTTTTCTGACGGTGCGTCATGTAAATCCTATCTACATTTATGATAACTGGCTTTTTAATATTACCTTACCATTTGCACAAAGTTCACCCTACAAAGTAGCTGTAATAGGAATCCTATTGCCTAATTGATCTTCAAACATGATCTACTGATAATTTGTTTTTCAATGATTACTTATTTAAATATTTTCTCATTTCACTTTAATTTGGCTTTCTGCAAGCCTGGTTGTCTGTTAACGCAATTTGTAATGTCTTTCCATAAGAGAATGCTTCCATCAAATTCATTACACCATTTTTTTCGATGATAACGTACCATTTTCTTCTAGAATTACCACTGTCAATCCATTTGGGTGCAGCAGGAATGAGATGGCATTTTGTCTGTCTGTTGGCCCCTCTGATAAAGTTCACATTTTAGACTGGCCAGTAGTCCATCATATATATTTGCTCGTCCATCTGACGGTCCATTTACTGTCTTCACTATCCATCGGATTCTGAATGATAAGTAAGCTTAATATTATCCTGTTTCATTCAAGATTGGTTATTCACAGGATCACCTTGAAAGATAACCTTTTGACCTGTATGTCCATATGTCAAACGTCCGTCCGGCATTTTGCTGTCTATATATTTGTTTTTGGATGGTAGGTTTAATACCCGATTTTAACTTTGAGCAATAGATCACTTTTGAAGAGCCTTGATGTGATTGCCCTCTGCCTGTGCTCCAGCTCTGCTGACAGTTGGTCAACTTGGATCCACTGTGTCTGTCACGGTCTTATAATCGAAATAAAATATACGCTGTCATGCTGATGACAAATTTTGCTTAAATTTTGTAACATTTGGTTTGAATATAGCACAGTGATTGTTGCCTAAAGGTAGCGTCCCTGGCAAAATCCCCTTGAATATAAATCAGCTTTAAGTTTAT
Organism: Sipunculus nudus; assembly: GCA_026874595.1. Lineage (NCBI taxonomy): Eukaryota > Metazoa > Annelida > Sipuncula > Golfingiida > Sipunculidae > Sipunculus > Sipunculus nudus. The sequence continues at coordinate 47,392,749 of CM049309.1, forward strand.
TAAAAATAAATATTAGATCCACGCAGAATGTACCATTTCATACCCGATGTATTGTTTTTTCCTAGGGTATATGTATTTATGATAAATAATAAAAGGAACCGTTCGGCTGGTCCATCCGTCCTTTTTGTTTGATAAAACTGTATTTTTGCTGCGCCTTTACCCTAAATACATTATTATCATTCTCATAAGTAGAACCGGTCTTATCTTAAGATAAAAATAGAACTGTCAGGGGAAAAAGTACGTGAGACAATACCCGCACCCTGTAACAAAGAACACCTGCAAACATTTGTGACACCTGGCAGGGCAGGGGGTGTATATATAAACATGCTTCTAATAATAGTCTTCCCATTCAGCGACAAGGTATACGTTAACAATGAAGTTCCTCCTGGTTCTGCCCGTGCTCCTGGCCACCGCATATGGCTGGCTGAGTAAGTTTTTTCCATACATTGACAAAATTCTCCATTGTAATAAAACTATTCGTGAAAGATAAATACAAATATAATGTTTATCACAGCGAGGCATCTTTACCTAATTCTATTTATAAGTGATGTAGTTTGCATCAGTTTTTATGGTTTTGATGCTAGGTTACAGAAAATTACTGAAGAAAACATTTTTCTCTAACTACATGATACATTAGAGAATTTTAGCTAGAACACTTGTACCTGTAGACAAAACATGATGAACGGTATGTAAGTCTTACCTAAAACAACCATACCTGTAAATTGGACGTAATGGCCTGTATAAGCGTGACAGCAGTAACATCCATACCTCCACACTAGACAGGACATGATGCACAGTAAGAGAGTCTCAATTAGAAATGCGGTACATGTAGAGAGGACATGATGGACGATATGAGAGTCTTAACTAGAACTCCCTTACCTGTAGACATGTAATGGTTGTAATGAGGGTCTTAGCTAGAAATCCCGAACTAGTAGACAGGATACGACGGTTGGTATGAGGGTCTTAGGTAGAAATCCTGAACCAATAGACAGGATATGATGGTTGGTATGAGTGTCTCAGCTAGAAAGCCAGTATTTGTACACAGGATATTATGTTTATCATGACTTTGCAACTTGTATGCTAAAAACGGAACCGGGTGTACCACAGGATTATCAGCATTGACCATGAACTTCGCCATTTTGAACGGCTATTTCGTCATTTTCAAACAGAGTTAGTTTTAGCGTAAGGAAAACAATAACAAGCCGTGTAGGACAAAACAGACATTTTGCACTACGCATTATTAGGCTGGTTTACAACTTCCATACCGTTAGGACAGCAAAACATGATGTCCCCATGGACCTTTCACCTGTCGTGAGTGCAGAACCCTAGGTTATATTCGTGTCGCGAGTGCAGTGGCCTCGATGGAGCCTCTTTATTAATGGATGGAATGACAGCCTTAGCTTAAACTCTGTAAACTATCGAACCTGTGTTTATTAATCAAATTATCCTCATTTCAAAATATTTAAGGCCATCCTGTATTCAGGTCCATTCAGTTTCCGGGTTCTGCCTTTCCTTAAAACATACAGAGAGAGTATACAACCCTCAATGTCAAAGACGCTTTATTGCTTTTAACATTCCTTTCATATGATAGCTCATGAAGTACTGGTCAATACTTTATTAAAATCTACCCTTAAGCCTCAAAGACTGCGTGAATACCAAATATATGAAAAATATGCAAATTTATGACGATTACTTTGGATGAATTACTTTACAGGTGATTGTGGTAGGAGCAAGTACCCGGATGCCGGCGAGTCCGGCTTTGGGACTCCTTACGTTGTGGGCGGAAGAGAGGCGAGACAGGGAGAGTACCCTTATCAGGTAGGTCGTTAATCTTACGCTGTCTACCCCTAAGGTACAAATTGAACCGCTTGACATAAGAGTTCACCTCACAGATGGTTGGACAGAATTCTCCAGGTACGTTTTGGGCACATGTTTCTTGTGTAGCATGAAGACACCATATAGCCCCTGCATATTACAATGAATAAAGATTCCTAGACCCCACTGGGACAAAATTACTGTCGAATAAGTATAAAAGACAACATGGGCACCTACTGTAAATAAAATGAGATATTGCTTCCTCTCCACACGCCGATCCTTGGAATCTGCGATGTATGACGAAAAGGATGTTTATGAAAATGAGGGTCTATCCTCGAAAGTGATTTGCATAGATTCCCCACCAAATTTGTATGTTATTCCCATTGGGTCGAATAAGTATAAAAGACAACATGGGCACCTACTGTAAATAAAATGAGATATTGCTTCCTCTCATCACGCCGATCCTTGGTATCTGCGATGTATGACGAAAAGGAGGGTCTATCCTCGAAAGTGATTTGCATAGATTCCCCACCAAATTTGTATGTTATTCCCATTGGGTCTGTCTGACGATCCATAAATTAGATTCTCACGGTACCACGCTGTAGCGCTTGCACCCCCGAGACTGTGTCAAGCGGCACAAACTGTACCTATGTACCACATGCACTAAGTTCTAAATACCTTTCCAGACTCTCTTTGCGTACGTTTTAAATACGCTCTATACACAGCTCATTGCTGCATCGGGTATTTGTGTTACGCGCTGTTTGCATTTGGCTTGGTGTGCTGGGATCGGCCAAGGGAGGAAGATAGTGCCACACGCTTTGCAAAGGAGCAACTGATCAGCTAATCCAGTGTGTTGACAGAGAAACATTTATACTTGTTTCTTAAATACACTGCCTAAGTAGCGGTAAGCAGGCCCGTAGCCGGAGGCCTTGTAAAAAATTCAAAAAGCAAATAGAGAGTTTATTTGATTTTGAGCCCATTTTGCGAAATCCGCCAGCCGTGCTTAGATCACACCGAACCGAGTTTATCAGGAGGCGACGCCGATATTTCATAAATTGAAAGTGATCCGAAGTGATCCGAGTGGTGCAGCTCAGTTTTGGCTTGAGAAAAAATGCATACTGAAAGATAAATCTGTTACAATTAAAATGCCCGAAACATATATAGACTAGTACAAGGTTCGTATTGTTGAATTTGATGCTGACTGACAAAGTCGAAGCTCCTTGCTGAATGCTGTATCTTTGATACATGACAATTATAAATTGTTTTCATAAAGTGAAGACCTCCCTGCTTTGTCGTTCTATAAAGCTATTACAGTTGTGATATTTCAAGGGCTAAACTGAAGAACAACATTTTTAAGTTTGGGTTTCGTTAATTTTTGTTTCTTGTCGCTGAATGGTAACGGTGTGATTGTTCAAGTATGGAAGCGTTGGCTTATGAAACCTGCAGGATAAACTATACTCGATATTTAATCACAATGTGAGATGTAACACACTAGTGAAACGTACAATGGATGCAACACGTCTCACGTAATGGTAAAATAAAACGGGTACTTTGTAACATTGTCGAATGAAAAGGCTTTCCGCTCGGTTAAAGCCAGCCGACATGTTGCAAGTCGTAACACACTAGTTAAATGTACAATGGATGCAACACGTCTCACGTAATGGTTAAAATAAAACAGGTACTTTGTAACATTGTCGAATGAAAAGACTTTCCGGTCGGTTAAAGCCAGCCGACATGTTGCGAGTCGTAACACACTAGTTAAATGTACAATGGATGCAACACGTCTCACGTAATGGTTTAAATAAAACAGGTACTTTGTAACATTGTCGAATGAAAAGACTTTCCGGTCGGTTAAAGCCAGCCGACATGTTGCGAGTCGTAACACACTAGTTAAATGTACAATGGATGCAACACGTCTCACGTAATGGTTTAAATAAAACAGGTACTTTGTAACATTGTCGAATGAAAAGACTTTCCGGTCGGTTAAAGCCAGCCGACATGTTGTGAGTCAACCCAAGAAACTTGACTAACTACTAAGGTCAGCCGTCAGCATTTGTGTGGCTAACACGGACCGGGCTCTTATTTGTTTGGCTACCAATTGCATTTTGCGAACGGTGCATCCGTCTTTATAGACGTCTATGAGAATATATATATATATATATATATATATATATATATATATATATAACAATTATGTATATATATACACATATATATATATATAGTTGAATATGTCACTCAGAGACGCTGAAAAAAGGTATATATATATATATATATATATATATATATATATATATATATATATATATATATATATATATACAAACTCATCCCCCCTCCCCACCCTAGGAGAAAAATTGACGCCATTGCATATCTTTTTCAATTTTAGGTATCTCTTCGCAGAGTGGGATCTCACTTCTGTGGGGGCGTTATCATTAACAACAACTGGGTCCTAAGTGCTGCTCACTGCACTACGGGAGAGTAAGTCCAGGTTTTATAACCGTTCCTGTGTGTTTAAAAATTGTGAAGGTAATCGTCTCAATGTTTTATGCTGAACTGTTAACCTTAGTACATCTGGAGAGTACCATTTCGGTTTTGGACTTCGTGACAGGACTATTTCTTTTATGGTCTTCTTGGCAGGGCGGTAACACTTGTTTCCTGTCGTTTTTATTTTATATCCAGTGTCAGCCTGGCCCGGTGTCCACCGCACCTGCGGGTCCTTGGTGTGTGATCATGTTAATTCCTGTTGAACTAGAATTTAGGTGTCCATAACCCATGAATTAATCGGACAGGAAGTCATTCTTTATGTAATAAATTCAAGATCGGGATCTGGTTTGGACCAATCAGGTATATATATACACCACAAATCTCAAGCCCTTTTAATTCAACAGATCAGCTGGAGATGTCACTGTAGCTGTCGGACAACACGTGCGCTCTGACGACAGTGAACCTTCTAAAGTCATCCACAGAGTAGATCGTATAATCGACCATGAGAACTATGACTCTGCCTCCATTTCCAACGACATTTCTCTTTTGAGAATGAGCGACGCCATTTCCATGAACGACGACGTACAGCCGGCCTGCAGACCCAATACTGAATCTTACGAAGGTCAAACAGGCATTGTCAGCGGATGGGGCGCCATTTTCTCTGGTACGTACACGCTCATGGCATACTGAATTTTTCCATTACGCAATTTATAAGTTATGCTTGGGCAAAAAAAAATCTTTGAAGATTTTTTTACAAATTTTCAAACCTTTTTTTTTCTCTAGAATATTTATTTATCAGCCCCCAGTCCATAGGTACCTATATGTTCCCCGGTAAATGGTATATTTATGCCCCCGCCACAAAGTGGCTGGGGCATATAGTTTTACCCATGTCTGTCCTTCCGTCATTCCGAAATCAAACCGTTGTACGGACTTTTTTTCGCAATGCCTGCAGATATTGGCCTGATTTTTGTCGTGTGGGCAGATAATGACCAGTTACAGATCGAGTTCGCGTTTCGTCCCGGTTGACTTACTTTTGACAATTTTACGGCTCCTTAACTTAGAAAATTTCATGAAAATAGAAATTTTCATGACAAATACACATGTACGGACTTTTTTTTTACAATGCCTGCAGATATAGGCCTGATTTTTTATGTGTTGGCAGATAATGACCAGTTACAGATCGAGTTCGCGTTTCGTCCCGGTTGACTTACTTTTATCCGTTTTACGGCTCCTAAACTTAGAAAATTTCATGAAAAATAGAAATTTTCATGACAAATACACATGTAATGACTTTTTTTCGCAATGTCTGCAGATATTAGCCTGATTTTTGTCGTGAAGGCAGATAATGACCAGTTACATATCGAGTTCGCGTTTCGTCCCGGTTGACCTACTTTTAACCATTTTATGGCTCCTTAACTTAGAAAATTTCATGAAAAATAGAAATTTTCATGACAAATACACATGTACGGACTTTTTTCACAAAGCCTGCAGATATTGGTCTGATTTTTTATGTGTGGGCAGATATTGACCAGTTACAGATCGAGTTTGCGTTTTATGCCAGTTGACCTACTTTTGACCCGTTTACGGCTCCTGCACATAGAAAATTTCATGAAAAATAGAAATTTTCATGACAAATACACATGTACGGATTTTTTTTCGCAATGCCTGCAGATATTGGCCTGATTTTTGTCGTGTGGGCAGATAATGACCAGTTACAGATCGAGTTAGCGTTTCGTACCGGTTGACCTACTTTTGACCATTTTACGGCTCCTTAACTTAGAAAATTTCATGAAAAATAGAAATTTTCATGACAAATACACATGTACGGACTTTTTTCGCAATGCCTGCAGATATTGGCCTGATTTTTGGTGTGTGGGCAGATATTTACCAGTTACAGATCGAGTTTGCGTTTCGTCCCAGTTGACCTACTTTTGATCATTTTACGGCTCCTGAACATAGAAAATTTCATGAAAAATAGAAATTTTCATGACAAATACACATGTACAGACTTTTTTTTTTTTGCAATGCCTGCAGATGTTGGCCTGATTTTTGGTGCGTTGGCAGATAATGACTAGTTACAGATCGATATCACGTTTCGTCCCAGTTGATCACTTTTGACCGTTTGACGGTGCCCTAACATAGATAATTTCATAGAAAATATAAATTTTCATGACAAGTGCACATGTACGGACTTTTTTTTCGCAATGACTGCAGATACGGGCCTGATTTTTGGTGTGTGGGCAGATAATGACCATCTACAGATCAAGTTCTTGTTTTGTCCCAGTTGACCTACTTTTGACCATTCTACTGCTCCTGAACATAGAAAATTTCATGAAAAATAGAAATTTTCATAACAAATGCATATGTACGGACTTTTTTCCGCAATGCCTGCAGATACCACCCTGATTTTTTATGTGTGGGCAGATAATGACCAGTTACAGATCGAGTTCGCGTTTCGTCCTCGTTGACCTACTTTTGACCAGACGACAACTCCTGAACTTAAAAAATTTTACAAAATTTAACAAATGTTTCTAATTTGCCCCAGGCGGGGGCATTCGTGTCGTTCTGACACATCTAGTTTTTTATTTGGTATACCCGAAGAGTCATAGTATTGGTGAGGGGGAAACAACGGACACCCTTGAGCACGCATTTTGTGTGTACTCACAGAGGAGTAAAACAATAAAAAGATTAATTTTAAACCCTTTTTCATAAAAATATCCAAAGTTTAACTCCAAAGTGCGTTATGCATTGACAACGTACCTGTACATTTGAAAGATACGTAGAGATGAAAGCATTGCTTTAATGCACTGCTTAAGGAATTGTTGGATTTTTTATGGACAAGTATGATACCACTGTCAGAAGGTAAAGCAGGTTACATTTCTTAATTCTGACCTGACGTTTAACGTAGGTAAGGCTATGATTTGAGCGTTCAGCGCTGAAATACTTTCCAGCCTGATTTTGAGGCTGGAAGAATGGGTTGTGGCTCTTTAGTGCTGGACGCTGAACGGCATGGGGCTTTGGTGGCGGGTGTGTGTGAGGCCCGTCAGCATTCAGTTCTGGACTAGTAAGCTCCCAAATTTACATCTAAAACAAGTAACACCACAGTCGCTGCGCATCCTATCAGGAAAGGCACTGTGGCGCACATTCAGACACTTGATTAATACAATGAGTAGTGCCATGGAGAAAGAATATCTCAAATTCAGGTCTCCATGTTAGTACCCAATTGTTTAATCCACATTTATGGTGGTAGTATCCAAATCCTCTTTCTATTGCTTATGACCTAGTCTATTTCACCCTACGCATTTTCTACCGAGATTTAAACTGACTTAAACTACAGGATTTAACCAAATGAGGTTGCAGTAAAAGTTTGAAAGCACAGCCACAATGATTTATTTCGTGTCACCTGCGGGCCCCAGAACGTTTGATGTTAATATGTAATCGACAACATTTCTCCGAGTGGCTTCTGTTTACCTAAGAGAAACGCACAGAATGAACACGATACTGTAATTAATATACCTTTGCATGTGCTTAGCGGTAATAACTCATGGCGATCTGAATCTCTGTTTCATTGATTTAAGCAGATATTAACCCTTGAAAGGTTAGGTCGATATCCAGTTAATGAATATAGTACATGAAATAACACAATATACTATAAACATGTAAACCGACACAATTGGATCGTATTTATCAACAAACATAAAACAACATGTAAAACATGTGAAAAAGAGATACTTAACCTACAAACCTGGGTGTCATCGCTTGGAAACTTTTGTATGCAGCCAAAATGAACCGGTATCACAAATTGTTGCAAATGATTAAGTACTCCTCCTCAATATAAAATAATTTATTCAACCTTGCCTCCATACAGGTGGACCTGGCTCCGATGCACTTCGCTCTGCCCTCGTCCATTCAATCATGAGTGACGATATGTGTCACATTTCCTTCCCTGGACAGATCTACGAAGGCATGGTGTGTGCTGGACAACTGGGTTCAAATCCTACTGATACTTGCCAGGTAACCTTAACCTTTTTTTTCAAATAAATTTTTGTTAAATTTAGCTAAATAGATAATAAGACGTTTTTATCATTCAGCCATTTATTGATGCGGCGTCCATATGGCGTCCGTCTGTAAGTCATCTGAGCTATAGCGATCACTCTTTGTCCGTCGTCCGTCGGTCTGTCCGTCCGTTAACCAGGCACAAATCGTAACCGCTGGACCTAAAAAAGTCAAAAATTTCATACAAAAACTTCATGATCATGGTCATGATTTTTGGCATACATATTGATCATGGGATGTTCCATCAAATCCTGCAGACTGGTGGCGCCACCTGTATTTTTCGATTTTTAACGAATTGTTTTCTTTAATTTTTTGAGACCTTTTAAATGTGATCCTCTGTTAACAGGGCACAAATCCTAAAGACTGGACCTAGAATCTTCATTCTTGACACATTGAGAGACCTATGAAAAGTCTCCATGGAAACCTGAAATAAGGTGTCTGTTACCCATATCCATTGAGCTGTAGGGCTCCCAATTACCCCCCCCCCCCTGAATAATAGAAAATTCGATAAAAAAAAACTGCAACATCTCATTACATGTAACTACATTACTGATGGTCATGATTTCTGGCATACATATTAATCAAGATGTGTTCCATCAGTTCCTGCAGACTGGTGGCGCCACCTGTATTTTTCAAATTTTTACAATTTTTTTTTCTCTATTTTTGAGACCTTTAAGGATGTAGTTATCTGTCAACAGGGTACAAATCGTAACGACTAGACCTAGAATCTTCATTCTTCTCATGCAGGGAGGTCCATGAAAAGTTTCTGTGGAAACATGAAATAAGGTCTCTGTTTCCCATATCCTTCAAGCGATAGGACTCCGAAGTATCCCTCAGAATAATGGAAAATTTGATACAAAAGCTGAAGTATCTGAACAACTAATGCAGAGATCATTCTTTTCATGGATATTGATTATGGAGTGTTTCATCAGTTTCTGCAGACTGGTGGTGTCACCTATATTTTATTCAATTTTTCCCTCTATTTTTGAGACCTTAAAGGATGCTGTCATCTGTTAACGCGGCACAAATTGTAACAACTGGACCTAGAATCTTTATTCATGTTATGCAAGGAGGCCGATGAAAAGTGTCTGTGGAAACCTGAAATTAGGTCTCTGTTACCCATATCCTTCAAGCTATAGGACTCCGAAGTATCCCTCAGAATAATGGAAAATTTGATACAAAGGCTGAAGTATCTGAACAACTAATGCAGAGATCACCATGATTCTTTGCATGGATATTGATTATGGAGTGTTTCATCAGTTTCTGCAGACTGGTGGTGCCACCTTTATTTTATTCAATTTTTCGATTTTTTTCTCTATTTTTGAGACCTTTAAGGATGCTGTCATCTGTTAACGCGGCACAAATTGTAACAACTGGACCTAGAATCTTCATTCTTGTTATGCAAGGAGGCCGATGAAAAGTGTCTGTGGAAACCTGAAATTAGGTCTCTGTTACCCATATACTTCAAGCTATAGGACTCCGAAGTATCCCTCAGAATAATGGGAAATTTGATCCAAAAGCTGAAGTATCTGAACAACTAATGCAGAGATCACAATGATTCTTTGCAAAGTGTTTTTATTAGTTTCTGCAGACTGGTGGAGCCATCTATATTTTTTTTAAAGTTTACGCATTTTTTTCTCTATTTTTGAGATATAAATACAGACACAATCTTGGTCTGTTGGTTAATCTGTTTGATGCTTCAGTTGAATGGGTATATACTACCTTTCAGATGATAAAATTTCCTTTTGCGAATCTCTTCCCAGTCAGCTGAGCGTCATGACCCATGGGTCACTTGTTAAATCTTCTTCTCCTTTGTTTCCTGGCCGATTTTGATATTCTTTGTGTATCTGATAGGGCTTAGAAATTACTGCACAGAATTTTATATTAACTGTGCCAATTTTTATATATCACCAAAATGGTTCTATTCCTAAATTTCATAATTAATATATAAAAATTTCTGGACATATATTGTCGTACCCATTAAAATTTAAAATTACAATACTGTCCTCGCGACCTAAGTATTCCCTGAAGTGTTTGGATAAAATATGGATAAAAGGTTTTCGTTCATTTTCAACTTAATGAGTTACAACTGAAATTATTCGATGAGTACCTTGCAAATTAATCCTTAAACTGTCCTTTATAAAATCCTTTAAATTTATAATTAAGACAATCGGATAACAATTCTGTTCATCAGAAGTATATGAAAATGATCTAACATCTCCATTTCACTCCGGTGGTAGTAATACCATTAACCAAACGTCTACTGCTAAAAAACTAGGAGTCATTACGGATACTAATGTTTGAATGGGGGCTCACATTTCTTCAGTGTGTAAGCGAGACTACTTACATTTGAGGAACCTTGGTTAACTAAGGCGGTTCCGTGACAGAGTCATTAGAATGCGTAGTCCATGCATTTATAACTACGATGTTGGACTATAGTTATTGTTTGTTGTGTGGTCTACCATCAGTGCAGATCAGCAGACTTCAGTCTATTTAGAATACAGCATACAGGATCATTCTAGTTCTGCAAGGAAAGAGAGCATAAATCCTGTCTTGTATTCCCTACACTGGCTGCCTGTGAAGGAACGAAAAAGATTTTAACTTTAGTCTTTATTTATGAGGCTGGTAACAACATTTCATCAGTTTACATTCAGGAACTTTTACAACCTTATAAACCATAAGATGCTCAGATTTGGTGACCAGGCCTTGCTAACTGTGCCATTCACCACTTCCTCTTTGGTGCAGACGAGGGCATTCAGTGTGGCTGGTCCTCTACCACAGAACGAACTACTATGCGTCTTAAGATCTTCACCGTCTTTGATGGTGTTTAAGTCAATAATGCAAACATATATTTTCGTGCAATATTTTTTTTTAAATGTTACACTAGTCCTTAACAGTAATCGTGTATTGTGCTACTGTATAAATTGTATACTACTGTCTCGTATATTTTAAAACTGTTTTTATCTTTTAGTCTTTGATATAGGCTTTGAGTGTTAAGCGTTTAGGGCAAATGGGTTTTACGCAATTTTAAATGTATTTATCATCATTATTATTATTATTATTATTATTTACTATTATTATAATAATTATTTTTATTATTAAAACGGAATGGGGCGAAAACGGCAAAGACAAATATAATACATTGGACAACAAATTAAGCAACACGAACAAAAATATATATACGCCATATACGGGTGTTTAACCTCCTAGAATGTTTTACAACACTATTCAAAATCAGTATATTAAGTCATGGCCCATCAATATGAGCAAAAAGTTGGCAGATCTATATTCTGCTCACAAGAATCCTGATTTCATCTTTTTCTTATAAGATGCTACCTATTTACAGGGAGACTCCGGCGGTCCGATGGCTGTTAAGAATGGCGGCAGGTTCACCGTGGTTGGTCTGACGTCATGGGGTCGCGGCTGTGCCAGCGAAACACCTGGTGTATACGCACGGGTGTCTACGTACCTCGGCTGGATCAGTGGACACATCGGCGGCTAATTGACTGGACCAAGGAGTTGATAATCATAATAAAGTCTGTATGAATGACTCTTGTCCTCTTGCGTTAAATAAAGGCCAAACTTAGGTCTTTTCCTTCAGATGGGGAAGATAATAACAAAATCATTGTACGCTTCATTTTACATTCATTTTTTATTAACAATGAATATGTGTGTTATGCGGGCAAAACAGAGCCCCAAGGGGAGGGTTGCGGAATGGGGACACCTTTAACAGAAGGGAAACATATAAAAGGCCACGGTATAAATGTTCTAAATTTAGGCATACCGGAATAAAATTAGAAAAATTTAAACTTTATTTATATAAAGTGACATAAAAAGCGGATCGAACTGTCTCACAGGTGAAGCTTGCTTTGCTAGCGAAGCGGTTGGTTCGCCGGACTTGTGCGCCACCGACCTGGGTTCGACTCCCGGATCGGCCCAGGGTTTTCCCCTCTTTTTTTGTTTTCGTAACAAAATGGGGGCTCGTCCAACGTGTTCTTCCAACATTTATGTGTAAGCACTACAACAGCCCTATTTCACTGAACATATATAATGACATATTGAACGCATGAAATATAAAGGGATAGGTCTCAGAAAACAAAGCGTTTGTAAAATTAAGCATTGGTCCTCATTAGTCCCCCTGTCCCCAAACATTTTCAACCAGGATGGAAATACCATGTGATGCCCCCCCCCCTTCCCCCCACTTCTTCACTTTTTGCAAGTGAATTTAAGTGAGTGTTATTTTGTCATTAAATATAGACTAATTGCTGTAAGTAAATTACAAGTTGTTACAAAATGTGTTACAGTGTCGCAGATTCCTCAAATATCAATGAAATGCAGGGATTTAGAAACGGATAAATATGTTAATGACTTATAATATGATATGATTCCCTGTGGTATTCAGACAATAAACGCTCAAATAAAAAACATGTCGGTTTTATTGATTGAATGTTAAGTAGAACATCTTTACTACTTCTTGGTTATTGAATCTACACTATTCAGTGTTATTCTGTTCTCAAATTGTTTCAATATGTCTCGAGGTTGATTGAAAATATAATACAATTCCCATACCTCTTTATAGGAACACCCAACGCCAAGACCAACCAGCCGGCAAACACTTTTCCTGAAAATACTTATCTCTCATCGTGATCCCCTCCAGAACTTGGTTCTGGATCCATCATAGAGGACATCATTATTAACACCACACTATATTGAGAAATGTGGTATGTTTGTTTGAGTGTGTTAATGTGGTTTACCCCGTTACAAGGAACATTATTTGGGTGTCTCCCCACATTGCGAATGGAAATTGCTCCCCTGCAATTAAGCGGTTGATCAGCAGTGAATGCAGGGTAATTTTTGTCAGTCTGCTACCAGTTTTAGATTTCATTAATATTGACATTAAGTGATTTTTTAAAACTATAAAGTCAGGACTGTCTTATGTCAATTTAAATTTGATTAAGTCATAGGCCCGGGAGCAGGCACTTCGAAATTGAATGTGATGTCATCTTAGCAATATGAATCACCCTTAGTCCGTCGTCCGTTCTGCCGCCCAGCTGTCCGGCCGTCCGGCCGTTTACAATGTACAAATCGTAAACGTAAGACCTATAGAACCATCTACTATAAATCCAGGGAGGTCCTGGGCAAATCCGCTTGGAAACTGGAATTGTAGGTCATGATGACCTATATTTTGCGAGCTACTGACCGAAAACATGATTCTGAAAACATGTTTTTGGGCTGTCAAATAGGACACAAATTATATCAATTAGGCCTAGAATCTTCTTTACACTTTTTTCGGGTGCATATTGGATAAGCAGCCGACCTAGCTTTTCAGATGTTTGGGTGGCTGTTGTTTCTTTGTTGATATATATCTATATTATATATGTATCATATGATAGATATCATATACATGCCAAGGCCCAGATCCTGATTAATCGGCTATTGGTCTAGACGAATTCAAGATTGGCCTAAAACCTAACGAGATTCATACTGAGTAGACAAAACACTGGATTCTGCCTTCAGCGCATACTCTCAATAATATTAAAGAACATTACACCCGAGTTAGGGCTTAAAACTTTAAAATGACATTATGAGTTAAGTGAACAAATATATAGATCCCATTAATCACTTAAATAAGACAGAAACAACTGAATGAATAATTTTTCTAGCCTGCAATATATAAGAAAAATCAATTTATATATATTTACCTGGAATATATATTTTTTATATGTATAAATTTGGACTGAAAAACTTCGAAGCATTGATAGTCAGTGCATTGTTGACAAAGGTAGCTGATTTTAATCAAGTCATCAACTGAAAAATGTATACATAATTCATGTTTAATGTTTTATAAAAAAAATATATTATATAGACAAATAATAATTCCAGTATGCTGCCCGGATACAACAATTCAACCAGCTCCGAAAAGTTTGTATGTGATCGGCAAATTTCTCGTTTTTTCCGTGGTTACTTCTGGTGTCACTTTTGCATTGTATAAATGGACGTATATATGGAGAATATACATGGAAAGTAGTTGATCCAATATCTGATCCAATTCACAGTTTTCTGAAAAGGGACCCGGGGAATATTGGGTGTAAACTCTCTTGCGGGGAAAATTGCCGTTTTTGCCCCCCCCCCCCCCCCAACACCTCGGTAGTTGTGAACAATTGTTTAAGGTATAAATTACTCGTTGCAAATGTCTACCCTCCCTCTCCCTATAACTCCGGATCCGAACCTGAATGTAGTATCCGAAATGTCTTCTTACTATTTAATGTGTGTAACATCCGAATCATTCTGGATGCAAATAAAACACGAAATGATGCGACTTTCTGCTTGCGGTAGGCATCGGATATTGTTTCATGGTAATATACACTTAATCCTTACATTTCGATATATTTTCTATATATTATTATATATTTTATTTTTATAATTATATATTATTATTTTTATTTTTTATAAATTATTATTATAATTGTCAGATATGCTTAACGACCAGGCACTGATGGGCTTTGCAATATTTGGACAGTATCATGCAAAACCTTAAAGTGAGTGACGGGGGGGGGGGGGTCTGCTGAAGGATCTCATAGTGACGGACACAGAAAACTTATAAGTTTAAACCTGTGTGTTATGATTCAAAATTTCGTCACAACTAGACCTGAATTAAAAAAAAATTACATAGGCAATGTTCCCTCCTTATCAAACACCTGATAATTAAACTTATAATTAAAAAGAATAGGTGCTCGTGTAATATTGTATTATGTGTAGAATAAATTAATATAATTACGTAATTCATTTTCTAGTTAAATCTAACCCGATAGAGAGGGAAAGTTTATAGGGGTTGATGAGTTTATTTCTTTTGCTTTGGTATTGTAAAACTTTTGTGGTAGACATTCGATTACAGTTTTTTGTTCTTTTTCTTTTTAACTGACTGAAAGTCGATCGATAGCGATGGGATCTTGTCCGTCGTATGTATGTCTGTTCGTTTACGATTCACAAATCGTAACCGTAAGGCTCTGGAAGTTTGAACTTCACTCGCTGACAAGTCCTGATAGGTCCCTTGTGGAACCAAAAATTAGGTCACCGTACCCTAAATTCTCGGAGTTACAACGTGACAACACATGTTTCGGAAACCCTGAAGCTAAGACCCTTGTACGTAAAACGTCCACGCAAAGGCCAGATTACTCATGATAGGCTGGTTAGGTCACCATAAAATTTCGTATGCATATGGATATTGGTGAATTGTAACTGCAGCAGCACATTCATGGCGCAACCTGTAATATTTTTAATGTCCATGCAATGCTTGTAACTTTGAGGGTGTCAGAACAGAACAGAACAAGTGTTTTATTCAAGAAAAAGGCCTCAGGCCCAAAGTTCCTACAAGAATAATACATCACTAGTACTCAAAGATATGAAGGAACGTCAAATAATTAAATAAGTAAAGAGATAAATAAATAATTTCAAAACATTTAAATAACAAGCTTCTTAAATATATCTTCGGAAATAGTGAGCATATATATGGATTTCTGTTTAACGGTACATGATTATTATGATGTGGCATTATACACCAAAAACATTGATCTTTTCTTGAAAGCATGTAAAATGTAGGCTGCTAATTGAACTATCTGAAACATTTCGTCCATATTAAGCAATTTTCTAAAATTATATTCATTAGGTTCATGGTATATTATTGGCAAATATTTATTACGCAAATCCGTGTACATAGGACATTCTAGCATCTTCATCTTCAATAATATTAAAACCTTTCTTAAAACAATATTCACAGATCCTCTCTTCTCTGTTGATACCCAATTGACGGCCAATTTCTATAGCTAATTTATGACTAGAACATCTAAATCTGGCCAATGCATTTCTGTAACCTTTGTTTGTAACACATATTAAATATTTTTCAAGTGTAAGCATAGATTTGAAAACTCCATAAGCATATAATTTACTACTAATATTTATATCATTATGCCATTCTTGTACTGCCATATCTTTTAGTCGTTGTTTGATACACATGAGAAAACTATTAGAATCTCCAACATGTTGTGCCATCCACACATAACCAAATCCAGTGTGAAATAACAAGGATCTCATATGGGTAGCCCATGTTATTTTTCCCTTATAATCTAGCTTTACCAACATATTATAAATGTGTTTGGGATACCTACTTTCATCCATAGGAAGAAGTCTAAGCCAATATTTCAAACAGCGCTCAGAATATTTTATAAATAAAGGAAGACGCCCACAGTCTCCTAATACTGCTGCATTTACAGTGCTACTAATTACTTTAAAAATATATCTACAGAATTTATATTGAACTCTTTCTATCAACTCAACTCTACTAAAGCCCCAAAGCTCACTTCCAAATAAAATAATTGGTACAACCATAATATCGAAGAGCTTAAAAAGCTGATTGATATTTAGATGCTGGTATTTATCATTAAATTTTTTTATAATACATACTAATTTATTTGCTTGTATTACTTGTTGCTTTTGTGTTTTTGTCCAAGAAAGTTTATTAGTAAAGGTGATTCCAAGGTATTTGTAGTGAGATACAACATCTAGTTTCTTACCTTCAAAAAGCCATTTTTCAGATTTTCGTAAAATACCTCCACGACGACAAACCATAATTTTAGTTTTATTTAAATTTTCTTTCATACCATAATTGCGGCAAAAATTGGCAATATGATCTATTTGTCTCTGAAGTCTTCAAGGTGTATCTGAAAATTTACTATATCATCTGCAAACATAAGAGTAACTAAATTTGGAAGGTGTTCATTAATATAAATTCCCTGACAATCAGAACTATTCAGTGTGAAATAAAACTCATTTATAAATATAGAAAATAATAATGGACTTACCATACATCCCTGTCTCGTCCCTAAAGTGCAAGAAAAATATCCTGTAGTTCCATTATCTGTAAGAATACATGATTGCATTTTGGAGTACATTGACCTGATGACTTTTAAAATTCTTCCATTAATACCCTGTTTTAATAAAATATACCATAAAATATCATGTTGGACACAATCAAAAGCCTTAGAAAAATCGATATAAATGCAATAGAATCTCCCCCTTCTTTTACTTAAATATTTTTGTATTAACCCCTGCAAAACAAAAGCATTATCAATTGTACAATAACCCTTCCTATACCCTGCCTGTGCCTCTGCCAATATATCTGAGTCCTCCACATAAACCAACAATCTATTATTCAGAATTTTAGTGAATAATTTACAAAATTCATTTAATAAAGTAATTCCCCTGTAATTAGCCGGATCGTTTATCTGTCCACTTTTGTACAAAGGATATATAATTCCTTTGCTCCATTCATCTGGGAAAAAACCTGTGTATAGTATACTATTGTACAATTTTTCTAACAATGGAAGTAAAAATTTGATAATAAATTTTTATCACATCAAGTGTCAGACCATCTGGACCTGGTGGTTTACCTGTCGCCATCTGCTTAACTGCATATTCAATCTCATGTGTAGTGATATCATTATTAAGATTACCACAATGCTTATTTTCATCAAAATGTTCTGCTATATATGCATTCACCATATTGTTTCTATCTCCTTCAATTTCATTTCTACTACCATTCAGCAAATCTTTAAAATATTTATACCAACAATCTGCATCAATACCAACTCTGTAACTATTCAGTGCATTGAATTTATTAACCTGTAGTACAATCCTCATCCCACCATTTAGGCTTACATAAACTTTTAACATCTGAATTTCCTTTCTCTTTCCTTGAAACTCTTTTCACTATATTTGTTAACAGGTTCACAGCTTCATTAATATCATATTGAACACACTGTTGGAATGCCTGCTAGCAAATTTAACAATCTTCTTGGTTAAATATACTTCTTTTTTCAATAACATCTTGAGTCTTCAATTTATATTTAACACGTGGAATAGTACACATAGTATTTTCTCTAGGTTCATTGATAATGTTACTGGATTTTATATCTAATACACAAAACAATGGAAAATGATCTGAAATATCTACAGTAGAAATTTTAAATGATTTCACGGTCTTAAAAATATCAGAGCTTATCATAACATAATCAACCACACTTTGCCCAGCATGAGTTATACAAGTGAACTCCCCTACTGAATCTGGTGCAACTCTACCATTAAGTATATGTAAATTTAATGAACAACAAAGGTTTTGTAAAGAAAAACCAAACTTATTTATCTTTCCATCTTTGGAGTTTCTAGTAAGTTTAAAATCATCCATGGGATAAGAATCACCGATTCCAGTTAACTCCAAGTTATCGCTTTCAATAAAATCAGGTAAGTGACCAATCCTGGCATTAAAATCACCCATAATTATGATACTCATATCCCCAAACTGTGAAATTATTTCCATTAACATATTTTCTAATCTTACTATAGCATCACTTTCATCTGTCTCATTATGAATAGGTGACCCCTCTGGAGCAATATATACACATACCAATAGTACATTTTTCACTAAGCTGCATGAAGTACCATCAATAATAAATGCAATGACATCAGTGTATTTGAAAACCTTTAAAACATGAAAATTACATCGCTTTCATAAACAAACCAGGACACCCCCTCTGGATAATCTTTTCCTGAGAACACATTGTAACAGTTAAAATCAACAAAGTAATTAAAAAAAAACATCTGGTGTTACTGCCCATGTTTCCACAATACACAAAATGTCAGACTGTTTTACCATTTGTCTAAGTTCAGGCGAGTTTAGTTTTGATTTTAAACCTTGAGCATTCCAAGGGTGTAAGTCTACAGTCATTAGCCCAAACTACAGCAGGATACATTGTTCATATCTATTACTAGCTGATAGACCCGGTATACCGGGCTTATTACCGGGGTTGGGGAGATTTATTAACTGAGATGTGAAATGTTGGCTCATTTTTTTATTCTAAAAGTTAACAGAAAATATAGTTTTTCAGTGGGAAACTGTCTACATAAGATATGTATAAACATTTTGGCACGACTGCAGAATAACTCACGCACCTCTCTGAGGCACAACACTTCTGTGAACAGAAAGCGTTTCCATGTACAGCTGCTTGTATCTTAATTTTGCCACTTACTTTTAAATTACATGAATCCTTAACATCATACCGTCCGTCCGTATAAACTCATAATCTGGTGGAGACAGTGCGTGAGTGATCCTGCAGTCGCTCCCATATTTTTAACATTTATTTTGTGGTTCTGTCCTCGTAGCAAGAAATTTATACCCCGGTATGTTTACCTTGATGACCTGGCCAGTGATGGTGTTGACATTGCGAACCGGAATGAGACGCGGGGGCAATCAGGTTTTCGATGATATTTCACTGGATTCTATCGGTGGACGTATAAAGATTAGGTTGATGTTAGGAACACATGAAAGTTTTATTAAATGTACGTTACAAGGAAACTGTTCCTGAAGAAAGAAACAGAAATATGCATACCTTGTAAGTAGCAGAAGCGGACCCAACGGGACTCCATGCAGAGAGTCCGTATTCATTTTCAACCGTCGAAATGTTTTTTTTTTATCTTATCAGACAAATTTTGAGGCCTGAAACCCTAGACACCACTTCACCCCACCCCACGCCTGTTCCTGAAATTGGGACCTTGAATTAGGTTTTGTCATTAATCCTCCTGGGTTGAACTCTCCATTTCATAAAGCGAGAAACATGTGTTTTTCTCTTTTACTGACCACGCACGTGGGTCAAATCCCTCATTGAAAGCAAGCGTTATTCATATGAACAATAGTCCTTAGTGTTAGAGGTTAAGTGACCACGATGCACGCATTCCGGTGATTGCCAAAGGCAGTTCGGCTGTGCTCGGTAAAAAACGGAAAAATCACTCAAAATTATATGTATATTAAAAATTATTTATTTTCATATCACCTATGTCACTGCGGGGATAATAACCTTTAAAATGATGTATGGCATAATATTGTACACAGCGCGGTTTTAGAGAACACTGCGAACAAACGTGAACTGAATTCCTTTTATAAGTATTAGATAAGCAGGCGTTCATGTCCTGATACTTTCACTACGGAACAGCAAAATTGAGTCTTTTTATTATACATTTTAGCTCAGCTGACTGAAATTATCTGAGCTGTAGTAATCACTCTGTGTTCAACGTCCGGTTTCCCTTAACAGGGCACAAATCTTAACCGTAAGGCCTTTGGTGTTTAAACACCACATAGGGCGAGATGCTGTGACATTCAGGGAAATTCTTGTAAATTCTCTTTTGCAACCTAAAATTTGATCATGGTCCAGAAACATGATTTTGAGCATCCAGACAGACAGGGTACATATTGTATCTATTTTCCTTGGAACCCTCTATTGTGAAATCCAGGGGGTCCTGGGCAGGTCTCCTATGAATCCTGAAATTTTTATTTTCTGTCCATTTTTTTTTTAAATTTTAAAATTAGCTGAGCGTCATGGCCCACGGGCCACTTGTTATGATCTCTGCTACCTTAAGGCTGTGACATAAAATCCCATAGTTCTATTGGGTCGCACGCGAGAACGAAACTTGACACCGTGCAGCACGTTGCATGGAAAAAAGAACCGGTGCTGTTTCTTGTGAGCAGTGCACTAAAATTATGAAACATTATACCATACACTGATTCAAAATGTTGCGGAACATGCGTGTTCCGTTACATGTTGCGCAACAAATTCCCCAGTGTATGGCCGGCTTAAGGGTAAAACAAAAAAGAAGGGGCTTGACGAATCTGAAAATGAATCGTGTTCTTCTCGTTTGTTTCCGTACTGCTGAAATGAATGTACTGAATAAGAGATCCAGCAATCGTGAGGATAGGAACGAAGTAGAGTTATCTTCATATCTCGGCCAGGTGGCAAGGGTTGATGTTCCATCTTAAGTTTGTTAGTTTTCTTTATACTACTTGACTCCAGCAGATATCTACGGATTTGATGAAAAATTGTGTTGTGTAGGGTTATGATAATGCCCAAAGAACAAAGCAATGCATTTTGAAGGTGATCACGATCACCATAATATACATTTGCTATTAAATAATTCTATACTTTATCCCGGCCAAAGCAATGAATTAAGGGCGAGGCTCCAGAGCTCCCTAACAATGATCTTGTCGGTTACATATATGTCACAGTGACACATTCTGCTTTCCACAGATGACCCATCAGGACCTGTCATCATGTCACTTGTAAAATCCCATGACCTTGTTGTTATGATTTGTGTTCAGTCAACGATTGACGATAGTTTTCGAGGTTTGCGATGCATAACTCAGAAGCAAAGGCACTCGTTTCCAGCACTAAAATCGACTAGAAACCGTGGACACATTGGGTATGGGTGATATACCCGTTATAAAAGAACAAGGTGATTAACTCCACCGCTACGTGGAGTTTTCACAAGTCCGAATTCCGAAGAATTTTTCAGCCCACAGGTCACACAATATAGGTCACCATGAACTAATTTCAGGTTTCCAAAGACATTTGACTAGGACCTCCCTGAATTTTATGTTAAAAGATTCTAGGCCTAACGGATACAATTTGTGCCCTGTTTGATTGTCTGGGTGCTTATATGACATCTTTTCTGATAGGTGGCAAAATATAGGTCACGGTGACCTAATTTCAGTTTTCCACAAACATTTGCCAAGGACGTGTCCGAATAATACATTAGAAGATTATAGGCCCAACAAATAAATGTGTGCCCTGCCTGACATTATGGATGCTCAAAATCCGGTTTTCAGCCTGTATGTCACAAAATATAGGTCGCCATGAACTTATTTAAGGTTTCCAAGGACACTTGCCTAGGACCTCCCTAAATGTCACGTTTGAGGATTCTAGGCCTTATCGATTCAATTGGTGCCCCTCTGACTGTCTGATGTTTAAAAACCTTGTTTTCGGCCCAAAGGTCATTAAATATAGGTCACCATGACCTAATTTAAGGTGTCCAAGGATATTTGCCTTGAAACTCCCAGGATATTAAGTTAGAAGATTCTAGGCCTCAAATATACGATTTGTCCCCATCTGACATTCATGGTGCTCGAAAGCATGGTTTTGGCCTGTAGGTCACAAAATATAGATCGCCATGAACTTATTTAAGGTTTCCAAGGACACTTGCCTAGGACCTCCCTAAATGTCACGTTTGAGGATTCTATACCTTATCGATTCAATTTGTGCCTCTTCTGACTGTCTGATGCTAAAAACCTTGTTTTCGGCCGAAGGTCATAAAATATAGGTCACTATGACCTAATTTCAGGTTTTCAAGGTGATTGGCCTAGAAACTCCCAGGATATTGTGTTAGAAGATTCTAGGCCTCACAGATACGATTTGTCCCCATCTGACATTCAGGGTGCTCATCTTTTCCCTATAGGTCACAGAATATAGGTCACAGTGACCTAGTTTCAGGTTTTCAAGGACACTTGCCCAGGATCTCCCAAAATGTCAGGTGAGAGGTTTCTAGGCCTTATGGATACTATTTGTGCCTCATCTGAATATCTGGGTGCTCAAAATCATGTTTTCGGCCCGTAGGTCACAAAATATAGGTCACCATGACCTAATTTCGGGTTTCCAAGGGGATTTGCCCAGGACCTCCCTGGATGTACAGTTAGAAGTTTCTATGTCTAACGGTTATGATTTGTTACGGCCGGACGGACGCCTGACAAAGGGTGATCGCTATAGCTCAGATGACTTACAGTCAGCTGAGCTAAAAGACCTAGCCTCAAGATGGAAGGCCACTTCGAATGGACAAAGCAAACAAGGCACCCATTGGTCACGGTGCTCAGCTGAATTTTTTAAAGATTTAAATTAATGCAACAATTAGCTGATTTTTTTTTATTTGAGAAAAAGGAAAAAAATATACTTTTTTCTATTTTTTATATATAAATTAGCACTTTAAAAGCTAAGAAAAAATGGCAGTGCTATCAAATACTAAATATATGTTTGCCAAATTAATCCTGTGCACCCCAACAAACTATATTCAAGATGCAGGAGCCTCTCATTATCACATGTCAGGTATTAAATATCAGTATTCTAGCTATGTGACAGTAATATGTTCGTAAAATATCGACTCAACTGGGATTATATCAACCCCTGTCAATCATAGAATAAGGAAGAAAGCGGAGATTAGCTCAAGTATAATAATACACATTTAATTTATTCCGTCAAAAATAAAATGCTGCAAAAAATTTGCATTTTCAAAGGAGCAAAAACTAAATCTGATAAGTACATATATTGTTCTTTGTAATACATGCATTTGGCCAACAATATGTGTTAATGTAATTAATCATTCTGAAAATGAACAGGTAATTATTACCAAATGCAAAATCAAAAACATTTTAATCATGGCTTTAATATATAATTAATAAGTTTAATCATATTACAATACACAGCTGCATACTTAAACTAAAGATTACAGAACACTTGAATCGATTCTGCACATAAGGTGATTCATAATTCTAAATTGCTCATCATATTTCACTAATTTGACAGATAACACCAATATTATGTATCAAATGTATTTATTTTTACCACAAAAATATATCTGATAAAAACAATAAATATTTATAAATAAAACTTATTTAGTATTCACAATTCTAAATTACAGCTTTATTTATCTATAATTTGGCTCATATAATATCAATTTATTGATACTGGTCGGTTTAATTATATCTCAATTTTGTTAATTTTAGTTAAAAGGAAAGTTATTTCTTAAGACATGTTACATTACCTCTGGATTAGTCCTTCAATTACTAACACAACTTTACAATTAATAAAATACAGTTAAAAAATAACAATTGTTGCATAACACTTGGTGAATTTGCTGTGTGTGAGGGGTTGGGAGAAGTTAAGGTGGGGGGATAGGTGATATGGGAGTCACTGTACTTGTGTATTATGAGGTGATATGAGAGTCACGCTAATAAGGTTGTCCAGGCAGGGCTGAAGTTACCAGAAGTGGGCTGTCTGGGGATTGACAATGCAATGACAATTGAGGGCCTCCAAATAAAAATTCAATTTCAAATCCAATTTTTGCATGAACTTTTAATTTCAAATTTCAGATTTTAAAAGATCATTATTTATATATATACTGTGAAAATTAAATCAATAGTGCTTATAGGAATAAAATGTGCCGTGGTCTAGGTTGGACCAAATTTTAGGTATTGATTTTATAATTATGCTAATTTAACTTAACAATTTTCTGAATTCTGATCTGATTTCTAGTATTCAATTAAATCTTGAATAAATAAAGATATATTTTCAGCAAAAAAGTCTCTAGCTCCAACAATTATCTTGTTCGCTGTGTAAATATATTTCCGGTTTTTTGACAAATTACATTATGTTTGAGCAGATAACTTTTTACCTTAACAATTTACACAATATTGCCCTAATTTCTAATATGTACATAGGAAATATACACAGAAATGATAAAATCAAACATGAATACATTATTCCTAGTTATTTTCATAGTAGGCAGTTTTGATGTGTAACAATAGATTTTTACTTTGAAACAAAGCTTTTTTTCTTTAATTTCTCGGGGGAACGAAGTCGCAATGACCAAGAGTTGGTTTGGTAGAAGGACTTTGGGACATCTAACTCTATGTAGGATTTTTATTCAATTAGTACAATGATTTCAAAATGTGCCTTGTTAACGGACGGCCGGACGACGGACAAGGGACTATATCTATAGCTCAGATGACTTATAGTCAGCTGAGCTAATAAACGAGGATCTTTTGGATTTGTACCAATCATACAGGTGTCTTTATGATACAAAGTCTGATCATTACAAAAACAGAGACATGAAAAACCGCAGAAATGGCACAAAATCTTGGAAGTTCTGTTAAATATTCCTTGTTTGCATATTTGTGATCATATGGGTGATAATATATCACAAGATATGACCCTACTCTTCAGCGGGAAATCAGATTTGCTTTTTGTATAGGAACATGTTGCATAAGTGTATGTGGGTCGAAAGAAACAAAACGTTGTAACATGTTTGAAGATGCGCGATCCGCAATATGTTGCGCAACATGTTCCCTGGTGTATGGCCGGCTAAAACATCTGCTGTGTCCGTCCCATGAACACACCAATTAGGTCACTCTCACATCTCGCAATGATATTCATGTTATATTTATGCCTTATCTTCTGTATAAATGTGCAACTTTAAGGAAAAAGTAAACTTGAGATAAATGACACACTCTGTAAAAGTAACACCTGCAGAAAGTTTTAAGGTATATGTGTATATACATTACTTTGCGTGCTTATTCCGTGAAAAGCACTCCGACAATGAAGGTCTTCCTGGTTCTGTCCGTGGTCCTGGCCACCGCCTACGGCTGGATGAGTATGTGGTCTTCCTTCTTTAAAACCTTAAACATATGATGGGGTATATATTTTCAAAAAAAAAGAAATCTAATATCGTTCAGTTAAAATACGGTAGAAGTTTGTCTTTTAATGCTACTAAATAAACGTTTGTTTTAGATTATTTTGTAGATATTTAATCGTGTTTTTCACACGTTGTTTATCATGAAGAACACTTCATAGCCAGTCAGGCAGTAATTACGTATTAATCTGACGGGCTGTGAAAATGGTTTCGTCCAATTGATACCAAATAATTTGTTGATCTATTTTTTTTTTTCTCAGGAATATGTTTTATACTTTTGTATCATACCATATCTCGAGCATACGTTTTGTATCACGGTTTAGTTCTGCCGACAGAAACCCATTTCTGCCGCATGGCATGCAGAATATGGCAGTGTGTATGTGTGTATATATATACCATCTCTGATAGCATACGCAATGCACAAAAGTTCATAAGTTAAGCTAAACTAAAAAAATCTTTAAACAACAAATTCGACCCGCCGTTATCCCCCCCCCCCCTACAACCCCTCCGGATTAATCAAATGGTCCGCGATGTCTGTCCGTCCGTCCGTCCGTCCCACCCTATTTTTTATCACATATCTCTGAGACGCCTTCTTCACTTAATTTTACAGATGTATGGACCGATTTATTACCTCCAGGTGGCGCTACCTCTGTTCAGCAACTTTTTGTGTAAATGTTTGAATAACGTTATGTTTTAAATGAAAGTCTCTGGACATGATTTATCAAAATCATATCAATCTCTCTTATAAGCTGAATGTGGTAGGAGCAAGTACCCGGATGCCGGCGAGTCTTTTGGGACACCATACGTTGTGGGAGGAAGAGAGGCGAGGCAGGGCGAGTTCCCTTATCAGGTTAGCCACAACCTTGCTTTTCTTGACATTTTGGCATGTAAAGGTAAAGGCGTGGGTTTTTATACTTTGATATCACCAACGATGTCAGTCTCATCCGACTATATACTTTGCCGTCCTGGTCTTTCGGGCCTGTTCATTCCTATAGCTTTTCTCGGCCCCCTTTGGGGCATACAACCCAAGCAGCCATAACAGGCACTAGAAGGTATTCTATTTACATTTGCGTGCTACCCACAATCAGTACCCATTCACTCATGGGACGAAAGAGCGCCCCCTTGTGGTAAAGACTTTGGCTAGAAGTCTGAGCGCAGACGGCGTTCAGAATTTGATGCGAACCCACAACGCTGATGTCACAAGACCGGCGCCCTAACCATTATACGTCACAGGTCTCCACACAATGTCTGTGCTTTTCGAGCTATTGATGGGTGTGACACAAGACAGCGAGGAAACATAGTCAAGATATGTATTGTGTGAATGAAGCAGCTGACAGCCTGTCTAATGCGCACGTGCACGGCGTTTATCAGCAAAAAATGCCAAGATAAGGACTGCTTGACAGCTGCCACGGGAATGTGTTTCTGGGCCAACACACTGCAGCCAGTCACAAAGCGTGTAGATATCCAATAAATGGTCTCTTCCTCGCGTTGCAAGTTTCAAGTCGCAAACACAGTATGGGGTCACACGGGAAACTGATACTGATACATGGATAAGACGCGTGAAGCCGCATGTAAAAAATTAATAACCCCGGGACTGAAAATTTGTAGCACTTTTGGCATATAATAAAATGAGATTTTACATTTTGCAATTTACTCTATATAAGTAATAGGTCCTTTCCTTGACTTACTGTGTACTGTTATATCAGAATACCTTGCTGCCGAACCATAACTATGACAATAAGTCATGGGAAGCAGCATCGGCAGTTTAAGCGTCTTGGGACGAGAAAACAAGACACTTAGCTTGTGATATGCTTTATATATATATATGACTGTTCTTTATATGTTTTGCAATCATAGGTGTCACTTCGCAGATCGGGATCACACTTTTGTGGAGGCGTAATCATTAACACCCAGTGGGTGATCAGTGCTGCTCATTGTACCACGGGAGAGTAAGTCTGATATTGTAGAATTTATCTGCTCTAACATACTAGCCTTTCTTGTGTTGGTACAGGCACGAGTTCTATACAATGCGAATTTAAATGGTTTGAATTCAATGATGGTTCAATTTGATAATGGCAAGTCTGCCCCCCCCCCCCCCCCCAAGACTCACCTAACCTCATTTACGACACATCATGGGGGGGTGGGGGGGGGGGGGGTTACGAGGTGAGGCCACAGAGTGAACGGTTGAGTGCTGAAACCGTTATTTTTAGCGAACCTGTGAGCTTATGCGATGGTGCGGCGTCGTCCGTCGTGTGTCGTGCGTCGTACGCCGTGCTTCGTCCGTCGTCTGTACGTTAACCATAGCTACTCAAAAACGGCAGGAGCTAGCATCACCAAAGTTTTTGCAAATAATCAGTCATCCAAAAAAACTAATCGGATTTTATTTATTTTTTTTTACTTAATGCATTTTCTTTGATTTTATAGGGAAAAAAGCTAAAAAAGCCTTAAAAATCTTCTTCTCCAAAATTGTCCAGCCAAATTGTCCTATATTTCACAGAAATGATCCCTGAAACACTCTCTCTCAAGTTTGTTCGAATGGTTTCAGTTCGGAGATTTTTGGCTGAGTTACAGGAGGTTGAACTTTGTCATCTGTCCAAAAAAGCATATTAAAATTTAAATCTCAGAAACTGCTGGAGCTATCATTTACAGATTTTATGCCAATGTTGGTCACATAGGTCATATCTGAAATTGAGGTATTGGTGGCGCCACCTGCATTGGCTTTTTTTGTACGGGGTCATCAGTGCCTATATCACACTGAGGTCTACAAAAAACTTCTCTGAAACCAAATGGCCAAAATGTTTAATATCGCACAGAAATGATCCTAAGGTAGTGCTTTCTGAAGTTTGTTCAAATGGTATCTTTTCAGTGAATTTGGCTAAGTTATGGGTAGCTGAATTTAGTCATATGCCATAACAGCCCATATTAGCTCAGTGGCCACTGGGCCAAATTCTTAAATCTCACACATTAATTATCCTTAGATGTTGATAATTCAAGTTTGTTCAAATGGTTTTGGTTCAGTGCTTTTTGACTGAGTTACCGGAAGCTGAACTTAGCCAGTTTGCTGTATCTTCCTATATGAGTTATAAACCTGCGAAACGTTTTTCGACTGATGCCACTGAAGCCAGTTTGTTAAATATTTTACAAGAATAATCCCTACAATAATTCTTATAATAATTGTCATTAATGGTTCCACACGAATGATTTTTGGCTGAATTATGGAGATTGAATTGAGTCATTTTACCATATATGTAAGCTGTGTTATGCTTTTTCATCTAGCCTGGCACCAGTTTATCAGCATCTATTACATCATGCCACTAGACATTTAGATTTCAGGTTATCTTTGGTTAATTTTGACAAGAAAGTTTTTTTTTTTAAATTAAGATTTATGATTTAAGTTATTTATCATACCAGACAATGTTACAATCATTGATATTCAGCTCTCTGTGGCTATATAAAGACAACTGTACGTGGATTATAAATTATTGGTATCCCTACTCAACATAATTCAAGAATTTGCCATCAATGAGATATATCTGTATTTTAATTTTGCATTCAGTATGCATCCGTAATAATTTTACATATATTCCTGTTTTCTTTTTTTTATAAAAAGTCAGCTGAAAAGCATTTTGTATTGGGAAAATAAATTTCAAAGTTATTTCAAGTAGGGACCACTTTTGTGTACAGATGGCAGCACTTGGTTTTCCATTGGCAGATTGCCAGTGCCTTTATGTTGGCCATTAGCCAAGATGATGTCAGCTCTATAAATACTTTTGGCACAGTGCCAGGATTGGAAGAAGTGCAGTCAGGTATAGGTCAAGAGTTCACTCAGTGCAGTAGCTGCATTTTATTTATAGCTTTGGCAGACTGCCAACTGTGTCAGATTATGCAATAGGTCAAGAGTTCACTCAGTGCAGCCAGGTACAGGTCAAAAGTTTACTCAGTCTAGCCAGGTGCAGGTCAAGAGTTCACTCAGTGCGGTAGCTTGAGGCAGCAATTTGTCACAGGTCACTCGGGGGCAACTGCCTTACTCACCTAAGACTTGTCAGCCCAGTGCATCAAACTCTGGGGAAGTTTGATGTATTGGACTGATATTTTGACCTGTCTATGCGTCTTTGATGGTATTCTTATTTACAGACAGGTGGTGCCACCTACATTGACTTTTACAGTGTATGCGCCTGCTTATTTCTCAGGAGGGGTTTGACATATCAGTCTGAAATTTGGCATATATATCTCTTCGTTGTATATAAGACTGGTGGTGCAAGCTACAATCATCGTATCCGCCAAAATAGAGTTTTGCGGATACTATGTTTTCAGTCGGACGCCGACGCTGCCGCCATCGCCGCATCGGTTTCCGGAGAACTCCTCCATAACCACTGGGCAGAATTTTTTTAAATTCGGAATTATGACTGGTCACATGTGAACTGCTGCGCCCTCATTTTTGGTTGACCCCGGCCTTTCCTCTCTGCCCAGCGTCCATTTGTGCGTCTGTTTCCAAACATAAACCAAAATATCTCGGGAACCGTTTGACCGATAAGGCTAAAAATTTTGCACAAATGTAGCCCTTGGAAAACTTTATAACATACACTAAAAATAGTGGTGCAACCTGCAACCATTATTGCACAGCGTCCATCTGTTCATCTGCCTTTGGATAAAAACACTGATATCTCTGCATTGGTTGGACTTATCCATCTGAAATTTTCCATGTGTATACATCCTGGACAGCTTTCTTGATTTTATGACAGGTGGCGCCACCTACATCCACGTTTAAGCTGCAGACATACAAGCTGATATCTCGGGAACCGTTAGACCGATTGGGCCAAAATTTTGCATGTGTATAGATCCTACATAGCTCTTTATCATACACAAAACTGGAGGGACCACCTGTAACCAGTTTTGCACAGCGTCCATCTGTTCATCTGCCTTGGGATAAAATCACTCAGATCTTGGCAGTGGTTTGACTTATCCACCTGATATTTTGCAGGTTTATACATCCTTGACAGCTTTCTTGATTTTATGACAGATTGCGCCACCTATATTCAAATTTACGCTGCAGACATCCAAGCTCATATCTCAGGAACAATTTGACCGATTGGGCATAAATTTGCATGTTTATAGATCTCACATAGCTCTTTATCATACGCAAAAGCGGTGACGCCACCTGCAAACAGTTTTGCAGAGCGTCCGTCTGTTTGTTTGCCGTTGGATAAAATCACTTATATCTCGGCAGTGGTTTGACATATCTGCCTAAAATTTTGCAGGTTCATACATGTTGAATAGCTTTCTGGATTTTGTGGCAGGTGGCGCCACCTACATTTATGTTTACGCTGCAGACATTCAGGCTTATATCTCAGGACTGGTTTGACATATCCCCCTGAAATTTCGCATGTGTTTAGATCTCACATAGCTCTTCATCATACACAAAATTGGTGGTGCCACCTGCCACCTTTTTTGCACAGCGTCCGTTTAGTGTTTAGTACTTGCATTGTTCATATACATGTTACACATGTTCTTGAAAAGTAATGGTCCAGCATTGAAGCATTATACCTGGTGTAATCTCGTTGAACAGGTTTGCATTAGGCCTTTAGGCCTTGTTATATAAATGTTTAATGATAAGTAGTAATGATAATATCATGATAGATATATTCGTGCTTTGACACTCTAGAACCAATTGTGGAGGACCGATTTTTTCTTTTCCCCGTCCTTATATTCAAAGCTTATATTCATTAATTCCTTTACAGCCTTTAATTAGCTAAAAAGGTAGAGGTGATGGTATATATAGCCTGATATCGCCGACGATGTGATTCTCTTTCGAATTTACACTTTATATACATATATATATGTGTGTGTGTGTGTGTGTGTGTGTGTGTGTGTATGGGTGGTGTATATAACATTTTGTTTATCACTGATCTTGACTTTTCCTGTAAAAGAATCGTATCAGATGTCCAAGTAGCTGTCGGACAACACTTCCGCAGTGACGACTTTGAACCGACCAAAGTCGTCCATGACGTATCCCAAATAATCGACCATGAAGATTATGACTCGGGCACCCTTGCCAATGACATTTCTCTTTTGAGAATGAGCGTATCCATCACCATGAACAATGACGTCCAGCCAGCCTGCAGACCCAGTGACGAAACTTTCGCTGGTCAAACCGGCGTTGTCAGCGGATGGGGTGCCATTTTCTCCGGTAAGAACAAAACCAGTTTGTTGCATTCACAATAATTTCGACCTCTGGCATCCGCAGTTTACTGTGTATGCAAAATGGCTGCCCCATGAGCTGTTTCGAGGAACTGGAAACAATAAACCTATCGGGGCGCGTTGATTACAGTGGTATTTAAAAATTCTTTACTCTGGCTTTAGCAAGAATTTGATACAAAACAATTTTCATGCAAATTATTTTATATCCACTAAATAAAACCTTTGACACATACGTAAGTTTGGCATATTATGCAATGAAATAAAAGGAGAAGAAAATCAGCATACTCTCTGTTAAAGGTGTCTCTTAATGTTCTCTTTACATAGCAGGGAGTAGGGGACCCCTCCCCCTTTCTCATGCCTGACCACATATTCCTTTTTTTAATTCTATTTATTGGATTTTATTTTTAGGTAAAATACAGATCAAATATTTATAAACTGATATTCTCATGCCATGTAAACTCGAGTGATCTGTAACTGCTATACCAGCAGACCAACAGCGGAGAGTTACCCCGTTTCATTTGCAATCGTGAATGAAATGCATTCGAACATCATGCCTCAGTCCTACTGACACTCGCAAAGGCTAGCGACGTATTCGCAATGGAAAAATTGGATTATCGAGAGAACTCTGGAAGTTGGTCCCCACAAATAGACAAAGTTCGGAGTGTATCTCAAGGTATTGGGAGCATGTAAAATGCCTCGCGAAAGCTCAGCCAGATCGTCAAAAAAAAACCTTAAATGCTTCGTAAATTAATCCCCAGCCCTTCGGCAAAGCATCCCAGACGTGTTATTTCTCAAAGCATCTGCTCTGTGTCTGCGATAAGAGGCCTATATATCGGCGAACTATCGGTGATATGTTTTTGTTCGGCGAACCTTCGGTAATTATCAGCCGAATATCAACATCGGTGCCTTTTCGCCGATCGGTAGATTTTGCATTTGTGCATTCGCCGATTGGTTCAATTTGTTGTTCTTGTAATTTGCTGCAGAATGACTACAAGTGCATTTTCTTATATTGTTTCTGCTTTTGGTGTAGATGTACTTCCTGCAACTGCCAGAGAGAGAATGAAGTTGGGTATGGAAATGTTCATATTTATACCCCACCCATAAGGCATCCCCTATACATCTGTTATTTAACGGCAATTTTCGGCTATGCATCAGTAATACTTCTGGAATGCAGCCCTGCAGAAGCTGACAACCCATCTGAAAACATTCAACAAATATCACGCATGCATAGGCAAACATTTGCCGAAACATCACCGAGCTTCGCCGAATATCGCCGAATATTCACGTTCATGGTCAGAGGATTAGTCAGCCACCATGCAGGCAATCTGACCCCCTTGCCATACTTCTTTATTCGTCGAAAACCGCATGAGGCTAATAACCAGGAAGACTGAGACATAAAGTACCAGCCTTTCCAACTCTAGTCCAAGGAAACTCCGGCGACGGTCTCTATAAATATTGGCATGGCAAATTCTAATACAAGATTTTCTGAACACTGGCAACGTTTTCTGCTTTCGCCGCCTTCACCAATCGTGTCATGCTGCAGTCAAATCGAATGCTATTAGTCCATACAATTTTAGATTTACGCTAATTTCTGTTGATTTCTGTCTAACTTTTGGTAAGTAATATAATTGTGTCCCTATATAAGAACCGGCGTCAGAATATTTTCATTTTACTCCAAACTGCGTGTTACACCTTTCTTGCAATACTGCAGGCGGGCCGAGCTCCGATGAACTGCGATCTGCTCTCGTCAACTCAATTATGACGGACGCAGAGTGCCGCGATGCCTTTCCAGGTGAAATCTACAATGGCATGGTTTGTGCTGGTCGCATTGGTTTCAACCCAACTGATACATGTCAGGTAACATTGTGTAGTATTTGTCATTTTAATTTAATAATCATTTTACATATATTCAGCAGCCACTACTCACTGGTCAACGTTTCTCTTAAAAGACATTTACAAATAAAATTGATGATAATTTATTATTTATGATGCGCATATACAGAGGACCGTTATTCACACGCGCATTAAAAGATTATTGAGTAAAACAATAAAATAACATGTTACAATATATATATATATATATATATATATATATATATATATATTTATTGTCACGGAACCTAATATAAACAGATCACGTATGCGTGATGAACACAAATTTTGTAATCGAGATAAAAAAAATCAGATTCTGTAACACTAGGCAGCGGGAAATGTCTAGGGGAATGAATAAAGAAGTCAGTGTTTTTTTGTTAACAAATAACTATAATTTATTCATAAAACAACCATAACAATACAATACACTAAATCAATACAATTATACAGTAACACAGCGTTATAGCAACAAGTCAATACAATTACACAGGAAGATAATGGTACGATACCTGGATACCAACAGTGTCACCAAAATAAATCCTTTGAACGTTAGCTTTCGGAGAATGATAGTCCAGTGGAAAGTTCTTGCAACAACACAGAAAGTAAACTTAAGTCCAAATGTATAAAATCCAGGAAAGTTCTTGAAAAATCTATAATTGCCGCATTCGTCGGATAAGGTCCTGACACACGCTTCTGCGTCCGCTGGAATCTGCTCTGCTGTCTGCCTTCTGGTTCTAAAAAAACAGCCCTGTATATACCTTCACAACCTAAGCCGGGAACCTTCTACTTCTCGCACAGTCTATAAGGACCCTACTCCACAGTAAACACGCGTTTCAGGAATTCTGTAGAAAGACATAGCCGTGTGTCTACACATACCAGGCTAATCACGTGACCCACGACCAAGCGTGAAACCCAAGGCCCACATGACAACGAGAGTTCAACCAGTACGGAATGTAACAATAAACACGAGTCACGCCCGTGTCACATAATAGAGCACCTGTAACTATATATATATATATATATATATATATATCCTAATCATCAAAATAAACCAAAACAGCTTTACATATATAGAAACGCTGGTCGGAGGCACAACAATTCAGCACAGACAGGACGCCCAATATAAAGAGTCAAGTTATCACACATTGAACAAATTACAAATTTAACAGAAATGTGTATGAAATTACATTTAGCTGATTTTGTGATGGCGACTAATGTTAAATGAACGTCAATGATTGAGTGTTCATCCGGCACTACTACAACATAAAATTATGCCATTTATACTCAGCGCAGGTAATGATTTTTTCATCAATGAAATTAGGTATCTCAGGTAGCCTCAACTTCAGGTTTCTGTGTGATTCGGTCAAGAAATGAAGAAGAAAAGCATTCTTTTGTTGATTTTGAAAATGTCATCTTTCATCTGCCTGATTTAGGACATTCAAAATTGTGTGTAAAACCCCTCACCTGGCTCCATCAGAAAAAAAAACACCAAACATATTCAAGAAATAAAGAAGAAGCATTTTTATTTAATGTGGACAGGCGGAAAGACAGCTCGCGGAAGACCAAAATGCCATAATTTGAATGTAGCTAGAGTTGATCTCCAAAAGGTGGAGCGAAGTAAAGGGGTGAGACGCCTGGTGGGGACTGCATTGAAAAGTAATGCGTACAGCATCGTTAAGGCAGCGGTGATTATTTTCTTGAAACGTGATCACGAATGGATAAAGTGGATGAAAATTGGCGGAGGTTATGTTTAAGCTGGCGCTGGTTTGTTTGTACATTTGTCTGTATGTTAGCAACATTACTCAAAACAATTAAAAACGGGTTTAGATGAAATTATCAGGAAAGCTCGGCAATGATACATGCAACAATTGATCAAATTTAGGGGTGATCCGCATCACCGTCTGGATCCAGAAAATATTTTGAAGAAAAATGCTGCATTTCTGGCAATGTCTATTGCGATAATGAGCTGCCTTGGTAGAGGTCTGCGCTCTCTGAGTGCCGATATTCTAGTTTGTGTACAGCCTGTAAAGAACAGTATCTATTTCATCAAATATGCAGCATTTTATATAACCATAGATAGCAACTTAAGAAATCTGAAACATTCTCTTCAGACCAATGAGACATATGTTTTTATAAATATAGGAAAAGAGGAAGAGTAGAAAAAGAGCGCAGAACTTTCAACTGACACTGAAATTCGAAGTGCTCATGAGACCAACCAGTACACTTATGTATAGGCCGATTGCATAACCATTTGAATGTCATGTTTTTATTTTTTGGCAGGGAGACTCCGGCGGTCCGATGACTGTTAAGAGGGGTGGCAGGTTCATTATAGTTGGTCTGACGTCATGGGGTCGCGGCTGTGCCAGCGAAACACCTGGTGTATACACACGGGTGTCTACCTTCGTTGGTTGGATCAATAATAACATCGGCATTTAAAAAATTTAATTACAATGCCGAATATATGAATAAACCTGTCAAAATTTAACTTTTTCTTGTATTTACTGAAGCTTTTATTTTTATATTTTTGTGAGTTTCACTATGGAAAAAGTTGACTTTCCCGTTCCCATGTATCTCCATTTGTCGTTTAGATATAATCTGATTACCTGTAGGAAAACTAAAAATAACAAAATTCTATGGACGCTGGGAACAAACATTTTGTACGAGCGGGCAGTTTTTTTTTGTTTATATTTAACCGGATGAGAAACATGA
The DNA here is from genome assembly GCA_026874595.1 of Sipunculus nudus. Taxonomy (NCBI): domain Eukaryota; kingdom Metazoa; phylum Annelida; class Sipuncula; order Golfingiida; family Sipunculidae; genus Sipunculus; species Sipunculus nudus. The sequence continues at coordinate 47,429,223 of CM049309.1, forward strand.
GGTGGAATTTTGCAAGCTTGCCAAGAAATGCAAACGTTTCATGTTGGATATGGTCAATACAAAATTTAGTAAATTTCCATACCTTTAAGAATTCTTTTATGTCATTGCTAAAATTAGCAACATTACCGAGGACGTGGTATCCGTTTGCAAAAAAAAAAAGATCCATGTGGCCTAATAGATATTCACCAGTATCAGTCTGATCTGCCCTTAAGAATTATATGTATTATATAAATATACAGTGAAAAATTGTTGTGTCGAAGTCAAAGGGACCCTCAGAAAACTACGACACATCCGAGGTTCGACACAAGCTGGTTTTATTTGGTAATAATGTAACTACAGTTGTCCGGAATATCGAGTCTGTAACTTTGACATAAGCGAGGTATTCGACTTATGAGAGTTCCACACAACAAGGATATATATATATATATATATATATATATATATATATATATATATATATATATATATACATATATAAAACTCTGAAGAAAAACAACACTGTTAATTCACAACAGTCTGTTTCACGGGATGCGGCCCGATCATCAGGTGAATGTGGTTAGAATGAAGCTAACGGCGTGGTTTGAAAGCCGAGACTTTACGAGATTACGAGATTAAGCTTTGTGCGATTCGGGTCGGGGGGGGGGGGGGCATGTGAAAGACTGACACTGATCCTATTGTCCTAGGGTGCACAATAGGATTGGTCGGGGTACACGTGCGATACTGGAACATAACAGGGCAGGGCAAAGAGGTTATTTATTGTTGTAAATCTTTTTTACAACAATAAATAACATCTTTACCCTGCCCTGTTATGTTCAGGGCAAAGAGGTTATTTATTGTTGTAAATCTTTTTTAAATATATATATATATATACTATTACTCTATTTATACGCTCCATTTATATTGAGCGCTCTTTGCAACAACAACTGTTGACATTGAACGAACTAGTTTTGACTAGCCCACCAAAACATCCCGCTGCCAAATCAAAAAGATAACAGAAAACTCATTGAGAAAACGGAACACCTCTACAAATGTATGATATGGAAAGCGTACTTCTTTTTGAACCCAGATGCCAAACCAGATGGCGACAACATTTTGGATTTAATTCAATAAAGACACCACCATGTTACTATACCGGAAACGTCGAACTCAGACTGTCGAAAATGATTGTAACAATAACAAAGTAGATTGTCGTTTCCCGAAACCTTATCAGCCGACATCAACAAGAAAATAAAAACGACTGAAGAACTCCTCGTACCCGTAGAGAAAAATCCGACAACTTCTACAAAATAGAGGCTCCAGTGTCCACAGACCTACTGGAGAAGAACATTAAAAAAAAAACTACTAAAAGGTGAGCCAGACAGTCATCCACTCTATCCAGCAAGAACCAAAGCACATTACAGATGATAGAATTAATAAAACAGCCAAATGAGAGGCATTTATAAAGACCACAAACCAAATTTTGCCAATGATCCTCCATGCCGGCTCATAAACCGATCTAATCCCGAGGTCGGGAAGATGAGCAAACAGCTATTTTACAAAATCAACAACAAAGACTTAGAACATTGAGGTCTAAATCAGTGGAAAAACACGGCAGCTGTACTATCATGGTTAACAACACCACACAAAAGGAGTTATATTCCTTCATAACATTTGATGTTATAGAATTCTATCCATCAATTACGGCCAACCTGTTGGATGCTGCACTCGACTTCGCCTCTAAATACAAAGACATCACTCCAGAAGAACGGAAAATCATCGAACATGCAAACTAAGCCAGCCTATACCACTTTGAGGAACCATGGGGGAAAAGGGCTACATATAAACTATTTGTTGTCACAATGGCCAGTTAGTAACCTATGAACTAGTCGGTACATTCCTACTGTATGAAATCTAAAAAAATGCACAACAAAATGTTGGTATATTTAGGGACGATTGCCTCAGAGTATTAAAAGCCCCCCCCCCCCCAGCAAAATAAAAAGCCAAACAAAAAAAAATCGGTGCCATTTTGAAGAGCCATAACCTGAGAACTGAAGCGAACAAGAAAATCGTCAACTTCCTCGACGTCACATTAAATCTCTCGACAGGAAAACACACACCGTACAACAAGCCCAACAACACACCATTAAATGTACATCGCAAATCCTACCACCCACTGAGAGCTATAAAGAACATCACAGAATCCATTAACAAGAGGCCAAGGGAAATATCATGTGATGAAGAATCTTTCACATAAGCAAACCCCCCATACCAAGAAGCTCTACAAAAAAGTGGTTACAAGTACCAACTGAAATTGACACCAAAACAGACAGACACAGCAGTGAAAAAAAAAACGACAGCGAAATATCATATGGTTCAATCCACCATACAGTGAAAATGTCGCCATCAACCTTGGCCGAAATATGTTGAAAATGCTTGCATGACGAAGAATTTTCCCCTTAACCATGTCCTACACAAGCTGTTCAATTGGACCATAAAAAATAGGAGATGGGAATATCATTTGATGGTATCCGCATATCCTCCTTTCTTATCCTACGAATGTAAAATACTGCCCACCACCCGGACTATCACCAGACAGTGTTGGGATAAGAGTTAAGGCATGTATGGATGCAAGGCAGTTTGGTGAAGAAATATTTGCATCAAAATTGTCTATAACTGCTTTTACTAAGCCATGAACCTCTGACCGTCTCAATCGTTTTGGGTTTGGTTCATTATCTGACTTCCTCCGGGGATGGATACTTTGTAACACTTAGGAACCTGGGGGCTATTTCTCAGTGTATAACCCGTTTGAGACTAACTAAAGAGAAACTCACTGCGTGTGTATTCATTATATGCCATATAGCAGGGCCAATAGTGTTTTATTAAATTGGGCTATTGGCCAATTATAATGTCTGTTTTCTCATACAGTGGTTGCTGATGAATTAAACACAGACTTGATACACACACTGGAACTGGGCAACAAAGACGTCTGACAAAAATCTAACTTTCAATTAATTCCCCCCCCCCCCCCAATAAACAAACAACAAAACTGAGGTTGCGCCAAAAATATTTGTTATATCAAAAAGGGTCATATTTTAATAATTTTAGCAGCAATCTTGGACTCCATCTTAATAATGTATTAACTAAATAAATTTCTTATGGCCCCATTTTATTCCTTGGGTTAGGAGCAAAAATATATGAATTGTCTCGAATCATAAAAGAGTTAAAGGTATATTGGTGATTGGCGACCTTCTTTCAAATAGGAAAACAATGGGTCGACTGTGAAAGAAGTTGATATAAGAACAGCAGTGTCAACAGATCATTCAGCAATAAATTTAGAATTAAACGATCTTTAGTATTCAGACTCCGGTCCGTCTCACTGGAAGTTGTACACATCCTTATTAGAAGATAAGGAGTATGTGAAAATCATAAAGCAGCTGATTGATGATATAGAAAACGATAATTTAAATCAGAGCAAGAACTCTCAAGAAAGTTGGGATACATAAAATATAAAGTCAGAGAACAGTCGATGAGGTATTCAAAAAGAAAAGCAAAAGAAATTCGTAGTGAATTGAGAAGTTTAGAAAACCGTGTTTCTGAAAAGAAAAACTTCTTAAATGAAGGTGTTTTAGGAACCGAAGAATACAAAAATGTTAAAGCTAAACTTGAATAATATTATAACAAACTGACCGAAGGAATTAAAATAAGGTCTCGGGCTCAGTGGTACGAATACGGAGAAAAATTCTGGTCCTGGGACCAGGAAATATTGAGAGAAAAAAAGAAACGTTATAAGATAAAATATCAGCGAAAAATTAAGATATCGGAAAATGGATGTGATAATTTCTTGGAAAATATTAACCTAGAAAAGGTATCGGATGAAGAAAAACTGATGTTGAATGAGTCCACGTCACTGCAAGAAATAAAACAAACTTTATTGTCGATGCCTAAAACTAAAACGCCTGGTAACGATGGACTTCCAGCTGAGTTTTACCTAAAAGTTTTCGATAAACTGGGCAAACATTTAATAAATTGTTTACGAGATAGCTATTCCAGAGGTTACTTATCATGTTCTCAAAGGCAAGCTATAATATCATTGTTTCAAAATACTGGTAAAGATAACCGTCTATTGAAATAATGGAGACCGATTAGCCTCATTAATACAGATGCAAAAAAATAATCAGTAAACTATTAGCAGTGAGATTAAGACGTGTTTTACCAAGGATTATAAGTACGAATCAATTTGCGTTTGTTAAAGGGCGAACCATAGAGGAGCTTTAATTTAAGATCGATTCTCGGTATTCTGGAGCATTCATAAACAGTAAAGGGTATTTTATTCGCAGAGGATTATGAAGCTGCTTTGATTCTTTGGATTTTTACTTCATAAACTCTGTGTTAAAGAATTTCGGTTTCCCGCATTATTTTTTAAGGAATTACATATTACAGAACTAACTTGACAATTGTGTCGTTAGCAATGGTTTCTTACCTGTTGAACGAGGACGTCGCCAAGGGGACCCATTATCTCCATATATACTTTTTATTATCAATTGAAGTTTTGACTAAGATAGTCTTAGATAACACGCACATAGAAGGGTTAGATAGTTCGATATCTGTGGAAACCAAATAACATCTGTGCTCTTCGCTGATGACTCTACATTTTTAATTAAAACGTAAACTACTTAAAACAAGCAGAAAAGACATTATATCTATTTGAGGAGTATACTTCGCTTAAACAAAATCGTGAGAAATCTTAGATAGCGTGGATAGGAGAATCTAGGAATCAACCGAAGCTAGGTCTACCTTATATATGGTTGGATCTTAACGTAGAATACATACGGATTTTAGGAATAGATATATCTTATAACAAAGAACTAAGTTATACAAGAAATTTTGATAAGGTAATTGATAATATCAGGACAACCCAAAGAAAGTGGAAGATTCGCAACTTAACATTATACGGAAAGACATCCACATTGAAATCTCTCATATTACTTAAAGCTATGTATGTGTGTAATGTGTTAATTCCACCAAAGAATTGTATCAGTAAAGTGAAGGATCATGTGGCCGATTTTATATGGACGGCGGCGTTCCAAAAATTAAATACAAGGTTATTATTCAAGAAAAAAATGGAAGATTGGGGTTAACGGATTTGGCAAATATGGCCAAGGCACGGAGGATACTCTGGATAAAAAAAAATTGAAAAGGAAGAAAAATTATGGAAGTTGATACCTGGTTTTTATCTTACAAAAAAAGGGTTCAAGTTGCCAGGTACAAACCTGGATAAATCAAGAATGAAATCAGCTGTGCCTTTATTTTATAAACAATGTTTATCTGAATGGTGTGATCTGCACGAGAGTGACCCGTGTGATAAGGTCGGTGATAGAACAACCCTTGTGGAATAACAAGTATATCAAAATTAAGGGGAAATCGATATACTTTGAGGATTTTTTCAGAAAAAGGATTGAACCTTATAAAATATCTAGTTGGTAATACTGGCAAATTAAGTGTTAAGTGATCGTAAAGTACCCACGTCAAAGGTGTTCAACTGGCTTATGATAAAACATACAATTAAAAAAGCGTGGCTACAAATACTTAAGAGAGTCGTTGGATATACTGACAGCTTCGGAACATACATGTATACCACTTGAAGATAGTAAGGTGAATATAGATAAGATTAGCTCCAAAGGTATATATAGTAGACTAATATTGAATATACAGGAAATTCCGACTGGGATGTGTTATCTAGAGAAATGTGTTAACGCTAACAATAACTGGGAAAATGTATACAAAACTGTTTACAGTACAACTGTTGATACCAGGTTACAGGCTTTCCAATATAAGATTTTACAAAAATTATTGCCTGTTAATGCCATACTGAAAAGATGAAAAATCGTTGTCTCGAGTAGACGTAGTTATTGTTTTCTATACAACGAAAGTATTGACCACATTTTTTTGTGAATGCAAAGTTCCGTTTTCAGTATATCTACAAATTAAAAATAAATTAGGAAAATTAGAGGTGGACTTGCCAAGTTGTACAAAATTAAATATACTTACAGGGATTCGACATACTGAGCCGCGGAGTAGTCTGATAAATCATATTATATTGTTGTATAAATATATGGTGTTCTCACACAGGAACAAGGCAGGTATATGCCACTTGGATGCTTTTTGTGTGATATTAAATTAGTATGAGAGGATCGAAAGGGTTATTGCAAAGAAAGGTAACAAATACAAGTATCATATGGAGAAATGGGAACCCATTTTGATAAACCCAGTATGGAGTAAATTTTACAATGGAAATAATGAAAGAAATATTATGTGTTTCGCACGTGTCTATTGATGCGTGTATATGTATTCAAATATGTACATATGTAGTTATGTGCGTCTGACATTGGTAGTTGTACCACCACTACATATGTTAAAGTCCTTATGGTTTAGTTTTTTTTTTTTGTAATGGTCACTGTCTGTCCTGCGATCGTTTAACTGTGAATGTTTTTGGTTACATGTAATTTTTTGTCATTATGTATTGAATACTACTCTTGCTTTGTATTGTATATGTGTATTTCCTGTAATATTTGTTTGAATAAAGAATTTTAAAAAACAAGGGGTCTTAAAAATTCTAAATTCTTACATTCCTTGGCCCCTAAAACCCTGGGATAGAATAAGAAAATGTTTGTAATACCGGTATGAAATTAAAGAAAAGAATTATAGGTAGGTTTTAAGACTTGGCGGCCATCTTGAAAATGGGAAAACCAAGGGTCTTATAATATATTTAATGGCTTCAATAGATTCCTTTGCCCTGAAAACCCAGGGATAGAACAAAAAATGTTTGCAATATGTCAAATTATAAAACAGTTATACGTATTATCATAATTTGGCGGCCATTTTGGACGCCAACTATGAAATGGAAAAACCAGGGGTCCTATAAAATATTTAATGGCTTCAATAGATTCCTTGGCCATGAAAACTCTTGGATTGAAGCAAAAATTTGTGTAAAATGTCAAATAGTAAAAGTTATGCGTATTTTATGATTTGGTGGCCATCTTGGACACCATCTTGGAAATGGGACAGCCATGGTTCCTATAAAATTTTTAAATGCTTCATTAGATTCCTTGGCCCTGAAAACCCTGGGATAGAAGAAAAAATTTTTGTAATATGTCAAATAATAAAAGAGTTATAGGTTTTTTCATGATTTGGCGGCCATCTTGGACGTCATCTTGAATTTTTCAAATTCATCAAGGGTGCCAGCGTGGCACCCGTGGGATTTTGAATCAGGACCCCCTAGAGGGTCAAATCCCATTGAGAAGAACTATGCACTAAATTTTCCACAACTCTGTCCAAATTAAACGTTTTTCCTCCAGACTATAAACACTTTTCCTGAAAAAAACTTGTCCCCCAGCCCCAGAACTGGGCTCTGGATTTAATAAAATTCTCATACCACCCAACGCCAATACCCACGAGCCGGTTAACACGTTCCCTAGAAAAAAATTGTCCCCATCCCCCACACCCGGAACTGGGTTCCGGATCCACCATTGTTGACATCATTATTATCATCACACTAAATTGAGAAAATATGGTGTGTGTGTGTGTGTGTGTGTGAGGGTGTGTTGGTGTGTGTAAATGCGATTTGCCCAGTTACGCGACTGTATGTGTGTGTGTCGAAGCCCCCCTCCCACACACACACACACAACCATTGCAAATGGAAATTCCGCCCTTGAATTTAAGCAGTTGATCAGTTAAGCAGTAACTGCCGGATATTTTTTGTCAGTCTGCTACCAATTTTAGGTTGCACTTATATTGACATTAATTGAATTTTTAAACTGTTTGACAGGACCGTCTTAAATCAATTCAAATTTGATTAAGTCATAGGTCCGGGAATAGGCACTTCCAAATTGAATGTGATAATGTTAACAGTAAAATGGCAGACGCTTTTGGTTGTGTCATCTGAGCAATATGAATCACCCTTAGTCCGTCGTCCGTTCTGCCGCCGAGCTGTCTGGCCGACCAGCCGTTAACCATGTACATATCGAAATCGTCAGACCTAGAACCATCTACTATAAATCCAGGGAGATCCTGGGCAAATCTGCTTGGAAACCTGAATTTAGATCAAGGCGACATATATATATATATATATATATATATATATATATATATATTTTGCGAGCTAATGACCGAAAACATGATTTTGAGCACACGGGCAGTCAAACGGGGCCACATTATATCCATTAGGCCTAGAATCTCCTTACGTAACATTCACGGAGGTCCTGCATAGGCAAATTATCTTATCAATGACTGGTTCATTTAAAGTCGGAGCAGCAGTGATATAGGACCCGAGTCTGGACTCGAGTCCACTTTTTTAGGGACTCAGACTTGGTCTCGAGGATCCAAGACTTTTACTCAGAGTCGGATAGTGTGGATTCCACTACATCACTGATGAACAGAGGGAGCCATTACATTTAGAATATAGTCCTTTGGGATATTTCTAATTTTGTAAGTGGATTAATATAAATATTTGTGAAACTGACAAGGTTCTGTTTATCATGGAGGTTTATTTCCAAGAAAAGATGAACTACTGTCGCTTTACACTTTTTTGGGTCCATACTGGATAAGCAGCCAAGCTAGCAATTCAGATGTATGGTTAGATGTTTTTTATATGTTGATATATATCTAGTGATTATATATGTATCAACTGGTAGATTTAATGTACATGTCAAGACCCAGATCCTGATCAATCGGTTATTGGTCCAGACCAAATCCCGATCGGCCTAAAATCTGAACGAGATTCAGAGTGAGTGGACAAAAATACTGAATTCTGCACATTTCATTTCAGATTCGTCTAGCCCTAGTTTGATTTACCCTTCAACCGGACATACACTTGAGAATTTGTTGCGCAACATGTTGCGGAACACGCATTTTGCGTTACATGTTGCATGCGTGTATAAAATGTTGTGTCATGTTCCTAGTGCACTGCTCTGCCATATTTCAAGAAACAGCACCGGTTCCATTTTCATGCAACGTGTTGCACTGTGTCAAATTTAGTTCTCCTGTGCGGGCCAATGGAACTGCAGTGTTTTATGTCACAGCCGTAGGGTTGCCGAGGTCATCAAAAGCTGGCTCAAGATGGAAGGCAACTTCGAATGGACAATCAAGGGACCCATGGGTCCCGGCGCACAGCCGAAATATTTTAGTAAATGCAAGATATAGCTGATTTTTATTATTATTTTAGCAAATGCAAAATATACTTTTTCTCTATTTTTTTTTATAAATTAACACTAAAAGCTAAGAAGAAATGGCTGTGCTATCAAATACTAAATATAGGTTTGCCAAATTAATCCTGTGCACTAGTACTCCAAGGTACTATTTCTGAATGCAGTAGCCTAGCTCTCATGATAAAATATCAAGTACCAAATGTCAGTATTTCAGCTATGTGACAGTAATATGTACGTAAAATATCCACTCCGCTGGGAATGTATGAATCCCTGTCAAACATAGGATAAGGAAGAAAGCGGAGATTAGCTCAAGTATAATAATACACATTTAATTTATTCACTGAAATAAATGCTGCAAAAATTTCCAATTTCAAAGGAGCATAAACTCAATCTGATAAGTACATATATTGTACTGTGTAATACATACATTTGGCCAACAAAATGTGTTAATGTTATTAATAATTCTAAGAACACAGGTTATTATTTCCAAATGCAAAATCAAAATCATTTTAATCATGGCTTTGATATATAATTTATAATATTGAACATAGTACAATTTACAGCTACATACTTAAAATATAGATTGCAGAACACTTGTATTAATTCTACACATTATTCACAATTATAAATTGCATCATCATATTCACTCACTTTGTTAGATAACACCACATTATGCATCAAATGTATTTATTTTTACCAGAAAAAATACCGATAACAAAACAATAAATATATAAAAATAAAACTAGATTCGGATTTCACAATTCTAAATAGCACCTTTATTTATCAATAAAAGGCTCATATATTATCAATTTATTTATACTGATTGGTTTAATCATATTTTAATTTATAAAATTTATTTAAAAGGAAATTATTCTCTTTAAACATGTTACATTACCTCTGGATTATTGTTTTTGAATTACTATCACAGCTTTACAATTAAGAATTACAGTTCAAACAATATAAACAATTATTGCATTACACCTGGTGAATAATGTTGTGTGTGAGGGGGTGGAGTGGAGTAAGGGGGTATAGGTGATATGAGAGTTAGTGTACATCTGTGACAGCAGGGGTGCTCAACTAGTGTTTCATTACTTATAAGGTTACCAAGGCAGGGCTGAAGTAACCAGAAGTGGTACTGTCGTGGGATTGACAATGTAAGACAATACAATATGGCCTCCAAAAAAATTCAAATTCAAGTTTAATCTTTTAGCTTTTATTTTCAGTTTCAGATTTTAAAAGACCGACGGTCTTAACTGAAGGAGTAATGTAGGTGTCAAAAACCAGATGCAGTTGAGAAGACATACTGCAGAGATTTCCATTGGTACTGAACACACTGGCCACACAGAAAAAGGACCTTACAGTTGAAGCGTTGGCTGAAGGAAAGCGATACACTTCAGGGGCCTGTCGCAATAACATTTTACTGGACTTAAGCATAGTTGGGGGCCTAAATACCATGATTACAATTGTGACGTCATATTGGTTACCATGGTTACACAGATGCCCCTGGGCTTAAGTCACCTACATGACTTAAGTCACCTTATTGCAGCACACCCCAGAACCTTACTGGTCTTCTTTAGGACATTATTTTTTTTTAATCGAGCGCACCAATAGAACACATCGACCGACAGCCTGAATCTTCCAAATACCTATGGTGAAATAGCCGAGATGTTATACAGCTTTGCTGTATGTCTCCTCAAGTAAATTTGATCTTTGACACCTACATTACTCATTCAGTCAAGGACGTTAAAAGCTGCATATATTGTTACCCTTCTTCAGAGTTTACTCGAAATATAAAATATAAAAACAGGGTGTCAACAGAAGCAACCAAAGAACTGGCAGAAGGCTTTGAGATCGTCTTCCTTTAAAACTGCATTCAACTTGATGAGTGGTCACAGCATGCCAACAAGGAAGTGTAAGATGATCATCAGCTTACTTTGGAGTCGTTAGAAAAATGTTACTCTATCATTGTGGAGGATGGAATTGACCAACCTGAAGAATTCCCAACCCTTGTTTGGCGTTGTGCAGAGGCAGGCACTCGGACTATATATAACATTCAGAGCATTTTTGGCACAGAGCAGAAAATAGCATTTAGAAGTCCAGGCACAGATGTATTCATCCTCCTGTTATATCTAGTGTATAAGTTTGATAAAACCCCACTTCTTCTTTTTGGACGAATATTGGTCTCAGCTCCAACACACGGAGGTATATCAGCATATCACAACTTGTGGAGAAGCTGGATAATTCAGTAATATTATCACTGCTTGCTCTTCAAGCATTCACTGGATCTGAGAGCTTGGTCGATGAAGTAACAAGGGTTTGTTAATGCTTTTGGTAAACTCGGAGAGTCCAAACTGCTATCCAATTTGCAACTGAAACCTTTACTGGGATATGGATTAGAATACATACATAGAGGAAAACATGAAGATCCTTTTTGAACAGATCCAAGGTAAAAACCGAAACAGCTTTCCACTATGTCAGATGATTCTCAAGGAAAAGCCTTTGCGTACCTAGCTATCCAAATAGCGTCGCATAATAACGGGCAGGTCTGCTGAATGCGTATGAATATAAAAAGCAGGGGAGCAAGGCTTCACTAGAAGCAAATTGTTTCACTAGAATCTAAAAATAGTTCAAAATGACTCCTGCAAATAATATCTTATTTGCATTTGTTGATCTTAATACTTGTAGGTATAGACAAAATAATCAGGTTTTTTGGCTTCTGGGTAGCACACAATGCCAAATATTGCAAAGTTTATCGAAATGGGAAAAATGTCTTTCTCACTCAGTAATTTTTTTAAATATATTATCTATGCATCGAAGAGAATTATTGAATCAACGTTAAATGATCCTTTGTGGTTTTATGCTATTTTGAGGGTTGTTTTAATTTATTTTTAGGCTGTGGGAGAAACATGAAGTGGCAAAATGAAAACGGGAATTAAAACATAAGTTTTATGGAAGCCATCTTGAATATTAAAATGGCCACCAGAAATATAAATTTATTAATAGTACCACTAATTTGTTTGAATAAGAAACCTAAATTTAGATACCAGAATCCTTTTTTTTTTTCTTTTATGAGCTGAGAAATCGCTATGTGTTGATTTTATGATATTTGCATTTCGTGCACTGCATACCTACGAGTACACCTCTTCTAAGCTGTTTTACTAGATAACGGCTACCGATAGGTTAATAAGAATTTCAAATCCGAATGTCTCATATATTTGTCATAAAGGAACAATAAAATCTCTCGAGCTCTCGGATCACTAGTGTATTGCCGGCTTAACATCTGCTGTGTCCGTCCCATAAACACGCCAATTAAGTCACTCTCACATCTCGCAATGATATTCATGTTACATTCATGCCTTATCTTCTGTATAAATGTACAACTTTAAGGAAAAAGTAAACCTGAGATAAATGACACACTCAGTAAAAGTTACACATGCAGAAAGTATTAAGGTATATATGTATATACATTACTTTACGTGCTTATTCCGTGAAAAGCACTCCGACAATGAAGTTCCTCCTGGTTCTGTCCGTGATCCTGGCCACCGCCTACGGCTGGATGAGTAAGTTGCCTTCACTCATTCAAACCTTAAACATATGAGTTGGTGTATGTTTTTAGAATAGAAATCTGGACAGTCGAGGGGTTAAACGCTCGGCTATCTTCGCTGGCGACCCGGGTTCGATCCCCGGTGTGGCTATGAGAGTGGGTTGTAGTTGCCCGTCCAAGGCCGGTGGTTTTCTCTGGGTTCTCCGGTTTCCTCCACCTCTTAAGACAACCGAACGCCATCATCGGAGCCATGGAGAGTGCCTTGATTACTTATAATAACTATTTGAACAATCCATGTAAAATATATAGTTTATATTTAATATCATTCAGTTTAAATACGGTAGTGGTTTGTCTTTTCATTCTACGAAATAAACGTTTAGAAAGTGACAGAAATCCCTTTCTTCCACTTTCAGAAATGGCGATATCTGGTCTATTGAAAATAGTCAAGCTTCTGGCTGATTAATATATATATATATATATATATATATATATATATATATATATACAGCGAAACCTCGTTGTGTCGAAGTCAAAGGGGCCGTCAGAAAACTTCGACACATTCGAGGTTCGACACTAGCGGGTTTTATTTGGTAATAATTTAAACAGAGTTGTCAGCAATATCGAGTCTGTTACTTCAACATAAGCGGGGTATTCGACTTAAGCGAGTTCTTGACAACGAGGTTTCACGGTATATATTTGGGGGAGAGGGGGTAGGGGGAGGGGAGGAATAAACATCAGGGTGAGATATCTGCTACAGTTTGGGTTTCTGTGATTATGTTATGTAAAATGGTAGGAGCGTTATTGGTGACTACACACATGGCTTTGGTTTCTGTGATAAATGTTATGTTATTACCTGGTGGAAGGAGAGTTTGAGTGTAAGAACTGGCAACAAGATTGATCTGTACTCCAGTCGATTAAGGCTGCTAAAAAATAATTTGAGGTGAGACCATTATTCTCTGATGAATGTAGGTATAATTTTGGTTGAAATACACAGTCTACAATACTGATTGGCAGAAACTGGCATTTGCAGAAACTTGCCAACCTTGTTTCTTATCTTACCATGCCACCAATTGGACAGCTTTTAAATTCTTAACAAAATAATCAAAATAAGGTTTGGTGCCCAGGGTAAGGTAGACGTGATTTACACATATCAAGCAATATGCTCCTTAAAATTAAGATTTCATAAAATCGGCTGGTGCGAATTCTAATTTGAACTACACCAATTGCCATGTCAGAAAGGCAAATATAAGACTACTAAATTTAAAAAATACAACATGTACTCTAACATTGATAAGGTTCAAAAGGGGCTATGGTTCAGACTTGGAGCACTATCAGGGATGGCTACATGGCAGATTGAGAGGTGTGAATAGCCCACGCTATCGCGCCGTCACACACATACACACACGCATATATATATATTTAAAATATATATATATAAAACATTACAAATTGAGAAGTTTGAATAGCCCACGCTAGCGCCCCGTCACATACATACATACACACACATATATATAATATATATATACCATCTCAGATAGCATACACGTTGCACAAAACATCACAAGTTAATTAAAACTTTAAAAAAAAACATGTTAAAACAGCAGTTTCCACTATTTATATTTTTAGTCCCCAGCCGGACTAATCAAATGGTCCGCGTCTGTCCGTCCGTCCGCCCGTCCATCCCACCATTCTCTACTACATATTACTGAGACGCTTGCTGCTTTTTTCACCAAATTTTACAGATTTATTCAACACATGTCTGACATGCGATTAATACCTCATGGTTGTTGCCATCTCTGTTTAGCAACTTTCTGCACCTTAAAAATGTCTTTTTTATTCTCCTTTAGATAGTGAGTAAATAAGAACGCTTCAGCCTTCAAATCATATTCAAGGATTCTCTGGAGCTATGGAAAATCAATTAATACAAAATTGAAAAGAATTATTTTCATACTTATTTTTTCATCGGATAACCTGTCCCTCATTATTTATTGTTCAAATTTGTACACATTTCATCCCCCATACCACCCTGGTAAAACAGGGTCATCTGCATAACTAAAAAGCTAATCATGAATCTTCTTTTTTAAATACAGTTTGTGTTTTTTAAGGTTCATTATTTTAAAAAGGGGTTCTTGCCAAAGTTCGGGAAAATTTGGGTATCACTGATGCTACACTTTCCTATCCTAGTTAATTATTGCAGGGGACTATTTGTGTTTCTTGGCCCTCGTGTGTGAATGTGATTGATTGCAATTTAAGTTATACAAGAAAGTGTTTCACTCGATGTATATAACTGGCAGAGCATCCATTCAAGGACAAGCTACAATACCACAGTCATGACCATTTATTTGCCTCTTGGCGTTGTTTAAATGGAAGTCTCTGAATATGATTCATCAAAATCATATCAATGTCTCTGGCATTATTAAGGTGAATGCGGTTGGAGCAAGTACCCGGATGCAGGCGAGTACGGCTTTGGGACTCCTTACATTGTTGGGGGAAGAGAGGCGAGGCAAGGCGAGTACCCTTATCAGGTGAGCCACAACCTTGCTTTTCATGGCATTTTGGCATGTAAAGGTAAAGGCGTGGGTTTTTATACTTTGATATCACCAACGATGTCAGTCTCATCCGACTTAACACTTTGCCTTCCTGGTCTTTCGGGCCGATTCTTCCTGTAGCTTTTCTCGGCTCCCTGGGGAGCATACACCCCAAGCAGCCATAACAGGCGCTAGAGGGTTATTCTTTCTACATTTGCGTGTTACCCAAGACCAGTACCCATTCACTCCTGGGACGAGAGAGTGCTTCCTTGTGGTAAAGACTTTGCCTAGAAGTCTGTGCGCAGACGGCGGTCAGAAGGGGATGCGAACCCACAACGCTGATGTAACAAGACCGGCGCCCTAACCATTAGGTCACCAGGCTCCACACAATGTATGAGTTTTGCGGGCTATTGATGGGTGTGACACAAGACAGCGAGGAGACACAGTCATGATATGTATTGTGTGAATGAAGCAACTGACAGCCTGTCAAACGCGCAGTTGCACGGCGTTTTATCAGCAAAAATATTGCCAAGATAAGGACCAACTGACAGTGTGACAGGAATGTATTTACCGAAGACACACAAACAAGTGTTCCTGGGTCATGGCACTGCATCGGCAGCCAGTCACAAAGCGTGTAGATACACATAAATGGTCTCGTCCTCTTTTGGCCAAACCCAGCCAAAAACACAGTATAGGTTCACACATGGGAATCTTATACTACTACATGGATAAGACGCGTGAAACCGCATGTAAAAAATAACAACCCCGGGATCTAAATTTGTAACGCTTTTGGTATATAATAAAATGAGATTTTACATTATACTCTATAATCATTAGTTCCTTTCCTTGACTTACTGTGTACTGTAATATCAGAATACCTTGCTGCCGAACCACAACAATGACAATATGTCACGTGAAGCAGCATCGGCAGTTTAAGCTTCTTGAGACGAGAAAACAAGACACTAAGCTTGCGATATGCTTTTACATATATAATAATGGTATATATATATATATATATATATATATATATATATATATATATATATATATATGACTGTTCTTTACATGTTTTGCAATCTTAGGCGTCACTTCGCAGATCAGGGTCACACTATTGTGGAGGCGTAATCATTAACACCCAGTGGGTCATCAGTGCCGCTCACTGTACCACTAGAAAGTAAGTCTGCTATTGTAGAATTTATCTGCTCTAACATATTAGCCTTTTTTTGTGTTGGTACGGGCACGGGTTATATACGGTGCCAATTTAAATGGTTTGAGTTCTATGGTGGTTCAATTTAAAAATATTGGCCGAGCTTTCTGGCGAGTCGGCATCCCCCCCCCCCCCCATATATAATATATGATAATATTATGATAGATATTTTCTTGCTTTGACACTGGAGAACCGATTGTGGATGACTAATATTTTCTTTTCCCCGTCCTTATATAAACTTTATATTTACTAATTCCTTCATAGCCTTTAATTAGCCACACATTAGATAATTTAAGGGTATAGAGAAAGTAATGAATATAAAGCCTGTTATCGCCGAAGATGTGAGTCTCTTTCGACTTTATATATATATATATATATATATATATATATATATACATATATATATATATATATATATATATATATATATATATTATGAGTAGGGGGGCTGTATATGAACATTTTGTTTATCACTGATCTTGCCTTTTCCTGTAAAAGAAACGCATCAGATGTCCAAGTAGCTGTCGGACAACACTTTCGCAGTGACAACGCTGAACCGACCATAGTCGTCCATGACGTATCCAAAATAATCAACCATGAAGAATATAACTCGATCACCTTTTCCAACGACATTTCTCTTTTGAGAATGAGCGCCCCCATCACCATGAACAATGACGTCCAGCCAGCCTGCAGACCAAATGACGAATCTTACGCTGGTGAAACCGGCATTGTCAGCGGATGGGGTGCCATTTTCTCCGGTAAGAACAAAACCGGTTTGTTGCATTCACAATAATTTCGACGTGCAACCTCTAGCATCCGCATTTTAATGTGTACGCAATTTTTAACTCTGGCTTTAGTAAGAATTTAATACAAAACAACTTTCAAGCAAATTATCTTATATCCATTAATTGTCCCACATGCGGCGTATTTTCCTTTGTTCTAACTGTACGTTCAATATGCTTGCATCACAGGGTCATGAAAAGTGACCATGCAAGTGAAGTTGCATGGCGACTTTCCAAATAAGGCGAAGAACTGGTGCTTAGCCAAAAAAAATTACACGCGTGACCTTCGACCATGGAGGCGGGGCATGTGGGACAAATCAGTTATAGCCCAATGAAATGTAAAGCAAGCCATGAGATTTGCTTGGCTTGTGTCAATCATGGCAGGCGAGCCGTTTAGGTGACACAAGCCTCGCAAACCTCACGGCTTGCATAACATTTCATTTGGCTTTAACCAATACAAAAACCTTTGACACATACGTAAGTATGACATATTATGCAATGATAAGAAAGGAGAAGAAAACAGCATACTCTTCGTTAAAGGTGCCACTTAATGTCCTCTTTATATAGCAGGGAAGAGGGGACCCCTCCCACTTTCTCATGCTTGACCCCATATACCTGTAAATACATTATATTTTTTAATTTATATTAATTGGATTCTATTTTTAGGTAAAATACAAATCAAATATTTATAAATTGATATTACCAAGCCATGAAAACTCGAGTTTTTTTTAATTTTATATATTTTTGGTGGAGGTAACCGCCTCCATTTTTTAATGCTGACTTATCTAATTCTTAAAACAGTATGTACATCTGAAGAGTTTCCATTTCGGTATAGGACTACTTGACACGGCGGTAGCACTCGCTTCCTATAATTATTATATCCTGGTGTCACCCAGACGCGGTGTCTACAGCACCTGCGGGTCCTGGGTGTGTAATCATCCCCATTGCTGGGTCATAACACCGAGGACCCCCCCCCCCCCAAGACTCACTCGTATGTGAGTGATATACGGCTGTGGGGGACGGCCTCCCCATTAAGCCAGCAGAGCGCTCACCCTGAGTGGTTGCCGACCGTGAAAAACCTCACGGCCTCGGCTGAGATTCGAACCCACGATCTCCCGGCTTTGAGTCCTGCGCTCTACCCCTGAGCCACAGAAGCCGGTAAGAAACTCGAGTTTCCTGTAACTGCTATAACAGCAGACAAACAGCAGAGAGTTACCCCGTTTCATTTGCAATCGTGACTGAAAAGCCTTCGGACATAATGTCTCAGTCCTACTGACACTGGCGACGGCTGGCAACGTATTCGAAAACTGGATTATCTCAAGAACTCTGCAAGTAGGTCACGGCAAATGGACAAAGTTCGGAGAGCATCACAAGGTACCGAAAGCTCAGCCAGATCGTTAAAAATTTAATACTTCCTAAATTAATTCCCAGCCCTTCGGCAAAGCATCCCAAAAGTTTTGTCTCAAAGCATCTGCTTTGTGTCTGCGATAAGAGGCCTAAGTATCCGCAATGTTTCGGCGAACCATCGGTGATATGTTTTTGTACGGCGAACCTTCGGTGATAACCAGAATGAAGCTGGGACTGGAAATGTTCATATTTATACCCACCAATAAGGCATCCACGATACATCTGTTATAAAATTGCAGTGTTCGGCTACGCATTAGCAACAATTCTTCGATGCTCAGCAGATGTGACAAGCCTTCTCCGAACATTCAGCAAACATCACCTTTGCCTCACCTTTGCATTGCCAAACTTTCAACGAGCTTCGCCGAATATTCACGTTCATGGTCACGGGATAATAACCTTGGCGACCATAGCCGAAGTATAACCAACTATTTGAAGCATATCAGCTTTAACTTCGCAGAATAACCACAAGTCAAATTTATAATTGGACTGCTCCTTTTTTTACAACATTTTTCACGCAGGCAGTCACAACCCATCGCCAAACTTTTTAATTCGTCAAACATCGCAAGAGGCCAAAACCCCAGTGGGACTTCGGCATAAAGTACATCAAAAACAATTTTGATTGGGTAACCAATCGTTTCGGTTACGCTAATTTTCTTTTGATTTCTGTTTAACATTTGGTAAGAAATCAAATGGTGTTCCTATATAAGACCGGCGTCAGATTACTATCATTTTACTCCAAACTGCGTTTTATACCTTTCTTGCAATGCTGCAGGTGGGCCGAGCTCCGATGAACTGCGATCTGCTCTCGTCCACTCAATCATGACGGACGCGGAGTGCCGCGATGCCTTCCCGGGTAAAATCTACGATGGCATGGTTTGTGCTGGTCGTTATGGTAACAACCCAACTGATACCTGTCAGGTAACATTGTGTAGTATTTGTCATTTTTATTTAATTATCATTTTACATATATTTACCAGCCACTACTCACTGGTCAACGTTAATTTTAAAAGAAATTTACAAATTAAATAGATAAAAAATAAATGATAATTTATTAATTATAATGCGCATATACAGGGAACCATTGTTCACAGGCGCTTTAAAAAGATTTTTGAATAAAACAATAAAATAACATGTTGCAATATAAAAAAAAGTATAAATGTATAAGAGTCATCAAAATGAAACCAAAACAGCTTACATGTATGGAAATGCTGGTCAGAGGAACAACAATTCAACACAGACAGAACGGTCAATATAAAGAGTCAAATTATCAAACATTGAAAAAATTACATATTTAAGAGAAATGTGTATAATATTACATTGTGATGATTTTGTGATGGCGACTAGTGTTAAATGAACGTCAATGATTTAGTGTTCATCCGGCACTACTTCAACATAAAACCATGCTATTTAAACTCCGCGCAGGTAATGATTTTTTCATCAATGAAAGTTGGCATCTCAGGTGGCCTCACCGACAGGTTCAAATTTCTGTTTGATTCGGTCAAGAAATGAAGAAGAACAAGCATTTTTTTGATGATTTTGAAAATGTTAACTTCAATTTGCCTGATTTAGGAAATTCAAAATTGTGTGTAAAACCCCTCACCTTGCTCCATCAGAAAAAAAACACCGAACATATTCAAGCAATAAAGAAGAAGCATTTTTATTTAATGTGGACTGACGGACAAAGAGTTTGCAGAGGACCAAAAGGCTTTTAGAATTGTTTTTAGAAATATACAAGAAAAGAGAAAAGATAGAAAAAGAGCACAGAACTTGCAACCGACACTGAAATTCGGTATGCTTATGATCGCATAAACATTTAAATGACATTTAAATGACATGTTTTTATTTTTTGGCAGGGAGATTCCGGCGGTCCGATGGCTGTTAAGAGGGATGGAAGGTTCATTGTGGTTGGTCTAACGTCATGGGGTTACTCCTGTGCCTGGAAAACACCTGGTGTATACACACGGGTGTCTACCTACGTTGGCTGGATCAATAATAACATCGGCATTTAAAAAGTTTAATTACAATGCCGAATATATGAATAAACCTTTCAAAATTTTACTTTTTCTTGTATTTATTGAAGCTTGAATGTCTTTTTTGTGAGTTTCGCTTTGAAAAATAATGACTCTAGCTTTACAATATATCTCCATTTTTTCCCTTAGATATAATCTGACTACCTGTCAGACCACTAAAAAATAACAAAATTCTAGGGAACAAACATTTTGTGCGAGCGGGCAATTTTTTCTTTATATTTTACCGGTTTAGAAACATGACGTGGAATTTTGCCAAGAAACGCAAACATTCTTGTTGGATATGATCAATACTAAATTTAGTCAATTTCCATAAATGTAAGAATTTTTTTATGTCATTGCTAAAATTAGCAACATTACCGAGGACGCGTTAACCGTTTGCAAAAAAAGATCCATGTGGCCCAATAGAAATTTACCAGTATACAGTCTGATATGCCCTTAACAATTATTACATGTAATGAATTTATATATATATATAAATATATATATATATATATATATATATATATATATATATATATATATATACAGTGAAGACTCCTTGTGTCGAAGTCGAAGGGACCCTCAGAAAACTACGACACATCCGAGGTTCTACACAAGCGGGTTTTACTTGGTAATTATGTAATTACAGTTGTCCGGAATATCGAGTCTGTAACCTCGACATAAGCGGGGTATTCGACTTAAGCGAGTTCGACACAACGAAAGTAAATATTGAGCGCTCTTGGCAACAACAACTGTTGACATTGAACGAACTAGTTTTGACTAGCCCACCAAAACATCCCTCTGCCAAATCAAAAAGTTATCAGAAAACTCATTGAGAAAACGGAACACCTCTACAAATGTATGATATGGAAAGCGTACTTCTTTTTGAACCCAGATGCCACACCTAATGGCGACAACATTGTGGATTTAATTCAATAAAGAAACCACCATGTAACTATGTACCTGAAACGTCGAACTAAGACTGTCGAAAATTATTGTAACAATAAGATTCCGTAAAGTAAAAAAAAAGAAATTAAAACGACTGAAGAACTCCTCGTATCCGCAGACAAAACCGACAACTTTTACAAAATAGAGGCTCCAGTGTCCATAGACCTACTGGAGAAGAACATTACAAAAACCTACTAAAAGGTGAGCCAGACAGTCATCCACTTTATCGAACAAGAACCAAAGCACATAACAGAGAGATTAAAGCTAGATGATAGAATTAATAGAACAGCCAAACGAGAGGCATTCATAACACTGAAAGACCACAAACCAAATGTTGCCAATAATCCTACATGCCGGCGCATACACCCATCTGATCCCGAGGTCGGAAAGATTAGCAAACAGCTATTAGACAAAATCAACAACAAATTCTTTGAACATTGAGGGATAAATCAGTGGAAGAACACGGCAGCTGTACTATCATGGTTCAACAACATCACACAAAAGGAGTTATATTCCTTCATAACATTTGATGTTATAAAATTCTATCCATCAATTACGGCCAACCTGCTGAATGCCACACTCGCCTTCGTCTCGAAATACATAGACATCACCCCAGAGAACGGAAATCTTCGTACATGCAAACTAAGCCAACCTATACCACTTTGAGGAACCATGGGGAAAAGGGCTACATCTATATTATTTGATGTCACAATGGCCAGTTAGTAACCTGTGGACTAGTCGCCACATTCCTATTGTGCGAAACACAAAAAGCACAACAATAATTTTGGCTAAAAAGAGACGATGGTCTTGGAGTTATAAAAGAATCCCCCCCTTCCCCACCAAATAAAAAACAAAACAAAAAATCGGTACCATTTTGAAGAGCCATAAACTGGGAATTGAAGCAAACTAGAAAATCGTCAACTTCCCCTTCGTCACATTAAATCTCTCGACAGGAAAATACGCACCTTACAACAAGCTAAACAACACACCATTACATGTACATCGCAAATCCAACCACCCACCGAGAGTTATAAAGAACATCACAGATTCCATTAACAAGAGGCCAAGGGAAATATCATGTGATGAAGAATCTTTCACATAAGCAAACCCCCATACCAAGAAGCTCTACAAAAAAGTGGATACAAGTACCAACTGACATTGACACCAAAACAGACAGACACAGCAGTCAAAAAAAAAAAAAAAACGACAGCGAATTATCATATGGTTCAATCCACAAAACAGTAAAAATGTCGCCACCATGCAACATTGGCCGAAATTTCTTGAAAACGCTGTTCAATGGAATACCATCAAAATCAGCTACAGCTGCATGACCATCCTTAAACAGGACATCGATGGACACAATAAAAATATCATCTACAAAAACAACAAAACATCACCAGCCAAAAAAATGCAACTGTAGAAATCCCGCAGACGGCCCTATACCGGACAATGCATGCCTAACAGAGTCATTGATATATCAGACAACAATTTTAAGCAAACCAGACATACGTCGGCTCAACACAGAACCCCTTTAAACTAGATTGAATAACTACAAAATCTCATTCAGGAATACAGCCAGAAAACAAAGCACATAACTAAATGAATATATCTGGGAACTAAAAGATACAACGTGCGCCTCTTCAAAACATGGAAAATCCTCAAACGTGCAAAACCCTACTCTCCGGAAAGAAACAGATGTAATTTATGCATGCCTCTCGGTAAAAATACTTCATCATATGCCATCCCCATCTCGTAATTCAAAACAAACGAGATGAACTTGACGCGGCATGTAAACACGCACATTAATTCCTACTGCTAATCAACAACACATTACAAGCGACAACGAACAGATCAGCAACGAAGCACAGTATTAATCTCGGGTTTCCTTGTACCCAGCATTCGGACCAGTGTCAAAACAAGATGCCGGCCCTCAACAAAGATGGAAGACACTACACAGCTGACCATGACCCCAGTGATTATACACTAAACAAAATACCCCGCAACTGATATTCATTACGAGCACTATTAGGGTACAACATCTAAAGAGTACCACATGGTGTGAAATGCCTTAAGAAAACCTGGTTTAGTTCTTTCCATACAATATATATACACACACCCACATACATAGTGAAACCTCGACATTACGACCACCAACGTAACCTCGATAGAGATGTCGCATTTTCGAGGTGGTCGTCCACGCGTGGTCTGATATTTTGAGCAAAAGAGATTTGGGACCATGAAAAGGTGGTTGTTATTTTGGGGTGGTCGCTGATCTGGGGTGGTTGTTAGGCGAGGGTTATATATATATATATATTTATATATATATATATATATATATATATATATATATATATATATAGTGAGAGAGAGAGAGAGAGACCAAGGAAAAAAGAGAAAATATATTCATTAAATTGTTATAAATCAAAAATAAATATAGTGCAAAAAAAACAATACCAGTGATGTAGTGGAGTCCACACCATACGAGGTAGTCCGAGTCCAGGTCCGACTCCAATTCAAATATCCTTAAAGAGCAATTTAAATGGAAGTTTCTGATTATCATGCACATTTTTAAGTTGCAGTTCACATATGCTTTTACTATAATGCTGGTAAATTACATAGCTCCGGATACTTTGTAAATGATATACAGTGATATATAGTGTTATTATTTTGTAATTTTCTGTCAGTAATTCGCACATGCATGCATATACATAAATCTGTATGATATGTGACATTGTTTATTTTTCTATCGGAGTGGAGATTGAATCGGCCTGATTTTTCGATTCTTTACCTCCTAGTCCAGGAACCTCAAGTTTGGGTCCAAGTCCCTTAAAATGTCCACTCTAAGTTCAGAATTGAGTCCTCTATCACTGAACAATACACTGGACCGCATTTAACAAACAGGACAAATGACCTTGACAGATCAATGACAACCGACAGTTTGTCACGGAAAACATTTGACAACCCTATTGACTAACCCTATGGGGTTGTCAAATAGATATTTTGACAACCTGGATACATGCACCAATTTACGACCCTAAAGTTTTCATTTCGACATTCCTGTGTTTTCAGTGCACACTCGCCCCGAAGTAGGGGTGCAGTAGCATGTTGACTGAGATTTCGACCAATTTAGTTACCTGTTTCTTGTTTCCCTTGACTTCAAACAAATAAAGTAGTGCTATTTCTTTAGGTACCTCAACGATTCACTCTGCTGTTTTAAACATGTAATCCCAAAGACTTAACTATAGGTTTCTGTCGTTATCATAAGTTTGGTTCTGTTGATTTATATGCGTTCATTCATAAATGTTTGCGTGTGTGTTTGTTAAAAAGATAACTCGCGCAGTCATGAATGGGATCTCATGTTATTTTCAGGGTATTTAAGGTATGGGCCAATGGAGAATCCAGGATATCATCAAGTAATATTTACAAATGTACAGTCACTTATGCAAAGAACCTGAGAATAATTGAATAATTGAATGATGGAGGCTTGCGTTCATTAAATGAAGATCTCTAGTTTATTATATATATATTTTAGTCGGGCCACATGTTCTTGAAGCCTTTGGATCTAGGTTCTGATCCCGAATTATCACATTTTATAAAGTTCAATTAAAAAAATCACATTTCTATTAAAAATGAGTGAATACTGAATCATGTTATATTCATTTGTATCCCTTTACTTGAACAATCTCTCCATTGTTCATGTTCTCATTTCAACATGTGTGACCTAATTTTGCCATGTTTTGTATACCAAGTCTGATTCATTTATAAAACGCAAAAGGTTATTGATATATCGTGATAACCTGATAAACAGATTTTCTTCGTCATTAATGTCAGTGCTAGAATATGCTTACTAAAACAAAACTTTACTGGCAGTGGAAATAGACCATATAAGCGAATATTTACTTCACGCATATGTGAATTATGATTTTAGTTTTTGCCTGATTATCAGCTTGTTTCAGACACCGGGACAGACGTTTTTTTTTCTTAAACATCTTTTTGTTAAATTTGGAGACATGGTCATTTCAGACAAGAAGCTATGTGTTGAATTTAGCAGAAGATCATAGTCCCAATTAAATTTGCATCTTCGTCCGTGCGGAATCAAACATAACTGTCCAAGTGCGAGTCCAGATTACTCTGTCCGAGTCCAAGTCCGAGTCCTTGCGGTTCGTCAAGCTCCTTCGATTCTACATCATCTGCGGTCATAGTCCAAGTCCGAATCAAATAAAAATCTTCTTATAATAGAAATTTAAAATGAAAATGTTAGATTATTATGTTAGATAGTATACACACGGTTTTTACTTGACTGTTTAATTAGATCTAATTCCCGAGGCAGAGCTTAACCTTTGTATAAAGTCGTTTTTGTTATCATCTGTACCTCGAGTCCGAGTACAAGTCCGAGTCTATGACCCTCGAGTCGAAGTCCCGAAAAAATGGACTCGAGTTAAAGTGCTTAAACGAGTACTCAATCACAGCTGTCAACCGGGGCGAGCGCGCGGCCTTTGGATGGATTATTTCAATAATTTAGGCAAGTCGTTCTCATGATAATAAAAGGATGATCAAATTGATACAGATCATTGAATATCTGGCAACTTCCTTATTTCTCTTTAGTTTAGTGAATTATAATAATTAATATATTATGTGACTCATTTCATCATTTTCTTACGGATCGCAGTGGAAGCTGATGTTGCTATTGGTGTCACCATTTTCTCTAAGATCGTTGTGTTTATTAGGAAATGTTCCTTTCATACGGACGGCAGGTGTATGATTTTTAGTGTGCTTTCCTGAAGCTACACGAGCCTGACAGAAGTGCATAGGCTTTCGACTTCAGTTCTGTTTTTAGAGGGAAGCCCAACACCTCATGTCCTTGACTTTAAAATATAGAAGGTAATATACCCACAACTCTACCCGTCCTGCATAAGGTTAAAGGATGAAAAGTTGTCTTTTTTATAGTTTATATACACTTTTAAATATTCTATATCTCTACCTCAGGAGAGGGGAGGAGGGGTACTATTATAATGGTCCATGTGCATCCTTCCTTTCGGTTTTTACATGCGTTCGCCCGTCCGTCATGCATTACTCTGTGTTGTACAGGGTTACACGTTTCTCTTCGACCCGAAACGGTCCACCTTTCCGCGGATGAATGACATAACATGAAAATTTGAGTTTTCACACACTCTAAAAACTGAGGACATGTTTCACGTTTCTATTTAAAACACCATTCTGTCCAATTTTTCGAAACCTGTTTCCAGCATGTTTCATGACTCACTGATGTCTTAACTGCAAAAACATGGTTTTAATCCTCTTGAAACATGTTTATATATAAAACATGTTTCACACACAGAGAAAATTTCATGGACAGTAAGATAAAACATGTCTCTGTGTTACATGGTTTTATATGAAATATGTCGCATATAAGACATGTCTTAAGACATGTCTCATTTTAAATAAAACGTAACTATTTAAAACGTTTGTTTAGCCTAAAACATGTAGTTGTCCCATTTTTCGAAACATGTTTTCTCCTAAGAAACATGTTTTAAACTTAGAGTTAAACATGTCTCAGTGTTACATGTCTTTATATAAAATATGCCACATATAAGACATGTTT
Source organism: Sipunculus nudus (assembly GCA_026874595.1). NCBI lineage: Eukaryota > Metazoa > Annelida > Sipuncula > Golfingiida > Sipunculidae > Sipunculus > Sipunculus nudus. The sequence continues at coordinate 47,456,432 of CM049309.1, forward strand.
TAAGACATGTTTCACTTTTATAAAACATGTAACTATTCAAAACGTCTGTTCAGCCTAAAACGTGTATTTGTCCCATTTATCGAAACATGTGTTTTCCAAAGAAACATGTTTTTAACTTAGAGTAAATCATGTCACTGTGTTTTTATGTTTTTATATGAAATATGTTTAAAAATAAAATTTCGTTTTCCTAGAAAAAATTACATTTGCCCATCGAAGGCATATTTGCATTTTAATCATGTCTCAAAAATGTCTACAAAATAAAACATGTTTTGAAAAATATTTAAAGTCGCTGAAAATGTTCTTTGTTGTTGTTTTTTTTGTCGTTTTATGTCCACTGCAACCATCATGAAAATCTGACGAGGTGCTTCTGATGAAAGATAACATTTATTCCTTAGACAATGCTTTCTAATTTGGAGGATGCACTGAACAGGAAACGTTTCCAGTATGGGTTATCAGTTATAGGTTATTATATAAAGCTACCAGGAACCTTCATTAATTGCTTGTCTCCTTAAATTTTCCAGATCAAATACATTACAGCCAGGTGCTGAAGACGAAATCTTATCTATCATAATAATAGAAACATATATCAAAACAGAATTACTTACTGTGGGTATAAAAACATATTAAAGTGTTTTAAAATACCATGTATAAGTCTAAGACTCATAACTGGTCCCATATCATTATAAAAGGCAGGAACTCTTATCTCAAAAGATGTAAAAAGAATATTTTATATATCAGTATATTTAAAATGGGCAATGCTGATAGGCTGATAGTCCGATGGCAGTTCATGGCTTCAACAAAATTTTCGTTAGTTTAAAAATGCTTGGCATAAAATGTGGAATACATAATGCAGACCTATATCAGAAATGGCTATGTATATTATATTTGAAATACACAGTTTTCTGTAAGTGTTCTTTTACAATAGATGCAGTCATGCACATTAACAGCAATAAGATAAGGTTCATTTAGTATCTACTTAAATATCTGTTGTCTGCATGTATTCATTTATCATATCAATACTGAAAGTACCAGTACTAATACAATTTTGTCTTCTCCATAGCTGTATACACAAATATTATTAACTATGAATTACAATAATAATTAAACCTAGCAAACCTAATCTGATCTTCTGCACAATAATTACAAGGAACTTGTGGGTCATGGCGCTCAGCTGGAATTGGTAACGAGAAAATTTGTATAAAATTCTAGTAAATGGAAATGAGGCAGTATTTTATTTTTTATTAATATTTTAAAAATGTTCAGCATATAAATATACACATAATATGCTCTTCCGAGTTGTATTACTTACACATTTGGCGTGTTTGGTGTGGACTTTACAATTTTATGGACAACCTGAAGGATGCTTGAGCGTCTTATTATTACATATTTGTATAATTAAAGATTTCATATTCTGACTGTAACATGCATGTAACAAATAACCACTTGGACTGTGTGAAACCCTTTTAAATATACAATAAGGAAGAAAGTGGAGGTGACCTACATTATAATAATACACATTTAATTTAATAATTGCAAAAAGGAAAAAAAATTGGTGATGAAAGAATCCATTTGATTAAGAAAAAATCTTAATTATTATTTCTAGAAACTGGTTTAACATACTGCCAGTTTAGCTAAAAATGAAATTATATGAACATTTACTCAATATACCTGACTGCAAGCACCAGTGTTATGCTCAATAATGCCAAGCCAGCCTAAGAGATTTGAATGAAATGCTATAATGTATACACCAATTCGCAAGTTTTATTTCAATATTTTATTTCAGAAATTTAATTTAATTTTAAAAAATCAACTAAGTTGACAATTCAAGAGAAAACAGATTCAAAACATTTAAATAATGGCTAAAAGTAGCTGCTCTCATAGCTTTAATATATAATAAATAAGTTTAAACCTATTACAATTTACAACTGAAAATTTAAAATACAGCTTGCATTTAATTTTAAACACCTAAAAGCCAAAGAGTCTTAGTCAGCGAGCTAAAACTCTAAAAGTTGAATAATTATTTGATAAAAACCTGTTAAAAAGTTGCTCTTGAATTTTCTAATAGCCATAAGAACATTTAAGTGTATCAATTTTTTCTTAACATTAAATATCTTTCTTCTTATAAAAGAAAACTTGAAACATGCATTACATTTTACGAGTGTTAATTTTTTTATATGAAGTATATTCCTTTTAGATATTTTTTTTATGTTGGACAGTTTTCTACAATCTAACCAAACACATCCTGAAGCAGAAAACAACTTAGGTTTACTAGCATGAAAAAACTGTAAATTAAATGTCCCAATACTATAAATTTTTGCATGCACTGTGTGTAACAACTGCAAGTATCGCAATTATATAAAACTGACTGTATAATATTTATATGTTTAATAAGGCAGTAACACTGATCTCAGACCATGAATGAGCATTTACATAATTCAGACATGCCAATATATTTACTTTCACTGTTTCTGGCTTCAGTCTGACTACAGCCAATTTTTTACAGCCAAAGGCTGGCATCAACAAAGTCTCCCATGACTGAAGATTTCTCAGCAATTCAGCATAGTTGAGAGGCACATCAGCTGCTATTCTGATAAGTGTATCAAAAGAATCTATCAGAGCAATACTGAAAGCACCCTAATTAAATATCTAATATTTTCATAATACCGAATCCTTGGTTTGTATCACTTTAATATAAATTTGAAATTAGAATCCTAAAACAAGGCCTCCATCTGTGAATATTTGAAGCTTTACAAGGTAACATTTATGCAATCAATCATGACAATTAAATACTACAAATTACACATTTGCCAAATATAGCCTGTACCATCACATTTGGAACTTTAACATAAATACAAGTTTGGTGCAAATGAAGCCTCATACAAATAATGAATTACATGATAAATCAGCCAGATTGTACAAGAATAAGTAACTGCTGTATGTTCACAGTGATTCATCAAACATTTCTAAGAGTTGGAAAAATCCAATTATCATAAAAAAGAGTGAAACATTTTATATATGTGAATAGTAAAACTCTTGAAAGATTTCTTAGAAAATATGTAGAATACTAAGGATGTAACAAAAGATTCAAATACTAAATTATTTTAATGCAGCCACAAACTGTGGAAGAAGTTGACTTGTCCTTATTGGGCACTTTATTTTCAAGACACTTTTCCCGAAGTGAGTTAAGAAGTTGCATGTATTGTGCTGGGTTAGTTATATCAAGAATAGAGTGCGAAGTAGGTACGAGGTTTTCCATATTGAACCATTCTCAAATAAACATATCTTCATCGATTTACTCAAAATAGCACCTGACCTCACTTCTCCATTGACTATGATAAAACAGGTGTTGGTTCTGTACCCTCTTGTGTACAAAATGAATCTTCTTTGACATCTTTCTGAAAAAGGTGTAGCAATTTATCAGTAGCTAAATTGTGTTATTTCCATAGTCAGTTTGGAAAAAAGATGAAATAGGATTAACTATCAGCAACACAGCTGACAGTTCTTAAACATGCATGCAGCTGCATGGAATGCACTGACATCAGCTAGATACAAACCACCAAAAAAGAATTTATAACAGTTATATATATTATAAAATGAAAAAGTCCACTTCTTACATTTTATTCAAATACTGTTTACACCTGGTAACATAATGATGATATATAAGAATAAGGCCTCTAAAAGTTAAACCTCTTTAATGGAATAATATGAATGCTTACAACAATTGAATCAAAGACCCCTAAGGAATTTAAAGCTGCTGGTTACCAAAATATGTTGAATGCATATGTCATTTAATAATTCAGTGGCATTGACAATAACAAAATAAAACATCACATGTACGTTATATTTAATCAAGGATTAAAAATATATTACCTGCAAATATGTTCAACTAGAAAACTTCAACTATTACCAAAAATTATAAAAGAGGGAAAAAATTGCATACTTGTGTAATAATAAAAAAATCAGATAAAGTGAAGCAAGAATTACTAAATTAAATATTCATTCTCTCCCCAAAGACACTCCAGGGTAAACTTGAACCACTATACCACCTATACCAACAGTATACCCACATCTAGCCTTTGTACCCTGGAAACCATCCCACCCCCAATATTAACCCATCCAGCCTGGGTATCCAAAGCTGTCCCACCACCAACACCCATGTACACACATCCAGCCTTGGTACCCTGGACTCCTTCTACCATCACCGATGTACACACATCTAACCTTGATACCCTTGACCCAATTCCAGCAACCTCATGTACACATATCCAGCCTTTGTACCCTGGACCACATTCCACAAACATCCATGATCACACATCCAGCCTTTGTACCCTGGACTCCAGTCCATTACCAGTCATGAAATCACACATCCAGCCTTAGTACCCTAGACCCAGTTCCATCAACACCGTGTGTACACAACCAGCCTTGGTACCACCACCAGTCATGTTTTCACACATCCAGACTTGGTATCCTGAACCCTATTCCACAAGCACCACCCATATGCATGCATCCAGCACTGGTACCCTGGACTCTATTCCCCCAACACTACAAATGTGCACACATCCATTCTTGGTACCCTGAACCCCATTCCACCAACACCCATGTACATTCATTCAGCCTTGGTACCCTGGACCTAAGTTCACCACCAGTCATGTATTCACACATGCAGACTTAGTACTCTGAACCCAGTTCCACCAACACCAATGTACACACACCCAGCCTTGATACCCTTGACCAAAATACACAAGCACCACACATCAAGCATTGGTACCCTGGACTCCATTCACACATCCAGCCTTGTTACTGTGGAACCTATTCCACCATCACCACCCAGGTACACACATTCAGCATGGATACGATGCATAAATTACCATTTTGTTTATGATGTGCTCATGAGGTAATTTTTGAACATGCTGCAGATTTTAATCTACACAAATATGATATTGTACATAATTACAGGTTTTGAATTTGCTCATTTTATCATTCTGATCACAAATTACTTATGTCTTCCTTATTCATCTTTGAATTCAAGGTTTCAGTAAAACTGCCTTGAAAAATTTAACAAAATCATCTTTGCACAGCCTACTTCTTGAAACAGCAAAATTTTCATCATGCATCACATTTGATAAATCAGTATCTTACCTACTCAGCAGCCTATACATGTATACTTGGATCCACAATGCACCCAAAGATGGGTCATGGTTATGCCGAACCAAATTAAATTTTGTACAGTAGTTTCTAATAAAAAGCTGCTAATGACCACTTGTTTTACTTTAAAAAATATAAAAACAACATGTCTATTTTAAAGCAATTTTTTAAATATAAAAACACTCCAAATATCAAAGACTGCTTCAGTTATTAACATTCCTGCTTGCTTGATTGCCCCCTCTTAAATGTACGTACTTACAGGGGCATCAATATTGAGGGAGGGGGGTCACTCACATGGAATAAGTGCAATGGAAAGTCTTATAGTCAGGGGCGCGGCATTGTGGGGTTGGGGGTTCCAAGGGGTCAAGAAACCCCCCCCCCCCCCCCTTTACAATGACAACCAGTGAATTATTGGCCCTTCAGAGGGCTGTATCCCACCAGCTTTTGAAAAGTAAGGACTTTTATTTTGGAGACCCCCCCCCCCCCATCTTTCCAAAATCCTGTACATACCCTTGTATATGAATTGTCTCATAAGTGACATTACTGTATTTGAATGGTGGTTTGTACTTTACATTGCATATTAATTCTTGTTGAAGGTAAAAAGTCTTTGTAATTTATATAAAGCATGAATATTTGTGTCTCGATGAGCGATATTATGAATATATATACTGTTCACAAACTAAACGTTTGACTCACCTTTGGATTTCTGGCAAATTATATTTTGGGTTGCTACAGGAAACCTTCTCTGCGCCCAAGACTGAACATCATCTAAGGTGGACCTGGTAATTGCTCAAAATCATGTTCCGTTTTCTCGGAAGTTTTCATCTCTCCCGCGATCACTGGCATTCAGTTTATCATATGAATGGGGAGAATATCCGGTCATGTGATCAGTGGCAAAAAATAACGGCGGTTAAAACAAGAAAAATGTAATTTTCCGCGCGAGACATGTCTTAAAACATGTATTAGACATGTTTCACACATGTAACGACATAGCATGACGTTTCAATGGACCCAATTTTGAAACAAACGGTGAAACATGTTTTGAAACATGTTAAAAATTGAAACATGTTTGCATACAAAACATAATAAAATGTATGATTGACACTCGTTAATCATGAGTTAATACTGGAGGGGGAGGGCGGCCGTTGATTGGCTATTCAGGTGTGCCCGGCAGGGGGCGTTTTATATGCAGATGCTTAGCAACCGCGGGGCTTTTAAATTCATTCGGCGGCACAGCAGCGCAGGGGCCAGACACGTCTTTTAGCAACTGTAAATTTTAGCAACTGTGAATTTTAGTGACTTTTAATCCTGCTATTTCCCGGGAACTTGTTGGCAATATGGGTGAAGAAAACCCGGTGCTCGTCTGGGCCCGCAATCACAAGATAGACGAGAGCACTGTTCAACTGCTTGAGCACGAGGGGTTCACCTCGCTAGAAGCCTTGGAACTTCTCGAACCTGAGGACTTGACCAAAACAAAAGTGCCGAAAGGAAAACGCAAATTGGTCCTTAAGGCAGTTGCAGAAATGAAACCCATAAATGCTGAGACACGAAGTGACAAGGCCGCAGAAACGTCCTCTCCAGAGGTTCATGGGGGGGGGGGGGGGGGGGGTGTGCAACACAGCGCGGAACAGCCGCTTGGCCTAAGAAGACCGAACGACACAGAAGGGGACCGAAATGCCGCCATTACCGGTAACCAGGGTAACATGGTAACCGAGGGGGCGCTGAGGCATTAACAGCCGAGGACGACTATGTTCGGCGAATCAAGCTTCTCATGGGACAGCACCAAGCCGGGTCAACAGGCGGAAACACACGCGTGGAACCACAACATCCGGTCCGCCAAGATGGCGGCCTCGGATATACAAGTATTGAGACGATTCTTCGCACACTCGGTGGCTAAGCGGGTCCCTTGACGAGCCACGCGTCCTGGAATAAACCGCAGATACACCTCGATGCGTTAACCAACACGGGTAGGTGTAAATTCTATGACGTTTTGGACTTTGTCGATGTTGGGGGCGGTCGTGATGATGCTGTTGTGGTCTCACAACAGGATGGCTCTGGGGAACGTACGTCAGTCACATTATCCGCTGGGCCAAAGAAGCCGGTCATTGAACATTTATCGGTCCCTCAATGGTCGTTGGGCAACCTCGCAATAATGAATAAACTCGTAAAGGAAAATCAGTTGTCGCTTGAGGGCGTGATGGACTATTTTTCGCATACAGCCCGTGTCTACCAGTTGTTAAAAAATCATGAAAAAACATCAGTGTTTCTCTGGGACCGTGAGTATCGAAAATTGCAGGCTAGCCATAACTTCCGCTGGGGTACTGACGTAGGGCACCTGCAATCGGTCTGGCTACGACATAGACAGTTGTTGCCACAAGGAACTAACAACCGCACAGAATTGAGGAACTACGCAAGAGTGAAGGGACCTCTTACTGTCAACGGCAGAGAGATCTGTAAGCAGTTTAACTCAGTCAGTGGATGCAAATTTACAGATTGTAAGTTTGTTCATGTTTGTTCGCGTGCAGGATGTGGCCAGAATCATTCTGCCACACAACATAAAGAATAGCTAGTTAATAATGACATTAATGTGCAGCCTTTGCCAAGTTTAAATGAACAAACATGGGAAAGAGAACTTACATGTGCTAAAGATCCCGACCTAGATTTTCTTTTACATGGGGTAAGGCGTGGATTTGATATCGTAGACCCCGACGCGAAACCTGAATCGGTGCACTCGAACAATCATAGATCAGCGTGTGTTAATCTGAAGGCTACTTATGATCAAGTCATAAATGAAATAAATTCCGGTCATTATGTTTTGTGTAGTGATCAACCAAAGATAATTAGCCCCCTGGCGGCAATCCCAAAGGACAATGGAGAAATTAGACTTATTCATGACTGTAGTCGTCCCGAAGGGATGGCAGTGAATGATTATGTTTCAAGTGATAATACGGTAAAATTTCAAACTGTTGATAATGCGGTAAAAATGATTTCATGTGGATCTTATTTAGCAAAGGTTGATTTAAAATCAGCCTATCGGTCAGTGAAAATTTCTAAACATAGCCAGCAGTTTACTGGACTAGCATGGAAAGATTTTAATGGTGAACAAATGTTTTTCTATGATACCCGGCTCCCGTTTGGATCCAGAGTAGCGCCCCAAATTTTTCACAGACTTACTCAAGCAGTGGTGCGGTTCATGGAACGCAGAGGTTTCGGTAAAATTATCGCATACTTAGATGACTTTTTAATCATCGCTGATTATAAACAAGAATGTGCAGAAGCTATGAGGATATTGATAGAGCTACTGCGGGACCTTGGGTTTAGGATAAACTGGGACAAGGTAGTTGATCCCTGTCAGTGTTTAAACTTTCTTGGAATAACCTTGAATACTGTACATATGACTTTAAGCCTTCCTTGTGATAAACTGGCAGCTTTGCGAGCAGAAATAAAACATTGTAGCACATTATCGCGCATGTCAAAACGACAACTACAAAGCCTGGTGGGGAAATTAAATTTCGCGGCACAGGTTATCAGAGGCGGGCGAGCTTTTCTCCGTAGACTGATTAACGCAAGCAATAAATTGAAAAATAAGCATGACAGGCGGCGGCTGGATTGTCAGACAAGGCAGGACATTGATTGGTGGGATAAATGTAGTGAATATTTTAATGGTGTAGCAATGATGCTGGATCCTATCCCTGTTACTGGTGTTTATACTGATGCTTGTAAAAATGGTGCTGGGGGAATGTATGGAGCTGATTGGTTTTATTGTAATTGGGGAAATGATCTCCCCTCATGTAAAGCAATGCATATCAACAGTAAGGAAACCTTAGCTGTGATATTGGCAGCCCATAGGTGGGCCCCATATTGGTGTAACAAACGGATTATTATGTTGTCAGACAACCGAACGACTGTCAGTAATATAAATAAAGGAGTCACAAAAAAAAAACAAATGTTAATGGAGGGATTAAGAGGTTTATTTTGGTTGTCTGTTATTTTCAATTTTCAATTAACGGCTGCATATGTAGCGGGCAAGGATAATAAGGTAGCGGACTGTATTTCGCGAATCCATGATCCGTTGTACCGTAAACAATTGTACACGTTGTATTCTTACATTGATTTGTCTGCCATTTCTAGTCATATGTCACACAGATCTGTAACTATGTTTTTCAGATGAACCACAACAGAGATGTAATTTCCTTCAACAATTAGATAGGCAGGTAGCTACTTACCAGGCTGCATCTCTGGCTGAGGCGACAAAGAAAACTTACTGTACACATCTAAGAACTTATTCAAAATTTTGTACCTTGGCTGGGATTCCATTAGTGCCCATTTCTCAGACAAACCTGTTGTGTTTTATTGCATTCTTAGCTGATAAATTAGCCTATACCTCTGTAAAGCAATATATGAATGTTGTTAGGATGTTGCATGAATTAGCAGGGTATGCAAACCCCATCAAGGATAATGTTTGTGCTGCACTCATGTTAAAAGGTGTCCGCAGAACACTTGGTGATGTCACTGATAGAAAGCTGCCAATCACAGTCCCCATATTGCATGGTATTTTCAAAACCATTGATCTCTCGTCACCTAAAGATGTATGTTTTTGGGCGGCTTGCTTAACCGCCTTTTTTAGCTTTCTGAGAAAATCGCACATACTTCCAGTCTCCCAGGTTGCTGTAGATGCAAAGGAAATACTGTTAAGGGGTTCCTTCACATTTATGACAGAGGGGGTGTTTTTGAAAGTTCTCAAAACTAAGACAATTCAGTTTAAGGAGAGATCTCTGTGTATACCACTCCCACATATTTCAGGCTCCCCCTTGTGTCCTGCCCAGGCCCTGCTTTTTCATTTTCATGTGTCACCAGCAGGTCCCCAGATGCCAGCTTTCACTTTTCTAGGAAACAAATCTCTGCAGCTCTTGACATACAATATGTTCATACGCAGATTAAGAAGTGCCTTGAGTAGCTGTGGGGCCACCTTAGCTTTTCAATGTGACATTCCATCGGAATTGATTAAATTGCATGGGGATTGGCGTAGCCACGCCTACCAGTATTATCTAGCCCCTGACTTGTCAGAGAAGTTTAAATTGGCAGATGCCCTAGGTCAAATAGTACAAAATACTCCTACTTGAAGGTTTGGGTATGTTTTGGAGGTTTAATTGGTTAATGATCAGCTCGTATTGTAAATCACATATAGCATATGGTAAATTATTACTTGTACGCTAGGATTGGAAGCTGACGGCAATGCTGAGTAATATATGCTCATATATATATTTTATTTATGTATAATGTTGGACCTGTCTGTCCTATGCAATAAAGTCCTCTTTTTACCCAAACCTTGTCTTCCTCCTGTATTAAATGTATGATTGACACTCGTTAATCATGTGTTAATACTGGAGGGGGAGGGCGGCCGTTGATTGGCTATTCAGGTGTGCCCGGCAGGGGGCGTTTTATATGCAGATGCTTAGCAACCGCGGGGCTTTTAAATTCATTCGGCGGCACAGCAGCGCAGGGGCCAGACACGTCTTTTAGCAACTGTAAATCCCCTCCCACCCACCTCATTAGGAAATGCATTATTATTGTATTACTTTTAGTGTAGGTTTAGTCTTAGTAGTACCTGGGGTTTCCCTGGGTTTGTAGTCAGATGAGGACCCGAATATGTTATTATACTGATGCTGCCACTCAGATGCTTATTATATTATGTATTATGATATTTGGTGTTTGACATGACTCCACAAATATTAACATTAGAGTCTGGAGGTTTAATTGGTTAATGATCAGCTCGTATTGTAAATCACATATAGCATATGGTAAATTATTACTTGTACGCTAGGATTGGAAGCTGACGGCAATGCTGAGTAATATATGCTCATATATATATTTTATTTATGTATAATGTTGGACCTGTCTGTCCTATGCAATAAAGTCCTCTTTTTACCCAAACCTTGTCTTCCTCCTGTATTAACATCATGTAAAACATCTGTGAAACGTCATTTTTTAGAGTGCATCATCTTCAACAATTCCTTAACTACAGTGAAAGGATACATGTATTAAAGTGTAACGACCACGACTTCGATTTCCGTCAGGTATATATTGGAGAAAAGTAATACCAAACATAAAATATAAATGCATGAGCGCAAAAGAATTTGTGTACATACAGATTCTGCATTTTTCAATGGAATTTTTATCTGATTCCTTTTTTTATTACTTATTTTAATATAAAAAGTAAAAAATTCTGTCAGTGCAAAACAAAATCAATGTAGGTAAAATGTAGGTATAGAAGGAAATGTATAGCACTGTGTTGCATTTCACTGTAATGTTTATTGTAGTTATTTTGGTAACAGAAATTATTTTTTTCTGATAAATGTGCCTGAAGTAGGTCAGGTATTTTTACTGCATTCAACTTGTTACTAAGGATAGATATTAAGGTAACTCATTATTTTCCAAGTAGGCGTATTCGTAATTTCTGTCAATGTATTTCTGTTTTGCCGATCCCGAAAAAGACAACAAGAACAATCTATGACATGAACAAATCGTCCTCGCGTTCAGTGTGTCGCAGGCCTTATCGTCTGTGTATATATCATAACTGTCGGGGGGGGGGCGAACGTTAGCTGCCTGTAGCAACTGACACCTGCTGTATATATATATGTCATATGATAGGTTAACAATGACTGGTCGTCAACAATGAAGATCCTCTTACTGCTGTCTGTGGTCCTGGCCAACGCCAACGGGTGGATGAGTAAGTTGGCTTCATTTAAATCATAAGAGATCCTCATTGCTCATAAAATAAGTGTCAATCATTCGATATTCAGGTGTTTATGATGTTTCATATGTGGAAACATCAGACTACACACAGGCACTTGTATCCCTATTTGTAGAGATATTGGCAAAGTAATGTTGAGAAACCTTTATGAACAACCAAACAGCCTTTACACAGGGCTAAACCGGATGAACCGCTTGCCGGTACTTGTTTTTTTTTTTTTTTTTTTTTGTTTTTTTTTTAATTCATAAATTTTATTGCTGAAAAATCATACAATACATATGTCACACATTATTGTACAAAATCACATCAAATACAATATATACATTATATAAACACAGCACATTGCCTGGATACTATTCCAACTATGTTAAAAATGCTTCCTTACTTTTCCCCATTTTTCTAAATGTGCAGTAATCTTATTTTTCTGTTTTGCTTTATATATTCAATTTTCTCTATATATTTCAATCTCCTAAAAAAATCTTGCATTAAATTGCTTTTATTTTGATTATTTTCCTTTCTACTTTGATATACACACATTTTAAATGTATGGAGCACCTGATTTATTAGAAGGTTATTCTTAATTAGAAAACATTCCATACAATACTTTGTTCAAGGTTAATGGTGGCATTATCACTCCAATGTTTATAAAACAAGTACCTGCAAGCATATTCTCCTTGATTCACGTTAAGTAGAGGGTAGGGCATTGTTAATAAAGACTTGTTAACACTATTTAAGCAAATATCTCTACAAATTTGGCTTCAAGCGCCAGTGGTCTGAAAATAATTCTATTCAGTATTGTATTCATTATATTCTCCTAGGTTCAAAATATCCTTGCAAATGATTTGAAGCTAAACTGTTCTTATTTACTGACTTATCTAAAGGAAAGCGGCAGTCGTTTTCAATATGTCTAAAAAATTGGTAATGATATTGGTGTAGTGGTTCATGAGAAAAAAGGTAAAAGAATGTCAAGAATTATTGTTAGAGCTGTCCTTTAGTGGAGAAAAAAATGGAATACTGAAGAAACTGATGCTGGCCGTGGCTGTTCTGACTCTTGAAAAGAGATAGAGCAGTTAGGAACCCCGCGCATGCGTTTTCCAGGGTTTTCTGTCATATTTTAAACACAAGTGTATCGAGATCATATACCAAGACAGATAATGTCAATTCGTCTATTTCAAAGGTACTCTTTTATCGCATGGAGGCAGCGATTGAAGATATATTTAACTGGAATTTGAATGGAACTGAATTGGAAAACACTAGTGACTATTTAAGGGACTCGAAATTTTAGTGCTCGGATTTATGTGATTTTGAGGCAAATTAAGACCAGGAGAATGTATAAGCTACAACGTTGATGTCCATGTTTTTTTTTTCGCTTCGCCTGACGTTTTATGTTCATGAATCTTTCTTGAGTTGTCCTTGTTGCAGTCGTATTGTAGTCGTATTGTAGTCTTATTGAGGTCTTATCAAGGTTATAGTGATTCATGAGCATTCGTAACACAGTTACACATCACGAATGACCACGAGTTATGAGGACTTTGACACGACTGGCCAAGAAACTGTTGCGGCTTCGCTACGACGGGTGACGACAAAGCCTAATTTTTAACATTTCAAAAATATCGCCACAAATTAGTGCTCAGGACTTATTATGTTGTCAGTTCGTGGTGATCCGGCGCTTAAAGCCCCGTCCCCACTTTCACGAATTTGACGCCGAATCTCCACGAACTTATATCATTAAAATTCGTAGGGACGTCGTGGGAGTGTCGTAGATGATGTCTTGAACATTCGGTAATGTTCGTAGCGAGGTCTTGAGCACTCAGAATTCGTGGCGCTATTTTTGAAATGTTCAAAAATTAAGCTTTGTCGTCACAAGTCGTAGCTAAGTCGTAACAGTTTCTTGGTAAGTCGTATGAGAGTCTTCATAATTCTTGTAAATTCGTGATGTAAAACAATGTCACGAATGCTCACAAAGGACAATAACATCGACACACCTTCAACACGACTACAATACGACTACCACAAGAACCTCTCAAGAGAGAGTCACGTTCATAAAGCCCCTTCCTACTCCCACGAATTTGGTGACGAACCATCAAGAACTGACATAATAATGTAACGGAAAATTTTATTATTTTCTTATAGTGACTTTTAACTTTTGACAAACCAATGAGGAATAAGGTTTAGAAGTAAGAACACTGTGTAGATTTGTTAATTTGTTTTAAAAAAGATTTTTATTGTGGTTATTGGTTCCAACTAAATTTGAACTAAATTAATTTGAAGAAGCTGAATCAAATTATGTTTCCTTTGTAATTTGTAACTTCTTTGTAAACAAACAAGGAAGTTTTTGCAGGGAGTAAACCATGTATATTCGTAAATTTGTTTTAAAGAATTTTTTATCGTGGATATTGGCTGACAAAATAAATTTGAACCAAAACAGTTGAAAGAAGCTGAATATATTATACAGTTTCGTCATACTTAAACATATGGTCAATATAATAAATTATGAATTTCCTATTTTACTATGGGAGAATAAACTGAGCCTAACACAAATTGATATTAACAGAATCTTATATCACACTGAGAGCTGAATCAATAAGATATTTTATCCAATATTTTGAGAATACAGATATTTTACATCCGATTAAGACGATCGTCTACTTGGACTTGAAGAAGTTAACGTCGTATTTGCCACCACATAAATAATTCGTAATTGTCTAATTATTCAAATCAAAAGAGACATATATTATCAGTGTTTTAAACTGGATAACTTTTGTCATATTAAAATATCTGGAGAAGTTGAGTAAATTGTTGTTATGGTGTTCTTTTACTAATATCGTCTTCTTTGTGACATTACAATAGCTATATATCACATATATAGCTATCTAACTTTCCGTAGCAAAATTGAATAATCGTAAGAGTATCGTCAACAAGCCGCAGATCAATCGTGGAAATATCGTACCAGTATCTTAGACGTCGTCACGGAGCCGTGAACATTCTTAAAAATGTCGTGTCATATCGTGCTGGCTTCGTGTCACTGTCGTAGCCAATCGTACTGGCATCGTACTCCTTTCGTACAATATCGTGGTCGTGATGGAATTTTTATCACTCGACAGGCCGATTGGCCACGAATCGCCACGAATTCAACATCGTGGCGATTCGGCGTCAAATTCGTGAAAGTGGGAACGGGGCTTAATTCGCGAAAGTGGGAAGGGGTTTAAAAGATTTGAACCCACACCGTCTAGGATCAGTAATAATACACACTAACCATTTGACAAGTGAGACTGGTCTAACCGTCAATCCTGTTTCTTTTATTTGTATATGTAAAGTGAGACAGAGCTTCCACTGGGGGGTCTTGCTTTTAATCCACAGACTCTTACTATGCTGTAACACGTCACTCGTTTAAATTCAGTCTAGCTGTAATAACAAAGTTGTGACATAAAATGCAACATTTGTAAATCTGATTGTAAATCTTTATCTTTGGTTTATAAATCTAACAATTTTCTCAAAATTCCATCGAAGAATACTTTGATTGTCTTTTACATTGCCAAAATCGTCTTGTTTTTTATTACAAGACATTGGTTTACAAGAAAGATTGGACGTCGGATAATTAATTTCCTCTGCGTCTTTGAGACTACAGTAAATCTAAAGCAGAATCGTTGTCAATATGAATTTATTCAAATTTTGTAGTTAAAGCCCAAGTGTAAGCATAGAAACGGATCCTGTTTTAAAACGTGAAACGTGAGAGTTAATCATAGATGACACGACCACAGTGGACAACATTTCTACTGTGAAACCACCAATAACCCAAATAAATGAGGTCCCATAAAAAGCTATTTTTTTAATATCAGTGGTAAATACTATTCCATTTTCAGGTGATTGTGGGAGAAGCAAGTACCCGGATGCCGGGGAGTCTCACGTGATTCCTTATATTGTGGGTGGAAGAGATGCGAGGCTGGGAGAGTACCCGTATCAGGTAAACAAATAAGAGAAGCATAAAAGGCATGAAACAACTCACGAAGGACAGGTAAAACTGCTACCTGACCACATGGACTTCAACGACATTGTATAGAAGTCCAACAACATTGTATAGATATTTTAACACGGGGTATTATTTATAAAGCTTAGATATTTATTCTACAATACCTATCTGATTCTTTCAGGCAGCAAAGTATACTCACTTTTAATGTCGCTCACCAATCAATGGAATAAGTAATGATTCTATGATAACCCATGGTGCAGCGTTTCTACATAATTTCATTAATTTCTTTAGAGTATATAAGACCGGTTGCATAGACAAAGTTACCAGGTTTAAATCCATGGCTTACTCGTGAAAAGTCTGGTTATGATAGTACTGGAAAAAGTAAGAGACATGCTGTTTCTTTAAGAACATTTTTACTGCAACAGCTTCCTATAAGTCATTATACAACCAGGTAAAGCGATAGGATGTAAAATTCAATCTGTTTTTTTGTTTCTGATTTTAGGTGTCCCTTCGTAACCTTGGAAGCCACTTCTGCGGGGCTCTAATTATAAACACCAACTGGGTACTGAGTGCTGCTCACTGTACGCAAGACGTGTAGGTTGTTCACATTATCTGTTTCCTGTAATTGTTAACCTTACATTACGTTGTGTCTTTGCAAATGTTAATTAATCCAGATAATAAATTGAATTTGTATACAAAACATAGCAAGAATAGGATACCCTGTATCATTATTATGCCTCCCATCCCCCAACTTCACCCCCCCCCCCCTTTGGGTTGGATCTTTTTAGCAATACTTAAGGCCGCTTGTTATTGTATATCGCCAGTATAAATATGAGAAATAAACGTCACACCAAGTTTCTATAACTGTAGACTCAGAACTGTATGCGTTAATTCTGGTGAGCAGTTCTAGAGGCCTGACTGAAAACACTGCCTCTGTCTCCTGGTTGACATTTTTATAACTAACTCAATTAGACTGAAAGCACCTTATGAGAAACCCATACACAACCGGGTAAGAATAACGTTGCTGAGCTTTTTCTTCTGACAGTGTCGTGACGGTTGTCCAGGTAGTTGTCGGTCAGCTCCGCCGCAGTGACGACACTGAACCCTCAAAGGTCGTGCACGATGTCCAACGATTAGTAAACCACCCGCTTTTTGACGAAGTTACAATTGCGAACGACATTTCTCTGATTAAAACAGCCGTCACTATTACAATGAACGATGACGTACAGCCAGCCTGCAGACCCAAAACTGAATCTTACGCTGGTGAAACAGCTGTTGTCTCCGGATGGGGCACTATCTACCACGGTAAGAATACCCGATCAATTACAGAAGTGACCGGTTACTGTGGTCTATGAGTAGGGGTTCCTTCCATCATAAAAACAACAAATCTTTAAAAATGTTAGAGAAGTAATTTTCTCAAGAAAAGAACTGAACAGGAAACCTTTACCATTGAATTTTCCACCGACATAATTGAAAAAAATCTTCCGATACTGCTTTTCTGGCTTAAGGTACCTTACTCCCGGCTAAAGTTAATCTCTAATCTAATACATTGACATTGCATCGGATGGTCCAAACATGTAAACATTTTGCAGTCAACCATGGTGTCGTAGCATACGAATGGTTTATCTATTGGGCCATCTCCCCTTTCGGACATGGTGACCTTTTTTAAGGTTTTTCATTAGTCCTTCTGTGTTGGACCCCCTTTTCCTAAATCCTGGATCCGCCTCTGAATCCGTGCCAGAAAGGGACACCTTGCAAGGATGCCTGCAAAAGAACTATGTTGTTAAGGACAGATTCGCTAAAGCCGATCATATCCTCAAAATTTAATTAAAAGCAAATTGTAGAATGTATGCAGAATATGTTTATCACATTCGGATCTCACTTATCGATTCGGATCTCATTTGATCTCATTTTAGGATTAATATCAATCCTCCAACATTTTTTGTATATATTATATCTTTTCATGATAGATACTGTAAATACTTAGGGTATGACAGGTGGTGATACTGTTCCATAGTGTTTCACTCAAGTCTACACCTTTTAGGTGGTGATTTTGGCTTCTTTACACAAATATTATGTACTGGTTATTTGAGATATGCATGCACTTCAGTATCATATCTGAAGCGGGTATAAAAGTATTACATTAAGTAACTTTATGAAAGGTGCTTAATTCAGAATAGATGTATTGTTTTTCACACCTGTTTCAGACAAGTGATTACTTTTATCTTGCAATATTTTACATTTTCACAAAACCCAGAGTGACAGCCATGCGTTACACACCAAATAGATTTTTTTCCATATATTAAAGTCCAGGGTCAATAGACCTCTTTCACGAACAGACGGACTGCGCATAACTAATTGTCGTGTTCGGCTATTCTGACAAAACGTTGCATTTTTTTGTTAAATGAACCCAGTTACATTCGACTAAAGAATCCTACAGAATATCAAGTGTAAAGCTTTTTTGTCCATCTAACATTTGAGATATAACGATACGATCCTTTTGGCAAAATAAGAATCTGCACATTCAGTGTCATTCGAGGCAAACAGATGTCATCAGTTCAATGGAAAAGGTCTATTTCTCTCTGATTCTGTCCCCTGAGCTAACCGAATCTGCTCAAATTTCTCCTTTAAAATTATACATCAACCAGCTGGTCCAAGCTCTGATATACTTCGTTGTGCTCTCCTGCCGGTGATGACGGACGATATTTGCCGAGACAGTTTCCAGGGTCAGATCTACCCAGGCATGATGTGTGCCGGTCACCTAGGTTTCAACCCAACTGATACATGTCAGGTATCAATCTGTGTCAATTTTTTAAGAAGAAAAAAGTATTTCTTTATGATCTGCCCCCATTAAAAAACTTGTAAAATACTTTAATATTTAAGCTTTCACCCCGCCCTCTTTTCTCTATATACTTTTCCATGAGAGCGATATTTTATACCTTATCGTCTTGGTCAATACTTTTTTACATTTTAACAATATCAATTCATACTTTTGCTCATTTACATTTGTCGTCGTCTCTGTTGAAAGGAAATTAATTTTTAAAAAATCAGTCAGGGTTCAACAATGGCACAGAAATATGGCAAGACATTGTAGGCACAGAGATTAGGCCGGATTAACGCACGAGGGTGACCACGCCCACGTCGGTGATGAATAGAATTATTAGGACAAAACCCGGCATGGCATTCACACACACACAAAAAAACAGGATCCGCTAAAATGATTCTGTTCAACAATGATTTATTCGCCTTATTGAAACTAAGTGCCACCTGCTGACCCATGGTATTCAAAAGAGAACGAAGAAAATAAAAATAGGCACTGTCGTCATTGTGAACAGGCCAACAGGTTCTTCAAGCATGCTCAGTTACAGAATCAGATAGCAGACAAATATGATTAACTGACCGCGAGTCTTATAGTCCGTTTCAGCTAAGTTGGCCAATGGGATGTGCAAGAATATCAACCTCAGCCCAATCACTGTCCCTTGGGAGCAATTAATGGCTGATACGCATCACTCCTCTTATCTTGTGGATATCCGAGTGGTGATGCACGTGTCAGAGGGATATAAAAGAGTTCCACTTACAGTCATACAAAATAAGGGTCAATTCTGATATTTTCCCTTCACTTTTGAAATGATCAACATGTTTAAATCAGATCTTCAATTTATATTCATGTGGGTTCCACAAAGTAGCATTGTTCCTATGAACACTTTTATTGTTGTTAAGTGGGTAATTAGCAGTGACCCCTGGACTGTCACAGCCCAGGTGGTCACTTCAGCCCTGGATAGCTACAGTATGGGGAGCATCTCAAAATCGCAGTTCTTAAGGAGAACATGTCATTATTCCATAATCACATGATCATTATTCCATTTATTGCAGTAATATTGTATATTACTTTACTGGCCCCTAACATTTAACTTTAATTACCTGTAGATAACCGAGCACATGGTGAGTACTGGCATGTTGCCCGTCAGTGTCATTTTGGTGGTATCATAACACTGATTCTGTGCACATGCTGTTTCTCTGACTTGAGTGTTTGAATCATTTAACTTTATTCAGAGACTGTGTAAACGTCAGAATTTCCATAGTGCTCTTGATACTTTTTAACTCATATATTTAAATTATTTGTGTGTAAACACAAATAATGGAGGAGCAACGTACACCAAAACAAATGCCTGTCACACCCAGAAGAGCTATCAGTTCAGGGAATAAGTATATGAAATGGTCCCCACCCCACTGATTCGGGATGCCCCCAGGAGAGGACTGCTGTTTCGTCATGTAGGAACTACTTGCATCGGCCAACTTTGCTGAAACGGATTATAGTAGCCGTGATTGCCTGACTTAGTAAAGACATTTATATTGGTCTTATAAACCTAATTTGCGTGAGTGGTGGTAAAATCCATGCGGGGAAAGTACTGCAAAGGTCATCCATCCTGTTGCATTGATATCCTGGTAAATATCCGATAATTTTTACGTTAGGCTGCGAATGATGAATTAACACAAGTAAAATACATGTGAACTCACAAAAAAAACTGAAAATCCGTCTCTATGGTAACGAGTCATTTTCTGCATCGTGTACAAGTTGTCTATGGTCCAGTTACCTGCGCCACCCGTGCTTTCATCATTCGGTCAGAAATGCGACAAACATGTAGAGGGATTTACCAATATGCCGAACTAAAACGGAAACTTTCGAACAAAGTAGGTGTTGTTAGAAAGTACTAAATCTTACGATTGGGATGGTTTTTGTCCATTGACAGGATCCTTATATTCCATGAAGAGTTGTCAAAATGACGAAAATATTTGAATACTCATATAGCGTTACAGTGCGGCCCTCGATGTAAAGGCACTCTCTATGTCATAGGGCCGAAATAGCGCAAAAATCTTAGGTAAATGCATTAAACTGACACTTTCTAAAATATTATATTCTTTTTTTTTGTAACAGGGAGACTCCGGCGGTCCGATGGCTATTAAGAGGGGTGGCAGGTTCACAGTGGTTGGTGTGACGTCATGGGGTGTCGGCTGTGCCAGAGAAACCCCGGGCGTGTACACTCGGGTGTCCCATTACAACCCCTGGATCAACAGCATTATCGGTTCCTAAGTTTGGTTGGAAATGTAACCGTTTGAATAAAAGTGTAATAACAAAGGTAAACTTGCTTGGAAATTTCTTAATAATGGTCCTTTAGCGCACCATTTCAACATTTTCTTAAGTTTTAAGGTGGAAGGACCAGACCCACTTCCGCTGTTCAAGGATTGTGGATAAAGAAACTTATTCCCCACAAGGCGCTGCGGCTCATAAGTACACTAACTGTTTGCGATACAAAATACTCATACACTATGGCCTCTTCCAACTTTCCAAAAAGATATTGCCAACAGCATATATATTGCTATAAATCATGTAACCATTGCAGCCAATCATAGAGGATGTTACTTCAAGCACCGGGTCTCGTACGATTGGCCTAATACTCCCCTGTCGTGTAGGGACCCCAAAAACAAGCCAAGACAAACAGCGTTTGAGATATAAATAGACGGCCTACAGAAAAAGCGATAAAGGTAAAGAGCATACTGAGTCAAACTAGAAGTTATTATTATTATTAGTTCGAATAGAAACGACACCTGGCGGAGGGATGGAGCCATATCCTGTGGCTTACATTATGTTTTGTAAAGTAACTATGACAACGGATAGAATATAATGCAGACTATTAGAATTAATCAGACTCGTAACATGGACCATCGCAAAAGACTAAAATTTTGCAAATGTCCGATGGCGCTACCAGTCTCTTGCAAAAGTTAAAGCTTCATCGAACCAATAATCTGTATATTGCGTTTCTGGTACGTGTACGAGAAAAAAAGATATTAAAATAAAAATTATCAACTAACTATATGAACGATAACACTCGTAAATACCAATTAATAATTAAGAATGTATAAATTCTTTTCCGTTTAATCATATATAAAAAAAACCTGGCCTACAGTGGATACGAGTCTGTGATTGACATAAGGGAAAACGTTTAAAATATATATGGTCCTTTGTGTGAGGGAAATCTTAAGTTTAAGTTTACAGTTATTTCTCAGATAACATTTGAAAATACATCAATGCATTTCTTGTTTAGTTTTCTGTCATTTACTATATATACCAGAGAAACGGGTCATCATCAAAAGAAAATGTGTAAATGGCTTTTACAAAAAAAAAAAAAAAAATCTCACGGCAATATACGTAAATGACACATTCACTGTACCAGCCCTTAAGCGTGTATGAAAGCCGTACTCCCATGCACCCCAAACGCATGCACACATACAACATTATTAAACTTACCAACACATACACATGCACACACACACAACCAAAAAACACACAGGATTTATCTACACAGTAGTTCACACACCCAAACACAAATTTATTATTAACAGAAAGTGGTTTCTGTGACAGTTCTGTGAAAATTTTGTCTCAAACGAATCAGAATGCGTGGAATTAGCATCATCTAAATGCTAGACAAACTGAGACCAAAATTTCGAGATGGATGCAGTGTGCTTTTTTATATCCATAAATGACAAGTCTGCAATTTCAAAGTGTGTGATTATCTAGAAGAGTTGAGTCATAGTTACATTTAGATATTAGAATAAATAATGACTTGGATATTGCAAAATCCAGAGGTTGAGTTTGAGTGCAGACGCAGACTTTGAATTACAGATGTTGAATTAAGGATGTTGAATTTGGTGCAAAGAGGGGTCATAGTTGCAGTTTACAGATACAAGTTTCAAGATTGAGCTGTATAGGTTCCAGAGGATGAATTTGAATTGCTTTAACCTTAAACGTGACCAAAGTAACAACGTAATAGCAGCATAATATGCCAGGGCTTCGTTGTCACATTTTAAACAACAAATGACATTCACGTTCCTTCTTTTTGAAAAGATGGATTTAGAAATATGTATATATATATATATATATATATATATATATATATATATATATATATATATATATATATATATATTTAAAGGTTGAACCATATATATATATTTAAAGGTTGAACCAAAGATCAACTTCTCGTAACATCATGGTAGGCTTGTGATTTTGAATAACACCTTTAATAACACGACAAGAATTTTCATCAAAAATTATGAGCCGATAACACTACTGATCCAGCCGAGGTAGGTAGACACCCGTGCGTATACACCTGGAGTTTCGCTGGCACAGCCGCGACCCCATGACGTCAGACCAACCACGGTGAACCTGCCGCCGTTCTTAACAGTCATCGGACCGCCCGAGTCTCCCTGTAAAAAAAATGTTTAATTTTAGATAATGTTACGTACCCAACTAAAAAAACAATCTGCTAGAGCGCTAGGACCAGCCTTTAGTGATCACAGTCATGTTCATCTAGCGCCATGGCTATAGTGAAACTGAGCACTCGGCATATAGAAATTCTCCGATTTTTTGCACATATCTACAATTTCTACATTGAAATAACAATTAGGGGTATGTCGCTTCTTTATTAAGATATGACTCTGAAAACAGATACTTGTAAAAGATGTTTGTATGATATTTTAACTATTGGGGAAACAAATGTGATGAAATTCAGTTCACTTTTCATTTTCATAGATTTTTATAGTACATTTGTTATATTCATAGTTCACCTTCAGCATAAACATGAAGAGTGAAATATTGATCTTATAAAAAGACAAACAAGGCCAAGTAAATGATTCAAATTGTGAATTAAAAAAATTAAAATAAAACTCTTATAGATGGCGTCACTAGATACGAACCAGTCAATAAAAAATCGCTTCTAGCATCACCGAGGGCATTTAACGGGGCGTTCAAAATACGAAGAATGAAAGAAAAATAATACATATTCACTGACTGTTATGGTTATATTCTAATTATTTCCTTACAGTAAACACTCTCAGTGTTACTATGAATTATGGTTTTATGTGCGTATAAAATTCTATTATCTTTATATATTTGTCAAAATGCTGGGGCCACCGTAAGCTGTCTTTTTACTGCATTTGAGACCATTCAGAAATTATACTGTTTAAATATTTCAATAGAAAATTAGATAGTTACTGATATAAATAATAATAAACATGTTTTGCAGAAGATTCCTACAATTGTTATTCATTCTACAGAATTCCTAAATGAGGCACTGAAGCGATAAAATAGTTCATTTGAATGAAAAGAAACCGGCAAAATATTTTGCCTAAGGAAAATGATACTCAGCCGGGATTTTTAAATTGCAGTATCATAAGTAGCTGGCGTAAGTAAAGGGTTGAGTCCCCCCATAAGTCCGCCTTATTCCATGTGTTTTCAAATCCTAAAGGGCTATATTAAATAGGAGTAACATACACATATATACATATATATTGTTACGAAGACAAATAAATGAGGGGGGAAATCCTGGGCCGATTCGGGATTCGAACCCACAACGGTGGCGCACAAGTCCGGCGTACCAACCGTTTCGCTAGCAAAGCAAGCTTCACTAGCGAAACAGTTCGGTCCGCATTTATGTCACCCCGTAACACACCCCCTCTTAAGAGCGTTCTGCTATCAGAACAAGACTAATTATCCCAGGAGTCACACTTTTGTAAGCTTATTCCCTGGGCCTCAAAGTTTCACCTTCACGTCAGACGAGCCCCCATTTTGTTACGAAAACAAATAAATGAGGGGGAAAATCCTGGGCCGATCCGGAATTCGAACCCATAACGGTGGCGCACAAGTCCGGCGTCCCAACCGCTTCGCTAGCAAAGCAAGCTTCACTAGCGAGACAGTTCGGTCCGCTTTTATGTCATCCCGTAACTAACTATATATATATATATATATATATATATATATATATATATATATATATATACAGGAAAGAAGTAATCTACATGCATTTGTTACTACTGTCATAGTTGTCTCGTTCCAAGTCACTCTGCTGGTCCTTATCAATGGCGTCAGATTTACCCTTATA
The DNA here is from genome assembly GCA_026874595.1 of Sipunculus nudus. Lineage (NCBI taxonomy): Eukaryota > Metazoa > Annelida > Sipuncula > Golfingiida > Sipunculidae > Sipunculus > Sipunculus nudus. The sequence continues at coordinate 47,481,240 of CM049309.1, forward strand.
AAAAAAGAATTTTAAGGTTCTAAATAGGAGACCCCTTTGGAATTTTTTATCCGGTGTCAACATAAAATAATTACCTTTTTGTTATCTTTGGATGTTGTATGAAGCTTCTTAAGGCTTATAGCGCCAAAAATAATCCTAAAATGACCTACATATCCATAATTTTACTAAGAACCCGAATTAACACATAGAGAAGAAGTCGCCATGAAGAGGTGAAGAGTCCCATAGTCATTTACAACGAGATCTAGACTAGGACCCCACTTATCGCTGTTGGAACTGAAAAAGGCGGGCGTAAATAGGGTTCCGTGCAGTGTACCAGTCGGTCAACGTCTCTTGACAAAACGTTCATAAAGTTAATGGTAAAATCACGATGGGCTTACAAAGATCATTAGGGGATAAATATCCTTAAAATATGAAGGTAAGAACGTGGTAATATTGACAGAGGGACTACCAAAGACACGGTATATGTAGCACTTTTAGAGTTTATTGGTGCGTGCTACCATTTCACCATTAAATGGCCAAACTGTACATGTCATTCCCAATACTGTGATCGTATCACAGTTGTTGATCCCGCAACAAACGGTCATGAATGTTTATTCTGTAATCCAGGGGTCTACTTAGAGAGGGTCTGATACGGCCGTAGAGGCGCAGTCACTCCGTCGGCATATAGCATCAGATAAACATGACAACTGATGCTGAAGGCCTTGACCTATATACAGTCGTATGAGATGCTACACCTTTATAGATACTGTGGAAATGTATTCTGTGGGCTGTAATCAAATAATATAGATAAACAATAATTAACAAATGATGTATAAAGTTACCTGACAGGTATCAGTTGGGTTGCTACCAACACGGCCAGCACAAACCATGCCTGGGTAGATTTGTCCCGGGAAGGCATCACGGCAGGCCTCATCTGTCATAATTGAATTGACCAGAGCAGAGCGAAGTTCATCAGAGCTCGGGCCACCTGTTTTGTTAAAAGTTAAAAGGTTTAGGCAAAACAAAGTAAATAAATAAAAAGTATGGTTCTCAGGCACCGCCCGCGTCAATTTTAACCCCCCCCCCCCCCCCGCATGAAACATTTTGATTTTTATTTTTATCTTTCAAGAAGATAATCAAAAGAATTTATGTACTGCTGTTATCTGTTTAGCAAATGGAGTCTTTATTTTCATGCTTTCCCCTTTCATATATCATTTTCATCGAAACAGTTCGCCCGCCCGCACTGATTTCTGAAAAAAATGTAACTGAGAACCATACCTTTTTTGGCCTAAAAAGGGCATATTTAACTGTGAAACTGGAGTAAGCTCTAGTAGTAGTCGTGACCTATTCATGCTTGTGATGATAGAGGCCAAGTTGCAAGTGACACGTAAGAGCGTTTGGGCATTGAAATAATGTTTGGTGAAAGCTTTATGTTGGATTTGTGGTGAAAGAAAATTTACCAGATATTTTTTGGACACGAAACTTTTATAACTGTAACTTGTAAACGATTAAAACTTTATTAACTCTACAAAAACGTCAGTGGACGACTTAAAAATGCAGGTGTTCATCTACACTTGCGGGGCTATATCAATAAAATTAACAACCCTGACTTTAGTTACGGTTGCATGAAAGCAATGTTGGCATACGTTTTTTTTTTTAGGAATATCGAAAAAGGATATACTTTGGTCAGTAGATACCTGAATAGTCGGTTTTCATGCACCAAATGATATATTTTTTAACCTTCCTTCTTATATATCTCAGAGTGTCTAGTACTTATTGCGAAACATTATCCGATGGGGTTAGTTTGGCGTCCATATTTGCAGCCAATCCAGATTTTAGATCCACATAACGTTTAGGCTAGACATTATCGAAAGACAAATCTTTTCCAGATCGGTTTGGATGGTTGAATTTCGAATTAAAGTAAAATATATAGCTGGCTAAATGTGAACACGAAAGCAATATGTCTATTTTTTCACTTAAAAATGTGGCAAGGATACAGCATAATTTTGCTCAAAAGGTATTAACTTAATTATGTATATTTAATGTGATATGTCCATGGTTTGGGGATTTTATTTGTTACACATTATGCAAACAGTAAAACATATATGATAAGTTCTTGACAATTCTAACATGAAGTAAAATGCGGCTGTAAAAACGTTGGCAATACATATTCATTTGTTAATCCGAGGAGGATTGAAATGTGCGCATACAATATCGACGTTAAAACAATTTTATTAAACATATTCAATAATCAACATCTCCCTAAATATCAGACTTTTACTTGTCACATTGAATAAATTTGATTGATTTATTATTTACTTTTATAAATCTACCTTTTTTATTCTGCCTTCAAACAATTTAGAATGTGTAGCCTACTAATAGATTGACAGTAATTTTAATTCTGCAATATTTCAAAGTATATGAATGATAATCAACGGTTGAGAGTAGGGATAACTGCTAAAGTTTCCAGGTGGAAGATGAGTATTATAAGAGAGTGCATGGCAGTCAGCTTGGTAGTACTCCCCTCATGACAGAGTTGCTCATTAGCAAGTACTCTTCAACACAGTAATGTAGTTAAGTCCACACCATCCGATTCCAGGCCACTCGAGTCCACCTTCGACTCAGAGCCAATATGTGTTATAGTGTACATGTTGTACATCCACGTTAGCCCGTTTTACCTAGTCAATTCATATTAGGAAATTTCTATACACCTGATTCATATTGCCAGAGATCATGGCTTTATGGACCCGTTCCATGTCTGCTATGAGGGGTTCACCCTGATATTTGATAGAGGCATACCCTTTAAATCAGGAACATTTTGACACATCATTATGACACCTTCAATGGATAGACAAATATATTGATACTGTAAATCAGATTCCTAAATTATGTCAGAATCCAAGATGGCCCCCGAAATACACCGAATGAACCTTATTGGACAATATTTTGCAATGGTTACGTAAAATTTCTTAAACTAGCCGCTTGGACATTTAAAAAATGCAGGTTAAAAAAATATAGCATCTGGGTGCTTTGGAACCCTATCTTCTGACCATACTACCAGTTGTCTTATGTTCGCGACATACAAAGATTTAACACTGGTTTAATAAAAAAGAAACCCGTAAAATCCAGTAAATTTAGAGTTTTTTGTTTTTAGTTAAAGAGTCTTAGTTCGTGCTTTATCCAGATTAAGGTTAAGTGGCAAAAATTGTTTCCCAGAAAAATTATACTGTTGGAAACAAGTTGTTCTTACCGGAGAAGATGGCGCCCCATCCGCTGACAATGCCTGTTTGGCCGGCATAGGATACGTCATTGGGTCTACAGGCTGGCTGTACGTCATCGTTCATGGTGATGGTGCTGGCTGCTCTCATCAAACAAATGTCATTGGAGATGGTGAATGAGTCGTACTCTGGGTTGTTAACTAATTGCGCCACCTGGAGGATGACCTTAGACGGTTCCGTATCGTCACTACGAAAGTGCTGACCAACAGCCAACTCGAGGTCAGAGGGTTCGCTGTTTAAAACCATCAACAAGTGTTTGTCTAGGTTATGTTTGTGACACACGATGCTTTAAGTCTAAATGAGGTAATTACGAAAATTTGCCCACCTGGATACAGAAAGAGAATATTAAAAAGACATTTTCTCTCTCTCTCTCTCTCTCTCTCTCTCTCTCTCTCTTCTGAAACTTTATTGTGCCATTATACTTTTCGTGTGTGTGCTCATAGATGCAATTACAAGATGGTATAAGTCCTGTTAAAAAGATTGCCAAAACGGATGAATTCCTTAAAAATGGTTTGTCATTTTTACGAGCATATCACATATATTAGTGTTATCTAGGGTTCATACGTTTTCAGTAGTATTAAAATATAGCATGATTAAAATGTTTGTTCAACGCAGTTGTGTTCATAAAAAAGCGCAGGTTGAATCATTTTAAGAAGTATATTTTTATGTAGTAGGATATGTAGTAGGATATGCAGCCTTTAATGAGTATACTCCAGGAATTATGAAATACAAAGACACCCCCCCCCCCCCCCCCCCCGCCGCTTTTTATCCCATATGAGTACTAACTGTTACTGAAAACAGATGTGGTTTTACTGTAGACAACCACCATAACATTTACACCCACATCTGCTGCTATTCATTTATACATATTAACTATCGCGTATTTTCTTTGAGGTCTTTATAACCTGCCATATTGGAAACAACTGCGAACATACGCGCAAACACACAACATAAAGCGAGGTATATACTAACACTATCCAGTGCAATAGTGTGTACAACTTACTCGTCAACGGTACAGTGAGCAGCACTGATAACCCAGTTAGTGTTAATGATTACAGCCCCGCATGTGTGGCTTCCCCATCTACGAAGTGATACCTACAATCATAAAACACCTTGATAAAATTGAACATGTGGGCCACAGGCATGCACTTTATATAACACAATGTATTCACCGGATGAGCGATATTACAAGCATCACTGGGCCCATCCTTCGTGACCTATCTAACCAACCTTCCGACTGCTTATAAGTGTTTGAACATGGTTCCCTTATACTAAGACTGCTCATCAACCTAAATTATGCTAAAATCACCTCTAAATAAACCTTAAGATAACTTTAAATCTTCCTACTTAGCCGCTTACACTCATGGTTAATTAGTGTACGAGTGGAAGCAGCCATGTAGGCAAATTGTAATGCTTTAACACTGTGCTTGTTACCATCGAAGATGCATGCATAACAATGTTGGCAAACACAACCAAAATGCTAGTTCGACTAGCGGACATTGCTGAGGAAAGTATGCGCATGAAATTTTGTATAGCAGTCTAGGCTCAAAACTGTAAAGTCGAGCTGCAGAGAGAATTCGAAATGAGAATCTTTTGATGGAGACGAGCTGGCTACAAGAAAAAATAATATGTTAAGTAATAAATGCCAAGGCATGAGGCTACTCTAGCAACCTCGCTTAATTTTGTTAAGTGGGGAAAAAAGCTTTCACGATTCTCAGTGTTTACCTACCTGATACGGGTACTCTCCCTGTCTCGCCGCTCTTCCGCCCACAATGTAAGGAGTCCCAAAGTCGGACTCGCCGGCATCTGGGTACTTGCTCCTACCGCATTCACCTTAAAAATGCATTATCTGACTGAACATTTCCACTGATATTCAAACGTGTTGTTTTCTTTTCTTCATATTTTTTTATTTGTTTTATTAGCAAAACATGTGACAGTGGAAGCTTTGCCCATTTGGAAAATGGATTTTCTTTTTCGAAACAAGTAGACGGATCTTTGTTTAAATATGTTGTCTCTCCATGTGGTCTTATTTCCACCTTTATTTCACACACACACACACCCTCACACACACATATATATACATATAATCCTTTAGATTATAAGGCCTTAGCTCACCACTCAACCGACAAACACACGCCCAAGAATTACCAAATTATTTCATTATCCCGAAAAATGCCGAAACCTCCTCTCCTAATACTGCTGCAGTTGATATATAAAATAGTAAACCCAACGGTAGTCATGCAACCATAATAGGATCAGTATGAGCATAAAGAAAATTCTATTATACGCTATCGAGAGGAGATTTCCTACAGTCAGATGGACAAAAACATCCGAATGAACTATTTCGAAAGCATTTCCTGAAAAGTTTAAAATAATTATATCATCTCACCCACCCTGTCTAACATTTTTTGCTATCTTATCCATCTTAATACCGAAATGTACATGATAATCTATTGATAGTATAGTCTATTATTTTGCATACGTTTTATATTCTAAGTATGTCATTTACTTGTATTTACATGTCATTTTACTTGTATTTTACACCTGGAACAAGGCGCTGCTTACAACAGAAGAGTTCCTCTGGTGCAGGCTACCCTGCAGAATATTAAGATAAATAAATAAATCTAAAGTAAACGTTTTTAAACGAACCTCTGTTTCTAATGCCCACACAACGTTAAGTAATTCAGATAACTCACTCATCCACCCGTAAGCGGAGACCAGGAGCACAGACAGAACCAGCAGGGACTTCATGGTGACGAATGAGTTGCGCGGAAAAACCTGGGGCTTTATTGAATGGCCGAGCCTGTTTTATATGTTTCATCACAAACTGTTATCGTGGGATGTCTAACAGGTGTAAGACATGTCCAAAATTGATGTTTAGTTCTGGTAAAGACGTGGCCTGTCAGGTCCATTGTGTAGATCGTGTCCTTGTGTTATTCACCAACTAATAACTTTACACCCAAACGAGGGAAACCTCTGAAAAACACACATATTTAGCCATATCAATACAGAACACTTTAAAAAGCAACTAAACACTCTCTCGTCTTAACAGGTACTCCTCCTCGGACCTTACTCTCTGCCCTTCTATAGAAAACTAGAGCCGTGGCAAAGCTTTATCTAAGGGTGTACCGCATGGTGGAGCTGAGTGTGTATAGCTGTATAAAAATTTCAGTTTGTGTGAAACAGTCGAAATGAAAATCCAAGAAAATGTTAGATTGTGCCTAGAATCATCCTAGAATTTTAGTATTCTTGTAACATTTCAATACTTAAAACTAGAGAAACGTTTGCCACAAAACAAATTAAAATTAAAAATTGGTGAGAGTGTCAGTTATTAGAAATAAACTTATTAATCATTTCTTTTGGATGGTGATTCGTTTTCTCAATAGTCATAGTTGACTCGTGACATATTTTAAAAAATTACAAGTCCACCTTCCAAAAGTTACAAGTCCACCTTCCTCAAGTCATTTTGAACCCGAGTCCCATTCCCAGTCCAAATGCCAATATAAACTCCTTATTTGAAGAGTAGAAATACTAAATAACAATTCATATTTAATGTTAGTTTACATGTAGTTTACACATGTATTCAAGTCGTCATTGAGCGTGTGGCATATATTTTTGTCTACTGGTATCAAGGTTGACTCGGCCAGCAAGTCCTTGTACACGTCCAAGTCCAGAACCTCTAGATAGTCCAATATCACCGACTCTAATATGAGTTGATATTGACAACTTAAATGTGTCTCTATGTCACTTAATTATTGACTTATGGCCATTTAAATATGTCACCCCTTTTAATGGCGGCTCATGGATTTGGGTTCAAAATGACACTTCGAATGGGTATAATCGGGTGGGTTCTTATTTGCGCACTAAGACACCATTAAGAGTATCTATTTTATGCGAGCAACCTTTGCTAAGATGTTTGTCCAACCAAAGTCATTCATTGCTGGGAACAGATCAGGTGTCGTTTGGTGCACTGGCCTGAAAAATGTGCAATCTTTGTTAATATGTTTGTCCAACCAAAGTCATTCGTTGCTAGGGACAGATCGTTTGGTGATCTGGCCCGAAGAATGTTTGATCTTGGATAGTTTCCATGTGTATTAGACTGGTAGCGCGAATCGGTTTTGTGGTGAGATGATTAGCAGCACCTACAATTGTTCATGCATGACGTTCATTCGTTATGTATTTCAGGTGAAAATATCATATACAGTGCAACTCCTACTTGCGGACAACTCAGTAAAGCGGATAACTCACTAATGCGAACACTAAATCTCTGTCCCTTCAGTTTTCCTTTTATATTATGTTTAATGTAAACTCAGTAAAGCGGACAACTCACTTTCCCGGACAACGGACAAACTTTCCCGTCCCGCCAGCATATCCAGAACATATTACGACCCTCTCAAGCGTACAAACATCGCGAGTTCTATTTTTGTTCTTATATTTGCCGGGAGATGGCGCTCCTAGGTCATGAACTCGTATGACCTGTTTTGTTCATAGCGACAACCAAGGGACAAACGTTATTTGCTCAACCATTGGAATGTTATATGTAGATTAACAGTATCGAAATTGTTCTTATTTCTATAAATGTGTTGATAACATAATCATTATTAAATTAAGATTGGCAGGTCAATCAGGAAAAAATAAGCCTTCAAACTGAAACAGCTTTTATTCTACAAGACCACCATCAAATACTGACGTTCGTACTTTGTGATCGGCGTCCGCCCCGGGGAGCCGTAATTAAAGTTTTCGACAGTTTTCACTTTGTTATGGTGAATGCGAGATGAAGACTATCCTTTAACAAATAATCATGCTGTCCGGAAGCTGTCAATAATCAATCTTCAATGTGCCAAGTGCAGCCATCCATGAACTGCCGCTTGCTTAGAAGATGAAACATGGTACGTCGAAGTGAAACTGCCAAGATTAGTTTGCTTTTTGCATTTTAAATTTTAAATAAGGCGTAGGCCTTCATTAAATGAAAACATATGATATTAGAAAAATTCAATGACGAATTCCTCTAAACAGGACAACTCACTTATATGACAAAATCCTCCAGCCCCTGAGTGTAATGGGAGTAATGTGCTAATGGGAGTTTCACTGTATATAAACATATCTCAGGTTGGTGTGATGTATTTGCCTAAAGCTTTGCTTGTTCATAGGTTTTGAATAACTGTAACTCATACACCTACAATTGTTTTTGCGAGGAACCCATCCGTCCTTTTGTTTGGAGTCGCACATATCTCATTATCATAGCATGTGGCACCTCCTTTTTAGCAGGTCACATATAGGGATCACAAGAAACGATTTAAATGGGACATCTCTGATACAAAATGGCTCCCTCGTCAGGAGACATTCCATGCCTCATTTATTATTACACTCCCCTGAGATTCGGCCGGAAACTCGTTGTTGCGTATCGACAGTAATAATCTTGTTTTTACAAAGGCTGAGAGAGTTGTAGGGATACTTTTACTCCTACAAAACCCATGCTCAGATTATGAGTAAATTGTGTAGGGTGTTTCCTTGCTGATCGCAGTGCCAGGGCTTTCCCAACTCTATCTTACGAACGAGATCGTGCACATGGCTTCCGACAAGGTCTATGGTCATTAGGGCTATAGTGATCACCCGGTCAGTCCGTCCGTCAGTGACGCTTTCTTTCGCGCGCGATATCTCAAAGGGAACATGCTTGATCTTTCTCAAATTCACAGGGATGATTGGTAACTATGAGAACTCCATACCTATTGAATTAACGACCTGTCCGAATTCCAAATTGGCTGCCAGAGTATAATCGGTGATTTTCTTTCTCGCGCGATATCTTAACGAGAACAAGCTTGATCTTTCTCAAATTCACAGGAATGATTAATACGTACTTATTAGAGCTTCATTCTTTTTGAACTACAGACCTGTCGGAATTCCAAAATGGCCGTCAGAGTACAATCGGATTTTCTTTCGTGCACGATATTTCAACAAGAACATGCTTGATCTTTCTCCAGTTCACAGGGATGACTGGTACCTATAACGGCTCCAGACCTTTTAAATAACAGACCTGTCGGAATTCCAATTTGGCTGCCACAGCACAATTGGTGGTTTTCTTTGACGCGAGATATCTAAAAAAAGACCGCGCTTGATCTTTCTCATATTTACTGCCCTGGATGTTTTGTATCAAAAATCGGTGATATTGTGTAGCATACATTATTTCATACATATCTTTTTTAATGTGATTTCCACCGGTAGGATTTTTATTCACCCGTGCACATTGATAACAACCTGTTTCTGTTTGTCATATTTTTAAACTTTAAACTTAACTTTTTACCCATACATGTAAACTAGTCCAGCACTACCTAACATGCGGGGCCCTCTGAGGACCATTGTCCGACCACATCTAGTTTTTTTTTATATTTTCACTTTGTATTCAAGACGACATTCAATTTGATCACACTTGGAAACCACATACCTGTTATTATGACAATGTAGGCTTTCTTCACAGGTAAAGTAACAATGCAGATATACGTTTGCTTCACATCCTGGGGTCATCTCACTACATGCATATTTTTACTCGTGTTTGGTTATTCCAGGATATATGCTAACATGCACAAATCTTCTGTTCCTGTGCCACGCATGATTATATATAGTAAGTTACACGTCTGCCTTTTAATTGGAATTAAGTAGTATATATTAAGTCATAATTAACAGATGAGACTGAAATTCATCAGAGAGATAGTGATGGGTCTTTGTTCGTTTGTCCTTCAGTCCATTAACACTGCATAAATCGTAACCGCAGGCAGATGAAAGTTCATATACTGACAGGTCCTGATACGATTTTCATGGAAACCAAAATGTATGTCAATTTGACCAACACTATAGGCCTGGAAAACGTGTTAATATTCCTGTCAGTAAAAATCCGTATACAAAAAGCCAGATTTCTGAGTAACTGTCATGAAAATTTGGAATGCTATTTGATCGTGAGAACGTTTACTGTTGCAGAAGACTACCGGTGGCACCTGCAATTTTCTGAAAGTTTTAACGCATTTAAGTTCTATTTTTTAGAAAGATATCATCTGTTGAACCCATGAGTTCACCTTCATATGTTAATAGCTACTGAAAGGTTCTCTGTGGAAAGTGAAAATTAGGTCAATCAGATTCACATTCTCTGAGTTAAGGATTGAAAACATGATTGAGCAACTCAGAACCAACGAATCAGATCAAGAGAAATTCATGCAACAGGCCAGATTTCTCAGGAAACGCTGATTTAGTCATGGAATTTTTATGACGGGGCATATTAAGTTTACCCACAGACTGTCCGTCTGTCGGGCTGTCCGTCCGTTCTCTGTCCGTTAACTTTAAGTGTCTCTTACCAATGATAACTTACCCAGGATTTGATGGATGTTTACGAAACTCTCTAGAACTATTACCAATAGATTATCTCACCCGATTCCGATTATAGGCAAATTCCACGAATATTTAATTAGGTCAGAGGTCAGGAGGCTACTTTAAGTTGTCGCCGAGACAATTTATCGGGAAAACAGAAATATTTACCAATATAATATCCGTCCTGAATGTGATCCTGGCACAATCCATGCATATCATTCGAGGTCAGAGGTCACCACAATGGTTGCGCCGTGATCACTTATAAAAAAAAACGATGGATGTTCATGAAACTCTTGATTAAAATTAACCAATTAAGTTTATCATTTGAATAAAAAACTTGGCAAAATTCACGCATATTTGATGAGGTCAGAAGTCACAAGATATCAAACGGGTGTATTATGCACGTTTGCGGTGCTCTTGTTACTTGTAATATAGAAGATGACAGTTCACAGTCGTAGTTCCAAACTTCAGCACAAACATTGTTCATATCTATACTATCAAGGAAGTTCTGATTTCACAAGGAAATAGGTCCTGAAACATCCTCTGTGGAATAACAAAATTAGGCTTTCTTGACTTTTTTCAGAGAAGCAGGGCAAAATGATGTATCAATATATATATATATATATATATATATATATATATATATATATATATATATATATATATCTTATGCTGGGACTCCTAATGGTAATATGTTTGAGCACCTCATTAACATTTTAGTTATCCAGCGCCGTAGAATGTAGGACTACTAAAATGGCCATCGCCTGTCCGTCCTTCTTACAATCCATCCATCCGTTAGTCATTCCGTGTGTCCCCCACCTTCTTTTACTAAATCCCTGCTGCTTACGTCACCAAATTTTGTAGATTAACAAGAACTAACATGTGATTATAACCTATAGGTGGCACCACTTGTGTTTTACTAAGGTCTGTAAAACTTCCGTCTCTTCAATTTTCCCTCAGATTTTCGGAAAATAAGAAAAACGTTGCCTTCAAAGCATATACAAGGATTCCTTGAAGCTAAAGGGAATTATATAAATGCTATATTTAATGGAATTATTTTCAAACTGCTGTTTCAACAGGATTTAGCTTTTGTTGATCGCGAAATTTCTGATTTTACATGTCTGCATAAATGCTATAAAATCTTTTGCCTTTTATTTCAGGAACCGCTGCACCAATCATTATCAAATTTTCCAGATATATCACCTGACTGGTATGTCCTGCAGGTGGCACCATCTCTGTTTTACGACAATCTGTGATCCAAAATAGACTTTTCCAAATACTTTCAGATAAGTCAGTAAATACGAACACTATATATAGCTTTCAAATCTTATACAAGGATTCCTTCAAGTAATGAGAATAAAGTAACTCAACACTGAATGTTATTATTTTCAAAATGATATTACCATGACGGACTCTGAAATTTGCTTAAACTGAAATTTTATATATTTCACATATTTGCATATAACCATGGAGCAGAATCTTTAAACTCTTTTAACTCATGAACCGCGGCAGCAATCATTACCAAAGTCGACAGGCGTGTTTTATCACATAACTTCTATGTGATATTTGCCTGCAGAGAGTATCACCTCTCTGTGAGGTGAAATGGAATTTCCTGCTTATTCCTGAAGCATATAGAAATTATATAGCCATAAGCTTCCATGTCATGGTCAAATGAATCTTACTTTAAGGGAAATTACATGTGCGAGACTTGTATGTCTTTTCATCAAAATGACTTCTTTATTGAAATACAAATGTTACCTGTCACTAAAATTTTACGATTTCAATTCTTGCATACTAAATTGTAATCTGGTACAAAATGCGGGGAATGTAAGCATAAAAAGTTTCCAGCATATCTGTGAAATGGTATCTTCAGTTTATACTTTGTTTTGTTATTCTTTATCACGCCCAATATTTGATTCCACAATTGAACAGTTTATAAATTACATCCCCTATAGCTGGCAGTTTAAATTTTGGTTTTCTTGATACCTTAAAAGCTAATCATGCATTTTCTTATATAAATCCGTTTTTGTTGATTTTATTCAAAATATATTCTTGGCAAGGTTATTTAAAATTGGAGCAAAACTGATCCCAAACTTCCCTTGATAATCGTTTGCCGGGAGACAATTCGTACTTCGACGCTTTTGTTTGTAAGGAAAGGCTGGAAGAATCATCATGACATTTGCTAGTATTATTGATCTTTAGGAACTCTTAATTGAAGCTAAAGATCTGTGTTGCCAAATAAAATTACCTATTTCTTATGCATTTTACTGGTATTTTGATAATGACAGTGTAGACATGTTCTCTGTCAGTGTTGTAGTCGAGTCAACATCATTCGAGTCTGAGTGATTGAGGTTCGAGTCCAAGTCCACCTTCTTCGAATCGGAGTCATTTGGAACCCGATTCCAAGTCCGAGGCCAAAACAATTATCCTTAAAGAACAATCTGAAATGGGAATTTCAGATAACCATATGGATTTTAAAATTAAAGTGCACACATGCTTTTGCTATAATTGTTTATTACATTTATATAGCTCTTTATGCTTAGCAAAGCTTAATATATATATACAGTGTTATTATTTTGTAATATTCTGTTAGAAGTTCGCACATATACACAAATGTTTATAATGAGTTTTTTTTTCTATAGGACTCGAGATCGACTCGAGTGCAAGTCCGAGTCCGAGACTCTAAAATAGTAAACTCTAGTCCGGACTCGGTTTCAAGCCGGGACTCGAGTCCTACATCCCTATGAATTGTTCTATATAAGCAAAGCAATGAGGATGAACAAGGCTGATATACCAGGAATCGATATATTACCGCAAACCTTATAACGGGTTACTGACCCACAAGCATGGGGAGTGTCAGTCCAAAGAAACAACCAAGGTAGACATTTGACAACTCTCACTTTAATGTATCACTATCAAAGTCTAGTTAATAATGCCGTTTATCCAGGGCAGGAAGTAGGACACTCTGGTGTATACACCTGGGGTCACGTCCGCACATCCGTATCCCCATGACGTCAAACCAACAATGTCAAATCTGCCGTTCCTCTTTACCGCAAGCGGTCCACCGGAATCTCCCTAAGGACATTAATTAAGGAAAAGATTTAATAGTATAGCGCGAGTACTTAGAGGCGATCCTTAAAAGTGATTAATACAACAATAACAACCCCCCCCCCCCCCATCATCATATAATTTTTCAATTTAGAAAATATCATAAGCTTTAGTTTTAATCAGTCCAAATTTCCCATAGTGTGAATGTTAGAATTTTTTTGTGTCGAGGTCAATTAGTGGACAATAATATGCTGAAAATATTTGAAGTGAATATTTCCGGTGGTAAAGATTGAAAACCCGTCACATTAGAGGCGGAATGAGCCGCAATGCCATCGAAATGAATACTCATTGTATATTCCTTGATATATAAAGTGCATTCTAAAAATTCTGACTTAATTCTGAGTGCATTCTAAATATTCGGGCCCATGTTTGTGGCCGGCTCGGCTCGAATGTTTTGCACATGCTCAAACATTTGAGATGCATTGGAAGTGGCATTAAAAGTGTATTCTAACTGCATTTTGACTGCAAACTAAATATGCTTACGGCATTCCAACAGCATTCTAAACATTCTGATCGCATTCGAGGGAGAACCGAAACGGCAAGCCACGTCAAATCCTGCCAGAATGTCCCGAACGAGCCTGAATGCATCTCGAATGCATCTCGATTGCTGCTCAAAATTATTTCGACAGGAAAAGAATTCATCTGGAATGCGCTTCGAACGCCGTCGGAACCTTTTGATTGCCGCTCGAATGTGGCCTGTATGCAGTCAAAACTTCCCGATTGGCCCTCGAATGAGCCCGGACGCAATTCAGAACAAAGTTTAATCGCATAAAAACGCGGCCAGCTGCCAATGAGTCATGTCATGCCGCCCAGGAAGAGGGGAGCCATCCTGGGGTAATTTTAAATTGACTGGCAGAAATCTTGAGCAAAGCAGGACTGTGTGGTAGGTCCATACTCTATGGTGGTTTTACAGAGACTGATGAAAATGCTAGATTCGGCAGCATTGTATATTCTATGGTGTTACCTACTGGCGGCTTTCTTGATACATTCCAGACATTCGTGTTTCATTCTAAGTACATTCGATATTTATATAAGTATTCGAGCTGCATTCTGTTTGAATTCTTGAACGTTCGAGGTGATTTCGCACAGAATACGAGGCACCATCCGACCCTGCAGACTTATTCGGCCAGCAATCGAGCCGCACACCTACGGCGTTATAAGTGTATTTAAAATATTCTGTCCCCTTTCGAACAGTATTCTCAATACTCCTACCGTGTTCCAATTACATACGAGCTGCATTCGAGAGCTCTCCTACGGCGTTATAAGTGTATTCTAAATATTCTGTCCCCATTCGAACAGTATTCTCAATACTCCTACCGTGTTCCAATTACATACGAGCTGCATTAGAGAGCTCATACACCCGAATTGTACAAGAATCATTCGAAGCGGTTCGTGACGCATTCTAAGTTTTCCAATGGCATTCTAACAAAGCGGTAAGAATTAAGGTCAATTTGAAATTCACTCCCGAACGTACCGTGAATTATGAAAAAAAATAATTTCGGCTGGTTTGACGGGGGTATTATCAAATATCAGTTTAATTAATAGACTATCATGCTCCCGAAAGGGCTTTGGGAATTTTACGATACCTGGCAAGTGTCGGTTGGATTTGAGCCGATACGACCTGCACACATCATTCCAGGAAATACTTCGTTCCCGAAGACTAATTCACAATCAGGGTCCGCCATGACAGGGAGGGTGGCGTAGCGGAGTTCGTCAGTCGTTGAGCCTCCTGCGTGCAAGCAAATATCACAACAATCATACAACCACTGGATTCTCTAAATCTCTTCAGAGTTAGTATTTGATTTAAAAAAACACCGGATAAGTGATCTGACAATGTGAGATATTTAACAGACCTTAATTTATATCATATCAGTTGTTTAGCATAAATTTATGATTAAGTCGGGGGTCTGTTAACTAATATACACATATACTTTAACTTGGTATTTATTTTTCAGGTCCATTTTGAGTTAGTTCTGTCTGTTGAACGATTTGTTTAAGGTAACGACATGATAGAAATCTTGCTTGACCCTTTTTCGGTACACATTTTGCCAAGAATTATAGGCCAAAACTTATTATAAGTAAAAGTAGTCTGGTTTAATTTCCTTTATGTACCGCTTATGCATGTTCTCTGTTATTCAGAGAATAATATTTATATATTGCAAATGAAATATAGTAAAAAGTAGAATCATAAACTTTGGAATTCACTCCTGAGTTGACCATGAAATATTATATCTAAATTTAGAAGTAACCTATACGAAAAACAGGTAAAACCTCATTTTATAAATCCTTATACATTCCTATATCTGAAATGTGTCACAGAGACTATAAAAGGTAGGTGTGTGTTTTTAAGAAAGTTTCCCCCAAGTACTTCATATGCCTGCGAGCCATCCCCAACCCTTGAAGATAAATTGACGCCAATGGCTTAATAGTTTGGTCCAAAAGGCCTCTTTCTCTATCCTGTCGGAGTTAACTCGATTATTTTTATTATGAAATTCTATTATTCAATTTCCTTAAAATATATTCTGATAGGCTTTGGGAATTGGCGGATTTACCGCTGACGGTCGTTCCCCATCCGCTGACGACGGCCGTATCTCCTGTGTATAGTGACGTCAGGGGGCGGCATGCAGGTTGCACGTCAGCGTTCATTGTGATGGCCTGGCTTAATCGCAACAGGGTGATGTCATTTTGAACTGTTGTTGGGTTATAACCCGAATGGTCAACTACCTGGCTGAGAGGCACCACGACGCGAGATGGTAAGCTCGTATCACTTCGTCTGTGCTGTCCGGCGACCACGTCCATGATATCGAGGGGCCTAAAAAATCAGTAAATATTTTTTATATTATTTTTTATAATTCTTACTATCATTTTTTTCCATTTTCATCATTATTGGAAAAAATATATCACGGGCTGCATCGCGTGCCTTTATTATCTGATGTACATTTTAATTATGAAATTTAAGCTACGTTGATTTTGCGCGCGGTATGCGGTGAGTAGTATGCATAGAAACAATGTATTTGATCTGCAAGTCCCATAGTGCAGTGTTTTACCGCCTGTCCAGTAAATGAATGCCACAAGCGATTTTTTTTTATTGAATTTCCGCAGACCGAGTTCTGCTGTCGCATACCGCGCCAAGAAGACGCAGCCAATTTCCCATTAATAATTCTCAGGGATGAATGAGGAATGAGATTTGTTATATCCGTAACCCACAATACCAAACTATCATACAATATTTCTGCTTATATATATATATAAGCCTACTAAGAGCATTAAGGGGACTATCCTTTATATTAAGCATTAGCGGGACAATTATGGGAATATATGTGAATTCATATGGGAAAAAAAGCAAAAAAGGCATAAATCGGTTTTGAGCATGTGAACAAATGTTAACCTAATCTAGACATAATGGTTGCTAATGGCAAATCGACCAATTTCAATGTTTTATCACCAAATAATTGCTGAAATATAGGGGTTGAAATAGGGGTACCACATATATGCCTCCTCCCCTTATCTGTAGCGGTCCGGTCCCCCTATTGCAGCGTTTAAAGGAAGATTGGTCTACCTAATGACTAGAATAGAACTAGAATATATATATATATATATATTCAGTATATTGATGAACGTAAGGTAATTCCGATTGGAAAACAACGCCTCCGTATCGGATGCATGAGCCTGTTCATATACAAGCTGTTAGTGAACACGTAATATATAAGGTGATGTATTTGTGCGGAAGTTGAAAGGTCACTTGTTGCAAAACGCTCCTTACAAAGCTATGGGTGGTCTGACACTTTCGCCAGGTGTCCTCGTGGAATGTGTTTGGATTATTTTTTGCGGGCTCCCCACAGGTTATAAACAAGTGGATATAAACAAAACGAACAGCCTGCGTGCGGGGTGTTCGGCGTTTTCTGACCGATTTTTATTTTATTTTTTTTTTTAATCAAGGGATTATCTTTAATTACTATAGATTTCAGATATCTGAATAGGCCACTTTAACTGAAACTGTTTTATTTGGATCAAGAAGGAAGGAATTTAACAATTAATTTCAGTTCGTTATTTCAGCTCAGTGCATTACTTTACGTATCGTTTGATCTGTATTAAGATTTTCTTACTCTCCTCTGGTGCAGTGGGCAGCAGACAGGGCCCAATTGTTGTTTATCAGAACAGCGCCACACATGAGGGTGCCAGAGCGTCGAAGTGAAAGCTGACAATGAGAAAATACAAGATGAATATAGGCTTGTAAGAATTGCCGTGTATATATATATATATATATATATATATATATATATATATATATTCATGATATAATAGGATTTAGGAACTGCGTTGAACCAGCTACCAGATAAGAAAATATGAGCGGAGGACCAGGCTTCTCACAGATCAAACTTAGCTTACTTACTGTATGAGATCTGTAGAGAAGACATGTCGTTTGTCCGTCGTGCCGCACGTCTGTCCGTTACAAATATTATCGAAAATAGCTAGTGTGTTATTAAGTGACATGTTTCCAGAACCGGAATGTCTTCTTTTGACATTATAATCAGGTGAGTCTCACATATTTTGTCCGAGTGGGGTGGAGAAAATGAATTTCAGCACTCCAGAAGCTGTGATGTATGTCATAAAAGTTTCAGTTGAATTAAACAAATTACCAGATTTGTCGTGAACAGCTGACTGAAATCTTACATGAAAAAAAAATTGCAACGGAAGACTGGTTGAGCCACCTGCACCGACATTAGTGATTTTTTTAGATTAGTACGTTTATTTTAGATTACAGCCATTGGTCTATAATTCAGCAGAGCGCAAATCTTTTCTATACAATCCTGATCAGAACTGGCATGTTATCTGAACAATTACTGTGACCTATATTCCCTTAATTACCGGCGAAAACACGTTTACCTGTGAAAGCTGAAATTGTCCGTAAATTGAAAGAATTTTTTTTCTTGAGAACAGGTTAAATATGACAGATTCAGGCAACTGTTTTATCTTTCTGTAAGGCACAACGCCAGCCGTGATTGCTAGGAAGTAAAAACCTGACAGGACCTGAAAGGTCCCTGATGATTTACTTAATAAGGTCACTGTTACCTATTTTCTTTGAGTCACGTGCGAAACAAAAAGAAGTTACTATCCCTCAGAAGTTATCAACCTGGGGCCTGTTGCATAAAAGCATCGCAAGGCTGCGAGGCGTCGCAACAGGGTCGCAAGCAGAAAAGTCGGTTGCATAAAACTGTTGCAGAGTTGCGATGTGTCGCAAAACACCCAAAATTTGCGACGACAAAATCGGGGTCGCAAGCCCATCGCAGCACCTTTTAATCCAAAAATAAATGTAAATAATATTTGTTCACTGTTTGTTTTAATCAAGATATTGGAATATGTTTGTTATATTATTACGGCCGCTGTTGACAAAAATTTATATCTAGCTCTAATTTTGCATAAACACTAAGATATTTGTTTCATAAATTATTATTTAAACCTTTCCAGCATAACATATAAATATTCTCTCATAATATAATGTAAACAGACGTTCTTTAGAAACACATAATATTCATACATCATAATATACAAATTATGTGCGCCATTTTCTTTTTCTTACAATATCTCATTTACAGAATATGTAATAGAGAAAATATGTATATGGAGCCTTGGTTTTCATATAGTTATAGACTGGCACATGGTCCCAAGAACATCTGTTCACTGTTAGATTTAAATTGTAATGTACATATTTTTGTGCCAACTACTAATAATAATAATTTGATAATAAAATTAATAATTGATATTTATTTATTCTATAAAGTGTAAAATCCGCCAGAAATGGTGCCCTAAACGCTTTATACATGACTAAAAGGTTACAATTTGAATGATATTGGTTAATTTTACAATGAGAAACTCAAAAATTACAAAATTAAGTTTATAACTACAACGTTTTAAGAGAATTCGTATCACAGAAATTCATTGACTACACTAATGAGTTTTCAAATGAGATTTAAAAGCTGACAGAGTGTATTTCGAATTTCGGATTCATAAAGGTCCAATTCAAAACGTTGTTTGTTTACGGACGTCCGGCCAGACGGAGAAAGGACCATCGCTATAGCTTAGATAAATTATAGTAAGCTGGGCTAAAAAATGCAGCGGGTACGATCATAACTTCGAAATGTGGCCTGACCAATCCGGGTTTTAATGTGTGCGCATAATGCCAAAACTCATGTCTGAGGATCGCATTATAAGGCCGTATGAAGATGCAAATATTTTCGTCATTTCTGTCAACGCTTCATGGGCTACAGGTACACTGTCAATCAACCTTAATCAGGCCATACGATAGCATTTTTTGTGTACTTTCTAATAATACCAAATATGAGCGAGAAAAATTCCTGTTTAACCCAGCACATTGGTAAACCCCTCGCCATGTCTGTTGAATTTATGACCGCATGAACACAGGCATGGCTCGCACGGGTTACGCAGGCAACTTGCAGGCCACACAGGAAATGACTTGTTGCGGACATATGTATTTTCCCAGTTTGACATTTTGTTCAATATTATTTACAATGTGTTTTATAGTTGTTAACGAATTATAAAGATGATTACTTATTCTTGCAATTATATATGTTAGGACCTTCAAGGGTGTTTTTTGTTTAACGTTGTCACAAAAACTATCTGCTTTTAAAATCGAAGTTTAAATGTGTACTTATCGAAGGTGGTTACACGACTTTTTCACTGCCTAGGAGACACATATTTTGACACTACCTAGGAGGCACATGGAATCGCCTTATTCGGACAAGTGTACGTGCCGGCAGAATCAAAGAATACACGACACGTGAAGCATAAATTGCGTCAATCCCGTCGCAAGTGCGTGGCAAGTACGTGAAATTTGCGTCATGTTTTATGCAACCATCGCAAGAGCTTCGCAATTTCCATCGCAAACCCATCGCAACTTTGCGATTTGCGAAAATTTTATGCAACAGGCCCCTGTTTAGCAAATAAATTATACAAAAGTTTGTGTGTTTCTGGAAAGACGTTTTGGGTTGTCCAAAAACTTGGTGACTTTTGATCTGGAGGAATTTTTCATTTCCGCGCAAGACTTTTTCAACAGTCGGTTTTCATTTTTTACGCTTTTTCACTTTTATTTTTGAGAATGACAGTTAGTAGCCGTTGATCGAATGTTAAGGATGACACAAATCATATATTAATATACACAGAAACTTCCTGCTTGACATCAAGACAGGTCATCTTGGTATATCTAAGGAGACCTGAATGTAGGTCGCTCTAACTTACATTTACCGAGTTGCGGGGCAACGTGTAGGAGTTAAGCAGAAGCTAAAAAGTCTGAAAATAACGAGGAAATATTATTATAGTTCATAAAGAAAAGCTACTTTCTTGATAATTTCTCTATTTTAAAGTTTACATAATATATGACTTAAAAGAGTCTTTAAGTGGGTAAAAAATTCTTACCTGGTACGGATACTCATTTGTACGAGCTTCACGTCCTCCAACGATGAACTCGGTTTGTGTGGGTCTTCCAGCATCAGCATACTTGCTTTGTCCGCATTCAGCTAAAAATCATAGTATTATATATAACATTAGTAGTGAAGCGAAAAACACATGAAGGAGGACCAATAGTAGATCAATATATATATAAATATATGGCACTCCAAGTAGGTTAGATTCTGCATGTGTAAGGCACGCCACCTTCCCAACAGGATGCTTTAATTTTGAATGGCACAAAAAAATTGGTAGCTTTAAGAGCAAACTATTATCTGAGTGGTTGATCTTGTGAAATGTAGGCCTATGTTTTACGTTACTTTAAGAGTAATATGCAATATTTTGCTAATCACATAGCCTGGCAATACATTTACTAATATTTTCTAAGCTGGTCAGTAAAAATTACATAAATAATAAAAAATATTTATTATCAGTTTAGTATATGAAATCAGCACATATTCTGTATAATTTCTAATCTTTAATATACCGCAAAGTAGACATATAAATGTATAAACGTTTTAGTATTTCCTAAAGTCTTTAATACGGGGAAAACAGTTCATCAGTTTGAATTAAGATACCATTTCAGAACTTCTTAGTATAACGCAAACAGGTTTTCGTTTTTATATCCATCATATTATTATTTGGCGCGGAATTTCTTTCTTTTGTATGACATGTCACAATTCATGTTGTAATAAGACCTTTATTTAACAATTATTTCATTAAGGTTGGAACTGCTTCCTCACAACGTTTAATAACGTAAAGTAAATAGATAACAACTGTATATATATCTTCTGTCATTCGCCCTTTTTCATTTTTGTAAAATAAAGCTTTGTAGTTTATATATACTAACAATTGCCATTATGAAAAAAAATCGCCCTTAGTTTTACCCATGAAGAAAAAATTAAATTCCCCCATTTATCATCTAAATATAAGTCAATGTTGCATCAAGCAAAGAAACATTTTGTAATATACCTGTTTAATATTGTGTATATAGTTTATATTGTGTAAGGGTAATAGAACAAGAACACTGCCTTTCACAAACAGAGGGCAGTTATATAACATTTATACTTTTTTATACCGATATTCGTGTTCGTTATATAAATAGTACAAGAGACAACTGCAAAACAATTTTAGTTACGGTAGTTGGCGTTATTTCAATATAGAAGTTGCTCAGTCACACCACTGTTGTAGGATCATTGTGGGGATGTATTACAGTTATTTCTTTGTTTATAGTCAAAACAAATATTATTTTCACTAACATGTTGACAGTTTATGCTGGCCAGTTTCCAGCAAGTATATTAAAACAGAGAGCAGTACTTATATTTCTTCTAGAAAATAGATTCCATCCTTACTGTAATAACAAGGTCTATTTGTTATGATAAATTAAAATCGGTCTTTAATTATAATTGAGAAAATACTAGCAGTTCACGCTTATTTCCGTGAGTTGCGACATCTTCATGGGTTTAAGGCTGTACAAGAGGTTTAACATATCGCCTTTGAAATGCCTGCTGGGAATTGATTGATATAGGCTCAAGATTTGATATAGGCTCGACCCTGCTTTGATAAACCGAGGACAGTCTCAAGACGGGAATCTATCTGAATCTATCTGAGTTTGGCAGAATAAAGCTGTTGGGTATATACGACACCGTCGGTGTATTATAGGAGGATTTGTGTGCTAACGATTTGAAAAACGTCAGCCTTGAAACATGTAACGTTGTAACATGCCATAGGGGCTGGGAGAAACATCGTATTTGCAACTTGAAGTTTGCACTCAGCATTTTTCATTAAAAAATTCTTGGTTCCAGATGGTGATCCGGATCACCTCTCAAATTTCATCAACTGTTTCTTGTATCATTGTCCAGCTATCCTGAATTTTTCATAATAATCTGTTAAGAACTTTTTAAGTGATGTTGCTAATAGACAAACAGGCAAACAGACAAACTTACCAACGCCGATTAAAACAACGACCTGTTCCCTTCGCGGAGATAATAATGTCATAATGTAATAATTACAATAATATTAGACGTAAAGACAAAATGGGGTTTCAAAATCTGTATCAAGGATTGTACTGTAAGAATTCATTTGGTCACAAAAAGTGGACACATACAACACATCTTTTTAATTTAAACTGTCAGACACACATACAACATCTTGTGACATGATCATTCAGATATGTGATGATATAATTGTTTCTCAAAACAGAACGAACTCATTTCCTGTAGAACCTAGGGAAATTACTTATGACTTACCCAGCCAGCAATATGCTGAGCTCAGCAGCATAGGGAGTACGAGTAACACCTTCATATTCACTTGCCTTCGTCGGTTAAGTGATGTGTTTTTAATCTGTAACATGAAGGACCGTTCTTGCTAACACATTATAAAACCTTAAGGGAACAAGCCAAGATAACCAGCTGCCAGATCGACATATGTCTTTTCATGATACATGATGAACTTCTTTTTGTTATTGTTGTCACAAGACACAAGAACATTATTAATTTTTCGTTTATTCAAACACATTTATACAGGAATACCCGTTCAGACATAACAATCTGATCTGAAACGAGACTCTATTTAACTGAAATACAGTTAAAACAATGTTAAACTGTGTACAATACTATGAACAATGATAAAAATGATAAGAGTGGCAAAGGACAAAATGATACAGCAATACATTTTATTAAACATGAAATATATAAATGTGACATGTAGCCTAATATACATTATGCTTCATTATGAACCAAAAATATAACAGAATGTAAAATAAAATGTAAAATATGACAAAGAAAGTAATATAAAGAATCAAAGAAAGTTTCAGCCAATTACGTGATCAATATCTGCGGGAGCCATTTAATGTAGTTCACAAAATGGGGCCTCTGCGTGAAAACAACTTCATTTGGCATTTTGTGCGAGTTTCGGGTACATAGAGTTTATTAGAATAACTAGTGCATGTTTAAAAGTGTAAAAGTCAATCGAAGTTGCATCAGTCCGACACAATAAACTCGCTGAGAGCACACACACTCATCAAAGATAACACGTATGACGTACAGTGATGAACAATGACATGCTCTCTGATAGTGCCTAATTTATCACCTTGCAGGTAACAACACCGATGTTTCTTTATTCTGACCCATTTCAAGACAAACTTGGAAACTGATCCAGGACACGCAAGAATATAAGTAAACTATATATACTGAAGAAATCTGCCCTCTCCTTAAAAGTCAACAATGACATTTTTATATTCTGTACGAAAAAAAGACTGATAGACAAAGGGGCGAAAGGATAATTATGATAACATAATTCGGCCCTCTTTTGCGGGTGTATGGACATATTGCCAAACAAACGCGAGGTTAAAATTTATTAAATGTGCAAATGTATGATTTATTTCTGACAGAACTCTGACATGTTAAAGGTATATAAACATTTGTAATAACATGTGTATTATATCACGCTGTATTGTTTCATTTAGACTGAATATAAAAGCTAAACCTTGTCATCACCCGGATCTCCTTTGCGATCACTCTTTGTCCGGCGTCCTTTCGTCCGTCCGTCTGTCCGTTAACCAGGCACAAATCGTAACCGCTGGTTCTTCAAGCTATGGGGCTCAGAAGTATCCCGAAGAATAATGAAAAATTTTATACAAAAGCTCAAATATCTGTACAACTGTTGCACTGCATTGATCACCATGATTCTTTGCATGGTTATTGCTCATGGAGTGTTTCATCAGTTCCTGCAGACTTGTGGCACAACCTGGATTTTCCCATTTTAATTAAGTTTTTCTCTCTATTTAAGAGACCTTAAAAGCAGCAATTATCCGTTAAAAAGGCAGAAATCTTAACCACAAGATACTGAATCCCCTTATCTCACATCCAGGGAGGTCCCTAATAAATCTCCTTAGAAACCTAAAAATTAGGTCTCTGTTACATATATCCTCTGAGCTATGAGGCTCAAAAATGCTCCCAAGAATAATTAAAAATTTTAAACAAAATCGCTTGTATCTGAACAGCTTATGCATTGATCACCATGATTCTTTATTGCATATTGATCATGGACTGTTTCATCAGTTCCTGCAGCCTGGTTGTGCCACCTGGATTTTTTTTTCAAATTTTACACATTTTTTCTCCTTTTTTGAGATTTTCAATGATGTGGTTGTCTATTAATAGGCAACAAATCGTAACCATGCAACTAGAATCTTCTAACTTGACATCCAGGGAGGTCCCTGAAAAAAATTTGGCATTCAGATGATAAAATTAATGTTAATGTCTTCTTAGTCAGCTGAGCGTCATGACCCCTGGGTCTCTTGTTTTTTTTTTTTTTTTTTTTTTTTTAACTTCCATTCCACTTCCGCCTCCTTTGTTTAATGCTCGCTTCACTCTAAGTATATATACAACTGCAGCATTGCATTCCGGTTTCGGACTACGTGACGGAAAGTATCACACGTTTCCTCTATTTTTATATCCTGGTGTTAAAAAGGCACTGTGAAAACTGCACCTGCGGGTCCTTGGTGTGTAACCGTTCCCATTGCTCGGTTGTACCAACGAGGCCTCCCGAAAAGCGCATTCGTTTGTGAGTAAAACACGGACGTTGGCCACGGCTTTCCCATTGCGCCTATAGAGCGCTCACCATGGCTGGGGTCCGACCTTGAAAATTCGCACCTCGGTAAAATCACCCCATGGCTGAGATTAAGACTTACGATCTCCCAGATTTGAGCTCTGTTCTCCACAGAAGCTTGTCGGATTACCTTTTTATACGTTGTAATGGTTCTGTGTTTAAGTTAACATATTCCATATTGGCCTGCTTACCATGGAACTACGTGACCAGAGTTTGGATCTTGTACCTGATTGCCAACTCCCAAAACAAGGAAAAGAAACATGAAAAAAGAAGCACAGAAGAAACACGAGTTTTAAGCTTGAACAATATAGATTCCTCATTGGGCGGGGCATACTTCTTCTAATACTTATGAAAGGAATTTGGTTCATGTCTGTTCGCAATGTTCTCTTAAACTGCGTTGTGTAAAATAGTGTGCCTAACATCATTTTAAAGGTTATTATGCCCGCAGTGACATAGGCGATATGAGAATAAATAATTTTTAATGTACATATAATTTTGAGTGATTTTTTTTTCGTTTTTACTGACTTGTACAGAGGTATGACTGAGCACAGCCGAACCGCTTTCGGCAATGACCGGAACGCATGCATCGTGGTCTTTCAACCTCAAACACTACTATTCTTCATATGAATAACGCTTGCTTTCAGTGAGGGTTTGAGACTGTCGGGCCTTTCATTTGAATGAGGCTCTCACCCACGTGTGTGGTCGGTAAAAGAGAAAAACACATGTGTCTCGCTTTATGAAATGGAGAGTTCAACCCAGGAGGAATAATGAGAAAACCTAATTCAAGGTCCCAATTTCACGAACAGGCGTGGGGTCGGGTGGGGTGGGATGGGGTGGAGTGGTGTTTGGGGTTTCAGGCCTCAATATTTGTCTGATACGATGAAAAAAAGGTTGCGGCGGTTGAAAATGAATACGGACCCTCTGCATGGAGTCCCATTGGGTCCGCTTCTGCTACTTACGATGTATGCATATTTCTGTTTCTTTCTTCAGGAACAGTTTCTTTGCAACGTACATTTAATAAATCTTTCATGTGTTCCTCACATCAACATTATCTTAATACGTCCAACGATAGAATCCAAAACCTGAATGCCCCCGCGTCTCATTCCGGTTCGCAATGTAAACACCATCACTGACCAGGTCTTCAAGGTAAACATACCGGGGTATAAATTTCTTGCCACGAGGACAGCCCCGCAAAATAAATGTTAAAAATATTGGAGCGACTGCAGGATCACTCACGCACTGTCTCCACCAGGTTATGAGTTTATACGGACGGACGGACGGATGGTATGTTTAGGATTCATGTAATTTAAAAATAAGTGGCAAAAAGATACAAGCAGCTGGACATAGAATCGTCTTCTGTTCACAGAAGTGTTGTGCCTCAGAGAGGTGCGTGAGTTATTCTGCAGTCGTGCCAAAATGTTTATATATTTCTTATGGAGACAGTTTCCCACTGAAAACCTATAATTTCTGTTAACTTTTAGAATAAAAAAAATAGCCATCATCACACATTTAATTTAATAAATCACCCCAACCCCGGTAATAAGCCCGGTATACCGGGTCTATCAGCTAGTGTATAATTAACATAGGTCCCTTTCATCTGCCTTCTGACCATCATTTACAGACTTGTTGGCCTTCCAGTGGTATGACCACGTAGGTGCAGCAGTCACCGGGCCTGATTAACGCCAGGATATAAAATGAGAGGAAATGTAGGCGGAAATCGGAATGGAATTATGCAAATGTACCAACGTAGTTAACCTAATATTAAAAATTGAAGTTGGTTATCTCCAACAACAACAAATAAAAGTCGCAATACTTCAGCAGAATTCTGTATGTCACTTGTCAAATTTTCTTAAATTTATCGTGTATGTTATTCCCAATAATTGTTTCATGTATAGTACAATTCCTAAAATATCAAAATTTACAACAGAACGAGAGGGACAGGTACATGATCTTAGGAAAGGGTGGCTCAGCACCATGACTCCAATAAACACGTGTGAAAGGAGTGGCATTAGACGTTATATATATATAGCTCTCATCTGCAGAAATATAGGGACGAAAACGGTGCAAGACTCAAACTCCTGCGCTATTTTTCTATATTAAGTGAATACAATCTTATTTTCAAGATAATTAAGTCGAAAAAAGCCCCCAACCCCATCTCCTGTGGCAATTCTTAATACGCTCCTGAATGAGTTCAGACCCCATGTATCTCATCCACACGTTATTTAGTTACTGTACGTATACTACAATCGGCCAGCGGACGAATGTAAATGTCAAGCTCTCGTCAGCACCAGCGAAATATTGCCCTATGTACGACTTCCACGTGTGACATATAGTCTATCTATGAAACAAATGAAATATAGAGTTGTCTGAGATAAAATACTAACCACAGCTGCTAGATCCTTAGCATAACTAGACCTAGGTTCACTTCTGTTGAACGACAGCCCCGAGGAAACATCCATTAATTTCACTGGCTTCAGATATATGACAGGCATGAAGCTCTTGGTTGTACTGCCGATGTTACTGAGTTCAGCTTACTGCTGGTTGTGTAAGTCAGACCATTCTATATATAATGTGCACGCCATATAAGCTTTGATAGTTAGAAATTGCTAATGTTAAGTAAAATTGTTACTTCATGGCCAAATTTCATGATAATTACTTTTTTATTACCTTTACACCTTGAAACAAGTTAAAAAAATTGACATTGGGAATATATAATAGGAGGCCACATTTAAATAAAATATATGTTCAAATGTATTGTAGTCTTCCTACAAGTCTATACTGAATTTGATAATTACATTTCTTAGTCATTGGCAGTATCCACATTCGACCGCACTCAGTTTGTAAAGATATACCCGACACGATATGTTAGGGGCCGGATGATCGGATTTTCTTCTTTAATTGGCAATGTGTCATTCACAAAATTCCAAATTTTAAGTATTTTTCTCGAAATTACTAGTCCCAAATTCGGGTGCCAACAATCAAACACTTTTAATATTTCAATACTTTTTCCGATTAGGAAGAGCATTTTTTTTTTTACTAAAAGCATCAGAAAGGGCCAAATGCATTCTTGATCTACCTCTATTGCCCCTTTTCCGAAACAAGAGGTCCATGCCAAAGAAAACAACAAACTTTACATTTTTAATCCCACTTTCCAAACATCAATGCGCTGGATTCGTAATTTGAGGATTTAAGGTTATGCGTGAATCTTAAAAGAAAGGTGGGTCTTGTCTAACTGTAAAAAATGCGAAAGAAGAAAAAAAAATATTTAAATGATTAACATAAATATGACACTTCTTAAATGAATTAAGGAGAATGTTCTTTTGAGCAATAACAAATACTTGGCGTCATTTTTTAAGGAAAGAGAGAGAATGATATGATTTTTCTATTATACATTTCATTAAGTGTATAAAAGGATTAGGTACTGATAACAGAAGTTTCAAGATATTTTATCTTTCACCAGCTGAGTGCGGCCAGAGTAAGTACTCAGATGCCGGTACACCCGTTCCGGTACAGTATATTGTTGGTGGAGTCGAGGCCAGGGAGCATGAATACCCATTTCAGGTTTGTGCTGGTATCTGTCTACACAACCTGATGCCCTGTTACCGCTGAAATCTACC
This sequence comes from Sipunculus nudus, assembly GCA_026874595.1. Taxonomy (NCBI): domain Eukaryota; kingdom Metazoa; phylum Annelida; class Sipuncula; order Golfingiida; family Sipunculidae; genus Sipunculus; species Sipunculus nudus. The sequence continues at coordinate 47,510,650 of CM049309.1, forward strand.
ACTCATTTTAATACAAATTACAAGTATAAGGGATTCTCAATGTTTACAGAAGGACAATACAGGAAATCTCTCTCTCTCTCTCTCTCTCTCTCTCTCTCTCTCTCTCCATATATATATACACACACATATATATACATATATATCAGTTTAATAACAATTATAATAATTATCATCGTCATTGTTATTTTTCTTCTTCGTATTATTATAACTTCAATAATAAAAAATATAATAATAATAATAATAATAATAATAATAATAATAATAATAATAATAATAAAAAGGATAACAAAAATTAATGAATATTATTATTATCATTAGTATTATAATTATTATTATTATTATTATTATTATCGTTAATATTGTTATCGTAGTAATTATTGTTATGATTATGATTATGATTATGATTATGGTTATTATTATTATTATATTTGACAGTTGTCCCTGCGTCGCACGGGTTCCCATATGTGTGGAGCTGTACTTATCAACAACGGCTGGGCTTTGACTGCGGCACATTGTACCGATAGAGAGTAGGACTTTGTTACATTTTTACACTTTACATCACAATCATAATGAGAGGAGTTATTGGGCATTATAGGTCAAGAGTTCACACTCCTAGATGTCATTCATCAGTCACCTATTTAGCTATAATCAATTGCCAATTTGAATATGTTCATTTGGCACGATATACACACGTGGTTCTGTATACACCTGACAAGTCTATTTAAATTCAGTGATTCTTAATGATGAACTATAATGCCAACAACATATTAACTCATGGAGTGGATATAACATTGACAATTTAGTTTACCTACTTTCAACCTTTGCCCTTTTATAGTAATCCAAGTTGTGACTATAGTCGGCCACCAAGGCTGACAAGGCTGACTGGTCAGCTGCCACAATACGACAAACCAGCTGAAATATTCCAGAAACATGGAGGCAACTGCATGTTAATTAAACTCGAAAGTCTGATTTAGCTGCAGCACAAAAAAAGAGGAGTGACGTATGGTATCGTGAGATAATGTATCGTTACAACCCTAATTATGACGTCATTTTCAGACAAGTGAGCCGATTGGACGTTGTGGTCGGGCAACATCGCAGAACTGACACCACGACACCTTCGCGTGTTGTTTCCGCATTGTCCCAATTCATTAACCATCAGGGTTACGACTCAAGGACGCTTGTGAACGACATCGCTCTGCTGCAGTTTGATCTGTGGATCACGATGAATGCTGACGTTCAACCCGCGTGCCAGCCTCTGACGTCACCGTACACAGGCGACACCGCCGTCGTCAGCGGATGGGGCGCCATCTACAGTGGTATATTATTTTAGATAATTTGATAAGTTAATAAGTTTTAACATGATTTTACTAAAGGAGAAACCAGATCCGTTCAGTCTGAGATTCAGTGTGTTTTGTTTTTTTTTTTAATTGAAGCAATGAACACGGTAATTAAAGGCTCTGTGACAATAGAAGAACTTTGAATATAAGCAGTTTTATCTCTAATTCAAGCAAATCGTTTAACTCTAATAACTAATTTTCTCAGTGTGACAAGCTCTTAAATCATGATCTCTTACTTAATAAAAAACCAGCTCTTCTTTTTCGACCAACATGCAACTGCAATTTCTCCTGCATATAGAAAAATTGGAAAAATTAAAATAGCATGTAGCGTATGGGTATATATAGCCCATGCCTTAATTGCAGAAGAATGTCTGTTATTTTTACGAACTAATGCAAGGTTATTTACATCTATTCATCTCCACTCGCTACGTGAGCAACTTCTGGATAATTTCTGAGAAAATGACTCAAAGTCGGAAACCATTAATTTCTTTGAAGATGATTACAGAATAAGATACCGATAAACAGTTTGGCCGCACAGTTGTTAATTTATGATTATTTATTTTTGCAGGCGGCCCAGGATCCGATGAGCTACGATACGCAACCCTCCCTGTTATGTCAGATGATGAATGTATTGCGATATTTGGCAATGAGTGGTTACCTGGGATGGTTTGTGCTGGTCGGTCTGGCGTAAATCCAACCGATACCTGTCAGGTATTCACAATACCGTGTAGTATAACTTGACCTGCCCTTTTGCCCAAATAGTGGAACTTGTTGGATGTGAATGACCACCCTCCTGCCTGAGATCGCTTCTACTCAAAACAAACCTCGATAAGTTAGGGACTGTAATGTTTGCCGGGACGAATTCATTGAATTCAAGAAAAGAAACAAACGCACGATTAACAAATGTAACCTGATTCGTTTAGCTGTATCTTAACACATTCATGTGCATGTAATTTGGCTTAAAACAACTCTAATCCAACATGTTGCAGTGGTTATATTTACGCACTTCACATCATTTATATATACTCCATTGGTGTGTATAGCAGCTCTGGTGCATTGTGGGGAACGGCTTAGTTTACCCACAATCCCTCGCCAGCTGTGTCATATACTCTTGTCCGATTCTGCGCAGTGTGGTGGATAACTTGGAAACAGAAGTTCTAAACCCCTAGGACAAAAAGGATAAAATTTCAGCAGAACTCCGGACGGAGGTTGTCTTTGAAATATGTTTGTTATAGCTTTAGTATAACACATCTGGAGAGTCGATTGGTTAAACGCTCGGCTTTCTCCACTGGCGATCCTCTTGCTTGGCTATAAGTTTGGGTTGCAGTAACTCGTCAAAGGTCGATGGTTTTCTTAGGGTCCTCCGGTTTCCTCTACCTCTACAGACTATACCGAACGCCCCATCTATGCCAAAATGCCCCACATTAGTTATAACATAGATAAAGATGAAAACGGGAATCCAAGAAGGCGTACAAATGACCTACCATTCTTGTCTTATTTTGAGCTTCATAAATGAAATACTAACACCATGAATCGATATACATAATACATAAACCATGGGATTTTTGTAGCGATTTCCTTTGGATTTTTTTCTAGAATCTGTTTGGGCGTTCAAACTTTTTTGTCAGTGTTTACTGTTTAGAGAGTCATACTATTATACGGGCTATGTAATTATACAAAAAAAACATAACTAGTGTTTCTGTCGAAGATGAAAGTAAACATTTGAACCTTGAATTCTGATTTAATACAAAGATGTTTTCGCAGCTTATAATCACGCGAAGTTAACTGTTGTAGGGCGACTCTGGTGGGCCGCTTGCGGTAAAGAGGAATGGCACATTTGACATTGTTGGTCTGACGTCATGGGGATACGGCTGTGCAGGTGAGACTCCAGGTGTATACACCAGAGTGTCGTACTTCCTGGACTGGATCGCAGGCGCGAGCGCCCAGAAACACTGAAGCAGCTATTTCAGATGACACAATAAAACAATTAGCTTAATATCCTTGAGATTATTATCAACTTTATCAGGCCAAATCTGAATGCAATGAGTCAAACTGAAGTATGAAAGTACAATGTATAATAATTGTTTCGTTTATTTACTTTTAACCCTTATGTATTACTTGAGATGCTTAACTCCGTTCGAGTTTGAATGTGCATTTGAGAATCCTCAGGGCTACAGTCTGCATTTGAGAACCTATATTTAGCTTACAGTGTGCATATGAGAGGCTATATTTGGGTTCACGGTCTGCAAATGAGAGCTCGACCTGGTCTCTGGGCATGCGCAAACTTTCCTTTCCCCCATAGTTATAATGACCTTCAATCAAGCATTTCGATTTAAGCCATGAATTTACACCCACCATTGCCCTTGGTCACTTTAGTTGGTTTTATATGAGCTTCACGACAAAGGTTATAAATATTAAAGAAATGTTGTACAGGGTTAGTTTAACACCCAATAAACATTCCATTAAAATTCGCAGTTAATTGTCATCAGCAACATCTATTTTTAATTTAATGAACTATATATATATATACTATATATATACCTTTACTAATGCATCACATTTGACCCATAATACTGTTTTTACTAATAGTCACAATATGAATACAAAAGGATGTATTTCTCTGGTATCATGGAATGCTAATGGACTTAAAAATAAACTAGACACAAGTGACGTAAGAAAGCTAGTACATGAGAGTCATATAATAGGTATTACAGAAACCTGGGCAAATGATGATGATGACTATATACATGCCTTTACAGATTATAAAGGATATGGTAAAGCAAGGGGGGAGCTGGGTAGAGGTGGGGTTTTGGTATATGTTCACAAAACCACTGATGTTGTGATTAGGAAGGTTATTAAATACACAGATATTATTATTTTTATTATAAAGGAAGGTACGTTGGGTGTGTTGACTGACTTGGCTATAGTATGTTGTTATATTGCCCCGATGGGTTCTCCCTTTTATGAAAACGAGACAGAAAGTGATGGAATCATTAGACTAGAAAACATATTAACAGAAACTATTACAGAATATGGTGATTTAGATTTTATCATTATGGGAGACTTTAATGCCAGAACTGGAAAGTTAACAGATATAATTGAAAATGATTCATTGAAATACCTTGGGGTGGACACCTCTGTATCAGGCATTACATGTAATGTACCAAGAATATCAAAAGTTTGTGTAACCAACAAATTTGGATATACTTTACAGCAGTTATGTTGTGAAACAGATTTATTTATACTGAATGGTAGGGTAAGTCCAGATATACCAGGTGAATTCACTTGTATAACACACAGCGGTTGCAGTGTGGTTGACTATGTAATAGTTAGTAGCCAGATATTTAGTTTAATACAAAGTTTTAAGGTTTTGAATTGTGATATCTCTGACCACTTTCCTGTAAGATGTATACTTACTGTTGACACAATGGAAGAAAGGAGTGAGGAGGCATTACCAAAATTCACTGAATTAAGGAAATGGGAAAAATGTAAGATTTCCACAATGGATTTGGATAAAATATGTTCAGAATTACAACAAGGTGTAGGTGTACAATTATTACATTTATTTAAAGAAGAGCTAGTAACAAATCTTGATAAAGCAGGTACAATATTCACAATGATTCTTCAGAGACTCTCAACAAAGTGTAAAGTAAAGAATTTTGATAATAGAAAAGTATTACAACCAGATTGGTGGGATTCGGAATGTGAATTGATGAAAAATAATAAATACTTAGCACTAAACAGATATAGAAAATCCAATGTAATAACTGACCTTAACAATTATAAGCATGCAAAAACAAAATTTAAACAGATCTGTAAGGTAAAGAAAGAGAAGAGATTAGCTGATGAGGCAAACAAAGTATTAAGTGCATCTGATATGAATACTATGTGGAAAAACATAAAAATGATTAATAGAAAACATAAAATTACAGGAATTGAACCCAGAAACTGGTATGAGCATTTTATGACACTTCTGAATAATTCAAAGACTGAAGTTGATATACAGTTTAAACAATACGTCAGTGACTTCTTGAAACAGGAAAGTCACTGTAATTGGGAAGATGATGAATTAAATAGTAAAATAACAATGGATGAAGTTAAACAAGCACTTAATCAAATGAAAAATGGAAAATCGCCAGGCCCAGATGGAATAACAGTTGAAATATTGAAACAGACATTCATTTATTTGTCAGAATATATCCTACAGTTATTTAATAGTATCCTTAATATAGGTGTTTTTCCATCGGAGTGGTGTGAAGCTATAATATACCCTATTCATAAAAAGGGCCCAACAACAAATCCCCAAAACTATAGAGGAATTTCTCTTCTAAATACAATTAATAAACTTTTTACGAAGATATTGAATAATAGACTACAGCTGCATGTGGAAGATAAATGTGTCTTGTCAGATGCACAAGGTGGATATAGGAAAGAACATATGACAGTGGACAATGCTTTTACTTTGATGGGGGCAATACAGAAATACTTGTTGAAAAAGAAAGGAAGATTTTATTGTATTTATATAGATTTTACAACAGCGTTTGATTGTATACAACACGATTTATTATGGTATACACTAATTAAATCTAGTTTAAGAGGGAAAATATTAAAGGTATTACAATCTATGTATAGTAACATGAAATCATGTGTTCTGACAGATTATGGATTAACTAATTATTTCAGGTGTAATAATGGGACACGTCAAGGATGTATGGTGAGTCCATTGTTGTTTTCTATTTTTATAAATGAGTTTCATACACAAATAAATGATGCAGATTGTCAGGGAATCTTTATAAACGAAAATCTACCAAATCTGAACACGTTATTGTATGCAGATGATCTAGTTAATTTTAGTGATACAGTAGGGAGATTACAAGATCAAATTAATCAGTTGTATAATTATTGTTTGAAATATGGTATGAGGGTTAATGTTGATAAGACAAAGATAATGGTGTTCAGGCATGGTGGACCTCTGAAAAAAGTTGAAACATGGTATTATAATAATAGAAAAATTGAAATTGTGCCATTTTATAAATATCTCGGTATATATTTTACAATGAAATTAACATGGTACAAAACTCAGCGACAACAGGTACTACAGACAGAGAGAGCATTTGGTATTATTAAAACATTTCATAGAAAATGTAGTCACTTAACAATGAAACAATTATTTTATTTGTTTGATTGTTTAATTAAACCAATATTGTTGTATGGGTCTGAATTATGGGGTTATGAGAGGAGTGAGATTATAGAAAGAGTTCAGTATAAATTTTGTAAATATGTCATGAAATTAAGTTCATCTACACCTAATTTAGCTGTATTAGGGGAATGTGGTAGATATCCATTGTATGTTAATCAAGTAATCAAATGTATTCAGTACTGGGTTAAATTAATCAGATATTCAGATTCGAGGTACCCAAAGCACATTTACAATATGTTGTATAAAATGGATGAAAAGGGAAAGATAACATGGGCAACACAAATAAAACATATACTTTTTAGTGCAGGATTTGAATATGTATGGATGGCACAAGATGTAGGGGACTCAAATTTATTTATACAAGGATTAAAATTAAGAATAAGGGATATGGTTGTGCAAAACTGGTATAGTGATGTTCAGAAAAGTAGGAAATTGGAACTATATAGTAGTTTTAAATCAATGATTACTTTAGAGAAATATCTTATTTGTGTACCAAATAAAAAATATAGACAAGCATTAGCTCAATTAAGATGCTCAAATCATAACTTGCTAATAGAGAAGGGTAGACACATTAATATGGATAAAGAAGAGAGAGTATGTCAGTATTGTATTAACTATGGTATAAATGAGATAGAAGATGAATATCACTTTTTGTTGAGATGTTTAATGTATGATGATTTAAGAGAAACATATTTGAAGAAAACATGTCATAATGCATCATTTGAAAATTTTTTACATATACTTCAGTCTGACAATAAAATAGAGATTTGTAAATTAGCAGCATACACTTACCATGCCTTTAGGAAGAGGGAAGCAACTATTTAGTTATAAAGTCGGTAATTAAATAAATACTCATATAATAATATTCCGATTACATATATTCTAGAGCCAAATTATCTCTGTTTAATGTTTAAAAGTCTGCACTTTAAATTAAAAATTCTGCTGAATATATGAATACTGTATTATATAATTTTTATACTGTAACGGTTCACTGAACTGTAATAAAACTTGTTTTATATTTCCATAAAAGAGACATGCTGAGGTAAGATATCTCTTGCTATTATTTAAGTGTTTATATATTTTTCTGTTCATTTGTTTGTTTGTTTATTTGTTTACATATTTTCTATTATATTCATTTTTTTTTTTTTATATGTACTGGTAAATGTTAAATATTTTCAGGCAGATAAAATGTGTAGAACTTACATGGGTGCACTGTTTATTTATAGAAAATATATGCATATGTTATTGTCAGCATTTATTTTGATAATTGTCATTTTGTTTGCATTCACTGTCTATTCTGCTTTAGAATTCTGCTTTATTTGGTTCTCTGTGTTTATATTAAGTTTGTTCATTTAACTGACTGTATTCAGATCATTTTCATTCAGTTATTAAATAAGATTGAATTATGTCAATCATGTTGGGAACTGTAGGCCCTGTGGCCATTTTTCCTGAATAAAGTTCTGTTCTGTTCTATACTATTGCGGCATTTTGCGATTTCTTTATCCCGGCTGAGGCCGCCAATTATTTGGCAGTAGGGACAGCGCTTGCTCTGCAGCTTATTCAAGGTGAAACCGGGTTGTCGAAGCTTGGCCCCATAAACATCTTAAGAAAAAATGATTAGAAAACTGGCCGGGGTGTTCGTTTGGACTATAACTACACATGTAGTAACAACTAGGACTCGCAACAAAATAAGTTGTTCTATGGATTCGCCGCGCTTGTTCCACCCCCTCCCCCCCTCCCTAAGGATCTTGAAAATGAGGATGAATTCCTCGCCAATATTACCCATTTTTGTACTTGTTCCGAATCCACCCTTAAAATAATTCTACCAAAATACTACCAAATTTGGAGTTGATTATATGGACTATTTTAAGAATCGAAGCGAAATTTTGCATTTTTGACTGGCAAGTTTGTAAATTTGACGTATTGTATCGCGAACCATTAATTTTAAACTCGCCCGCTTTTTCTTTTAGTCTCAGAGTCCGTAGTCCAAACAGAAGAATCATCTCATCAGCTTCGTTTTCAACCACTTTTCATCTAAGTCGTGGTTTTGGAACAAGCCTTACTGTTCTCAAGCCAAGACTAACCATTCATCTCAGTCTCTCTTTTTTAAAGTCCCGTATTTATTCTTGTTTAAATTTATTATTTATTATATTGATATTTTATTATATATTGACCATGACAGCTGCATCACAATAGTGCCTTTGCATCCTTTAGAACCTTTTGCTCCTTAAATTATAAATTGTGTTTATCATTATTGTAATATATATACATATATTATTATTATTGTTATTATTATTATTATTATTATTATTATAAGTTTTATTGTTGTTGTATAGTTATGCAGAAAATGCACCAGTCAAAAAAAAATATTTTTGTTAGGAGACGTGGAAATATAGCTACCGGATCGATATAGGTCAAACTAATAAATTAAAAAACGTGCACCATGCGAGTTCCAACAGCAGTGGCCCACCTTTCGTAGTATATTTAGAAGTCTTTGTTATACGAACCTATTAAGCAGATAGCTTATCTAACAGCAGGGCCTGTTCCTGAAGGGAAGGGACAGTATGGCACGCGTATCACGCCTGGTCCTTTATCAGCGGCACGGTTGCTCACAAGGGCATCATTTACATACCTTCTGTGTATCACGTGAACACACCCACACATTAAACTATAAGATATCTTCAGTGTACCAGTTCTTGCATTTACTTTTAATTCTGTATTTTTGCATGACTCTAGACTTCGAAAAGCAGCAAGCAGGGGCGGGTCCAGGATTTAGGAAAAGGAGGGGTCCAACCCAAGAGGACTAATGACAAAACCAAAAAAAAGTCACAAGGTCCAGAAAAGGGGGTCCAGGCCGAAAAATTGGTCTGAAACACTTTAAAAAAGCTTGTAGCTGCTGAAAAAAAGGGGGGGGGGTCCGGACCCCCTGAACCCCCCCCCCCTTGGATCCGCTTCTGGCAAGGCATAAATCATTTAAATTTTGCAATGTACTTTTTTCAATTCCTGCATTTTATCTTGCAAAGAAGTTATCAGCTTGATTCATTTGAAGCGTACATGAGCTGATTTAGGACACACACAAAAAAATATTTATCTCGAGATCTCGAGAAAACACAAATTAATTTTAACGAAAAATAGTTTGCTGCAGAAAAAAAATTATCTCGAAATCTCGAGATGTTAAGTCGAGATCTCGAGATAAAATTTCACATTTGTACGAACCATTCGATGCTGAATTAACATTGAGCAAACCAACGTTTAAGGGATAGTATACGTTAAGAGTGCTTACTTCTGCAATAAAGACCATGTATACTGTGTTTAACTGAACGGTTATAAAATATAATTCAGTTGAAATCAATCAAGTTTGTATTTCCCCTTAGACCAGGCGAGGCGAAGAAAAGTTCAATGTAAATATCAATGTTTAATTATTCATATCCGTAAGAAAGGTGTCAAAGCCACCTTTTGAAGGCATTCCTTTTGAACGGCGGATTCGAAGTAATGACTGAGAAATCACTCAAAAAGAAATGTTTAGGTCTGAATGCATGCATTGGAGGTACCTTATTGTTTTAAAAATACAAACAAATTTGAGCTTGGTTTAGAAACACGCTCTTTGAACATTTTTCTTGAGCTTTTATGAAAATTAATAAAAATGATAACTGTGTTTTCGGATAGGTGAGCGGGGCCTGGAGGGGGGGGGGGGGGGGGGGCTGGGCGATGTACTTCAGCCCCTAAAGCTCGAGTCCGGATCCACTATAGCAATAACTATAGCTCAGATTACCTTTAGTCAACCTATCTAAATACTGAGTGATTTATATCCATAAATAAACAGTCATTTCGATCATCTCTCATCATGATTTTCCTTCTGTAAAATGCTCTGCTATGGTCTTAAAACACCTATTCACCTGCCTTATTTATAGAATTTTTATGATACCGGCTTATACATTTTAAAGAACTGAAGGCAATCCTTGCTGGGGAAAGGTTCTTATAAAGCGAATTGACGTAAAAGCATTTTATCTATAGGCTACTTGTACACAAGGTACTTGAACCAGTATTAACATAAAGATAAAAACATGGAACAAATTATTGAAAGATCCCTAGTTGAGGTTCGTTAGAGCATGTGAAGCAGTGCAATATTGGTCATTTACAGAATCGTACGCTCTTTACACACCGCTGTAACTATAGGCCTAGTACCTATATCGTAAGCGCTGTTTGTTATGACCTCGTATCCTGAATGGCTATACCAGAGGGGAGCACAGTATTTTTGTCCAATCAGGTGAGACCTTGTGCTGGAAGACACTGCCAAGCGAGAAATACACGGAGCCAATCATGTTCATTTCGTTTTGATTGACAGCTCATCGCCCCGGTAACTATCTGAACAGGGCACAGGCTCAGAGAGAATTGCCCCAGACGTGGTTTGCTTAGGGCCTTGGGCACATAGGATGCCCGGCCGGGGAGCTGTAATTCAAACGAAACTTAACAACAAAGGCTGCGTGCACAACTCGCTGGCTGGTTCAAGTTCTGCAGACAACAGATACATGGCCACGCTAACACAGTCATAATGTCATGATCGAATCGGTCGATGATGCGAGAATGCAGAGGGAGCAATTAAAATTCGACCGTAAACTCATCAAAGGGCGCTTGAAGCGCAGCTATTGGCGGAGCCAGGATGCCTGTCGAGTGTTTGTTTATTGGCATCTGATTGGCTGCTTGTCACATCATACGCACGTATTTTTCAGCGGACAACGAACCTCCATCTGGTGTCTAAATACTAGTATATCATAAACGGTCAAAGCTGGCAGCGTGAAATCAGTTGCTTCTTAGGAAGCGCAAGATTTACGCTGCCTCGGGAGCGTACAGAATCGAAGCCAGATGTCTTTGCCGGAAGTGTTTCTATTACGATCTGTGGCCGTTTTTGTGACCATCCCCCACCGATGCATGTTTTAAACACATGGATATAAACAAAAGGCACAACCTATACCCCGTGGGACTTGCTCATTTTTATGAAATGTTCAATAGATTATGTTTATGAATTGATATTTCAATATTTAATTGAAATTTTATCTCGAGATGTTAAGTCGAGACCTCGAGATATTATCTATAGATCTCGATGTTATAAGATCTGGAGATGTTACGTCGAGATCTCGAGTTATTATCTCGAGATCTCGACTTTACGTCTTGAGATGTTGACTTAACATCTCGAGATCTCAAGATATATAACTTTTTCTGCAGCAATTTTTTTTTTATGAGAATTTTATGTCGAGATCTCGAGATGTCATGTCGAGATCTCGAGATAAATGTTTGTCTCTGTGTCTTAAATCAGCCACCGTAGAATCGTCATATAACTCATGGTGTAAAAGAATTATGTATTTTCATACTTCAATCATTTATTTGTTCAAAACTGTTTTTTGGGGGAGATGCAGCTCGTAAATATTAAACCTCCCAGGCTTCCCGCCATTTGTGGTCCCCTCTTTTTTGTTAGAGTGAAAAATCAGAAACAAATTCTGATTACACCCATGTATTTGACTTTAACTTACAATAATAATCCCCCCCCCCCAATAATTGTTTACAGAGCCATCGACTATACCGGCGTCAGTCGTCTCCGTCTGTTGGATATCATGTGAACTTTTAAAGTGAGGCATATTGTTTTCCTGAAATTTGAAAATTAGTTAGTTTGACCTTGTAGGTCGTATCTGTCTAAATTTGAACTCCTTAACCTTTGACGTATTGCAGCGTCCATAGCATTTCTTGTGAATGAGTTAACGTTTTAAAATACTGCATAATTATTTACCTCTCAAATTTGACACACAAGTTGTTCCCATGGTTTTCCCGGTAGAGTGCACTTTTTACTCAAATTTGGAATGGGACTGCTTGGGGTGGGGAGATATATATCTGTATTTGCTACTGCAAATGAAATTTCATCTACCTAAATGAAATTTCATCAAGACAACCTTTAAAAGTTAGAAGTCAGGGGTAGCTGTATTTGAAGGGGCACACACATACACGCGTACACATACACTAGAATACTGCCGATACACAGAAGTAAAATGTTTACACTGTATACATCTCGTTTATTGAACCCAGGTTTTTATCTGTTCTTGTCGATCTTGCTCTGGACCCAGTCGTTGTACTGACTGACCCGGGTATAAACCCCTGGTGGCCCGTCAGCGCATCCGTATCCCCAGGACACGATGCCCACCACATGGAACCTGCCGTCTATCTTCACCGCCATCGGGCCTCCGGAATCACCCTGGAGAAACATATACCGTATCCACACTAAGGACAAGGACTAAACAAATCCATCAGTAAAGTTGTCGCTTTATATTTATTATTCATTAACATTAACATATTTAAACACCCTTTTAAAGCAGTGATTTGATACCTGAAAGTTAAATGACCAGTCAGGTAATCTACCTCCAAGAAATGACAAATATATGAGGTATTTTTACCAATATTTATTGCCGTCGTTCCGGATAAGGTTTTTATCAGGAGGCAAAACATTTTCACTGACCATACATTATCACTAACCATAAACAAATCCCTCCACATGCATTTTCTACATGACTAAGCGTCTTGTACTACATATTATTAATTTGCTTTTTACAGGGCAATACATTACAAATACCTGATTTTTTTTTCAATTACACAGTACTTTGCAAACAAAGAAAACCAGTTTTCTGGAGATTATATTTAGCCTTTGAATCTCATTGTCATGCTGATAACGTCATATCAAGCTTTTATCTGAACTATGACTCACGTCCTTCTTGTTTGACTGCCCATCCCAACGTCCTTTAACAAGGCATATATCGTAAATTTATTACCCGTAGACAGGTTATGTAGCAATAACTGAAACTTGGACACCTTAAAAGCTAGTCTTTCTGGCGTTCAAGGTTAATAAGAGGCGCATGGGGGGGGGGGGGGCTCTTTTTATTTCAACAAGATCCGGGAAATAGAATAACGAGCGTTTAATATCGAAAAGCTGCCCATTATTTGCGTCTGGCGCCTTTCTTTCCTCTGGTTCTGCATGCGAAAGTTATGATTAAGGTCTATTATCACTGCCAGCAAACTTGATTTCCTGTGCAGGGTGCTGAGTTCAGCCTATTATGGCTTTGGTATTCGTTTCTCCTCTAGAAATAATCCTATTAAGTCCTATGTAGAAAGAGACTATACCATCACATCCTCTTTGCGAGCAGTCGTGTTAAGTCAGCTGAATCTTACCTGGCATCTATTTATATATTTATATACGTCTATCTCCTCTGAATTTCTCCTAATCTTTGGGCCTAAAAGTATACAGATAAAAATTAAACATTCACTTTGGTATCATCTTGATCGTTGCTGAAGTAGCGCCTAAGTCGGGGGTCCCTGACTTTCTCAACTACGGCGCTCGAGCGCCATCTTTTCCTTCTTTAGCTTTAGCGTCTCTGGTATATGCTAACCTGACAGGAGTCTCTGTCGTATTCCGGGATGCGACCACCGCAGATCATGTTCTCGGTCACCCTGCCGGGGCCTATCACCTGATCGCACGCAGCGTTCGAAGGAATTGGTACGTTAATCCACTGCAGGTAGTTGGGATACAAACCGACACCTGTAAATAAAATTAGACTCGACATTCAGGGACTGTGGACGCAAGCGTTGCATCGGAACCAATTATTTATATCCTCAATTTTTTAACAAAGGGGGGGGGGGGGGGTTGATCAATGTAATCCCCTCGCTGTTCAGATATAATGTAAATATATTGGAAATAAAATATATGACAGACTAAGGTTGCATTTCTGCCTTCTCAGATGTGTTATAAATTATTTTGAATGAGCTAAGCCATACATTATGCATCCGTAAATACATATACATGTCTGTCAGCTGTCCGTCTGTCTGTCTGTCCGTCTATCTCTCCATCCTTAACAAGGCACAAACCGTAACCACTGGACCAAGAACCTTCTAACTTGAAGCGGCTTAGAAGCAATTAGGTCTCTGTTACCCATATCTTCCGAACTATGGGGCTCGAAAGTACCCCCAGAATATTTAAAAATTTGAAACAAAAACTCCAGTATCTGAATAACTAATGCACTGATCACCATGATTCTTTGCATGCATATTGATCATGGAGTATTTCATCAGTTTTCATCAGCACTCTATTTTGAGGACAGAGTTGCATGACTGTTTAAAGTTTGGCTTAGAAATTTCAAATTTGATTCAGATCCAGAGAGATTCCTGTAAAAATTTCTTGGAAACCGGAAATAATGTCACTGTAACCTATATTCTGCTAGCTGTGTGAAAGAACGTGATTTTAACACTCCGGTAGTCAAATGGACACAAATCGTAGCAGCTTGATGTAGAAAAAGGTCACTGTAACCTTTATCTAATGTCTATTGGCAAAAATGCATGATTTTGAGCACTCTAGGAGTCATGTTACCCATTGTCCAACGTTTCTTGAATTAAGCTGAGCGTCATGGCCCATGGGCCACTTGTTTCATATTTTTACAGGTAAATGAAAGGAAAATGATCTGACAGTTATATATAATTACCGGACATCATGGTTCCCCAGCCGGAGACGGTGGCTGTGTAGTTGACGTACTGATTGTTGCTTTCAGGCTTGCATACCGGCTGGATATTCTCGGTAAAGGTAATTGGTTCCCGGAGCTTCACCACAGCAATGTCGTGATCATACTGTACACCCTCAGGCTCTTCGTACCGCTCGTGCAGGAAGTACGTCTCTATCGGCAAGCTCTGACGTACTGTCGATGACTCGTTTGTCGCATGTTCTCCGACCACAACTCTGATGCTTGAAACCGTCCTGCGATGGGACATAATATAAGTTACAGAAGGAAAATATTACACAATTAAAATTAACATACTGAAAAATCACGTCAGCAGAACTCGCATGCATGGCAGATGGCAGCTTGTCATTCTAAAAAATGCGCAATACTTTAGAAATATATTTGGTGCAAATAGAAATTATATGCTCAGCTGAAACCTGTGTTTTTGTCTTGTAAATTCAGAAGGAAATTTTTAACCTTTGAGGTACTACGGATATGACTGGTGCCCTTGAAAATAACTAATAGTCTAGTTAAAAAAAGACTGAACCCGAAACAAATTGTAACAGAAATGAAACCAACTGTATCTTACTCAGAAAAATCTGAAGAATAACATATAAAAAATCCCAAAAAGTCCCATTGGGGGAAAGTCATTTAATTTGATAATTTTAATAGGCTATTTAACTATTATGTTTTACTTTACTTATCTGCACATTGTCATATCAAACTTAGCCTTAACCCCAATGAGTGACCACTCATTTGAAAGATCTCTTCACCGCCTGTCTACTGAACCTGACTTAGATGTAAAATAACTACAGTTTTAAGTACAATGACCAGGGCAGGGCTCGACAATAGTACTTGCCCAATTGCCCAAGAGGCTGGTTATATCGTGAGAACAACTAGCACCTTTGTCTACAATATACTAGCATCAGACCATGCAATTGACACAATCCAAGGGTAACGATAGTTGAATGTATCCAAAATTTATCTGTGCTGAATTTACATTGGGGCTGATCTGACTTCAGGCCAGTGCTCTATAATTCAGTATCTTTAAGTGTAGTCACCTACAAGACATATACCTTGAATCATATTCCAGTTGTAACGATGGAAACAAGCGGCGTGTCTAGGTGGGAATAATCTGTCATGGGCCAAAGTTACTTGGTGACGTTACTCTCGTCGAGTAACCATTTTACAGCGCTTGAGTTGGGGTCTCAAATTTGCGTTAATCCTTTTTTCCGTGCAATTAACTTTCCATGTGATTCTCTCACAAATACAGAACAGTATTTGTTTGGTGCTAGTAGGATGTGATCAGCACGTTTGTCATTTAATTAATGGATAAGAACCAGCATGTCCCAATGATTATGTCACTATAAGCAATTACTTGCAAACTTTTAGCCTTTTTACTTTCTTTAATGTACGTGTACATGAATATCACACAATAAGTCTAGTAATTTTACTGGATTTTTAAGCCGAACCGGGAACAATTGCATCAGAAATGAAACAAACTGTATCTTACTCAGAAATATCTGGAGAATAACATCAAAAGTCTGAAAAAGACCCACTGGGGGAAAGTAATTTATATATTTGATAATTTCAATTGGTTATTTATCGATAAAGTTTCACTTTACTTGTCTGCACATTGTCATATTAAGCTTGGTCTGTACCCCTATGATTTACTATTCATTGGAAAGATCTCTTCATTGGCCGTCTATTGAACCTGACTAAGATGTACATTTACCATGATAACAAATTTAACTATATTGACCAGGGCAGGGCTCGACAGTAGCACTTGTCCATTGGCCGAAGAGGTTGGTAATATCATGAGAACTAGCCCCATTGCATGAAATTTTCCGACTGGAACTACTATATACTAGGAGCAGACCATGCATATGACACAATTTACACAAGGGAATATCACATACAGGATAATTCATATAGAAATAGAAAAAGTGCATGTTTTACACCACGACATGTTTCATAAGAGATAAGAGTTATCGACATCAGGTGATATTCAGTATTTGAATGGTGTAAATCGCACTTAATAAAAAGGAACCTTGCTAATTCTCCCCTTAGAAATGTTTTTTGATTGTACTCACATTAATGATCCGGTCAACGCATAAAAAATTATTAAACACCGAGACCGCAAGGACCAGAGAGGACAATGGAATGACACTTCTGAAACTTTAAAAATATTTCATCCTTTTATCATCAATTTTTACCCAGTCAGTGCTCCCAATTCAAATTTTAAAGAAATTGACAGATTGTAGGTGGCGCCACCAGTCCGAGTTCTCTTAAATCCATTAATTTCTTAATTTCATAATATTTTAGGCAACTGTTCCAAAGAAATCTAACATTTTTGTATGAATCTGTAAGAGTTTTCGCTGACTCATAGAATGTAACTCGGTGTGACCTAATTTGCTATATCCACAAAGGACCTACCAGGATCTATCAGCATATGAATTTTTAACTTAATGGGTTCCGCAGTGTGATTTATTCCCTGCTACAGATGTACCTAATGCAGTAAATCCGACAACACTCTAAACACTCTAGTAAAGATGGGTAAAATAGAAAAAAATTAGATGGTGTAACCAGTCAGCTACATCATTAAAGTACCTCATCATCATGTAGCAATCACAAATTTCATGACACACCATTATGCCCTTCCTGAAAAAAATATGGCCATTTGTATGAATTTTTCTGACAGGAGTGCAAGCTGAACACGTGTTCCCTTCCCAAATCGGTGAATGACATTCTTTTTGGAAGATTAGAGGACTTATCAGAAACTGTCATTATTTGAATTTGAATTTATTGGATCGTTAACAGTTACGATATGTTCCTTTTGAATCTTTGGCAGACGGACATAGACAGACAAAGGGTTATCAATATAACCTAGATGACATACAGTCAGCTGAGCTAAAAAAAATAAAGATAAAAATAAAAAAGGGACACCAAAACAGAATAACTATTTTCATCCTCCATGCAGATGTTCCTTGGCGTGTGTTTGCTCATATGTATGTGTGCCATATAACTTGGTAACAAGGGAGAGGGTAGCAAGATAGCTAACATGCTCTGTGCCTGCTCTCGACTTACTCGCCTTCCATACAATGGGCCGCCGTCACTACCCACTCAGGATGAACTATAAAGCCACCGCAGAAGTGACTCTCACCGAATATGGACAATCTACGGATGGACGTCTGCAAAAGTAAAGCCATACACATTATCACATACACACAGAACTTTAACCGTTAAGATTTAAGCCGCATAAGGTTCCCGTGTTTTTAAGTAATAATGCTTTGACCATAAAACCTTTGAGAATTAATTACATATTCCTGGTCGATAGGTCGATGGAATCGTTTAAAGAAAGGGAATCCATTTTGGTAACAAACATTAGAAAGCATATGATACGAAAATATATTTGTACACATAGCTGAAGTGTAAAGAAACAGGGAATTTAACGACAATTAGTCTTGAAGTTAACCAACATAATTTGAGGAATTATCGCCAGTATTTATACACACATACTAAATCCTTAGATTATAAGCTATGGACATGAAATTTGTACCTGCCAAGGGAACTCGTGCGGTCTGGCATCCCTTCCGCCAACGATAAACGGAATAGCCCCGGGTTCTACCCCAGCGTCAGGATACTTACTCTGTCCACAGTTTTCTGTAGACAAAATATACTGTCATTCCGTCTTAATTTTCATAAAGCTTAAACACGAAGACAAAATGGTCTACTTTGATAACTAATCATGTTTTGTGCAAATATTCTACAGTGGTACATACATATCAAATATATACATTTCTTATATGTAAAGGCATGAGGAGTATTAAAGAAACATGCAGTAGTGTTCCATTTTTCAATGAGGTCAAGAATAAAAAAAAACAATAAAAGGTAATATAAGTTGAAAGACAGAAGTAAACGTCCACTCGCACCTGTACGCAGGTGGGTGTAGAATATAAATATCCGTTCGGGATTTTGACAACAACGACACAGTATTAAAATAGTGCTCAGTAGTGGCTAAAACAGAGAAACCAAGATTTAAATATTCATAACAATTTTAAATAATCATAGACAAAAAGAAACCACAATCTAATTGAAATTGAGAATGATGAAAAAATCTTCAGACCAAAATGATGTTCACCGTGTTTCATTGGCTTTGACACCATAAAACTTTAAACATCAATATATATATATATATATATATATATATATATATATATATATATATATATATATATATATTCAATTGTAATCTTAAAATCGAAAAAAAATCAATTCAAGTGGAAGAGCATCTCTAAGGAATTGGTAAAAAAAAGCTTATGACGTAATATTTGTTTAAATGTGTAAATAAAGCTTCTAACATCACGATATTAGTGACTAGGTGTTATTTTCATTGAAATTTTCAATTTTAAAACCGTCAGGAAAAAGAATTTCGTGGCGTGATTCAGCGGGTTTTGGATATGTCTTTCTTCAGACGATGACACTTCGAATGATTTCAAAATCAGCTTTCTGCCATTTCACCTATATCGAATACTCCAGTGATCCGTGGCATTAGTCTACCTATAGCATAGAATGGACACAAGAAAACACCACTGTCTGTTTGCTGAAAAGGGCTACTAACACCAGAAATCATCGGAATATTCCAATTTAGCCTCAATATTTTCTAAAAATAACCGGAATGACTTAGTTTATTATAGTTTTGGAATAATGTAAAATAATAGTCTAGTCTGTAAATGTCATCTTATTAAACCCGGGTGATTTTGTTTTATTTCAAATAAACAAAGCTCTAAAAGTGCCTCGATTTCTAAAGCTAAAAATAATTCCAATATGATGGCATTGAAAAATAAAAAAAAAACATACTCACCAACCCATGACGCCTCTGAAATTAAAGTACAGTACATATTAAAGAAAATGTTATGGCGTAAAAACATTAAATTACGACACGTTTTGTAGAACATTGTATAAGTTACAATTATTAACACACATAACAATATTGAAGAACTTTAGTGTAATGTTAAGACATTATGGTAATTATACTTTCGTTTAATTATAGAAGTGTGAAATTATTTTTACATTTTGATTTTGCTCTATATGCTTTGCAGAACATAGTCACCATAGATTCCATAGGATTACCATTAAAAAGTTTAATTATCAAAATGATAGATGGAAAACATGTCATTTAACGAACGAAACTATTTGTTTATATAAACCGGCCTTTTTATTTACATTACTGTTATATATGGATAATCCTTCACTTGTTTTCAGTCGCAAAATTACTGGCTAGCATAAATGTTGGTGGATATACGGAGACCCAGAAGAATAACTGAGAGTTCTTCAGTGAATATTCTAATTAAACTATTAAAACTAATATACTTAATAATTGAATGCTGTTTCCTTTATTTGTTGTACATGATCGTTAGATCGCACAGAGAAAGAATATTAAGCTTAACTAAACAAATAGCACTTTTAAAAGGAATATCGGTTCAGAAATATAAGTGTGTTTTCACATATGACAAGTATAGACATTTTAGATGGTATATGTGTATAAGATATTATGCATGTAGTTCTAAAATTAAGACTTGGTTGTTTTATATCTCATACAAGGAAATATGATTAGACTAGCTTCTCTGGTAATAATCTAGGTTAATATTGTGACACCAAAAACTAATCTCCGTACTATTGGACTGGATGAGCTATGTTGCCTAACGTTTTCTCCAGAAATCTCTGAAAAAAGTTACAGGATGCGTCGTCTTTGGCCGGGTTGAAACTTATCTGATGGCATAACTTACATTTGCCAATTGAACAAAGGTTTCATTGATTATTAATTTCATATGTTTTATGACCAACTGTTGTTACATTGTGTTGCCTATTGAACTTTTTTTTATATTGATATACTTTTCCTGTACGTAATAAATACTATACTAATGTATTAAAACTTTAAAATAAAAATTAAAAATTTTTAATGGAAATGTTTCATATTTAGCCATTGCTTTAATTAATTAATTTTGAAATAGATGAGGAATTTTTTAATGGAAATGTTTTATATTGAGCCATTTTTCAGTTAATCGATTTTGAAACATATGAGGAAGAGTGAAACGTGGAACTGCAAAACAGGAAAACAGGCACTAATGTAAAACGGGGTATAACAGTGTAGAAAAATATAAGGGACAATTTCCAAAGAGGCCTACCTGGAACGGGCACGGCGCTAGCCAGCGCAAATACGGACAACAGTAAAAGAGCGATCATGGCGACTGTCTCCGTGTGAAACAGTGGCTGTTTATGGCTAATACCTTTGTAACCTGACACCTGACCCTCCGGTTTCTAGTTGGTGTAGTAGAACATTAAACACTAAAGATAATGTGTGTTAAATATACAGGTAACAGCTGGTGTTTTCGGAAACAACGTGTCAAATATGATCAAGTGCACTGAGATATGCAGAAGTTGCATGGAGGGAGGACTACTAAAAATTGTCCGCGTCTGTCCGTCCGTCTGTGCTTCCCCATCACTTAACCCACACTTTCCTAGTTAAACATATGGCGGGGGACTATTTGTGCCTCTAGGCCCTTGTTTTATATATTTAGGTGGACGGGCTTGGTTTGAGGTCGGGACCCTGCTCACAGAATTGCTAAGTGGTCTTCTAGTCAAAAAGGTTTCGATTATTGCTATTCGATTCGTTTCTGTACTCGATTATCCCAAACGGGCATGATATTCTATCGGTTACCGTCTTCCCAGATGAGGCTGAGATGAACAAATATGATTTACTTAATCATTTATGCAAACCTGATCACGTCTCCTCGTATATTACTCCATTAGCAGGACATAATATAACACTTCTTGTTAAATAACAGAAGTTATGAGAAGAAATAACAGAAGTTATAACAGAAGTCTTATATGTTTTTGTATATCCTTTGGTATGAGCTACAGATCAAAATGGGGAAAAAATGACTGTGAATTTTATAACTGAAATTAATCGATTATTCTATTCCCGATGCACTGGTACAGCCTTATACAGCTCAACTCCAGTCCTCTCCCATATAGGTCTATATATGCTACACACAAGGGCCACCGGGAATATTTGCGCTATGTTGAAATATCTATTTTATAGATAAACGGTAGGTTTTGTTCATAATAGAGTAATTTGATTTGATTTTCGTTTAATTGATGCTCATAAAGATTATATTATATGAGCAGTATGTATATGCAAATTATGCATATAAGCTAAAGAGGAAAAAAAACACAATTCAACCAAATATACCATGAAGACGTCACTCAAGGTAGGAACTATCCTTAAATTGAACCTTGAGTATCGGATCAATTACGACGTACCAGCACAACGGTCGTAACATTGTTCTTCCAATTCACTTTAGTCAAATGTATAATATAAGTGTTGGCAAAAACATGCATGCGTTTTCTTTTCTTGTTTCACAATATTTTCACATATTGCCTGAGCAATCAATTATCTATCATTTTCCTTTCAATCATCAGACATGATAAAAAGTAGTTCATTAATGATAATATTGATCATGGGCTGTGGTTCATCGTTCGATTTCTACTCAGACCTGACAAGTTTGGTAGGCTCTCTCTCACTTAAGTCCTTTTCATCCCCTCATGTCCACCTTTTTTTTTATTAGTTACATTTCAAGGGAAACCATTAAAGTGTATAGTAGAGGTATAAAGGACCTAATTTTCAACAAGGTAATTATAAATACCTACCTTACACCTTATTTAGGAAACAGAATTAATTGAAAATATGATAATTCAGTCTACATTTTACAACATAGTGCGGCGGCTAATGGAAAAATTGTTCAAATTGTGATAAAAGTACCAAATTTGGTACAGTTGTAGTATTGTACACTGGCTTTCATTTAAGAAATAGTTCCACGAAATATTCATGGTATTTCATATCTGGATCCTGCAATTACTTTGGGGGTAACGAAGAATAAATTAAATAATTGATAAATAATGTGTAATCTAAAAGTGTTCGATCAAAGCCTTTATTTTGCAGCACATGGAACAAAGAAGTCTGCTGATGCTCAGACTTTACTTTCAAGTGACGTTAATTCAGTTTAACATGCGATCTGCAATAATTAAAATGGAGCAGGATGTATTTATTTTTCAAGTATTGTGCGGACCTAACGCGATTTAGCACATTCATGTATATTATAACAAACGTAGGCTTATCATTAATTGAAAAATTACCTAAATAAAGGGTATGGTGACAGCATGAATTATTACATGGATATAATTATAATTATTTATGTTTGTCAATCAGCCTACTAAAGAGCAAGTTAATTATTCAGTAAAAATGTTTCGGAACTCTGCCTGTCTACTTTTCCTGTTCATATGAGGGCTCTAGACCTATTGAGTTACAGACCTGTCAGAATTCCAATATGACCACCGCAGCCCAATCGCTGATTTTCTTTCGCACGTGATAACTCAACAACAACAACATACTTCAGCTTTTCCAAATTCACAGGAATGATTGGTACATACGAGGGCTTCAGACCTATTGAATTACAGACTTGTCGGAATTCCAATATTTCCACCAGATCATAATGGGTGATTTTCTTTCGCACCGGATATCTCAACAAGAACAAGCTTGATCTTTATCATTTTCTCAGGGATTATTGGTGCCAATGCGGACTCAATCCCTTTCAAATAACAGAGCTGTCAGAATTCCAATATGGCTCCCAGAGCACAATTGGGTATATTCTTTTCAGCGCGATATCTCAGCAAGAACAAGCTTGATCTATCTCATTTACACAGAGATGATTGGTACCTATAAGGGCTCCATCTCTATCGAATTGCAGACCTGTCGGAATTCCAATACGTCCACCAGAGCACTATCGTTGAATTTCTTTCGCAACAATATGCTTGATCTTTCTCAAATGCACAGGAATTATTGCTCAAAATCAAATAAGGCCAACAGACTACAATCCGTGATTTTCTATTGCACACATTATTTCAGTAATATCTTCTTTAATATTATTTGAACCAGTAGGATTTTTCCCTCATGCCTATGGATAAAAACATGTTTCTGTTTGTCATATTTTTCAATTTTAACTTAATTTTTCACCCATATGTAAACTAGTCCAGCACGAGCAGAAATGCTAATGCAGAAATAGCAACATCGAATTCACATGGACTTAAGAACAAAATTAAATCAGTAGAAGTTAAAGAATTGATAAAAAAATCACAGTATTGTATGTATCACTGAGACATGGGAAACCACGGATGATGAATTTTCTGATGCATTCCACGGATCCTATGGTTATGGAATAGTCAGGAAGAGTACAGGGAGAGGAGGGGTCTTAGTTTACGTGCAACAGAAATTAAAGGGTATGATGGTACCTTAATTAATGAAGATAAAGATTTGTTTATAGTTTGCTGCTATATTGCGCAAGCAGGTTCATCATTCTATGTGGATAAAGATGAAATTAATGGTATCAACAGGCTGGAAAATTTATTGGTAGATACTTAGCAGAATTTGATGAATTTAATTTAATTCTCCTTGGTGATTTTAATGCTAGAACTGTAAATATAAAAAATTTACCAGATATACCAGGAGACTTAATAATGTGTTTAACTCCTTTTGGTAGCATAGTAGTTGATTATGTAATTGTCAGTAGTCGTCTACTTCATAAGGTAGATGAATCCTGTGTATTATCAGATGATCCGTCCGATCACTCTCCTTTATGCTATCAGACCAAGGAAAGAGCTTTTGAATGAAGAAAACTGACAAAATGGATAAAATTTTATCAGACTGATGAAGATAAAACAAATATTTCAAAATCATTTGAACAAATAGAATGTGCGTTACTTTTCAACACATTTAATGAAACCTTAGAAACATATCCGGACAAAGCAGGTGAGGCATTGGTTAGTATTTATCAAAATATATCCTACAGAAATAAACAAACCTTCCGAGACAACATGAAACTAAAGCAACCAAAATGGTGGGACAAAGAATGTGAATTTTGGAAAAATTAAAAATATATAGCTTTGAATAAGTTTTGTTACGAAGACAAATTATACGGTGGAAAAAACTGGGCCGATCCGGGATTCGAATCCATAACGGTGGCGCACAAGTCCGGCGTACCAACCGCTTCGCTAGCAACAGGAGGGGGAGTAATATAGGTGCTCCTTTTATTGTGTGACACGGGCGCTTTATGTTTAATCCGTACATAAAGCGCCCGTGTCACACAATAAAAGGAGCACCTATAACACTCCCCCTCCTGTAAGAAAAAAGAAAGTTTTCACGGAAAACTTTCTTTTTGCGATCACAATCACTAAATTTTTACAACATCTCGAAATCATCTTATTTACAACATTTCATAAACATCTCGATAAGCAATCAGCAAGTACATTGTCTTTCCCTTTAAAGTGTATGATATCAAGATTGTAATCCTGTAAGAACAAACTCCATCTCAACAATCTTTGATTTTTACACTTCAACTTGTTCATGAACGTGAGGGGATTGTGATCACTGAAGACAATGACAGGCCTGACTGATGAAGTAACACAAACTTCAAAATGCTGCAACGCCAAAATTTATGCCAAACATTCTTTTTCAATAGTGGAGTAGTTTTTCTGGTTTGCATTAAACTTTCTTGAGAAATAAAAAATTGGATAATCTATGCTGTCATTGCCTTCTTGTAACAACACAGCACCAGCCACAGGCACTCGTTTCCAGCATTAAAATCGCTTAGAAACCGCAACCACATGGAGTATAGGCGATATACCAGTTATAAAAGTTCTTTTATAACTGGTATATCGCCCATACTCAACGTGTTTATGATTTCTATGCGATTTAAGTGCTGGAAACGAGTGCCTGTGGCACCAGCAGCAGTATCACTAGCATCCACAGCTAACTTAAAAGGTACAGAAAAGTCTGGAGCTGCTAAAAGTGGTGAACTTTGCAGAATGGCTTTAAAATTCTGAAATGCACTTTCACACTGAACGTTTCATACAAACTTTTGTTTCTTCTTTAACAAATTAGTCAAAGGTTCAGCTACAGCAGAAAAATTTGGACAAAACTTCCTGTAGTATCCAACCATACCAAGAAAACGCATTATTTGCTTTCTGGTCTAGGGAACGCCGAAATAGCACTTATTTTAGCATCAACAGGTTTTACCTGACCCTGCCCTACAATATGACCCAAAAATGATTTTGTGCATGACAAAACTCAGATTTTACTAAGTTGACGGTCAGACGTGCTTCACTGAGTCTTTCGAAGAGGTCGCGAAGAATTTGCAGATGTTTCTCCCAGGTGTCGCTGTACACGATGAGGTCATCAATATATGCGTCGCAGCCCTGAATGTCCTTGACAACCATATGGATGAGGCGCTGGAACGTGGCTGGCGAGTTCTTCATGCCAAACGGCATAACTTTATAATTGTACAGTCCTTGCGGCGTCACAAATGCGGACACTTCTTTCGCTCGATCTGTCAGCGGAACTTGCCAGAATCCTTTTAGCAAGTCTAACTTGGAGACATATCTGGAGCTACCGACTCTATCAATACAATCATCGATCCTCGGAATCGGGAACGTGTCAGTCTTGGTGACAGAGTTCAGTTTTCGATAATCTGTGCACATACGGTAACTTCCATTAGGTTTTGGCACAAGAATACATGGTGAACTCCAGTTACTGTTACTAGGTTAAATAAAATCTCATCCTGTAGATACCTTTGCTTTTCTGGATTCAGTCTATATGGATGTTGCTTGACTGCGCTTGCCTCGCCAACACCGATGTCATGGCACAACATGGCGCTCATAATTCCGCAGCAGGTTCTTTAGGTCTTGTTGTTGTTGTGCGGTAAGGTGTGACAGTTTGGCATCCAGGTTTTTAAGCACGTCTGAGTTTTTTAATGGTACTGTACCACATTGAATGTCTACATCACTTTTACAATCAGTATCTACATTAACTGGGTCAGGGTCAGTTTTTACACAATTAACAGCAGTACGTTTTGTACAACATCTGACGTGCTATTTCTGTCATAATATGGTTTCAACATGGTAACATGGTACAGTTGTTTCTTCTTACGTCTATCTGGTGTCAACAGTATGTAATTTAAGTCACTGACTTTCTTGTCAACAATGTAAGGACCAAAATACCTAGCTTGCAGAGGTCTGCCAGAGATGGGAAGTAAGGCAAGGACCTTATTACCAGGCTCAAACGTCCTACTTACACTGTGCTTGTCATACTTTGTTTTCATTTTACTTTGTGCAGATTTTAGATTTGACTTTGCAATCTCACAAGCATTGTGTAGTTTAGTGCGAAAGTCTGAGACATACTGCAGTAAACTAAGAGAATCAGGATTTTCACACAAGAGTTTTTTTTAAGCATTTTCAATGGACCTCGAACGAAGTGTGCAAAAACTAGTTCAAAGGGACTGAAACCCAAGGACTTTTGAAAGGATTCTCTTAAAGCAAACAGCAATCGGTGGATTCCTTCATCCCAGTCTTTCTGTGTGTCATAGCAATAAGTCCTGATCATGTTTTTTAATGTCTGGTGAAAACGCTCGAGGGCGCCCTGACTTTCAGGATGGTATGGCGAAGAGCTGTACTGTTTTATACCTAGCACAAGTTATCCAACAAGCCAGACATAAAATTAGACCCTTGGTCAGAATGGACGGATTTTGGTAATCCAAATGTTGCAAAAAACTTGGTCAGAGCTTTGAAAACACTTTTGGCATTAATTTTGCGCAATGGTATTGCCTCAGCGAACCTGGTAGATGCGCACATAATTGTCAGCAAGTATTCATGTCCAGATTTTGTTTTGGGCAGTGGTCCAACACAATCAACCATAATCCTACTGAATGGTTCCTCGAAAGCAGGAATAAGCCTAAGTGGGGCCTTAGGAGGATTCTGATTGGGCTTGCCTACCATCTGGCATATATGGCATGACCTACAATATTAAACAACATCTTTCCTGAGGTTAGGCCAATAGAAATGTGTACTAACTTTCTGATAAGTTTTATTTATACCTAAATGGCCAGACAAAGGAGCCTTATGTGCCATGCTTAGAACTTCATTGCGAAAGCTTTTTGGCATTACTATTTGATGTCCGATGGCCCACTCATCATTAGCGCATACATCAGGTGGTCGAAATTTACGCATAAGCACTCCATTTTTGACACAGAAACAAACTGGGTTCTGTGACAGTTCATCTTTAGATGCCCTGGGAAACAAACATAAAATATCAGGGTCCTTATGCTGTTCCGCGATAAGTTCTGACTCTGAGAATGCTGCATCCTGTACGGGCGAGTCGTTAGACGAGTCACTAGTAACTCCCAGAGTGTTATCATCTGGACCATTATCCTTTTCGTGGCCATTGATCTAGTTACAGCACATGAAGGATACAAACCAGGAATTTCCTGACTTTCCGGATCAGTGTCCTGATCAAGTGACGGCTTTTCTGTCACTATTGGTACAGGCTGTAATTTATCACCTGCAACATCATTGCCTAGTAGCAACTGAATTCCCTTAAAGGGTAAAGTAGTTCTTATGCCCACAGTAATATTCCCAGAAATCAAATCTGACTTTAAATGGATACTGTGAAGCGGAACTGAAGTGTGCCTGTCTGAAAACACACCATTAACAAGTTCATGTACACCAGTAAAGGAACTATTAGAAAATGGCAAAGTGTTTGCTAACATGAGAGACTGGCCCGAACCAGTGTCCCTCAAAATTCTAATAGTGGTAGAATCTGAAAAATCACTTGAGTGATACAAAACCATCATGTATGATTGGCTCAAATAACTCCATTTCAGAGTCAAGAGAGGAATCAACTACCTCAACCTCATCAAACAAAGAACTGACATTGAAGGTGTCAGTCATAAACTCTTTTTCAGAGTTATTTAAGGAATCTACATCCTTTGTATCATCAAACTCCTCATTGGAGTCAACAGAGGAATTTTCCTCAGCAGAAACAAACTTCTGTTTGTCATAAGAGGACCTGGCCTCATTTGAAAAACTCTCGCAAGAGTCATAAAAGGACTTAGCCTTATTTAGAGAATACTCCTATGCTATGCATAGATTTTGAAACAAAACCAGAAGGTTTGCTATTTGGTTTATTCGCAAGTTTCAAGCAGTCAAATATTAGATGACCTTCCTTCTTGCAGAAATTACAGATTTTCTTTGAAAATTACTGGTCTTTGTTGGACTTAGACACAGTGGACGTGGTCTGAGATGTAGCAATGGACTTTGCTGAACTATCAGGACTACTAGTACTGGATGACTGCGCTTTAAGCTTCTTTTGACCATACTGATTTACATTCTTGTTTGTGAATGACTGGTTTGATTTGCTAGTAAAGGACATTTTGTTTGTTAATGAATAATCATCGGCTAATTGGGCAGCAATGTCAAGTGTTTCAGGACTTTTCTGAAAAGAAAAGTTTTAACATCTGCGTTAATGCAGCGCTTAAATTCTTCAAGCAAAATCAACTGGCGCAAATTGTCATAATCTTTCAATACATTTTTAGAACTACACCAGGGATCAAACAACTGCTCATTTTTCCTAGCAAATTCGACGTATGTCTGTTCTTTGCGCTTTTCCAAATTTCTGATCTTCTGGCGGTAAGCCTCTGGAACTAACTCATAACCTTTTAGGATTAACCGTTTTACCAGGTCATAGTCAGCAGCAGCTTCTACTGAAAGCTCTGTATAAATTTCTCTGGGCTTGCCAGTCAATACACTTTGTAACAGCATAGTCCAATTTTCCTTAGGCCATTTTAAATTTTCAGCTACCTTCTCAAAGTGTAAGAAATATTTATCAACCTCTTTTTCTTGAAAAGGTGGGACAAGTCTAATGTGTTTAGTAACATGAAAACTGTGAGTTGGGGCAGCACTTAGACTATGTTCTAGTTTAAGTCTTTCTAACTCCAGTCGTTTTAACTCAATTTCTTTTTCTTTTTCTAGTCTTTCTCTTCCTAAACCTTCTTGCATTTCTAACTTCTTTAATTCCAATTGCATAGCAAGGCTATCATTTTTTTTATGTTTCAACTTCAGTCACTTCAATTAAACGTTTGCTAACTAGATCTTGCATGATTTTAGCAATGATATTGATCAGGCTTTCTCAAAGCTTTTTTCACACTTAGCCCTAAGTGTTGTCCCAAACGCAACAACTGTTCTTTTGACAACTGTTCAAGTTGATCAGGGTCGGGATCGTCAACAAATGTCTCAGGTTTGAAATCTGCCATGTTAAGATGTCAAAACAATAACAAAAAACCACTGAGATGAATCTTGTAAACAATGTATGATAAAAAAATTTGTCCAGGTCAAGGCCTAATAAATTTGAAAACAATTAAGCATCCCAACGAGAGCCCCCAATTTTATGTTACGGAACCTAAAATAAACAAATCACGTATGCGTGATGAACACAAATTTTGTAATGGAGATAAAAAAATCAGATTCTGTAACACTAGGCAGCGTGACATGTCTAAGGGAATGAATAAAGAAGTCAGTGGTTTTTTGTTAACAAATAACTATAATTTTTTCTTAAAACAACCCTAACAATACAATACACTAAATCAATACAATTTTACAGTAAAACAGCGGTAAAGCAACAAGTCAATATAATCACATAGAAAAATAACGTGCAAAGTACCTGGATACCAACACCGTCACCACGATAAGTCCTTTAAATGTAAACTCTCGGAGAATGACAGTCCAGTGGAAAGTTCTTTCATCAACCCAGAAAGTAAACTGAAGTCCAAATGTATAAAGTCCAGGAGAAAGTCTTTGAAAATGTATTATTGCCGCATTCGTCGGATAAGGTCCTAGAGTCTGACACACGCTTCTGCGTCCGCTGGAATCTTCTCTGCTCTCTGCTGCTTCCGTTCTAAAACACACCCCTTTATATACCTTCACATCTCAAGCCGAGAATTTTCCACTTCTCGAACAGTCTATAAGATCTTATACAACACAGCCTACACGCGTTTCAGGAATTCTCCTGAAAAACAGCGCTGTGTATCTCCACATACCAGGCTCATCACGTGACCCACGACCAAGCGTGAAAACCCAAGGCTAAACATGACAACGGAGAGTTCAACCAGTACGGATTAAACATAGAATGTAATACGCGGCCAGACACGAGTGCCACAACAGGAGTTACGCCCGTGTCACATAATAAAAAGAGCACCTGTAACATTGTACTTTTACATTTTAAAAGAATGTACCCTGATAATTAAATATGATCCGCCCTGATGATTAAATATGATCCGCCCCTGGCAATTCAGGGGTTTATTTCAGTGCTCATATGGAAATGTCCATTAGCTCATTAATACAAACAACAGATATTTTGCACTATGAACAATAAAACTGTACATGATTTTTCAGCACGAAGCAACAAACACATTGTAGGATGAAATATGTAATGTTTATACAGTGAACTCATATAAGGTAAGCAGTAACCCCCCCCCCCCCCCCCCCCCCCCCACCGTCTCCTATATTCATCAAAGGAGACATCGACGAGATGTGAATTGATAACAAGTGATTTTACTTTACTTTAAAACAGAAGATTTATGTCATATTTAACAATAAATTAACTTCAGTTAACTAAGTGTCATTGAATGGCAAATAGTCATCTTTTAATTACAAATGTTTACATTAATGAGATCACAAAGGTAATTTTACATTTCTCATGATGATGTTAATTAAATAGAACCAAATATTCCAAAATTTTACCCATGTATAAGGAATGTATAAGATGTAATGTAACTATGATGATCTTCCGTGTATTTTTCATATAAATCTGAGTACCCCAAATTTAACGTAGGATCCGCCCCGTTACACTGAGAAGATTTGGTGGAAGTAATAAAAAAATGAAAATGTATTATCCAAACTTCATCTCCACCAAATTTGGTACTTTTATCCCAATCTGAACAATTCTTCTGTATTTTGCCGTTAACCGCTGCACTAACATATCAAACCCACTTATGGTGGTCATGGTCATTGGTCACATGCAAAAACAAGCTCACTTGACAGCTCTGTTGATTGGATGATGTCATGTAAACACTCTAAAAAATATAACCAGCTAAAACAAAGATGGCTACTCATGCAGGGACACATCATATCTGCCAGATCATTTTGAAGAGGATAACAAGTTGTGAAACATAAACTGGGGATATATTGTAAAATTCCTAATTGCCATATTAGGTTGTCACCTCTATATGTAGTTTTCTAGGAAACAGAAAAATATAAAATCTTAAGAAAATCCTCTAAAAAACAGGTGGAAAGCAGGTTGTTACGGGGTGACATAAAAGCCGACCGAACTGTCTCGCTAGTGAAGCTTGCTTTTCTAGCGAAGCGGTTGGTACGCCGGGTTTGTGCGCCCCCGACATGGGTTCGAATCCATGATCGGCCCACTATTTTCCCCTGATCAATTTGTCTTCGTAACAAAATGGGGGCTCGTCTAACGTGACGGTTAACTTTGTGGCCCAGGGAATAAGCACACCAAAAGTGTGACTCCTGGGATAATTAATCTTGTTCTGATAGCAGAACGCTCTTAAGAGGGTGTGGGTTACGGGGCGACATAAAAACGGACATTTTGTTACGAAGACAAATAAATAAGAGGAAAATCCTAGGCCGATCAGGGAGTCGAACCCAGGTCGGTTGCGCATAAGTCCGGCGTACCAACCGCTTCGCTAGAAAAACAAGCTTTACTAGCGAGACAGTTTAGTCCGCTTTTATGTCACCCCGTAACACGTACACCCCTTCTTTAGAGCGTTCTACTAATTATCTATGGAGTCACACTTTGGTGAGCTTATTCCCTGGGCCACAAAGTTAACCGTCATGTTAGACGAGCCCCCATTTTGTTACGAAGAGAAATTGCTGAGGGGAAATCCTGGGCCGCTCCAGGATTCGAATCCATGTTGATGGCGCACAAGTCCGGCGTACCAACCGCTTCGCTAGCAAAGCAAGCTTCACTGGCGAGACAGTTGGATCCGGTTTTATGTCACCCCGTAACATTCGGCTCCCTTCCTCAGCAATGCAACGGAAAACTAGTGGATGAGACATAACAGGGGCGGATCCAGGATTTAGGAAAAGGGGGGTCCAACCCAGGAGGACTAATGAAATTCCTAAAAATCAGGTCTGGAAAAGGGGGGTCCAGGCCGCAAAATTCCGTCTAAAACCCCTTAAAAAAGGTTGCTTCGGGTGAAAAAGGGGGGTCCGGACCCCCTGGACCCCCCCCCCCTGGATCCGTTTCTGCATAACCAAACTAGTGGATGAGACGTAACCAAGCTTCTCTGGACAAAGTGCCAACAATTAATACTTTTTTCTTCTAGCGGACAGGCACAGATCTTCAAACCTTGGACTTAGAGTTCACAATCATCAGAAAGGTAAATTAGTTATCCTTATGTTGTTATTGAAAAAAAGAATAGGGAAAAAATATGCAAATTTTTTTTATGTGATGACCATATGTGATGTGATCTAATGAAGTTCAAGCTCAAATACTTGACACAAAAGTTTTATCAACGATATAAGTAGTAATTACCATCAGGAATAACATTTTTTAATTTTTGGACTTTTATTCCCCAGACCAGAAAGCGGCTGGATTGGAATCATATTACTTTACTTTTCGCACAAAACTGGTATAAAATAGTCAGTCCTGCAGAATTTCGCTCATGTTCAGTATGGTGTGTTGGCATTGCACAGCCATACGCTGAAAGGCGTTCTCAAAAATGACACACTAGCACTATGACATTGAAAAACAGAACAGAGATAAACAGGATATGAACCTTCTTTATTATTTGAATTGCATATCAGTCTTTTAGTTCTTGTTAATCTTGTTGCGTACCCAGTCGATGAAAGCAGCAGTGCGAGCGTAGGCTCCTGGGGTCCCAGTGGCACAGCCACGTCCCCATGAAGTAATGCCGATAACTGCGAATTTGCCGTTCCTCTTGACCGCCAGTGGGCCACCGGAGTCTCCCTGCGTGTGGAATTATAATGTTATTAGGTAGTTAGAAGATAAAAAAGATTGCAACTTAGGATTAAGAGTGTGAAAATATTTAGCTGATTTTGTCTAGACTTCCATAGTTCCTCATGGGTTACCAGTGTTGGTACCACAGGATTCCGCGCGCACTCGGAGTTTTGAAAACCACCACCAAACAAATACTGTGGACCTTTTAATGTTATAAAGATTCTTCAAATATCTGAAATCTTCGTATAAGGAGCAAATTGTGGAAAGGGATCAGGGTTTTCACTACTTTCAGACCCGAACGATTATGAGGATATTTTTTAAATGAGATGTTTCGAGGAGGATGACTGGTGAATAGTGATGGCGAGGAGTGACTCATCGTACCTGGCATGTATCTCTCTCGTACTCGGGCACTCTGCCAGCACAGATCATGTCGTCCGTGACACTTCCAGGACCAAGCTGCTCGTCACAGACCTCGTTTGTGATGACAGGAACGTTGGTCCACTGGAGGATGGTGGGGAAACGGCTTGTACCTACAGAACAACATACACGACTTTTTAAATAAAGATAAGGCAAGAAAAGATATAGTTCTAAGGTACCGCGCGAGTCGATTTTTGGCCCCTGCATCAACTTATTTTGATTTTCAATAGAAACTTAACAATTTTTCTCCAGCCGCTCGGATAGTTTTTTCATGAAGAAAAAATAATACAATTTGATAAGATTTCCTTATTTATGTAGTGCCAGATAAGCAAAACAACTATGCTATTATCATGCTTTTCCCCAATCATATGATAAAAAAAGTAAAAAAATTGCCCTCGCGCACTGATTTCTGAAAAAAGTGCAAGAGAACTTTTTTTGGCCTTAAGGGAACCTTTTAATTGTTTTAACTTAGACATTGTATATAATACTATAAATAATTGGACTTCACTTATTGCAAAAGAGTTTGTAATAACTACGTCATGCGGGTGCAGACTGATTCCATGCCCACTTCAAGCACATCAAACTAAAATGTTGCAGTCACACTTGTGAATGAAAAGAACGAAGTTCCCGTTGTCCCTGCGCACTTTGATTCCTGTAAATATGTATCCTAGACCATTCACGGTGAAGTGAAAAATATGTGTGTTATCTAATGCTTTTATTGATCTAATACTGAATATACAACTTTCATCTTCGCCGCCTGCTCTGCTGTCACTTCGGCTCAGCCTCTTTATCGAAAATTCATACTATTAAAACCCAAACCCCTACACGTAACCCAGGACGCCAAAAGTAAAGAGTGCTCCCAGCAATTTATAGATGCACTATAAGAAATATATGTGACCCACGGCATGACCTTTAACGACAAAGAGGAAATATTTGCATGTAATAACACACGGAATTTAAAGTAAAAGTTCAGTTTATTTAAAAGCATTATTTTAACGTAGTTGGAGTCAGACACTTATAAATTATATACGTGTTTGCCATCTTAGAAGTCCTTCAATACTCTGTCATGTTCGGTAGTATATTAGTCACTATAGTAAAATGAGCATATACAAACTGTAACTCACCATACTCAAGGGTTCCCCAGCCGGAAACGGTACCGGTCTCTCCCACATATGACGAATTTGCATCCGGGGCACACACAGGCTGGATATTTTCATTCAGTTCCACAGGCTGACTAAGCTTACACAGGGCGATATCGTTCTGGTAGCGGGTCTCCTCCTCGTAACTTTCGTGCATAAAGTAACTCTCGATGGTCACGATCTGGCGGACCTCAGAGGACTGACTTGTGTCGTGCTCACCAATAGCGATACGCATACGTTCGGTTACTCTATAATACATTCCAAAAAGGGAAAATCAGGTAGGGTAAAAAAATATGTTGACAGTATTTATTATTATCTCTCTCTCTCTCTCTCTCTCTCACTTTGAATAGGCGTTTCAGATTACTGTAGTCTTTATGTGGCGTATAACACACGTTATCAGGCGATACACCTTATTGGGTGTACTACTACTGAAATGGAGATGAATAAAATTAATTTACAGCGCATTTTCTTGAAAAGAAGGAGGGGGAGGAGTCGGACCTCCTGGACCCCTCCCCTGGATCCGCTTCTAAAGCCTCTGCCCTGTGGGTATTCCCTTGATCGGCTCATATTTCCAGGTGCATCCGTACATAAATGGCTGTACGTTTATGAATCTCAACTGATGACGTTCCTTTATCCAGGCTAAGTGCCTGATCCATAACAAAAACTAATCGATTACTTGGCCGAAAAATCTTGAGATTCCGTGAATGATTGCGTGAGTTGTTTTTAACACATAAACACACACACGAACATGGATAACGCATACCCTGCTGGCGGCGGCAAGGGTGAACTAATTGGTACTTCCATAATGAACTCAAGTCGTCAATAACGTGAGTAAGCCAAATGAGGGCATCCATGTCCGCTTGCGTGCGTGCATGTGTGTGTATATGTGCGTGTACACTTGGTAGTCACTTACTCTCCCTCCATGCAATGAGCAGCCGTCAGGACCCACTGAGGATGGATTAACATGCCCCCACAGAAATGTCTGGCCTCGCCATCACCAATAGCGGGGGCGCGACGTACAGACACCTGACAAAACGTACAATAAAAGCAAATGTTAATAATGCAAAAAAAAATTGTTACGTAACAGTTTACATGATATTACTATGGTATTTGGGGAAAAAAACCTGAACATTAACTTTTTATTAAGAATTCAAGAAAGCTATGCACTGAAACCATGCATGCATGGACATGCTTTTCACTTTGTCATTTTAATCTGATTGTCAGATGGAATTAAGTGATGAAATTCCTAAGGTTACTGGAATAATATTCATAAATATGGACGAGTATTTGTGGACACAAACATCATAATCTACGTATTAACTGTGTTGAAGCTGATGTAAGGCCTTAGTTGGAGGATACCCTTGGTAGTGGTTGGTTTACTTGGCACGGGAACTCGTGACGTTGAAAGCCATTTGCGCTTATATCGGTGTATGTGTGAAAAAAATCGCTCATATGATTTTGTAACAGTGGTGTTTCCATGTTTCCGTCAGCGTTTATGCGTATGCACCACAGGAGCGATTGTCATGATATTCGGGGTAAAATGACGTCACTCCACCATTACTTTTTGGGGAAGACCTGTTGTACCAATATAAACGTCTGATCACGTATATACGCATATACGCGCGTATGGAAATACAGTTGAAGGATATATAGTCGACCAACCGAGACACTAAAAAATATTTCAATGGCTTCTTTTTGGTTGAAGGCAGGCAACAGCGCTTGAAAGTATAACCACGGTTCAAAGTTTCAGAATCACCAAGGAGGCATTTGAACTTAAAGGTCACAGTTCATGGTCAAAAGTTCATATGTGGTAAAATTTTATTTTTACCTATACTTGCAAATAATCTGCAATTTTAATCATAGATATGAGTTTGTACTGAGATATGTTGATTTTTTTGTCATGGAATATATGAAAAATAAGAAGAATATTGTTGGTTTACCTGCCACGGGAACTCGTATGGACGAGCGTCCTTTCCACCGACGATAAAGGTGTTCTCTTCACCCGCGTCCGCATACTTGCTTTGGCCACACTGCTCTGTATAAAGACATTAGACGCCAATCAGTGGCCACATTCGTAATAATAACTGAGATTCCATTGCCATATGGAATCTAAAGATTGTCCATATCGTATGTGTATTACGGATGGGGCCAAAAATAAGGAAACTGGCCCCGACTACACTGTAAAGCCCCCTCTCTTCATGCAGTCAGTATATGAAACATATATTATTTGATTATGCTCAAACTCTTTTCAAGATAAAGTAAACACTTTATTTTTAATATTTTCATATTAAACATAAAGAACATTTTAAAAATGAATAGGTATTTTAGTTGATAAATATATATAGAGTCTCTGTCTTAAAATCAAGCCCAAAGAGCAGTAATTCAACACATATTCAAACAGTAACAATTTTATGAAATACATAATACGTGCATCATTTTCAGTAGATTGGTTGGCAAATAATAATCCTGACCCTGACTTAAAAAGTGTATAATCTGATTTAATTCTAACTGTTAAAACCTTGTGCTGATGAAGAGGAGTATAACTTAATATAACTTACCAAACCATGCGGGCTTCTGCTCTGGAAAAACACCGAACAATTCGCAAATTTAATATGATTTAAATTTACACAGTATTCAGGTATAAAAGGCTATAACACAAAATAAAACTGTCATCGGCTAATGTTTAAAGAATTTGATACATTGCGATACGCATGTAGAGGTGTAATATAACCACAGAGCATTTTCATTGAAATACCCTGTATACTGTTATAATAATATCTTAGACATTTCAGTTTGAAGTCAGGAGAAATCTATGAAAAAAAGCTTATTCTGTTTTTACTTATATATATATATATATATATATATATATATATATATATATATATATATATATATATATATATATATTGAGAATTTAATGTGTCAAAGAACATGCAATGCATCCCATGGCCACACTGTAAAACTAAAAATTTAGAGTGCCAAATATTTGTGGTTTTTTTTCTACATTTCTTGTTTGCTGGTTCAATTCAATTTGAATTACAATGGTAATGACTGTTACCATGTCAAGAGATCATAGATATTTAAAATGTTCTAATTTTTCATCTCTGACGTCTTTATAATGTACGAGTTTTGAAAATAATTGCACAACATATTCTACATTGTCATTGAACGTATAGTTTTACATATGTAGGGATGGTTTATAGTAAACAGCTCTCCTCCAAACGTTAGATTTAATTTCTTATTGACTTACCAGAGTTGGTCGGAGCGGCAGCAGCAAGAGCTGCAAGAGAGAGAAGCACAAACGAGAACATGTTGGTTGTCCGGTCCAGTCGTATCTGAGAGCGAGCCACTGGTCATCCGTACTTACTGTATCTGCATGTGATTACTGACAGGTGTAAACCACACCTGTAGATGACCTGTGATATCATGCTTGTTGGACAGCGATGAGTCCACGACCAGATCACATGGGTCTCAACAAATTATTTGTTCTTGACGAATGACTGAACACGCTTATACAATGCAAGAACTTGACCGTTTTTTTTTTTTTAAAGGAGATTTAGCTGCAAATGTAAAATGTAAACAAATGGAGATTTTTGTTTTATATATATATATATATATATATATATATATATATATATATATATATATTATACTTACTTTATGACACGGAAACAATTGCATAAACTGACGTTGTGGTCTAAAGTAATACCCGTTCCTTTATGGCTATTAGTAATTAATATTTACTTTAAACCTTAGATGATTTTATTCTATTGGAAAATTATAAATCGGTAAATGGTTTGCGAAAGCTTTTTATTTTTACGGGAATGATAATATTTTGTCGTCTCTGTACTATTTTACTCATTTAATAATAATAATAATAATGCTACTGTTTTTTTTCCCAGGAATATGCCATTATCAAAGCGTACAAAAATTTGACCAATATCCGACCATGCAGACCGAAAAGCTGGTTCCTTTAGTATGTGTTCCGTGTGCGAGGTCTGTGTGCGCATTTTATCATCCCTAAGTTTCTATATGTATCATCTATTCTCCGTGCTTGATCTCCAGAGATTGTCTTTTTTGCAGGTTCTTCTGAATTGTTATGATTTTACTTTTTCCTTTAATTTATAAAAGAAATGTTAATAAAACTCTTGAAGATGATCTAAATGGCATTTCACACTACAATGATCTGTTCTCGGTAAGTGGATGGTTTTGGTTTTAATGGCCAAATTATGATAACATCATGATTTATTTAATTTAATTTAATGAATTAATGATGAAAATATTTTCAAAAGTTAGAAATCCAAACCTGGGCACATTGAGACCAAGTTAGTGCATTATTAATTGTGACTGGCCAATTTATATTGCAATTATTATGAAAATAGACTGTTTCTCTGTGAACTATGACATACCCATGTGTCACACAACATGGACGTAAACAGGATACTTGCGGCTCATCTTTAGCTATACAGGGTTCCAAAAGAATGTTTATGCCTGTTTTGCTCATTTAACCCTAACAGGCATCAACATTATAAATTAAAAAATAATTAAAAAATTGCACTACTTAAAAAGTCCTCAGCCATCATGCCAGTATAATTAATGAGTGGACAGTTTCGGCGAAACAAAAACCATATCCGGAGATGGTTTCAAAGGTTCCCCGAAACCAGTTTCGGTTTCGCTAACGGTCACGGAAGTGGCCAAAAACCGGAACCAGTTTCGAATTTTCGAATGGGCCCTAAGAAGATCCATTTATACCAATTAATAATGAACCACGTTCATAGGCCTAAAACGTGGCCTACATTTTGAAATCCGATTAACTAGACTGGAGTTTAGGTCAAGGTGGTTTTAAGATGCGAATTGTAAGAGTCATATATTCGAAAAGGTGCAGTGTGTAAAGCCATATAAGATCTTACATCGAATATACCTATACGCAGCAACCGCGTAGTAAGTAGTACATACTAACTGGGGCTCATTGCACCCCGAAGTGGTGATGTTATATTATATCTGATAATATGAGACAAATATGGCTGCCGTGTATTCTGTATCCCGTTTAATTTGTAATGAATCGTGATGGCGTTATGAAAAGGGTGGCTTTGATGCATTTTTAAATATTTAAGGGATATAAGTATTCAGATACCAGGTATCTTAAATATACATGAAATAAAGTTGTTGAAATACAGTCTGCTCAAGATATTATAATATCTGCCAATATTTCGATCTTTAACCGTTTGTTGACCTGCAGTTGTGGTGCAAACATAGATATCGCACGTACGCCACCTGGTGGCCGTTCTGTACAACTTCAAAAATTAAGAATGTTCGAGCTTCATACCGGTGTTTTATCGGTGTTTCCTCTTTCATGCATCTTTTCCTTGTTTTAGGAGTTTTCTCCTATTGATTAGATTCGGCCTCTGATCAGGTAGTCTGGTATTGATCTACACACACACGTTGACTGTGTATAACCATAACAATGTATAAAACAAGTATTTGGAGATAGCAGGTCCATGCGCCGGGATGGTTTTGCTGGGATACTTTTTTATTCAGCCAAAATAAGCAAACATTCTGAGATAATACATTATGTACCTTTAACAATATTTTTTGTTGTTTTTGTTTAATTCGAATATTTCTTTACAAGTAATTTATTAAGATTGTTTAGCTGATGATGTATTTACTAACATGAAATACATTTTATTAGATAGAGCATCGATCCATCACTAAAATTTACATATATGTATGATCAACATTATTGGACTTATTAAAAGTAACCCTTGATTCTGATATCATACAGGGTAGTAGTGAAGCAAATTATTATATAAATTATTATTAGTAGTATTATGTATTATATTTGTATAATGTTATATGCGTGTTTGGTTTGTTATTCGGTTGGTCTGTTAGCAACTTTTCTCCACAGGTTATGAACTGATCAAAAGACAATAATAGGTAATGTGTTTACTGTAAATATATATGGAGGTTATGTTTATTCCGACCATTCACTGGTATTAGGTACAGTTTTTGTGCCAGTGAGCAAAGCTCTCTCGTTGTTCAAGCACCTTTGGTGGCACAAATGTTCTGTGCTATTCATACCAAAGTTTAATTAGGATTTTGACGGAGGCATAAATGTGGTTTCTAACCATATTTTTCAGCTCAAACTGCATTTCTCTCAGTGCATCACGTGTGCTGAATGTCACAGAAAAAAGCTCGTGTCCTTGTTCTTAACCCTACGGAGCCTTACTGAAGACCAAGCCCACCTTATATTTAGACCTGACATATTGGGAAATATCTTGTCGTAGGTGTGGACCGTGCTATCTGATTATCAGCTGGTACCGTGCCACCTGTTAAAATATCTACTGGCCAAATTTTAGGATTTTTATGTAATTA
Source organism: Sipunculus nudus (assembly GCA_026874595.1). Taxonomy (NCBI): domain Eukaryota; kingdom Metazoa; phylum Annelida; class Sipuncula; order Golfingiida; family Sipunculidae; genus Sipunculus; species Sipunculus nudus. The sequence goes on from CM049309.1 coordinate 47,552,562, forward strand.
AACAAAATAAATGCCCTTTTCATATGGTCAGTGTGTCACTATTATATTCCGGTTTTTTTTCACCTCAAAAGTTTTTACATTCATAATATATGAAATACAAATACTCAAAAACATTTCAAGATATAATATAACGCCTATATCATTTCTGCGTTGGTCTAGACAAACTGTTACATGTATGTATGCAAGTCAGAGGAAATCGAAGCTCTGTCAATAGGTGCCCTATTTTATATTTGAGAAAAGAATTAATTTTATTATTATAAACAAGTTAGATGGGAAGAAATATTTTTATTTTCTCAAATTTAATTCATATAACACATTTTGACATCAGGTTAATGGGAGTCCAATATTAAATGAAAATCTTCATGAAAACTACCAAATTTATATTGTGCAATCTTTTTGATTTCCAATGCTTGATTCTTGTGGCCGACTGACATAATATATCCTATCGGTTGCCACTTGCCGACCTCGACTTGATACTATTTTTAGAAAATTATTATAACAACCAATCAGCCGCTTTTAAAATGCATATTGTGACCTATAATCCTAGTTATATCCATTATCTGTTGTGGAAACGGATACTTTTTTTTTAATTGGACCATGTAGCCGCGGGTACGGAAACGCATGCGGAAACGTACCATTTTGTAGAGGTGAAAGAGAGTGAACAGGGGCGTCAATACCCTGGGGATGGGGGTATATATACCCCCCACTTTTTAGCAAGGGGGGATGGTCAATGTAATCATCCCCCTGATATTCAGAGAATAATATTTATATATTAAAAATGAAATATATTTATAACTAGAATTAAAGACTTTGGTTACATTTATGAGTTTTAAATGAAATATTATATATCTTAACCTGATAAATCAATAACATATACTGGAAACATACCTTATTTTTTAAAACCTTGTACACTTAATTGTATTATTTATTTGAAATTTGTCATACGGACAATAAAAGGTATATAATTATATATATATATATATATATATACAAACACGTGTGTTAGTGTGTGTGAAAAGTTGTGAGTCAACCCCCCCCCCCCCCCTTGAAGAAAATTTGACGCCACTGAGAGTGAAAGAACTAAAAACGTACTGACAAAGGTATCTTATGAACACACACACACACACACACAATATCCGCATTCGTATTCGCACACACACCGCATCCGTTCAAGTGGACACGCGACTTTATTCATACTGTTTTATACGTGTAATACTCTCCTTAAGCAGCGGTTATAAACTGCAGTGGTTCACATTGTTCATCTAACTACCAGCATTAAACCCACGACACCCCGCTATGGTTAGTCTGATTCTTGCATGGCCCTGTGCCAGCCCGATGTTGAGACACCGAATGATTGCTAAACAGAGCAGCGGGTAACAAGGAGATCGGAAACGACTGCAGCGCATAACCGCTGCGAAAGGATTGTAACTATGTAGGTATTACATATGCATGTTATATGGCAGTGTTCACGTTGTGAACAGTTGTAACGCGTTAAAGCATTTTATATCTGTAATTATAGAGAAACCATGCAATATTAATAAATTGGACAAGACTACTGATGCTCGGGGCTGACAGGCCGGACATCTGCAGATGTTTACCAAGTACACACACAACGAAATGAACAAAACTAAATGCAGGCAAGTGAAATCAACATGATTTGACCGACAGACATGTTTTGTTTCTTCCTTACGGTACACCCAATATATGTTATTGTAGCATCAGGCGCGGATCCAGGATTTTCTGCAGGGAGCGGTCAACGGGTGTCATGCATAAAATTTGGTTAAGAGGGGGAGGGGGGTCTAATGCATAAGATTAGTCTTAAATAAAGATCGTTGGTTAGGAGCAGGGGGGCTAGACCCCAAAAATCTCCTGTCATGCTAAGATTTGTCAAAAAAAAGGTCGTTGGTTAAGAGCGGATCCGCGCCTGAGCATGGGGAGTTTTCAATAAAAGCATGGGTTCTGTTTAACCAACTTGAACACAAACTAATATATATATTTTTTTAATATAAAGAGTGCCTTCAATCCAGTTATTTAAATATCTAATACAACAATTAAACCATGAAGCATATTAAAGCACTTTCAGCATTTAGACAGGCTCCTGGCCAAGTCAATGACAAAGCAGTGAATCACATATATATCATATCACACACACACACATATATATATATATATATATATATATATATATATATATATATGATTACATATGAATTATTAAAATGTGCTAATTTAGTTATTCAATTTCGTTATCCAAAATTAATGTCGAAACAAGCTCAGCACACTGTTGGAGACCTGGAGACAGGCGTATAGTTAATTTAATGCCCGACAGATGTCACAACAATATGGCTCTGCGCTTGTCAGATTCGTGACACGGTTCAAATTTATACTAGGAGTAGGTATGCGTGAACGCATAAAATATTTCGAACATAAAATTCCTGTCTCTGTAACTTGCATTTTATCATAATTTAATAAAATAATAATAAAAAAAGCAAAAGTAACCTGCACTGGACGTGTGTCAGTTAAGCCTTAGCCAGATAGACTGAATGTGTGTAATTATAACATTAACATTTTATAATCAAAAATTAAAACAAATGACCAATGCACCACAGATGATACTAAGATGACAGGTCTGTGAGTTAATCACCACCGCACGCTGAGCAGTGCCAGGTGGGGACACGCCCCTTTATTACCTGGCAGTCTGCCAGGCCAGCCATGCTGCTGGCCAGTGGTCCCAACTTTTCCTAAAAACATGAATCCTGCATGCCACTTTTCTTGGAGACGTAAATATGGATTAACTTTGCAGTAAATGATCAGATTCAATTTATTTAAAAAGTAATTTGTTCCTGAAATGGGATCCTATCCAATGATATCTGTTAACGATAAAAATTCCATTTTTTAAATTAAGTAATATACCTTGTTAATGAGCAAATGTTGTTTTATGGGGTTTTTTTTGTTTACACCTCACTGACATGCACCTTTCCGTCAGAGGTCGCTTTTTCTCGAAAGGAATCTCTTCCTGAGGGGCACTGTGGAACGGCCAGGGCCAACTTGCCTCAGCTGACAAACTTTAAAATCAAAATTTGTTACATTTATCGGAAACATTTTCTATTTATATGTCAAATGCGTATGCTCACGAAATATCACTTATTATGTGAAGTCCTTGTCACAAAAACACAAATATTTATTTAATTTGCCTTCAAACAATTCTAATCCAACATATTTGAACGGACTAACTACTCTTAACTACTTTTTTACCTTCGCGGCTGGTGTATGTAGTAGCCGCGGTGCATTGTGGTGATCAGATTGTGACGCCCATAAACCCTAAACAGCAGTCGTACTCTTGTGAGTCCGTTAAGCCCTTCTCACACTGGTGTGAAATGACGCGCGCCTAGTTGCGCTATATTCAACGCCTGTTATCTCATAGTTAGCGCCGTTTTATACGCCATGCAAAGTAGTGATGGCGTTTGTTTGGGATGACTGGCGCTAATGTACGTGAGTCAACGTGGGTCAAAGCCAAAATTTGGTCATTGCATAATATGGCGTTGATCCACATTGACTCGCGTTGTTTTTTAACGCCAGCCAACGTCTGTCAACGCATACCATAAGATGACAGGCAATAGCCCTATTTACACTAGAAAAATGTTGCGCGCACTATAGACCGGTCCAGAAAAATGTGGAGCGGGCTACATTTAACTTGCGTTCAAACTGTGCCGGACCAAGTGACCATGTAGAGCGCGCTACCCTGTCAAGTTAGGCCGCATTACATTTGGCCCGGCCTAGAATTTGCATTGCGTTTACACGCAGATAAATTCTGCAATCTAGCGCGGTCTAGATTGGATTCCCCCTTGCGCGCATGGCTAAATCCTATAAAGATAGCGCGCTGCACTTCTGTTTACACACGTTCGAAGCTCAAATGTAGGCCGCTCCAGACTGAAGCTGCGTGTCCACTTATGCGGTACGGATACGGATACGGATGCGGATGCGGACGCGTTTTAAATCGCGCATATGGAATAAAGGAGTGTGTCCACTTATACGGTGCGGAGTGCATGCTTGCGGCGTGCGGAAACGGATACTTTTTTTTTTTTTTTTTTGAAAACCGGACCATGTAGCCGCGGGTACGGAAACGTATGCGGAAACGCATGCGGAAAGTGCCATTTTGTAGAGGTGAAAGAGAGTAAAAGACCCAAAAACGCACTGAAAAACGTATCTAATGGACACACGCACAAAATATCCGCATACATATCCGCACCGCATCCGTACAAGTGGACACGCGGCTTGAGTCTGGCGCGTGCTAGAATCTGGAATCGACTCAAACCGATGGTCAAAATGTAGCGCACTCCAGACTAAAAATCCTCGAAATCTGGCGCGTTCGGGGGACTTGGCGGGCGCTTAGCGATGAAGAGCGCTCCAGAAAAGCGTGTGTAAATGGGGCTTATGACTCGCATTTATAGGCGTTGGCAGAGGTTATTATTAGCTCTCAAGCATGCGCGATCGTCTGCGCGGGTTCAGATCGGCGTCTGGCGCTTATACTACATGGTGCCTTTTTGGCTGTTTCCTATATTGCTTGCATATCATCTGTTTTGCCTGTTGGGTATAGGAAGAGTCCTTGGACACGTTGGACGATGACACGTTAAATTGGAGGATTTAGATATTTTGGTCATTTTCCCGCCAATTTTTTAAGCGTTGACCTGCGATTATAGGCGATGACACAAAATGATTGGCGTTGACATGCACCTATATAGGAGTTAAAAGTGAAAATTTTTGAAAACATTTCCGAAACTTGGCGGAGACCGGGAGAATAGAGTTGGTGGTTGATAGGCATTTTGAAATATTATTTCTAAAAAAATTGTTTTGTAAATTATATATACATGTATATATATATATATATATAGGTAAATATACATATTATTTTTCTATTTCACTTGAGTAAATTATAGGTACATGGTGGGGGGCGGAGGGTATGGGAAAGGTGTATTGATAGGCCTACAGTTTAGGGCCTACGTTTAGCAAGGCCTATCTTGTAGTCTTTTATATATATAGAATTTAGAATTATTTCACTGAAAAAGAGGGACAATATATCTGCGTTGGCCTATTTATGTATGTATATCATATATATCATATATCACAACATTCACCTGAGGATCGGGTCGCATCCCGTGAAACAGTCTGTCATGAATTCAGTGTTGTTTTCTTCAGTGTTTTATATATATATATATATATATATATATATATATATATATATATATCAATCGCGGATTGGTCATCATCCCCCCCCCCCCCCCCCCCCCTTAGGCCTAGAGCCAAAACGTCTTTTTTAGGGATTCAAACAAAATTTTATCAGAGGACCTTTTTTAAAAGTTGATTTCAGTCTTACTGTGCGAGACCCTCCCCTTTTCAAAATCCTGGATCCGTCCCAATATGTACCGGTCGGCATCTCAAATATCTGATGAACATTGCTACTCTCCATATTATTATTAAATTAGGCTTATTGATACCGTACGTAGGCCTACCAAAAGGCCTATTAATAGTTAATAGTGTACGCATTATTATTATTAACCACTGTTCGCTTGTAATTATACCGAAATCGGAATGAGTTGGATTTTGTCACGGTAAGTTTTAACGCTGTCAGGTCACAATTATAGGCCTACCACTTTTCAATTGATTTTCCACACTGTAATTTGAGCGCGGGAAAAGGCAGGTACCCGCAAGCACACACGTGACCGTGAATTTTAGCGTCACATGATAAAGCGTCCTTGACCTTTACAGCAGGCATCAACACAAACACACGCGACCAGTGACAGCTTCCTGCCAGCTGCTGTCTCAACATACGCCTTGATCAAGAAGCGGCCAGTACAAATGTCAGTGGGTAAGAGGCCTATTTATTAATTTATCAATATTCAAATGTTGATTTATCAAAGAGCTCTCACATATGCACCGACAGTATGGCTGTACAATTGTGCAGGTGCCAGCATTTAAATTTTGTGGGCGGATTTAAATCAAGTGGTAAGTTGAAGTACAGTGCCAATCTGTCTCTGTGCAAGAGCAATTGCATTCATTTAAAAGATACAGTGTATACCATCAGTATTCCAACTTTACATCCCACCTCCTCCCCTCTTGGTCCATGCTCCAATATGTCACCTCTAGTAATTTGTGAGTTTTTTGTTAAATGAACATGCATGTTTCCCAGGAATGTGTGACGTCAGTGAATAATACTATGTATAGTACAACATGTCTAATCAGGGCAGTCATGGGACTGCGCATTTTGTCCTTAATGGCCAGGGATCCTTACCGGAAAGTTTTTCTCTCATCCCAGTTTAAAATATCAATGTGAAAAAAATTATATGACAGAATATATATATATATATATATATATATATATATATATATATATATATATATATAAATATATCATTAATAATATTATATTATGTGTATATTTAGCTTGATTTCAAATCATGCTAACTATACACATAGTATAATATTAATATATATATATATATATATATATATATATATATATATATATATATATATATATATATATATATATGTGTATTTTCATAAAGTCAGGGCTACCAATATTACTTATTTTTGCGAGTCTGGGACTAACAGGTCATGCAACATTTTGGAGAGTCCTTTGGGAATTTTGAATGTTCTTCCAATGGTTCTACCAAATAAAATTTCTTTTTACAAACACACAATATAGAGCCCTTAGTTTTGCTTTTTATAAAAATAATGTTATTTTTTATTACTGTTAGTGTATTGTCATATTGTACACCTATAATCAAAAGGTAGACAGCATGACGTGATGGCTACTGGTCAGTAACTGTAATGGACGCCCACTGATCTTTGATCTGTAACAGCCAAAAAGCCATGAGTCTGCTTCCAACACTTTGGGACTGATCTCGATACATCTTGAGCATCTGTGATGCGTACTTCCATATCCCTGAAGGCCCTGAATATATTTCATTTAACTTTTTGAAGAAATTGTGAAAACTTGAAAATGCATGGAAAAATTAAATGTAATCATTTGATAGATGGTTATTCAGCCTAGTGAGCCCTCATTAGGTGGTTGACTTATTATATATCCATAATGAACAAATCAGAGCATCTGTCTGTAGTCACTCATATAATCTCAAATGGCTTTACTAGTCATTGCTTAAATTACCAGATAAAACAAGCCCACTCTGCAGGGCTTAACATTAAGGGTTAAACGCTTGCCTTGGGCAAGTGAAAGTTCCAGAAATTAGTGGAAGGGCAACTAGAAGTTTCCTCCTACTTGCCCAACTGGGCAAGTGGGTCCAAAATAAACCTTTATCCAAGTGAAGGCTAGAAAAAAAAGGATCTTTGTGTTCTTGAATACAATTAATAATATTTGTAGGGCAGGTAAAAATTCATGAAGGGCAAGTAAAAGCTAGATGTTACTTGCCCAACTGGGCAAATACTTTCAAAAGTTAATGTTGAGCCCTGCTCTGGCAGATTCAGCTGCTGACTATTTGCTGTAAATGATTTTCACAATCTCACCATTCAGTAAACTAAACAGTGTATCTTTTATTGTATGAATTATATAATATGTTCTCCAATTATTTTACAGTTTTAGGAGATCCCTGGGAACTCTGGAAGACCAAAAACTCTTGTTCATTGTCGGCAGATAATATAATAGATGTCATGTTAATGTTATCATAATTTCAATCTTTGACTTACAGATAACATACAAGGGTTGTCAATATTAATAATATAAAAATGGTGCCTAAAAGCATAAATAACTTGCTTAGTAAGAGATGCCTATGAGGCTACATTTAAAAAGACTGTTCATCCGTGAAATTGGGGTGTCTCTTTCACAATGGTTTAATTTGATGATGAATTCTCTTTCACGAATATTGCGAATTTGAAACCATCGCAAATAAAATGCCAACCACTGTAAATGATAAAAGATTTGTACAACAGACGCCACTGTATATCTATATATATGATCTGTTTATATCAGATTTTGTTTCACCATCATTTGTTGTTGATTGGTATTGTTTCACGTTTTCTGCAATCAGGCTCCACAGTTGTGTTATGCTGTTTATAACATGGAGAGGACTGCAACAGAAGTGAAGGAGAACCCAGTCCAAGAACCTGTAAGCAAGGGTAAGGTGTTGGCATCAATAACAACCTTTTTATGTTGAGAACTGATTTTAATTTCCTTCAGATATGTCTAAAGGATCATTAGATATGTCTTTAGATTTTTTTAAAAGTTTAAATCAGTTAAGATTGACTTTATTTCATTCCCCTTCACTCAGAGTGAAGGGTTACTAATAGTTATAGATAGATATCAAGTTTGCAGGTTTTAGAAATACTGTTATGTGAACATTGAACAGTTGAACATTGTATGTGGACTTTATCAGATGAATGATTTAACATGTAAATTATATTCTTAGAAGAAAATGGAAGTGAAGAAACTGAACAAGAACAAGATAAGGTGGCTGAAAGTGGCAGCTACCTGAGTCAAAGTACCGCAGAGCAGTTACGACTCGGTATACTGCAGAACTTCCTGCCAGAGTTCCAGAAGATGCAAGCATCTCTAGGCGAGCTTACGTAAGCAATACCAACACTTCCCTGAAATCACCCTAGATATGAATCCTTCCCACAGGCTTTCCCTCTTCATATTCATTAATTATTTCTTTTTTTCTAAATCAGATATGTGTATGTGTTCCACAGTACTGGTAATTGCCCCCTATGTATGAGTTATTTTTTAAATGACTAGGATCACTTTAGTTGAACTCCCATGGCTTTGATATGAACAAATTTTAGATATATCTGTTAAATATTATAATCCTGTTCCCAGTCCACAGGTGTACTCCTTGAGCTACAAGATAGTGATTCAATCTTGCACAGTAGGTAGCGTTATTAATTAAGTACATTTCCTTGTTTTGGGAAATAATGTGTACATATTTGTTAAGAGATGAGATATTAAACTCTTTTATCAGCTTTATATTTTGGCTGATTACAACATAAATGCATGTTACAGCTTTTTATAATGTAAATGTTGTATTTAAATCACTTTATACAGAGAGAACCAGAGAATCTTGGTTGAGACCATACAGCAAGAAAATACAAAGTTTGGAGAATGTCAGGCATTAACAGAAGTTACTGATTGTGTAAGTAGCTCAAAATTTTAGAATACCCAAATACATAAATAAAAAAGTAATGCATCTTTCCATGTGGAGAATTCTTGCAAAGATCCTTTGAATTTATATCTACTATTTCCTAGAGTAATATTTCTCAAAATATATTAAAGAAAACAATCATACCATTACTAGTTCAAACAAGAGAGTGTTTTTGAAAACTGTCCTGTGGATTTTTGCATATGCTTAAACATATAGAACACCATAAAAGACAAAAAGGAGTTAGAGACCACAAACATCCACCAGGAGGAGGAACCCACATCTGACTTGGCTGTGTGGGCCTAGACAGTTGTCATGGTTCAAAAACATCATCCCAGGTCACTTCCACAACAAACCCACCCTTGTGCTGAGGAATAGCACAATTATAATTATATTTGCTGGATGTAATAATGGGATGGAATCCTGTGAATTTAAAACAGATTATGGTGATCCAGATTACCTCCAAAATGTCAATGGATTGTTTCTTAGGTGTTATCCTACCAGTAACTTTCAGTTAAGTTCCATCCAAATCTGTTCAGAATATTTTGTGCTAAATTGCACCTCTAGGGAGGTATGACTATCTATTATATAACCACACATACTAAAAAATTCCATCCCATGATATTGTATTGGAAGCATTAATAATCATGTGTGTTTATAGTGTGATAATATATTTATAGGTTATCAATTTTATACTGAATTATTTTCTGTTTACAACATCCCATCTATGTTTTTCACTTACATTAAAAGAGCTGGGTCAACAGTAAATGTTCATCGGGGGAATTCATAGGCTCTCTGTTACAAATTTTCAGACCAGTGGGATTTCTTAGAGTTTGATTCCACACCTCGGTTTCTCCTGTGTCCAAGGGTTCACAAACAGTTAGATAGTCAGACCTGCAGTTTGTCCTAAAAAACTGGCCTAGTGCAGAAAGAAATAGATTTACATGTATGCACTAGGAACCAGATAACTGTAAACTGAACTAAAGTAAACTGAAACTTTTGTAGACCATATTTTTAAGTAGACTACAGTTGAGCAGACGGATGCGGATTAGTAGCAATAGAGAAGTCTATTTCACAATCCAGATTAGTGCAGATACAGCCTTTGTGTTGTAGTTGATGTTACCAGAAACATATTTTTATGTTTATAGATGGAACAAGCCAAGCTTTACTACAGCAAACTAAATTCCATAAAGAAGGACATGTTGCAGCTTCATGAGAAATCTGCAAAGCTCAAGGTAAGTATCCAGTTGTCACAGGAGCCATTATCCCCCTGTATGGAGAAACAAATACTTCATATATGCAGGGAAAAACTTATCTTGAATGAGCCCTCTGATGGTGTCTAAGTAGACCAGCTGAGACAAACATCAAAGAAGCAAATCTTTGCTGTTAAGTTAAAAAATGAATAATTTATATATATATATATAATACCTACATAAATGTACCCAATAAATACCTACATTACACTTTATTAAAGAAACAAAATTATTTGAAGACATAAGAAATCAGTCTACATTTTACAAAATATCAGACCCACTTATGGCTGTTAAGAACAGCCTCAATTGACTGCTGTTGATTGGATGATGTCAAGTAAACCCTCTATAACCAGCTAAAACAAAATGGCTATTCATGCAGGGACACATATCAACCTAATCATTGTGAAGAGACCAAAAAGTTGTTAAAGATAGATGGGGATTTATTGTTAAATTCTTAATTGCCATATTAGTTTGTCACTTCCATATGTATTTTTCTAGGAAATTGTTGAAAAATATAAACTTTTATGAAAATTATAAAAAAAAACAGGTGGACAGCAGGTGGTGAAACAGACTATCTCAAAATATTGATGTTAACAATCTAAAGATAACCTCTGTAGTATATAATCAAATTCTTGTTCAGTCCGGCCAGCTTTTTCTTTGGGCAAAATTTGTTAAATATGTAAACCTGAATGTTTCTCTTTTCCCTTCATTACCATTCAGTAAGTGATATACAATAAGGATCTTATCTTTAGTACCTGTGTATCTGTCGAGTTTAAGGTATTGAAATCTCCTGGACCTTAACATGAGTCTAACAAGAAGAAGTCTGATTTCATACTACACAAAGTATATACAGCTTTGTGCAAATAATCACTGTTGATGTTCATCAATCAAAAATAAAATTCTGGCAATTAAAAATTTTCTATAAGTAAATCAGCATGAAAATGGTCCAATCATACAGTTATTTTAACAAAAATTATAATTTGAGATTTTCAAATGATTATGATGCTTTTAATCAGCTCATGTGTAATGAATTATAATTTCTTTTATGCAGAAGAGGGCACTTAAACTACAGCAACAGAAGCAGAAAGAGGCTCTGATCAAAGAACAAGAGAGAGAGAAGGAGATGGAGAAAGAGAGGCAGCTGATAGCAAAGCCTGCCAAGAGGTGACAGCCAGGACCAGTCCATCATTGGGGGGGGGGGGGGGCAGCGTAAAACTGGAGACTTGCATATCATGGCCTTAATCAACTAGTCAAATCTGAACCTTTTTGTCAAACTCCTTTGGATCAACAAAAATCTACATACAATCCAAGGTTCAACAGAGGGAGCTTAACATGAATAAACATTTATTATAAAGTAATTACCTCCTGGAAACTACATTTTCATGATTTGGAGACAAAGCCATATTGATTTGCTCTGGTTCAGGGAAACAGGATTTGATGAAATATCCAGTATTGCATCTAGTATTACTAATGGAGGAAGGGGCATCTGTATATGAAAAATATTTAAATTCATAGTCTAAATTAAGCCTGTGCACACTTCTGTTGTATAATACCAAGGAATTCCTGATAGTATAAGATACCACTGTCCACTGTTATCATAATGCATGTGTTCCCTTCAGTCTTGCTATTAGATACTGGGAGGGCCTGCATATTTTGTACCAAAAACTGTATTGATGTTGATGAAATATTGATCAGTCTTTCGGTTTATTGAGTTTTGAAGAAAACAAACTATATTCCAATGATTTTGTAAATAAGTGGGAGGTGCACCCTCTAGTATTGTTATATTACTGTTATTATTAGTGTGATTGAGGTTTTCATTGTGAGGAGTGAGGGCAGATATTTTGGCCCAAAATCAAGAGAATCTGAGGTGCTTGTATAAAACAGACTTCCAAGAGTAAGACATGAACTGTTAGTTAACCCATTAGACACTGGAGCTGAGGGTTCTCAATTCAATCCCAGTCAGTGCCTAAAAGGCAAAATAATGAAATCTCAGTAGGACCTTATTCACTGTGTTGTCTCATTTACAGGTCATGACTTTGGAATATTTGTAAAAAAAAAAACCTGAAATCCAGAAGGCTTAATAGTAGCATATCATGTTTATCCCACGGTTACTTGCATCCTTTTTCAAAAGAGAGTGCTGCTGATAGGCTGTGGACCTTAAGGACATGCACACCAAGCAAGAATCTTTTGTATTGTGTCACTCATTGATTTGTTCTCTACAACAGTAAATAAATTACTGTTAATAATCAGAAGGTTAAAATTTTACAATACAACTTTTTTTAGCATTCCATAAGTGTGTAATCTGGGAATATGTAAGGTAACAAAGCAGAATAATTGTACAGAAATTTGTAAACAAAATGAATCAGACCTTCAAGTTGATCAGACAAGAACAAGGCAAAAAGTTTTCCTTTGCAGCTTCTCATAAAATATGCAAAAATAGAGGACCTTAGAGATTTTCAAACAAAAGAAGCTCCTTGCATCATTCATGTATAGCTCAATCTTCATGCTTGATGCACGGCTGATATTTTCGTAATGTACACATCAGTATGTATCATGGTGTTTTTAATAATTCACATACTATTTAAGTGATATTTACTGATATGTTAATTTGTGAGGTCTGTCACAACAAACTCCATATCTGATATATGCACAGGAGAAGTTAAACATTTCTATACAAATGACAGGCCTCTCATGATAATTGAGAATCTTAATTATGAGGGTTTAATTTTCTTTGTCATAGTATTAATTTTAATCTTGTACCAAAATGAAGTCAAGCCCAGTATATCTAGTTAAAAATGTATTGTTTATATATTCTACTTGATCCACCTGTGCAATAATAATGATCTCATCTCCAAAATTAATTGAAAACACAGTAGATATTATTTACTAATTCTTTACATACTTTCTTGTGTAGTTTTCAGCTGATGGTTTTATGAGAATCAGAACTGTTTGTTATTTACTTTTTGAAACATTGATCATCCATCATCTTTGTGTTTTGTACCTAATTTGTTTTACCATTTAATTTGCCATCTGTGAAGTAAACGTCAGTGTATTGCCAGGTCTGCTGTCAGGGTTTAACATTAAAGAGACCTCACGTAAAAGCATGTTGAATTAATTTGAAATATAGTGTCTTCTTTTAGAAAAAAAAATGGTACCTGCCAAAATATTGCCCTGAAACGTTCGCTTAGTCCTTGTTATTGCAACCAGACACACATTTACTTACTGGTAATTGGAAAGTTAAGTAGAATTATGTGACATCAATTAATAACATTAGTTAATATCATGCTTAGGAAGAGTTAGAATAGTTGTCAATGCCACATTCTGTGGTGTTTGTATTCAGGTTCTCATCATTAAATATGTTTAATTAAGCAAAGTTGTAATATTGCAGTGATTCTGATATCCCAAAATGATCTTATAAAGCATGTCAAATAATTCAGATGAGTAAATTGGACCTTTTATTCATAATTTATGTCCTTATATGTTATATATAAGAAAACTATATCATTTGCTAAGAAAACAAATCTGGACAAGAGGGAAACTTGCCTGAGGGTATATTTATTAGCTTGGAATGACTTGGCCAGCATTAAGATTGAGTCTGGATTTTGATAAGTTGATGCATTAAACAGGAGCATATGTGTATGCTTAACAGATTGCTACCCTGTGATTTCTTATTCAGTTCAAGTTAGCTAGGATTGATAAAGTTCAAACCAATACAAGTAAGGGTTTAAACAAGAGCCTTGTCATCGAGGATAAAGTCAGATGTTATTACAGATTTCATATAGGAGAAGATTATAATTTCTTGTAAAGATTCGGTGTGTTGGTCATAAACAATCTGTTTTGCTAATGTCTTTGAATGAAGTTACTCAAGGAACTGATATTTAATACTCCAGTATAAAATATTCTATATTAAAAATATACTATAAGAATTTATTGATTTATTTTATTACATTAAATTCAGTTTTTCTAAGCCGTATGAATTAATTAGTTAATTTATATTTCATCCAAAAATATTTTTAAGAAACCAGTCAAAAGTGTAATTATGTACACTGACCAATTAAAAAGTTTCATGTCTGTGGACTGGACTTTTCTGTATATTTTATGCAATTTTCTGTAAATAAAATATTATCCAATTATATTTCCTTTTTTTCATAATGTCTGCACAAGAACAAATTGCAATTTCAACTAATAACAGCAGTGTCCTTCAGGTGGCAGTAGTGTTGTGTTAGTGGTATGTCGCCAAATTTTGACCTCATACTGGAACTGTGACCTTTGACCCCATTGACCCAATTATGTGGATTATGCAACTGCTGTAAGAACAAAATTCAACATTTGATTGTTATCTCCACATATTTTCACAGATGAAGTGAGTATGGTGATGTCACTTTGTCGTAATTTGCTACCATACCTGCCAATGCATTCCTACATTGGAAATGACATGTCTGTTCAAGTTTCAACTTTCTAGGTCAAATAGTTTGTGGAAACATGCCTTAACTGAAAAGGGCAGAGTCACCAATCTCATAATTTTCCACGAGTGAAAAGATTTTTGCATAGAAATAGATCAGTGAAACTGAATCAAAGTATTAGGAATTGAGAAAGGTCATTTTTTTTTTTTTTTTTAAATACTGTGCTTGAAAAAAAATTAGTGATTGTGCTCTGGTTGCCATATTGGTTTTTACCAGTGTGCAATTAAATAGGACTGGAGCCCTCATAGGCACCAAATATCTCTGTGAATATGAGAAAGACAAAATGTATTCTCTTTGAGATAATACACACAAAGGAGATCAATAGTGCTCTAGCAGGTATATTGCACCTCAGACAGGTGGGTTATTTGATACGACTGGAGCCCTTATAGACGGCAAATATCCCTATGAATTTGAAAAAGATCAAATGTGTTCAGTTTCAGGTAATGTACAAGAAAGAGAGTGTCACATGGAAGGACAGATGAACAAGTTAATCACTATAGGGCAAAGCTTTTCAAACAAGGCCATAATAATGTGAAGAATAATAACAGCAAAAATTAGTATCTCCACCTGTGGACAGATGGAGATAATAATGAATGGGTAATGTGCTAGTACTTTACAGGCCATTCAGTCTTATGCTGTGTTGACAGTGTATACACTGTTGCATACCATTTGGTATGAACAAAATGAATAACAAGTATTACATTTCTGAGACTTTTTATTACATACAATAATACCTGGTTACTGAATATTATTTTACATAACATTCACTTTCCACAAGTTTTATACAAAAAAAGATGTCTCATTATTACAACATCACTCACTGTATGACAGCAGGAGCAATATTCATATGTAAGAGCTGTTGCTTGCTCAAAGTCTGTAACAGAACCACTGAACAAGAATTTTATCTGTATATGCATGAACTGATAGTCCTTTTCTTACTGAACTCAGAGAATTTTCTTTCAGTACAGGGGCAAGGGGTCTCCTGCTTCTAAATGATTTTTTTTGCCAAGATGATAAAAGAGAAGGACCACTTTTATATCCAAGTCCTGTGATCCTTGAGCATGTGGTGTTGTAAACTCTGTATGATGTATCAGTTATCTAATATTGATGTTGGGGTCCAGAGACTATGTTTCCTGGCATCCATATCATTCATAGCCCCTGAAAAAATATAATACATATATAAATACATATAATACAAATAATACATGTATGAAATATGTGAAACATTTGTAAAAACATGATACTATACATATAATGCATACATAAATACAAAATACTTATAATACATGTATAAACAAGGGCACCGCAAAGCTGAGCATCCCCTCGCACAGGAGCATCATTATACAGGGTGTATTATACAGTGTGAAAATGAGGAGGGCAGCTCTGTGACCTTAGCCTTTGACGTTCTGACCTCAAACTTAATAGGTTTCTTTATCTATGGGTGAGTGAGCCATTTTTGTAAGATGAAAGGTTTCAGTCTAACGGTTTGGCTTAAAATGGGTCCACAAGCCAATTCAGGACAGAGGATGCACAAACAGTGGGGTTACTATATCCCCTCTTATCCCCTCTTGCAACTTTGTTGTGAGGGGATTTTAAATATATGCAAGAGCAAAACCCAAACTGCACTAGCCACCACAATCATCACCTTAGGACTATTTAAGAATGGTTACTCCTACATGCCTTTTATACTTTTATTGGTCTTTATTCAGAAACTTTTTGCATGAAATAATAAATCTTCAGTGCCATTTGGTACTCCCTTTTACTGTCATATCAATAAATATTCATTACACCTGTCAAATTTTTTTATAAATACTGGCAGTTTAATCCTTGAATGCAATTATAAACCAAATACAGAAAATAATATGACACATGAACAAACTGAACAGTACATCTGAATACTTCAAGTAACTGCTTCTAACTGTTAGGTTTCGTTTAAACAAACTACCGGGTAATTTCAATTATGGCACTTTTCAATAAACAATCTTTGAAAAAAAAAAAGATAACTAGATGTGTCAGAATGACACGAATGCCCCCGCCTGGGGCAAATTAGAAACATTTGTTAAATTTTGAAAATTCTTTTGTGGCAGGGGCATAAAAATGTTAACATTTTGCAAAGCACACAATTTTTTAAATCTCAAAATATATGGGCAAAGGGGGCTTTTTTAAAACTGTATAACAATTTCCAGACGTCAGAGATTAGATGAAAAAGATTCGGTCCAGGCAGTCCATCTTGTCCTGATTTTTATAAATTGAATCACTGAGCTAAATCACAATACATTTAAATTTTGGTTATTCAGTTTACATCCAGTACTGGGAAAACAAGTTGTAATAATTAACTGCCTGAGAGAAAGTGCTACAGAAGAGACTTACTTGACCATGTTTGCTATACTCCAGTCAGTTTCTGATGACATTGGACCTTCCATCTTTACTCCATCTTTTGTGACAATGGCAAGCTCATACTACAATGATTAATACAAATGAAAAGACATAAACCATGGAATAGCCATGACAACATGGCAACCAGATGAAAATGAAAAAGTACTGTTAGAAATGACATGCACATCTACTGATCCCATTAGAACTGATCCCTCTAGCTTTTACTGCTAGCTAAATGTCTCCAGTTAATTAAAAATCAATGTTTGGGTGTCAGGCTGCCGCTAACCATGGAAATGCTCCATATAAACACAATCTTGACTCCCATCTTTTTGGGATAATGGCGAGCTCATACTACAACAAATATTATTTTAACTTAAAAAACACATTAACTGTGGAAATATCTCACAAAAACAACAGCAGTAGCATATAACCTTAGCCATCATAACAAACTGAAGGACCAACTAATGAACTGCAATTAACGATCTTATATGTCAAAGCTGAAGGGGATTGAACAATTCACAAAAGAAGAAATTTCATAATATTAATTATTCACTGTGTCTGAAGGCAGCATCCCTTTAAGTGCTGAATTTAAATATCTTCATTTCAACTGTATATTTATTTGAATAAAAAGTGAAAAAATATGAATGCACAAATTGTTTTTTATCTGAAGACAAATCCACCAAACGCCAAGTCCTGAAATAAATGGTACACAATATCCCTGATACAGAATAGCCTGTATAAATGTCTTTTATATCAGGCACTCTGAATGAAAATATAGTCAGTGTATGTGAGCTAGAATTCAAGTGTTACAAATAGCAACTGGAACAGAACAGTTATGTTAAATTAAAAACAAACTGTACAGGGTCTGCAGGTTTTACCCAACACCTGAGATAAAATCTGGGTTATATAAGGTATTACCCAGGATCCCTGAGCTTTACCCTGAAAAATATTAATTAGGGTGGTGTGCTCTATACAGCCAAACAGGAGTTAAAAAGTGTCAGTGGTAAATGGCTTGTTTTGAATTGGTCAGAGCCGCTTGGCAAGCTATCAGTATTCACAAAATGTGTGTAAAATCTCTGCTGACTTATCAGAAAGCTACTAAATGGTCCTGCTTGAAAAAAGCAAATAAACATTTAAAAAAGCTCAAGTAATAAGCTGAGCAAAACCCTATGAAAAACCTGGTTAAAACCAGGGTAAAATACTTTTAACCCAGGTTTTACCCACTTGGCTGGGTAAAATCTACCTGGTCAAAATTTATTATGTGAACCCTGATACTGTAACACATCAATGAGAATTGTGATGATGTCTTACCCTGTTCAGAGATCTGCCGTCCCTGTAGAAGAGGACCCTCAGACATCTGTTTATTAATTCTTTTGCCTCTTGTTCACTCATGTCAGGCTTCTTGGCATATGCTTCTCTCAGCAGAGGCTAAAAGTCAGACATCACGTACTATACAAAGAATAAATGTACTGAAAACATAGCTACATCAGGATGCCATTAATAAGTCAAAGCAACAAACCCTCACTGAACATAACAAAGATGGCATTTATTTTGTGATAAAATCATAATCATCTGTGCAAGGTTTCTAACATGTAATAAAACATTACATAATACAAATCTCTCCATTATTTGAGTAATACATATTAATGTTATGACTATAATAAATATTCTCATTGCATTTACTCATGTTACTGGTCATTTCTGTACAGGAATTCTGCATTCCTGGAGTACATCTTGAATCTCTTGATGTATTTTTGTGAAAAATGATAACCTTAACAACTGTGATCATATATAAAATACTGAAAATATGTGTCACATTGTACTCATAAATTACCTGTGCAATGTATGCTCCAAATCCTGATGCAATTGTTTGGTCCTCATAGGCGATGCCTATCATATTGACATAGCCAAGGAATCTGCAAAATACATGAGCATGTAAAGAACTATTATGCTCCTTGGGTTTAATTCCTGGTAAGTGAAATTAGGTCTCTGGTGACTGTTAAAAACGAATCCTAACAAGGTTGCCACACATTAGAATATTTACTCTTAATATTTTCAAACAAAATATCATCTTGTTATTCTGAAACAACTACTCTGAAATGATTTTATGACCTAATTTGAGGTTGTTTCAGTCAGTTCATTTTGAAAAATATAAGTTGACAAAAACTTTATTACAATAATTTTTAATTTATACTTAACCAAGAAAAAATCACACAAAACAGCAGCACTGGGATGTTTTTTATAATTACTTAAAAAATGAAAATCACTTTTAAACTGATATTAAACAAACTGATGCTGATCAAACTTACGGTTCTCCATCTTGCAGTCCACCCACCACTGTAACATTCCAGAGTGGGTTAAACTTTGACCTTCTGTTGTAAAATACCCTTGTCAGCCAAGAGAAGAGAGCTTTTGGGCAATAACCAAACCCATCATTCAGACATTCTTCATCTATCCTGTAAACATAATGAAATAAATATTAAAGTAACACCATGACAGATTCAGGGTTTCTGCACCTAAAGCCAAAAAAAATTTCAGGACTTTTCCAGGACTTTCAAGGACCTTATCAAGAACACAAAAACTTTCACGGACCTAAGTTATGTATAAAATTTTGTTCCAGACTTAATGACAAATACCATTAAGTTTACATTCTAGCATTGTGGGCATGCAAATGGCAAAGACACTGAATCCTGCCCAACAGTTTCCTCTGTCAAACAAATGACTTACATATGGATGGCAACGTTTTGCAGTATGTGGCACTTGTTAATTATATAAAAGCATAAAAGAAATTTGTAGATTTTTTCTCCAATAATGCCAAATTGATCATGCAGGGCAAATTTCCTGGACTTTCAAGGACACAAGGGGCCAAAAAACAAAATATTTTCAAAGACTGATAGAAACCCTGCAGATTAACTTATACTTCAACGGTACCAGCACTGGTATTTGCTACTCTTACTTCATACATCTAAGACTTCATCATTTGGGAATTGCAAATCATTTTTAGTGTCCATATACACTGACAGCAAAGTATCCATAATTTTCCTGTTTAAAAGCCAGCCTGTGTATATCATTTACCCACAATTGTCTGTTAAATGATTAAACAAGATGATCCATAAATATTATACTCTCCAAATAATACTTTTTCATGATATGCTTTGCTAGTGACTGCAAATAGCAACTTTGGCCTTCAAAGGCCATTTTTTGCCTGACAATTTATTGGAACAAAAATAAAGCATTTTAGGGTCTTTATTTTATCCCCAAAGAATGCTCAAGCTTACCAAAATCATATCAAATTTAGTAAAAATTGTGTGGTTTTTTTTCAATTATTGCAGATTAATAATCAGTCAAATAATAACTATTCACACCTGTCACCAAAACCAATTGATGAAATTCTTTTTCAAACAGGAATTGGTCAAAAAGAAACATTTATAATTCTCTAAGGAGGGGTAGGAGGAAGTCTAGTGGTTAAGGCATTAGACTTCCGAGTTGAAGGTTCTTTGTTAGAACCTGGCCCGTGCCTAAATAGTGTAATCTTGTTGAACCTCAGAGTTTAGCTCTAATGTCTTAAAACAGGTTATGACTTATGGATTATTCCTAACACTGTGCATGAAAAACCTGAAATCTGGAAGGCTTAATAATATCATTCTAATCATATGGATACCTTCATTCTCATTCAACAGACGTGCAGTGTTACAAATGGGCCATAGACCTATCCTTATAAAAAAAAATTCTCCAGGCATGATGCCAAAATTATTTTCTAAATCTACATTACAGAATCAGAGCTTGCTTTTACCATTTTGCTTACCCCAACAAAAAGTTAAAACACGGCCTTCAATAAACTTTCTGGTAAACTACAGGCCTGCAGCTGGATATAAACTGACCATTTATAATATTCAAAGTTTGATGCTGAAAACACTTACACTTTTTGTTCAATGAGTGACTTGAGGAACTGGTAGTCAGCATAGTCACCACCAGCTCCCATGATGGTCGTGTCATTGACCTTCATCAGCCTTGAGACTTGTCTGAACCTAGCCAGAGAACCATACGAGCCCAGTGTGTCTGCTGCCAGTATCACTCCACCATTAAACTTCACTCCCAGGACAGAGGACCCAGTCACGATTGGGTACCTAAAAATAAATTTATGAAAATTTCAAATTAGGACATGCTTCAATACAGCAGTTAGAATTCTAGGATCCAGGAACCTACATTCGTTATAAAGAGGTCATATGACATGAATTTGTTCCAACTTGCACCAATGATTGTGAGGTACTGCAAGTTTGAAGACCAGGAAACTTGTCTAAAAACCTCCAAAAACAACCTTTATTACAAGTTGGGACATTTTCGTTATGCCAGTAACCTAGCAGACATAAATGGCTAAGGTTTTCTGCAAGCCTTTGCAAGCAGTGAGAATGTGAAATAAGTAAAAAAAGATGTACCATGAGTGATTCAGTTACTGTGATTGGGAGATACCTGCAAATAAACTGATGAAAGAGTCAGGCCACATGTCCACTTGAAAGGAAACAGAAAAGCTGAAAACTTGCACAAAGAAATGATATATGAGGTTTTTATCAGGATATGTATGTCTGCAATCATGTGTTTGTGCACATACATATATGCAAATACTGCTTGTGCATGCAGTCTGTCTGTACAAGTGGACATGTAGCTTTTAGACCATAACTTGCTTGAAGACAAAAGTGGTATGATTTATAACTGAAAGTTCCTGAACTTACTGTTTGAACAAACTGTTATTTTTTTCTTATATAACCATTTAACACTTAATTTAGACAATATTTCATATACTTCGCCTGTGCCTATCTACCTCAAGTTACAATGTCCAAATTATTACTTACTGATGATGCTTCAATTTCTCTAAGTCAAACCTATCTAAATAATCTATACCTATCTAAGTTAGTATCTTAAAATGAATTTTTAGATTATTTAAAATGTGATGTATATCTTTAAGTCCAAGATAGTGCTCAGAATTCATGATATACACTTTTACAACATTTATTTTATTCAATCAACTTCAGTCCTTGCTCCATAACTGCAAATTCTTCACAACTTGACATATTACTTGTCAACTAAGAGAACAAATGGGTGAGCGATAATAGGACAATGTGTTGTGTCATAAAAAGCCGGAATACTTTTATTTTAATCGGTTGACAGGTTTGCGGTAAATTACATTTCTTACATGGTCCTTGTCGTTGGATCCTGTTGAGGAGTGACTGCATTTCCTGGGAAATTGTAAATGCTGCCAGGCTGTGGGCCGTTTCTCCACAAATTCAGATCACCAGGGAAAACTTGTCCAGCCATCATGATTTCAGTATCTTCTAGGTTCATGCGTCAACACCATGTGTCGCCACAATCTAACTGGTGCGCACAGGGGAGAGACATCTGGCGGCAACTGCTGCTTTTAAGTTCGATCAGAGACATTACAAAGGTATCAAGGTATAATTGTCTTTGATTTTATGGTTTAAACACAACGACAGGAATTCCAGTGGCTTTCATTTGTTTTGATTAAGGGGGAGTTTAAGCAGACATATCAGCCAACAACCCTCAAGGAAAAATCCCCGTGAGCTTCACAAGCATAATTATCATAATCAGGCAGTATATATGTATGAGTTCTCCCCTTGAAATATGACTACAGATTACCGGTATAAACTCCAATATTTTGTTCTAAAACGTTTCCTCTGATACACACAGCAGAAATAAACTTGAGATCAGTGGCCCGAAAGGAAATATAAATATATCCCAAATACTGTCATAAATCAAGATGGCTTGAAACAAATATAAATAAATAAGCCTAGTAAAAAAAATCACATTTAATCGTGATCCAGTTTAGCTCTCTGACCTTTAACAGTAAGTAGAGATTTACCCATCTTGAAACATGACCAAGATTTTGTTGTTATAAATCTCTCTTTAAGAAATGAAACACCTGTACATGTGTGTAATTTATTAGAAATATCGTCTTCACAAGGCAAACATTTTAAAAGGCGATGAAAATTCGTAAAAAAATAGATATTACATGTGGCATTACTAGGCTGCTGCCGCAGTTGTAAATCACCAAGGCCAATAGCCCGATTTAATAAGACTCAATATTATTAGGCCAATATATTGAGTCCGATAGTCACACAGTGAGAGGTTTCAACAATATTAGCCTCAGATTACACACCACCTGATGTCCTTGCTAACGCGTCACTCTTCAAAGTGGGTCCGTTTTAAGGTTTTCATGTGCCCATGCGACCTTTCGTCTCTGTCCCTACTCCCTACACCCTACCAATATGTATCTGGTGAAAAGGTCATTAAATGTTTAAAAATGTTGGTTCAAGTTTAATTTTAATTGCTAACGAAACCATGAAACACATACTTATTTGATGTCAAAATGGTGTAATCCTGTGCCTTGTTTTTAGGCTGTAAACAAGCAGTCAAAGAAGACGCCACAGATCGATTGCATATACCCCGGCTTACACTGAAGAAACTCTCACTGTATGGCTATCAGACGCAATATATGACAGGGCCTTATAGGCAAATAAACACCGTAATTTACAACAAACCATCCTGTGGTTCCAGAGTAATCTGTTCACATTTTTTATGAATATTTCTTTGACCTCAAATGTAGGTCAAGGTGACCAGTCTTCGAATTTGATGAAGATTTTGTCAATGACATCTATACGTCGAAGAAACTAAGTACTAAAGTTTATTTCTTTTTAAATATCTGGTTCACATTTTAAAAGTTATCGGACAGACGCCCGGCAAGGCATCGCTTCACTTAAGTGATTCATGATCTCTAAATGGGATTTGTTACCTAAAAATGTGTAAAAAATAGAATCACCTTGTAAATATTTTTAAAACCGTTAAAAAAAATTAATTTCTCCTCGAAATCGCTCCTACCCTGACTAATGAACCAAAACGATCAGGTTTTTTTCTTGTCTGAAATTGTGAGATTCATCTTTATATTCATCTTAATGAAAAATAAAATAAAACCTGATTAAACATTTTTAAGAACTGGCTAGCCCGATTTTCTGCGTACGTCTTCATGAAACAAATTATTTGCGTCTTCGTTAAATAAATTATTCAAATTCCCGATCCAAAGAAAAAAAATAAGATTGTTTTGCTGAATGTGACAGAAAACGATTGCCATTTGGTCAGTCTTAAAATACAAGTAAACATCCATGAAATGCAAGAAGTGACCGGTAATCTATCAAATAATAATCTATCAAAGATCAAGATGCTGACCTAATTTCAGGATAATCAAAATAAGTAACCAATATTAAGAGTCATGATGTTTTTTAAGAAATTCTGCGCAAAAGTTGCAGATAATATTGGATTTTCACTTTTACATATTTTGAAGAACAGCCTGAGACGACTAACTTCAACGTATGTTAAATTATGGTGAAAGTTCATATAAGGCACATTTATGATTACTGATATTTAATTTTTTTATTTACATATTTACCAGCATCTTTGAACTTTGGGTCAAATTTCAAGGTGTTCAGAATCGTGTATTAGACCCGTAGCTCCCATAAATTTCTGGCTGAATTTCACTTTAATAAAGAGATCTTCCCACCACCTATCTGGATGTAATTTGTAAACATTTAAGATCCAACGTCACAGTCTGTGTCCGGATAGAGGATAGACAGACGGACGCGGACTATCGACTATCGGAATACCTTAAAAAATTGTCAGCTTCTAATTGATTAAAACGGTTTTAATAAAATAACATATAATTATATGAAGTGCGGTCCACTCATTCTTTATACTATAGCAGAATACCCATAAGTTTGATGTGCGACCGGGTTGTGTTGTGTACGCAAAATGACAGCCCTAATGAGCGGTTTCGAGAAACTTGGAAAAATAAACTGGTCAGGTTTCGGTTAGGGCTCGGGGATGCGACACAAGTACTCGACACATGGACCGCGTCCATACAAGTATCTATCTATCTCTGTAGGCAAGGGGACGTGCACAGACAAAATTAAGAGAGCTAAGAGAATAAGGCTATTTTTACGAGCCCTCTACTATTGATAAAAAAAATGGTGTTGTAAACCTACTTTTTTTACAATCAGTTCTTTGAATTAGGTTATTTTTTTAATGTCATCTTTAAAACCTAATGCACAATCTTATCAATATTATTTTTTCGAGTATTCCCTCCATCTTTCATTGTTCTTCTAATTGTAGACATTTTACGTGTAGTTCCTCGCTCGGTAGAAGAGAACCAAATCACCTAGCACGAAGGTTGCACCTAGCACATTTCCAATATATAGCCCAGATGTTAGAACATTAAAAAAATAAAAAAAAAAAATAAAAATTACCAAAAAATCTCATATATAAACAAGGGTCCATTGGTTACGGCACTCAGCTAAATTAGACGATGACAGAAATATATCAAATCCTGGCAGACAGAAGAGGTTACATCTTTTTTATATCGTTGCACTTTAAAATTTTTCGAAGGGAAGAAGTCGCAGTGACCGTGTTTCGACTTTGTTAGAAATTTTAAGAACATCTAACAGTATATCCAGCTTGTAATGCATAGGTTCAGTGTTTTCAAAACGTGCTAGTCCAACGCAAGGACGCATGGACGGATGAGCGGACGACCCGCCGACAGACCACGGACTATCACTTTAGCTCATTTGACTTACCATCACTTGGCAAAAAATATCACTTCAGAAATGTTTTAATGATTTAAGATTTCCTCAATGTTAAATTTTAATGAATTTGAAAAAGAAAATGTTTTGACAACTTAAAACAGGATAAGATTTTGAAAACAACCCGCAAAATATTTTTATAAACATTTTTAAAACTATACAATTCTATGTTGTATAACATTTTTGGATATGAGAAAGAACATGTTCATAACATTTTGTGCGAACAGGGAACATGGCCTGTCAGGTTCCCTCGAGCTGATGTGATAAGCATTCCTCATCTGGATACTATTCACATTTGCACTTTTTACTTCATAAACCAGGCTGTGATGCGCGGCTCTGTATCGTTCCTTGGAGTGACGATCTGTGCCACTGCTCCTCATAGCTCATCGCCGGGTTATCAGTACGGCGCTGGCATCTGGCGGACCCACTGGTACTAACAGGTCTTGAGGGATTAAATTGATTGAATTTGAATGGTGAACTGGATATGTTTCACTCGTGTTTGTGCTTCCAGGGTTCCTACATCTTGATCACATAATTTCCCAGTAATTTTGAACGGTTACAATATGAATAATTTAAAATAAATTTAGATAAGAAGGGGAGATATAAAATTAATCACTACCTCAATCGATTTTGGAAGAGGAAATGCATCCATCGATCTGCTCGCTTATTCTTTTGGTTGTGAGACATTTAAGGACTTCCACACTGTCACACACATATACTGATTACAATTAACTAACAGAGATTTAAGGTGACTCACACCAAATGTATAAATATATTTATTTATCTCAAGTGACATAATACTAACATAGGCACAACATGGAAAAATCATCTGACATTTTTTTTATATAAAAAAAACTGAAAAAAGCAAAAATGACCATAAAATAGACATTTCCAGTGGTTCTCTTTTGTGGTAAACTTTTTATCTAAAGGTTTACTGGATATTAACGGTCAGTATTTTTTCCATTCATACACTGGTGCCTTCTAATAACAGACACTCATGGTACCTGGGATACTGCCCATGATAAAGAGGTGATGGTATTATTGATTTCACATATGCCTGGATCTGCAGAGAGAGCATTTGTAACAGGAAGGTGATCCTTACGTTGAAATCCACTGACTACATATATATGTGAAAAACCTCAACTAATGATTTTTTAACAGTGCAGAATCCATGTAGCAATCAACTGTATATATGCATATCTGCAGACATAGATGGATATTCTTCACAGGAGCAATTTCATAAATATGAATTGTGTGAACTGTGACATTCCCGGCAAGATGACATCAGTCCAGTGTCTTTTTAGGGGAAAGGCTTGCTAGCACCGTTGTACCACAAGACACTTCTGCCACACAAGGATTGCTACACACACTGATTTTGAGGCATTTTTTTTTCATGCATATACACATGTATGTGCACAGGGGATTCGAGCTTAGTTAGTATATGCTGATCAAAGAGGCTCCTCGGTACTGAAATGTGTAAAAATACATGTATATCATCAAGGGAGACTGTTTTAACTGGAATCTTGTTTTACTGATTACATGTATTCAGTGAAAAAGATCATAAGCATATTTCAAAACAAATGTCAAACGAGGATAAATGTTTCCCTAAAGAGACCACCACTTTTATTTGACCTGGATGAAACACTGAAATAATTTATTATCTTTCAATGTTAATGACTTGCAGGCATTTTTTTTAATATGAACTGATAATAATAGAAGTTGCATGAACCTATATTGCATAAATATCACTGAGATTTTTGCTTTTGGCATTGCAGAATACAATATAATATTTTATGAAACAACATGTGTTACAGTGGGATACAGTTGTATGTTAGGACTTTATCAAAGGAAGATGAGTGATTTTCACAGTGAAAATGTTGAATAAATATATCCTCAAGAGGAGAGTGTTTCCATAATGCTGTAGGCTTGCCGCATTTCTGAAAAATATATGAGATGTATGTTAATCATAAGAAGTTATACATATAGCATATGAATTTTAAATCCTACAAATGGATAGCTTTCACAGAAGGAAATATATCATACGGATATTATAGCTAATTAGCTATCACATATGGAAAGCATTCACAAGAAAAATTATCATATGAATATTGCAGCTATTACATAAGGAAAGCTTTCACAAGGAATACAACATATGGATATCACAGATATTAGCCTTCACATATGGAAAGCTTTCACAAGAAAATATAGCATACGGATAACATAACACATATGGAAACCTTTTAAAGAAGACTTTTAGATAGAATGGCACTTGCTCGCCTATATTATAATTACTTCTCAAAGTTATGTTTTCCAATGGAATTTTCTCAATTTTCTTGAGAAAGAGATTATTAGGTTATGATAAAGAAAATATTCTTTTTTTCGGAATCACATATCACATAAGGGTTCACAGGCCTATAGATACCTGTCTACAAATAAGACCTAACATGAGCAAGAAAAATTTTGTTTTAATTCAGCATGCTGGTAAATCCCTCCACATGTTTGTTGAATTTCTGACCGCATAAATACAAGCATTGCTTGCATGGGTAACTGGATGCAGCCAACTTGTAAGCGATACAAGAAAAAACTTGTTACCATAGAGACTAAGTTTCCGTTTTGGCTGCTGGTTCTGTGTTAATTCATCATTCCTAGTCTTATGTTAAGATTACAGTCTATTCTTTACAATATGAATGCAACATAATGTAAGACCATTGTGATGCATTCTTCAATATGGTTTGTATCACGTCTCAAGTTAGGCTTACCAGCATAATACTAAATGCTTACTGAGTCATGTTGTCACGGCTAATTTACATGAGGTTAAGAATAATCAAGAGGTGATAACCAGTTACTAAGACAGTGGAGTTAATCTCTGAGTTCATGTTCAATTTCATTATTTTGCATCAGAGGTTCTGGAAAGGATTAAACAGGATCTCTGGCTCTGAGGACTGATGCCATTAACAGTACACTACATCATACTATCATGTGTCAGATAAGTGTCCAATGTAAAACCAAAATTGTATTGTTCTTGTGAAGATAATGCTCTCCCTGAGAACTCCTTTATACTATCAATCAAGCACTTATTTGCTCAGCTGGTTGAGTTAATGGATAGCAGGGACACACAGTAGGATTTAAAAATTTAAAGCCCAGCACAAAAAGAATTATAAACAGTTTTCTTATACTTACATTTATGTGAGTATTCACTGATATAACTGATTTACTCTCAAGTGAATGCATACTGTTACAATGTACATATAAAAGCAGACCACACTGACTTACTAGTTAAGCTTGCTTTTTCTAGTGAAGCAGCTGGAAAGCCGGACATGTGCGCTACTGACATGGGTTCAAATTCACAATCAACCCAATATTTCCCCCTGAGCAAAATGTTAACATTATACAACTGACATAGGAGTGCTGATACAGAAGTTTTACTAAACTCCCACAATAATTTTTTTTAGTTTTACTTATATAGTAGCCTATAGCATGGATATGCATGTTACTTTTAGTAATAATTGTCACTTTACCATGTAGGAATACTTTGAACTTGTCAGCTGTGAGTGTGAATGCCAGTATTTCTGGTTGCTCAGCCTCTGGCCGGTGGTATGTAAGTCTAAGTTGAACCTCTGGCTGTCCTACATTCTGGTGAAATGGAAATAATGAAAATATTATTGTGTTTTTTATTTTCTTTTTTCTTTCTCATAAAATTATTATCCTGAAAGAAAATGGTATTCAAATAATATATATAATTTCTTTTTTAATGATAAGCTAATCAGCAGTCAGCATGAACTCTGACAGAAATATTTGAACTTTAATACAACCAACACCTTTAATTCAAAATTATTATTAGTATTTATTATACCAAAATGGCAAATTACACCTAAATATTCAATTCAGATAAAAGAGTAATTTCGATTTTCAATCATTTCAAGTGATTACAAATGAACAAACTGAATAACAAAGTATCATAAATTTAAACAATTTCTTGTCATAAAATTTTAGTACAATTTCAAATCTAATAATATAATTGCTTTACCTGTAGTTCACTGGAGCTTATTATGTGGTCCACTCTCCAATCAACAGACTGCAGACTGGATACTGCAAATACATCAGTAAAATATATATATATATGTATGTATAAATATATCTCTTCAGTACTATAAATTTCTTTACTTTGATCACTAATTAGTGGACTAATAAGCTACACAACAGTATCTCAAAACTCGCTTTTTTATTTGTCTTCATTCATGTTTCTCTCCAACTTAAAACTTAACATCTTCATTCTAACTCTAAGTCAATAAAAATAGCAAGGAGATCTGCAGAATAAGAGCTAGTGAATTGTGAGACAAATTTCAATCTTCCAATAAATATTCATCATTGGTACAGTCATATAAACTTATCTCACTCGCACATAAATTTGTATATTATTCAATAACTTACATCTAAGACTCTGTCTCCTAAATTCTTCCTGTAATGATGCTAAGTTGTCTCCATATGACTTGCACAGGGAGGTGGAATGTTCTGAAATGATTCAGACATGGACATTTAATAAGTGTTCTTGCATAAACAAACTAACAATATGGTAACTTAATTTTCTTTCATTATTAAAACTAATAAAGTATCTAATATCTTAACCACACAATGTTTTACCCTTTTAAATGTATCCTTGATGACAGGAATGCTGTAACTGTTCAGTGTGTTTTCAAATACCCTTACCCTTTGGAAGCCCCAGCTGTTGTAGTTCATTTGATAATGAGTCACCGTCTACATTGTACTTGGCAGCAGAAGACAAAATAAACGATAAAGCTGCTATACTTCCCTTGATGTCACCAACCTCTGTAAAGACAGACAGGTGATTAAACTACCTTAACCTGAATCATGTTCTGGCAACAAAGATGCAGCATAGTCTAGTTTTATTAGTATAAAAGACTTTGAAGTCAGCTGGTGAAACAAAATATGTCTGAAAATATATACGTCACTTCACATACTAGTATACAACTCTATCACATTTTAACCATTTTCTAGAAACTGAATCCAGGGATAAATTTTTTTTTAATATTTTAAAAAGATATTATACACATACAAAGACACAGACAAAACACATAATACATAGAGGCATATATATATAACTACAATCCAAGATCACAAGAGCACCGCAAACGTGCATAATACACCAGTCGTATATCTGGTGACCTCCGACCTCATTGAATATGAGTGAATTTTTAAGAGAATGTAAATCAGGTGAGAAAGACTAGTGGTTAATATGTTTTATGAGTTTCATTAAAATACACAGGATTTTTGTTTAGCTACAAAGGTGCCTCCAAAGTGAAGTGACCTCTGACCCCATCAGATTTCACTGGAATTCAAATATAGGCAAGATATATTATTGATTAATATATCTGATGAGTTTATCAAAATCCTTCATATTCTTCATAAGTTATCGCAGTGACACCACAAAGCAGCGGAGTGACCCATGACCTTATTAAATATGTGTGGACATTGCTCATAATCAAACTTGGGCGAGATAATCTGTTGGTAAGTACTTATGGTGAGTTCCGCTAAAATCCATCAAAGCCCTGCTAAGTTATCGGAGCAACACTAAAAGTTAACAGACGGACAGATGGTAGGTATACCATAATACTCAAGTCATATGTCGGCATCTAATAAAGGATACCTATGAAAGGGAACCCAGGGATAATGCCATTTAATTATTTTCAGCAGCTGAAAACAGATTTAAATATGGTTACCTTTAATATCACCCAATGAGGAGCAAAGGAAGGGCAATGACACTTAGATTTGAATAAGAAAATAATGAAAATAAAAAACAGATGGTGCAAGGAGCTAGAGGCTGTGTCTGACTATTAACTGCCCAAGCTTAAAACTCACCAAATTTGGCATCAGCAGTCAGCTTGTTAACTTTCTCATACTACAAAAATATAAAGTAAATTCATAACAAGGCTGGGATAATTTCTGTCAATATAACATGCACCTTCAAGGATTTTGAAATGTCTCTTATATACAAACTGTGCAATTAGATGGAAAATATCAGGAAAATTGACCAAAGATAATATCAAGGAAAACACCTCAGTGAAGCTTGTTGTCATTTGTGTATATGTGCACATGATACTAGAATTATGTGAAACAACATATCATATTTTGAACATATGGAATCAATGTAAGGCACCAAAAACTCAACATAGTTTCTCCAAGTTGAACTTGAACAGCATTGACAGTATGATAATTTTTAGGAGATTGATATACATTGATATATGTCTCTCTCTCTCACAACTTTTACCTCAAATGATCATTTAAGTTTACTTTATGGAAAAAAAGTTGTATATTTTCAAGAGAAATACATGGTACTTACATCTATTGTTCCTCCTAACAAATCTTTTAGCACTTGTGCACATAAAAGTTTCATCTTGATTGATGTCTGAAGTTGTTTAAAACATCAAAAATACAGAATTACCGTTAAGAACATGGAAAACAGTAAACTTTTCTGACACTCAGTCTGTACATGTGATTTCAACCATTATTATTACAGGAAATCAAGAAGGTTGTAATTGTATTTTAATTATTCAAACAAAGTAATATTTTTTTAAAGATCATTATAATAACAGGTTATCATTTAAAAGAAAACTAATTTTAAAATATCGAAAAGTCTTATAAAATATCAGAGGTTAAACAATCAAAATATTCATGCATGGATTTAATCAATTAATAGTTATACACATTAGGGTGCTCTCCAATTAAAAATAAATATATCATGATATACAAGAATAATATCATATTATTCCTTCAGAGAATATCAATAAACTTACAATCTTGGACAATGTAGTAATTTCTGCTAACACCCAATCTGGGCAATCCAAATCTCCACAGAACCGGAATCGCTGAAATGACAATGTTTGTCTGTAAGTGTTATGACTGGTATGACTGTGATCTGTGGTGTTCATTTCTTTCCTTGACATAAATGTCACTAACTGCACCTGTATTTCCTAAATTTGCCAGATTTGATAACAATTACGAGATTTATGACCAACCTCTGTCTCAATTTAGCTAGAATATAAAATAGTTTAAACAATATTACTGTACCTTAGGATTATCACAACATGTATCACTACATATCAACATCATAAATCAGTATTCATGGGAAATTGATGCATGCTATTCAGATAGGTTCATCACTTATATATGGCCAGTAAAACAGTTGCAAGCGGGAAGAAAATGGGGTTAAATTTGTAACATTATCAGTTCAAGTTTACATACCTTGACTTCATGAACTACAGTAAGATAATAGAACTCTGACACTGCTTACTGCCGTAATGTGTGTATTTTTATGCTGTGGGAAAAATATTTTTTATGGCCAGTAATTATGGAGAAATTTGTAATTAGCATTAGTATTTAATTCTTTTTTTTAATGAATTTTCTTTGCTGAATGTGAATAACTTCAGTCTATTTAACTTAATGCTGTAAACTAAATGTTTAAACTGCCCTTCAATCATTTGACTATGTATTTTTTTCAGAACTACAAATTGTGCCAACAGTAATGACCATCTTTAGTTCCTAATATTTGTTTATATTTATATGATGGTCTTTCCCTTGGGTGAAAGTGCTTTAGCAGATTTATTGATGTAGTCCAATGGTGAAATTAAATTGATCCACTGACTCAGCTGAGACAGCTTTGTCCTCCGCTTGGTTCCTATCTACGATTGTTCTTGTGAAGGAGAAATGTTTATGCAAGTCTGATTTACTTGCTGGCATTAAAAAAAACAATTTGAGTAATTGGTAGACTGATGATTGATGTTTCCATGATCCAACATTTTTTTAACTTTTTAAGTCTCACTGGTCTACATTGTTAATGTGTTGTTAAATATGTTTCTGAGGAAATAGCCAGTACTAGCCTTCACCCACTTGGTTTGAACAATATTTATTGCAAAATAGCAAGAGGGTTTTGTAACAGGGCACATCCCTATATTAATTCTTCTCCTCTTCCCCTTACCCACTTCATACCAGGCAAATTTGTTTCTTCATGATTCAAGCTTTAGTCTTTCTAACAGTTGAGTTAAACTTCAAAGTTATCTTGAATGGAAATCACCAGCAATAAAACAGGCAGCAAGATACTTTATCCAATCAATCTTGTCAATATCAATCTGAAGGTATGGGTTCCATAGCAACGCATTCCAGAGAGGATCTGATGAGCATGAGTTATGCATTCTGTTTGTATAGAGTGGGGCAATATTTTGAAGGGGCCTATTCCGATATCTGATGTCTATTAAAACAATTCCTTGAACCTTTTATTATAAAAAATAAACCGGAAAACCCAAAAAATACTGCACACAGGCTGTTCCTTTTGTTTATATCCACTTGTTTATATTACTTTATAATGTGGGGGGGGAGGGGGGTGGT
Source organism: Sipunculus nudus (assembly GCA_026874595.1). Taxonomy (NCBI): domain Eukaryota; kingdom Metazoa; phylum Annelida; class Sipuncula; order Golfingiida; family Sipunculidae; genus Sipunculus; species Sipunculus nudus. The sequence continues at coordinate 47,586,845 of CM049309.1, forward strand.
CCACTATAATATTCAAAACACATTCAACAAGGAGATCTGGATTAAAGTCAGATGGACTAGATTTTGCAAAGAATGTTTTACAACTAGTGACCGTTCTACTTCCATACATATGCAACCAACCAGCCTGGGTTATGTTTATAACATGTGGGGGGCATGCCAAATCCAAAAACATTCAGCAAGGACATCTGATCTGATGGCAGGTCTGACAAACCAGGGTTTTACAAATGGCAACTTGCAACTACTGATCTTTAAATTCTGCAAATATGCAACCATCCACCTTCAGATACATGTTTTTACGGATTCAAAGTAAAAATGGGCACATGAACTGTGTTTACTACAGTTAATGCTTGTAGATAAACAAGGCCATACATCTGTCACAAGAGGCATTATAAGAACGTTTTAATTGCCTTGAATTAACCACACTTCATTATTATGTACGCAAAGTAAGTCAGAATTCACATAAATTCTAGAGATAAGGCAGGTGAATAGCTGGTTTTAATTCTTGTAGTTGTAACAATGTTAGTTGTCAACCAAATCTATTGGCTTCAATTGTGAATAACATAAAAAAAACAGGTAGCTTTGTAAATGTGGAATAATCCTGTGAAAGGTTGTTCTGATCTCTATGTATTCAGATACCCACCATTTTAACTTGATGTGGTGTGACACAAGATTTGTAGTGTGTTGGTTTCAGATGTCACAAGGCAAGACGACTGGGAGGCGGAACATAAACACCGCTTATAACATTGAAAAATGTCACTCCTTTTTTACACCTATGTTTGATATAAATGAAAAGTAATAGATCCAAACTATTTGCCACTCAAATGATTCTACATTTTGCTTGCACTTGTGGTTGGACTACAGCAAAGTGATAAAATGTTTATGTCTTATTATTTAAATTAATAATTAAGCGGCCTTTTCGTAACGGCGGTATATTTTGCCGTTTTTCATAGCAGACGTGTATGGATGCCTGTCAACTGTCAACTTGCAAACAGACAGATTTGTAAATATAACTGGTTAAATATTCCCAAATTATAAGTTTTTAAGCGAACATTTTCACGTTAGTCAAAGTGAAAGTATGCTGAGCATCACAAAATGTTGTCAGACGGCATGGAGCGAGGTTTGTTTGAAGGTGAACATGGCAGTGGTGTTTCTGGATGATGCCTGTGCTGAAACCCTGCACTGGAACGGTGGAGCTGCCTCCCTGCTGAATGCTGGAGCTACAGATATCAAACAGTTTTCTTCCTTCGAGGTATATTAATCATAATCAATATAATTAACTCCCTTATGACAGTTGTATTCACAAAACTGTAGGTTTAAGATATTTGATGCTTATGACATTTTTTTTTTCAAATATTGCATTTAGGAGAAAGTGCAAATTTGGGGCTCTTGACTGGTGGCGCTGCCTACTATGAGTTTCATCTGGCGTCCATCTGCAGATTTGATTTTGGTGATAATTGCATATCTCAGGAGTTGTTTAATGTAATGTCCGAATAATGCATGTCCATCCATCTTATATAACTTTCTCATACACTAGACAGGTGATGCCACCTAAAATCCCTATTTGTAAAATACATAAATGCATTTATCTCAGCAGAGGTTTGGCGTAACAGCCATTTTTTATGGCCATGGATCTAGCATGATCTTGTACACATATCTTGTCATGCACAATAATTTTTAGCGAACCTGTGAGCTTATGCGATGGTGCAGCGTCGTCCATCGTACGTCGTGCATCATGGGTCATGCATTGTGCGTCATCTGTAGGTTAACCATAGCTATCTCAAAAATGGCAGGAGCAAGCATCACCAAATTTTTTGCAAATAACCAGTCATCTGAAAAACTCTATCGGATTTTGTTTATTTTTTTTCTTTCTAACTGCATTTTCTTAGTTTTAATAGGGAAAAGCTGAAAAAGCTTTAAAAATCATCTTCTCTGAAATTGTCCAGCCAAATTGTCCAATATATCACAGAAATGATCCCTGGAACAATCTCTCTTAAGTTTGTTCGAATGGTTCCAGTTCGGAGATTTTTGGCCGAGTTACAGGAGGTTGAACTTAGTCATCTGTCCAAAAAAGCACACTAAAATTAAAATCTCAGAAATGGCTAGAGCTATTATCAGCAAATTTTATACCAATGTTTGTAACATATGTCATATCTGAAATTGAGGTATTGGTGGCGCCACCTACATTGATCTGTTTTTTACAAGCTAAAATGTAATTTTAAACTCTTCTAGCTTATACACTGATTTACGATGAAACTGTTAAGCTGATTGGTTTAAACTTAACAAGAAGTATTCTATGGTAGGGTTCTGCTAGTTTTATAAGAATAGATTTGGTAAATACAGCTTTAAAAAAGCATTGTAGCCAATTGAAAAAGGCTTTCTGTGTTTGAAAACAGATTTGACAACATGCTGAGTTTCAGCAGCCAAGTCAAGAGGTCACTCAGTACAACCAGGTGGGGTCCAGACATCAACATGGCAACTGACCTGGCTCTGGCGGGTGTCTAGACAATGTGTCTAGATGTCTAGACACAGCGTCTAGAGGTCTAGGCACAATGTCTAGACGCAGAATTCCCAAATTATTGGAACTATATCTTTCAGCTGTTAGAAAAAAAATTGGTTTGCATTTTTAGCAAATCTGTGAGCTTATGCAATGGTGTGGCGTCATCCGTCATGCGTCATAGCTATCTCAAAAAGGGCAGGAGCTAGCATCAACAATTTTTTTTGCAAAAGATTTGTCATCTAAAAAATTATTGTTTTTTTTAGCGAAGCTGTGAGCTTATGCAATGTTGCTGCATCATCCATCGTGCCTCAGTGCGTCGTGCGTCGTCTCTAGTTAACCATACCTATCTCAAAAGTGGCAGGAGCTAGCATCACCAAATTTTTTGCAAATTATCAGTCATCAGTCATCATTTGTTTATTTTTTTTCTAACTGCATTTTCTTAGATTTTTGCACAGCGTCCATCTGTTCATCTGCCTTGGGATAAAAACACTCATATCTCTGCATTAGTTGGACTTATTGACCTGAAATTTTGTATATGTATACATCTTGGACAGCTTTCTTGATTTTATGACAGGTGGCGCCACCTACATCATGTTTAAGGTGCAGACTTCCAAGCTCATATCTCGGGAACCGTTTGACCAGTTGTGCCAAAATTTTGCATGTGTATAGATCTCCCATAGCTCTTTATTATACGCAAAACCGGTGTCGCCACCTGCAACCATTTTTGCACAGCGTCCATCTGTTCATCTGCCTTGGGATAAAATCACTCCTATCTCGGCAGTGGTTTGACTTATCCACCTGAAATTTTGCAGGTTTATACATCCTTGATAGCTTTCTTGATTTAAGGCAGGTGGCGCCACCGACATTCACATTAACGCTGCAGACATCCAAGCTCATATCTCTGGAACCATTTGACCAATTGGGCAAAAATTTTAGATGTTTATAGATCTCACATAGCTCTTAATCATACACAAAAGTGGTGGCGCCACCTGCCACCATTTTTGCACATCATCCGTTTTTTTGTCTGCCTTTGGCTAAAATCACTCATATCTCAGTAGTGGTATGACTTGTCTGCCTAAAATTTTGCATGTTTATACGTCTTGGACAGCTTTCTGGATTTTTTTGGTAGGTGGCACAACTGACATACACATTTCAGCTGCAGACATCCAGGCTGTTATGCAAATCACCTCACCCTATTTCCCCATGCCACTCAATCCATGCCTCACTTCACCCATCCCACTTTGATTTTAGCCGATACAAGTAGTCACTTGTTGACTACCCGTATTCTAGATTTTGTGTTGTGTGCACCCATGCTAGAATTTCAGCAGTGATGTTTGTTTAATTGTTTCATGTTCTAAGTGTTTAGTACTTGCATTGTTCATATACATGTTACACATGTTCTTGAAAAGTAATGGTCCAGCATTGAAGCATTATACCTGGTGTAATCTCATTGCACAGGTTCCCATTAGGCCTGTAGGCCTTGTTTTAGTTTCATCCATCCATGCACCTTGAGATACTGGGGTATCTGTGATGCCACAAATTTCAAGGGCTGTTAGATTAGGAGAGATTCCATACTTTACTCTATCCAGTCCTTTGTGATTTGGTGGACCTGTAGTCGCTTGTCAAATGCCCATATTCTAGTACAGATTGTCAGTCTGGATGTTTGTACCTCTTACCATAGCAGAAACAGTGTGTGGTAGTGTTCAAGATATACTAAACTTGCGGAATGCACAACAGTTTGTGCCTATACCTTTGACAGAATCCATACCTGAAGCAGTGCAGTTCATTGCAACTTTTCATCATACTTGATTCACCTTCACTTTCATTTGTATGTACATGTTCTCTCCAATAGGTGTCTCTCTAAATAAAGATCATACAGGGATGATATCTGGTGGATACATGGACAATTATTGTCCGGGGGACTTTGATTTGGGTTTGTTTGTCTGTCCCTCTTCTGTCTGTCTGTCTGTCTGTCTGTCTGTCAGGTTTTTGTGTCAGTGGAATAATTTTCCTAAATATTATCTGAATTCATTCAAATTTTTTCTCATGCTTAACTTTGTTGGGATTGGTTTTGGAGTGTCTGTCTCACAAGATAATAATAAATATGATATTTAATTTCTGATATGATGAATTAGCACATTTAGTTTTGCTAATCACCAACAGGTGTCGCTAGTGGTGGACATAAAATTACTTGAATTTTTGCAGTTACTGCCAGGTGCTGCCATCTGTTGAGTGTGGTTAAAATTATTTGCACTTAGTCACCACTTGAAGGGGAAGCTAGACCTGGGTAGGTCCCTATAATTTGGTCTGTTTCTGATTTTATATAAATATACCCCAAGTAAAAGCAACCCCTATTCTGTTACTCTGTTGACCCTATGTCCAGCTGCCCTGTTGCTGTCATGACCAGTTCCAGTACTTTACAATTATCACTACAGGTAGCATCTGTGTGCTCAATAGGAGGATTCTCATCTAGTCCTTACCCCTTAGTGATAGTTGGGCCCCCTGGAGAAAGAAAGTAAACTATTTGCACCCCACAGAAGAAGCCAGTACATGAATTATAAAATGATCACTGAACATTAATAAATGTGATAAAAAAATGAAAATAAAATTATTCCTCGACCTGTTGCAGGTCTAGGTGGAAGTAGGGGACATTAATTCCTTTACTTTGCTTGTTTTATTCTTATCCCGCATCCCTCTAAAACTGTGACCAAACAGGTCACCATAATTTTTATAAAATCTTATTTTGCTGACACAAATGCTGTTTACCTAGGGTTTGCTACTCATAACTGTATCTCATATATCCATTTAAGAAGTGTCCAAAATGTCAGTCACATATAATCATAAAAATATTATTGTATCTGCCAAAACAAAGTTTTGCTGATACTATGTTTTTGACCGGGTTCCGCCGCCGTTGCGTTCGATTCCGGAGAACTCCTCTGAGACTACTGGACTGATTTTTCCGAAACTTACACCAATTATCAGGTCACATGTGAACTGGTGCCTAACCTATTGGCTTGACCTCTGACCTTTCCTCTCTGCCCAGCGTCCATTTTGGTCTATTTCCACATATAAACCCACCGTTTGACTGATCAGGAAAAAAATTTTGTTCAAATGTAGCCCTTGGTAAGCTTTATAACATACCCAAAAAATGGTGGCGCCACATGCAACTATTTTTGCGCAGTGTCAATCTGTTCATCTGCCTTGGGCTAAAATCACTCATATCTCTGGAATGTTTTGACTAATTCACCTGAAATTTGGCATGCTTATACATCCTGGATAGGTTTCTTTATTTTATGACAGGTGGCGCCACATACATTCACGTTCACACTGCAGACATCTAAGCTCATATCTCGGTGTTAAATTTGGCCAAAATAAACTTTATCATACATAAAACTGGTGGCGCCACCTGCTATCATTTTTGCACAGCATCCGTCTGTTTGTCTGCCGTGGGATAATACCACTCTTATCTCAGTAGTGGTTCGACATATCTGCCTAAAATTTTGCAGTTTTATACATCCTGGACAGCTTTCTTGATTTTATGACAGGTGGCACCACCTACATTCATGTTCACACTGCAGACATCCAAGCTCATATCTCAGGAACTGTTTGACCGATTGGGCCAAAATTTTACATGTGTATAGATCTCACATAACTCTGGAGGAGACAGCTGCAACCATTTTTGCACAGCGTCCATCTGTTTTTCTGAAGGGGCTAAAATCACTCACATCTCTGTAGTGGTTTGACATATTTGCCTAAAATTTTGCAGTTTTATACATCCTGGACAACTTTCTTGATTTTATAACAGATGGCGCCACCTACATTCTAGTTTATGCTGCAAACATCCAAGCTCATATCTCAGGAACCATTTGGCCGATTGGGCCAAAATTTTGCAAGTGTATAGATCTCACATAGCTCTTTGTCATACGCAAAACTGGTGGCACCACCTCAATCATTTTTGCACAAGTCCTGTTTGTCTGCTGTGGAATAAAATCACTCATATACATGTAGTGGTTTGACTTTTCTGCCTAAAATTTTGCACATGTATACAACTTGGACAGCTTTCTGGATTTGTGGTAGGTGGCACAACCTGCATACACACTTTGTCTGCAGACATCCATGCTAATATGCAACATACCTCACTCTATTTCCTCTTGCCACTCAATCCATGCCTCACTTCACCCATCCTTGATTTTGGTGGATACACGTAGTTGCTTCTCGACTACCGGTATTCTATTTTTTCCAATTCTATTACTATTAGAGAACAGTAATATATAATCATCAGAGTTATATATGAACAGTGATATAAGAATCATCAGAGTTATATATGAACAGGTAAAAATGTTTTGAATTAATTAGATTTTAAATACAACTTCTGTATATCATGTAACTGTTGTCTTACCTTATCTTTTAGAGTGGACGTCACACTCAACGCAAAGCTGTGTTCCTGTTGAGTAGCCCTTTAGTGGGGCTGACAGCTGACATCACACGAGATATCCTACAGGCAAGCAGCTTTCAATATGTTATTGTCATCTCCAGCCTTAGTCCAGCCATGCACAGCAAAGTGATGTTTGGCTCCCATGAGGAAGAAGCTCGGGCCATCCATCAATTTGAAGATCAACTTCTCGAGTACATGGGCAACATGGTAATACTTTTTACCTTCTTTGTGGTAATTTTGAATGTTACCAAAACTTTACCAGATAGTTGTAGTAATGTAAGAATGAGTGCCTGTACTTACTGAAAGCACCGTCATAGGTAAGTACTGTTATTAAGGTTGTATTATTTAATGTCATTGCTACATCTAGTTTCATCAGATCACAAACAATGGTTGCCAAATGCAGCCTCCATACCCAGTCATGCAGTATATATTGAAACTTACAAGATGGAAAGTTGACCGATACACCATTTATATACTGACAATCTCATGGTGCCATTATACCTTGATTGTTCATGCATATATTTACAAATAACATGTCAGGAATGGCACAGAGTGCCAAATAGTGATATGATGTATAATGTTTTTTATTTCAGCTGACTATAAGTTATCTGAGCTATAGTCGTGGTCCATTGTCCGTCCGTTCGTCCGTCTGTAGATGTGGCACGTTTTGAAACCGTTAGACCTAGGGATCCAAAATTCAGCATAATGTTAGATGTCCCCAAGATCTCCTACCAAGCCGAAAACAGGGTCTTTGCGACTTCGTTCCTTTGAGAAAATTAAGGAAAAGCCTCAATTTTTTTATTAAAAACCTATTTTCACATATTAGGACTGCCTAATATCAAAACCACTTATCTGTTTTTCATAATATTTACCAGGAGTATTCTCCTATGTATTTACTATATACATGCCAGAAATTAACACTTTAAAGAGTAATTTCAATAAGTTATGGGCTTGAACATATTGGACTATGTAAAAAAATCAGGAAAAATATTTGCTCACTTAACATTAAAATTATTGAAGCTAGAGACTTTTTCCCAAATATATAACTTTGTTTAATTAAGATTCAGTTGTATACCCAAAATTAGAAGTGAATTTTGTAAAGTATTTAAGTTATTAGCATAAAAATAAAATCAGTACCTTGAATTTTGCCCAACTTTGAACATGTCACATTTTTATCCTGTGAGTACTGTTGATTTAATTTTCACACCATGTAAATATACATATTTAATTTGTTTAAATCTGAAATTTGAAAATAAAAGCTTGAAAATTAGGCTAGTTATTGAATTTTTTCTTGAGGCAATATTGCAGTCACTTCTTTGTCAAAAAGCAGGCTACTCACTCCTGGTCACTGGAAGTCAGCTATGCCAGGGTTCCTGATTTGTTACAGTCACTGAAGGAGATCCCCTGGTTGAGGTGTACAGTTATTCTCATATAAGCCCCCCCCCCCCCCCCCCAACTCCGCCAACCCTCCCCACCAAGTGTTATGCAGTAATTGTAATTGTTTGCACTGTATTTCCTTAATTGTAATGCTGTTTCCACTCCAATATACAAAACTTCCCTTGAAAAAGAAATCAAGGAGTAATCCAGAAGATGCCAGTGTTGTGTAAATGTAGTATTTTTAAAGAAATCAATTTTCTTTTAAGTGATTTTAATAAATTAAAATTTAATTAAACCCAACAGTATGCATTAATTAATAAAATATGAAGCAATTTATGGATAAATAAAGGCACAATTTAAAATTAGGAAATCTGGATTAAGTAATTGATATTTATTGTTTTGCAAATTTAAAAGTATATGTTTGTGGTAAAAAATAAATATACATTTGTATGCATGATGTGGTGTTATCTGATTGAGATTTATGATGATGCAATTTAGAATTATGAATCAACTTTTATATTCAGATATATATATTTTATTGGAAATTAATAGAAATATACACTTAAAATAAATAAAATGATGTGATAATAAAATGAGGATCTAATACAAACATTTGTTCATTATTTTCCTGCCTCAGCAGAATTGAAGATCAGGCTTTGTTTGCCATGTATGTATATGCAGTAGTGTTGTACATCCCTCCATCCAACCCCCCCCCCCCCCTCCCCCACTGCCATTTATTCCTTTACACCTGTGCACTGGGACATTTTTAATAAAAAAATAATTGGATTAGAAAAAATTAAGATCAAATTGAAACATATTCTTTTCTTCAGGAGAATGGAACATAAAGTGATCAGTTCTGTCTGTACATCATCTCGCTGTTATCATTAAATATATATTAATTATGAGATTTTTCCTATTAGCACTGTTGAAATAACTTTCAAATGCTGTATGTGTATGAATTTAAGCCATTAAAGTCTGAAATTTGAAAGCAACATATATATTCAGTTATTTGATATTGCAGATGTAAAACTTTAATCCCATTGACCCCCCCCCCCCCCCCCACACACCACCACCACCCCCAAGTCCTTGCATCTGTGGACTGTGGACATCAGTTTTACAGTAGAGCACATATTTCCGAAAGTGTCAGGGGACAAGCTTTTCTTTTGGAAAAACAAATTTTCAGAAATTCGGTCGAGGGTCTGGGGCCAATTTTGTACGACAGTTAATGATTAACTTAACACTATATTACTGAGAGAACCCCATGACCATGTCCGTTACACCGCTCAGGCAATAACTAGGGTTTCTACGCCGCAGTTTTGCCTCTTCGGGTACCCCCCCTCTTTGCACTGAGGTCACCAGAACTAACACGCCAGCCAGCCAGGTCCGGCCCGCCCTCGCTGACCGACCACCACCGGGGAATCCCCCAAGTAAACCCGGGAGCCTGAGCCTAGCAACCAGCCAGTAATGTCCGAGCGTCACCGGCCTACCCCTGGACTACCGTGAGTCCTGCCCTGAGCCTTGTCTGAGAGAACCCCGTGTTTCTTTTCGTAATTTATGACCTGATCTTATAAAAATATTGGATTCATTGCGTGTTTCTTTTCGTAATTTATGACCTGATCTTATAAAAATATTGGATTCATTGCAGAGTTTGATAGGTAAAACCCATTTTAACCTGTTTTTAGAATACTTTTTTCCAACAAATTCACGATAGGGAAAGGTCAAATGATATTGCAATCATTGTAGCTTGGTTAGCTTCTTTAACAGCCCACAGACAGCACCAGTGCGGCACACACATAAGGCATTCCGTATTCTTTTCTCTGGCATTGACATCAAGACAATCGGTGTTCTTCTTGACAGTAAAATTTAAATGATGAATAAGCTGAATTACGGCGAGTTTAAGTAAGTGACACACTTGCTCTCTCAGAATGAATTGTATGGCCAGGCCCGCGTGCTATGGCTTCGCATCTAAACCTATGCTTGTGCACAAGCGATGGGCCAATGATACCTCACTAATACTCTTGCTAAGGGTATTTTGCAACTAGCTGTAGTTATCACACCTTTTCCCCAGCGACAGGATCAGCCTATAACTAATTAATAAGGGTCACCACTCAGCTTAACCTCCTGACTGCAGGCCTTTGTGACTCGTAATTACAAAAATTCATTTGAGGTGTTTATATGCTTGAAAAATATTTCTGAAATACGAATAAATTTTCGGTTCCCCATTTTAAATTTTGGAAAAACAAATTTTTGGAAATTTGGTTTTCAGAAATACAGCCCTCTACTGTGTTTCAACTGTATACGTTTTATAAAATAAAAAGATGCATATATCTAATAGTATATATATTATAAAAAAATTGGTCCAATTGAACAAATGTGTAAACTACTGAACTGTCAGAAATTTATCAAGAAGCCAACCAATGATCATGGTAATAATATACATCTTATGGTCACAGACAGCTCACATGCTTCAATATTAACATTAGTAAATGCATGGTTTGGTCACAAAATATTATTTGCAACAATTTCTTACTCATCAATACAAACCAATCATGTCAACCAGCCATGGCCTATATTACCTTTTCCTCTTAAACTTTATCTCCATTTGATATTCTTTTAGAATTTTACCTTCAAGGTCAACTTCAGTTTAGCACGGTAACCTATGGGTCCCTTGTTATGTATTATTTTCATTTTGCAAATTATTATTATATATGATAAAGTTTTATGAATGTTTTCCATTTTATTTAGAATTATACAGCAGAGGTGATATACAAGCCCCTGGTATGTGCTCCTGTCTCACCACAGCTGTTTGTTCTGCCAGCACACAGTGAATTGTTCCCACTGCTACCTACAGATCTACAGGCCCTGCTGAAGAAGAACCTTGGAAAGGTAAGACATAAGTTATGTCAAAATACTTTCAAAGGAATATTTACCCAAAATAATCACCTGATTTAGATTTGCATCTCTGCACGTGCAGGAAAGATCCAGGAACTTGGAACAGGAGGGGTTTACTGTTAAGATTTACTGTGACACAGTGAAAAAAATCCCTAAAAGATGTTCCTAAGATGAGGGGGGCGGGGAAACTGCAAACAAATATAATTTCTCAAAGTAAGGGGGAGGTTTAACCCCTAACCCACTCTCCTTTGGATCTGCTTCTGATGTATATAACAACTAAAGTGTTTTGCTTTATTTTTTAATTACAAGAATGTTTTAAAATGATATTACCAATATAAAGTGTCTGTTTTTCATGGTTTGTTATTTGATCATATGTAAATTGGCTACAGTATTTTTTTTCAAATGGCAGGATCTATATTTTATCAGCATTTTCCATGTCATGATATCTTAATATGAATAGAAAATTCAAATATAAGTGTAATTATAGTGAGGGGAACAAATAGTTGTTTTATCTGAACTGAAGATCAGATACACTGCAGGTCCAGAACAGTTGCAGCACTGCCAAGTCTGCTGCCTCAGTGGACAATCCTTTCAAGCAAGATAACTCAAATATTTTATGCATTTCCCTGATATCTTACATGTACATAGATCAGAGATCATATTCTTTTTTAATTATGGTCATGGCCTTCTCTTTGAAAGTGACCTTGATCTTGAATTGATCCATTTTCAGTCAAATTGATCAGCTTTTCAGGAATGGTTTCAGCAAATGTTCTCAATAATTTGTCTCCATTGATCCAATTCAGGTGTCCCGTTTGTTAAATGGATGCACCATGTACACTTACCTTTTTTTACACAATTTTAACTGAACTTTAAAAAAGGTTGTTTGATAACTCCAAAAAATAACATTCTTTAGCATGTCCAAATATAGGGTCACACTAGAAAGCCTCTAAACAAACATTTTATCAGCTTAATACTAAAGATCAGATTTCTCAGGAATGGCTTCCAAATTTGTAATGTTAATCTATCTTTGGTCACTTTTGCCATTGCAACTGTTATTATTACAAGACCTACTACTCATTTTATTCATCATAATACCTCTGGAATGGCTTAGTTTTGGTTTTTAGCTCAGCTGACTGTAAGTCATCTGAGCTATAGCGATCACTTTTTGTCCGTCGTCCGTCTGTCCGTCCGTCTGTCCGTTAACCTGGCACAAATCGTAACCGCTGGACCTAGATTCTTGTAACTTTTCATTCTGAGAGGTCCATGAAAAATCTCCTTGGAAACCAAAAATTAGGTCTCTGTTACCCATATCCTTCGAGCTATGGGGCCACAAAGTACCTCCCCAGAATATTCAAAAATTTCATACAAAAACTTCAATATCTCATTAACTACATCACTGATGGTCATGATTTTTTGCATACATATTGATCATGAGAAGTTTCATCACTTCCTGCAGACTGGTGGCACCACCTGTATTTTACGATTTTTTACAAATTTTTTTCTTTATTTTTGAGACCTTTAAAAATGTGAACATCTGTTTACAGGGCATAAATCGTAAAGACTGGACCTAGAATCTTTATTCTTGACACACTGAGAGACCTATGAAAAGTCTCCATGGAAACCAGAAATTAGGTCTCTGTTACCCATATCCTTCGAGCTATGGGGCCCATAAGTACCCCCCCCCCCCCAGAATAGTCAAAAATTTCATACAAAAACTTCAATATCTCATTAACTACCTCACTGATGGCCATGATTTTTTGCATACATATTGATCATGAGAAGTTTCATCACTTCCCGCAGACTGGTTGCGCCACCTGTATTTTTCAATTTTTATGAATTTTTTTCTCTATTTTTGAGACCTTTAAAAATGTGAACATCTGTTAACAGGGCACAAATCCTAAAGACTGGACCTAGAATCTTTATTCTTGGCACACTGAGAGACCTATGAAAAGTCTCCATGGAAACGAGAAATTAGGTCTCTGTTACCCATATCCTTCAAGCTATTGGGCCCCAAGGTACCCCCCCCCCCAGAATAGTCAAAAATTTCATATAAAACTTTCAATATCTCATTAACTACATCACTGATGTTCATTATTTTTTGCATACATATTGATCATGAGATGTTTCATCAGTGGCTGCAGTCTGGTGGCGCCACCTGTATTTTTCATTTTTTACGAATTTTTTCTCTATTTTTGAGACCTTTAAAACTGTGCATCTGTCAACAGGGCACAAATTGTAAAGACTGGACCTAGAATCTTCATTCCTCACACAGTGGGAGACCTATGAAAAGTCTTCATGGAAACCTGAAATAAGGTCTCTGTTACCCATATCCTTTGAGCTGTGGGGCTCCCATTTACCCCCCCAGAATAATGAAAAATTTGATAAAAACAAACTGCAACATCTCAATAACTACAAAACTGATGGTCATGATTTTTGGCATATATATTGATCAAGAGGTGTTCCATCAGTTCCTGCAGACTGGTGATGCCACTTGTATTTTTTCAATTTTTCAATTTTTTTTTCACTATTTTTGACACCTTTAAGGATGTAGTTATCTGTCAACAGGGTACAAATCGTAACGACTGGACCTAGAATCTTCATTCTAGATCCACAGGGAGACTCTTGAAAAGTCTACATGGAAACCTGAAATTAGGTCTCTGTTACCCATATCCTTTGAGCTATGGCACTCCAAAGTACACCTTAGAATAATGGAAAAATTGATACAAAAGCTGAAGTATCTGAACAACTAATACAGAGATCACCATAATTGTTTGTATGGATATTGATTATGGAGTGTTTCATCAGTTCCTGCAGACTGGTGATGCCACCTTTATTTTTCGGGGTTTTTTTACGAATTTTTTTCTCCTTTTTTGAGACCTTTAAAGATATGAACATCTGTTAATGTGGCACAAATTGTAACAACTGGACCTAAAATTTTCATTCTTGTCATGCAAGGAGGCCCATGAAAAGTGTCTGTGGAAACCTGAAATTAGGTCTCTGTTACCCATATCCTTCAAGCTGTAGGACTCGGAAGTATCCCTCAGAATAATGGAAAATTTGATACAAAAGCTGAAGTATCTGAACAACTAATGCAGAGATCACTAGGATTCTTTGCATGGATATTGACCTTTTTTATTAGTTTCTGCAGACTGGTTGAACCACTAGTGGTGGGCCGATCATTGAGTTTTTTCGAAAGTCAATTGGTTTGCTGCCACTTTCAAGCGCTCGATTACGAAAGGCAACTATCGATTACATCATACTCATGATTGTTTTTACCAGAATGTCTTTAAGTTATAGGCAGAAATTACTCTTCCATTTTTTACAACATTCCGCGCTTCATATAGTGAGTCTGTGTTCCCAGATAACCTCTCCTTATATAACTGAGTATAACATGGTAGATGAAAGAACGGAGGACTTATTAAATTCTGTGAACTGGCAGGGAGCTGCAGAATTAGCGGACAGTTTTCTAACGAGATGTTCATTGCAAAATATGGGCGGTATGGCGTTAAAATGCTCCATAATGCTCCAGGTCTATGCCAATTTTGCAAGATTCTCTTAGAAATAATCTCCTCAACTGATGTCAGGTGCCGCTGCGTAATTATATTTTTAGCTTTAAATTACCTATTTTTTAATTTTTACCAAAAGTTATATGGGCCTGTAATTTTTCTGACAGGCCTGTGAAACCAGTATCCATGTCAGCAGTCATCATAATTGATATAAATAAACAAAGTCCTGGTAGTGAAGTTAAAATGATACGCGGTATTCATGAGGGCCAGCAAGTAGATTTCCTGAACTGTGATTTGATTCTTGATTACTATAATTAATTAAAATGAAACTTTGAATAGCATATCTAAGTGATATAAGGAAAATATAAAAAAGTCAAAAACGTCTTTTCGTCAGGTAGAATTACTAAGACTTTCCGGCTGGGTTAAGAGAGTACAGTTTCACAGATAATTGCACATTTCTTTATATTTTTCTGAACCGATTAATAATCGATCATCGATCGGTTTACCCAAACCGATGATGGATAATGAAAAAGGAACCAACTCCCACCACTAGGAACCACCTGTATTTTTTTTTTAAATTTATGCATTTTTTCTCTATTTTTGAGATATATAAATACAGTCACAATCTTGGCCTGTTGGTTTATCTGTTTGATGCTTCAGTTGAATGGGTATATACTACCATTCAGATGATAAAATTTCCTTTGGCAAATCTCTTCCAAGTCAGCTGAGCGTCATGACCCATGGGTCACTTTTTATAATCTTGTGTGCCCATTTTCTTTGTTAGCAGTAGAAGGCATTTC
The DNA here is from genome assembly GCA_026874595.1 of Sipunculus nudus. Classification (NCBI taxonomy): domain Eukaryota; kingdom Metazoa; phylum Annelida; class Sipuncula; order Golfingiida; family Sipunculidae; genus Sipunculus; species Sipunculus nudus. The sequence continues at coordinate 47,602,352 of CM049309.1, forward strand.
TAGGGCCTTGTGTACTATGGCATACCTGGTGCAAGAAATTAAACTTACCAGTCTGTTAATTGTGTATATATATAATACATTTATGATCATGCCTGAGAGTAACTCAGTAACCCTCAGTTTATAAATAAGTACTGAATAAAAATTTCTTCATTATTCATTTGAAACAAAAAGAAATATTTTATTTACAGTAAACATAATCTGAAGATTGTGTGTGTTGCCATGGGGATAATTGGCTTCTGCTGATGAATCCTACATGATATTACTGTTTCCTATTGTATCCCCCCTATCTTGTGTCCCCTGGTGTTGCTGATAGTGCCATCAGCAGGGGGCATAGAAATGGTAAGCATCCATCTGTCTTTCCATCTTGCAGTCCATTTGCCTGCCTGAGATGGCGTGTTAGTGTGATAACTTGAAAACAAATTGATATACCAAACCCACACGGTTGATGCACCATATGAGGGCTAGGTCAAGTAAGAATATGGATGACCCTGCTTAATTGTTCAAGGTCTCAGAGGTGATCTTGCTAAAATAATGTTAACACAATGACTCGAAAAGAATTTGAGGCATAATCACTGTGCCTGAATATATATCCAGGTTTGAATATGGATATCTTTGGGACAGTTTTTAAGAAAAGAGAGGCTCACTTGCTAATTTCTCACAGCAGTCAAAGGTATTATGTATATATTTAATTTATTTTACATAGATTGAATAAACAGTTATAATAACTAATCAGAGTTTAGTTTATGGGTGGGCACTTTGGCCTTGGCCCACCTTTTCTGCTGAAAGGCCCACTGATCTGTCCTTTGATCGGCCCAAAGGCCCACCAGATCCTAGCACAGGAATAAAAATTATGTGATACCCAAACTCAATAGCAAATTACTTTGATAACTCTTACAATCCATCATAAATTTTATAAAAACATAAATCTCAACCCAGTACTTGTACCCATTTTCAATGTGATATGATGTAAGTAGGTTCACTCTGAGTCTCTGGTATTACTTGTATAAATTTGGTTTTAATTAGACAGATTTGTTTTAACATGATAGGAAAAAAGACTGGGTTAATATTTTGATAATATTTGGTTTGGCATTGGTCTTTTTGAGTATCCAGCATAACCCACTCATATAGCAAAAAGGTCCACCATTTTAAGTTTATTGGGCCCATAAGGCCCATTAATTTATAATCCTTAATGAAAAACCTGCTAATGCTAGGCACTCTCCATGGAACAGGACTTGGCTTTGGTAGTCTGTAAAGTTTTCAGAACCTTTTGTCTTGGCTATTTGTATGAGAGGCAAAACAATTCCACAGATCAACTTGTTCCACTTAAAAAAGAAGATCTGGCTCACTATTATGGTCCATTTTAATTTTTGATTTCCACAGTTTTACTTCCTTTTTAAAGCTAATTAAGGCTAATTAGTTAATTACATTGATAAGTTGATTACCTGACCCCTCCTGAATCACTGATATTCTATCTCTCATCTTTTAATGCAAATATTAATAATTCACATTCATTACACAAATTTATTATTTCATTACATACAACACTCATTTAGTGTCCATTTATTTAGCTGGTCTTTAATGAGTTAAAGTGCACTGTTATTTGTATGAAGGACTTTAAACATTAGTGTTTGAATTATGTAAATGATGTAATATACTTCACACTAATGTAATGTACCTCTTCTGATTATTGAAGTTGAACATTGAAACCAAGGATACTAAGATATTGACCAAACTACGCAGCTACTTTGCATGGGCACTTGATGCCCCTAATCATTAACTCATTACCACATTATTGACCTCAGGAAATTGTATGATCATTGTGGTTAAGCTTATATACTACATATAATATATTATAATTTTATTTTTTTATATAAAATAAAATCTCACAGGGAATATACTTCCAAGTGCCATTTCTTACCAGTTTACTCATAATGATTTCATTTATTTTGTAAAAATCAGTATTTTTAAGATATTAGTTTGGTATTAGTTCCTCAAGCACTGTTATGCACATTTGTGAAAAATTGTATATGGTTAGAATGTATCATAGTGAAGTTCAAAGTGTTTATTAGATTAGGGACTTTTTAAACTATATCAAATATCTTGGTTAAAGGACACTACCTCATACCCCTTGTCTTGTTACTGAATTTACTCTGTACTTCTTATTACCATTCTGTTATTGTAGAGTTATTACCAGCATTAACAAACAGTAAAGGATAATTTTAGTAGACTTTATATCAAGATTTTTTTGCTGTTCTTAAAAATTATGAACTTAATATGTGTATTGATTACCAATATGCAAACAGATGTATAAGTTAGGAATAAGGTTTTAATTAAGAATTTTGCATTCACATGAATTCTGTTGATATTTAGGACTAGTGATTATGGTGTAATTACAGCTGTGTCCAATAGAGATTAACTAAGTGGTAGGAATCCTTTGTGAGGGAACACTGGGAGAACAAGTATAGAGAGCTTTGTACTTCACACCTTTCAAGAAGTATAAGACTCCTCAATGGCTAGGGCAGTGTGAAATACAAAACAGCCCTAATGAATGGTCAGAGTTTCTAGAGCCATTGGCCTCTAGCAGTAGATTCACATCTTAATGAAACAACCAGTGATGGGTGCCTGAATAGAGAGCCAAAAGAGAGAAACCTGAAAGTTCCCCATTCTTGGCAGGGATGTCAAAATATTCAACAGTGAGTGACCATTCAGGCAAGGCCTGTGGTTTACAGGTATTATACCTTAACTGTTGATTACACCTGAATTCCCCCAGGAACTCTACTACGGAGAGGGATCAAATGGACCCCATTGTTGTTTGGTGTGGTCACATGCTATAACAGCCTGCAGAATTGCCATTATCAAAGCTAGGGGATTATAGTGGCTTAACATTGTTTGCACAAGGCAAAGGGCAACAATCTAGTGGAGGCACTGGCATCATAGGCTCAGTGAAGGTGGTCAGAGACCCACATAAATATGGGCACATAGCAGGAGGAAACATCATGTAATAAAAAGAGTTTTTTCTAGTCCTAATGGCAGCAAACCTAAATGCTGAAGATTTTGCAAAACTGGATGAGCAGTTTCACAGGACCTGTCGGCAGCTGATTGCGCTTAATCACAATGTCTATGCTCTGAAACTTAAGACGCAAGCTGCAGTGGGCAGCAGGGATGGTAAGCCTGCCACAAACACGAAAGGGGATGGATCGCCAAATATGCAGCAGCAGAGAAGACAGCGCAGACCCAGCTCACCAAAACTGCTGGAACAGGAGATGGCTATGGTTGTACAGATGAGGGATATGGTATACAAGTACTCATGTGTTCAAGCTACTCAGTTAATGAGCAGCAGAGACTAGTGCAGTACTCACTGCTCAACACCAATCTCAGGCTCTCAACTGTGTAGAGCCAACAAAAAACTGCAGATCTGAATTGTGTTCACAAAAACTACAATTGCACACTTTGGTGCAAGATTTAAATTCTAATTTGACTGATAATTGCCATGGAAAAGGTATGACATTCTGTATTTCCATCAAACTTACTTACAATATTGGTTCGTGTTGATCTCTCAAGATGTTTACACATCTGATAGTTATAGATAGTTGTAAACAAGCATGGTGATAAGTACTGCCGCTATTCTGTGATACTGAATGGTCTGTTATCATCATTGTTAATATTGCATGTCATGTGGGCAGATAGTGGGTCATTTCTTATCATTGTCATATAATATTGTTCCAAGTGTATACAGTGCTTCAAAACAATATGTTTACATTTTCCTTTTATTTTATTTTTCAAACATTTGTATATTTTCTCTTGATACAATTCATTGCTAAATGTTTGTATGCATGCCAGATAATAATGTGTCAACCACATTGCATTTCAAATGACAATTTTTTAATCATGGTAATTTAAGATGGGCCAGTGACTTGTTAAAGGCTTTTTTTTGCTTTATAAGGATACCGCTTTTGTTAAACATATCTTGTTGCTTACTGTGTGTGTGTGCTTTATGCATGTTGTGATTTAGAACATTAGCCAGATAATTCATCTTATAAAATATCTGTGAAAGTTTTGTGTTTTCCACTTAAGATACTATGCATGTGTACAGACTGTTATTTTCTTAATATCACTGAAGTTGTTTATTACACTGAATTGTGAATTGAACTTTATTCAAATATATATTATCCTATTTAGTGTTTGAGTATGGTCCATTGATCATATATCTGTAGTGCTGTTCATAATTCAGAGATATCTGAATAGTTTGCAGTGTTTAATTATCTCTAAAACCTGATATGATCAACTGTATATCAGTACATTGGCACTAGTACACCATGGTCTGTTATTTACAAAATCATGGACCAGTACCTGGACATATGCCTTGTTCAAGGACTCTGATATCACAAGACTAAATATCAGTAACCTCCAGTAACACTGAATAATTATGTGTGACACATTATTGCTAATGAGAAGTGACCATCATGTACACAACAGTCACTTGTTTGATGTTGTCGACTGTCTACATAATACATGTCAAGTATCTAAATAGACCACTGATAATGATAACCCTGTATACTGTCCAGTGTAAACCTCTGGTAGTACTAGGTGCCCACACTTACAAGGTGGTGGGCACAATTTTAAATATATCTCAGTGGGTGCTAATAACACATTGTTGGTGTTATTTTCATGTTCAAGCATACTGTGGTTGCCTTTTTGTTCGCGAGGGTTTTAATTTCGCGATATTCGTGAATGGGAAATAATCGCGAAAATGATTCCCTCAGGAATAATCGGCCAATTGAGAATGTCCTTCTTATTTAGTGTAATCAATACTTGTATGGTAATAGGTTAAAACAGAGAGAATTTTTTTAATAAATTACATCTTTGCAGGATTAGGGAAATGTAAGCCTTAAATATGAACTAAACCACCTATGCTGTGTGTGCGGGCCTATCTTTATATAAGAAAATGTCACAAACTCATGACTTATTCTCATTTTATAATACACACAGGTATATGGCTTTGCCAAAGATTTGATATAGTTTCTTGTGAGATCGCGAAAATGAAACCCTCGCAAAACATTAAAAATGGAAAAATCGCAAAATTTCAGCCTCGCGTTCATGGTCAAATGGCTTGAAGTGAATCATAATTTATACATTGTATCCAAATTTATGTATGATTGGTGTTACCTGTATATATTTGGGCTTGAGCCAGCTTTGGTTGGACCATGGATTACATACATGTGTATTAGGGCTGATGATTAGAATAAATGTTAATATTGAATCGATGAATTACATATTTTTTAATTTAAAGAGTCTATGAAATAATTGTAAATAAATCCAAATATGATCTTGGATAATAAGAACTATTGCATTGTCTTGATGGTGCCTAAAATAGTTACTTGTTTCTCCTGCAATTAATTTGCCTTGAAATGTCTTTAGAGACTTCATTATTTCTAACAATGTTTTTTTTGTCCAATACATATTAAGAATAACATAACAGCCTTTTGGTTTGCTGAACAAAAGTTTTTAAAGATTGCATTCTTTTTTGATAAATTCTTATCAGAGCCATTGATAATCGAGCTTATTAGTCATTACAATTATTGCAACCAGGGCTTGTAAAAAATACCTTTTTTTTTAATCAATTTTTTTTAATTTACTTCATTTTAATCAATTTTTATTGATTTAAATCAACTAATGATATATAATTTCCTCAATTTTTATCAACTAAATTAACAGTTGATGTAATACATTATTATGACTGTATTAAAAGTATTTTAGAGATTAATAAGTAGTATATTATAAAGAAAAAATTTTTTTTTATTAAAATGTGACTATTAGGAAACATGATTTCCAACTGGTCATTTCAGACTAACCATGTGCCTTAACCCTATAATATGCTTTCATACTTACCCTTTTTATGAGGAATTATCAAACAAAATTAAATTGAAATAATAAAATCCAGTGGAATATGGTGTTTGAATCAACTGTAAGTCTTCTTTATTTAGTATAAGTTTACAAAAATAATGTGGCATGTTTACCCCATTGCAACATTATTGGTTTGTTCACCACTGCTGGGTCGTTATGCTACCCATTAGGATCTATTAAAATAATTAAGTATATCTTCAATATATATTAACAGTGTATTTACAAAATAATCTAGCATGGAAAATTGACAGGGTAACAGTTCAGTAAATCTGCTTAATAAAACAGCAGAAAAATTTGTAATGACCTGATTAGGAAACTGGCTGCAAAATTGACTTGAATGACAGTGTTAACTTTGAAGTTGTTTTTCATGGTCAGTTATTATACAAAGCTTAAAACAAATAATTTCAGATTATTTTGAATTTTTGTCATAGATGATCTGAAGTTGATGATTTTCCAGCGTTATGTGATCAATAATGCGGTGATATGTATCACAGTTAATCAGTTAACTAAAAAAAAACAATTCTGATGAAGTTTTGTGTTTTTCTTACATTATTTAAATCATGATTCAAATTACAATTTAAATCAAGTGATAAACATTCCCATTCAACCATGTGAACTTGATGAAAACATAGTGGGACTTTGCATGATTTACCCCTGGAACCTTGTTGCATCTTCTTGTCATTCTAGTGAATAAATACCTATAATGGGATATTCAGGAGTCAATACTATGCCTCCACTTCACAATTTAATATCTATATACCATGCTGCCTGTATTTACCTATAACCACTCGAATTAAAACCTGCAGTTTTAAGTAATGGTATTTGCTTTCTTTTCCAACAGCATACAGAAGAACAAGCAGCAACTCCTGAAGATGTGGATTTTACCTTCTTCACCAGAGAATTACAGTTAGCAATGAAGGTACATGTACTTTTATAGATAAATGATTTTGAAAGTTATGAAATTTACCAAAATAAATTACCATTATTTTATATACTTTTATATACTCCTTTTATATTATGCTTTTTTAGTTTATAATATTATATCACATCATTCAGCAGCTTTTGTAATATAACCTCATTCCTTTTAACGTTGTATGGTTTGTAATGACATAAGATCAGTCTGCATTATAGGTTCAATAAACCAGCCAGCGTGGCTCAATGTACAATTAAATTGTCTCCAGGGATAGTTGCATGATTTGAAAAAAAGTCTTAAAATGTTAAAACTGTAGATGGGATATGTTTGTGCCAGTTGATGCCTCTTTTTATATATTTTATCAAAATGGAAAGGCATGTGCCTCTTTTGCTCATCAGCCATTTTTGGCTTTTTTGTCCTTTTATCACTATGCAAAGTTATGTTTCTTTCACCAAGTTCTGAATAGTTTTGCAGATTGCTTGAGATCCTATATTTATATCATAAATAAAGATATTTGAGAATGACCACATTTCTTTCTTGCTTTGTTTAAAGCTACTTGTCTGCAGCTTGAACAGTCTGTTGGAGCTGCTGAGCATCTCTGAGGACTGCTTTGCCCTGGGACACACCAGCCGAATCATTGCAGAGGAACTGGCTGCCTTACAGTGGGCCAAGACTCGCAGGAAGGTGAGACTCAAGGGCCGGATACAGGATTTGAGAACAGGGGGACACAGAGGGAGAGGTTAAGGGGGAGGTGATTTTTCCACCTCATATAGTGTAGAAGCCTTTTAGAAAATTAAGGTTGTAATGGTGTGATCTTACAGCATGATTTTAACCAGATAATGGCTCCTCTTCATAGGTCTCCTAGATCCTACAGTATGATATTAATTACAAAATTATCTTGACCAAGATAAAATACATTAAAAAAATAAGATACAGAAGCCACAATAATAAAAAAGTACCTGACAGTGTGGATGAATTTCATGTGATTACTATCAGCCACCAGTGATGTAGGTGCTAAAATAAATGATCTGCTTATTTTAGTTATTAGATTATAATATTCACCTTTATAATCACTGGTGAAGCGGACCTGCCTTTCTGGTTTGACAGTTAATTTCAGGATGTTGTATGCACATACCTTTATAATTTGAAAAACATAAAGAATGTTTAAAATGTATCTGTAATACAGTAGGCACAGGATATTCTTAAGAGAAGTCAGCCACTTCAACCTCATTCAAGGCCTATAGTAATCCTGTGTATTATTAGGTTACAGTTGGGTTCACAAAGGTATATGCAGAATAATCAAACCTAAACAATATCTTTAGTAGATACTGTTTGTGTTCTGAATAACCATGTGCAGTATGCAAAACTGAAGTTCCCTCTGTTAACCAGTATTTGCTTATTTTTTTCTGGCTGAATAGCCGAATTCCTTTCTTGTTCATTCTGGACAAAGAACACACCATTTACACAGCTTTCATATGATCTCAGATATATTCATTAAATGCTGGTTTGATAGCAATGATTCATTGGTTTACTTTTTACCAGCATTGGAAGTGCAAAGATAGGATCTAAGACATATCAGTTTGATATAACAATTTTTGTTCATGTTGGTAGTCTTGTTTGGCTTATGTTTATAACATTTACAGTCAGCCCAGCACAAAGCCTCCCTGCTGCTGGTGGACAGGACTCTGGACCTGGTTAGTGTAGTCGGTCACCATGGTGAGACCCTTCTGGACCGCATCCTGGCTGTCTTGCCAAGGCTACCTGGTCACCATAGTGATGTGTGTACAAACATGATCCCTCTGTGTTCCGTTCACAAGTAAGACATTTTTTTACACTGCATATCACTGTAACCATTTTGTCAAGTTGTTTTAGGTATCACTAATACTGTATTGTTTCTTTCATCATTTGTTAGTCGCTATTAAATCAATTTCATGCATTCTTCATGAACTGTTCTTTTAAAACCAACTAAAATAATGGAAAGTAATTTTGAGACATTTTGAGGTTTCAAGACATATATGTAAATCTCACTAGCCTTCATAGCCAGAAAAGAACCTTAAGTCTGTTGCTACGTTCAAGATTAAGCTCTGTCAACTGAGCTTTAAAGTAAAGGTGGGCTACCTTTGTTTAAGTCTTTTTTATTAAATGCCTGTCTATTATGGGACATATTAGTATACCCATGGTCTGTCTGTAAGTCTACCTGTTAACATTTAGTGTTGCTGTGATAACTTACTGGGGATTAGATGAATTTCCCTGAGTCCCACCATAACTTCTTAACAAAAGATTATCTAATCCAAGTTTGCTTATGGGCAAAATCCATGCATGTTTAATATGTTCAGAGGTCACTAGGTTACTTTGTGGTGTGGCCCTGATGACCTGCCAGAAATATGATGGATTTTGATTAAACTCAAAAGAAATATTAATTCATATAATTTCTCACCCAAAGTTTTATTTCCAGCAGAATCCATGCATATTTAATGAGGTCAGAGGTCACCTGACGTTGGTGCCAATTTGATGACCTACCAAAAATCTTAAGGATGTTGATGAAACTCAATATGAATATTAACCAATACATTTTCTCACTTGAAATATGTTCTCAGAAAAATTCACACATTTCTTGAGGTCAGAGGTCACAAGATATGCGACAGGCATATTTTGTGCCATTTGCTATGCTCTTCTTGAAAATGTCTGCTTGAAAATCTCTAATGTATGTTATTTTGTATTTAAAGCTTTTATTCGAAACTGTATCTCAATCATCGACTAGACATACTGAATTAACAGTCCAGTATGTAAGTATTGTTTTGATTTTGTTTGTAGGGACTGTGAACCTGACGTGCTTGTCCCTGGATGTCTGGCCCACCAGCTGGATTCTGAAGCAACCAGCCTCCTGTCATCTCTGGTCACCAGTAAACAAAAGGTGAGATTGTAACACCAGTATGATGTCTCATGTGCTGTCAACATAATGATACCTCTCAAGCTTTATAACAAAAAATCAGTATATAGTGATGCCTTGTGACATATCAGTCCATGATATTTAATTGCACCCTCCCTTATAGTGCCTATATGTATATTATGAGGATCAGAGAGCTGTATTTGCATCAGCTGTTTGTGGAATATTCTCCCCGCAGATCTCTTTTTTCTTCTGTTGCTTACAAGATAGTCTGTGTACCTCGCATTCATAATGTATATGAAAACAGACAATTTTCTAAGTATGCTGCAATCACCTGGAATTCCTTACCGGACACTGTTAGAGTGTGTACAAACCTTGGTTCATTTAAGCATGTTCTTAAGACACACCTGTTTTCTTAACCCTTAGTGCGTAGAAATGTATATTTGCACTTTATACATGAACTCTATCATATCATCATATCATATTATATACAGAGCTAACAGTATATATCTAGATATGTGCAGGTTTTGTTCCAAATATGGGAAGACTTTTGATTATATTTTTGTACAGTTAACAAACATACCCTTTGAGGTATTCATTAAAAAACAGGTATCTCAAATGAACAGTTGTATATAGTGTTGGCTAACAGATTGGCCATACCTAACTGAACTTAACTGGTATGCTAAATCACATCAGACTATTGGCAGTTTTGACATTATTATTAGAATTTTATTTTGTTCTACATATTTTCTGTAGCAAATAGGGCTGTAATCATTCATCAGTTCACAGTACTGTACCAGAAAGATTATCATATTGTTGTGTTGAAACATTGATGAAATATGACCATCCAACCAGGATGGTGACAATAAAGTAGCAATTTCTGGCAATTAATATAAATATTCAGCAGCTCTGCACATATGATTTATGGTGAAACATCATTGGCCAGAAATCAGATAATCAGCATCTGATTGGCTAACTGCCAAAGAAGCAAACCAATCAAAGGGGCCGTTTTATTAATCATTATTTCTTATGCATGCAGGCAAAGGCATGGTGAATTTGAAATGTGACTAGGAATCTGGACTCTAAAATTACTAATAAATATTGTATTATTTATTGTATCAGGACTGAAGTATCACAAAATCTATTGTCTCATTAGATAATGTATTGTTACAGCCCTAAAGGCCTGAATACATATATTATTATAGGAAGCATTAATGGAGGTGAACAGATCAGTTGTAGAGGCAGCATCGACTGAGGGTTTACCTCTCAAGCTGACTGGACGACCTGGTCGTGTCACTGTGGAACAGCTGAAGAGTCACCTGGCTCTCTTCAGGTATAATCACCTGCTGTTTGAGGTCATAAATTTCATTGAGCAACTGCTGCTGTGATTCTGTTAAATGTGAATCAGGATATTTTTGTCATTACTTCAGTTTTTTTTTGTCCAGAAAATTTTAGAAGTAGGTTTCTTTTGACCTTTTGGACCCCATGTTAAAATCTTTTTATATCAGAACACGTACATGTTTATACACCCGTCATTGGCTGGACATATTATGGTATACCTAGGGTCCTCCCGTCCATTAACTTTTAGTGTCGTTGCAATAATTAACTGGGGCTTTGATGGATTTTTAAGAAACTGGCCATAACTACTTACCAAGTACAACAAGGCACATGATGACTTACCAAAAATCTTATGGATTTTCATGGAACACACACATATTAACCAATAGTGTTTCTCACCTTGGTTAAATTCTCAGCAAAATTCATGCATATTCAATGAGGTCAGAGGTCACCACACATTGGTGGCACCACCCAGACTTACCACAAATCTAATGGACTTTCATATAACTCATGATGAGTATTAACCAATATAGTTTCTCACCTGAATTACATTCTCAGCAAATTAATGCATATTAAATGAGGTCAGAGGTCACAAAATATGCAGCAGGCATATTATGCACAATTTGCAGTGCTCTTTTTTAAATTATACACAGACATTGATACATTTTATCAGAAATGTTTTATATGCCCATATTTTGGACTGATCATATTATGGCATGTGCAGTATGCTATTAGCCATCCATCCATATGTCACCCTTAAACCTTTGTTGTTGTCATGGTAACTTCCCAGGAATCCATGGAACACACTATAAATACTTACTAGTTAGGTAAATCACAAGAGTTTAATTCTTAGCATAATTTGCATACATTCATTGGGTCAGAGGTCACACTCCTGTGTTTTGTCACCGAAGTCAGTTGGTAACATCCTGAAAATTTGAAGGATTTTCATGAAAAAACTTTGAATGTTAAACAAAAAAAAAGTAAAAAAGCAAATAAAGTATCTGATCTGTGTTAAATTCTCTATAAAATCTGTGCATATTTAACTAGTTCAGAGGTCACAATACTTTCAACACAAATGTTATGCACTTTTGTGGTGCTCTGTTTCTACTGTAAACAAACATTCAAAATGAATTGTTAAAGTTATTCAAAAGTCAAAGTAGATTTATTTATCCCACAGGTCAGTCTGTATCATATTACTGAATACATTCCGGTATCAATTCATAATTAATACGTTAACCAGGGGCAAGATGGGAGCCATTAAGAAGCACAGTGGAGTGCTACAGATTGCTCAAGCAACAGCAGAAACCTTGAGCCATCCTACCATATCCCGGCTAGACAGCTTGTTGGCAACTGAGAAGGGACTGCTGCAGTCAATAGGAGACCCTGGCAGCCCAAGTGTACTTACCCAAATCCTGAACCTGCTACAGACAGAGCTGGATAAGCCAGAAAATGAAAGGTCTGGCAGAAATTTAGTGAGCTTCTCTTATAATAGTGATTAGTAAAGAGATACAGTTTATATAGGTTGGTGCTTGGAACAATGGATTGCTTAAATTGCACTGTAATCAGGGGCGGATCAAGGATTTAGGAAAAGGGGGGGTCCAACCCAAGAGGACAAATAAAAACCTTAAAAAAAAGGTCCTCAGGTCTGAAAAAGAGGGGTCCATGCGGCAAAATTTTGTCTGAAGCCCTTAAAACAAATATTTCTTATGAAAAAGGGGGTCCATACCCCCTGGACCCCCCCCCCCCCGGATCCGCTTCTGGTAATATAGAGTAAAAATCTTACTGTTAAAGTGATGTGTGTGTGTTAATAATAAGTATGCTTATATATATGTGTGTGTATATTTAGGCTTTGCTCATACATGGCGGATGTTGTCCCTGATATGTCTGAACCTGATATTGGCTAAACACTGAGATGACATCGGGAAGTGGAGAAGATTAGGAAAACAGGGAGATTTTGTAACATGTTCAAAAATTTTAAGAATTGGATTGACACTGGGACACACCTGGGTGAAATTCAGGAGACATCAGTGTTACATGAAAATGTGTGAACCAGCCATTAAACGCATAATCAGCACAGATGTGTCTTTTCTGTGTTAAGTGCCTTTATTTGAATTTTTGTTGATACAGCTTGTTAGACTACATTGCAAGATGAGGCTTTTTCTTTTATCCTTCTAATTACTTTGAGTGACCCTGAAATATTTCTCATCTTTAGGTCGTATTCCCTCCAAGAAGTGTTACTGCTGCTGCTATACTTGTACTCATTATGTGGAGAGCGATATCATCCAAGCTCACAGGAAGAAACCACAGTCCAGGTAGATATGACATATCATTAAATCTTCCTCATAGTATGGGCAAAATATTCCAAATCAGGATTGATTTTTTTTCACAGTAGTTTAAGGCTAATTTATCAATTATATCAGTTGTCTTTCATGAAATCAATCATAAATGATTTTTAGCTCAGCTGACTGAAAGTCATCTGAGCTATAGGGATCACTCTTTGTCCGTCGTCCGTCTGTCCGTCTGTCTGTCTGTCCGTCTGTCCGTCCGTTAACCAGGCACAAATCGTAACCGCTGGACCTAGAACCTTGTAACTTGGGATTCTGAGAGGTCCATAAAAAATCTCCTTGGAAACCAGAAATTAGGTCTCTGTTACCCATATCCTTTGAGCTATGTGGCCCCAAAGTACCCCCCAGAAAAGTCAAAAATTTCATACAAAAACTTCACTATCTCATTAACTACTTGACTGATGGTCATGATTTTTGGCATATATATTGATCATGAGATGTTACATCACTTCCTGCAGACTGGTGGCGCCACCTGTATTTTTCGATTTTTTACGAATTTTTTTCTCTATTTTTGAGACCTTTAAAAATGTGAACATCTGTTAACAAGGCACAAATCATAAAGACTGGACTTAGAATCTTAATTCTTGACATACTGAGAGGTCCATGAAAAATCTCCTTGGAAACCAGAAATTAGGTCTCTGTTACCCATATCCTTTGAGCTATGGGGCCCCAAAGTACCCCCCAGAATAGTAAAAAATTTCATACAAAAACTTCAATATCTCAATAACTACATCACTGATGGTCTTCATTTTTGGCATACATATTGATCATGAGATGTTCGATCAGTTCCTGCAGACTGGTGGCGCCACCTGTACTGTTTGATTTTTACGATTTTTTCCTCTGTTTTTGAGACCTTTGAGGATGCTGTCATCTGTTAGCGTGGCACAAATCGTAACGACTGGACCTAAAATCTTCATTTTCGACACACTGAGAGACCTATGAAAAGTCTCCATGGAAACCAGAAATTAGGTCTCTGTTACCCATATCCTTCGAGCTATGGGGCCCAAAATTACCCCCCAGAATAGTCAAAAATTTCATACAAAAACTTCAATATCTCATTAACTACTTGACTGATGGTCATGATTTTTGGCATACATATTGATCATGAGATGTTACATCACTTCCTGCAGACTGGTGGTGCCACCTGTATTTTTCGATTTTTTACGAATTTTTTTTCTCTATTTTTGAGACCTTTAAAAATGTGAACATCTGTTAACAAGGCACAAATCATAAAGACTGGACTTAGAATCTTAATTCTTGACACACTGAGAGGTCCATGAAAAATCTCCTTGGAAACCAGAAATTAGGTCTCTGTTACCCATATCCTTTGAGCTATGGGGCCCCAAAGTACCCCCCAGAATAGTAAAAAATTTCATACAAAAACTTCAATATCTCAATAACTACATCACTGATGGTCTTCATTTTTGGCATACATATTGATCATGAGATGTTCGATCAGTTCCTGCAGACTGGTGGCGCCACCTGTACTGTTTGATTTTTACGATTTTTTCCTCTATTTTTGAGACCTTTGAGGATGCTGTCATCTGTTAGCGTGGCACAAATCGTAACGACTGGACCTAGAATCTTCATTTTCGACACACTGAGAGACCTATGAAAAGTCTCCATGGAAACCAGAAATTAGGTCTCTGTTACCCATATCCTTCGAGCTATGGGGCCCAAAATTACCCCCCAGAATAGTCAAAAATTTCATACAAAAACTTCAATATCTCATTAACTACTTGACTGATGGTCATGATTTTTGGCATACATATTGATCATGAGATTTTACATCACTTCCTGCAGACTGGTGGTGCCACCTGTATTTTTCGATTTTTTGCGAATTTTTTTCTCTATTTTTGAGACCTTTAAAAATGTGAACATCTGTTAACAAGGCACAAATCATAAAGACTGGACTTAGAATCTTAATTCTTGACACACTGAGAGGTCCATGAAAAATCTCCTTGGAAACCAGAAATTAGGTCTCTGTTACCCATATCCTTTGAGCTATGGGGCCCCAAAGTACCCCCCAGAATAGTAAAAAATTTCATACAAAAACTTCAATATCTCAATAACTACATCACTGATGGTCTTCATTTTTGGCATACATATTGATCATGAGATGTTCGATCAGTTCCTGCAGACTGGTGGCGCCACCTGTACTGTTTGATTTTTACGATTTTTTCCTCTATTTTTGAGACCTTTGAGGATGCTGTCATCTGTTAGCGTGGCACAAATCGTAACGACTGGACCTAGAATCTTCATTTTCGACACACTGAGAGACCTATGAAAAGTCTCCATGGAAACCAGAAATTAGGTCTCTGTTACCCATATCCTTCGAGCTATGGGGCCCAAAATTACCCCCCAGAATAGTCAAAAATTTCATACAAAAACTTCAATATCTCATTAACTACTTGACTGATGGTCATGATTTTTGGCATACATATTGATCATGAGATGTTACATCACTTCCTGCAGACTGGTGGTGCCACCTGTAATTCGATTTTTTACGAATTTTTTTCTCTATTTTTGAGACCTTTAAAAATGTGAACATCTGTTAACAAGGCACAAATCATAAAGACTGGACTTAGAATCTTAATTCTTGACACACTGAGAGGTCCATGAAAAATCTCCTTGGAAACCAGAAATTAGGTCTCTGTTACCCATATCCTTTGAGCTATGGGGCCCCAAAGTACCCCCCAGAATAGTAAAAAATTTCATACAAAAACTTCAATATCTCAATAACTACATCACTGATGGTCTTCATTTTTGGCATACATATTGATCATGAGATGTTCGATCAGTTCCTGCAGACTGGTGGCGCCACCTGTACTGTTTGATTTTTATGATTTTTTCCTCTATTTTTGAGACCTTTGAGGATGCTGTCATCTGTTAGCGTGGCACAAATCGTAACAACTGGACCTAGAATCTTCATTTTCGACACACTGAGAGACCTATGAAAAGTCTCCATGGAAACCAGAAATTAGGTCTCTGTTACCCATATCCTTCGAGCTATGGGGCCCAAAATTACCCCCCAGAATAGTCAAAAATTTCATACAAAAACTTCAATATCTCAATAACTACATCACTGATGGTCTTCATTTTTGGCATACATATTGATCATGAGATGTTCGATCAGTTCCTGCAGACTGGTGGCGCCACCTGTACTGTTTGATTTTTACGATTTTTTCCTCTATTTTTGAGACCTTTGAGGATGCTGTCATCTGTTAGCGTGGCACAAATCGTAACGACTGGACCTAGAATCTTCATTTTCGACACACTGAGAGACCTATGAAAAGTCTCCATGGAAACCAGAAATTAGGTCTCTGTTACCCATATCCTTCGAGCTATGGGGCCCAAAATTACCCCCCAGAATAGTCAAAAATTTCATACAAAAACTTCAATATCTCATTAACTACTTGACTGATGGTCATGATTTTTGGCATACATATTGATCATGAGATGTCACATCACTTCCTGCAGACTGGTGGTGCCACCTGTATTTTTCGATTTTTTACGAATTTTTTTCTCTATTTTTGAGACCTTTAAAAATGTGAACATCTGTTAACAAGGCACAAATCATAAAGACTGGACTTAGAATCTTAATTCTTGACACACTGAGAGGTCCATGAAAAATCTCCTTGGAAACCAGAAATTAGGTCTCTGTTACCCATATCCTTTGAGCTATGGGGCCCCAAAGTACCCCCCAGAATAGTAAAAAAATTCATACAAAAACTTCAATATCTCAATAACTACATCACTGATGGTCTTCATTTTTGGCATACATATTGATCATGAGATGTTCGATCAGTTCCTGCAGACTGGTGGCGCCACCTGTACTGTTTGATTTTTACGATTTTTTCCTCTATTTTTGAGACCTTTGAGGATGCTGTCATCTGTTAGCGTGGCACAAATCGTAACGACTGGACCTAGAATCTTCATTTTCGACACACTAAGAGACCTATGAAAAGTCTCCATGGAAACCAGAAATTAGGTCTCTGTTACCCATATCCTTCGAGCTATGGGGCCCAAAATTACCCCCCAGAATAGTCAAAAATTTCATACAAAAACTTCAATATCTCATTAACTACATCACTGATGGTCATGATTTTTGACATACATATTGATCATGAGATGTTTCATCAGTTTGTGCAGACTGGTGGCGCCACCTGTATTTTTCAATGTTCACGAATTGTTTTCTCCATTTTTGAGACCTTTCAGGATGTAGTTATCTGTCAACAGGGTACAAATCGTAACGACTGGACCTAGAATCTTCGTTCTTGACACACAGGGAGACCCATGATAAGTCTCCATGGAAACCTGAAATTTGGTCTCTGTTACCCATATCCTTTGAGCTATGGCACTCCAAAGTACAGCTCAGAATAATGGAAAATTTGATACAAAAGCTAAAGTATCTGAAAAACTAATGCAGAGATAACCATAATTGTTTGCATGGATATTGATCATGGAGTGTTTCATAAGTTTCTGCAGACTGGTTGCACCACCTGTATTTGTTCGGTTTTTTTTACGAAATTTTTCTGTATTTTTGAGACCTTTAAAGATATGAACATCTGTTAACAGGGCACAAATCATAAAAACTGGACCAAGAATCTTCATTCTTGACACACAGGGAGACCCATGAAAAGTCTCCATGGAAACTTGAAATTAGGTCTCTGTTACCCATATTCTTTAAGCTGTATGGGTCCAAAATACCCCCCCCCCCAGAATAATGGAAAATTTGATACAAAAACTGCAGTATTTCAATAACTACAACACTGATGGTCATGATTTTCGGCATACATATTGATCATGAGCTGTTCCATCAGTTTCTGCAGACTGGGTGTGCCACCTCTATTTTTTTTTCAAATTTTTACGAATTTTTTTTTTTTTTTTTTGAGCCCTTTAAAGATGTGGTTATCTGTCAACAGGGAACAAATCGCAACAACTGGACCTAGAATCTTCATTCTTGTCATGCAAGGAGGCCCATGAAAGGTGCCTGTGGAAACTTGAAATTAGGTCTCTGTTACCCATATCCTTCAAGCTATAGGACTCCGAAGTATCCCTCAGAATAATGGACAATTTGATACAAAAACTGAAGTATCTGAACAACTAATGCAGAGATCACCATGATTTTTTGCATGGATATTGACCATTAAGTGTTTTTATTAGTTTCTGCTGACTGGTGGAGCCACCTGTATTTTTGTATCCGCCAAAACGAAGTTTTGCGGATACTATGTTTTTGACTGAGTTCCTCCGCCGCAGCGGCGTTCGTTTCCAGAGAGCTCCTCGGAGACTAATGGACCGATTTCTCCCAAACTTACACCTATTATCGGGTCACATGTGGACTGGTGCCTAACCAATTTGCATTGACCTCTGACCTTTCCTCTCTATCCAGTGTCCATTTGTGGGTCTGTTTCCACTCATAAACCCTCATATCTCGGGAACCGTTTGATCGATCAGGAAATAAAATTGATACAAATGTACCCCTTGGATTGCTTTATAACATACACAAAAAATGGTGGCGCCACCTGTAACCATGTTTGCACAGTGTCCATCTGTTCATCTGCCTTGGGTTAAAATCACTCATATCTCTGCAGTGAATTGACTAATTCACCTGAAATTCGTCATGTGTATACATCCAGGATAGCTTTCTTGATTTTATGACAGGTGGCGCCACCTACATTCATGTTCACGCTGATGACATCCAAGCTTATATCTCGGGAACCGTTTGACCGATCAGGAAATAAAATTTATACAAATGTAGCCCTTTGATAGCTCTGTAACATACACAAAAAATGGTGGCGCCACCTGTAACAATGTTTGCACAGCGTCTGTCTGTTAGTCTGCCGTGGCCTAAAATTACTCATTTCTCTGTAGTGGTTCGACATAACTGCCTAAAATTTTGCAGGTTTATACATCAAGGACAGCTTTCTTGATTTTATGACAGGTGGCGCCACCTACATTCTAGTTAACGCTGGACACATCCAAGCTCATATCTCAGGAACCATTTGACCGATTGGGCCAAAATTGTGCATGTGTTTAGATCTCACATAGGTCTTTATCATACACAAAACTGGAGGGGTTACCTGCAAAGATTTTTGCACAGTGTTTGTCTGTTTGTCTGCCATGGGCAAAAATCGCTCATATACATGTAGTGGTTTGACTTTTCTGCCTAAAATTTTGCAGGTGTATACAACTTGGACAGCTTTCTGGATTTGTGGTAGGTGGCACAACCTACATACACATTTAGGCTGCAGACATCAATGCTAATATGCAACATACCTCACTCTATTTCCCCTTGCCACTCAATCCATGCCTCACTATCCGATTTTGGCAGATACATGTAGTCACTTGTCGGTTATTCTAGTTTTAAAAGATTACACATTTTTCTCTATTTTTGAGATATATAAATACAGACTAAATCTTGGCCTGTTGGTAAATCTGTTTGATGCTTCAGTTGAATGGGTATATACTACCATTCTGATGATAAAATTTCCTTTTGCGAATCTCTTCCCAGTCAGCTGAGCGTCATGACCCATGGGTCACTTGTTATTATGTATATGCAAAAAAAATTACATATTGTTAAAACCTGACTTTTTAGAAACATAAGGAAGGTAAGACACTTGAGTGTCAAGAATGACAAGTTTTGTTGAGAATGTCCATTGTTCTCAAAAAAACAGCTTTGGGATTGGGAAATGTAAAATTTTATCAGAGCTGGTATGAATGCCAACTGGTCCTTTAAATATTGATAAAGTAACTAGAACAGGTACATGGATTTTGTCACACAATCATCAAACATGATGAATCTTTTTCTGAATGCTAATTTACAGTTATTTCAAATTGCAATGAAAACATGGGTAAAACTAAGTTTAGTGGATTGCCTCATTAGTGGAATGCTTATGATCCAATCTACTGCATTTTATATAAATTTTGTCTGTTATACTTGCTGATTGTTGTCATGCATTTTAGTAGAATTTGTTATATGTGATATACAGTAATTACATCAGGATCAGAGCTTGCATGCCAGCCAATTACATTGAAATTTCTATTTGTATATTACTTTCAGGTTTGAATGGAGGTTCCTGTTGAATGTTATTTTTATGCAAACTGTGATACTATATATTAAAGATTAATTTATCAATTTTCAGTCAGCTCTGACAGAGGCCATCCTAAATGAAGACAACATACCTGACCTTTTGAAAGAGATAGGTAAACAATTCATTTCATAATGCAAAATAATTGTAAAATATTTTAGTCTAAGCTTGTTGAAGTTTTAATCAAACCCTGTTAAACATTCATTCATTAAACCTCTTTTGCAGTCTGTGTAAGACATTAAAATTCTTTGCAGTCTGTGAAAGAATTATTCATGTATCATTATTGTGTGAACAAACATTTGACATTGTGTGATATGGATTTTGAGATAAGTACCTCATGTGAACTTCAGTGATTCAAAGAGATCACATATTCTGTATTTAATAGCAAGTATTGTTTAAAGATAATTTGCTTTTCATATATAATTAATCTTAATAACCAATGTTTGGAGAGCATGCCAGCTTGTTAATACATTTGAAATTTCATATCAAATAATATGTAATAAAAGTCTTGTTTTAAGCATAAAAGGTTGCATGTTTTACCCCAGTGTGTTTAATATTACAGTCCCTGATAGCAATGACCCAGAGAAAGTGTTCAACCGTGTTCAAGAAATATTTCTGAAACTAAGAGGGATTTGTAGGACAAGGGAGAGTCTGAAACAGTTCAGGTCAGATAGACCATTAATATCATTCTTTTTATAAAGAAAAACTGTTAACCTGTTTGGTAGATTTATATTTTCTCTCTCACTCTCTCTCTCTTACAATATTTTATGATTTAGTTGCTGAAGACATTTCCCCCCATAATATTATGTACAAACCACTACAGGTATTTTTTTAACAATTGTAATGTATCCTAGATTGTTTCAGCAAACAGATCAAATAAATCAATTAAATTACCACTTGTGTCTCAATTCAACAGAGAAAAAAATTACATCAACTAATCATTTAATCATATAATCATCTAAATAATATGCTACTGTAAAAACTTGGTTTGTCACTCCTCTGTTCATGGACATACTGGCATAAAATGAATGGCCATATTATGCAGTACTTACCTATACTATAGTGGCTGTATAGATATATTCCAGTGTCCATACTACATGGTCATGGTCATAAGAAAGAGATAATATGCTAAGTATGCATGGATCTACATTTACAGGAATGTGTTTCAACCAGGAGGCCTGACATCTCAAGCCAGCATTCAACCACTACTGAAAGAGGTCACAGAGCACATCTTTAATCCACAGAAGCCAGAAATTCCTGATCTAGTCCATAAATCCACTGGCTACAACCTCCTCAAGACAGGCTTTGGGTAAGCAAATATGTCAAACTTAGTTTATCTTTGTGAATGTATATGTGAGCTAATATTCGGACATATGAAGCCTGGTACATGTATTATAGTTTCAAATTGGTGACACCTTGTTCTCATTGGTTCAATGCACAATGAAATATCACACTTACATAGGTTTGATTACAATACTTGGCCCTGTGCCAACCATGGTGTAAAAACCCAGAAAAACCTGCTATACAAAGCAGCAGTTCAAGCGAAGGAGATGTGGAACAGCTGCACTGTATAACCGCTGAGTAAGGAGTGTATGTGACAGTACTCCTGTAATACTGACCAAATAGAGGGTCTACAGAGGAGAGTAATACCCAGACACACCCAGCACCATGACCTTTCAAGTAAAACACTGAGAGAGCACATACCTCTCCCAACACAACTGCTTCTAAAGTTTTGCATTCAGATCCAACCTTACATTTAAACAGTCCACCCCATTATGTTATCACTTTTCCCATGGCCTGCATATTCACAATACTTCATTTGAGTTCAATTAGAACATCAGATGTTCTTTTTCAAACACATAATTTTCAAACAAAGGTAAACCGACAATCTCATGCCAACTTAATTGGCCGCTCTAGGTAAAAATAAGGAAGGGTGCCGGCAGTTTAGTCCACAGGCTAAACAGCCGGCAGGGAATACTGACCTTGCCCTTGAGTCTATAGCCCACTGGCTGAACTGTTGGCAAATGAATGTAACATTGTATGCTCTATTTCAGTGTGATTCTCTGTACTTTTCATTATCATTTTGACAATGAGCTGACAATATAGTGCTGACTTACCAAGTTAGATATTTTGATAGCCTTTTCTTAAGAAATGCTATTTGGTGTGGATATTTCTTGCATCATCTCACAACACAATAGCTAGGCTCAGCAACTTTAATTGGGTGTGGTGTAAGATTGTGTGATTATACCTTTGATCAAGTAATTAGCTGATCCTTTGGCCATTAATTTGACATAACCTGAGTTTGTTTTCACACACTAATTTTTGTTTGCTCATAAGCACACTAGTGTATAAACTATAAACAGTCTCTGTACACGCATTCATATTTCTGGTATAATTTTATGACAAAATCTATAAACTATCCTGTAAATATTACAATTTTTATCAGAAAATTTATATAAAAGTACCCTGTAAATATCACAAATGTGTACTTTTAATACCTACTCATTATTACTCAACATACTTATTACATATAGACCAGCAAAATAGATAATTTGGTAAGTCATCACTATATTGTCAGCTCATTGTCCAAAAAATAATTATAATTGAAAGTACAGAGTATTAGTATAACACTGAAATAGACTGAAATAGTCTTAATAGAGCATACATTAAATTGCCGGCAGTTTAGCCAGTGGGGTAGACTGCTGGCAAGGTTAATTTCCCCTGCCGGCTGTTTAGCCTGTGGACTAAACTACCGGCACCCTACACACACATGTTTAAACTTTATTTTCATTTGAATAATCATGATATTATTTAACATACTTGTACCTGGAGTGGGCAGGACCACCCTAGCTTGGACATGGCTCAAGGTGGTATCATGCACAGATTTAAGTGTTCTGAAAGTGTTCAGTGAAATAACACCAGAAATTCATTTCATCATGTGTGTAGAAATTTAAAAGCCTGGACTGTACCTGGTAAGCTGTTCATTGTCTGCTTTGTTGTTTCAGATTATTTATGAAGGTAGGAAAGCCTCGTCCAGGTGACCAACCGCTGCTCATTATATTTGTTATTGGTGGAGTGACTTCTACAGAAGTGAAACAGATAAAAGAAGCAGTCACAGCATCTAAAACCAGCACACAGGTGAGCACTTTTTTATTACCTTTGTGAAGTGTATAGACAGGAGACAGTGTTGTGAACTAGTTAATAAACAAAACTTTCTTGACATCCCTCAGACAAAGCTATCCTGCACATTTTTGGGGTAGAGCACATTATGTTTGTCCAGTACACTCCTGGTTTAAACTTGTAACCTTATCCTTATCTGGGTAAGTGTTAAGGTGAGCTTATACCATACCACCACCATTGTAAAAGTGGCATCCGCAGACCAGGAAAAGAAATATGCATTTTTAGCAGTGTAGATGTTTTCTTGGAATAAACATGGAATACAAACAGCACATTGCAAGACAGGAAAGTCAAGAAAAGCATATTAGAAATTGTCACATTCAAGTTGATAAATTGTCACATTCATGTTGATAAAGAACATTATATATTTCTCATTTATCACATGAAATCAATAAGAGAACAACAAATTAGTGTGTTGTCTGTTTATATTTTTAATGTTAGTGTATAAAGTGTGTATCTAGTTTTCGATTCTTCTTCTAGATTTTTTTTTTCAACCAAGTTGTATTCTCATACACAAGGTTAATTGAGTGTGTGCATTTAGTTTTGTATTCTACTTGTCACATTTTTGTAAACAGTGTGAATTCTTTAATAAACCTACAAACATTAGGTTTTGATAGATTTTAAGTGGGATGTTAATATATAATTTTGTATATTTATTTGTTCTTCAGGTTCTTGTTGGTAGCACCAGCATGCTGACCCCAGAAGACATGTTGAGAAGAGTATTTATCCAGGACAACCTCAATCCTCATATTAGCTCATAAACCCTAAATAATATACATGAAAACATGTGATAATAAACGTGATAGTAAATGAATGGGATACCAGTCACCATTATAAAAATATTGTTTGATAATAAATATATATTGAATGACAGCTGGACACCACTGCTACTTTGGCCAAATATGTAACTGTGGTAATTCAGACTCATCTTTACACCATGTGCTCTAATGCAATCATATCAGTAGTTATCACCTTGTCTTCTTGCTTAATGTTGTGCCATTAAACGTTGACAAGGTGATTGTTACAGCTGCAAAAAGGAATGCATTAAAAGAAATTCATGTTTGTGTGGTCAGGGGCTTACTCACTTTATTCATTTTCATTGTGCATTATAAAAATCATTTTCATGTATAAACTGTTATTGCTGCATATGAGTGTTGTTCTTTTTTTCCTGTTGCCCATGTGCTATGTTTAGAAAATAACAGTGCTGGTGTATATTTTTAGTGAACCTGTGAGCTTATGCAATGGTGCGGCATAGTCTGTCTGCATCCATAGTCCATTCTTTCTCAAAAACTGGTGGAGCTGGAAGAATCAGTCACATGTCAAACTTCATTGGATTGAGCTTATTTTTTTGCTATCTGCATTGAATTAGATTTTAAAGAGGGAAAAGCTAAAAAAACTTTAAAAATCTCTCAGAAACTCTTTAGCCAAATTGTTCAATATTTCTCAGAAATAATTCCTGAATCTCTCTCAAGTTTGTTTGAATGGTTACAGTTCAGTGATTTTTTGGCCAAGTTACAGGAAGATGAACTTAATAATTTCTTTAAAAAAGCATTCAGAAATTACAATCTCAGACACGGCTGGAGCTATCTTTACCAAATTTTATGCAAATGTTGGTCACATGAGTCATTTGAAATTGAGGTATTGGTGGCGCCACCTGTATCAACCTTTTTAGCTCAGCTGACTATAAGTCATTTGAGCTATATTCGCGTTCCATTGTCTGTCGTCTGTCTGGCCGTCCTGCCATCTATCCGTAAGATGGGCATGTTTCGACACCGTTGGACCTATGAATCCAAAATTAGGCATACTAATGTCCCCAAAATCTCCTACCAAACAAAAAAATGGGTCACTGTGACTTCCTTCCTTCAAAAAATTAAGAAAATTCTCAAATTTCAATTAAAAACCTGTTATCACACTTCAGGACCACCTAATATCAAAACCATTTATCTGTTTTTCTTAATATTTATTAGAAGTATTTTCATATATATTTCCCCTTATACATGCCAGAAATTAAGTGTTATTTCTTTAAGTTATGGGCCCGAACATAATGGACTGTAAAAAATCAGGAAAGATATTTACTCACTTGACATGAAAATTATTGATGCTAGAGAATTTTTTTTCAAGTATATAACTTTGTTTTATTAAGATTCAATTGTATACCCAAAATTAGATCTGAATTTTGTCATTTTTAGCTCAGCTGACTATAAGTCATCTGAGCTATAGTCGTGGTCCATTGTCCCTCCGGATGTCTGTCCGTCTGGATGTCCGTCCGTAAGACTGGCACGTTTCGACACCATTGGAGCTACGAATCTGAAATTCAGCATACAGTTAGATGTCCCTTAAATCTCCTACCATGCCGAAAATTGGGTCAGTAGGACTTGGTTCCTTTGAGATATTGAGGAAAACCTCAATTTTTTATTAGAAATCTATTTTCACACTTCAGGACTGCCTAATATCAAAACCACTCATCTGGTTTTCTTCATATTTACCATAAATATTCCTCTATATAGTTCCTATGTATGAGCCAGAAATTAAGTCAGTATTATTTAATTTAAAAAAGTTATGGGCCCAAACATAATGGACTTAGTAAAAAAATCAGGAAAGATATTTGGTCACATAAGACCAAAAGTGTTAAAGGTAGGGACTTTTTTTTAGTAATACAACTTTAATTAATCAAAATTTAATTGTATACCAGAACTTAGATCAAAATCTGTTAATTTTTTTTAAATATTGGCAAAAATATAAAATTGGTACCTTAAATTTTGCCCAAGTTTGACCATGGCACGTTTTGTTCCTGTAACTGCTGTGGATTTAATTTTCGAAGCATGTTTTTGTTAGCATTTCAACTGTTAACACCAAAAATTTGAAACCAGTTGATCAAAAACTGTAGATTTTATTTAAGTTTTCAAGCACCATGTCATATATTGTTTACATCAGGCTAGTGTTATGCAGTTTGCTAGAGCTCAGGTCCCCAGCTTCAGCTCTAGGTTCCTTAAATTTGGCATACAGTTAGATGTCTCCGAAATCCCCTACCATGCCAAGAATTTGGTCACTAGGACTTAATTCCTTTGAGATATTAATGAAAAACTTCATTTTTCCATTAAAAACCTATTGTTACACTTTAAGACTGCCTATTTTCAAAACCACAGATCTGACTTTGATCATATATAATATACATATTTTTCTATACATTCGCTATGCACATGCCAGAAATGATGTCAGTATTGCATAATTGTTTTAAGTTATGGGCCCAAACATAATGCACTTTTTAAAAATCAAGAAATATATTTACTCCCTTAACAAGAGGATTGCTGAAGCTAGAGATTTTTTGTCAGGGATGTAACAATATTTAAATCAAGATTCAATTGAATACCCAAAATTATTTCTGAATTTTTCAAATTTTATAAGTTATTAGTATAAATATAAAATTAGTACCTTAAATTTTGCCCAACTTTGACCATGGCACGTTTGTTTCCTGTGAGCACTGTTGATAATTTTCATATCATGCACACATAAAGATTTCATCTTTGTAGTTTACAAAGCTGAAAGAAATTGGCCAAATATTGTAGCTTTTATTTATGTTTTTAAGAGACCATGTCAGACCCAGGCTCTACCCAGCCCCTCTTCAGTCACCTGTATGTTGACCTTGTTGACCTTTCATCAGATTATGCACGCTTGAGGCGAGGCATACATTGGGGCAGCCAGGCAGCTAATGCCCAGCCACAGTTTATCCAGGTGTCCAACCCAACTCATCTAGTAGTTGTTTTGAAAAACAACATAACAATAAACAATAAATTAATAAATTTTTATTGGTTTTTAATAACAAATTAAAGAAAAATTAATAGAAAAGGAATTTTTTAGTTGATGTGTAACAGAAAATTAACTAGCAGTTACTGACGATGTAAGAATCTTGTATGGATGGATAGAATGTCAATGTCAATGTTATTCCAAATAACACCATGCAGTCCCCTATGGTATTTTTCAGTTCAATTTTAATGATAAAAAAATAAATCATATTATTCATTTCAAATCATTAGGGATCATATGAAGGAAATTAATGATAGACAAAGATGCAGTTGATAATATTAATCTAGATTCCTACTGTGTCTAGTGTGTAGAATGATGTGAAAGTAGTCCAAAGTGAATATATTACATTTATTTTTTTAATATAAATAAAAGCCATAAAACCAGGTACTTATGATCATTATTTAAATTTGTTAATTTTGTATATTGTGGATTCTCAACATAATTGTTTGGCTAAAACTGAATAAATACTAGACATGGTGCGAATGCTTTGCAAATGTATTTGAATCCGAATATGAATATGTACTGCATTAAAAAATTTTATAGCATAAGAATGGGAATTCAGGTAAAAATGAAAGTATTTGAATACCAGTACAGATACTTTCAAAATGTATTCATGAATGCATTCATGAATATATTCTATAATATTATTTTAATAATCATTTCAGTTATATTTTATTTTAAAAAATCATATGATTTTTAGCTCAGCTGACTTTCAGTCAAGCTGAGCTATAGCGATCACTCTTTGTCCGTCTGTCCGTCCGTCTGTCCGTCTGTCCGTCCGTCTGTCCGTCTGTCCGTTAACCTGGCACAAATCGTAACCGCTGGACTTAGAATCTTGTAACTTTACATTCTGAGAGGTCCATGAAAAATCTCTTTGGAAACCAGAAATTAGGTCTCTGTTACCCATATCCTTCGAGCTATGGGGACCCAAAGTACCCCCTAGAAAAGTCAAAAATTTCATACAAAAACTTCAATATCTCATTAACTCCTTGACTGATGGTCATGATATTTGGCATACATATTGATCATGAGATGTTCCTTCAGTTCCTGAGGACTTGTGGCGCCACCTGTATTTTTCGATTTTTTACGAATTTTTTCTCTATTTTTATACGTTTAAAAATGTGAACATCTGTTAACAAGGCACAAATCGTAACGACTGGACCTAGAATCTTCATTATCGACAAACTGAGAGACCTATGAAAAGTCTCCATGGAAACAAGAAATTAGGTCTCTGTTACCCATATCCTTCCAGCTATGGGGCCCCAAAGTACCCCCCTGAAAAGTAAAAAAATTCATGCAAAAACTTCAATATCTTATTAAATACTTGACTGATGGTCATGATTTTTGGCATACATATTGATCATGAGATGTTCCATCACTTCCTGCAGACTGGTGGCGCCACCTGTATCGTTCAATTTTTTACTAATTTTTTTCTCAATTTTGAGACCTTTCAAAATGTGAACATCTGTTAACAAGGCACAAATCGTAAAGACTGGACCTAGAATCTTAATTCTTGACACACTGAGAGGTCCATGAAAAATATCCTTGGAAACCAGAAATTAGGTCTCTGTTAACCATATCCTTCGAGCTATGGGGACCCAAAGTACCCCCCAGAGTAGTAAAAAATTTCATACAAAAACTTCAATATCTCAATAACTACATCACTGATGGTCATGATTTTTGGCATACATATTGATTATGAGATGTTCCATCAGTTCCTGCAGACTGGTGGCGCCACCTGTATTGTTCGATTTTTCACGATTTTTTTCCTCTATTTTTGAGACCTTTAAGGATGCTGTCATCTGTTAACGTGGCACAAATCGTAACGACTGGACCTAGAATCTTCATTCTTGACACACTGAGAGACCTATGAAAAGTCTCCATGGAAACCAGAAATTAGGTCTCTGTTACCCATATTCTTTGAGCTATGGGGTCCCAAAGTACCCCCAAGAAAAGTAAAAAATTTCATACAAAAACTTCAATATCTCATTAACTTCTTGACTGATGGTCATGATTTGTGGCATAACTATTGATCATGAGATGTGTCATCACTTCCTGCAGACTGGTGGCGCCACCTGTATGGTTGGATTTTTTTAATGAATTTTTTTCTCTATTTTTGAGACCTTTCAAAATGTGAACATCTGTTAACAAGGCAAAAATCGTAAAGACTGGACCTAGAATCTTAATTCTTGACACACTGAAAGATCCATGAAAAATCTCCTTGGAAACCAGAAATCGGGGTCTCTGTTACCCATATCCACCGAGCTATGGGGCCCCAAAGTACCCCCAAGAAAAGTAAAAAATTTCATACAAAAACTTCAATATCTCATTAACTTCTTGACTGATGGTCATGATTTGTGGCATAACTATTAATCATGAGATGTGTCATCACTTCCTGCAGACTGGTGGCGCCACCTGTATGGTTGGATTTTTTTTATGAATTTTTTTCTCTATTTTTGAGACCTTTCAAAATGTGAACATCTGTTAACAAGGCAAAAATCGTAAAGACTGGACCTAGAATCTTAATTCTTGACACACTGAAAGGTCCATGAAAAATCTCCTTGGAAACCAGAAATAGGGGTCTCTGTTACCCATATCCACCGAGCTATGGGGCCCCAAAGTACCCCCCCAGAGTAGTCAAAAATTTCATACAAAAACTTCAATATCTCAATAACTACATCACTGATGGTCATGATTTTCGGCATACATATTGATCATGAGATGTTCCATCAGTTCCTGCAGACTGGTGGCGCCACCTATATTGTTTGATTTTTTTACGATTTCTTCCTCTATTTTTGAGACCTTTAAGGATGCTGTCATCTGTTAACGTAGCATCAATCGTAACGACTGCACCTAGAATCTTCATTCTTGACACACTGAGAGACCTATGAAAAGTCTCCATGGAAACCAGAAATTAGGTCTCTGTTACCCATATCCATCGAGATATGGGGCCCCAAAGTACCCCCCCCCCCAGAGTAGTCAAAAATTTCATACAAAAACTTCAATATCTCAATAACTACATCACTGATGGTCATGATTTTTGGCATACATATTGATCAAGGGGTGTTTCATCAGTTCTTGCAGACTGGTGGCACAACCTGTATTTGTTCGGGTTTTTTTATGATTTTTTCCTCTATTTTTGAGACCTTTAAGGATGCTGTCATCTGTTAGCGTGGCACAAATCGTAACGACTGGACCTAGAATCTTCATTCTCGATACACTGAGAGACCTATGAAAAGTCTCCATGGAAACCAGAAATTAGGTCTCTGTTACCCATATCCTTCGAGCTATGGGGCCCCAAAGTACCCCCCAGAGTAGTCAAAAATTTCATACAAAATCTTCAATATCTCAATAACTACAACACTGATGGGCATGATTTTCGGCATACATATTGATCATGAGCTGTTCCATCAGTTTCTGCAGACTGGGTGTGCCACCTCTATTTTTTCAAATTTTTACGAATTTTTTTTCTCTTTTTTTGACACCTTTAAAGATGTGGTTATCTGTCAACAGGGTACAAATTGCAACAACTGGACCTAGAAACTTCATTCTTGTCATGCAAGGAGGCCCATGAAGAGGGCCTGTGGAAACATGAAATTAGGTCTCTGTTACCCATATCCTTCAAGCTGTAGGACTCTGAAGTATACCTCAGAATAATGGACAATTTGATTCAAAAGCTGAAGTATCTGAACAACTTATGCGGAGATCACCATGATTCTTTGCATGGATATTGACAATTAAGTGTTTTTATTAGTTTCTGCAGATTGGTGGAGCCACCTGTATTTTTGTATCCTCCAAAACGAAGTTTTGCAGATACTATGTTTTTGACCGGGTTCCTCCGCAGCTGCCACGTTTGTTTCCAGAGAGCTCCTCTGAGAAAAAAGGACCGATTTTTCCGAAACTTACACCAATTATCTAGTCACATGTGAACTAGTGCCTAACAAATTTGTGTTCCCCTCTATCCAGCGTCCATTTGTGCGTCTGTTTCCACACATAAACCCTCATATCTCGGGAACCGATTGACCAATCAGGAAATAAAATATATACAAATGTAGCCCTTGGATTGCTTTATAACATACACAAAAATGGTGGCGCCACCTGTAACCATGTTTGCACAGTGTCCATCTGTTCATCTGCCTTGGGTTAAAATCACTCATATCTCTGCAGTGAATTGACTAATTCTCCTGAAATTCGGCATGCATATACATCCAGGATAGCTTTTTGATTTTATAACAGATGGCACCACCTACATTCACGTTCAAGCTGATCACATCCAAGCTCATATCTCAGGAACCGTTTGACCAATTGGGCCAAAATTTTGCATGTGTATAGATATCACATAGCTGTTTATCATACGCAAAACTGTTTTTGCACAGCGTCTGTCTGTTTTCTGCCGTGGGATAATGTCACTCATATCTCGGCGGTGGTTTGACATATCTGCCTAAAATTTTGCAGTTTTATACATCCTGGATAGCTTTCTTGATTTTATGACAGGTGGCGCCACCTACTTTCTAGTTTACGCTGCAGACATCCGAGCTCATATCTCGGGAACCGTTTGAACGATTGGGCCAAAATTTTGCATGTGTATAGATCTCCCATAGGTCTTTATCATACACAAAACTGGAGGGGCCACCTGGAACCATTTTTGCACAGCGTCTGTCTGTTTGTCTACTGTTGGCTAAAATCACTCATATACATGTAGTGGTTTGACTTTTCTGCCTAAAATTTTGCATATGTATACAACTTGGACAGCTTTCTGGATTTGTGGTAGGTGGCACAACCTACATACACATTTACGCTGCAGACATCCATGCTAATATGCAACATACCTCACTCTATTTCCCCTTGCCACTCAATCCATGCCTCACTTCAACCGTTCCACTCTGATTTTAGCGGATACACGTGGTCACTTGTCGGCTACCCGTATTCTAGTTTTTAACGTTTACACATTTTTTCTCTATTTTTGAGATATATAAATAAAGACTAAATCTTGGCCTGTTGGTTAATCTGTTTGATGCTTCAGTTGAATGGGTATATACTACCATTCTGATGATAAAATTTCCTTTAGCGAATCTCTTCCCTGTCAGCTGAGCGACATGACCCATGGGTCACTTGTCTTATTATTGTTTTAATAAAAATTATATTGGCACAATATTTGTTATTAAATTTTAATAAATAGTTAATTGTTTTATTATATGTGCTGCTTATAAGTTATACGGCCAAGTCAAAATCTGTGTGACAATAGCACTCCATTTGTTAATAAAATAAATGTAATCAGTCCTCTTCCCTGTCTCCAAAGATACTATCAAAATCATGCATAAGCTAAACACCAACAACTCATAATAAAGCTTATATTTATTACCACACCAAACCGGTATGTGCCTCATTCCCGAATCATATTTTTTATCATATATAACAGCTTAGCGCCGTGACCCATGGGTCCCTTGTTTTAAGTTATTAGCATAAAAATAAAATCAGTACCTTAAATTTTGCCCAATTTTGAGCATAACACGTTTTCTTTCCTGTGAGTACTGTTAATTTAATTTTCACAGCATGTAAAGATAAGTATTTAATTTGTTTAAATCTGAAATTTAAAAATAAAAAGTTGAAAATTAGGCTAGTTATTGATTTTTTTCTTGAGGCTCTTTTGCAGTGACTTGCTTTGTCCAGATGCAGGTTTGCCAGTCCTGGTCACTGGAAGTCAGCTATGCCAGGGTTCCTGATTTGTTACACTGGGGGAGATCCCTAGCGTCATATCGACCCTCTGGCATTATAACCAGATTACTGGCGCCAAAGTGTCATTACATCTACGTCTCAGGAACGCATGCATGATAAGGCCTTATGAAGATGCAAATATTTTCATCATTTCTGACAACGCTTCATGGCCTACAGGTACACTGTCAATCAACATAAACCAGACCAATCGTTTGCATTGTTTGTGTGCCTTCTAATAACACCAGACATTAGCGAGAAAAGTTCTGTTTAAACCCAGCACATTGGTAAACTTCTTGACATGTTTGATGAATTTATGACCGCATGAACACAAGCAAGGCTCGCACTAGTACTTCAGCCAGACCCCAAAATTTGGATCATTGGTACCATTTTGGTGACAAATTTTCACCATGTGTACTCGATAGGTATACATGTGTAGGTAATAAAATGCCCGATAGGAGTATGAAAGTGGTAGCTTTCAGTGAATAAATGGATGTTTTATGTCTAATGACGTATATATTTTTTTATTTCAAGGACATCGACTTCAGAGTGTTTATTAGGCCCTTGCTACTAAATATGCAAAACGTATCCAGTCCAATTTGGTCTCAAATGATAGCTTAAATCATCCGCTTCAGTATGACATGCTATTTATGACCCCTTGGTATATACTGCTTAAGTAATACATTCTTATAGTTACACCCACCCCTAGGAAAACGACAAACGAGTGGTTATATAAATTTACTGTATACAACTTTATATGCCAAACTTATATTCAGCAAAGCAATCTTTTCAGTGATGTATCATTTATGATCAATAGGTGTATGCACCTACAGTTATACTTTCTTATGCCCTCACACGGGCAGATCCTGGATTTAAGAAAGGAGGGGTCCACGCCAGGAATAATGGCAAAATCTAGAAAAAAGGTCCCAAGGTCCGGGAAAGAGGGGGGAGGGGGTTGCGTTTCGAGGACACAAAACTTAGTCTGAAACCCTTAAAAAAGGTATGCCGACTGGAAAAGGGGGGTGTGGGCCTCCTGGACCCCCCCCCCCCCTCTCGCCATACCCTTAAGAAAAATACACCATATATAGAATACACCAACAGATATAACGTTTTGTCGGTAACCGAAAACAGCAGGAAATGCCCAACTGTCAGCTCCAAGTTCTGTTGAAATATTGATTATTTTATTGGACTGGTATATTGTTTGTAAGCTTTTGGTTGTCCTAACTTATGTAAGCCAAAAAAATATAACTCTTGTATAACTTTTGTCTTTACTTTATTTTACCTTTGCTGATCACAAGTTTTTACAAGTATTCATAATATTATGACCAGTACCCAGCATATTGATCACATGACTGGTATGTCAGCGTTAGTTGCAAGTATCGCCACCTATGCTGACTTGAGTCAATATGATCTTTTCCAGTTCTTCCTACTCAAATCAGGAATAAAAGAAAAATAGCTATATGTGAGGGATAGCGTTACCTCAGCGTAGTTACGCTTATATTCGCTAATTGTTGTATTTGATATTTGATTTTACCTACAATATGTAATGTGCTTTACCAAACATTGATTATGCGACTTTTACGAGTATATGAACTACAGATGGCACCATTTATGTTTTCCTTTCTTCTGCGAGCAAAACCGATACATTTTTAGGTGTTTAAATTTAATCTATATAGGCCTATGTGGCTGACCGATAATGATGGACTAGAGCTGAAATGGTGTTTCTTAGTTTCACTCTCTGTTGTTCCATCATTATTCGCGATTTTAAACAATTCGAAAAGATAATGTAAGACTTTTAAGTTTCTTTTGTGAATGACAGACTGCAATTATCAGTGTGATTTATACCAAGGCACAACTAGTAATCGGTTGACCTGGGATGTTCAGAAATTGTGTAAACGGGTTCTCTTTAACTATACTTAGTAGGTAAGAATTAGATCACTGACCAATATAGATTCAGCTGAGCGTTATGACCAGTGGGGAACTTGGTAAAGTTAAACCTTTAAAATCAACAGAAGAAGTAACAGATTATAATGTATTAAACATAGAGAATTTGTTTACTTATGTAAAGTTTCACTGTTCAGGATGAATGTTAGCTGTGTGAATAAGACTCTTTAAAGAATTGTTTGTTACATTGATTATTTCACAATTAGGCCCTTTTGTATTTTGAACTTCAAAAATAAAGTATTCTAAGTAATATTCAATGTTAGGTTTTAAGGGGAAAAAAGCAATATCAGTTTATCAGATCATCATCATATAAATATGCAATTGATTTCTGCCAGAAAAACATCAGATCTGTGAGTCCTTTTTACATGGTTAGAAAGATTATATCGAGTAGAATATGAAAATCATTGCATCATTTATTATTTTGGATTATCACCGGGTCTTTTATAAGTCTGTTATACTTTTTAGTTATTTCAAGCCCGGCTACCTTGCCAAATGAAGTCATAAGAAAGTTAGCACTTGCAAGGTCTCATGATTAAAATAGAAATCACCAGAAGAATAAGTAATCAGTTATTTTCATATTTATTATCATGTGTGTTTCTTGTGAAACGTTTAAATAAAAGAAAATAATATGAAAACAAAACATTTAGAATATGTTTCTACTTCTTGTGATCTAACAGTTACAATTATATCCTAGTAAGCGAGAGATGATATACTTTTAAGGGCAAAACCATAAACCCCATTGATATTATAATTGCTAGGCCAGTACAACAGTCAGTGATTATCATGATCTCCCTTAAACCTCGGGAATGACAGCGTCACATTTTGCTCTGACCGTTTAGTGAAAAATTGCATTTTAAAGATTAAAACAAAAGGATCTTAATGGCATCTTAATGGTGCAGGTACATAGCCCAAGGCGAACCATGTATGCCTTCCAGTCGGGAAAAGTTAATTGACACTTGACTGCTAGGGTTTCCTTTGAGACATAATCCCTGAACTCCAGAGTCAAAGTAGGTTAGAATTAAATTAGATTTGTTCAACAACTGATTTTATAAATTTGGGCTTATCACTAGCATTTACTAGACTTTTTCTTAACATAAAACCGGAACAGGATGAGTCATTGCACTAACTGGCAATATAGCAAACTGGTATATATTCATGGTTAAACTTTGTTTGCCTCACGGTTCAAATGAACATCTAGTTTCCGTTACAGAAAATGGTATTTATTTAGAAATCTCTCTCCTGTAAGAAATGTTAACAGTATAAACAGAGGCAACTCAAAATGAATAACTTACAGCTCTGCTTCACATTCACAGTTAGTCCAGGCAAACTGCAATATCTATCATTTACTTATGGTGCAACCTAAGCAAAATGTTGTAGGTACATTTACTGCTCTTGTCTTGATTGTATATGTTAAGTTTGTAGGAAATATTTGCATGGAAATATTTCAGCAGACAATAAGCCCTCTCTAAGCCGAGAGGCTCTTTTATATTTCGTGTAAGAAAGCAAATTTGGCCAGAAGTGCAGATACGGCGGCAAAGTTTGTACGATATCACAAGTGACTTAGGCACATGCAAATAGAATAAAAACTTACAAATAAAAATATACTGCTCAAAATGACTTGTCGCCCTTTTCTTTTTTTTCAAGTGGATCGAGACATGCAAAAAATTATATTTAAACAACTAGCCGAGTACCCGGCCTGCATACCTGTCATGTGTGACATTCGGCTTGCGTCATCCGAGTTTTAGTCGATGTATCGGCCAACGAAAGCAGCTGAGTGGAATAACTTGGAAAATTAACAAATCATGGTTCACTAAGTGCGTGGCTATGCGACATAAAAGTACTCAAAAACATTAACCAGGCATTAATTGTTTCTGCGGACATTTGGTGGCAATGGGACATGTATCGGCTGACTTAATAACGGAATAACACCTTTCTGTGACCACGCCCAAAACCACAAATTGTAGTTGGGTGCCAGGCATGTTTTTTTCAGCTTAAAGACTTCAGACTTCATTAATCATTTCATTTGAACCAAACTGGTCATGGTAGGTCTAATCAGAAATACACCTTTTGATAAATTAGCTTTAATTGCACAAATTGCTATGATACAGGGTGAGGAAAGAATTCATATCTGTGGAATTTGGAAAGCTATATACATGAATAACATACCAGATGAAAGCTATAAATGTCTACTATCAACTGACATCAAACTTGTTTTAAAACAGGCATTATATAAAATGTTATAACTCAATAAAATATATATATAACAGTATGTACTGCAAAATTGCTATTTCGGTGCAAGTACATTTCAAAACAGGCTGATATTTTACAGAAAGCTACCACTTTCATACTGCTATCAGGCATTTTTATTATCTACAAACATACACCTTTCAATAAAAACATTGTTAGCAATTGTCACCTGTTTGGTACCGATGAACCCTCTGGCTGATGTACTACACGGGTTACAGGATGCAGGCAGCTTGCAGGCGATACAGGAAATGACCCGTGTCCATGGAGACGGTGTTTCCGTTTGGGTTATGAGCTGACATGTATACTATTGTGTAAATTCGTCATTATTAGCATAAAATTGAGATTATTGGCCGTTTACCACAATATGAATGCAACCTGACGCAAGACCACTGCGATACACGACTCGAGTAGGCTTACCAGCCCAATAATCCGATTGCCTACTGAGTCGGGTTGTCATGGCTAGGAGATCCCCTGCTGTGACAGGTGTACAGTTCTCATATCACCACCCCCTCCCCCCCCCCCTCGCCCCACTTCTCAGTGAATATATTAATATACATCTGTATGCATGATGTGGTGTTATATGACAAGATTGAGAATTTTATGATGCCATTTAGAATTGTGAATCAACTTTTATATTAAGATATATATGTTATATTGTATATATGTATAGAAATATAAACTTAGAATTAAAAAAATGAGAATTTAATACAAACATGAGTTCATTATTTTCCAGCCTTAGCAGAATTGGAGATCAGGCTTTGTTTGCCCTGAATGTATATATGCAGAAGTGTTGTTAATCCCCCCCCCCCCCCCCGGCTGCCATTGATCCCCGCTGCCATTGATTCCTTTGCACCTTTGCACTGGGACATTAATTTTTATTGCAAATGTGAACAATTAATTTAATTTAAAAAATAATTGGATTAGAAAAAAGTAAGATCTAATTGAAACATATTCTTGCCTCAGGAGAACATAAAGTGATCAGCTTGATCTGTCCATCGCTCCATTATCATTAAATATTACCTTTATTACCTTTTCCTCTTAGACTTGATCTCCATTTGATATTATTTTAGATTTTTACCTAAAAGGTCAACTTGAGCTGAGCACTGTGACCCATGGGTCCTTTGTTTTTACTGGGGTCATTGGTAATCAGTACATTAACCCATAATTTTTCAAGAATAGCAGGACCTAGCATCCCCAAATTATATGCAAAAAATCTGTCAAATATGGGATTGAGCTTTTAGTGGCACCGGCTTAATGAACTTGCATTTTGCGGGGGGAAATCTTGAAAACCTTGGAAAATCTTCTCTGAAATGATTCGGCCAAATTGTTTCACAGAAATGATCCCAGAGATGAGCTCTCTCAAGTTTTTACAAATGGACTGGGCTTCATGTATTTTGGCCAAGGAATTTGAACATGGTCATTTGGCCAAGTTAGCATACTAACATAACAATCTCAGAAAAGACAAGAGCTAGCATCACCAGATTTAGTGCAAATGTTGGTCACATGACTCGTATATGAAATAGAGGTTTTTGTAGCACAACCTACATCGGCCTGTTTTTTTTTACCGACTGAAACCTCGTAACTTTAGCCTCTTTCAGCTTTAAAAAATGTTTTATGATGAAACTGTCAAGCTGAGTTGTTCAATTTTTCACAAGAATTATCCTAGGGTTAGGTTCTTTCAATTGTATAAGAAAAGATTGTGTTTAATGAATTTTGTAGAGTCATAGATAGCTGACGTTGGTCTTGTGGCCATTAGTAAGCCTATTCCAAACTGAGGGCTGCAATAGCCTTAATTCTTCTGCAAAACTTTTGTTTCAACTTCTGTAACACTGCACACAAATTATTCTTAGGTGGCTTTTATTCAAGTTTACTTAAATGATATTTGGCAGAATTATTGGACCTTTAACAATGAAAGGTCTGTGGATAGCTAGTAGATTTATTGTATTAATAGACTTGAGCTCTTTAGGTATATAAGCAGAGCCGTACAGGCAACATATAATTGGTTTCATATCCAGTGTATGTTTAAGATTAA
Organism: Sipunculus nudus; assembly: GCA_026874595.1. Lineage (NCBI taxonomy): Eukaryota > Metazoa > Annelida > Sipuncula > Golfingiida > Sipunculidae > Sipunculus > Sipunculus nudus. The sequence goes on from CM049309.1 coordinate 47,641,746, forward strand.
TCCATGAATAAAATATCTGGATTCTGATTTTGCTTTCAATAGGCATCTGTTATTATTCTAAACATTTTGATAAAAAAAAAATCTTATGAATATGCAGCTTAAAAAAAGCATTGTAGCCAAAGACTTTCAGTGTGTGTATAAGCAGATTTGCCGAATGTCAGTGTTTATAAAAAGCTTGGCAGACTGCCAACTATTTCAGATTTGGCAACAGACCAAGTTTCAGGCTGAATCTATTTATATATATAGCTTTGGCAGAATGACAACTGTATCAGATTATGTAACAGGTCAAGAGTTTACTCAGTGTAGCCAGGTACAGGTCAATAGTTCATGCAGTAGCTGCAGCTAGCAATTAGCTTCGCTTGACTTGGGGCAACTGTATGCCTCAGCTGAGCTTGGTCAGCCAAATGCACCTGACTCAAGAGGAGTTTAATGTATCTGCCTGCAATTTTCGCCGGCCCATGGGTCTTTGATGGCTTTCTTGAACACAAGACTGGTGTCACCACGTACAATGATTTTTGCACAGTGTATGTACCAGCTTATGTCTCAGGAGGGATTTGATATATCAGCCTGAAATTGTGCATATCTTTACCTATCGGATATCATCGTCGTATACAGGATTGGTGGCGCCACCTACAATTTTTTTGCACAGCGTATGTCCCTGCTTATTTCTCAGGATTTGTTATATCAGCCTTAAATTGGGCATATGTATACATCTCGGATAGTTTTGTCGTATACAAGACTGGTGGCACCACCTACAATAATTTATGCACAGTGTATCTTCCTGCTTATTTCTCGCCAGTGATTTGACATATTAGCCTGAAATTATGCATGTCCACACATCTCGGATAGCTTTGTTGTATACAAGACTTGCGGCGCCAACTACAATCATTTTGTGTTGTGTACTTCATACAACTGTTTTTGTGTTTCATTTATCTGTGCACATGGCCCAAGAGTGGTTTGAGGTATATGCCTGAAATTTTGCATGTTTATGCATCTTCGATGAATTTCTCATACACAAGACTGGTGGTGCCACCTACGATCATTTTGTGTTGTGTACATCCATGCAAGTATTTCAGGAATGATATTTATGTAATTGGTGCTTATACTCGGGTTTAAAATGTTAAGTACTTGCATTGTATATATACATGTCACACGTGTACTTGAAAAGCAATGGTCCAGCATGGAAGCATTATACCTGATGAATATCCAATTGCACAGGTTCGCATTAGGCCTGCAGGCCTTGTTTAAGTAATAAGCATAAAGGTAAAATCAACATTTTCCCCAACTTTGACCATGGTAAGCACTGTTGATATAATTTTCACATCATACAAATATAACGTTATTATCGTTTAAAATGTGAAATTTGAAAGCAGTGGATAAAAAACTCAAGCTTTTATTGAAGTTCTGAGAAGACATTCATATTTAACTGCACAGAAGTTGACCATGAACTTGTACTTACGGTACTTTATCTGTTAATGTTGTACAGTTTATTTTTAGGATATAAATAGTTTTAGTTTCGGTGTAACAACACAGGAGATGTAATAGCTTTCAAAGTTTAATTCATATATTCTTGAACGGTTGATACATTTTGATGTTTTATATTACAAGTTGTTGACCGCATTCAGATGGCTGTAGCATTAGGATTTACATTTTCAAGTGCAACAAAGCTCAAGTATGGCAGTCATATATTTAGTACTTGATTATCACCAAATCCTGTTAGCTGTTCAAATGATATTATAACCAGTAATTATAGAAATAAGTACAATTCTGAGAGCTTGAATGCTGGTTTATTGAATAAGTGAATCTATCCATGTGACATTCGCATGTGTGTTCCCCGCGGCTCACGGCTACTTCTGCATATAGTGGTCTACCCCCTCGCTGGACTTGTCACATTTATGTATAGTAAACACTTGATTCCCCTTCGTGAATGGGATGTTTACAAACATAGGGTGACGGTGATTTTACTAAGAGAACAGTCAGAGAACAGTTAAAAAAAGTTAAATATAAAGCAAAGGAACATGTAATTGGACTGTTTTATGATTTGCAGTTGAAGTTCTAATGAATTTGCAACATTTTATCTTCTTAATTTTTTCCAAATTTGTCACCCCGATTCTTCGTGTGAAGTTAATCCGATAGCTACTGTTCATGTCCGTAAACTGGCTAGACTGACTCAATGTTGTCAGTACAGGAACTTGAATCTTGAAGATAGTACCTTTGATTACACTAAGGGCTTTATATGAACAACCATGGCTGTCTTTTGATGCAATACTTAAAGTTGTGGTTCTATGACTTGCGCGTATAGCCGATATACATGAACTGGCAGACGTATATGGTAGTTTATTGTGGATCTAGCAGGTCTTCATAAAAAGGTAGTAGAGTGACGTCATTTTACCGCGAATCACTTGAGTACATATATATCCTATGAGTGAAAATCGCTTCTGCGGCGATTGTCATGCATATATACGCACATACGCTGACGGACAAATGCAAACACCCCAGTTACAAAATCATGGAAACACAAGCTTTATGGTTGTATCGGAAAACCTCTTGATTAGACAACTATATGTCTGTAATGTAATATGCTGTATTGACAAACGGTTTTAGGAAAAACAGTTCCCTGTTGAACCAGTCGGCACCGGCGGCCTTTTTTACGTAGTAGGAACTAGGCAAGGAAATATTTTAGGCAATTTGATATGGACTAAGCAAGGAATTGTTTTATGCAATTTGATATGGACTGACTATGAGAATGACAAATGGCAAGTTGATCTATCGGAGTAAAATCCTGAATGTGGGAAGAAACTTTCCCTTCCCACTGTTTGGCCTTAAGAAATCTGTCATTTGCTTTAGAATACTATTTTTCAGTTTGTCTAGCGGAGGAGTTAATTTGTATCTTGTCTGGTGTTCTTCTTGGTTTGATAGCTCGGTGAAAGTGCGCATTAACCTCTAACTTAGTTCATGTTTACGCGAAAACCTGGCCCTCACCTGGGGTATTTATAATGAAGGAAATGACGAATGCTTTAAAGGTGCCTGCATGCTTGGCTTTTGTCCTGTACAAGACTGAGATACAATGGAGTCCCATGCAAAGGAGTTCATCTAGTAATCACAACATTTTTAAAAGCTTTATTATTCAAAATGTAAGAGAAGTACAATAATATATACATACTCTCTGCGTTCGATACACCGCCTTACAAAAATAAAGGTGAATTTTTCACTAGCTCCATATCTAGGTTTGAACTTTAAAATTTTACCCTCTACATATAGCATTCTGAAAATATTGTAATTTACTTTTGTTAAAGTTTACATGTTTAACATTTTAAATATCTCTGATTTTTCCTTTTCCTACTCAGGAGGCTGGCTGAGTGAGGTTTATTTCAACCCCGACGTTAACATTTATGTCCAACAGCTGCATGTATGGCTCTTTTGAGTACGCTTTCTGTCTCCTGGTGTTTGACACAAGAGTCATCAAAATCAAAACTGAAAGTGCGATGGGAATGAAAGGGGACGCGCGCACTTTGAAACTGCTCTATGAGTCCAGCCAGTCTGAGCAGGATGGTGGTAACATTTTTAAGCAGACTTCGAACTTGGAGAAACCCAGTTGACTGGCCATGCCAAAATCCTGAATTAGTCGGGGCATTTGCTGATTGAGGCCAGCAAAATGGTATATTTCTTCCATTCTGGAAAAACTTTTTTCTTATCTCAGTTTAGAGTCTGAGATCGCCTTGCTAGGCCGCGGAGTAGATATCTGGCCGTATTTTAAACGTGGATGAGGGGGATGTCTCATCCTCGAAAATACTGTGACTGTTAGGGGTCGACACCTCATCCCTAACGAGGCTAATTTCCCATTTTCTCCAGTCTTGAAGAATCGTCTTGTTCAGGTGACGATGTTGTCGGTTCTGCAGTACAGGCGGTCTCACGGAGGTCTTGCAATTGGAGTGTCGTTCACAGTCTTGTTTTGCTGACCGAAGACTCATCCGGGCATCCTTACTGTTACAGTTGCAGAGGGGATTCTTTTTTTTAAGAAGATTTACCTAAGCCTTTGTCTTGGCAAGGGACCACCTTCAGACATAGTGACCTCTGGTACCGACTTGTATATAGTCTGTTTTTCCCAAACCTGGTACTTCTCTGTGGACAGTTTTATGTGGCCCATACTCGTGCCGATATCGGAAGGTGTTGTCAGAACAAACAGGGCAAATACAAGGTCAGTTCTCCTTTGGTTGGTCGAGCAGAATCTGGCGCCGACCACACAGTGCCCACACTCCATACATATGCATGTACGGTTGCTGCCAAAGAAATAAGAATCCTTTTGAGTTGTTGCATTATTGTTGATACCTGTTACTACAATGTTTGTATCCTAAAGTTCTATGGTTTTATCATTTACTGTTACCTTACGCTGAAACTTTTTAATCCTGGCTGGAATATAGTCTCCTTTACGGTGTACAATTTTTTTTTATTTTCCAGATGCCAACATTTGCATTCTAAACGCGAGGTCTGCATGTGTATCGTTGAATGGTGGAATAAATACCCGGACACAGGCTTTGCAGCTTTAAAGATGCCCATTCACCTACCTTTTGAAAAAAAAGAATTTATGATTTCTGGCTTCCTCTTTTTATAGAGCAATAATTTGAGGGTAATTTTGGTTGTGCAAAGTTCTTATAAAGCCTTTGTGAAGGATGTAAGAACTTGTTTATCAACAACATGTTTGTAAACACAGCAATGTTGACAAACGGGAAAAACATGTAACCTAAAATGGTAGGTTGCATATATGTAGAGGTAGAAAGGTCACTTGTTGCAAAATGCTATTTGCAGAGCTCTGGGTATCAGACTTGCTGCCAGATGCCTTTGTCGAATTTGTTTTGATTATTTTAGCGGGCCTCCACATATTTATAAACATGTTGATATAAAAACAAAACAAGCAGCCTTTGTGCAGTGGTATCCACATTTTCTGGCCTATTTTTTATAAAAGCTGAAAGGGATTACCTTTAGTTTATAAAGGTCATACAGGTGACTGGGCCCCTTTTAGCACTTCCCTGTAGATACAGCCTCATTTAGGTACCATACAAGGCCTCCAGCTTCATATGTATTCCATTTTTACATTCTCATGCAATTCTCATTGTCCTCTTGACGGAGGATACTTGTTTCAAGAGTTTTCTGGCTGCGTGATGGCCTCGTTTGTGCACATCCCGTACGGAGTCCACATATTCCCCATAACTAGTGCGTGGTGGATCCATCCTACCACCAATCCTATGTATACACACCAGATTCGGCCGGAGATCTAACATCAAAATATTTGGACTGAAACTAGTACTCTCATGAGTTTTAGAACTACAGGCTCCAGCAAGGCAGTCTATATTAAGACCCCAATTGGCCTGTTTTCCTTGTAGAAAACCTTTTATCATCTTAATCAAATTGACTGAACCTTTCCACCATACCGTTTTATGCGGGGTGACGGCTTTAGGTAGTGGTTTCCTGGATTCCAGCAAGTCGACATTATTCCCGATTCAAGGTTAATTGCGTCCTTGGTCAGAATGAAGAGTCAGCGAAACTCCAAACCTGGAAATAAATCCATTCAAAATCCACTGAATCAGTTGTAGAAAAACTATAGAGCCGTCAACAGTTCAGCATATACGGCCTTAAAGTTGACTTAATATTCCGTCATCAGTTACCTGGGGCACCTTAATCTCAAAGCTGCTTAAACTCCTCTAAAGGACTCACGGAGGACGCTGAGCTAAAGAAGATACGCACTCTGGCTCTGGCTCCAGTTTTAGGAACACGACGCTATCAGAGCTAAAGAAGCTTGGGCCTTTCGGATTCCGCTATCAGACTAACAGTAGAAAATACACTGGATTGGGCAGGATTGCACTGGTCAAACCACTCGGAAAAAGTGGTTGAACAGCAACTGCAGGTAAAAGCAAAATTGCCAAGAGTGGGGCCAGCTGGTCTCTGTGTCTCAAAGTAATTGTTCCCTGTAAATACACATTTTTTTATTTACATGGACGTCCATGCAAAGATGCGTTAATATATACACAGCCTGGGTTCAACCTCATGAGCTATATATATACCTTGTAAAATCCACATTCTTCTCTATGATAATATCCTAGCCATTAAAACCGATCTTTGTTTTGTTCAGAGAGTGATGTCTATTTCAACTTTATTAAGAGAGTGTCCATGGCCTTAAAAAGTTTCATTCTTTTTTAATAATACAAAATAAATGATCATTCAAGAATTGTGTCACGGGTTGTCCTGAAGTGCGGTGGTATCGGTGATCTTGATGCCGGTAGTTTTATCATTTATATATGACTGGTGGTTCCACCTACACTCGTTTTTTCTATTTTACCTAAACTTCAGTGCGACTTGGGGCAATTTGAGTAATATCACCTAAAAATAATAGTTTCATTGCTTTGAAATTCTGTATGTGCATAGAGCAATGGGCCAAACGTCAGATTCTATTGATCAGATAATTAAGGGTTATGACCAATCGGCACCAGATCAGTGGCGCCACCTATATATGTCATCAAATACGGGTCAGATGACGAGGACAGTCTCAAGGGAATATTTCCAACATGCAGGCCTGGGGATTCTCTGGTGCCTACGATGGCAGTCCTTTCTAATTAAAATTTTCATGTAGGTTCTATTGGCTCTCTAAAATGATATAGAATTAACCAAGATACAAAAAAAGAATTATAGCTGGAATGTGTCTTTGTGAATGTGTATATAATAAAAGTGACCACTATTTCCCCTACTGAATTATCACAAACTGTGCATGTGTGAAGACAGCAAAGTGACACCATTTGATAATTCTGTTAGCTCAGCCTTATCTGCTGCGTTCAGAGTCCGAGATAAATGCTGCACAGTATTGACATTTATGCCCAAGATAATTTATCATAACTTCGCCTGGCCAGTTAATGATTAATAAACATATTACCTAGTTATTTACACGGCAACATCCAAACAGATACCTATTTCTTTACTCCCTTAGGCGTGACTGTACATCTCTACAACATTTTAACTCCAACAGCTGCTGTTACTTCGACCTAACTAGAGGTGAGTGGAAATGAACAGCTAATGTTTTATTCTTTTTTATCACCATGCAGTTTATCATCATACTTATAAATTAATAAGGATCATACTTCTTATCATTAATATAATTAATACCGGAGTAACATGACCTAAGATAAAGAACTGTTTTCCCGATTACTGTCTGAAACAAGTATCGCTCTCCGCATGGTCGTTTGTTTGCTCTAATCATGTGTTCATGAATACCAACTCTCGTAACATATATTTTCTGATATGTTAGTAGCCATATAGCTCTTAGTAATTATGAAACCCCTAAGCACTTTATGTCCAGTGTCTTAGCTTTGAATACACCAAAACACACACATGCAAACACACCCGCCCAAACACACGTTTATATGTATATGTCTATAATAATAATAATAATAAAAACGTTTATTACAGACTCATGATCCATATACTAACAATGAAAGAAATGAGAATAGAAAGAGATAAAAACAGTAGAAAGCAAATAACACAACATATAGGCTAGCTGCATTATTACTTATAATCTAATAACAAACATCTTCTGGTTATGAACATTAAACAAGTCGGACTTTGAATATAAATCAGATTCATACAAAGTTCTGACATACAGGTTGTCAGATTCTGTTATTCTCATTTTCAGTATATATATAAAGAGTGACAAACTCTTCTATCCCTTCACTAAATAATTTTCATCGTGAATGCCGAAGCATCCCCTCAGGGACAGCCCTTGACATTTGCTGAGTACATATACTAATCTTTATTATTTTCACTCATGTTCCCCGTTATTAACAAAATAATTCGTATTGAAATTATTTGCAGAGTCAGCTCTTAATCACATGGGTTGACGGTTATTCCCTGGTGTTTGATATTCGATTTGCCTCTCTTTGAATTCTCTGCAGCCTCGGTCACGGTGTACTTGATGACACTAAAGAACACTTGGTTGACTGACGTCCCTCGTGTCTTATCTAAAGCACGCCGACACACAGGTCCCTCCCCTGTACCTGTATAGATAAACTGCATGTTTAGTAACGTTATAACCCCGCCTGACGACCAACTCATAGGGCTACAGGTCAAGGACCCCTCGTCCATCCACATCCATGCCTGAATTGCCAAGTGTAGTAATCTATGACATTTAGATTTTGTAAACAAACCGAGTCCATACAGTATTTTTCCCTTCGAGGGACAGTGTCAATTTCAAGCCTTCACTAGACACTTTCTTGTAACCCATCATGAAGTTAGATTTTTAAAGTTATTTTTTAAACTCTCAATCTTTTTTTTTTTATCCGATTTGTTTTCAACTTATGGTAGAAGTCATCTGGCAATCATCTTCATTCATATAAGGTTATCAATGAAGTATTAGTAGTGATTAAGGAAATGCTTTGAGGCTTAATTTCGTAGTTTCCTCCTCCTGCACATTTTTCTTGAAATTATGGAAATTGGTGACCTACCAAATTATAAACCTCACGAATGATTCTGCATCCACAATTTTAAATGCGAGTTCTGAAAGTGAAGTAGGCAATTATACAAAATACATTTTATTATAAATAACATATTTGCTTAAACAAAATTATTCATATAGATTTCCATAATTGAATAATAAATTTCTTTGATATTTCTTTTTTTCTGCACAAATACCCTTGTTATGATGGCTGATTAAGGATACAGAAACAAAATATCTCCAGACCTCGAAATAACATCTCAAAATCTCAAATAACACAATGAGATCTCGATGTGAAATTTAACAAGAAAAATATTTTGCAGCAGAAATAAAAATAGTCGAGATCAGGAGTCGAGATGTGAAGTCGACTACAGGCTACTTTTACACAAGATACACGAGCCAGTGTTAATTACAGATAAAAATATGCAACCGAGTTATTGAAATATCCCTAGTTGATGTTCGTCAGAGCATATGAAGCACTGCAATATTTGTCATTTAGAGAACTCTGTCTCGTGCGAATAGAAGCCAGTTGTCTTTGCCGGAAGTATGTCTATTTCGATCTGTGCCCTAAACCCATGATATAAACACGTGGAAATAAACAAAAGGCACAACCCATAGCCCCGTCGCGTGGGATTGGCTAATTTTATCAAAGGTTTAATAGATTATGTTTATTTGACAGACGTCAGATATCGGAGTCGGTCCCTTTAAAATTGTTTGGCTTAACGTCAATTAAGCATCGAATGGTTCGTACAACGGCCACGTTTTTTTTTTTTTTGTTTTTTTTTATAGTCTCTCCAACAGACGCCAGGTGCCGCTACCGCTCTGCTCCAGTACGTCTGTTATTGGACGCCATTTTTAGCTCAGCTGACTGAAAGTCATCTGAGCTATAGCGATCACTCTTTGTCCGTCGTCCGTCTGTCTGTCTGTCTGTCTGTCTGTCCGTCTGTCTGTCCGTCTGTCCGTTAACCAGGCACAAATCGTAACCACTGGACCTCGAATCTTCTAACTTGACATCCAGTGAGTACCATGAAAAATCTCCTTGGAAACCTGAAATTAGGTCTCTGTTACCCATAACCTCTGAGCTATGGGGCTCCGAAGTACCCCCCAGAAAAATGAAAAAAATTGATACAAAAGCTCAAGTATCTGAACAACTATTGCATTGATCACCATGATTCTGTGCATGGATATTGATCATGGAATGTTTCATCAGTTTCTGCAGTCTGGTGGCGCCACCTATATTTTTTCGATTTTTACGATTTTTTTTTCTTTATTTTTGAGACCTCTTGAGATGTGGTCATCTGTTAACAGGGCACAAATTGTAATGACTGGACCTAGAATCTTCTCTCTTGAAATTCCGGGAGGCCCATGAAAAGTCTCTTTGGAAACCTGAAATTAAGTCTCTGTTACCCATAACCTCTGAGCTATGGGGCTCCAAAATACCCCCCAGAATAATGGAAAATTTGATTCAAAAGCTCCAGTATCTGAACAACTATTGCATTGATCACCATGATTCTTTGCATGGATATTGATCATGGAATGTTTCATCAGTTTCTGCATTCTGGTGGCGCCACCTGTATTTTTTTTATTTTTACGAATTTTTTTCTCTATTTTTGAGACATCATAAGATGTGGTCATCTGTTAACATGGCACAAATCGTAACAACTGGACCTAGAATCTTCTCTCTTGACATGCTGAGAGGCTCATGAAAATCTCCTTAAACACTTGAAATTAGGTCTCTGTTACCCATAACCTCTGAGCTATGGGGCTCCGAAGTACCCCCCGGAATAATGGAAAATTTGATACAAAAGCTCAAGTATCTGAACAATTATTATATTGATCACCATGATTCTTTGCATGGATATTGATCATGAAATGTTTCATCAGTTTCTGCATTCTGGTGGCGCCACCTGTATTTTTTCAATTTTTAGCTCAGCTGACTGTAAGTCATCTGAGCTATAGGGATCACCTTTTGTCCGTCGTTCGTCCGGCTACCAGGCGTCTGTCTGTTAACAGGGCACAAATCGTAACCGCTAGACCTGGAATCTTCTTACTTGACATCCTGGGAGATCTATGGAAATTCTCCTTGTAAACCTGAAATTAGGTCACTGTGACCTATATTCTCCGAGCTATGGGGTTCTGAAGTACCCCCCAGAATAATGCAAAATTTAATACAAAAGATCAAGTATCTGAACAACTAATGCATTAATCACCATGATTCTTTGCATGGATATTGATCATGGAGTGTTTCATCAATTTCTGGAGATTAGTGGCGCCACCTATATTTTTTTTTTATTTTTTACGTTTTTTTTTACTCTACTTTTGTGATCTTTAAACATTTGGTCATCTGTAAACAGAGCACAAATCATAATGACTGGACCTAGAATCTTCTGTCCTCACCTCCAGGGAAGCCCATAAAAGGTCTACATGGAAACCCGAAATAAGGTCCCTGTTACCCATATTCTGTGAGCTATGGGGCTCTGAAGTACCCCCCAGAATAAAGATTTGGTCATATATTAACAGGGCACAAATCATAATGACTGGACCAGAATCTTCTTTCTTGACATGCAGGGAGGCCTTTGAAAAGTCTCTTTGGAAATCTGAAATTACCCCCAAGAAAAATGCAAAATTTAATACAAAAGTTCAAGTATCCAAACAACTGATGCATTTTCCCCCATGGTTCTTTGCACCGATATTGATCATGTAGTGTTTCATAAGTTTCTGCAGACTAGTGGCACCACTTGTATTTTTTTGTTATTTTTACATTTTTCACTTTATTTTTTTAGACCTTTTGAGAAACATATTATATGGTCATAATATTTATTCAAAACAACAGCAAAAATAATAAAATCATTTGTTGTTTTTAGCTCAGCTGACTGTAAGTCATCTGAGCTATAGGGATCACCTTTTGTCCGTCGTCCGTCCGGCCGTCCGGCCGTCTGGCCGTCCGGCCGTCCGGGCGTCTGTCCGTTAACAGGGCACAAATCGTAACCGCTAGAACTGGAATCTTCTTACTTGACATCCTGGGAGGTCTATGAAAATTCTCCTTGTAAACCTGAAATTAGGTCACTGTGACCTATATTCTTTGAGCTATGGGGTTCCGAAGTACCCCCCAGAATAATGGAAAATTTGATTCAAAAGCTCCAGTATCTGAACAACTATTGCATTGATCACCATGATTCTTTGCATGGATATTGATCATGGAATGTTTCATCAGTTTCTGCAGTCTGGTGGCGCCACCTGTATTTTTTTTATTTTTACGAATTTTTTTCTCTATTTTTGAGACCTCATAAGATGTGGTCATCTGTTAACAGGGCACAAATCGTAACGACTAAACCTAGAATCTTCTCTCTTGACATGCTGGGAGGCCCATAAAAAGTCTCTATGGAAACCTGAAATTAGGTCTCTGTTACCCATAACCTCTGAGCTATAGGGCCCCAAAGTACCCCCCAGAATAATGGAAAATTTGATACAAAAGCTCAAGTATCTGAACAATTATTATATTGATCACCATGATTCTTTGCATGGATATTGATCATGAAATGTTTCATCAGTTTCTGCATTCTGGTGGCGCCACCTGTATTTTTTCAATTTTTAGCTCAGCTGACTGAAAGTCATCTGAGCTATAGGGATCACCTTTTGTCCGTCGTCCGTCCGGCCATCCAGGCGTCTGTCTGTTAACAGGGCACAAATCGTAACCGCTAGACCTGGAATCTTCTTACTTTACATCCTTGGAGGTCTATGGAAATTCTCCTTGTAAACCTGAAATTAGGTCACTGTGACCTATATTCTTCGAGCTATTGGGTTCTGAAGTACCCCCCCCCCCAGAATAATGCAAAATTTAATACAAAAGCTCAAGTATCTGAACAACTAATGCATTAATCACCATGATTCTTTGCATGGATATTGATCATGGAGTGTTTCATCAATTTCTGGAGATTGGTGGCGCCACCTATATTTTTTTATTTTTTACGATTTTTTTTTTCTCTACTTTTGTGATCTTTAAACATTTGGTCATCTGTAAACAGGGAACAAATCATAATGACTGGACCTAGAATCTTCTGTCCTCACCTCCAGGGAAGCCCATAAAAGGTCTACATGGAAACCCGAAATAAGGTCCCTGTTACCCATATTCTGTGAGCTATGGGGCTCTGAAGTACCCCCCAGAATAAAGATTTGGTCATATATTAACAGGGCACAAATCATAATGACTGGACCTAGAATCTTCTTTCTTGACATGCAGGGAGGCCTTTGTAAAGTCTCTTTGGAAATCTGAAATTAGGTCTCTGTTACTCATATCCCTCCTGCTATGGGGCTCCGAAGTACCCCCCTGAATAAAGGAAAATTTGATACAAAAGCTCAAGTATCCAAACAACTGATGCATTTTCCCCCATGGTTCTTTGCACCGATCTTCCTGGTCAGCTGAGCGTCATGACCCCTGGGTCACTTGTTTAAAGAACGGAAGTGTTGTTTGGCATACGCAAGGAATCCCCCCTATTATCCCACCCCTGCAATAGACCAGCAAAAGTGGATTATTTTTGCCACACAAGCATCAATATTGTTTACTTGTCTTTATTGGGGTCTGCCGGGTCTGTGCTAGGACGACAAGGATCCATTCTGGACTCACCTCCCGATGCTGGGGGGGGGGGGGGGGGTTTCCTTTCGCATGCCAAACGGCACTTCCGTTTTTTTCAAGATTCTTGTAAAAAATGGCGTCCAATAATAGACGTTATTAGAGACGAGATAATTTTTTTCTGCGGCAATTTTTATTTTTTTTTTTATATATTTTTCACAGCCAAAAATAAAATTTGAGTCCCCGTTGGCGTTGTACGAACCATTCGATGATATTTTGACGTTAACATCTCGAGATATTTGTCCTGTGTCCTAAATCAGCCACAGTAATAAGCCACCATAGTGTGGTGACAATTAAACACAAATTTATATTAACAACACGTCGTGTCTCTGTCGGCAGACAAACATTTGCAGGATATATGGAAGCGGTAGGCTGTGGTTACTGGTTAAAACCAAAAATGATGAAATCAGGACTAGCATGCACCAATACATAAGTAAAAGGCCTTCCTGGTATACATCTATTTATGGAAACCCCGGGTATCCCCTTTAGCTGTGGTTAAATAATGAAACAAGCAGGCCTAATCTCGCGTGACTGTGACCCTGCGCGTATAACCTGTAGTTGAAGCCAGCCGTCAACTCTTGAGATAACAAAGATTACAGAGGTGAGGAATTTACCAATTTACACGAACCGATGAAAATTGTATTTCCAACGCTCTGCTGACAAAATATTAGTAATTGTGTAGCACACAGACTCTGGTCTCTATATATTTTATTAATGTATCACTAAACGTGATATGCGTATATATCCGTGCTTTAAATGATATATCATGCTTGGGTAGATATTTCAAGCTCAATATAGAATGATGTTATCATACAGACGAAAGAAAGTTAAACCGTTTGATATACAAGACATATATACGGATATATGTATGTACATGCATATATGCTTATATACAGATCTGAATTTAAATTATATATATATATATATATATATATATATATATATATATATATATATATGATGTTACGGGATGACATAAAAGCGGACCGAACTGTCTCGCTAGTGAAGCTTGCTCACCCCGTACAGATCCTTATGCAACGCAGAAAAAAAATGGCCATGGACATAACATCGAAGGGGAAAGGCATGAGCAGTATTTCTTCACATGTCAGCTTCCGGTTGCATATCCACGCCCGACGCATGTTTCTGTAGTGCCACCTGAGTGTGAGCAACCACGCACTTTCCTGCCTGTGTACCATCCAGTGAAGTCGTCTTGGAGTCACGAATTTGGTATCTGTGGGCCTGCATCGTATGGGAATTTAGACGTTTACCATTTAGTGGAATGGATCGAAATCTATCGCTATTTCGGTGTAACTGAATTTACTATGTATGCCAGTACTGTGAATGGCTCGCGTCTAAATAAGGAGGTAATGGACGCACTTCTTTATTATGAAAACCAAGGCATTGTTGATTTGCATTACATGACACCCCCGAGAGAAGTTAACAATAATTAATATACAAGTGGCGAGTATGGATGTACTTAATGATTGCATTCTCCGAAACATGTACCGTTATCGGTACGCCATCATTGTAGACCTTGATGACATCATGGTGCCTCGGATAGATAAAACATATGGAGAAATGATTCAGAGAATTGACAAAGAAATGAAGCTTACAGAACCGTCTCCGTTTTACACAATGAGAAATGCTTATTTCTGGACCAGTTGTGACGCTTCACAAACGCCAAAAGAATATACAAACTTCTTTGCTTTAAAATACTTAAAAAGGGATAAGCGAGTCGATATTTATTTAAATCCAAGTTGTTCATAGATCCACGCGCCTGTCTCTCCGTGTTTAATCATCATTGCTGGATACGTTTTCCTCAAGTCAAAGACCCGTTTAGTATAAACGTACCGACGCACATCGGTCTTTCACACCATTATAGGAAATTAAGAGAACGAAAGGAGGGCCAATGTAAGAAATTTGCGAAGGGCAGAGAGCACAGAAGTTTTCCAGCGGACGCAGAAGCGTGTGTCAGTTTCTGGGACCTTATCCGACGTATGCGGCAATTATAGATTTTCTTCAGAGTTTCTCCTGGATTTTATGCATTTGGACTTCAGTTTACTTTCTGGATTGTTACAAGAGCTTTACACTGGACTGTCATTCTCCGAGAGTATACATTTAAAGACCTTATCGTTGTGACGGTGTTGGTATCCAGGTACTGTGCACATTATTTTCTGTGTGATTGTATTGATTTGTTGTTATACCGCTGTTTTACTGTAAAACTGTATTGATTTAGTGTATTGTAATGTTAGGGTGGTTTTAAGAATAAATAATAGTTATTTGTTAACAAAAAAACCACTGACTTCTTTATTCATTCCCCTAGACATTTCACGCTGCCTAGTGTTACAGAATTTTTTTTATCTCCATTACTAAATTTGTGTTCATCACGGATACGTGATCCGTTTATATTATGTTCCGTAACATAAAATTGGGGGCTTGTCCGGGATGCTTAATAGTTTTCAAATTTATTAGGCCTTGACCTGGACACATTGTTTTATCATACATTGTTTACAAGATTACATATTGTTTACAGTACATTGTTTACAGGATTTATCTCAGTGCTTTTTTTTTGTTATTGTTTTGACATCTTAACATGGCAGATTTCAAACCTGAGACATTTGTTGACGATCCCGACCCTGATCAACTTGAACAGTTGTCAAAAGAACAGTTGTTGCGTTTGGGACAACACTTCGGGCTATGTGTGAAAAAAGCCTTGAGAAAGCCTGATATCATTGCTAAAATCATGCAAGATCTAGTTAGCAAAGGTTTAATTGAAGAGACTGAAGTTGAAACATCAAAAAATGACAGCCTTGCTACGCAATTAGAATTTAAAAAGTTGGAAATGCAACATGAGCTAGCATTAAAAGAGATGGAACAACATGAAAGGTTAGAAAGAGAAAGACTAGAAAAAGAAAAAGAAATTGAGTTAAAATGACTGGAGTTAGAAAGACTTAAACTAGAACATAGTCTAAGTGCAACCTCAACTCACAGTTTTGATGTTACTAAACACATTAGACTTGTCCCACCTTTTCAAGAAAAGGGGTTGATAAATATTTCTTTCACTTTGAGAAGGTAGCTGAAAATTTAAAATGGCCTAAGGAAAATTGGACTATGATGTTACAAAGTGTATTGACTGGCAGAGAAATTTATCCAGAGCTTTCAGTGGAAGCTTGCTTTTCTATTGAAGCGGTTGGTACGCCGGACTTGTGCGCCACCGACATGGGTTCGAATCCGGGATAGGCCCAATGTTTCCCCTCAGCAATTTGGCTTCGTAAAAAAATGGGGGCTCGCCTAACGTGACGGTTAACTTTGTGGCCCAGGGAATAAGCTCACAAAAGTGTGACTCCTGGGATAATTAGTCTTGTTCTGATAACAGAACGCTCTGAAGGGGGGGGTGTTACGGGGTGACATAAAAGCGGACCGAACTGTCTCGCTAGTGCAGCTTCCTTTTCTAGCGAAGCGGTTGGTATGCCGGACTTGTGCGCCACCGACCCGGGTTCGACTCTCGGATCGGCCCGGGATTTTCCCCTAATTTATTTGTTTTCGTAACAATGAATATATATATTATATATATATATATATATATATATATATATATATATGAATAGCCGTGCTAGTTCATTGTATACAGAAATAGCTTGACACACAGGTCGGTTCACTTCCCATCAGCAGCGGACCGACTTTACTGTGAATTCATATATATATATAAATATATATATATATATATATATATATATATATATATATATATATATATATATATATATATATATATATTGTTACGGAACCTAATTACAACAGATCACGTAATCGTGACGAGCATTAATTTTGTTACGGAGATAAAAAAAAATCAGATTCCGCAACACTAGGCAGCGTGAAATGTCTAGGGGAATGAATAAAGAACTCAGTGTCCGAACATTAGTCCAAAGGGACTGAAACCCAAGGACATTTGAAAGAATTCACTGACAGCAAACAGTAATGGGTGGATTCCTTCATCCCAGTCTTTCTGTGTGTCATAACAATAAGTCGTAATCATTTTTTTAATGTCTGGTGAAAAACGCTCGAGGGCGCCCTGACTTTCAGGATGGAATGGCGAAGAGCTGTACTGTTTTATACCTAGCTCAGGCATAACTTGCTGGATTAAGCCAGACATAAAATTAGACCCTTGGTCAGACTGGACGGATTTTGGAAATCCAAAATTGTAAAAAAAACTTGGTCAAAGCCTTGACAACACTTTTGGTATTAATTTTGTGCAATGGTATTGCCTCAGGGAACCTGGTAGATGCGCACATAATTGTCAGCAAGTATTCATAACCAGATTTTGTTTTGGGCAGTGGTCCAACACAATCAACAATAATACTACTAAATGGTTCCCCGAAAGCAGGAATAGGCTTAAGTGGGGCTTTAGGAGGATTCTGATTGGGCTTGCCTACCATCTGGCTTGTGTGGCATGATTTACAGTATTGTACAACATTTGTCCTGAGATTTGGCCAATAGAAGTGTGTACTAACTTTTCTGTTTTATTTATACCTAAATGGCCAGACAAAGTACCCTATTGTGCCATGCTTAGAATTTCATTGCGATAGCTTTTTGGCACTACTATTTGATGTTTGATGGCCCCTTAATCATCAGCGCATACATCAGGTGGTCGCCATTAACGCATAAGCACTCCATTTGTAACATTGAAACAAACTGGGTTCTATGACATTTCATCTTTAGAAACTGCCCTGGGAAACAAACAGGAAATATCAGGGTCACATGCTGTTTCGCGATAAGTTCTGAGCTTGAAAATGCTGCATCCTGTACGGGCGAGTCGTTAGACAAGTCACTAGTGACTCCAAGAGTGTTGGTATCTGTACCATTATCCTCGTGTGTTTTTCTTGGCCATAGATCTGGTTACAGCACATGTAGGATACAAACCAGGAATTTCCTGATTTTCAGGACAGTGTCCTGATCAGGTGACGGCTTTTCTGTCACTATTGGTACAGGCTGTACTTTGTCACCTGCAACATCATTGCCTAGTAGCAACTGAATTCCCTTAAAGGGTAAAGTAGTTCTTATTCCCACAGTAATATTCCCAGGAATCAAATCTTACTCTAAATGTACACTTTGAAGCGAAACTGAAGTGTGCTTGTCTGAAAACACACCATTTACAAGTGCATGTGCACCAATTAAAGACCTACTAGAAAATGGCAAAGTGTTTGCTAATATGAGAGTTTGGCCTGAACCAGTGTCCCTCAAATTTCTAATCGGGGTAGAATCTGAAAAAAAATCACTTGAAAGTGATACAAAACCATCATGTATGAATGGCTCAAATATCTCCCTTTCAGAGTCAGGAGAGGAATCTACTACCTCAATTTTATCAAACAAAGAACTGACGCTGACAATGTCAGTCATTAACTCTTTTTCAGAGTCACAAAAGGAATCAACATCCTTATTACAATCAAACCCCTCATGGGAGTCAACAGAGGAATATTCCTCAGCAGAAACAAACTTCTGTTTGTCATAAGAGGACCTTGCCTCACTTGAAATACTCTCGCAAGAGTCATAAAAGGATTAAGCCTTATATAGAGGATACTCCTAGCAGGAGTCTTAGAGGACCTAGCCTTATCAAATCAGTCAAATAAGGTTTTTACCCCGCCAGCTACGGATTCTCCTTTTGAGTCAGACGGAACGTTGGCCTCCGTAGCATCAAACTCTTTTTTTATAGTCAATAAAGGAGTTGTTCCCCCTATTTACATGAAAAGAGCTTGCTATGCATAGATTTTGAAACAAAACCAGAAGGTTTGCTCTTTGGTTTATTTGTAAGTTTCAAGCAGTCTGATATTAGATGACCTTCATTTTTGCAGTAATTACAGATCTTCTTTGAAAATGACTGATCTTTGTTGGACATGGACTGAGGTGTAGCAATGGACTTTGTTGAACTATCAGGACTACTAGTACTGGGTGACTGCGCCTTAAACTTCTTTTGACCATACTGATTTACATTCTTGTTGGTGAATGACTGGTTTGATTTACTAGTAAAGGACATTTTATGTGTAAATGAATAATTATCAGCTAATTGAGCAGCAATGTCAAGTGTTTCAGAACTGTTCTCATCAAGAAAAGTTATTTAACATCTTCGTGAATGCGCGCTTATATACTTTAAGCAAAATCATTTGGCGCAAATTGTCATAATCGTTAATTACATTTTTAGAACTACACCAGGGATCAAACAACTGCTCTGTAGTCCTAGCAAATTCTACAAAGGTCTGATCTTTGCACTGTTCCCAATTTCTGAATCTCTGGCGGTAAGCCTCCGGAACTAACTCTTAACCTTTTAGGATTAGCCGTTCAACCTGGTCATAGTCACCAACGGCTTCTACTAAAAACTTTGAACAAAGTTTCTCTGACCTTGCCAGTCAGTACATTTTGTAATAGCAGAGTCCAATTTTCCTTAGGCCATCAAAGTGTAAGATAGTTAGAAGTGTAGTGTTAGGCTAAATATAAATATTTATCTGCAATTAGGTAGCAAAACTGACATGTCCGCTGGTATTTTTTTCTCTACCGGCTCAAAAAAATCCTTTACTTATAGCCTTTTCACCAGAAGCTTCTATATTCACGAACATTCCAAATACACCACCACAATACACGCGCGCCCATTGCGCATGAACAGACCCGAAACTTCTAGACTACAACGAGCACTGTGTCTCTACAAGCCTGAGTTCATCAAGTGCGGTTCCCATAGCAGCGCACAGGGCTTGCGCTTAATACCAATCAGAATGCCAAGCACATGCCAAGTTATGTAATATCCCGCGCTTAACAAACATATACATTTATTAATATATATAAATAAATATGTATATATATATATATATATATATATATATTGTATTTATGTTTTTTTTTTAAAAATAGATCACGTTACATTAAATATAATATAATACACAAGACAACGGTTACAGCATAAAAAATTCAGTGGTTACAGTTGTGAAAATTCCAGGCAAGGGTGGGGGGGGGGGCTATATGGGTTAAGATACCATGCAAAAACATGAAATAGATACTCGCAAGACGCAGGACCTTATAATCTACTCACTTCATTTATTTTATACGGTTTATTTTGACGGTGGTCCAACACTGCTTGCGTATATACTGTGTGACCATTTATCGAATATGCACGTTTATGGCCTTGAAATGTAAGGAATGATTCCAAGTATGTCCTAAGGGGGTCATTTCCCATATTTTCACCTTAATCCTGAGATATGTCACTTTATTTTTCCAAGGGGCGATTGCAGCGCCCTCTATCTAACTACACAAGGCCATTCAAGATATAGTTGTAGTACACTGTTTTACCACTAGGAAACAGCTGTATGTCTTAAGCTTCAATATTATATTGCTGGGAAAAGGGCATATTAAAATGTGCCTATAACAATCTATAAAAAAACTGAGGTTTGGCCTCTTTTGAAAGCCTTTTTACAATTTTTTTATTTGCCCAACTTTTATCTCCTTTTCACAAACCAACAGTACAGTAACCAACTTTTAGTGGGCCAGGGTTGTTTTGTCGTAATCCGAAGCTATGGTACATTTGGGCCTCCTAAGGCGAAGAGTAATCATGTGATTCCGGTACTTTTTAAAGGTTGAACTAATAAACAAGGGATGCTCTTGTGGTTTTGAAACCACAATCTTACAAACATATTAATTACTTGGATTGTATGCATTGTATTTTTTTTCAAGAAATGGCTTACCCACAAACTGGCCAACCTCAGTATGGCATGCCAGAACCTGGAGCACCTCAGCCATACGGCATGCCTCAGCAAGGCCAGCCTCAGCCGTACGGAGCGCCTTCTCCAGGACATCCTCAGCAGTACGGCATGGCGCCACCAGGGGGACCAGGCCCTGTAATTGCACAGCCCGGTGGTGCACGTGTGTATTGATATTTTACCCCTAACAGTAAATTTAGACGAACTAAAACATATATCCCATGAATTTAATCAGAGGTTAAATCAATCGATTATTGTTATATAGAGCTGTTCATTCTTCCACTCTACTAACTTACTGCATATGTTTTCCGGCTAGCACTGATATCTGAATTGAAATTATAAGGACATTTAATACAGAAAGTTTCCTGAAAGTTAATGAAAATATACATTCAAATAATTCTGTATGATAATGCATATATAAAAATAATTTGTTTTTTTTTCACTAATTATTACATATATAATATATATGAGTTATTGTATATATATATATATATATATATATATATATATATAAAGACCTTACGATAAAATATGACAATTGCAGCTGTATGGATGGTTCGTCCTGAAATTCCCGGATGCCCATCTGGTCTGGAATACCTGACTCAGATCGATCAGATACTCGTGAATCAGACGGTGGAACTACTCGAAGGTGAGTAGTTTATCTATTATAACTTTGGATAAAAAGCAGACGTGGCCTTTGCAAGTATTACCTACATTTTATCTGGGCACATTCATGGTGTAGCAGTTTGGCACCTTTGTATCATATTGATATTCCAGGTATTACCCTAGCTGGGTCAGCTACATCAGGCAACCTTGGTTTAGGCAGATGAAGAATAATAGAGGGTTCTTGATGGTTCTTTTAAGAAAATAATGTTAATTGCGAACTCCAGAATTTTAACATTTAACCATAAAACATGACTTGCGGACACAAACACTGGGGCAACTGTTAAAAAAAACTTGATTAGCCGAGGTGTCTGAAAATTAACTGTAGTACAGGAGTGGCGCTTTGTTCGTCGTCTGTCCTGCCGTCCAGTCGCAAAATCGTTACCACTGACCCTAAAAATGTCTTACTGAACATCAAGGTAGGTCAAAAGAATGTCTCCTTTTAACTTGAAATTTGGTCACTGCGACCTATAACCTTCGAGCTATATGGCTTGTAAGTAGCCACACCACCCCCCCCCCTTAATAATTAAAAATTTTTGCGAAAGCTCCAGTATCTTGATAATTAATGCATGGATTGCCATGAATCTTGCATTGGTTATTGACAAGGACTAGTCCTCAAAAACTGGTGGGTCCATCTACAATTTTAACAATTTTTTCGATTTTTTTTAATTTTTGAGACCGTCAAATGACAGCAATCATGTCAGTTTCTCAGCTGTGGTTTCATTTAGTGTCCGGAAACCTGATGTGTCTATTTATAATGACTGGTTTCTTCAGTTCTGAAAATTTGTGGCGCCACCTGTATTTTTTTCTTTGAATGATGCATTTTTCCCCTTTATTTTGAGACTGCCAAATTGTATTGATACTACCAGATTCTCAGCTTTGGTTTCATCTAGTGTAATGAAATCTTGTGTGTTTGTTAGGGTTACGCTTGAATAAGCAGGTGCCCAACAGTAATGTACACTGTCCGTCAGTCTGTCTGTCTTTCTGTATGTCTGTCAAATTCGTTTCCGGATGATAACTCCAGTTTGGATCGACATGGATTTCAAACTTGGCTTATATATGGCCCACATTAAACAAGAAACTTATTGATTTTGGGCTTATGAGGTCAAAGGTCAAATTCACAGGACCCATCAATTTAAAAAGATTGTGGGTGAATTTTAAGCCAAACTTTTCATTCCAAACTTTATATCTTCCAGATATAAACTGTAGACTTAAATTTTGTTTCCAAACTTATGTTTTATATGGCGAACCACTAAAGTAAGAACTTGATTTGTGGGTCATAAGATCAAAGGTCAAGGTCACAAGACCCACTTGTTTTAAAATATTGTAGAGGCATTTAAAGCCAAATTTTTTATCCAAAACTTCCATCTTCCACACATGGCTCACCAGCCAATAGGGTAAGATTCTATTTGATATCGGGGTCACAAGGTCAAAGGTCTAGGTCACAGGGCCCATCCATTCATGTATTAGTTTATGGAGGAAAACTCCGGTTTGGGAAGGCAGATTGGCTTCAAACTTGATCACAGGATAAACATTTTGAAAAAAAAACTCATAAAATATCCTTATATGCAAATTCAGCTGAGCGTCGAGACCCATGGGTTCCTAGTTTACTGTTTTGTACGCTAAATACAAAAACGCTTAATTGAAGTGCGAAGGTGGTAGCTCTCTGTAAAACACGAGGTGGTAGCAACCTTGATTTATGTTGCGGTGATGCTGATATTCAAGTTAATGATTTTAAAGTCTGGCTGATAGAACAGTGATTTTACAGATGCAGTGAAATGCCTGTTTTAGCGGTCATATTTAAAATCAAGTTGACGACCACCACACGAGGCAAGATTTAGGAGTCAGCTTGAGTATCTTCAATGGCTTTCTCGTACACAAAACAGGTGGTGCCACCTACAATCATTTTTTGTGCTGTGTACATCCATGCCAGTATTTCAGGAGTGACGTTCGTGCCGGGACATAGGTTCAAAATGTTTAGTATTTGCTTTTACATAAACATGTCACAGATGTTCCTAAAAGTAATCAAGTACTTTTCCAATTATGGTCAAGCATGTTTTCATGGAAGAATAAGACCTGATGTATATCCCATTGCACAGGTTCACATTTGGTCTGTAGACCTTGTTATGATGCCTAGGGGCATTATTATCCATGTGCAGTTTCATGCTCTCCGGGCAAAACAAAAAAACTGGGTGGTAAAAAAATGCCGTTGTTCTTTTTTATAACACGTGTGACTCTGAATGTTTCCCTTGTCGTATGCGTACGAAAATTCGGAGGTTCTGAAGAGATCACAGGTCCAAAATTGTCTCGCTGCAGTGAATGTTTTGATAACACTGGTAGGCCATGGGTTATAATTTCAGTTTTCATGGAAGTAATGTCTATTATGTGATCATTCAACAACAAAATCTCATGAGATAAAATGGACAATGTTAATAGTCAAGAGTTCTCATTTTAATCTTGGTCCAGTCGAATACATTGAATTCTATAGTTCCTATATTTTTTCTTATATGAATTCTGTATTCCTATTGAGACTTTTAAGGGAAGAGGCCTTGTACCTTTGTAAAACCGATACACTTTATGGGGGAAATATCTTTGTATATCAGAATCAGGTATACAATAAGTGTCAAAAAGTCAGATGTTATCAGATGTAATATATATATATATATTACAAAAATCACTATGTAAAATCACTATGTAGGAAGGTTGAAGGAGTTCAGGCTGACAGAAGCACAGGTTGACGCGTGCATGCAAATAAAATGCCAGAATACTTTGATTAATAGATGTACTCTGCACTGTGTGATGATAAGCACGTCATATGTCAGGCTTAAAAGGGAAAGAAAACAAAGACATGACATTTATAACAATATTAATATAACTTCCCTGGGCAACGGTCAATATGTCTATGGTGTTCCCTCAAGATATATAAATGCGAAATATTTGTCCCAGATCGGGCAGATATAAAACATTTAAACTGCATAATGTATTTGTGATCTATCAATTTCATATCATATCGCACTACTATCATATAGTCGTACGTAAATAGCATGTCATATGTTTGGGGTTGATATATCCCCTCCCCCTATAGTATGCACAGTTTTATTATTACAAGATCTCCCCGTTTTGTTTATGTAATACTTCTATGTTTGACAATCTTTTATATATAAGTATTTTTAGATTGTAAACAATATTGTTATTATTTATAATATATCTATACATATAGTTATATTATATATAATATTCGTATGTTTCATTATATTATCAAAATTCTATGTTTATATAATTATTATTATCAATAAATGTGGTATTCATTACAGTTTGCCAAACTCGCTCAGTAACGTGATCAGGGCAATACGGAGGAAATTTATCGTGTACGCTCCCTTGCATACGCGCCCTGGAAGGTTTCATAAAGCCATGTGTATTGTTTATTTCAAATGGACCTTTTGAGCATGTAGTGTTCTTAAGTATATAAAGTCATTCTTTCTGTTTTCCTTTCAGCCTTTACTGGGATAGAATGTCAAAATAAATTCAAGGTCAAGAACTCCATGGGACAGCAAATATACTTTGCTGCCGAAGGTAGGACATATACATGTGCTCTTTGCACGAATTTTAAAGGCCAGTTGGACCATCAATTTTTATCAAGATTTTGTCACTGAACGTAGTTTATAGATTTGTATTTTTACAATAAATGTGTTTGAGCGTTCTTTTATCGCATACTGTCAGCTTCAATATAGATTTTCGTTTTTCGTCTGGAAGCTCCTATTTTATGAATCACATGAAATTCAGCACAATACGCGAAAGTTGATCTCGAGAGAGAGTCCTACAAAAGATGTTGCTCAAGCTTTTGAAGAATACTCTTTATTTGTCATATATAATATTAACTGTCTTGTGATACATGTAATGTTGTAACTAATCGTACATACATGTCGTCAGACTTTAAATTTATATCAAAATATGTATTTCAATCACTTCTCTTTCAAAGTGTATTTTCAAGTTTACAAAGATATTTCTAATCTGGTTTGGATAAGTTCATTCCTGTAAGTACCATTAAGGAGATTTTAATGGACGTGTAAACCTTTTCCCTTAAGCTTATCATATTTGAAATAAAAGTTAACCAGTGCCGCGTCCTATGCATGATACATCTAAAGTCAGGACTTGATCCACGATTGTCAATTTTCACATTAGAAAACCATCAGTAAATTACGTTATTTTCCAGTAAATTTAGCGTGTCAATATGTATACACGTATTTGAATTGAAGAACCCTGAGTTTAACATGTTAGTATGATCTTGTCAGAGTCCGGTTTCTGTACCCGTCAGTGCTGTGGACCACACCGAGGTTTCACCATGCACGTCGCCGACAACATGGGTCAGGTGAGGTCAGGTTTTATCTTATATTCTGGAAGGTTCTCTTGGCATTTAAAGTCGACTCTGTTTTTCATAAGTGCATTTTAAGGCACCTTTCCAAAATATTGGTCCCTGTCGCGAGGAAATATCCAACTAGTCATTAATAATATATCTTTTCACACATGCTGGTACAAAACAGAACTCTAGCAGAGCGGAACTCTTGGTGGTCCCGCACCATCCTCATGCTATCCTATATGTTTCTAGTTTGGGACCTGTGTGGTCCGAGTCCAACAAATAAAAACACATGTGGAACTAGAAAATAGTCAGAGACCTTTAACATATACTTCCGCTTAATGTGGGTTTCCTTAACCTTGAAAGGAAATTTCAATGAGAGTCAAAAGGGCGTACATGCGTCACGTTAACTGCCTCCATGCCCGCAACAAATGTCAGTCCTGAGGGCGCAAACTTATTAAGTGAGCTTATAATACCAGCAAACCATACTAACCCTCGCCAATGATACACAAATTTGCCTCTCTCACAGTGGTATAGAGGAACATTTGAACAGATACATATTATCGTAATGCAGATTACCTAAATCATTTAACTGATTTCCCTTGGGTTAATCCATAATCTTCCAAAACATATCACAATCTGTTTATAACTTTTTGAGTAAGATGTACACAGATAACCACCCCTCCCCCCCCAAAAAAAAAGCAACCAAACCAACAGGTAAACAACCAAGTTGACCGATGATAATAACATTATACCTGCTATGAAAGTTATAAGGCTCTCCTCATGCATGCTGATCAATGATTGGATAAAACTCCGCATACACGAAAAGGTAGCCTTAAAAACTCAATAACATAGTTAGTTGTTGGTAAGATAAGATGATAAGTGCAACAAAATATGTCTTATAATTAATGATTCCTTATATTATTGTTGAATCACAGGCGCTTAAATCCCTATTTATAATAAAGTCTTCAGATCTCCAATGTTCCTTGAGATACAACGACGAAATCAGGTCAAACGACCCAATAACAGAACGGTAATACCGTATAATCACTTCTTATATGACAAGGTAGGCAACTCAGCCAAAACCGTTAGTGCGATAATGAGGAAAGTTACGTTCTCGACCTGTTTGTACTCGCTTTATCTTTCTTTTATGCGTAATCCATATGATCGTTCAATACTACGGGAGTAACAGAATCAAGTCCATCTAATTTCCATTGTTTTCAACCATCAATATAAGGTTCCAGGATAACCTTTTTTGGTAATGTCTGAATTTCGATGTTGTCCATTCTATTGTGGCGGAAGCGGCCTGCGTTGACAGGTAAGTGATGCGCAGTGGCATGACCTTTCGTGACACATCTAGAATGGCCGCCGCCGAACGGTTTTGGCTGAGTTGCCTACCTTATCATATTACAAGTGATAACACGGTATTAACGGTATTGGTCAAACACCGCTCTACTGTACCATAAACAGGGTGGTCGGTCTCTTAACCTTCTTCTTTCCTTCCCGTGCCCTCCTCGGAAGATACGAATATCTTATATAACACTTAAACAAGTTAATTACAGTCCACTACCTTGATCTGTCCAATGTACAGGTATAGAGAACGGCTAGCCTTTTCATGTGCACCTATCCGTTGGTGAGTATAATTGTTTCCGTAAAAACTCAAGTGTGAACAATTACATTTCAGTTCACTCTATTTTACAGAACTATAGTTATTACTAAAATAGTACATCATTCAAACAATTGGTTCAATCTGGAAACAGGTCAAGATCACAGTAGAGGCCAAAAAGTCAAAATGTAGGTGGCCTCTTCTCATAGGCTTCTTAATGTATAAAGTTTATACAGTGATTGTCAGTAAACAATGATACTTCATTTTGTGTTCTTTTATCAGCTTTCAATTAACGTCAGCATCCTGTAGGACACGTCACCTTCGGTCATTTTCGGTTGGCACGCATCTCCTCCTTAGCTGCGGAACCCTGAACATTATAAATTCAGGAAAAAAGATATATTTTACAACTCTAAAAAGCAGTGGGAACTATGGTTATGATATCTTTATTACTTTTGGAATAATATGCAAAAACGATATTGTGACGTCATCAACTGTTATGCAGAACTATAGTTCTTTCTAAATTAGCTATTAGAGAGAGATCAGTGGGAACACCAAACAGCAGAAAATCTGGGGGGGGGGAGGGGGGGGGCACTGTCGTATCACAGTTACAAGAAGTCTAGTAATATCTTAAACCAATTCGGTGTGTTTTCACTTGTGGTATTTTTTATTATTATCTTGTTCCAAGAAAAATGAGTTTAAGTCGATAAGAAGGGAAGCTAACCCACTGAGGAAATCTTCAGAAACTTCAAAGGATACTCATCTAATAACTTCTTATTGTGATTTTATATATTTTCTGTCTTATTTGTGTCATTAGTCATATTTTCGTCCTGCAGGAGGTGATCCGCGCCACCAGACATTTTAAATGCTGTGCCGGCTGTTGTTGGTGCGCCTTCTCTAACTGTTGTGCGTATGAGATCATAGTTGAAGCTCCGGTTGGCACAGTGTGTGGATACGTCAGACAATCGTAAGGGAATTATGGTTTTATAATTTCCTAAAATATGATCATCTTTATAAATGAAATTTCTTTGTGGTGTGACTATATCTTTATATATATATATATATATATATATATATATATATATATATATATATATGTATGTATGTATAAATGAATATACATGTATTTTTGTGAAAAGTACATGTCTGCATAAATAATAAGAATAAGTAACATTTTCGAATAACACCGAAAAATGTGTGTATGTATATATATATATATATATATATATATATATATATATATATATCTCACATCTACAGTGAACTTACCTATACATAAAGTGATGTCTGCATATTAAAATTGTCAAGTTCATCTTTGTCTATCTATGTAACTTATTCATTATGTATTTACTTGTTGTTCCCTTTCCATACAACAAATCTTGAGCTGTTCATGTTTCACTTTACAGGTGCAGTTTCTGGTTCCCGTGCTTCGAGATTTTGGACGAGAACCACGAGACTGTATTGAAGATGGAGGGACCATGTTGTATCTGTGAATGTCCGTGTTGTGACGTTAACTTCACTGTACGCGATTCTGTTTTATCTCACTGAATCTCTAATTTATTGGAAATTACATTTCTGCATCTATGAATTATGAACACCTCATCAGTAAAATTGTATGATAAACAAATGCTGTTCATCATATAGGCACATCAGATACAAAAATTAAAATACACTCATTTACATTTTCGATAAAAAATAATAATATGAATAATTAATACCATTCTAATTTTAGGATATTATAATGATAATAAGATCAGGAATGCTATAGATTGAACGAGTTACAGATTATAGATGAATCCTTCACTTTTTCATGTAAGGCAAAGTCGAATTTATAAAAAATAAAACTTTAAATTCTGCATAAAACATTTATGAAAAATATTGTTTGATGAACATAACTTACATTTCTTTTACTAGTATGTATTAATATATTTTTTAATGCAACTTTAACCCGTTCTGACATGTGGAACTGTGCATATAACTGAAAAGGTTTACTCGGCTGACGGGTCGCAGGAGGTCGGGAAGGTTACAAAACAGTGGAGTGGAGTCGTTAAGGAAATATTCACGGAGGCTGACAACTTTGGCATCAGCTGTAAGTATACACGTACGGCAAAAACAAAATCAGTCTTCCATTTACAGATAATTAAAATGTTAATAACATTTATTTAGAGCGTTTTAAAATATTTAATAAAAAAGTGTTAAACGAATCATACGTCTAACCCATCAATTCATTTGCAATGAATACAAGCCATACAGACATCCATGTAAAAGAAATATTTAAAATACGTTAATATTAACTTTACCAATTATCTAAAAACCTATATCTCTCTCAACATCCGTAAACTTAGTTTTAGAAAATTTTCGTTTACTTTTGTTTCTATTCATGATCATACAATGCTTTTAAGAACATGTATCAATAAACATGTCTTCTATTTAAAATGTAACGTTGAGCTAAACGCTCGGCTCCGGAGACGAATCCCCCCCCCCCCCCCCCCACGCGCCAATGCTTCATAGACAAAAATAATCTGGTTTTATCTGAATAAAATTGTCTTCATTACTGATTGAGACCTCCTAAGCTTCCGAGAACCAATGTACATAAAACCTGAAATCCACTTTATTGACCTATTTTTATCGTTTTCTTAAAAGAAGCTATCCTTTGTTATTAAGCACCTGTACCAGATGTTCAAGGCATGACATTGAACTGAATCACTTTAGTCATTCCGAATTTAGTGACGTTTCCAATTCGTCTTCTTCTGCATGATTTCATCCATTTTTTGCTTTAAGCCCCTCAAGGTCATACCTAAACTTTTGTTTGCTTCTTTATGCTATTTTATGTTATTTCATATTATGTTGTTATTTTAATTTATGTTACTTTATGTTATTATATTTTCTTTTACAGTTCCTATGGACCTGGACGTGAAGATTAAGGCGACTCTGATGGGTGCCGTTTTCTTGGTGGTAAGTATAGAGTGATTTACCTGCTAAACCAGGTAAACATAACATTCTAAGGATGTCATGTATTTATTCAGGAATATTACTTCATTAAGCTGGTTTATTTTACCTTGCGCTTAATTCAGTAGACCGCCCGGCGCTAGCATTTAAACTGTTGTACTGACATCTTGAGGATGAACCATCATATCACTATTCAATATACCACAACTAATAAAATGATCGTAACTCAAATCCTGGGCCCGACTGCCAAGTCTGCACTATCGTGGTATAAGTTGAACAAACCCCAAGGTTCTGACTGCCAAGAGTGTACAAACGTGGTATAAGTTGAAAAAGCCCCAAGGTTCGTAGGTGGCCTTGATTTCCTAAGTGGCCTTGATTTCCATGAAAGTCCTGGAAAATGGACATTGGAAACTCAAGGCCCGGAAAAACGGGTTTTTGCGCATGTGTCCTGGAATTTTCTGGAATGTCTCTTTCGTTACTGTTGTTTAAGAAGAGTCACCATCTATTATGACCAATTAGTGCCGTAAATGGTCTCATTTATAACTCCAAAAAAATCCTCTAAATATCCTGGAAATTTTAGTCATAATGTGTATTATTTAAAAAAATAATAATTCCAAAATGGATATGCCATTCTATTTCAGAACATGATGTACTTTGAAAGAAACCAGCAAAGGAACGATCAGAGCTAGATGGCAGTTAAGAAGGAAATGGGATGACGTCATCGACTACGTCATAACTAATAAGAACACTTTTTGTATCACGTCATATCCAAGAGAAGAGACTATTTTATTAACCCCTCGGACGAGATCCTTACACCCCTTAGTCACGTATCTCCTCCAAACGCAATAGTGTTAACGCTGTTTCTTCAGTTATTTAATTGCAATACACATGTATACATTATTGCATATATGGATCGATATCTTGGGTCATTAGAGAGGGACAGGTGGCCATGTGGCGTGTGTGCTGCCATCTAGTGGTATATACTATAAGCTGTTGACAAAGCCAGATGGATCGGCACCTTATCTCAAAGGAACCTTGATAACAACTTTATATTTGAATGATTTTGTACAAATATATCGGGGTACATGTTGTATATTATAACGAGCAGCTAACCCCTATTTGAAAATTCCAAGTGGAAAATATGCAGTGATAATTATATTTTTGTGCAGTTCTATTATTAAGTTTTGTTCTGGTCACTGATTGACAAAAGGAAAAAAAATCGCGCGACGTCCCATCAAATTCAACTGATAATGGTTCACTCTTCAGATAAAAAGGCCTAAGTTTGTTATTAGCCTTATTTTTTGCCAAAAACTGCTTATAGTTGGGCCATATAACCTTGTTAAATACTTACTGGGTAACGCTCAATTACAAGTTCGTGCCGTGCCAACATTTCGTGAGCAGACACACTGCTACGCGTCTACCTTTTGTAGTTTCTACTCATATACAACCTTTTCTTATATACTCATGCATGACCAGTGATCGGATATTTCGAATGGTCATGATACCTATGTATGGACACACCTCAAGCGCATCTTGTCTTCGAAGCTGTTTTACATGTAGCATAGTGAGTGTGCAAGTAATCACATGGTTCATGGGTAGCGCAAGTGTTGCCATCTGTTGGACAGTATCGTTATCGCTGAACCACTAGAGACTTTCAAAAGAAACTTGCTGCATGGACCTGATGTATGAGATTTTTTAATTGATTGATGCATCTTCTTCAGTATGAAGCCAAATATATTTAAAATATAAAATAATATATATATATATATATATATATATATATATATATATATATATATATATATATATATATATATTATGTACTATACAAAGTTAGTACTATATATAGTGTATATAGTTAGTTTGATTTTCTACAGTAATGTAATGTGCTACAGAACTGTTTCTAACAGCCATTACAATTTTACTGCTCCTCTACATGGTACAGCACTTTCACTATGATGTATTGAACTTGTTAATGTATTACATTGATTTTATATATATATATGTATATATATATATATATATATATATATATATATATATATATATATATATACACATATATATGTCACTTTATATAACATACTCGTGTATGGTGGACAACTCATTGAACGGACGGTCATGATATCTTTGTACGGTCACAGCCCATATGTTACTGTTAATGTGATGTCGCTCTAGTTATAGGCCACGTATGGTATACGTAAGTGTACATAATCATGTATTTTCAATAAAGGATTATATAAGGTGTTACAAGTATGATAATGCACATCTTTTGATCATTTGATAGATCGTCCATATTTGATGTGAATTAGGTTAAAACTATTTTTCTGCTTTTCCTTCTGGATATGTACATACGAAAAATTTGTACACAACATTCCATATCAGTGGTTACGTTTTCGCTATTTATGCCAACAAAATCATCTAGATAAATCTTAGGTTCAAGTGTAAAAGCCAGAATAACAAGCAAAGTAAAAATAGCTGGCTGCCTGAAAAATGAGTTTGATTCAGTTTAAAAGAAATTTATACAGTATTTCAAATTTAAGTAAACTAAATACAGTATTTCAAATCCTCACTTTACGGGCAGTTAATCGATACATGCTGAATATAAAGAATATGTTCCTACAGTTATTATATTTACTAGCATATTGTCCTATCTTAAGATGGAACAGATGCAAGCGACTTTGCCAGGAGGAGTTTTTCCAAAGCCCGATTAAACATGTCCGATTCATTTTTCTGACTGATGGTGCTGCGAAATCATATCAAATTCCAGGGGCGTAACCAGACCTGACCGTCCGGGGGGTCAAGACTCAAGACGTTTCCCCATTCTGTACTTTTTTTTCTCCTTCCTTCCCTTTCTCCTTTTTATTTTCCTTTTCTTTTATTTTCTTCCCCTTTTCTTCTTCCTTCCGTTTACCTTCTTCCCTCTTTCCTTCATTTTTTCCCTTCCCAAATTTTTAGCCCCCTTCCCGTTTTAGGGGGTCGGGGGGGGGGGGGGGGGGGGGAAACCCCCCGGCCACCCCACTGGTCACGCCACTGTCAAATTCCTCAGGTTTAGAAAGGGAAAATATGACCCCCTTAGGACAAACATGGCTTCGTTCTCGACAATTTAATAGCAGAAACGGGTATTTCAGACGGTTGAGTGCAACACAGGCAGTTTTTAAATATATATTTACTAATACTAATATGCAAATAAAATACAGAACAGGATGGAGAAGGTAGAAGCACACATCTAAATTTCGTCTTGTGGGTCATCTCGTTCTCTGAGGTGCAGTATGGGGGGATAAAATGAACCGTCCCTGTCGTTAATTGTTGTTGATCGAATAGTTTATAAAATTCCCCTATGCATTTAGAATCTTCCTGTTATTAAGAATATGTAAGGAAAATAAGAAAATATCAGGAAAATATTACACAATACATGCTAATTTTGCTCTCCTTTAAAATTTAATACACAAACATAGAGGTATAGAGCGAGAGAGAGGTGCGTGCGCCCGCTCGTGCATGCGGATGTGTGTACGAGTGTGCATGGTTTGTGTGCGAGGTTTGAGCGCGCGTGCCTGTGTGTAGGTGTGTGTATGCGAACACAATAGTTTTGTTGTAACAATTAAAGACATTATTATAAGTCAAATACCTTGCCCCATCGGTCAACATAACACTATAACCATATCATCTGTATACAACTAATACACACAAAATGTACCACGGGCAATAATACATAACTGATAACAGTACAGAAACAGTCATTTGTAACAGGAATCCGCGTGGTAACCTACATTACTCAGTCTCCGTAGGTTACGCACACAGTCTAGATAAATCGGTTGGCATAGTACTTCCCGAATCGATTTATTTTCAAAATTATAACAGGTTAATCATTAATGAAACATTTGCTGGTTATACCACACAGGTTCACGGACTGACCGCCTCAGATCACGTAAAACTGCGCGTGTTGCATGGTCCATACAGGTGGTTTACAGTGCCACTTCGGGGATTCAAGGTTCCTTTGAAGCTAATACACTGACCTCACGGTGAGTTCTGGGTATTTGTTACAAATCGGTGCTCCTGTGTCGTTCTTGGGAGACCAAAAGTTGTTTGGTCTGACCTAGGCCAGTGAGTGGGACCAAAGATGTGACACCAGACGATTAATACATGTTCTTCTCGATATCCCCGAGGCATTGTGGGAAATATGAAAATCCGTGAAATACATATACATGTACTGGACTTTATGTAAAATAGCTCAGATAGTTTTTGGTTGGCAGGAAGGATACTTCAGTTTTACAGATTTTTATTTTATTTTTTTTTATTGATTACATAGAGAGTTATTCTTCCAGGCTATTATATAGTCTGTTCCAACACTATTTGCCGACTGAAATTTGGCGATTGTCTTATTAAACATAATTATTATAATTATTATTACACTAAAGCTGAAGAGGGACCAACAGTCTAATATGTGGTGTAAAACTTCAAAACAAAAACCAAAAATTATAATTTTCAACCTTCTTTTTTTCTTAAACTTGTAGCCAAGTGACATGGCGTCTGTCATGGGTTGGCAGCCTCATTATGATAGTTACATTTTCTGGAATATTTATGATACCAAACAACCAATCAGGAGCTTTAAGGTGTAGTTGTTTGAGCAATGACCTTGACCTTCCTAAATGGGTTGATATTTTGTAAAAAAAAATAAAATAAAATAAATAAAACAGATTTTTAATTCCGATTTTTTTACATTACTGAAATATTTTGCAAGGTATGGCTTTAATTTCATATCAGTTAATTAGGCCTATTCCCCATTCCTTCATTGCAGCATATATAATTTGGAATTAATCTGCCAGTTTATGAAAATATTGCCAAACTTCAATGGGCACCCCGCCGTGGAACAGACTATAAGTATAGATAAGAAATGATTTAACTCTGTTGTCATCTGACAAATGTACAGTTTTGGTACACTAACAAGGGACATGAGGAGCGAGTAGGGACATAATACGATTATCTATGATGAATATGTTAAAGATTAATCCGGTGTAATTACTAACAATGCATGTGTTTGAATTCACTGAATGGACCCATAAATAAGCATGTATATGAGTGATAAGCCGTGACACTGAATTCATGAATTCATCATGTCTAGTCACCTCTGATCAGCTCTAACAGTTTTTACAATGATCATTGACTCCTAAGGGTACTCGGTTCAGAAGAGAAGCAAATATTGTAAAACAGAAAAATTCTGCATATTTTTCTACATTTAGTAAGAAACATTATTTTATTAATAATAACGCTAAATTATTCCAGTCCGTTTTCAGTCTTCATTGATCCGTTTTTATGTAGCAGTGACATAACTTTCGATCTGAAACGCGGA
Organism: Sipunculus nudus; assembly: GCA_026874595.1. Lineage (NCBI taxonomy): Eukaryota > Metazoa > Annelida > Sipuncula > Golfingiida > Sipunculidae > Sipunculus > Sipunculus nudus. The sequence goes on from CM049309.1 coordinate 47,677,510, forward strand.
AATTAGTGAGGTGAATATATTCACTTAACGTTCTTCTGGTTAAACCTTCTTTTACATATCTTGGGCTCTTTGCCAAAATCACATAGGTTATTGAAAAAAAGGCAACCTGGCACGGTACCAACTGGGAAATATACTCAAGTTTCGTGTTATTTAGTACTGAAACGACGGTAACATGTAAAGGATACGTAAGGACTTAATGGAAATCAAATGGATACGGAATTAATCATAAGCTTTGCTTGATTAAAATATTCGCATATAGCTCTGTTCGTATACTATTCGTGAGTGTACCTATCAGTATGCGAGGCAAAATAACCCTGAATTTATAATCAACGCAAACATTGTTTCAATTGCATATCAGACCCAAAAAAGTGCATATCATTATAAACTTAGAACAGAGTTCATTGTTACTGTATATGTTATTATGAAATTCACTTTCATTTCCATTTGATATTTAAATATATATTTTTTTTATTTAAATTTTTTAAAAGGTACACAATATTAAGCAACCAGTAACACCAGACCACTTTTTATCAGACTGATATCAAAATATAGGCCAATAATATATAAATGTAATAGACTATATCCTTATAGGTAGCGTTGCTACATATTTCCCGAGATGCCCAAACAGCAGCAGCCTAAAGGGTACGGCGCAGTGCCGCCACCAGGGGCGCCCGAGCATGGCGTGACAATCCCGCTGATGTCGCAGCCAGGGGGCGCTGCTGCAGGTTGGTTTGGGAAGCGATCTCTGAAGCGAAACATATTTTCTCAAATGCATTGTCAATGAAAGCTGCCAAACGAAAAGAATATTTTAGGCATTTTAGGGGAATAATGTTCACTTGTGGGTATATATATAGAGAGAGAGAGACCGTACCTGAAAAACTCTCAATGGTTTTTTGAATTCGAAATAAAGCAAATATTTTCGTCATTTTATAATACATGCACTCGTTTTGCTGGTAATTTGCAAGATGAAAATTAGGATATCAGTGTTAATATGGAAGTTCATGGGAATTCCTTTTTTATTTTCTTTAAGGAAGTTTCTATATACTTTTCATGACGTCGCACAATATAAATATCAATATATATATATATATATATATATTTATATATATATATACATACATACATACATATATACATATGTATATTCGTTGGTGTGCTATAACGAAAATTACTATATAAATATCACAGAAAATTCCTCATCCTATTTTTTTAAAATATTTATGTATATTATCATTATCCCAATTACAATTTTGTTACAATGTAAATAACAAGTATACAAATGAAAATGACGATAAAAAAACAATGGTCTCCGCTGAGTGCCCATGTATGATTTTCTTCATGCTTCAAAACAAAGGCTTATCCATATCCATGTATAGCATATGATGTATGCAATGCTTAACGTTTATTATAATCATAGGCCTAATTGATTGTACAAATGTAATATATTGACAAATATGCCATCCTCTGTGACGTGAGCAGCCAGCTGGATGGTACGGCCACAGATTGCCGGGTGTCCTCCAGGACTCGAGTACCTGACGCAGGTCGATCAGATACTCGTGCACCAGACGGTAGAGCTCCTCGAAGGTGAGTACCTCACAAATACAGTGTAAAACTGCGCGTATATGGCTATTAGCGTGAACTGGTAGACGTTTATATTATAGTACAGTGGATCTAGCAGGTCTTTCTCAACGACAAGGAGTTACGTCATTTTATCCTGTATCCCCGAGTTCAAGCAGACCCTGTGCAGGAAACTCAAACGATGACAGAGTCATGGAAACGCTAAAGTTTCACAATCAAATAAGCGATTTTTCAAGCATATACGTTTTACAGACCCCTCATAAGTAAATTTTTTTCGATGCGCGAAGGGTACTGGATTCAGCATTGGCATTGTGTGTATAATTTAGGCCAGCCCGGGGGTGTTTTTCAAAACACATTTCCAATGAGGTACCTTTGAACAAGATTATTGTTTTTTTTACGGTAACTCCCGCATTTGCTTCTCAGCGCCATCTAGTATTCAAACTTTGAACGATTTAGAAGTTGAAGATATCTATCTTTTCGATTAAACGTTAACTTTAATCATATTTCAACTCAACGCAGTGAAGCGTTATGTATTCCTGTTCGTGATCCATTCAAATGTATAAGAATATACAAAGCAATTAGCCAGTTTTAATGCCTTAATCAAAGGTTATGCGTTTCACTAAATGAACACAAGATGGCCTCGATATACAATAGCGGTTTATCGTTCTTAATAATGAAGACACATTGCTGAGATACCCCATTAAAATATACCCCAGGAATAATATTGCTTTATGTTTAACAGTTCGGGTATAGATATCGGGAAAATATTTTCTTGAGCTCCATCTTTCATGCAGGGTTTGCGTAGCGAAATAATTATTGGACTTTTTTTGCAGATTTAGTTGCAGGTGTTATACGAATCTGTTTGGTTTATATAGCATTGCTTAAAATCCAAGACTAATGCTTCATCTGAGTAAGCGGGTCAGCTTTTATAACCTTTTATATGGGTCAATCCAAGACTTCCCTCGATCCCAAATGGACGCATTCAACAATTTTTAACGGATTCTGAATTCCAGAACGCATGCACACCATAAGGATTTAAATAGACAGAGTTCCATTATCTTGAACATTGAGCACAAACACTGCGAACTCGGTATTCCAAAGTCCTTTTTTTTTGTTTCAATGATTATTGGCTGTGTCTACTGTACGCCCACCTGATTCAGTTGATTACCATACTATGTTATTAGGTTTATTATTCTTTGTGTTTTAACAGCATTCACTGGGATTGAATGTCAGAATAAATTTAAGGTGAAGAATTCTATGGGACAGCAAATCTACTACGCGGCTGAAGGTAACAGATGAAATTGTAAAATACCATTTAGTCAAAATGACCATGAGTACACGGCAGTTTATATGTCTTTTACATGTACATGTACCAGTTTACCTCTAGATTGGTAACTTATATGTAATTATAAGATTCTAAGGATGTCCCAGTTAATCTAAATCATATGAAACGTATAAATTAAATCAGAACTTATTGAAGAAGTCAAATTACTAGACGTTGTCAATCGCTGAGCGATCACTGGAAACCTCCTCTCGATGCCGGCAACGAAGATATAATATGAAATCGGCCATGGTGTGTACGACCTTTAAAAATAGGTCAAAGGTAAAACAAAATAAATATCATGTGCAAATCTGTCACCTATGACAAATATTGTGCCCAAATGGTCAGTTTTTTTTAATTCTGCCATATTTGAGATCTAACACAAGCACGGGCAGAGGAAAGAAAAAAAAATTAAAAATTGTTTTAATGGTTTCTCACTCGATGGAACCTAAAAAGTCTACCCAAAAAATATGTTGACCCAAAAATGGAGCTCAGTTATGGTGCTTAATCATGTGATCTTACGAAAAACATGTGCTTTAGTAAATTATATATATATATATATATATATTGTTCCCGATTGCAAAATACAACATTGTTACTTAATCTAATTAAACTGTGATTATATTGTCGAAGAATTAAAAAATAATAGTTGCTTTTACTTAGTTTAAATCTTAATATTACGTATTTTCAGAGTCCGGCTTCTGTAGTCGGCAGTGCTGTGGACCACATCGAGGCTTCACCATGCATGTAGCTGATAACATGGGACAGGTTACATATTCTGTGTTGTGGAAATAATGGAGAGTTGAATGGCATATACTTGTTGTTCAACCGTTATATATTAAAGAAATATCGACTGTTACAAACATTCGAGTGTGATATTTTGCTCCAACGATGCAATAAAATTTAAAGAACAAAACACTAAATGAGAGAAATTTTGAACTTAATGGGTTTCAACGTAGCCGAACGGTTAGTCCATTAGACTTAGGAATAAAACGGTCTCGGTTGCCTCCAAGGCAAAATACAGATGACCTGCCATAGAACTCCAGGTACTCGCTTTGACCTGTCAGCAACAAACCATGGACCTCTTAAAAATACTCACCGATCTTCATCTCTATGTGTTCCAAAGGACGCCATCGTCTATGGTGTTTTTAACACTATCTATCGAAATTCATTCTTGTTTTAAAGATTTTTTTCAACTAAATAAAGGTTGGGTCATTTGTCAGACAAAACGGCTCAATGTAAAACAATAAATAAATAGACGCCATCTTGCCAACAACTTCATATTATGCCATTATTCACTTCTTGGATATCTATAAAGCGTCATGCACAGATATATATGTTATGACTAATAGAAACTGAATAATTTGAATACAACTTATTGCATGGATTGCTTTACTTGCAGGAGGTTATTCGTGCCACCAGGCATTTTAAATGCTGTGCCGGATGTTGCTGGTGCGCATGCCTGAGCTGCTGTGCATACGAGATAGTTGTTGAGGCGCCACTTGGCACAGTCTGTGGCTACGTTAAACAATCGTAAGTAACATATACGGTAGGAGCAGCCTGCCATCCAAACGTCGATTTTTGTTTAACTGAAGACGTTGAGGTGGCAGTACAAACTATAAAGGGTTCGGATGAATTCTAGTAAAAGTAGACGGGCACCACATTTCTAACAATGTCATTTCATTTTCATCTTGTCGAACTGTCATTTTCCTGAAGTAAGACAAAAGGTGACTCATTCTGTTTGGAAAAAAAAAAATAAATAATATTACAATACAGTTGACTTACGTATTTTCATGCTGCACTCTTGATAACGAGGCTGGTTTCACGCGGAAAGTTTGTCTCTCCGTCCATTATAACAGCTAAACAGCGGAAACTGCGGTATACTGCCCAAACCGCTTCAAACTTCAGTTCTTACCGCCAGGGTAACCGCCACTAATTATATGTAACAACATTTTTTCTCAATAATTTAACAAATAAAACATGAAGATATAAACCTCGGATGTCAAATACTACCACTCAGCAAATGTTTTGAATGCGTGTTCTATTAAGACTTGCATCATGACTCGCAGGCCCCTATCAGTTTATTTTAAAAATGCCTGAATGTTATGTTGTCATGGCAGAAAAAAAAGACGGTCGACATTGGTCCTGACGGTCTATATATAACCCATTCCAGGACACTTGCAAGAAACAGATAAAATGGTTTTGAGTCCAGTATAGTATACCGTTCTAAATATTGAAATAAAGAGTAGGAAGAAAGATAGTTCAGTATTACAATTCTAAGGAATGTAAGCCTCCGCCATGTAGGGAGGCCCCTTTTGTGGGTTGCTCCCAAAACCGTGTTTGCATTCACTTATTCGGCCATATTCCGAGGTTAACAGGTCCCATAAGTGACTTTACATTTATGCTTGAATATTCATCGATGACGTTTTTGTATCAATATCATGTTCCGGATCCACATCAAAATTTAATGGATTCTTCTTCCCCGAAATGCACTGAACATTTGATGAGATTCCGTTCATAACTGTGTGAGTTATGTTGATAAACGGAGGTGTCCTTCACAGTATTTATTTGTATTATATTGTTGGGAGGACAGAGGCACACCTGCGGTTGGGTTCTTGCCAGGGTCTTGGCACGGTTGCGGTCTGACAGGAATTCGAACTCACGACCTCTCGACCATGAGCCCGGCACCTTAACCATTACACCACCACCTCATATATATAATATAGGCCTATGTGTTTAAAGAGTGAGAGAGAGAGAGAGAGAGAGAGAGAGAGAGAGAGAGAGAGAGAGAGAGATATTTAAGTTTTTTATTTTTGATTTAAGAAATGCATGGTCTTCACAATTGATTACCGTATTACTTTACATGCTTTAACTGATTATCTTATGTGATTGATATTTACTGTAGATGCAGTTTGTGGTCCCCCTGCTTTGAGGTAATGGACGAGAACCACGAGACTGTACTAAAGATGGAGGGACCGTGCTGCATCTGCCAGTGCCCTTGTTGTGACGTCGACTTCAACGTAATTGCATCCGTTATAAATCACCGTAGTTACCTATACTCGAGCTCCTATCATTGACCTCAGGTGCAATACCATTAGGCTGTCCAATGTTTATGAAGAGAAATACAAAAGTAATAACGGAAATATAGAAAAGGGAGATCTCAAGTAAAAAACATAGAAGGAAAAAGTAGTACAAAAATGTAGTACAAAAATGGAACAGAAATGATACGAAATAGTCCGTTTATTGCCAATTCATATATAATAAAAATCCCTACCTACTTCCTCAGCCTATAATAATAATAATAATAATAATAATAATAATAATAATAATAATAATAACAATTAATAACTAGAAGAGAGTGCAGACCTCCGCAAGGTCAGCTCAATAGCCTCATATGGAACTGCAGAAAAAAAGCATTTTTCTTTTAAAATATTCCTTGATCAAGAATGTTTCCGTATCAAAATTGGTTAAGGTAATAATAATAATGATAAAAATAACAACAACAACAACAATAATAATAATAATAATAAAAATAATAATAATAAAATAATAAAAATGGTAAGTAGAAGAATAAGAAGAATGAATGATAATAAATCTTTAGTACATATGTGGATATGTTTTTTTTAGGATTTCGGTAGCAATCAATCTCAGGCCTGGACATGATCATGGGATGTTGTATACCGTCTGGAAATTCACAGACAGATTTATTATTTATTGTAATTTTGTGTTGTAATTAGGTCTATTCAATGGACGGATCGGCAAAGGTCGGCAAAGTTAGTAAACAGTGGAGTGGCCTGGTCAAAGAATTCTTTACAGAGGCGGACAACTTTGGTGTCAGCTGTACGTGAAAAACCTTATGAAACCTTTGATATATATGTTGATAAGTCCTTGATATATCAGTTAAGTATTCATAATTTCTAAACCTGTCTAAACTTTTATTTATATACAAGGATATATATGTCAAAGTAATCACCAAAGTTCCCAATGCATGCATGCTCACTAGTAAATATGAGGCGACAGACAAAACATTGTAAAGAAAATTTATTGGATAGTGTAGAATAGCCGGACAATCTTATAGCTTTTACTCTCCTATTAATGTTTCGGTGGCAGTGAATATCATTTATACATTTTTTAAAGCTATGTTTAGTTTTAATGCTTTTTATTCATTTCAGTTCCAAAGGATCTGGATGTTAAGGTCAAGGCCACCCTTATTGGAGCCGTCTTTCTGATAGTGAGTATATAGCACATGGATGGGTGGCAAGAAAGAGTATCTAATTTAAAGTTATTCTTCGTTCGTGAGACATTTGAGATATTTTCAATATAAAATTAAGATAAGATGTGTGTAGTTGTGTTAGATTAATGTCTGAAAGAACTATCCAGAACTTGCTGATTACTGATAATATAACATCTATCAGTGCACTGCTGACACTAGTTATAATGAGAAAATGGTAAAAACTGGAAAATTCAATTTCTTCAGATATTTCTTAGACGTCCTTGTGGCAGTGTCTTAACAGGCGGATTTGCGGGCTAAGAATGCAAAATTGCTAATTAAATATCCTATACACCAATATTGTATTGGTAATGTTCACTATACACCGAGAATTTCCAAGCCAATTTCCAGACTGGGAATGTTGTTAATGGTTGCAATAACATTTTACTGGATTTAAACCCAGTATAGCAGGCCTAAATACCATTGTTACAACAGTGTCGTCATAATGGTCATCATAGTCACACACATATGCCCCATGACTTCAGTCATCAACGTGACTGTAGTCAACTGATTCCAATAGGCGCCCGTGTAACTTATGGAGAAGTTATTGTTGCTAATTTATTAGATTCACTTTAATTGTCACCGATATTATTATTATAATAATTATTGTATAAATGTGGTGATAAAAATTAAGTTACGATTTAATTTTTAGAACCATTAAGTGATCGTTTAAAACCACAACTGTACTAAAGTAAAACTTAATTAAAATAACCAAAAGGTCCAAACGTTGAAGACAGGGCCCATTTTGTTTATGTAATAATTTGTTTTATTAAATCTAAATATTCATCCTTTCATATATCAATGATGGTCAATAAAAATTAATCTCACAGTCTTACATGACCGATGACAATTTAATGACGTCTGTTTTAATAAAATGATAATTCCACAGATCACACTCTAATAAAATAGAGGTATGAAAGCTTTTTACAAACACTTCTACTTATATCATTAAAACAAAAGGTGTCTTATCAATATATATATTCATCGTGATAATATATCATTGTTTTCTATCCTTTTCAGAATATGATGTTCTTCGAAAAGAATCAAGAAAAGGAGGATAAAAAATAGGGAAACATCGGTGAAACAAGTTTAAACCAGATACATTGAATAATCACGTGAGAAGCAGTCAGCTTGACAAACGTTCACGATCTGACGAGAATTTGCCTGCAATAGATCTTCCCTCCACACTACCGACATCTGTTGACCACAACTAGGTTTCCGGGACCGTTATGTAGACAAGGAACATTGTATTTTTTGTATTTCAAATGAAAAAAGTAAACATATATCTTTAAAAATGAGCCCCATGTTGGAGTGTCTGGCATAAATCTGGTTATTTTAACAAACCCCACAATATGTCAATCCACAGGACGCCCAACACAGCAGACGACAATTACGTCCAGTGCGCATGCTCGTTCAAATGTTCTATTGTGACGCAATCAAGTAGTGATATAACTCAATTTAAAAAAAAACACAAAGTCAAACCTACTTTTGTAATGTTAAAAAAGACAATCATTTTATTTTTTATAACAGATTTATTTTATAGCAGAATAAAGTTGGATATTTTTGTGCTCTTATCACAGGAAAATCACAAAAACTGTAAAAATGTGCCTCCAGACGGCGCCAGAAGTTGTACGGATCAATAGTATATCGTGTTAATGACTTTTTGTATCTTTAAGAACTTTAAGGGATTCATATACAAAGTAAAATTACATATAATATCAAAATAATCCATTTCCATCTCCATCATAAGCAAATAACATTTTGCATGTTCTCTTTCTCGTTTTCGATATGTATTTCTATCTATAAATTATATTTGTTCGTGGTTGTTTAAAACATCATGATTGTTCTAGACTATCGATACAATAATATTTTATCATGTATATCATAATTTATCTTAAACATTTTAACTGATTGAATATGAAACTACTTCTAGAAGATAAAATTCCGGTAGAAATTTTTAGGGCTAATTTATATATGCTTTGTAGCCAATAAAATATATTTTGTACTATAGTTAACTTTTTATCTGATACAATGCCTTCTAACGGTAAATATTTGCTTGCACGAATTTATATAATGCAAAATTATTATGTACGTCTAGCCATTCCAGCAGTCTGCTATAGCCTATAGGTCTCACTTGCCACGTCCTTCTATGGTGTCTCACGGTTAAGCTACGGTAAGCCAGAACGTGGCAGTGTCGGGAATGAACGTGATGAAATTGAAGCCCGCGTTCTCGTGACATTCATGGCACGTTTTTCCCATTGTATTTCACGTTTATCCACGGAGCTGCTACTGTAATAACCACGTTCTCCTACGATAAAACGTGGCTTGCCGTAGAAGAACGTGGGTAGGCCCCGTTCTTATCAGTGCTAGCCACGTTCTCGCTACTGTCCTGCTACTGTTATCTACCTTCTCCTACGGCAGTGTCACGGCAGCATCACGGTAAACACGTTCAGACACGTATTCCTACGGTATCCTACTGCAATGGACCACGTTCTGGGTTGACGAGGATTTACCGTGGCCCAGCTCCAAGGGTTTGACACGCCAATTCAGTTCTATCCAGGTGACACGGGATGCACATTCCTGTGTCAGGGACCACATTCTGCCCCGTTCGTTATGAACATTTCAAAGAAAGCGTGGACCGCGCACGACCATTCACGTTCATCCACGTCCAACCTACGGTGTTCTACGGTAAAGACCACGTCCTACTAAGTCCTCCCACGACCGTCAGGAACGTAGTGAACCGTAGACAGATAATGGTAAATGAGACCTAAGCTTAAAATGTAATTGTCTGAGAATAGACTTTGCCAAGGACATAGCGAAACCTTTCGGCAACGTTATTTGTGGCTGATATGACCCAAAACAAGGTCAATTCCGATGTCAACAGAGAATCCAAGAAGGCATTAATGGGGTCAGTATATATAGTGGCGGTGTTTAGCCTGTTTAAGGCCAGAATAACGCTAACCAATAACGGGAAATTTCGTGTCGGCCTTACCAGCCAGAACGTGAAAACTCTTAAGAATGCACATGCAAAGAGTCCTTCTAGCATTTAAATATAATAGCAGAAGAACATGAATAATCAATGGAACAGTTCTTACGACTGTTATGCAGTATTTATCTTTATTCACACTGTGCACACACACACTATATAAATTTATAATTACATGACCACTCCGCTTTCGGTCAAAGCCATAGGCACTTTACGACATGCCGTAAAAGTCTTATACGTAGATATGAAAATTTCAATAGCTTTGTGCGATTAACAAATTAGCTAGGTAGATGAAATTACTTGTTACAATTCTGTAATTTATTTAAATTTTGGGGAAACCAGCCTTTACGCCATCGTCTGAGGACGTTATGTCTGGCGTAATGGGCGTTTTCATCGAAGTTGTACCTGTTGGCGGCGAGCACTGTGACGATGGACTGATCATACCTGTAGCATCCTGTGTAGGTGTTATATTTCTTCTTTGTGGACATGACGAGTATTAAAAGCCGGTTATTACAGAAAGGTCCTGTTTCTGGGGGATTAATACACTGTTTAACAAGACCGCATAGATAAAACCATTTCATAATGTCATTGAAGATTTCTTTGGTATTGTAAGCCAAGATCGCACCAGCTGACCTCTGGGTGACCCTTTTCAGTCCTGCAGGATTGGAAGGAAGGAACTTGTAGACCTGGGGTCTCGTGACCCCGTAGACGGAGTGTTTCGAGGTCAAGAACTGCATGAAGCCACCGTTTTCTTCAAGTTCTTCATACAGAGGCTCAAAATTTCCGGTTGTCAGTCTGGTGGAGCTATCCATCCACAACACTCCATTTTCATGTCTCATAACATCCTGTAAGAGATTAGTGTTAGATTCCTCACATAATGGGTCGACCCCTAACCCACCCCCCGCTCTCAACCAAGGAATTTTTTTTTTCAGACAAATCTTATGCAAGACGTGGGTTTGGGGGCTCGAGACCCCCCCCCCCTCTGGAGACCCCACCCCCACCCCTACCCCATCCCATCTGCTCTCAACCAACGACCTTTTTTTTTACTAAATTTTTTATGCATGACACCCGTTGTCCCCTCCCTGCAAAAATCCTGGATCCGCGCCTGTAATTTGATATAAAAAATATGCGCTGAAATAAATTACAAGGTTCCATCTGATGGCCTAGTGGCTGTGGTTATATATTCACACGAGTACGACACTGCTGTTAAGGGTTCGTGGGCGTCATGTCCAACACATTCTGTGATTCACTGAATGAACGCAAGATGGTGCTGAGATGCTGAATCGGTATTACAGTAATTGATAAAACAGAATATTTAGATATACCACTGTGTAGTATTCTTATATTATGTTCAACTCACGAATACTTACCTGGATAATGAGTGGCTTAAAAGCGTAGTTTCCCAGATTCTTTAAGTGAGCCGGGTAGTTTTCAAAACGAAACTTCTTATATATGACGTTACACCACGTCTGTGCCTGTATAAAACAACATTATACTTTATCATATTGAGGGTATATGTAAAAGATTTTCGTCATGTAGATTTGTGAATGTATGCTCCTGTTTTCTCTTTATTTAAAAAATGTACCTTTAGCCTTACCCATTAGGGAAATTACATATCCCCGAATATCGCGAAGGCTACATTTTCGAGCGATCTCGCCACACAAGAACCTACGCAGATTATATAAGCGTGAATTGTTGTAGACAGGAGGACGAAGGGTATTTCCCTTTTTTAATATACATATATATTTTAAACAACACGAGGATCCAAGAAAACATTCCGTGCGTTTTCATTTTTCAAAAACATCAATCACCATTATAAACAAAAAAAATCAGGTCCCGCCAACTGTATGGTTCCTCTCTCTCTCTCTCTCTCTCTCTCTCTCTCTCTCTCTCTCAATACATGGATAAACAGATATATATATATATATATATATATATATATATATATATATGTACTTACTTACAATCAATATATATATATATATACATACATATATACATATATATATCTTTATTTATTTACCCAACTGTGCTAAAAAGAAATGATAAAAACCAATATCGCAACTAGTTGAACTTTAGTGACCTGATGAGCCGATGAGAGGAAACCGACGGTAGTGATCCAGATTCATCACATACCTTAGCATATATATTATTGGTTCTAAACACACTATATCCTCTCTCTGGGTATTGATATGTCTAATTATAGGTATACATATATACAAACAAACATAAATAAATTAAAACATACATATATAATTATTTATAATAAAAGGGGTCATGACGCTCAGCTGACTTTAGGAAGACATTCACAAATGGAATTTTTTCATCTGAATAGGCCTACCAAATTTCTTAGGTGGTATCCGCATTCAACTGAAGCATAGCTTGGAGGATATGGTTAACAGAGACCTAATTTCAGGTTTCTTAGGCGTTTTTTCATGGACCTCCCTATAGATGTCAAGTTACAAGATTCTTGGTCCAATGGTTACAATTGGTGCCCTGTTAACGGACGACCGCATCTTTAAAGGTCTCAAAAAAAGTATTGAACATGCGTAATATTTTTTTTAAATCTAGGTGGCGGCACCAGTCTGCAGAAACTGATGAAACACTCAATGATGAATATGCATGCAAAGAATAATGGTGACCAATGCATTAGTTGTTCAGATACTGGAGCTTTTGTATCAAATTGTTAATTATCCTGGTAGGTTAGAAGATTACAGGTCCAGTGGTAACAATTTGTGCCCTGTTAACGGACGACCGCATCGTTGAAGGTCTCAAAAATAGAGAAAAAATAGAGAAAAATTCAAAGAAAAAAAACAATTGTCTCCACCAGCCTGAAGGAGCTGATGAAACATTCCATAATCAATAATGATGAAATTAATCATGGCGAACAATGCATTAGCTATTCAGATACTGGAGCTTTTGTATCAAAGGTTAAATTATTCAGGGTGTGGGGGGGGGGGGGGGCTACTTTCGAGTCCCATAGCTAAAAGGATATGGCTAACAGAGACCTTATTTCAGATTTTCAAAGAGATTTTTCATGGGCCTCCCTAGATGTCAAGTTACAAGATTCTAGGTCCAGCGGTTATGAGGGACGGACGGAGGACGACGGACAAAGAGTGATTACTATAGGTCAGATTACATTCAGTTAGCTGAGCTAAAAATAAATATAATAAAAGTTATAAATAAATTTACCGTCTTTATTTGTGCTCGCGTGAGACCAATGTCATAGTAATATATCTTTTTCTTCGGCATGTACTTTTGTATGGAAGCGACCAGGTCTTTAGTCTCTATAAAATGGTCCTCACTCGCAGCGGTGGCAAACGCGAAGTCCCTCCAAGTAGTCTTTCCTGGCGGAGCAAATTTTCTCGGAATGAGTTCTAGAGCTTGGAGGTATTGTCTTGAAACACGCAGCGGGAGCCCCATCTGGGATCTGTTGTATGGCGGTCGGTAGACAAATCCCTACACAAATAAAACATGTTGTAATGCACTGTCATCAAAAAGCTGTGGCATAGGTATTGTGTTAGATATTCTTGTAGGGTTAATAGCCATATGATTGTTTTGATAATTTATTGTACATTAATATGGAGTATCATGTTTAGACAATAGCGTGAGATAATTGGTTAAAGGACACACGTTACTCGTTAGATGTTAATTTCAGGGCAGTTTAGTTGTTAGAGAGCACACGTGTCTCGTCTGATATGAATTTCAGTACGGTTTCATTTAGACGGAGCCGCCTCTTTCTTGGCGGTCACAGGTTTTTGTTGAAGATTTCAAAGGACGTGCATCTGTGTAAGTTAGATTTTCTACCACACTGTTACTAAAGGCGTTTCTTTATTAGTATTCGCTCAGTGATTGACGGTCGGCGTAAGTGGAGTAATGATTGGCCGGGGGACAATCGGGAGTTGTGACTTCAGCAAGCATTTATAAGGAGTGGAATGGGACTTTCTCAGCGTACCGGTGAGGAATAGACTGGCGATACCTACAGAAGTCCTGGGGCCGGTCTGCAAATGTCACAGTGGGTACAGCTAAGATGTGGTGTCTAAATGTGTAGATAATCGATGTCTGGGGAAGGCCACAAGTGATTTCTCTGTAAAGGACTTCAGAGCAAGTTACGGCGGATTGATACTTGTGTGCGCTTCCAAGAACAGACCGAGGACTTTATTTATACGCATTACCGTAGAGGTACACGCTAGTACTATGTGGAAGCTTAATCTTTTACCAGGTCTGGATGATTCCAGGAGTTTTTAGCTGTGAGAGACTGTGATTCAACGCTCAGAAAGAATAGTCTGTGTGCGGTACGTGGACTGCGAAACGTGTATACACAGCAGGAGATTGAGGATTATAGAAACTCCGTTAATACAGGATAGTGTTACATCTCGGTGTTACGTGTGTGAGCGATAGCCAAGTGGTTAGGAACCGACTGATCAGGAACTTCACTGTTTGCCGTCATGACTGTACTGTATTTTTTATGTATGTGTATTTATGTTATTATATTCATTGTTTGTGTTAAGGAACTTAGGAAGCGCCTCTCCAGAGAATGTAAGTAACTTATTTCAATATATAATATTGTTTTGATAACACAGGTCTCATTCCTTATTTGGAGTGTACGTATGTATGAGTTCAGCTAGTTTGTTTGATTCTTAAAAGTTCACATCATTACCAAATGTCTTCATTATTAATTACGGTAAACCGCTATTGCATATCGGCGCCACCTTGTGTTCATTTAAAAAAACATTTAACTTTCGAGTAAGGCACTTAAACTTGATAATTCCTTTGTGTATTCTTATAAGTTTGGGACATATTCAGATGAAATCCGAGAAAACGATTATAAATTTATTTGATCATAGTGACGCGTGAATTAAGAGATACCACGACAACACACACATATATATATATATATATATATATATATATATATATATTTAAAAGAGTAAATTGAGGATAAAAGTCAATGCAATGTACAACGTGATTGCATGTAAACGGGGCATACAGCGCCATCTATTGGCAGTGCATTTATGAATTTAGATGTATTGTCTGTTTCATCCGTAAGTGTGTCCTGAAATCTGGCGTTTATACTCATAAACTTAACTATGATCACACAGTTTGGCTCTAAAATTGATTATAGACCAAAGGGCTAATACTGAATGAAAAATCACATTACAATAAACAACATTCCAATTTAACAAATTTCTGGTTCTTTTTTATCTTGTGGCCAAGTGATATGGCGTGGCATGGGTTTCGAGCCTCACTTTGACAGTAAGATTTTTTTGAATATTTATGACACTAATTAACCAGTGATAAGTGACCTTGGAATTCTTCAATGGGGGTTGATATGTTGTAAAATGGAAAAAAAGGTTGAAAGGTATTTCAGACATGTCCATGTAACCAGAACATCAATAAAATAATGTAATTTTCAATAAGAACATGGAATGAACTATTCATCACTGAAATTTGTATCTCAGTAGTCACAACCTGCAGGTTCAAATTTCTTTGTGAAATGTTTAGAAGTCTGCTCCAAGCCCCGTTGGATAAAACAAGCAGACTCCAAATTGTTAAAAAAAACAAAGAAGAAGCATTTTCTTGTGATTTTGAAACGTTTGCAAAAAATTGCATAACTTATGAGTTTCAAAATTCTGTGTAGAAGTTTAAAAGACGACATCTAACCCTATCAGAAATAAACCAGGCCTACGCCCGGATAAGCTAAAAGTCATGCCAATAATGATTTTGTTCTATTTCAAGTACAGCCAATAAAATCTTCATATGAGGTACTTTTCTTTATTCTATGTAAATTTATTTATAACATTTCTTTTCCTTCTCGTGACTCTTAAAAAGAATTTAGTCCAATATAATTATATATTTGCTATTTCCATTATTTAGAAGTATGCTATATGAAAATTCCCTTCCAATATACATTTTTTATAACCTCCAAGAGTAAGTTTGGATTTAACCCTTTATTTTCTGAGACTGTTTTAATTAATGTTATAAATGAAACATATTTTATCGTTTTTATACCTTTCCTATCTTTTGTTAACATGTTTTTATAGTTACTGATATGCCCAAATGGTCGGTTTTATAGGCTGGTTTAATGTCAGTAGCTTCTAACCATTAGTGAACTCCGAATGATATTAAGAACAAATCTCCAAACAGGTGTGGGATTGTTTCTTAACAATGGGTCTTTTATATCAAGGTGTTGTAGTCTCCATTAGTGGTGGGAGTCGGTTCCTTTTTCATAATCGATCATAGGTTTGAGCAAACTGACTGAAGATCGATTATTAATCGGTTCAGACAAATATATGCAATTATCAAGGAAATATGCAATTATCTGTGAAACTGTACCTACGTTTCCCCGGCAGGTATTCTCCTCTCGCGCACGAGTGTAACGATCCTTCCACGAAT
The DNA here is from genome assembly GCA_026874595.1 of Sipunculus nudus. Taxonomy (NCBI): domain Eukaryota; kingdom Metazoa; phylum Annelida; class Sipuncula; order Golfingiida; family Sipunculidae; genus Sipunculus; species Sipunculus nudus. Next base: position 47,694,061 of record CM049309.1, read on the forward strand.
AAAGACTAATTTTAAGGATCAAATTTAACGATCGGCAAACGTCGGGTAATATATTTCATAATGGAATTTAAGAGCATCTAAGAATGTTAGGGGCTTTTTTCTAGCACATGAAGGCAGATTTTACGGGCCCAGGTGCGCTTGGGGCAGATCTTACTAAAGAAATTGCAGACTAGTCCAAAAAAAAAATTCCAGCTGAAATCCAAATACTCGACCGGCCGGGTTAGCCCCAACAAAGAAATTTTTAAGGAAGGCCTAAACAGATGCACCTGAATCTCGTAAAATTGGCATAGACCTGGAGAATTTATGGAGTATTTTAACGCCTTCCCGCCCATATTTTTTAATGTACATATCGTTAGAAAACTCTCCGCTTATTATGCAGCTCCCTGCGAGTTCACAGATAATAAGTTTAATAAGTCCTCCGTTCTCGCATCTACCGTGTTATACTCAGTTACATACGGAAGTTATTTAGGAACACAGACTCATTATATGAAGCGCGGAATGTGGTAAAAAATGGAAGAATAATTTTTGCCAATAACATAAAGGCATTCTGGAAAGAAAACAATCATTATTATGGTGTAATCGATAGTTGCCTTTGGTAATCGAGAGCTTGAAAGTGGCAGCAAACCGACTGACTTTCGATAAAACTCGATGATCGGCCCACCACTAGTCTCCATGTATCAACTATAAATATATCTATTCTATGTAACCAAATATCGTTTTCTTGCATTTTTTTACTTTCATATGATCTAATGGTCTATCCAATGAACTGCCAAGTGTAATGTTTCATTCCCCACCAAGCATTTTGTGATCATTAACCGTATTATCGATATCCAAAAAGTCTCTCAATGAAATATGCTGAATCAGTGTTTGGCCCATAGATATTTGCTAGTGTTATTCTATGAATATCTATATTGCAATCTAAAATAATGTATCGTCTTTTGTTCTAACATTTCTCAAGTAACTTTGTTCTTAATTAATATAGCTACTCTTTTGGTTTGATTACTCCAATGACTAAAAAATCTATAATGTCCCCGCTCTGCCCCCCCCCCCCCCCCCCCCCCCGCCCCCAGGTACGTTCAACCCTCCCTCATGCCAGGAGTTTGTTGGATAAAAATTACATCAGCCGTCTAAAACTATAACCAGTAAAATACTTCGGTAAATTACCAATATGTAATAACAATCGGTACAGCGCATACCTATCCGCTGAGCTAAAATAATCCTACTGAGTTCGCCCCTATATCTAGGTCTTTAAAAAAACAACCTGATGTGTTCTATCCTAACTCATGCCATATCCTTCATTAAAGTTCTAGGGAATTTTGTATTTTGTTTTGCTTAATACTGCTTAAAGACAACCAACAGGTATTGATGACAATAAAATACCGGACGTTACCTATGTAGAATACAGTGTCTTCCTTTATAATAAAATTTAACTACTCAATATGATAGAATATAACTACTTAAAAATGCTCAGTCTGAGTGGAAACTTTTCAATCCTAGTAGATTCTTTGTCACAAACTGCTCACAAAGTATGAAATTACTCAAGCTGGGTAGTTTTCCTGTAATTCCCCCTTAAAACTACTCACTGAGAGCATCATCAGTCTGAATAGTTTTAATTCATCAGAGTGATGAGATTTTTGTGCATGCAGGAAAAGTACTAATATTCAGTCCTCTCCGTTTATGACAATCTGCAAAAGCACTCACTTATTTCACATGGTAACCACTTGGTGGCGCTGATCATCAATTAAGGCACCTTCTACCATATACTGTGGTCGGTTTTTTGTTCGCGAGGGTTTCAAATTCACGATGTTCGCGAATGGGAATTTATCGCGAAAATAAAACCTTCGTGAATTAGAGACCCCCTCGTCGAAGGCAATTCAAGGTTGATATTATAAATAATAATTGATCCTATACATGTTATTTTTAACCTAAGATGGTTATCATTAAAAATCATTAAATTTTCTGCCAACAATAAACAGTGATTTCTTCTTATGCGACAAAGGGTCCCTGTGCATTTTTTTTTCGATTTTGTGCACATGTTACTTAATTAATTCATAAAATGATCAATATACTCTGTGTAGAATATTGTATGGTAAGATCGCGAAAATTGAACCCTCGCGAAACCGTGAAAAGTTTAAAATCGCGAAATGTTAACCTCGCGAATATGAAGCCAACCACAGTATATTAAAATACCGAATCCTGCTTGTTAAAACAGTCGTATAATATAACAACACGTCCACTTACGGGGTTAAGAATATTTCTCTGGATCTGTCCTCGAATTATGGACATGAGCGGTATCATCACCATGCCAACGCCACAGAACAGCATGAAGTGACGGTATAAACCACGTGTGAATCCCTGAGTACATCTCGGCACCGGGAGCGACATGGTCGGCGTTCCTGTAAAGCAAATATATAAGGCTCATTTATAATACTGAGATCCGTCGGGGGGGGGGGGGGGTATCCAATATGAAGGTAATGTCTAGATGAATTAACAGTGATATTTTCACGGAGTTTACTCAAGGGAGAGGTTTAATATTGGCAAAGTTCCCCAGCAATAAAGCAATATATCCTATGAATCAATCATGTTCACTACAATCAGCAAGCACTTAACGTTTTATTTTAGTACTGGCCCGGGGGGGGGGATTGTCCTATACTAGGGTACTCCTTGCAGTGATTGCATATTAATGAATATTTGATGAAATTGGGCAAAGCATGGAAATGCACGAACTGGCCATTGTTCTAAACACTGTACGGAGTGTCAGTCATATTGTATGCTTCATCGCATGCATACTAAAATAACAGACATGGCCAATGTGATCACACCAACCTCCACGCAGAGGCAAGATCAATTGGGAAAAATGACAGGCCCCTGCTCCTATTCCTGCACACGGTCTGGCAAACTCCCGCGCAGGGTAAAGATATATATTTTGTGTTATATGAAAAGGCCCTGCAGATTATAATGGATTTATAGGGACATATTCTGGAGCAATAATATGCTTATTCTCTTACACTATCAGTCCAGTTTTGCTTTAAACAAAAGTTTCCGAGCAAATATCAGTATACCTCGTATACGGCTGTGAAACACCTTGTTATGGGTCTGTGTGTTGGTTAACCCAGTCAACGTGTGTCTGTTTACCATAACAAGGCCGCTTGACCGGAGGTTCGATTTTGAGCCTCAACAGGCGGTGTTTCAGCCACCGGGAACATGTATTTCATTTTTGGGCCAAGTCAGTCACAACATCTCCTGATTATACCTGTTTGGCCGGGCGATGCACGGGCTGTGTTTATGTTGACATCTTCGATCGTGCCCGGTCCACTGTTTTTAACACTCTTTTACAGGAGTAAGCAATCGGTTTCAAGGCATTGTTTCGGCAGGAACAAACTTATTTTAAAGGGAACTTATTTTCTTTTTAATTCAACATGCTTTATAGGTGATTGGGCCCCTTTACCATGAATTCTACCAACCAAGTTGCATTGTAATTACTGTAAGCAACATGTGAACTTCGATCCCTTGGCCCTTCCAAACTCTTCTGGATAATCCCCCCTCCCTCCATTTAAGTCAAGTGATCGTGTTGCATTATGTTGACCTGGCTATAACAAGTATCACTAGATGATCACATCCTCTACAATTCTTGACAGAGATGAATCACGTAATATCACCTAGCAAGCACGTGCAAAGGTTTCTGTTTATATTTACAATGCCGAAGCACGTATATAACATCGCAAAATATATCCGAAGGTTTGGCAAATTATAAAATGTTTCACCGACAAATACACTATATTGGTAATACTTGGAATGGATATTGTCGACACATGTTGTATATATGTTCCATTAGTGTATTTTGTTTAATATACAATTCCTCTGCGAAATAGCTCGATTTCAGTGTGAAAGTGTGCTGAGCGCATGAATGTCTGCAGGAGAATTATCCTTGACATAGATAAATATTCTGCGTTGAGAATGGTGTTCCCGCGTGGACCTTGTTTGCTAAGAAAATGCGAGGGGGACAATCCACCGAAGTTGGGGGGGGGGGGGGAGTCCCCTGGCCCACCCGACCCATCCAGGGCAAAAGCACCGCTAATGACAAAATCCCTCCCCCTCCCCCCCCCCCCCAAGATATAAAAAATGATTTATCCTTTTATTTTCCACCACTTAATAACTCAATATTTTGGTTATGAAAGTTATGTTTGCTCAAGGTTCAACACTATTTGTTATAAAAAATTACATTTGATTTGAATATTCAAGATAACTCTACAAGCTAACTTCATGAATATTCAATAATGACATTGAAGCAAGTCATATCCTAAATTTATTATTATGGGAAGAGCATACAATCAAATTACCTGGTAATACAAAATCGATAAGGATTAATAATAATGACAGTAACACGGTGTTGACAATGAATATGGTGCATATACCCAATTAAAAAAATCCTGTCACAAAATATAGATGTACCTTATAGTTTAAATGGAGACAATAGTAGACTTTATTATTTTATAACCACCTAACATATATGAAAGAATATCGTGGACAATGGTATATCTTTAACGCTTCTTGGTTGGTCATGGCACTGCAAAAACTACGAGATTAATTTATATTATTTAATATTATACTATATACAATATTGATACTGATAACAAATATATATTTATGTAATGACATATACCATTACAAAAAGAGCCCCTCATTCTTAATTTTACATAATTACTGCACTTTATTGCTTACTGGAACAAGTTATCATTTAATTATTTATTCAAATTGAAGATTTTAAATTTACTTACATGGAAAGCATTCGCTTAACGTATAGTGCATGGTATAAATAGTAATTTGCCTGGTTGTTCACTTGGAGGTAAATACGTATTGGCCCCAGCGTTCACACCACAATTGGTCTGTGGGCTTTAATTCTAATGATCCACACCCCACAAATTAAATTTGGTTATGTCATGTGAATTCATACAAAATTAAACTTACGTGGTTTATATTGTTTGACGGTCTGGAGTATGTTATCTTTCCACATGCCGGCATGGCCGGAAGGGAGGAACAGCCGATCTTTCTGGTCTACCATTACACAGGACACGTCTGTGTCACGTCACGCTAGAGTGACTTCATGGTTCCGCATCACTTATGACGCGCCCTTCTCAGGCATTCACATATACTCACTGTTTTGATAGACAAGGGTCACGCATCAAGGAATGATAGAGAAGACATCAGTTCATGTCAAGCAGAACCAACAGGGGCGAATTTAGAGTAAGGTGCAGGGGCCCGTCCCCTTTATTTTGACCACGAAAATAAAATAAACGCTGGATTATATGTCGTGCACCATTTTTTTCTACACTTGCGAATTTCATAAAAAAAAATCTACTAACATTAGGCCAAAAAAAGATAAAGGCATATAGTTATCAGGAACTTTTTTCAAAAGTCAGTGCGGGCGGGCGATGCGATTTTTTTTTTTTTTTTTTTTTTTTTTACCTCTATTTTGTATGTTTCGTTAAAATATGCCTTATGATCAAGGAATAGAAGGATAATTACATATATATTTTTTTTTTGCTAAACAGGTAAAATCACTATATAACAAAGGAAATCTTATCAAAATATCAAAATTGTATTATTTAATCTTCTTGAAAGATATAAAATCAAAGTAAAAATTTTTTATGCAAGGGGGGGGGGGATTTAAAACTGACGCCGCCTGTGCCTGAGAACCGTTATTTTGTTTGGCCTTTCCGGCACACTTTATATCTGGCAGAAGATTGAGCCCCACCCCCATTTTAAACCCCTCTATCCGTCCCTAGCCAAGCGAAACCATGCATCCCATCTTTCTCAAGAATACATTATTTCTTACATGTTTACTTTAGAATCCCATCACAAAACATGTTATGGAAAAATAAATATGAATTGCACTAAACATAATTTAAATTCTCTTTTATACGCAAATATAATATTCTTGTTTACATACCTATATTACGTGATCTGAATGAAACAATTATAATTTCCATTCACTGATTCAGTACAATGAATATTTGTTCCATCTCAAGGCGCTTGTGAAACCAGCGTCACCTGTATGTTGTTGGGGGTCAGAGGTCATCTCAGCAGAGAAATGTCCATGGGCTCCAGTGGCGTCAATTTATCTTCAAGGCTGGGGGGGGGGGATGACTCGCAGGGTGGGGAGATGACTCACAAGGGTGAGGGGGATGACAGGCATGGAGGGTAGTCAAAATAAGGATAAAACAGACATGTTTATACATACTATATATATATATATATATATATATATATATATATATATATATATATATATACATATACCTTTTATTGTCTGTGTCACACATATCAAATATATATCAATAAAGTATAAGATTTAAAAAAATAAGGTATATGTTAATTCTTTACCATTTAGATATAAATATTTCATAGTAAAATCATAAATGGTACCAAAGTCTATAATGATATTTATTTATATATTGCATTTGAAATATATAAATATTATTCTCTGAATAGTGGGGCGGGGGGGGGGAATGATTACATTGACCATCCCCCCTCGCCAAAAAGTGGGGGGGGGGGATATATACCCCCCCCCCCATCCCCCCTATATTGACGCCCCTGACAGGCTCGAATGGTTGCTTTCCGAACTAAATTTTCAGACCTGCGCCCGTTTGGGTCACTGACCTGGTGAACAAGTAGATCGTAAAATCCAGCAAAGATGATTTATATTAATATTTATAAATTGATATGGACCAGTGGCGCCAGTTTCTTTTAAACTGGTGGGTGTTGGACAGTCATGTGCACTCAGACTTGAAAAGAAGGGCGTGTGGAGTTTATTGTTATAAAACTGGTAAAAACATGCATGATTCACAGTGGTGGATCCCCCCCCCCCGTTGAGCCGAAACATCTCTCATTTTATCTATTTCTTTTCCCATTTATTCGCAATTTATTTGCATTTTAAATGTTTCTTTATATTCATTAGAAGTTAGATTATTAACTTATCGATACTTTATTACTTTCCCATTCATAAGTTGAGGATATTAATTAACAGCTTTATGATTGAGTCAATATTAAGATAGCATCCAAATATTTCTATTACGAGTCTTTCTGTTATTACACTCTGCTGGCTCATAACACCGCGAGGAACCCCCCCCCCCCCCCCCCCCCCCCCAATTGCATTTGCCTGTGAGTAAGACACTTCCTTCCTGTTAGCCTAAAGAGAAGCCGGTAAAAAGTTAGATATACGACTTTTAAATTTAACAATTATTTTACCACGAGATTTACTTTTAAAAGTTGAAATTTTGCAAGTTATTAAAATAGATGTGCATTTTCACTATTGACATCAACATTCTACTTTCCAGTTAATATCCTTATCTTGAAGATATATAAATATGAAAGCGGGCCACAAGTTAATATACCCAACAGAAAATCCTCATATTTATGTTACAGGTGCCTCTAAATGTCCTCTTTACATTGCACATTTAAAAATCTCCCCAAATTTCCCCATACCCTCCCCCATATACCTGTAATTAATTTTAAGGGATATATGGTGTATATAGATGACAAATATTTCTAAGTATATATATATATAAAATTTTAAGAACTTAGATTTAATAATACCCATCAGCCACCAACCAAATATTAGCGCCCCCCTGTCCTTGAATTTCTGGATCCGCCACTGATTCATGTCACATACATATATAACTGTGACCACGTAGAAAGATCGGTAGATAGAACTGGCTACCAGGGGCGGATCCAGAATATAGAAAAGGAGGGTGTGGTAAAAAGAATCGGTAATGCCATACATGTGACAGAGCGTAACGACTGAGGGGAGTGGAAGGGTTAATATAAAGGGGCGGCTCCCTTTCCAGAACTTTTATTTCAAATGACGGGCCAATTTTGAACAGAGTGCAAGTTTATAATAGTTAGCATATGTAGCATAGGAAAAATGAAAAAGGGGAAAGGGATGAAGAAGTCTCAGGAAAATGGACATGACCTTTAAAAATAACATGGCCTACAGGCCTAATGCGAACCTGTCCATTGGGAAATACACCAGTTATAATGCTTCAATGCTGGACTATTACTTTTCATGTATATGAACTATGCAAGTACTAAACATTTTGAATAAGAAACAATTGCACAAACATCACTGCTGAAATTCTGACATAGGTGCACACAACACTAAAAAGATTGTAGCTGGCACCACCAATCTTGTATACAACGAAGCTATCAGAGATATATACATACGCCCAATTTCAGACTGATATATCAAACCCCTCCTGAGAAAAACGTGTGCAAAAGTCATGGTAGGTGGCGACACCTGTCTTGTGAGCGAGAAAGCCATCAAAGACACATAGACAGGTCAAAATATTAGGCCAATACATCAAACTTACCTTGAGTCTGATGAATGGGGCTGACCAGGCTTAGGTGAGAAAGGCTGTTGCCCCGAGTGAACTGTGACAAATTGCTTGCTCAGACTACTGCACTGAGTGAACTCATGACCTGCACCTGGCTAGACTGAGTGAACTTTTGACCTGTACCTGGCTGCACTGAGTGAACTCTTGACCTGTTGCATAATTTGACACAGTTGGCAGTCTGCCAAATCTATTAATAGAATGCAGCTACTGCACTGAGTAAACTCCTGACCCATACCTGGCTGCACTGAGTGAACTCTTGACCTGTTGCCTAATCTGATACAGTTGGTAGTCTGCCAAAGCTATAAATAGATCCAGACTGACCTCTAGCCTGTTGCCAAATCTGAAATAGTAGCCACACCATTGCATAAGCTCATGCAGGGGCCCTGCCCAGAGGGGCTTGACACCCATGGACTCTTGATCTGTTCCAAAATCTGAAACAGTTGGCAGTTTCTCAACCTATTTAAAGATACAGATTCAATCTTGGCCTGTTGGTATATCTGTTTACACATACTGAAAGACTTTGGTTAAAATTTCTTTTTTTTTTTCAAGCCGACATATTCATAAACTTTTTATCAAAATATCTCGAATAATAAAAGATGCAGTACTTTCATTGTTAAAGGTCCAATAGTTCTGCCAAAAACCATTCTAGTAAACGTGAACAAAGGCCACCTAAGAATAATTTTTGTGCAATGTTACAGAAGATATAATTGAAATAATAATTTTGTAGAACACTATTGCAGTCCTCAGTTTTAAAAAGACATAATAATGGCCATAAGACCAACTTAAGCTTTTCACAACTCAACAAAAATAAAAAAACTCAGTATATTCTGATATGATTGAAAGAACCATGTCCTAGGATAATTCTTTTGAAAAATTGAACAATTCAACTTGACAGTTTCATCATTAAGCTGAAAGAGGCTAAAATTATGAGTTTTTTTGTCCATAAAAAAACAGGTCAATGTAGGTGGCACCACTAAATCTACAACTTCAAATATGAGTCATGTGACCAACATTTGCACAATACCTGGTAATGCTAACTTCTGTCATTTCTGAGAGTACTATGTCAGTATGTTTACTTGGCCGAATGACTGTTCAAATTTGTGTAACTCCACTAAAATTCATCAAATGCAAACCATTTGAACAAACTTGAGAGGGCTTGCCTCTGGTATCATTTATGTAAAATATTAAACAATTTGGCTGGACCGTCTACAAGAAGACGACTTTTAAAATATTGTCAGCTTTTTCCTTATAAAATCTAAGTAAATGCAGATAGCAAAAAAGTAAGCTGAATCCCACAAAATTTGATATGTGACAGATTATTGCATAAAATCTGGGAATGGTAGCTCCTGCTATTCCTGAGAAATTATGGATTAATGTACAGATGACCAATGACCCCCGTACAAAAATAGGTCAATTCAGGTGGCGCCACCAATACCTGAATTTCATATATGACTCATGTGACCAACACTGGCAAAATATTTGGTGATGATAGCTCTGGCTGTTTCTGAGACTGTCATTTTAGTATGCTTTTTTGGACAGATGACTAAGTTCAACTTCCTGAACAAAATTGAGGGAGATGGTATAAAAGATTATTTCTAAAGAATATTGAACAATTTGGCTTGAGTGTTTTGGAGGAGAAGATTTTAAAAGTTTTTTTTAGCTTTTTCTCTATAAAATTTAAGAAAATTTTCAGATGGCTAATTTTTTGCATTAAATTTCATGATGCTAGCTCCAATCATTTTCAAAATAGTATGGGTAAACGTACAGAAGACAAACGCCGCCACACCATCGCATTAGTTCACAGGTTCACTAAAAATTAATACAGATGCATATTGAATGCAGAATTGTAATACAGATACATCTCACTGATGGCAAAATCTTGAATTAATTTGACTATGGATACCAATTATTTATAATCCATGTACAGCCGTCTTTATATACCCACAGATAGCTGTATAGCTGTGATTGTAAACATTGCCAGGCATAAGGAATATCTAAAAATCATAAATCTACATTTTTTAAAAGCTTTTAAAAAACATTCTTGTCAATATTAACCATAAATAACCTGAAATCTAAATGTCTAGAGGCATGATGTAATAAATGCTGATAAACTGGTGCCAGTCTAGATGTATTTGTGTATCTGCTTCACACAGCTAACATATATGGTAAAATGACTCAAATGAACCTTTATAATTCAGCAAAAATTCATTCTTTGGAACCATAAAAGACAATTATTATAAGAATTATTCAGGGGATTATTCTTGTAAAATATTAAACAAATTGGCCTCAGTAGGGTCAGTCAAAAAAAATTTTACAGGTTTATAACTCATATGGGAAAATACAGCAAAATGGCTAAGTTAAGCTTCCCATAACTGAGCCAAAAATCACTGAACCAAAACCATTTGAACAAACTTGAATTATCAACATCTAAGGATAATTAATGTGTGAGATTTAATAATTTGGCCCAGTGGTTTTTGAGGAGAAGATCTTTGTAGCCACTGAGCTAAAATGGGCTGTTACAGCATATGACTAAATTCAGCTTCTCATAACTCAGCCAAAAGTCACTGAACTTAGACCATTTGAACAAATTTCAGAAAGCACTACCCTAGGATCATTTCTGTGCGATATTAAACTATTTGGCCATATGGTTTCAGAGAAGAAGTTTTTTGTAGCCGTCAATATGATACGGGCACTGATGACCCCTGTACAAAAAAGGTCGATGCAGGTGGCGCCACCAATACCTCAATTTCAGATATGTCTCATGTGAACAACATTGGCATAAAATTTGGTGATGATAGCTCCAGCCGTTTCTGAGATTGTAATTTTAGTATGCTTTTATGGACAGATGACTAAGTTCAACTTCCTGTTACCCGGCCAAAAATCACCGAACTTAAACCATTCGAACAAACTTGAGAAAGATTATTCCAGGAATCATTTTTGTGAAATATTGGACAATTTGGCTGAACAGTTTCGGAGAAGAAGATTTTTAAAGCTTTTTTAGTTTTTTTTCCTATAAAATCTAAGAAAATGCAGTTAGCCAAAAAAATAAGCAAAATCCGATATAGTTTTTTAGATGACTAATTTTTTAAATAAAAATTCGTGATGCCACCTCTTGCCGTTTTCAAGATAGTATGGGTTAACGTACAGACGACGGACGACGGACGCCGGACGACGCCACACCATCGCATAAGCTCACAGGTTCGCTGAAAATCGCGCACAGACATGGAAAAGTACTCTTAATATAATAATAGGTCATAGACGCTGGCAAAAGGACATGCAAGTTAGTTGTGATGACGAGGTATCTAGCTCGAGCTCTAGATTTGCGAGAAAATTAAGAGTAATTATAATAAAGTTCATAACCGAGTCAGGAACTTATTTCTTATTATATAATTTCGCGGACATTACTGGGACTGCCATGGGTTGTGACAGCAATGTCACCTCAGAATCACCTTTCCGGCAATGTCACATGAATATAAAAATATTAACTGAAATTGCCGCAAGAAAGCAGGACCCATGGTACCCACATGGTCTCAGTTGCCGCCACATGCCGACAGAAATTCATACTGATAGCCGGTTTTTTCCCCGATCGAGCGCATGGCTCACAGGGCTACATAAAAAGCTCCTTGAAAGAGAGCTTCAACGGACTCGCAATGGGTGACAGAAGCGGAGTGACCTCTGGCGGAAAATAATGAAACAAAGAGGCAGCTGGCAATATGTTTCGAGCTTCTTCGGCACAAAAAAGGGTGGACCTCGACCTGACAGTGCTCCATTCTGTTTAAAACAGTTTTTGTTTTTAGCGAATAAACACTGCCAAAATCTGAATTTTAAATGACGGCATTATTCCTGGCGGCATAAAAGTGAAAAATTATTTTAAATTTCAGCCGGATTTGGCGAGTACCATAATACCATCTCTCATGGTGATGTTTGGATAATACGATATAATAGTTAATGCCCTTGTAATGAGTATTTGGCTTCCAATCACCAGGACTGTAAGAATAAATTTATCTATTCCATATATGATATATATTACTATTAATGCTCAATCTCAGTATATGACATACAGATTATTTTCTTATACTATTTACCAAAGTCAAATTGATGTAAATTTTGTTCGTTTGGTCTTTTTGTCCAGCGGAACGGGGTACATAGATTTGGGTTTGTCTGTCCCTCCGTTTGTATGCCCGTCAGGTTTTCGTTTCTGTGCGATAACTTTCCTAAATATTATCTGATTTCATTCAAATTTGGGTCAGTGATTGCTCTTATGCATACCTTGGTTGGGATTGGTTTTGTCTATCTGAAAAATAATTCTATTAGGCTTAAAATAAATTCAAATTTTGGTTTAATTTCTCAATGTATTTTAGTTTTTATGTTCGCCTGCAGATGTCTCAACATGTCATAATGGATTTGTTTAAGTTTTCATGTGCCTTCAAGATTTCTCAAAGTCATAATTTTTGTTACTTATCAAGCATGAAAGGCAAAAAGATCCAAAAGTGGAGGACATTAATTCCACATTTGCTTGTTTTATTTGTGCTGCTTCTCTCATGTGTGACCAAGCACTTTGCACACGGTACTTTATATGTGCTTTCTTTTACTAAGCCATTATTGTTTTGGCAGGTATTGTGTAAGACAGAACTTGTCTGCAGTCCAGCTCGACCCCCACCTTTCTTTAGTTTTTGTTTTTGTATAAGACATATTTACAATGTGAAAGTCTGTATGAACCAATTGTTATATGTGCCACTTTTGAAGTACCACTGTGGTCATGTTTTGCCTAAGAAATTAACAAGGGAAATGTATAAAAAAAAGTTATTTGCTTTAATACAAATCTGAATTTACAAGTAAATATATACAAACACATTAACATAACACTGACTAAATGAATTCAAAAATAAACTATAAGCCTATGTAGAATCACCATATGACATCACAGAATGTAACAATATCCCAATTAATGACATATTAAAATGTGACAGGTGAAAAATAGAAAATGCAAAATTAACCAAATCTTGATGGTATTTTTTTAATACGGATGAACCTGTGCTTATGACCATCTCTAAACTACACACACCTCTCTATTATGTCCAGCGAAATGCTGATTGTGGTCAGATACTTCTCTAACATACACATCTTTGTATAAAAGATAAAAGTGAAAAAAGCATACCCTGCCAGTGTTTGCAGGATGTGGTCTGTTCAACTGATTAAGTCTAGTTTGTATCATACAAAATGCAAATTGCAGACACGCTGGCAAGATGAGAGTCAGGTTGAACAGTGTCATTTTTGTCTTAATCATATCCAAAATATGCAGTCAGAGCTTGATAATTTAGCAGAGTAGCATGGGCAACAGGAAAAAAGTTGTATTTTAAATTTAATTAATAATTTAGTTTGATCAAAATCAAGGCTTGAACCACTGATGTATCAATGCAGTTTACTCATATCGAATCAGTGGCTTACTGGTATATCGGTTGAAATAATTCACTAGACCTGCCTAAATGTAAAATGACAGTTCAAGGTTTGTTTATTGCAAAAATTGCCATTCCAGTAATAATAGATATCCCACTGGAAGAATTCAAACATAAATGTAGGCCATCTGTAGAATAATTTTATTAGCTGTGGGCTAAAGGGGAAATATTTATGTTGAATCCCCACAGTTAATAAGTATTCATTCTAGCACATACAATAAGAAAAATCAGCCTTCACTGAAACAATTTCCTGCAATCTTAACAAGCTTTCTAGTTTTCGACTGTACAATCACCGGTATTTACAGGTTACCTTGGTTATATCTATATGTACATTCTTTCGATTTATTCAAATCAGTGAGTGCACAAATGCATAACCTGCCATTCCATAAATGCTGTATCTATAACAATTGCAAGACATCTCACGAACACTTTAGAAGGTCAAATCATTATTACAACTGTCACAAAACCTAACATACATACTGCAGTAAAAAAAGCAAGTATATGCAAGGATCTGACTGCAAGAATTATCATAACTTTGTATCTTCTTTCAAATTATATTTACAGATATGACTGCTATCATACCCAATTCCTGCACCAAGTCATCAAACCCAAACTCTGACGATCCTTGCTACAGAATTACAGTATCAGATTTTTTATTATGTCATTACAAATCCTGTGTATTCGGCAACATAAATATAGCGGAGTACTACAGCATTACTTAGAATAATAATTATACATATTTACAAGTATTAGCTGCTCTACTTATCACCTCACTTAAAGTAGGTGTCCTTGTAATTCAACAGTCTTTCAGTATAACTAATGGTAGGCATTTATAAAACACCACCTATCTGTGGTAACAAGTACCCCATTTTTCATCAGCGCCATCTGGTATTTAAGCTTGTAACTATTCTTCATTTTAAATCTCATTGCCGTTTCTACTGGATTACCTGCCTTTGCCATGAGGGAATTTGTTCATTCCCATTTTTTGTGTCTGTTGGTGTGTTTGTCCATAACATAACTCAGGCAATTATTAATGGAATCTCATTAAATTTTCAGGCAATTTCAGGGATGGGCTAATAAAGAATCAATTAGATTTTGGTGTGGATCTGGCACATGGTTCAGTTTCAGGAACATAATAAAGGAATATTCACAAATGTTCAGTCACTTATGCATGACTGAACCTGGGAATAAGGACAAATAAGTGAATGCCCTCATGGCAGATGTTTGTATTCCTTGGAATGGAATATCTAGTTCTTATTGTTATCTGCAGAATAATTTGACAAAGTCCAGAGAGACCTGAACACATCTTTGGGTTATTTTGGTTTGTAATATGAAGAACAGATGATGCTGATTACCAACCAGTGTATATTTAATCAGATACATGTGACAGGTTTACGTCCTTATCATCCACAGGTACATCTCTTCAATGGCAGGTTCATATCTGGATCTCAGCCATGACCCCCTGCTTCATACACCAGAATCCTCTCAGTCTAATCACAGCTTGTCCCTGTGAAAAAAACTCTAACAGTAATTAACATGAACTTGTTAAGTTGTAGCATCAAGGTAGGATAAAATGGGGGTGCAAAACCCTATACCCTACAGAAAACATTTGTGGTTTCGTTTCATTTACACATTTTCTGATGTACTTTGAATTAAATAAAGGCAAAAACTCCAGCCTAGTGACATAAACATTAAAGCCTGCATGGTCAGGGCATTCCAAAACATCAATTGATTATATGAATGTCTTGAAAAAACACAATTGTTACGAAGAGAAATTGTTGAGGGGATAATCCTGGGCCAATTCAGGAGTCGAACCCAGGTCGGTGGCGTACAAGTCCGGCGTACCAACCGCTTCGCTAGAAAAGCAAGCTTCACTAGCGAGACAGTTCGGTCCGCTTTTATGTGCACCCCGTAACACAATACATTGAGAAAATTATTAAGAATACAACAACCAACATGGGAGCATACAAATAATAGCATTTTAGCCATGATGATAAACATCATATAACTATGAAAGGATCACAATTACTGCTAACACTTAAATTATTTAAATTTTTAAACAAAATTATAATAATAATACATCACTAATAAATGACGTTTCATAAATACAAAGGGTCATTAAATATGATATAAAATCAAATAAATCATATGAGACAATAAAAGAAGGAACATGTCAATTTCAATATTGATGAGTGCAGATATTTATTCACTTTACTCCAAACCTCTAATGAACAATATACCTGTACACATGATACATGTTCAATCAGGGTTACGTGGGAATTTTACCTTATAACATGGCTTATACTTACCCCTGATAAATTATATGTCGAAGACCCTAAATGATGCTAACATAACTGAAATTTTGGTTTTTTCTGACATAATTAGCACTGGTAAGGTGTATATAGGACTGATCTTTAAAGAAAACTTTGATAACAGGCAGGAGTTACATTCATAGTAAGTATATTCTGCTTATGATAGCAAATCTTATTAATACACCAAACAAAAATCCAAGTGACCAGCATTAGAAAAAATACAGGTGGTGCCACAAGTCTTCAGGAAATGATGAAACACTCCATGATCAGCATGCATAAAAAAAACATGGCACTCAATGCATTTTGTATCAAATTTTTAATTATTTCTCAGGGGTAATTTTGAGCCCTATAGCTTGAAGGATATGTCACAGTGACCTAATTTCAGGATTCCAAGGAGATTTCATGGCCCTTCATTGGTGTAACTTTAGAAGATTCAAGGCCTAGGAGATACAATTTGTGCCCCATCTGACTGACTGGGTGCTCAAAATGATGTTTTCAGCCTTTAGTTCACAGAATATAGGTCACCATGACCTAATTTTTGGTTTCCTAAAAGAGAATGGCCAAGGACCTGCGTATATGTACAGTCAGAGGTATCTAGGTCTCCCGGTTACCATTTGTGCCCTGTCAATGGACTGACTGCTTCATCTGAAGGTAAAAATAGACAAAAAAATGTGTAAAAATAAGAAACAAGGGACCTATGGGTCACGATGCTCAGCTGTTATAAATGATAAAAAAATATTATTTAGAAATGAGGCACATGCTGGTTTTGTGTGGTAATAAATATAAGCTGTATTATGAGTTGTTGTTGTTTAGCTTATGTATGATTTTGATAGTACCTTTGGAGACAGGGAAGAGGATTGATTTCATTTATTTTATTAACAAATGGAGTACTATTGTCACACAGATTTTGACTTGGCCATATAACTTATAAGCAGAACATATAATATAAGAGTTTAACTATTTATTAAAAAAAATTACAAATATTGTCCCAAATATAATTTTTATAAAAAATAATAAGAGAATCATATGATTTTTTTAAATGAAATATAACTGATATGATTATTAAAATAATATTAAAGAATATATTCATGAATGCATTCATGAATACATTTTGAAAGTATTTGCACGAGTATTCATATACTTTCATTTTTACCTGAATTCCTATTCTTTATGCAAGAAATTTTATAATGGAGTACATAATCATATTCGTATTTAAATACAATTACAAAGTATTCGCACCATGTCTGGTATTTATTCAGTTTCACCAACCAATGATGTTGAAAATCCAGAATATACAAAATTCACACATTTAAATAATGATCATAAGTACCTGGTTTTATGGCTTTTATTTATATTAAAAAATAACTGTAAAAAATTCATTTTGGACTAATTTCACATCAATGTACACACTAGACACAGTGGGAATCTAGATTAATATTATCAACTGCATCTTTGTCTATCATTAATTTCCTTCATATGATCCCTAATGATTAGTAATGAATAATATGATTTACTTCTTTATCATTAAAATTGAACTGAAAAATGCCATAGGTGACTGCATGGTGTTATTTGGAATATGTGACATTCTACACATCGATACAAGATTCTTATATCATCAGTAACTGCAAGTTAATTTCCTGTTATTATAAACTGACAAATGTCTTTTCTATTTTTCTTTAATTTGTTATTAAAAACCAATAAAAATTTATTAATTTATTGTTTATTGTTATGTTGTTGGTTAAAACTACTAGATGAGTTGGGTTGGACACCTGGATCAACTGTGGCTGGCCATAAGCTGCCTGGATTCCTGTATGCCTCCCCTCAAGCGTGCATAATTTGATGAAAGGTCAACAAGGTCAACATACAGGTGACTCAAGAGGGGCTGGAGAGAGCCAAAGTCTGACAGGGTCTCATAAAAAACATTAATAAAAGCTACAATTTTTGGCCAATTTCTTTCAGCTTTCTAAACTAAAAAGCTGAAATCCTAATGTGTGCATGATATGAAAATTATATCAACAGTGCTCACAGGACACAAACGTGCCATGGTCACAGTTGGGCAAAATTTAAGGTACTAATTTTATATTTATACTAATAACTTATAAAATTTGAAAAATTCAGAACTAATTTTGGGTATTCAATTGAATCTTGATTAAATAATGTTACATCCCTGACAAAAAAATCTCTAGCTTCAGCAATGCCCTTGTTAAGGGAGTAAATATATTTCTTGATCTTTTACAAAGTGCATTATGTTTGGGCCCATAACTTAAAACAATTACGCAATACTGACATCATTCTGGCATGTGCATAGAGAATGAAAAATATGTATATTATTTATGATTAAAGTCAGATCAGTGGTTTTGATATTAGGCAGTCTTGAAGTGTAACAATGGGTTTTTAATGGAAAAATGAAGTTTTTCATTAATATCTCGAAGGTATTAAGTCCTAGTGACCAAATTCTTGGCATGGTAGGGGATTTTAGAGACATCTAACTGTATGCCGAATTTAAGGAACTAAGAGCTGAAGCTGGGGAGCTGAGCTCTTGCAAACTGCATAACACTAGCTTGATGTAAACAATATGTTACATGGTAATTGAAAACTTATTAAAATCTACAGTTTTTGATCAACTGGTTTCAAATTTTTGGTGTTAACAGTTGAAATGCTAACAAAAACATGCTGTGAAAATTAAATCCACAGTACTTACAGAAAAAAACGTGCCATGGTCAAAGTTGGGCAAAATGTAAGGTACCAATTTTTTATTTTTATTAATATTTTAGAAAATTTAAAAGATTTTCATCTAATTTGGGTATACAATTTAATTTTGATTAATTAAAGTTATATTACTGGAAAAAAGGTCGATAGCTTTAACATTTTTTGTGTTAAGTGATCAAATATCTTTCCTGATTTTTTACAAAATGCATTATGTTTGGGCCCATAACTTTTTTAAATTAAATAATACAGACATAATTTCTGGCATGTACATAGGAACTATATAGAGAAATATTTATGGTAAATATGAGGAAAAACAGATGAGTGGTTTTGATATTAGGCAGTCCTGAAGTGTAAAAATAGGTTTTTAATAAAAAATTGAGGTTTTTCCTTAATTTCTCAAAGGAACGAAGTTGCAAAGACCCAGTTTTTGGCTTGGTAGGAGATCTTGGGGACATCTAACATTATGCCGAATTTTGGATTCCTAGGTCTTACGGTTTCAAAACGTGCCACATCTACGGACGGACGGACGGACGGACAGACGGACGGACGACGGACAATGGACCACGACTATAGCTCAGATGACTTATAGTCAGCTGAGCTAAAAAAACAGGTGGTGCCTCCAGTATTCAAGAAATAAAGAAACACTCGATGAAAAATATGCATGGAAAGAATCATGGCAATCAATGCATTAGTAATTCAGATACTGGAGCTTTTGTATCAAATTTTAAATTTTCAGGGGTTTACTTTTGAGCCCAACTGCCTGAAGGATATAGGTCAGAGTTACCTTATTTCACGTTTCAAAGGAGATTCTTTATGGCCCTCCATGGGTTTTCAGTTAGAGGTTTCTAGGTCCAGCAGTTATGATTTGTGCCCTGTTAACAGACTGAGAGACAGATGGATAGACTGACAGACAAACACAAGGACGGACGATAGACAAAAAGTGATGACTTTCAGTCAGCTGCGCTAAAAACCACAGAAAGATGCAAAAATTGATCCTATAAATTTGTCTCAGCAAATTCCAAGTATTTCCTGGAATATGCCTGGAGTTCCAGCTTCCCTAAGAAATATGTTTATTTCCATAAATACAAATCAGATTACTTCATAGGTGATGCTTATGTTTGTATACAGCCCCTTGATACTTACCCATCAAAGTTTAGTCTGCCAACGATTTCTCTGACTGTAGCGATGAGAGATTCGTTTTCTTGGGGCGAGTCCAGGATAATGCTGTGTAGTTTACACATGTACAGATCTATTGTGTCCAATGATGGTACCTCATCACTTCCTACAATCACAAACAGTCATTATGATTATAACAGTTGTAAAATAATAACATACAGAAACATTATTTGATATAGTGTATTTACTCAATTACTTGAAGTCTACAAAGATAAATTTTGTTAAAGAGTCAATTAAAGAGCTTGTTCATTAACAAGCTGTTGGTAAACATCAATGTTGACAAACAGGAAAAGCATGTAACCCGAGGGGTTGACTGCACATGCAAGGCAGTTGAAAGGTCATTTTTTATTGGTGGGGAGATTAAATGAAGATTTTTTATCCTGTGCAAACTATGGTTCATCTAATTAGCCTCTGATGTCTTTGGGAATGTTTCAGTTCCAAGCAGCAGCAATTTTGTTGGGCCTCGCACATGTTATAAACACATGGGTATAGACAAAACAGACAGCCTGTGCAGTGTGGGATTGGCCCTTTTTGGTTTATTTTCATAAAAAGTCCAAGGAATTATCTGTATTTGATAGGCATCAGATATTAGAATAGGCCCCCTGTAATAAGAAACTATCCCTTGATCAAGATGCTAGGAAATATAAAAGGTTTTTTAATTTGTAGTGTTATTCCTTCCCTTAATGGTCTGGCTGAGCTAGACTAGCTCTTACTATTTTTAAAAGCTAAGTCAAAACTTGTACATTAACCAAAACTTTTGAACTTACAAAAATTTCTATAATGCAAATAATACATGGATCAAATCATTAGAATTTGATTTGCACAGAATGAATCAATCATGGAAATATAACAAGAGAATACTCCAAGGATAGCAGTGATTGGACCTGTAGCTGCAAAGAAGAGGCTGGAATAATGTGTGAGGCAAGCCAGGCCCATCATCAAGAACTTTGGTAATACTAACTGTTCAAGAGTATCAACTTACACCAATTTTGAAACCCATATACTTACTTCAATTGAGAACACATTTGTTTGTTTTTAAGATTTTTTTTGTGGCGGTACCTACCTCTATTTATTAATGCTTGCTTAACTAAGTACTATCTACATCTGCAGAATTCCAATTAGGCTTCAGACTAAGTGACACAGGGCTTACAAGTGATCATCTTGGCACCCCCTAAAGGCAATCTCGTTTGTGAGTGAAACAACTATTGTATGTAGTCTCCCAATTAAACCTGCAGAGGGCTAACCCTTGCTGGAGGCCAACCTTGAAAAATCTCACAATCTCCCAGCTTGGAGCCCTGTGAGCTTCCCCCTAAACTACAGAAGTCAGTATTTTAACTAGAATATCAGCAAAAGCTGACAAAAGCCCTCAGCCAAAAGAACAGTGTTTAGAGGTGGTAACAGTAACAAGTACTAAATATCTGTTCTCACATGGATGTATATCTGTACATGCCTCAGTTATAAATTTAAAATGGAGAGGTATGTACCATGATTCATAACAATCCACCAAATGCTTCCTGAAAAATAAGCTTCTAAGTTTTATTCTATTATAAGCTTTGTGACCTTGAAAAGTAGGTCAAGGTCACCCATCTTCGAACATGAATGAGATTTTTGTCGATATACATCTTCACCAAAGAAATAGAATTCCTATTGTGAATCCTTTTAGAGATATCCTGCTCACAAGTTGAAAAGTAGGTCAAGGTCACCCATCTTCGAACATGAATGAGATTTTTGTCGATATACATCTTCACCAAAGAAATAGAATTCCTATTGTGAATCCTTTTAGAGATATCCCGCTCACAAGGCCAAAGTTGAAAAATCCAAGAAAAATTCAATAAAAAATCAGAAATTGCAGGTGGCGCCCCCAAACTTGTGCAGCAGTTACAGACCATCAGTCCCTATGATCATAGTAAGTATTGTGAAAATCCATCCAATGGTTCCTGAGAAATAAGCTTCTACATGTTTTTTCTATAATCAGCTCTTAAACGTAGAAAAATAGGTCAAGGTCACCCATCTTCGAACTTGACCGAGATTTTGTCAATATAGATCTTCACCGAAAAAATAAAATTCTTACGGTGAATCCTTTTTGAGATATCCTGCTCACAAGCCCAAAGTTGAAAAATCCAATAAAAATTCATTAAAAATCAGAAATTGTAGGTGGCGCCACCAAACTTGTATAGCAGGTACAGACTATCAGTCCCAATAATCATAGTAAGTTTTGTGAAAATCCACCAAATGGTTCCTGAGTAATAAGCATCTAAGTGTTTTTCTATAATCAGCTCTAAAATGTAGAAAAATAGGTCAAGGTCACCCATCTTCGAACTTGACTGAGATTTTGTCGAAATACATCTTTACCGAGGAAATAAAATTCTGACGGTGAATCCTTTTCAAGATATCCCGCTCACAAGGTAAAAGTTAACGGACGCCGGACGGACGGACAGACGGATGGATGGACGGACGGACAGCTTGGGTGACGACAATAGCCCATCAGCCTAAGGGCTGAGGGCTAAAAAACTTTGATTAAGTGTGGAACATGACCCTATGAAACAAGCTCTTACCTGGCAGTGGGACTGTAGCGAAGTTTGCTGTGAGTGTGGTTCGTAATGAGTCCAGGTGCTGTTGGAGAGCCATGTTGTTGTTGCGCTGCTGCATGGCTTCCACTCCCAGCTTGTCTATGGCCTGCTTCATGTTGTCTATGTGCTTACTTAGGATGGCGTTCTGTTCTTCTAGCTCTGTGTTCTGTTTACGAAGCTGCCGAAGCTCAGTCTCTCGAGCTGTGAATCACAATCATAGGCAGCCTTAGTTATACTTAACGCATGTAAGTCTTGCTATTGTACATAAAGCAAGTATGTAAGATATACTTATGTATATAACAGTTAAAACATATAATGACTTGCTTTGAGAACAAGTACTTGTTGGTCTAAATAACATTCCAAGTAAAACTTTATCATATTAATGCCAAAAGATGATCTTTTGGGACATGCAAAGATAATAAACAGTGGCATTTAGTTTGTTTACTGCATTCCAATGGATCAGAATTTTTAAAATCACGCAAATTCTTTGTTAAATAGAAAATGCATTGAACAGCACCCATGAGTCAATTTTATTTTGTGGAGGAATTAATGTGCAGCTTACTTTGGACATGGTCCAGTAATTGCAAAGTGAAATCAGATTTATATAAAATAACATGTTGCAGTTGAATGGTTAACTATACAAGCATTCCTAAGAACAAAGACCATACACTACAATCAGTGTATACATAAACTATTTCACCTTTGTTATGGTCCAGAAATTCTTCAGTGAAGATAGGAATGTCAAAGCCTTGTATGTCTCCATCCGGTCTTCCTTCATTCAGGCCCTGTTGGTAAGACATGAAGTGAAAATACCCTACTGATCACAATGCTTAATCAGAGAAATGTTATACAAAACAGAAACTGGTCCACAGGAGGTCAGTACTATGACTTACAACATGTTAGTTTAGGAGATCAACACTGTGACATAAAGCATGTTAGTATAGGGATATGTCTTAACCAATCCTTTAAAAGACCAGTTTTGAATGTGGCAAAAATGTGTCACTGGAACAGACCTCACACACAATGAGGACACATTTTTTCAATTAAGCTAAATAATCATTCAAAATAAATGCACAAGACTCATTTCAGCTATATAATATTCTACATAATAAAGACCTTCCATGGCCATGGTCACTCAGGCTGCATGTCAGAACTGTTGATTTTAAAAGCCAGAGTTCTGCATATACATGTATTCTTTACATACCCTACATGTGAACAATTTATTGAAAAAAGTGCTCTCTGGAGGACCAAATCCTTTGCCAAGCTTTATATTAAAAATTAAATGAAGGATCTAACAGCTTAGGTTACTATCAACAAGGGACTGCTACGAGAGGAGTCAACCAAAATTGCGGGGCTATTCCAATTCTGATCCATGTCAGGGAAAGACCATGTTATAGCTCTAGTCAGTAGTGACCTACATTTTTCAACAGGGTGAAACTATAAATTGCAAAGAAGGAATTCAACATAGCATGACTAAAATATGATCAGGTAAGGAGACCCAAAGGATGCACCTGCCATATTACCTATGAATGTACCTCAGTAAAAGTTCTGAAGAAATCACATATGAAAACATAAAAGACAAATATAAAAATTAGTTAAATATATATATAAGTAAATCATTAAGGCAAGACCAAAACCTAATCAGGTGAAGAGATCAATAAGACAAACTTGCCAAGTAAATAAGAAGTTGATCCAAGTTGGGTTTTTCTTTTTTTCATTTTGTTTGCATTTGAAAACTTGATGGGTGGTGTAGACCGCTTAATCCAGTGGAGCTGTGTGGAGGCTACTGATCATATACTAAGGGGTAAAACTGATAAAAGTTCCTAATTACCTCATTTCCTGTGCTGCTGATGTTACTGTGGGTGTCATGATCATCCAAAACTACAAAGGTACAAGATAAAAGCCTATTTATGTCTTAAAATTATCAATGGTTAAATAGCAAAAATACCTGTGGGCCTGTTACCATAAAAGTAAAACATATTCAAATCATGTAAACTGCATGTAACCTTTCAGTTCCTTTCAGGACTACATATTTCAGATAATTAACACATAACATCTAATTAGTACTTTTCAAATAATTTTTATATGCCCTGCTCGCTTGTAAAATTTTAAACTTTTTATTCAACACATTTATGTAACAGAACATGTGAAAACAATGATTGAAATGTGTCTCAAGAGAATCTATGGTAAAGCTTTCAGCACAATGAAATGTTTGCTCAATAAGATATTTCACAAAAAATATATGAAATAAACACCATATGACTTAATCATTTAATTAGATCATGCATACCATAGTATAATTCAATGCATTTTTTTCTCTGACACTGGTTTTCACCTGATAAAATACATAGGAAAGCACAAGACAAATAGAACAGCCTGATATAATGTAATTATTACTGTTTGTAAATTGTGTGAATATCTCAATTTAATTATATAAATTTTAAACACCAAGCTCACCTTTTCTCTTCTTCTCTTGCTGTTTACACATGAATGTTTTGTAAGCCTCTGTCTGATGATAAGCCTCCAGCTCCTTCTGATATCGCTCCTTGTCTCTCTCTGCCTCATCTAAGTATTTCTATAAACACATTATATTATTAATATACAATCAGGAAAGAAACTTCCAAAATGGCTATACCATTGCCATGGTAGACTGATCAGTGTATCTAGTTTTTATTGATTTTATGAATATTTCACATGAGTGTTCATTAGTGGTGGGCCGATCATCGAGTTTTATCGAAAGTCAGTCGGTTTGCTGCCACTTTCAAGCGCTCGATTACCAAAGGCAACTATCGATTACATCATAATAATGACTGCTTTCTTTCCAGAATGCCTTTATGTTATAGGCAAAATTGATTTTTCCATTTTTTACCACATTCCGCGCTTCATATAATGAGTTTGTGTTCCCAATAACTTCAGTATGTAACTAAGTATGACACGGTTGATGCGAGAATGGAGGACTTATTACACTTATTATCTGTGAACTTGCAGGGAGCTGCAGATTTAGCGGAGAGTTATCTAACGAAATGTACATTGCAAAATATGGGCGGGAAGGCGTTAAAATACTTCATAAATTCTCCAGGTCTATGCCAATTTTGCGAGATTCTCTAAGAATTAATCTATTCAACCGATGCCAGGTGCCGCTGTTTAGGCCGTCCTAAAAAATTTCTTTTTGGAGGGCTAACCCGGCCGGTCGAGTATTTGCATGTATGATCTGCCCTAAGCGCACCTGGGCCCATTAGATATGCCTTTATGTGCTAGAAAAACAGACCCTTTATAGGCCTTACATTCTTAGATGCTCTGTAATTCCATTATGAAAGATATTTACCGATGTTGCCGATCATTAAATTTGATCCTTAAAATTAGTCTTTATACATGGAAGGATCGTTACACTCCTGCGCGAGAGGAGAATACCTGCCGGGGAAACGTAGGTACAGTTTCACAGATAATAGCATATTTCTTTGATAATTGCATATATTTGTCTGAACCGAATAATAATCGATCATCAGTCAGTTTGCTCAAACTGATGATCGATTATGAAAAAGGATCCAGCTCCCACCACATGTCCCACTTCTCACAGTTAAATAGGAAATATTTGTTCTCACCTAATATGTTTCCTGAATTTAAGGCCATGCAAATTTCTGATACAAGGTACTCCAAATGGAATTAAGAACCCAAACGAGGTATTTTTTTTGTGTGTCAGTGTACTCCGTAATCCATTTTATTAGTCAGTGATATGACTGTGACTGAATGGACTGACTCTATGAAATACAGTGGTAACTTGATAATCTGACAACAAATGTAAATCTAATATTTATGTCATATTAAAGAGGTGTCATATTAAAAGGTGGGGGGAGAGGTTTTATGAACAAATGTCATTACACTTCATGAAATTTGTATGAGATCATGCATATAACTGAAATAAAACGATATATCTGTACATTTAATTTTTTTACACCCAGTTAATATAGAAGCACACTGACTATATAGACCCAGCTGTTGATTGAAAAATAGCCAATTGTCATGCCTAATGAGCTTGTTATATATGCAAGGGCTGATGTGGCCACGTTTCACATCAAAGGTGAATAAGGAATTATGCCAGACTGCCAAGTCAACAATCAACATATAGGCTTTAAGCCTTGTTTGTGGCAAAAAATATAGTGCATGTTGGAGTCAGGATAAAAGGCTATCAGATTGCCAACGATATTTTAATGGGATCCAACTTTTTTTTATGAAATACCATGGGATTGCAAGGTTTCTGGATTGTCAAGGGTCATGATGTCAAGTTACAACTGTATAGCATCTGCAGTGCTGACCTGTTTCTCGTGCTGTGGCAGGGTGCTCCACTCACTCCCGAGCAACTTAGTAATTGCCGAGAATGACAGGCCAGGGTTGTCCTGTCGTACCTTCTCCCGACGGTCATTGAGGAAGCGAACATACCCTGTCAGAGGCTGTTTAGGGGCATTCTCATCACGGATCGGCTTTCTCCGTTTCTTGCCTTTGGGCCAACCACCTTTCCTCTTCTGCCATAAACAAACAAATAAACACTAATTAGTTATCACATTAACTAAGAAATCATCTAAATAATTAATAATGTTGATATACTTACAGTAATGATGATATATATATATATATATATATATATATATATATATATATATATATATATATATATATATATATATATATATTAATATATACTGATCCAAATCAAAAAAAGAATTTTTTTCACTGAAGTAAAAAATATCACTGTACATACAGAATATTTCAATGGGATGTATCCACCATTAAACAGTTAAACTAATTTTTCATATATTTTAAATCGATTACATGTTTCTTTCACTTCAATACTCTTCTATGTTTACCTTACCTGCAAAGAATTAGTATTTATTTAACGCAAAGCTGAAAAAAAAGAGAATATACTGTGGTCGCATTATTGTTTGTGAGGGTTTCACATTCACGGTATTCGTGAAAGGAAAATCATGGCAAATTCCTTGTTAATAAGAAGTCCCATCACTGAAGGCAAGTAGAAAGGAAAATATTGATGAGCATATATAATAAAAAATAACAGATCATGTATGTTTTCGTAAATCAAAGAGTGTTCTTATAAATGACACCAGATTTTCAAATGATCTAAAAAATAATGAACAACAGTTTCAACACATTTGTTGTGTTCAATGTCACTGGGGTCCCATGCAAATTGTTACGATTCTGTGCACGTGATATTTAATATAATTAATTCATATAATAACAGATTCACACTGTAAAAGATATTTTATGGTGAGATCTCAAAAAAGAAACCACCATGAAACAATGAAAAATTTAAAATCACTAAATATTAACCTCACAAATATGAAGCAAACCACAGTATACTGCCCACTTACATACATCCTATGAAACTTCAAGTCAGCTATTGCAGCATTAAACAAAAAGTGACAGATTATCCTGATTCAGACATTGCACTGAAATAGTTAATTTCAAACACTGTTTAAAGAGCTTGGTCTTGCTGTTATGGTACCAGTCTGGTCTTGCGATAATTGAGTCTTGGCTGAAATATGAAGTTCTCCATCACTAACCTCCTCATGTGGTTCTGGAATGGTGACAGTTGCTGAGATGTCACAGGGGGCATTGCTGTCCTGATCCAGCAGTTGTACTGTAAATGTACAGTTGTGTTACAAATAAATAAATCAACCACATATAATTAAAACTTATCTTCAAAAATAATCTGTTCTGACACTGCTCATTGTGTCAAAGCCAATACAAAGTTCAACAACTCAAGGTTTCATGAATAATTTTTATATGATCTCTATATTCATGCATTGTGAACCTCCACTATATTCAATGGTTACAAAGAAGAAAAAAATATAGTATATATCTTTGAATTAAATCAAAATAATATTTCTATTTCACATTTTTTGTGATAGTAAAACATGAATTTACCTTGTCCAATGTCAAAATCAGTGGCTTGTAACTGAGTCTGAGAAGTACTGGTGAGACTGGGTGTGTCAGCTGTTGAGAACCTGAAAAAATTCATATGTTACGAGTAATTTTCTTTGTTGGCTTTTGAATGATTCAAACAAAATGGTACACAATATACTGAATCACACATATAAACTTCATTTGGCGTGGTCCATACTCCACACATACACTCTGAGAGAGTGAAAAGTATAACTGGAGAGAAAAAATAACTGCAGTAGTTGAGAATACTCAAATGGGATCAGAAATATGGAACTCTGGCATACCGGTGCCCTCTTGTCAAGAGATGCAGTCATGATAAAAAAATTTCCTGTCAACTATGTACTTTTGTATTTTTTTCTGGTGCTCAAGTTAAGCTTTTATGTTGGATACATCTCAATATAATTTAAATAACCTCATATGTTACAACATATCTCAAATCAATCAATGACAGAAACTATACTTTATATAATTACTATCTGACCAAATTAAACACAAATACTTATGAAGGCAGTGTATATAAAAAAATTATCTGTGTACATATTGGGAAAAGTCTTTTTCAAAACCTACTATTCACCTACCTTACTTACGGAATTTATGTGATATCTGGCTTACTCTATGTACATGTTAATGAACTCCAGGCAATTCAAACACACAAAAGTTATAATGCACCATGACAAACTTATGACTGTGTTCATCTGCAATATGTTAGTAAAAAGAGTACGCATGTAAATGATGACATACAGAAGAATCATGAGACTGAAGGTGGTTGTAAATGTGCAAAAGTTGAAAGGTCACCAGTAATTATTGGTGACAAGCAGCATGTGAAGCTAGGCCATCTTTTTTTCATATGCAAACTCATCTGATTTACCACCAGACGTCCTTGTTAACATACATGTATTGATTACAATCAGTGGCCATTTTGGTGGGGCATCCAATGTTTTAAACTTGACATGAATCTTACGTTGAATTACATTATCGTCATGGAAACTTGTTGCACGGAATGTAGAGCAAGCTCCCTCAAATGATTTAACAGAAAAACACAATTTAACAGATTTAACAGATAACTGCCAACACACATTAATTATGTTCACAAATGGTTTAAGGATGTTAATTTCAATGGTTTTAGACAAAAACAAGGGACCTATGGGTCACGGGCTCAGCTGTTATATATGATAAAAAAATATGATTTAGAAATGAGGCACATGCTGGTTTTATGTGGTAATAAAAATAAGCTGTATTATGAGTTGTTGTTGTTTAGCTTATGTATGATTTTGATAGTACCTTTGGAGACAGGAAAGAGGATTAATTTCATTTATTAACAAATGGAGTACTATTGTCACACAAATTTTGACTTGGCCATATAAGTTATAAGCAGAACATATAATATAAGAGTTTAACTATTTATTAAAAAAAAAATTACAAATATTGTCCCAAACATAACTTTTATTAAAAATAATAAGAGAATCATGATTTTTTAAAATGAAATAAAACTGAAATGATTATTAAAATAATATTAAAGAATATATTCATGAATGCATTCATGAATACATTTTTAAATTATTTGCACTGGTATTCATATACTTTCATTTTTACCTGAATTCCCATTCTTAATGCAGGAAATTTTATAATGGAGTACATATTCATATTTGTATTTAAATACAATTGCAAAGTATTTGCACCATGTCTGGTATTTATTCAGTTTTCACCAAACAATGATGTTGAGAATCCAGAATATACAAAATTCACACATTTAAATAATGATCATAAGTACCTGGTTTTATGGCTTTTATTTATATTAAAAAAAATAAATGATATAATATATTCATTTTGGACTAATTTCACATCAGTCAGATTATTAATTTCCTTCATATGATCCCTAATGATTATTAATGAATAGTATGATTTACTTTTTTATCATTAAAATTGAACTGAAAAATACCATAGGTGACTGCATGGTGTTATTTGGAATACGTGACATTCTATCCATCGATACAAGATTCTTATATCATCGGTAACTGCAAGTTAATTTCCTGTTATTATCAACTAACAAATTCCTTTTTCTATTTTCTTTAATTTGTTATTAAAAACCAATAAAAATTTATTAATTTATTGTTTATAGTTATGTTGTTGGTTAAACTACTAGATGATTTGGGTTGGACACCTGGATCAACTGTGGCTGGCCATTATATAATAAGCTGCCTGGAGCCCCAGTTTATGCCTCGCCTCAAGCATGCATAATTTGCTGAAAGTTCAACAAGGTCAACATACAGGTGACTCAAGAGGTGCTACAGAGAGCCAAGGTCTGACATGGTCTCTTAAAAACCTTAGTAAAAGCTACAATTTTTGGCCAATTTCTTTCAGCTTTTTAAACTAAAAAGCTGAAATCTTTATGTGTGCATGATATGAAATTATATCAACAGTGCTCACAGGAAACAAACATGCCATGGTCAAAGTTGGGCAAAATTTAAGGTACTAATTTTATATTTATACTAATAGTAATAACTTATTAAATTTGAAAAATTCAGAACTAATTTTGGGTATACAATTTAATTTTGATTAATTAAAGTTATATTACTGTATAAAAAGTTTATAGCTTTAACATATTTTGTGTTAAGTGATCAAATATCTTTCCTGATTTTTTACACAATGCATTATGTTTGGGCCCATAACTTTTTAAATTTACATAAAACAGACATAATTTCTCGCATGTACATAGGAACTATATAGAGGAATAATTATGGTAAATATGAGGAAAAACAGATGAGTGGTTTTGATATTAGGCAGTCCTGAAGTGTAAAAATAGGTTTTTAATAAAAAATTGAGGTTTTTCCTTAATTTCTAAAAGGAACGAAGTCGCAAAGACCAAGTTTTCGGCTTGGTAGGAGATCATGGGGACATCTTACATTATGCCGAATTTTGGATTCCTTGGTCTTACGGTTTCAAAACGTGCCACATCTACGGACGGACGGACGGACAATGGACCACGACTATAGCTCAGATGACTTATAGTCAGCTGAGCTAAAAATCATTATAAACAGTTAATATTAAAGAAAATATATATAATAAAATAATACTGCAAGAATTGCAACTTGTGTCACAGGTTGACATGCAAAAATTATGACGATTAAATCACTAAATCATTCCAATAATGTTCACCCATGGGAGAGAACTTCTTTACACGTTATTACTGAAGTGACATTTTTACTTTTAACTTGTCTTACCTCTTACATATATGAGTTTTTTTTTGTTTGTTACAGTTTTCATTGATTTCATGCTCTTTTCTAGTAAATATATTTTTCATCAATTCATCATGTCTTGAAATATGGCTGACGTGCGCGTGCCGGTTTGAGGTCCGACACCGCGCCGTCCGGTCCGTCACATCACCGTTTGCCCACTCCCTTAACAGTTCAGTCAGTTCCTCAAGATCTATAATGAAACTGACTGTCATTTTCATTGAGTTAATAAGAAAAATTTGTCCCATTAGTGATCAGATCAGAAATAATTGCGCTATTTCAACAATAACAGACGCTGCCATGATTGACCTACTTCGCGGGTCGTGCCCGGTCATGTCCCGTACACATGATAAGTATGTCACCGCTATTTGCACACAGTTTGTCAAATAACCTTCCGGGAAAACGAAACCATTCGAATGGAAATCCCCTTTAGTGACCCCGCATAAAATTTCATACGGATTGACAGGAGAAGAATTTTTTTATTGGCCTATAAACCTAGCACTCTCCCAAACCGTATCAATACGTATCCCGCATGGCGGGCATGCGGCGCGTCGCCTGTATCTATACATGTCCCGCAGGAGGGTGGTTAATTTCTCAAAGGAACAAAGTCGCAAAGACCCAGTTTTCGGCTTGGTAGGAGATCTAGGGGACATCTAACATTATGCCGAATTTTGGATTCCTAGGTCTTACGGTTTCAAAACATGCCACATCTATGGACGGACGGACAGACGGACGGACGACGGACAATGGACCAAGACTATAGCTCAGATGACTTATAGTAAGCTGAGCTAAAAATGCTGTTTACTCAACTTAATTCTTCCTAATCTCACTGTATTATTATCCATTTGTAGACTAACAGCTATCAACCATTGTGCAGCCTTCTGACCATGCATGCAAAATTGCATGCAAGTATAATTTTCTATCCAAAATTGTTAAAAAATTTCCTTGGAAGGTAAATGATGTATCCTTGACACCCTTTTGTCACTTTTTCACAAAAAAATTGAGTTCGCACAAATTTATTTTGCAGGACATATTGTGTACCTACAAAAATAGCTCCAGATCGGCCCTCTGACATTATGGCCAGATTACTGGCTTGCCAGAGTGCCTGGACATCTAACTCTGAGGATCGAGTTATGAGGATGCAAATATTTTCGTCATTTTTGACAACGCCTCATTGGTTACAGGTATCGTGCCACTTCAAATAAACCCACTAGACATTTTAATAAGTTTCTTATCTCTCCAACGACACCTACCATGTGTGTGAAATATTCCAATATATTCGTATATTGTTCTGCATGTATCGGAATTTTCAGCCTGCGGTATGCCTGCTTACTGTATGCAGAGATACGGTTATAAAGCGTGGTGTGGACTTGCAAGGCAGTTCTTAATTTGGCTTGTGTCACGACTCAGTAGGGGGTCCTAACTGAGTCGTGTTTGTCACGGCTACTCCGAAAAAGAATGCTTTTTAGAAGAATTAAGCAGCCTATAGTCACTTCAGTCTTAATCAAGACTAGTTTTAAACATGTTGATATGAATAAACAGACAATCAGTGTACTGTGGGGTCAGTGCTTATATTTACCAAAGGTTCATGAGATTATATTTATTTTACACATGTTTGATAATGGAACAAGCTCCATTAACTGGTTTTTGTCCATGCTAGCACAGATACTTACGAAGGTTCAACGCTCAAATCATGACTGTTCTTTGAAACTTCGTCATCTATTCCCTCAAAGTTGAAGGTAGCCATGTTGGACAGGATTCCTCCAGAACCAGCTGCTGAGTTCAAGTCCATGGCAGCGTTAATCCTGATCTGGAAAGAGAGTTACTGAATACTGGTAATTACAGAAATAACAGTATACAAAAGTTGTTTAACTTAAAGCACCTTGCACCAATATCAGGCCAAATGCTGTATGTAAATAAATGACCATAAACAATGATCATGATAAAAATATGCTGTTATTGGTCCAGGGCCAAATAATAATAAATTTGACCAATTTTTTTTTTAAATTCAACTGAATAGGAATTGATAATTCTACCAGTTTTAACAGTTTTAATATGAAACTGACATTAAAACGTAAACTGGATATGCATTGTCAATAAAAAAAATTAACTGACCCATTGAATCTTTTCATGATATATAATAAAGTTTTCAGTAAGAACATGCAAGGTGCACCAGTTCACAACTGGTTCATGCCAGTTGTCATCTGCCTTTGTTCAAGCGGGCGATAATGGGTGTATAGAGGTGGTAAGCAAACAGAGCCGTCACGGACTCCTTTCCCGACCAGCACCAGTACTTTGTAATTTTGTCGAAATTGAAAGTAAATATTTGATACATACCTGGACACACAGGAAAAACTTAAAAATGGATTCAGACCACTGATAATTACAAATGACAAACGCCGGACTTCAGGCTGTGAACCAAAGGCTGTGTGCTAAACTTGATGCATCGTGATGCCGATAGATGGCGGTATTGGCCAGTGCTCAAGAAGATTTTTCCCGTTCTGGCGCTCTTGCAGGCATGCAGTGGTTCAATATTATGCAGGAAAAACGTTGAATAAGTCAATAAATTATAATTTTTTATTTTTAATTTTTCATATATTTCATTGTTTTAGTCCCCCTTACTACGTTTTTGAGTCAATTCGGGACGCGATAATTTTGAAGTTATATTGAAACTTATTCTGAAGGTAACTCTAACAAATATGTATTATAATCATAATCTGACATTTATTTTGATGCATGGCCAGACGTTGAAACTCACAATCAGTGTAATATGACTTACCTATTAGCCGCTTTACAAACAAACAAAAATAAGATGTTCATATACATAATACACTTTTACTGTAGAATCATGCATGTTTATGTAAATATAAATATACCCATCTGTATACCAACGTGCGCGCGTAAAAGCAGTGACGTACACGTGGTCGTATCAAACAGTGAAGGACCAGAAACACCTCCGGTGTAGTATACTACCAATATTAACCCCTTGCTTCAAAATTCACTAAAATATAGCCAAAATTCTTAAATAACAACGATGAGGCCTTATATGCTATTTACAAACAAAACAACTCTCCAGACTTAAAACTCTACATTTAGATATTTTAATTGGTGACAGCTAGATTTTTTTAGTACTAGTATGTGTGAGTTCTGCAAGTACAATCAATCACTAAAAATCACTCATTTTACTTCACAACGCAAGGATAAAAACAGCGGGAGCACAAATCTTACTACATTATTTGTAGGCCTACATCCATGGCACTGTTTTTATTAAATAAAAATTTAATTCTAAACCTGCGTATGTGTTCAAATGAATAATATGATCTCCTGTTCTGATTTACTTTCACATTTATGTTACAGCCGTACGGTATGATGTAGCAGAATTATAACTGACCCTGTTTTGCAAACACACCGCATTTATGCTCTATTTACGACTTTGTATATACAGTGGAACCCCACAATTACGACCACCCTTGGGACTGAGCAAAGTGGTCGTAATTTGGGGGTGGTCGTATTTGTGAAATTCTTACCCTGGTCGCATATATCACGGCGATGTTTAATGTGTATCAGTTTGTATATATTGCATATCTTTAATGTGAATTATAACAAAATATTTTACTAAGCGGAGAACCCTTATCAGGAATGTTTTATTTTGTGTAACTGAAAAGAAAACAAAATTGTTTTATATATTTATTCATGATAAATATATGTATACATATACACACACGTAGTGACTGATGATTAACACATAATTACACTAGAGACAATACGAAGATAACCTACTTGAACATATTGAACATAAAACGTTGCTGTCAAATATTAAGCCCTCCGCCTGAGTATATATTGCGGGCACTTGAGTTTTACCGAAGCTTAACTGTTGAGCTAGTTGGCGCTGACTGCATCCTGGTGTTTCCGCCTTGATTAACACCGCTTTCTCATTCAAGGAGCGCTCATTCCGAGGCATGGTCGCACAACAGCAAGCAATTTAAACGCAAACTGAACCAGTAGAGAAATAAACTGACAGCGATTTATCTGATAAGGCAAGACAACGGATTTGCCCCAATTCAAGCTTTGTATTTATACATTTGACTGACTGCTCAATACTCAGTGTGAGTAAGGTATGAGCACATTTAGGATTAACTAGATCATTAATTTGACCAATGAGGATCGAACATTATGTGATGAGTAAAAATATTAAGCTCTAACTCCCGCACTTTTGGTAACTGTAATACAGGTGATCACTGATGGGCAATTAGCATCGCTATAGCCCAAGACCCCAGGGCAGTTAGCCCGGCAGACTGGCTCATTAGGTAATCAGGCCGATAGTTACCTACTTTGATCTACAACTTACGCCTCAACGAGTCTCAGTGCGGACACTGAGTCAGGAAGGGTTACACTAGGACTGGGAACCCTTGTTACCCTCTTTGATCTTTCGTTAAGGCGCCTGTGACAAGGCGCAGCCATTGACTCGTGACAAAAGTTGTTTCAGTACTTCTCTGCGGTGGTCGCATTAGCGGGGTCGCATTAGCGCTGGGGCCAGGATTTCTGGTCGTAATTCTGAATTTAGGGGTGGTCGTAATTTTGAGTCATTTTTAAACATAAATAAACTAACAAAAAATCGGGACCAAGCAAAGTGGTCGTAATTGTGGGGTGGTCGCAATTGTGGGGTGGTCGCAAGGCGGGGTTCCACTGTACTAGCACCTTATTAGACCGTGGTCACCCTTAAATTGTCAGTCTTCATAGTGTGGACCGTCGCGAAGATGTTTCGAACTTTCACAGCATGCTAACACGAAGAAATCGGAATGAAAACTAAAAATTGTCACTTTACATGATTATGTCATTACGTTAGATGACGTTAATTCTTGATTTAGTAAAATGTCTGCATTGACTAGAATTCTACATAAAACGAG
Organism: Sipunculus nudus; assembly: GCA_026874595.1. Classification (NCBI taxonomy): domain Eukaryota; kingdom Metazoa; phylum Annelida; class Sipuncula; order Golfingiida; family Sipunculidae; genus Sipunculus; species Sipunculus nudus. Next base: position 47,730,772 of record CM049309.1, read on the forward strand.
AACGACAGATGTATATTTATTTTTCATTAAAGATGATTTTTATATATAATGAGAATATACAAGGGATATTGTAAATTTTCTAAATAAGAAAACTGCTTTGTTTTATTTTAAAATAAAAACGCCTATATAAGACCTCTTTACCAATGGATTAAATTTTCATTATTAATACCCATTTGCGAAAGGAATCGTCACATTTTCGATCTAAATCAAACAATAACTCACGTGTGTCCGAAATCGTAAAGCCCGAGAAAGGAACATACATGTAATCGCAACATGTTCAATTGGCTCACTTGCTTTTAAAAGTTTTAATAAAACGTTTTAGGGCACTTTATCTATCTATCTATCTATCTATCTATCTATCTATCTATATATATATATATACACACATATATTATCCTTTGGACGTGTGTTATGAAGTTGTTATGAAATGAGATTTCAGTTATTGGTTCTACCTGGGCGAAAAGCGTGTTAAGGGGTCTATCTGCCTAATAGTGGAATAAAATAGAGATAATATATAAGAAATTTATTAATAATGGATAAAAATTCTTAACCAGAGTAAAAATAAAAGTTGTAGTACTTAAATAGCTATCACTTCTACCCTTGCTGATTTTCTGTGGCCTGCTATGTTCTCATGTTTACTCTGGTTGTATACCAGCAGGAACGCATAAGACAAGTGAATGTTTTTCATCAGTTTATTCACATGGCACTCGAGAAAAAAATAATAGATTCTGAATAACTTGTTACATGTGTGTGCTGCACTTTTTGACAGTGCTTATATAATCCTTCTATAGTTCTACAGCACTACTGTTTCTCATATTTTATTGCATTTAATGGAATTATCATATTTCTTCAAATAAATAACACACTAAATGAAGATAAATGTAATGCAAAAATATTATATATATATATATATATATATATATATATATATATATATATATATATATATCCATGTTTCAAAGTCAAACCTTTACAACACTTGCTGAATGGGGCACAGCCCCAAAGAAACCTATTACCTGGCCCTTTTATTTCTTATCAAATACCAATGTATATATAATATAAACTTGAGTAATGTAAAATGTTGTATATACCAAAACACATACAAATATAATGTCAAAATATGTATTTATCTTTTGCTCACAGTGAAAACGGCCCAAAAATAGAGTATGGAAAGTTATCATAATACCAAGCATCATGCAAACCTGTGTTTAACTGCACTATTTTGCAGGTAAATGCCCTGTTTTTCAGTATGCCTCAGGTCCACAGATGATAAGTAAACAGTATATAAAATCAAACGAGATCATTTTATTGATTCTGTCAGTGTTAAAATAATTAAAAGCTTTGGTAACAAGCATTACCACAAATAGACAAAAAGAAAAAGTTTAGATCAGGATGAGACATAAAACAGATATATCATATAAACATTCAACACTTCAATAAAATACTTTAAAAATATCCCGCATGTATAAAAGTTACCCATATTCCAATATGGAGAGGCAACTTAAAATATACAGATCATTTACAAATAACATTTATGCTACTGCACTCAAATGTATTTGTGAGTAAAAGTGTCAATACTAGTATCTTGGTGATTGCATGAGTGATTTGTATGATTAGCAATATACAAGGCACAAATGATTGCACAGAGCCAGTCCAAGATTGCACATAAAGTGGTATGCACTCACAATAGAAGATGATTCACATGAGTCAGGCATACGTAATACCTAAAGCAACAATAGTATTAGAACTGCATTGTAATGTTACCTCAATACATATCCTGATGGTGACACTTTTATTTTTGTCATGTATATATTCAGAGATATAGTTCCTTTGCATAAACCATGAAAGTTTACACATGTTTTCATATTCAAAGTACACTTGAAGATAAGCACATATATTCCAATTAGAATAATGCATGTAGCTCTTTAAATATTGCCCTGAATGCACATTATAATAATAATCATTATTATTATTCTTATCTGACTCAGTATGCTCTGCTTTGCTGATATGAATCTGGAATATATAAACACAGATATGATCATAGTACAAGTTCAAAGCATGGCTTTATAAATCATTAATTCTTTTGATAAAACAATGTGATTCCTTTGTTCAGCATAAAATGTTTTAAATCACTTTGAGCTTACATTCCCAGCATGTTCACACTAAACAAGTTGACTGTAAGCTTTGGCATTTCTAGACCTACAATTTGATTTTTTCCAGCTGCTTGCAAGAATTTACTTGCACTTAAAGGAACACTTCACTGCAGGTTAATCTGAGACAGGCCAGCCATCTGCACCTATGAAACCGTGTTTTCGGCAATAAAACACTGGAAACTTGTGGAACAACCTACATACAGAATATAATACAGCTTTAAACTGAGGTAGATATGAGATGCAGACCTTGTAATATGACTAGAGTTAATACAGAAATCATGAGTTAATTCAGTGAGTGATGCTGTACAGTATTTACAGATATGTGTTTTGCTGTGTTTGCTATGGTTTAAGCATTTCTTTAATATATTCTATAGTTCTATATCAGTTAGCCACAGGATGTTGATTTTTTTACTTCTGGTACCAATACATGATAAGCATAAAATACCTTTCTTGTATGTGACAATTATTTGTTTGAATTTTTATCCTCTCACATCACTTGATCCAGCTCTCCCAAAGCGCAGCCCAGTGAAACCTTGCCTTACGACGAACTCTGTACAGTGACCACCTCGAAATAACAATCGTTTATAATTACAATGTGTGGCCATTGCTAGACCATTGCTGGTCAAACGTTGTTAAGACCACCTCGAAAATGTGACCTCATTACTGCACAACATTTAGGTTAGCAGTAAATTTCAAACTGGGCTGAAGACACACACAAGTGGATATTATTCTTTATTGGGACTGAATATGATTTCAATTAGAACAAAATTGTGACCTTCCTTAGCCTGGACTCTGATAATGCATTGTTTCAAAACTATCCTTCAATATGAAATAAATATCATTATATATTGTATACAAATCATGATTATTGTATTTTTATATTTATGAGAGAATATAACTAACAATGGGGAAAATAACACCACATTTTCTGCTGTGCCCCAATGATACCATCTCACAACTTGATGATCACAGATAAATGAAGGTGAGCCGGGTGCTCTGAAAGTGTATACTAACTGCAGTAACAATATACATAACAAGCCCTGTACATACATAAACAGATCTAGAGGATTATCATAAAATTTTATCACAGATAATCAGAGCACATTAATTGATCCTCAGCTTTATATACACCTTAAGCCTGCCACCCACAGGGGTGACTTTTGACTGTGACTAGTCGTAGACAGTTGGTGAAGAGTATCCATCAATTCCTTGAGATGTTTAACTGTATCAGAGTGGGCTTCCACACACGTGCAAGAGTTTGGAAATAAACAAAGACAGAAGACAGCAAAACTTCCTCTTCTCATGAAAAAAACCTAAACAAACAAGGAGTCAAAAACTTCAAGACCATCTACTAACTGACCCCGCAACTAGTCCACCATTGGTCATAAACTAAGTCACCTGACCATAGCTCCTACTACAAAAGTCACATTTCTAGCACTGCCCATCCAATCATGGATAATATGTCACACAGTCGTACAGGATACCAAAAAAACCTCAAAAACCTCCAGGCCAGAAACCCTACAAATGTCAGCAACTGTCATCCAAAAGTTGAATCACAGAGCCTGCATACAAGTGATTAAAATTCAGTTATAATCAACAACTAGCACAGATTCCTTGCCATTTCAGGTGAGTTGCTGACATCATAGCAAAATAATCAGTGGGTTGCAGGCTTTACATGATTAACTATTATACAGTTTTGTTTCTTGTGGAGTAAATTCTACAATGTAAATATATACCTGTATATACCAATATGTTAAAATCACCTGTTTATACAACAAACAACCAAACGCCTGTACAGCATGTGAAACTTATATAATGGACACCTACCAGATGTGGAAACATGGGAGTTAGGGAGACATTCTGAGACCCACAGATTAATTTTAAAACAAAACTGACATTCTCCAGAGTAGGATTCATCAACAAAGAGACACATCAGCTGGCATGAACCAAAGTTGGTTTAAAATCACTCTCAGCAAATACAAATTTTGTTTTGTTGCATGACTGCATATATGAAACAGGTTTCAATAAAATATAATTTATGATAAATAATATTTTATGAAATTACATTTTCTTTGAAAAAGTTTGTGACCTTAAAACCTTCAAAGATATTTTAACCTCCAATATGTTATGATTTTAAATTTATTGTATGAGAAAATCCCTGATTTTTCATGTCACTGATATGGCCTCACATGCATAGTTCTGGCTGCAGTGATTCACCGGTTAGCGTGTGTTCATTTAAAGAGCCATCAGTTCCTCGCTGGATGTGATCTCAATATGGAGACGACCAGGTTTCTGTACATCTTTCTCCTTTTTACGGCCAAACAACTTGTACTCTTTGACCTCTGGGTTCTCACATCCACGATCTTCAATCCTGGCTTCTCCCACGAAATCATCAATCAAGGTGTTATGGTTCCAGACCTATAAAAAAAAAAACAAATGACTCTCATATTTAACATATATGACTGTACTTTGACAATTCCTAGCAATCCAAGATTCCATGTTTATATTTTCAAGTACACTGTCAGGTTATAATATTAATATTACCACAATATTTTTAACCATAACCAAATGACGTCTACAGATACTGTATCACATATTCTTGTGGCTGTTGATACATAAACAAATCTGTTACCTTCCTTTACAGAATGTTATAAAAACTTTATACAAAATAAGGATATCAGCTTTAATATAAAATTTGTTATATCTATCATCCATAAATTTTGTTATAAAATTATCAAGATGAGGTACAGGAGTCAGACCTCAACAGTGATTGGCTGATCGAGTTTCTTCCTGTAGTAGATGGCGGGAAGATTCCAGGTGGGGAACTGCGTGTTCTTGCAGTACACTGACTTGACGGACTCCCCCTCACATTTGATTATTACAAAGGGATCCAACGCTTAAAGTACAAAATAGAAATTATTAACAAATCATTACAGTGAATACAGTAAGTTATAAAAGAACAGTATGGGATATCAAAGGATTACCAACTCATGTCAATGGAGGTATCAGCCCCAAATTTTAAGCCACAAAAAAGTTTGTATAAAATATTTCATATAATTAACAGTCTTAAAATTGTGTTTAAATGTGCATATATGTGTGAAAAATCGCTCATATTATTTTGTACCTGGGGTATTTCCATTTGTCTGTTAGTTTACATGTTTATGTGTATGTATGTATAAAATTCACCTGAGTACCAATTTCACACATATACAGGATCTTTCTGTGTGAACTTAGGTAGAGGTAAAATGATGTCACTCCACCATCTTGTTAGGAAGGCCTGCTAGATCCACTGTATAAATATTTCTGCCAATTCACACATATATGCACACATGAAAATAGTAATTTTTCATGCATATACACACATATGTATATGCACACATCATATGGAAACAAAGCTTTAGATATGTCTCACTTTTGTACCTTCTGACATCTAATTAGTGCACATGACTAGTGTCAAAGCAGATTAATGAAACTGGTTCACACACTATTGTATTTAACATATTACTGCCATCATAACAGACTAATAATCTGTATATTCCAGTTCAAATGAAATACTGGGCTTATCTCTGGAAAGTGAAGCCCTTCTGAAATATAATCTGATAAATAACCATTAAAGAAAACCAGTTACATTTTATATGTTATCAAATATTGTCATTTGTAAATATCCGCACATGTTGTATTTAAGTCATACTTTTCTTTTCATCCAATGGTTTTTCCAGATCCTCCGCTTTGATGACATTTAACCTGAAGACTTGTGCAGGTCCCTTACTACATAATCCAGATTTTGGTCCGTCCTTTGTCAGTTCCCTAGAAAAAATGAAGACAGACAATACATAGACTGAAGCAATGCAAATTGTCATGACCATCAGTACTGATACAGTTCCCTACCAAACAAAGATACACAAGACAGCATACTCAAAGGTTGTTGAAATACTCGTAAGCAGATATGATGTAAAGAATATTAAGATCGGTTAGTTAACAATATGCCTAGACAGGGTGAGGTAATATGTATCTTTGACTAAATTTATGATAAGCTAGCGGGCTGTTTTTTTATCAAGACTGTGAACTGGTAATGGAGTAAATCAGGATTATTTCTGTTTTGTAATATTCCTTTGCAGGAGCAGCAAGATTGAATCAGAACATTAAGTAGATTTGTTTAAAAGAAAGTAGCCAAAAACTGAGTATTCAGTTTGGCATGTACCACTGTTTTTGGTAAAATATAACTCCATAAATGTTATTCTGCAAATATGAAAAAAGGTAAAACATCAGAATGGTAAAATTGAATGTGAAACACTTCCATGAGAACCTTGGCTGGACTGATGTTAAATTGTATTCACAAGTAATAAACAACAGTCAACCACGTCACTGAAGAAGAAGAGGTATTCAACAGAAATCAAGAAGCAAATCCCAACTCTTACACTGACCAAGCACAACACCAGCATGTTTAAAAACCTGATGAGGAAAGCGTATAAAGCAACCACCTCATACATCTAAATGCACTATGACTTTGTTTCAAACATTTTCAAGTATCCAAGGACACAACAAACCAAATTTGTATTTGCACCAGCACAACAGACAATTCTGGCCCTTCAAAACATTGCACACCAAAGGTAATTACACAAAACAAGCAGGTTGAAAAGAAATCTTCGTATTTAGTGTCACTTGGACTTACTAAATAGTCTGCCTTCAATTTTTTTTCATTAAATTTATCAAATTAATATTTGAAAATATGAACTTTCAGATGTTGCTAAAGCAGGCATAAAGGAAGGACGAGGAATTTCTAAATATTCTGCTTTTAAATTTATTACCTTTTATATAAAAACAAAGCTTGGAAAAATGAACTTTTAGTTGTTGCCAAGTTTTTCTAATACAGTGGAACCCCGCCTTGCGACCACCCCGCAAATGTGACCACCCCCACAATTACGACCACTTTTCTAAGTCCCAAATAAACAATCCAGGTAACTTAAGAGTTTCAAAAATACGACCACCCCTAAATTACGACCACTTTGGTCAGTCCCCAAGGTGGTCCTTATTGTGGGGTTCCACTGTACATGGCTTGAGGGCAAAACATTAGGACAACAACAGCACAATCACTGAGTGTAAGTAACAATATCCATAGTCTACATCAGTGTTATCTTTAGTCTCACAGAGACTGTTTATTTCTGTCCAGCATGGTCACATAAATAAGCATGAAACATTCACCACAACATAACTTACTTGACCACACCAATCAGAGAGCTTGTAAGAAGACGTGGTATCTGACTGGTCAGTAAAACAGTCACATGTTCAAATGACCCTCATGAATATTAATATACCTGAAGAATATCCACATCCCTGGTGCATTATAACTGGTACAAATAATGGGATGTGTATGCAATGTCACTCTCACTTTAGTGACACAATTTTGATTCTGTGTTTTTCTTCTTAACAGTGATTTATTAGCAAAACAAGTCCCCCATGGGCCATGATGCTCAGCTGAATTCAAGGAACCTTGAACAATGGGTAAAATGACTTTCACAGTGCTCAAAATCCTGCATTCTGCCAATAGTCCTTAGAAATAGGTTATAGTGACCATATTTAGGCTCTTCAAGAAGAATTTACCAGGAACTTCGTAATTGCTAAGTTAGAAGTTTCTTCATCCAACTGCTACAATTTGTGCTATCTGACTATGTTCTTTCACATAGCTCACAGAATATAGGTCACAGTGATATTATTTCAATATCTAAGAAATTTTTACATGATTCTCCCTGGGTCTTAAGCAAATTAGAAGTTTTTAGGTCCAACTGAACCAATCATGCATATCTGTCCTATAGGGTGCTTTAATCATGTTCTGTCACATATCTTGAGGAAATATAGGTCCCCATGACCTAATTTCAGGTTTCCAAGGAAATTTGCCTAGGAATTCCCTAGATGTACAGTTAGAAGTTTCTAGGTCTTAAGGTTATGGTTTGTGCCAGATGCACTGCATCATTTGAAGTTCTAAAAAAATAGAGAAAATAATGCGTAATAATTAGGAAAAATACAGATTGTGCCACCAGTATTTAGGAAATGATGAAACACTTCAAGATCAATAGTGAATGGACAGAATCATTGCAATCAATGCATTAGTTATCCAGATTCATGAGCTTTTGTATCAAAATTTTTATTATTTTTGGGGGGTACTTTCGGGCCCCATAGCTCAGAAAATATAGGTCACAGTAATCTAATTTCAGGTTTCCAAGCAGATATTTTATGGTCCTCTATGTGTTTTCAATAAGAAATTTCAAAGTCTAATGGTTAAGATTTGTGCCCTGTTAATGGCAATCTGGCCATCGAGATGACAGACAAAGAGTGATCACTATATAGCTCAGATGACTTTCTCCCAGCTGAGCTGTAAAACAGGGCAGAAAGTTATATATATAGATTATGGGCAACTTGATATATAAGACAATCCATTGGACTAGGCCAAAGTGGTCTCAATTTACAGGTTGTACACTGTTTCAGAAAGGTTACAATGTAGTACTTTAAGTAGTTTTGGTATTAATTTAATCATAAATGCCTAAAACTCACATTCTAGCCTTTATCATTACTTTATCAATTTATGAATAAAACCACCAATCGGACTGGCCAAAAGTGGTCTTATTTCAAAGATAGGTTAGTTATGACCAATGGTTATGTTTTCCGTTCACTCAAGGGTGGTCTTAATAGACAAGTGGTCTCATTAGACATGTGTTCTTTCACACAGGTTCCATTAAATATGTATATATTGAACAATTTTTAAATAAACATGTTCTTTTCTTTAAATATATGATTCATATAAGTTGCGTTTTGAATATCAACACACTAACAACATAATGGGTAAGACTTAATATTTTTGGCTTTCTCTCCATGTGCCCTTGATTACATATCCCAGGTTCTCACTTACTTTGCATTTGCGCTTCCACTGGTATACAGCCGCAGCAGGAACTTGCCGCTGACGTTTGGACTTTCTGTTGACGGGATGATGACGTAACGTCCCTTCGTTAGGAACACTTTCTGGAATACGCTACGTGTCATTAGGAATGGAGACTCGGCCATCTTTTCACCGGGAATATTAATTCGGTACTTCCTATTATCTTCTACCTGTAACAGAATTTAAAAGATTATATTCACAAGTGACCCAGTGGTTGTGATGCTCAGCAGAAAGACAAGTAGTTAACAGCTTGGTGCTTTAAACACTTCTCTCTTTTTCATCTGTTCAGACCAGTTTTAAGTGTATGTCTATATCTAGATCCCCAGTAAATCATATTATTCCTTTAAATTCCCCAGGTTGCTTCAGAGTACTGATAATAACCTTTAAAGCAATACAATAATCTATTATTCACTTGTGATATGATATCAATAATATCTTCACAGTAAATTTCAAATTTCCTTTCCAATGAAAGCACTAATTTTTTTCCAGAATGGATATTAGTTAACAGTAGCAAGTAAAGGAACAATGTTTTTTGTTTCTAAGCAAGCGAATCAGTTTATCACACTGTGTACCAGCAAGCACTGAACCTAGACCTAGGGCACATACACATTAAATAGCCTCAACATTGCATGCGCAGCATGCTCTGTCAGATTCATCAGCTCCCAGAAGGCTTCAAAACAAAACAATCTAGAGGTTAAGAATTAATACTGATTAAGGGGTTGCAATTAAATGCATCCGTTATTTACTGCATTATAAGGCCCTTAACTGATAATGGACATTAAATGAAACAAATAAGTACAAGTTAAACCATGCAGACCTTCATGATATGGAAGCCGATGGATGGATTCTTGGATCCCGTTTCCCTGTGAGCATCTGTGTCATCCTGCTCAATGGATACCATGACTGTGTCCTGCTGTCCCGTGATGTCAAACATGTACTGTAAATAAACAAAATTACCTCAGAATTACTCAACACATTCAGTCAGACAATGCCTTGCAATATATTACATGATTTTTCATTGGATTCTGATGACATCTGTATTTATATATTGACCCAAGAAATATTTATATGATCTTTTATGCCAGTCAAATGGCAGTAAGAATTACTTGTTGATACTTCTATTGACAATATATATTTATATATATACCTGATAATAAGTGGCTTCCTTGGTCTGGGGGTAATGCAAAGGGCTCTAAGCTGAGTTTGAATATCAGCTGAGGTTTGATGGATTTTTCAGGGTTGGCCCATCTCAAAGGTGAGCATCCTGCATGTTTAACTGGAAGACTCTTCCCAAAGGTTGTGTTTCACCCAAAACTGAGTGCACCTTTATGGGATTTCTTCAAGTTGGTGATTACATAGCCAGGGCCAACAAGTGCACCAGGCTTGGTTGATGCCAGGATAATCGTATGCTACCACTCTGTCACATACTCAGAAAGCAAAATGGAAATTTGCAGATATACATAGTTCTCAGTTAAGCAAAATTGGAGACAGTGAGCTCTACCAAAAAAACAAGGGACCTATGGGTCATGGCGCTCAGCTGAATGAGACAGATACAATTGTGTCACTATTGTTGTAGGTAGGTCTGTAAGATTTCATTTTGACAGATGTAATTTTTTGTATTAATTATGTAGTTGAGCGGAATAGTTATATAGAAGTATCAGTATTTTAAATATGAACAAGAATGTGTGTCTAAAATATTGCAATGGGAATGACCAGATGTTGAAAATTGCAGAGGAAGGAAGTGGAGATTTGCAAGTATAAAAATACACATTTAATAAATCAAAATATTTATGGAAAAGTAGAAAACTTATATGTTTTGGGAAGCAGTTGTTGCTGAATAAGAGAGGAAACAGAATGTCTCAAAAAGTATCTATAGAGAAGAAATTGTAGATTAAGCTGAGAAGTTGCCATGTTTGATCTGAATTGAAGAATGGGGGATTGTTGCTAATAATATCTTGTGATCTGACCATGTGTTTTCTAATGTTGAAACTGAAGCATTTAAACAGTTAGTAAAGACAAGATCTATGGTATTTCCATGGTCATTGGTTGGTTCTCTGAATAGTTGTTGACATTTAAAGAGTTGACATAATTGTGTCAATTTGGTGTTATATATTATATTAGAAATGTCAATATTGAAATCGCCCATGATTACTATAGGCAGGTTGTGGTCAACTTGAGAGACTAGAACTTGGGAGTTCAGAGAAGAAGTTACTGATGGGACATGCAGATGACCTATAGAGGAAAACAATCTGAAGTGACTGAGTCTAGGTGTGAATATAGAGAAGAGATGACTCAAAATCTGGTGTTGTGTGGTGGTGAAGGGTTACATGGGGACTCAGCTGTTTGACCTGATTGGGGGGGGGGGGGGAGGAGGATGAGAGTTTAAAAAGACCTTTGTAACTCTGTATATTTATTTCTTTATTTACCAGTTATAAATTTTATGCAGTTGCCAGAAGAATATTGTTCTAAACAAATACTCAGTGGCAGGGAGTGAGGAAAGTTACAACACCTTTGCATAAACATACAGGATACAAAATTTAATCTTACAGGTAAAAAAAAGTTTTATTCATAATTATTGAATATTTAAAAACAGATAGAGAGATAGAAAAACAAAGCAAATCACTTTAGTTCCCATTCTACTGAGGCAGAAAAATACTGAACGAATGTTTGCATTAGGTCCTCATGTTTTTATTACATCAATTTTTTGTTAAGGGAAATTTTGGCCAAAATTTATAAATTTTACTATACATTTACAATATATATCAATTATATTTGAAAATTTAAGTTGATTAACAATTCTAAATTGCATCAACATTTACAGTTAATCTGCTCAGTCAACATCACATTATATACACAGATGTATTTATTTTTTCTTAAAATATATTTTTTTAAATTTGCAAAATAATAAATATCTGAAAATAACACTTGATTCAGGAAAAGTTGTATACACTGGATCGGAAACAGCAATGCAATTGAAGTATGTAACTAATGCAACATATCTGTTGGGGGGGTGGGGGGGGGTGGGGGGGGGGGGGGGGAGGTCAGGGTTGCCATGTGATTCTACATTTGTGACAGCAGTGTTGCATCACTAATAAGTTTACCCAGGCAAGGCTGTAGAGACCAGACATGGCTGGTCGTGAGGTTCAAAATGAAAATACATTAGAGCCTCAGGAATTTAACAGATTAAATCTAATTATATTGACTGTGAAAAGTATATCAAATGTTCTTACAAGAAAGAAACATGCCATGGTCAAACTTGGGCAAAATTTAAGTTATATAGAGGAGTATTTACGGTAAATATGAAGAAAACCAGATGAGTGGTTTTGATATTCGGCAGTCCTGAAGTATGAAAATAGATATTTAATAGAAACACAGATGTATTTAATTTTTTCTAAAAATATATTTTTAAATTATAACTTTTTTAAATTATATAATACTGACTAAATAACTGGCACTTACATAGGAACTATACAGAGGAAACAGTAAAAGTTTTGAGATACTGTGATGCATATGAAAAATTTACAGACAGACAGGCAAATTGCCAGAATGGACTAATACATTTATTTCACTTTCAAGGGAATAATGCATTTAAGTTTTTATATAAGCCTATTTTTTTAGCATATCCACTTTTTCCATTAATAGTTTTAAATCTGATTCATTTTTTTTATTTACAAGTTTTATAAATTTGTAATAAAACAACTGAAAATATAAGTTAAAATATTAGAATTCTAAGCTGCAATCATTATATATCTAGAGTGTAGCTCATATTGGATCATATATGAAATGCGCACTTTAATCATTGTAACCCTGGTGATACAATACAAAATCTAAAATGTAGCATAGCCATGAATAAAATAAAATACAGAAAATTATAACATTCATCTAGTTAATGCACCATCTGGGGGGGGGGGGGGAGTGCAGGGCAGAGGGGAAGCCTGCTAGTATACTAAGTGGCCAAGCTGAGCCTGAGGCAAGCTGCCTGGGGTGGGTTACATAATGCAAGTGATGGCTGTTCTACTAGGTGGGCCAGATGTAAACAACACTTGACATGGTGTATGAAAACTTGAATAAAAGCTACTATTTTCAATCAATTCTTTTGAAATTTCAGATTTTAAAAGATTATATCCTTATGTATATATGCTGTGAAAATTAAATCAACAGTGCTTACAGAGAAAAAATGTGCTATTCCCAAAGTTGGACAAAATTTAAGGTATTAATTTTTTATTTATGCTAATAACTTGAAAAATTTGCAAAATTCAGATCTAATTTTGGGTAAATAATTGAATCTTGATTAAATAAAGTTATATTCCTGAAAAAAAAGTCTCCAACTTCAGCAATTCTCATGTTAGGTGAGTAAATATATTTCCTGATTTTCCTGAATTGAATCTTGATTAAAAAAAGTTATATTCCTGAAAAAAAAGTCTCCAGCTTCAGCAATTCTCATGTTAGGTGAGTAAATATATTTCCTGATTTTTTAAAAATTGCATTATATTTGGGCCCATAACTTCAAAATAATACCCAATACTGACCTAATTTTTGGTATGTTCATAGAAAATGTATGGAAAAATATGAATACTAAATATGACTAAGAACAGATCAGTGGTTTTGATATTAGGCAGCCTTGAAGTGTAACAATGGCTTTTTTATGGAAAACGGAGGTTTTTCCTTAATATCTCGAAGGAACAAAGTCCTAATGACTCAATTTTTGGTATGGTAGGAGATTTTGGGAACATCTAATGGTATGTATAATTTTGGATTCGTAGGTCCAACGGTTTTAAAATGTGCCCTGTTAACGGACGGCCTGCCGGCCGAACGACGGACAAAGGACCACGACTATAGCTCAGATGACTTATAGTCAGCTGAGCTAAAAATTGTAGAAAATTAAGTACCTGCTAATGACATGAAACTGCAAATGGCTGTTATTTCACTGAATTCACTGACCATTTGTGGTATACTGTGGTTGCCTTTTTATTCACGAGGGTTTTAATTTTGCAATATTCGTGATTGGGAAATAATCGCGAAAATGAAACCCTCGGGAATAATTGGCCAACTGAGTATGTCTTCTTATTTAGTGTAGCCAATACTTCTATGGGAATAGGTTAGAACAGTGAGAAATTTATAATAAATTTCATCCATGGAGGTATAGGGAAAACGTTCCCTTAAACTTGATTTACTCTATATGTGCTGTGTGTAAGGGCCATCGTTATATGAGAAGAATATCACAAACTCATCACTTCTCTCATTTTATGATACACACAGGTATGGCTTTACCAAAGATTTGATATAGGTTCTGGTGAGACCACGAAAATGAAACCCTCGCAAAACATTAAAAATGGAGAAATCACGAAATTTCAGCCTAGCGAATATGAAGCCAACCACAGTATACCTGAGGATTACGAAGAAATGAAGGATGTCGTGAGCAGCCTCCTGCCCTGTCACGAGGAGTCCCCCGGGCCCCTTGTGACCACTCTCCATGCAGAAGTGCCTCTGTCCAAGTCTTCTTGATGCTGAAGAACGAGGTGTTCACGAAGTGGCAGATGTCAAGGTTGGTGAAGTTACGGATGAAATCAGACCACAACATCCTGGAAGAAACAGAAAAAGTAAGTTAATGACAGGTATTCCCCTGCCTTTTCTATAGAATTAAATGTGATTTCTGGCTCTTTTTGCATACCATTTAATGAACTTTAGGTAATACCTGTTAAGAAATGTTCTAATGATATCTCTGTGACAGGTGAATGAGCTTGTTTATCCTCAAGCTGTTAGTAAACACAGTGGTGTTGACAAATTGAAAACCCATGTAACCTAGGGTGGTTGGTTGCATATGTGCAAAAGGTGAAAGGTCACTAGTGCCAAAACACCCTTTGCAAAACTCTGGTTTTGTCTGACTTTCCATAATGATGTCCTTGTTGAATGTATTTCAAGTGAAATATTTTGGTGCCCCCCCCCCACATGTTATAAACATGTAGATATAAAAAACAAACAGCCTGTTTGCAGTGGGTTCAACATTTTTGGGCCTACCTTTATAAAAGGTGCAAGTGGTTAACTTTATTTCATAGACCTTAGATATCAGACTAGGCTCCTTAAGTTCATAAGTTCATTAAACCAAAGAAAGCCCATTTTGTATAACCTTGTCAGACTTGAGTAAAAACTGTAATTCTCAAAAACCAAAATATTAGCCCATATGAACAATGGATGCAGACTCACCAGAATTCTCCTTCACTCTTGAACTTGATTCCTAGTTTCTCCCTCTCACTTGCTGTAACGTTCTGCCACTCAGCTGACCTGAGAATTAACAGTGCTCATTTAGTGTCATATTTAAGCCTGTATATGAATTTATTACCCCAGTTTCTCCCTCTCACTTGCTGTAATGTTCTGCCAGTCAGCCGACCTGAGAATTAACAGTGCTCATTTAGTGTCATATTTAAGCTTGTATATGAATTTATTGCCCAGGTTTCTCCCTCTCACTTGCTGTAACATTCTGCCACTCAGGTGACCTGAGAATTAACAGTGCTCATTTAGTGTCATATTTAAGCTTGTATATTTATTTTTACCAAATAAGAGATTATAAAAGATGGAAAACTTTCTGGATTTACAACTACAAAGCCTCAAGCTATACAAATAATGATTTATTCAGATATGATCAAATTCATGCAATCACCAAATGCCAGCAGAACTACATTTAGCTGACTATTTTCTCTTTACATTTATTTCAGATTTTGAAGTACTTCTGATGCTCTTTCCATTAACTTTAGAATCCATATCTTGCTCAACTGACTTAATCTGTTTGACATGATAGATCTGGCCTTTTGACGATGTTCTAGGTGCCAATTTTGAGTGTGCTTAAGTGAGCCTGTATCAACTGAAATTCTCCACCAGAGGGCACCACACTCCTCACTTACCTGTACACTGTGTGACCAAGAACATATACAACATAATGATGAGCATTAATTGTTCTATATATATAATACAAAGCAGCAAAACCATAATTCAAAAGATGTGCATTGCATTTCACATTTTAATTAAATCACAGATGTGTAATTACCAAAACAGAACGTCACTTCAAATTATTATGATGGATATAAGAGACTTTCCGGAGAAAATTTTCCCACAGCAAGTTACATTATTTTATGAATATTCATGACTTACTGATCAGACCAGGCTCCTGTCCACTCCTTGGTCCCCCACGGGTTCCTGAGACGAAGCATGTCCAGTTCATCTGCTCCGACTGCAGATTTTAGGCTTTTGTTGACTTTGATTCTTTTAACATCTGTGATTATATAGCCATGGCCCTTGATCAGTCCATTTGTAGCAGGACTGCCCACTTCATCTACGCTACACTGTGTAAAGATAATAATGACAGACTATCAAACTGATATTCAATGTTACCATTTACTGTAGATCTGTTTTTTTATCACCAAGGCTATAAAATAAAACTTCATCAAAAATCTGGATTCTTTCCTGAAGTCACTGTGTGGCAATATTAAAAATAGGGTTTTTTTTTCTTAAATGAATTGTGGAAAGGCCAGTCACACTGGGGCATGGCATGCCTGTGGGTGATGATGGTAGATAAAGCATCCCACTTTGTGGCCACAGAATTCTTGAATTAATATATGGTATCACTACTCTTTCACTTTGTCTAAATA
Organism: Sipunculus nudus; assembly: GCA_026874595.1. Taxonomy (NCBI): domain Eukaryota; kingdom Metazoa; phylum Annelida; class Sipuncula; order Golfingiida; family Sipunculidae; genus Sipunculus; species Sipunculus nudus. The sequence goes on from CM049309.1 coordinate 47,747,499, forward strand.
GGACCTTACACTAACAAAATAATGTTTAATTATTTTTCAACCTTTATGACCAAGGTATCTTGCCTGTGACATTGCTAGAGTTAATGAAGGCCTTATTACCTTAAAAAAAAGTTTCCATAACTATTCGAAGATGGCACCACCTGTCAGCCCGATCATACTTGTAACTTTAACTTCATTTTTACTCTAATATAATCTCACATGCTAAATAACCTTATTTTTGTATATGAACAGTATCACAAAAAGTACAAAAGCTTTTCAGATCACTAATGGGTGCTGTCCTTAAATAGTCATTCTGACATTTAATGTAGAAGGTAAATGATAAATGAAAAAATTCAGTAATTCAAACTTGGCCATTCACCTTCCTTTTTCTATAGAATTTATGTGATTTCTGTCGTACTTTGCACACATTAAAATGAACTCTGGGTAATATTTGTCAAAATAATTCGTATTACCCATCTGTGATGAATGGATGAGCTTGTTTATCTACAAACTGAACATTAATAAACACAGCAATGTTGAGAAACAGAAACCCAAGTAACCTAGTGTGGTTGGTTCCATATGTGCTGAAGTTGAAAGGTTACCAGTTGCAAAACACCAGCTCACCTGATATGCCATCAGATGTCCTTGTTGAATGTGTGTGGATTATTCCCCCCCCTCCTCCGTTGTTGTAAACATGTGGATATAAACAAAGGAGCAGCCTGTGTACACTGGGATAGGCATTTTCTTACCTATTTTTATAAAAGGTTAAAAAAATAATCTTTTATTAACAGGCATCAGATATCAGAAAAAGCCCCTTTAATAGGCTTAATATATCAGAATAGACCCCTTTAATCTATACTCACAGCCACTTGACAGGTGATGAGAGCCTTGTTTTCCGAAGCATCTTTGAGGTTGTTGAAGGCATCTTCTTGAGATGACTGATCAGAACTTCTGAGGTCCTCCACCTGGATCTTCTCCGCCACGCCACCAGTAAAGTCAACCAGGGCATCAGCCGTAAAGCCCTTACTCAGGCTCTCATAGTCACCATACAGCCTGCAGAGGACAAGCAACAACAGTTACAGAGCTGTAGCTAACAGACAGATAATAACTAGCACCAAGCAGGATTAAGCTTTTATGATCACTGTGCACCTTTAATGGTACGACAGCGTGGACTGACAAGTAGACAGCCAGATTTCAGAGACAGGAACATGTATGATAACTTGTTCATTAATTCCAAACAATAAACTAAGTGTAGTTGCAGAGGTAGAGTGAAATTTTCCAAGAGAAGACTGACAGAAGACATTGAATGAATCTAATTTATAATGAAGGACAAGAGGAAACATAATTAAGCCTCCCCCGCAGGATGGGGAGGCTTGTAAGGAGTTGATTAGTTCACTTCTATATTCATATTTAGGTAAAAAAGTTTTATGGATGGATATACTTTAGTCATTCGGAGTGCAAACACATTGATTTCAATTTGTTTCTTTTTATTTTTAAATCTTTCTTTTGATAAATCAGCCATATTGGATATCTCTAGCATAAACAGAAAATGGCAGAAGATAGAAAAAAAGAATTTTGTAAAAATTTGAGATAGATGGTTTTGCACTCAGGGGGACCTATGTAGGTCCATCAACAAAATATTTTTACATGTAGAATTTATAAATGTAGAAATTAACCTATAAGCCTCCCTGTCCTGGGGGTAGGCTTAACAACTACCACAGTCAGCATGTTGAAGCAGGGGTTGTAATAAAGCCTTTCCGCCTGTCTTAGACAGGCAAACACGTGCACAGAAGGGCATTTTTTATTTTGTAACAATCTGTTGGAAAAGGTGAACACCTAGTTGTTTTTCACATTAGAAATAAATAAGTAGTAAGTGTAACAACATGACAAAAATGAAATACTTTATATGTGGTCTTCCACTGACTCCCTATATTTCCTATATTTTTCTATAAAATGGTCTGTAATTTTTGTAATTTTTTTATATTTAGATCCTCATTTCCTATATTTTCCTGCATAATCATGTTTCTGATTAAACAGAGTTACTACTGAAAACATCTGGTTCTTTTTGCATGCAAGTGTGCATGTTAGATGGCAGAATTAGGTTTACACTGAGCCGAGCAAAATATGACTGAAAGTTTGATATGATGGTAGGATGCATCTTTAGCAGAAAGGCACATTTTTCTATGGAAAGGTAAACCTGTATGAATGCCTTTCGGTTAGGAAGGTGAAAATTTCATAGTATTTAAATCCCTGTGAAGTGATATATTTTAAAATCCTACAATAGTTATCAAAGGGTTATCAAAAGTAAAAAGGGGGGGGGGGGGAGGGGAGGAAGAAAAACATATTTAGATAGCTATAACGATTATACAACAGATAAGTGCAGCTCACTTTGCATAGGCTTTCTCCAGCAATGCACTCCAGAACTCATTCTTGGACTTGGAGTGACAGAAAACAAGCTGGCCATTTTTGGTGGGGAGCAAATCATCGACCACAACATCGACACAGGCTCCGTACCGCCAGAACTGGAAGTGGAAGATGCCGGCGTACTGGTCCTCCAGCGTCCACTCCTGCTCCTTGTGGTTAGGAATTACCTGATCACAGTAAATAAAATCCATGAGATACAATGACTGTTGTTATTTCTGACACACTTCTGAAGAAAAATCCATGAGATACAGTTACTGTTGTTATTACTGAAACATTTCTGTTTAAAATCTATGAGATACATAAACTGTTATTTTTCCTGAATGTTTCTGAATTTACAACAAAACATACATCTCAAACTCAAATATTTTGCTCTATGGATTTGCCGTTTCCATTTTTCATGGATCAAATTTATTTTGCAAATGAAGAACAAGTCCTTTGTAATGCTGCTAACTTGTGCTATGGCACAGTTTCACTAAAATAATTCTTAAAGGTATCATCAGTGGGAAATGGACTAAATTTTGTGGTTCATTTACACTATTTCAAAAATTGAGCAAAATATATATTTTCTAGGCAAGCTTGCAAAATTTTAAGTATTATAACTAAACTGGTAAAAATAAATTGTCATATATTTTGTTCTCAGTGTTTGCAGAACAATATTTTTTTTGTATGGCCTAACTGTAAAACACAGCATAGGTAAAACATAAGTCCACCATTGGTTCTCTCTGGCTCTTGAGATGTATCGACCCTGCGGTCTCTTGTATAACTCAGCACTGAGAAGTCTCTGGGAGATTTAATTTATAAATTTTCCAATATGGTAAGAACCTCCCAGCTTGATTCTGATGACATCAGACACAAACTGCAGGAAAGCTGCTGCCAAACTCTCAGAAGCATCAGGCTCAGATGCTTCAATGGCACTTTGTCAGGTATTTGGTAAAGGTATTTGTGACTGTGGCTTAATTAACACTACAATTACCACTTAATTAATTTTATTTTATTTAATTTTATTTTTTTTACAGCTGGGTTTAAATACAGAAGGATTCAACATTCTACTGAAGGGTATCCCAGAACCTTTTGCCCTGAATTTTAATAACATCTCATATTTTTCAGAGAATATTCAGACTGTAGTAAAATATATTACCTTCTGCCAGAGTTTAGGTTCCTGGACCAGGGTGCTGCATGCTGACACAAACCAGCAGTTCCCTAGTTCTCCCTCGTTCAAGTCCTCACAGGCTACGCCTTCAAAGATCAGCTTAGGTACCTGACATAACTCCTGTAAACAAAACACATCACTGGATGTAATTACATTGTAATAATAGTACAGTAGAGCGTCATTTTTCCTGGAAGCTTGGGGGAAGAGCTTTTTGTTAAGATAAACGATTATTCAGAAGAACAATTTCGTATGTTTGACCATGATTACCTAGTACAGGGTGTTATCAGATACTGACAGACATAATTTAATCAAGCTGGTTCATAATAAACCTTTGCAAAAATACTTTCTTTTCATTTTCAATTAATTTATTCAATGTATCATTTTACAGTGAAAACAATGCTTAAGGGCCTGGAAACTTATATGCATCCCTAATCCCTGCTAATTTATGTGAATTTGCTTGAAATCAGATAATTTTTATTACTATGATAACTTTTCAGATTTGTCTTTTTTTTTGTTAGAATATCAGATAAATGATCAAATTTCTGGTTTTTCAATTTACGATAAATGATTTTTTTGGTAACAATGCTCAACTGTTTTCATGAGAAGCATAACCCTTTGCCTATCACTAACACACATCCCTTTACATAAAATGGCTACCGGTAGTGCTTATACATCACTTAAATATATATTGTTTTACATATGGGTCAGTCACAGTGTTTCATGTGTCATTCAGAGTTTTCCATATCAATAAGCATCCTTCAAATATCGCTAAACCACAGTATTTGACAAATAACTTAGCCAAATTAATTGAGATGTCATTGTAGTATTATTATGGAGTAGGAAAGGGCTCATTTGTGACTTGACATATATTAAAGGAATGTTTCAATATTTCATTGTTTAAAATCTAAAATTACTTCAGGAACAGATGATGATCAATTTTGGTTTCAGCCTGTTCTGATATTCAGACAGAGCCAAAGAATGCTAATGGTGATCAGATGACAGATGACCAAGTATCTAATGGTAATTCAGTATGTTTGTAGAGCCTTATTGTACTCCCACAAATTAGCTCTAAATTGGGTTCTATGATGAGGCCAGCAGATTGTGATTACATGATTCTGGAAATAGGACTCACAGGTCATATATAACTGGATGTATGTCAAGTCAGACTTGGGATTTTCCATAGAACTTTTGATCAATCAGTTTAATGGAAAGTTAGAAAGTACACTTCCAACTCCGACATAATAGTGACCTACTGCTGGTCATCCAATAAGAAAAAGTTTTTATGAAGAAATGCAGAACAATGGATATGTATGTCTCATTTGTCACATTACAGCTCTGTATCAAAACTATCTGTAGTGCGCTTTGAGAGACTGGGTGTTTCTTCAGTAGACACAGTCCCAGATCGTTTGCTGTGAATAAAGACTCCTATTATCAAACTTGTCCTGGAACATTGTCAGCAGCACACATCAGCAACTGCTTGTGATACAGGTAGGGACCTCCCCAACCCCACCTTCATATCATTATGGTGGAGACCAGGTCCCGTATCATTATGGTAGATCATCATCATCGGAACCGGGATTCACTTCTAGCACATCAGCACCAGAACAAGTGACCTAAGGGTCATGACATGTTGACAATATGTCCTTGCATAGGGAAGTAATTAAGATAATGGAAGTGGCACCATCATTCATGCAAGTTAGCTGAAGTTCATTAAGACTCATAAGCACACCAAATTTAGGACAATCCATTCACCCATTCCTGAGGAATCTCGCAATTTGTGTGTATTTTGCATTATTTCTGGGGTCCTCAAACATGCCTCATAAATTGGAAAATATGAGTTACAGACATTATAATTCCAAATTTGCAAGGAGACTTATTATGGACCACCCTGGATGTCAAATCAGGAGATTCTAGGTCAAATGGTTATGTTTGTGCACTTTGTTTTGAGGGCACTTTTGAGCACCACAGCTCAAATGGTATGGGTAAGAGAGACCTAATTCAGGTTTCCTTGGAGATTTTTCATGGACCTCACTGGATGTCAAGTAAGAAGATTCTTGGTCTAGCAGTTGCAATTTGTGCCCTGTTAACAGATGACCACATCTTTAAAGGTCTCAAAAATAGAGAAAAAAAATCGAAAAAATACAGGTTTGCCCCACCAGTGTGCAGAAACTGATGAAACACTCCATAATCAAGATCTATGCAAAGAATCATGGTGATAAATGCATTAGTTTTTCAGATACTTGAGCTTTTGCATGAAATTTTCCATTAAATTGGGGGGTACTTCAGAGCCTTATAGCTGGGTGAATATGGGTAACAGAGACCTGATTTCGGGTTTTCTAGGAGATTTTTCATGGACCTCACCGGATGTCAAGTATGAAGATTCTAGGTCCAGCGGTTATGATTTGTGCCCTGTCAACGGACAGACAGCCGGCAGGCAGGATGACCAGACGGACGACGGACAAAGAGTGACTAACAGTCATCAGTTACTAAAAACCGACAATGATGTCAGCTGAATTGATGAATGAAAATCCCCCTCTCGCAACTGCAGGTGATATTGACTGGTCTCCCATCTCACAATTGCACTGGAACTTCAACCCAGGATCATCAGTCAACTCTGCTGCTGAAGGTATCAAACTCTTGTTAGGAACTCTGTCTTAAAACTTTAACTTGGCTGCTGTTTTCTCAGTGCTCTGCTTGAGAAGATCAAGGACTTACTGTATCTTTAAACCAAAAGGACACTGTAAATCAGTATATATTGCTTTAAGAGTGACTTAATTTGCCAAAATGACTGTTTTTGCTAAACAAAATAAAAATGTGCTGTGATATCTCAACCCAAGATCATCATTGTTCCTGACCAGCCACACCCAAAAAAATCAATATCAGGACATGCCAACACTGAGTCTATGTCAACAAACATTTTATGCCCTGTGTTATGCGACAACCAGTTTCTCACAATATTCCTGAAACTGGCTCTGTTGCTATCATCTGCATCACCTTCAATACCATGACTCCAGGAGGAAAAAGACATCAGCCAAGTCAGCAGAGAAGACAACAGAAGACCCAAAGATGACAAGATTTCCTGAGTAAACGAAAACCAAACCAGAGACTTAGCAGTTCACATGCCCAATGTAAATTTGTGGCATATTTCAGAATATTTGCATGTGTATGTTGTAAAACAAAAAAATGTATGTTGTACTCTATAACTTACTCTTATTGATGTGTCATAGTTGTCAAATGATATAAATTTATAGTCTCTATCTTATTGATGAAAATTATTGATGATATATATATGCTAATTTCATACATAATCCCAATACCAGTAAGTCTTAATCATCTCTATTCAGAACTGAATTTATCCAAGGATATTACATGGTATATATACAATTACATATTATACTGGCACACTGTACTCCACTGGCATGAACACAATGGTCTCTGGTAAATGTATGTTTTTATGAAATTCATGTAAAATTCAAAATAGTCATAATCAACAACCAGTACTCTGTAAAAAAACATAGGAGTGATAATATTTATATACAATTATGTCAACAGATACTGGAAATATTCCGAATGAAGGAAACATTTTGCTTTTGTCATTTTTCAATCAATATTTATATATGGATTCACTTATACTGAAACTGAACAGTATCAAAATCCAACATGAAAGAAAGATTGGCCTATCTGCATTAAATATTTATACTTCCAATGTCTAGTGCAGCCCTTGATGTAGCAAACAGATTTAATACAAAGTATGGTATAGTTATATGAGGCCACAGGAGAACTGATATTTCAGTCACCCCTGGATTTACAAAATGGCATAGACCAAAAACTCTTAAACCCATTTTACACACAAATATTGATTTCAAAAATGTTTTGAGCAAGATATATTAATCTACTAGTAATATCAACACATGCCTTCACATCAGCATAAGCTTATTAACCTTACATTTGTCATAACTGTTGAGCAATATTGGTAAATTTGGGGAGAAAAAATGGAGACACATGCTTGAAAACAGATCACCCTTTTTGTAATTATTATGTAACAGTTTGTTTATTTCTGGTGTTCTTGTTATATTAGGGCACTGAGCTGGAGTCCCTTCTGATATTATTATGTTGACCAAGGACATATGTTGGATTTAATTTTCTCTCTAGAGACTTCAGTTACTCCTACATGCAGGTTTTAATCTCTAAAGACTGTACCCGTTTTTATTCCTGTATAGGTTTCTATCAGTGATGTAGGAATTGAGTCTGGAATTGGACTGGAGTCTGGACTATGACTTGAGTCCACTGTTTTAAGGACTCAGGCTTGGACCCGAGTGTCCTTGACTAGGACTTGTACTAGGACTCAGAGGTAAGGACTTGAGAAATCAGGCTGAGTCCATCTAGAGTCCAATAGAAAACAACTCTGTCACATATCATAAGAACTTATGTACATGTGCAAACTACAGAATATTTCAAAATAACAAACTATATATACCAAGCTTTGCTCAGCATTGGGAGCTATAAATGTGATTAACCATTCCAGTAAAAGCATGTGTGAACTAACAGAAAAATGTACATGATAATCAGAAATTATTTAATTACTTCTTTATATATTTGTATTGGACTTGGACTCTGTTTGCAAATGACTAAGACTCAAAGAAAGTGGAATTGGTATCGAACCTCAAGTGGCCTGGACCCGGACTTGGACTCTGATGGTATGGACTCAACAACATCACTGGTTTCTATGAAGAGTATTCTATTAGTTACTTGTGTAGTACAATAATTTTTTGTATGGCTTAAGAATTAGCTCTCTACAGTGTTCCTCAAGTTGCTCCTATACAGGTGTTTGTTCTCTGGTGTGCTCAGCTAAATACTCATATAAAATCCCTTCTGTTAACCGATAGGCAGATAAAGACAGCTGCAGAACAAAATCTGCACAATTTTAAAGAAACTTTTGTAATTTTCTACAGCAACAAACTATTTATTGCCCTGAGCCTAAAAATATAACCTATGTGTTATGGTTATTTCTTTACTTCCACTGATATAAACCTCACATGAAAATACTTATAAATCTTTTATAACTCATGTAAAATATCACTGACTGGCCTATTTCATGTCTGATAAATTTATCCTTGTAAATCTAATGCTTGCTAGAACTTACATAAGCTTACATATTTAATGTTTTATAAAACTTTTTTAAGTCCATGATAATTGTATCTCTGGCACATTTTATTTCTGGTAATTTCCTACACTTGTCAAGTCTAATAAAACACGCCTACATTTCTTGCCTAATAAAACTGTTCACTTTCTGACTGATAAAATAGCTGGACATTCAACGTTCTATAAAACCTTATACATATTTAATGTCTAATCAATGTTTCATGCTTAGAAAAATCTGGTACCTTTCACAGATAAAAAGACTAAGCATATATAATTTATATTTAGTTTATTTTCCCTGTCTCTCCCTCTCTTTCTCTCTTTCTGTATTTGTAAAGATATATATTTTTATATATGTGTATATATATATATATATATATATATATATATATATATACATATAATTTCAACATAATATTCTTGTAAATCTCAATATTTCCTGTATTATGTAATGATCAATTTATTTTCAATTATAGTGATGAGCTGGCCTATTTCTAGACAATATACACTTTCTCGACAACAGACCAACATAAGGGGAAAAGAATCTTTATCATATAGTATCTTGTCCAGAAATCTGGTCGCAAAATACAAGGAAACAATTACTGTCCATACAGCAGGATTGATCAGTGTGCTCTCTGATTGCTTTTAACAGGCACGTAACTCGTGATGTGATTGTTATTGTTTTGTATCTATGACAACAGCCGCAGGAAAAATCCATGGTACCAAGTGTGAGCCAGCCATGTTGACAGACCACCTGAGTCTCTGCGGCCAAAGAGAAAGTCAATAAAAACAGTCCTGTTCTATGGGTTCCCCTGCTCAAGGTTCGATCTGTGCAACTGAGCTTAAAGACTTGCACCTGACTGAAACAAGAGCAAATAAATACAGACAGTTCACAGACTAACGAGTGGCCTCATGAGTAATGTAAGAAGTTGGGATACTTGACCGGTCAGCGGGTGGTCAGTTTGAGTATATCATGTTCAATAGAATCAATAAATACTCAGGCACTGCCAATAACTTTTCTATTAGGTACTGTGAAGCAGGGTTTGGAATGTCTTTGGTCAGGTGGGAGCTGCAGGAATGACAGATTTGAGACAAATCACTGAAACTACATTTGTTTTAGAAAAAATATTTTTCTTTTATCTGTCACACTGTATCCTTACTTTATTTATATCTAATATGATATACTATACCAATGTCTTGCTCAGTTTGCAAATTATCTTTGTCCAATTCCGAATGCTTCCTCATGAGTAGTTTTTAATTAGGTTAATGGAAATATTTAATACTGATTCTTTAGAATTTTTCAAACTATAGACAAAGGAGAAAGTTCAAGATATCAATTCTCAAGTGGTTTTGATCTTTTCTTCTTATATACATACAATTTAGAGAGAAATGGTGGAAATAAATTATAATTTTACAAGGCCACTGGTTTGCAAATGAAAGCTTATATATATATTGTTGTATAAATGTTTTTCTTGCCTTTGATTATCTTTCAATAGGATAAGACTAATGCTCAAAATCAAAATGCATATAAAAACAAATAAAACACACAAAAAAAAAGAAATATTCATATTCAACTTTGTTTCATTTAAAATTTTCAGAAAGACACTGTGTCAAAGTTAAAGAGACCTGAAGAAAACTGACACACCCAAGATTTGACACAAGCAGGCGTTACTTGCTGATAATGAAGAAGATTTGACCAGATCCTACAGCTTATTACAGTCTGTTTTACCAGGGGTTCCATTCAGTTTTTTTAAATATTTTCAGGACATCCACCAGGCTACTGAAGATTTAAAGTAAATTTATAGGATCACTTAAGGACTAAATATAAGAGTTCATATGAATTTTAGTCAGAAACAATAGAAAAATATATGAGTTTACACTGCACAGTGATGTCTTTCTTGGTTACTTACCATGACTGTAAGTTCTTACAGTAGCATCTAAATGTCTGTTTAGATAGCTGCACGTGTATGACTGCAACGATTGGCACAATTTTACGAAAAAGATAAACGTTTTCAATGAGAGCAGGTCTGTATAACAATAACTATTCAATATTCACAGTTATATTGTAAATATGATCAAGCACTGAAAAAATTGAGGATAATACATGAGTTTAATGCCTAAATGCAGGAAAATATAGGAAGTTATAGAGGACAACTTTTCATAGGAGTATACAGGAAATATAGGAGTTGTCAGACCCCTGTATTTTTGTACAAAGTTGGTTCATCAGTGAATGAATTTTTTGCAGCATGATGGTGAAATGGATACAGTATAGGACTTGTGACTGGAAGGATGTTGTTTCAAGTCCCATTCAGAGCCCCTTCCACACTTAATTTGTGTACACATTCATACGGTTATCTGGCAACAGCAACTGCAACAATGAGGACAACGTGTTTTGGGTGTACACATTAATCTGGCAAAATATATAATAGGAGTCCAAATCGCACATGTTTTGTTCACCACTATGTTACTCCAGGGTGACTATATCCTTCTCAATATTGCCTTTGACTTAAATGACTGTGCCAACATGATGAAGAACCAAAGGGTAATACTGGGTTGCATTTATTAGTCAAAGACAAAGACAGACACTAAGAATAGGAATTTATTCATACACCACATGAAAATTAATAGTGATTAAGATTATATTATCAAGTTTCTGGGCAACAGTTCTCTATCTTACTATTTTCACCCTTTAAGCCAACATTTTGCCTTTTCAAGACACCAAAATGGCAAAGAATGCCGATGCACATCAGTGGTGAAGTCATTTTACGGCAGTGGCCTAATACGATTATGTCCAGCAACGGCAAAAATCGTTCACAGACCATTTAGAAAAATAGCCAGATAATCATACTGCATTGTCATTGTCATGCCGTGTGCATGTGTACACTCTAATGAAATTTCAAATGACTAATTTTTTGCCATTTGCTGCATTATCATTGCAGGATTGTTGTTGCCATAAAACAGATGAATGTGTACACATCTTTAGACTCACAGCCAACCCCTATATGACTAGTCTGCACCATCTCCACCCAGGAGTTAATGGGTGCTGGTCATGGGTGGCAGGCAAATATAGCAGGAATAACCATGTAGCACCTTTTATAGCAACATGATTTGTGTTAAATGGTGAGTGCCACTGAAGGAGTCGTGATAAGCTGCAAGAATGATAATGTCTTAAGGAACAGGAAGGTGATGTTGGAAGAGAGGACATTAATATAGTCTAGGATATCAAACTATAAATACGCCCTTTTTTCAATAGCAATCTGTCCTGTTGAGAGAAGTGACAAGGTCAGGGACATCTCGTGACAGACGTCTCACTGTCTGTATATTCTTGGTACGGTAAATATTATAAATAATATATCATAAGCTACAAGACTTCATCTGCACTGTCACTGCATGTAGAGGCATCATATGAAATTTATCTTGTTTTAATCAAATATTTTATCCTTTGTCACTGGAATGCTCAAATTATCAGTAATTGCAACTTACAGAATAGATTGGCAATTGCACCCCTAAATGGAACAGACTATAATGTTACAAAATCAGGATACTTAACTGTATGTTATATGACATAACAAGGCAAGCTGTATACACAAATGGATATATTTGTCTGACCTAAACCCTTCTGAAAAAGAATCAGTTACATAGGCCCTATCCTGCCAGGGTACAAGCAAAAACACAGTGACAGTGATAGGTGTGGCCTCGGAGCAGCAGGTATGCTCCATTATGAAAACGCAACCTTCAAACAGACCTACATACTTATGGTGTGATTAAACAAATAAAAAAAAGGATGAAAATACTATCAGTGTGTCAGCAAGTCAACAAGTGTGTTTAATAAAGCTGAAAAAGTGTTGACTCGGCTTGGAGTGACGGAATTATCCTTTTAGTTGAAAACTAATAATTTACAGAACTGATGACATTTGATAAATTTAACCTCCGCCCAGAAGTGTTATGTTATCACCTATTTTTGTTAGTCTGACTATTTAAAGGATTATTTAAGTGATACACTGGTGTCTAAGATTCTATGCATAGTGCTATTCAAGGATTTGTACAAGGTATTCAAGAATGTATCTTTTGCTTGATGCCTCCTGCCATTATTAGGGCCAATGAAAATTTTGTTTTATAAATTTCATTAGGTATTTATTTTACTTTTATTTATTTTCATTTTATATATATATATATATATATATATATATATATATATATATATATATATATATATAATGTATATATATATATATATATATATATATATATATATATATATATATATATATTATGTATATATATCATATATATTTATATATATAATTGCACTACAGTAACAGAGGATAATACTTTAGAAAAATCTGAGATGCAAGCTCAACAATGATGTTTAATACACTGTACAGTGAATTGCCAACAACATTCATTAATAACATAGTTAACAGTGAAACACAAGCAATAATCACTAGTAATGAATTTAACTGTTAATCATGGCAGCAAATTTCTCCCTTTCACAATATATCAATCATGTGACCACCTGTCGACCCAACATAACAGAGTCACCATGGAGTCTATATAAATAAATGGAAAACCTCACATAAAGAGGCCAACTATGTTGTGTAGGTATACTGACTGAAATAAAACCTTTCTGGACAAGTAGGTTTGTGTACACACAGCTTATTCAAAGCTGGTCACACTCGACTTCTTGACTGGTCACTCAACATACTGACCAACTTGAACTAATAACAAGGTTGTCAGGGGTGACTGACTTACTATTCTCTACTCAATGAATGATGGTTACATGACTTTAGTTATAAAAACTTTAACACATAATAAAATATTAAATTAGTGATGCAGGGGTTGAAATTATGTTCAGGCTGCAGGTCCAACTTTGCTATTTGCGTTATTATGCCATTCATTTGAAATTTACATAACCGGTCCTGTAGAAAATTAAATCTGATCAGGTTAATATCTTGAGTTGACAAGAAAGAATTTTGGTCTATTAAAACTGAATATACAACCTGTTTTAAACAGGGTGTTATATCCAAATAATTGAAAAAACCAACAAATTTGAAAATCACATGAAATATAATGACTATAACTTCATGTCAAGATGGTATCAAACTGTGTATGTTTACCATAAAGACATCCCTTATGGTAGTAAACTATATAAAAATTTAAAAAATTCCCCACCCCACCTCCCAACTTCCCTCAACCCCAGACAGAGGGACCTGTGATGCTTGTTAATTTTATTCCTGGGTGGTGCACCACTGAGCAAATTGACTTCATGTGTGACTCCAGTGCATTCAAGCTGGCTGGTGCCAATATATAATAACCAGTCCATGCATGATATGTGTAGGATATGACTTGTCACATCGTGTGGGCAGGGATTCATGTATTTTGTTGAGAACTTGCTGCTGGTCAGTATGTATCAAAATATATTTCTTTAAGCTTTTTTTTTTTACATTAGGAGGAAACCATCCCGACCAGTTTACAGAACATACAGAACTTCCACCTATAGACACAAGACTGCTGTGATGTATGAATACAGGATGTGGTCTTATTATTTACACAGACATAAAGCTCAATTCTAGCAAAGTAATATTGATACTTGTAACACAATCTAGAACCTAAAATGTTCCTAGGCTGATTTTAAAACTGAAATGATTCATGGCTCAACAGACTAGATCTCCCATAAATAATAAATTACAGTTTTAACCATGTCATTACCTGTACAGGTACGGGTATTCATTGGCTAGGTTCAATGTAAAAAGTATTAATAATGGATCCCTAAACGGCAGGAAATCCATACTGTGAATAGAACATGGCAATCTGTTCTATTTATTTTGCACTAAAAAGTACATATTGCTTTGTACATAGTGGTATGTAATACTTATGAAACCTGACATTTATAGGTCACACATAAACCTTACCGTCATTCAATATCTGATGCCCCAGCTGTGTATATATCCTAGTCATTTTGCTATATAAAGCATAATCATATAAAGTTGCTGCATACCAACACTGATCAGTCTGCATTCTGACAATACAAAATGCAGGTATTCAAATACACATCACAAATACAGCTATAAATAAAAACTTAACAGGGCATGCAGTTTGTGTATCTCTGTTACACATAAAATGCACCCTTACATAGGTAAATACACTGCATTATACAAAAACTGATTCCTGAAATATGTTATAACAGGAGAATATAATACATGGTTAATACACACCTTAAATATATGAGAAAAAGTCATTCTCTGAGTCCTAAATCAGCCCACATGAATTAAATGTTTTTAAGTGAGTAGCAGCAAAACATAATTAAAGATTGTAAGTGTAATTAATATTTTAAATGAGATGACCATTGCCAGGATAAACTGCTAACCATTTCTGTGCCAACTTAGGTTTGCATATACAGTAAATTCTCATCTAACCAAAGCCTCTTTTTAACAACCACCTCTGTTTAACGACCACTTCTGTTTAACAACCACCTTTGTTTAATTAATGACCACTTGTTCATGGTCCCAATTCTTTTTATTTCTTTAGATAAGACCTCACTTAGACTACCACCTCGAAAATGCAACCATTTTATCGAGGTCCCATTAGTCATTGTAATTTCAGGATTTTTCTGTATTTATATGTAAGACAAAACTTAAAAACTTATTTCAGTCAGGAATGTCACAGTTCTTTTTTATGATCTGCATTTCTATTTTCCTTGTAGCAGGGAATATTCTGGGTAGGAATAGCATTAAGTTGATTAAACAAATCTGTACACAAATGACATTTCTGGCACATGTATTTTAGGCCAGCTGGGGTGTATATACTGAGTTAAAAATTTGTTTTTCTGACATTCAGATTCTGCTTAAAGCTTTTTTTCGTCTCCCCAATCTACTCTTCAACAACTGTCAGGTCCAAAAACCATCCTGGGAATGGAAACTCTCCCTTTAAAAAAACATCATGTAAACTGATAATGCATTGAAAACTATAAATAAGAATATCTGCCTGAAACAAGATATAGGCAGCAGAAAGAATAAAATTCAGAAAAAAAATTACTTATTACATATCTGAGGCTCTTGGTGGATCCAGCAGCAGTGGTAACTATAAAATCAAATACATATTGAAAAAAAAAATTCAAATATATGCAAATATAACTGACCTTTGGCCTCTTCCATTCAATGTCAGGATCTACTTTGCTGAAGAAGAGTGACTTATTGTTTGGAGGGAACTCTGGATCTCTAAATAGTTCTCCTCTCTTCAGACAATCTTTTTTGATGGATGAGTATTTCTGTCCCTTGAAAGGTACCGTGCTGAACATTTTCTTATTTGAGCCTGCAAAATCAACAATAGTTAACTGTGAAAACATCTAAGTGGAACTCACCTTTCAGTAACAGACACTGAGAGGATTTTGGTTTATAAAAGAGAGCAGCCCAAATTGGAGAGATAAAGTACCTCCAAATGCACATTTCAGAAGATTATACTAAGGTTTATAACAGCTTTGTGTCCACAACAGGGAGGCCTCTTAGGCAGAGTTTCCTTAGGTTTTATGAAAATAACACTAAGAACTAATGAACTGTATTTTCATTTGTCCCAAAGCAACTTATTCCTTACTTAACAACAGCAAAAACTGTTAAAAGCTACAAATCAAAGACTACAACATTCTGAAGTAAATTTATTAAGCTTGCTATATTGCAGAAAAAAATTATTATAAATTTATGTATAGAGATTTTTACAGAAAAAAATACATTAAAAAAATTTAAATAGACTAATTGTTGATTGAATACACATGATTTAACACTCACAAAAAATATACCTACGCTCAGTAAAAGTTATGGAAGACAATCTCCTGGATTAAATTTTTAATTTTCTGAACGATAGAACTGTTATGTATCAAAATCAGAGACAAAAATTAAAAGGGTCTAAACAAACCTCAAACACATCTGATAATATACAACACAACACAATTTTACCTGGTAATTAAAATGAACAAAATTTTACATAAATGTCAAGCTTATTACTCTGACACAAGCATGGCACTGAACTTTACTCTGACACAAGAAGGTCCTCAGTTTAAATGTATTTCATATAAATTACATCATAAGATAAGATAAGATAAGATAAGGTAACATTTATAAGCCTTCAGTTCCAGGAATTTGTTGTTGACTTGCAATTCATTACATAAAAATAATTAAGTAAATAGATTCATAAAAATAATACATAAAAATAACACATAACATATTGACTATGCATGTAAAAATAAGCATGTAAAAATGATAAAACAGATAATTCTGCAGGTAAAACACATAATTCAAAACATTAAATATCTAGAGGGTTGCGAGTTAAAAAGTTTAATACTGTATGGCACTGTATTGTCCTCATGGGCTTTGATGTTTGAACTCTGCTGTGAAGACAATAAAGAATCAATGTGTATTGTATAAGCAGACTTCATGGATCATCACCAGTGCTGCACTAGACAGGATGACCAGGTGAGAACATTAATAATCAATAAGGCTCTGGCCATAATTGCCTCTTTATGCTTCCCAGCACTGCTAATCCTGATCATTACAAGAGTATTAACCCTTTGTGTTCAATAAATAATTAACCCTTTGGGGGCACATGAGTGTAATCCTAGTTCATTCATCTGTGGTGCTATTTTAATCAAAAGGATTCATCCTCAATATGCCTGTTCTTTTTCAAACATTAATTACACTTTATGCACTGAATTTATAAATCAGTAGACATATGTGATGTCATCTTAGTTAAGGCCCATTCCTGTCACATCACATAAAATAAGGTGTTCTAGTGGTATAACTAATGATAATATTAATAATACATTATAATAATACTTGATTTGTTAAATGTGTATATATCGACGTGGAGACGGACAGCTATACCAAAATATCATATTTTAAAACAGATTTATGTGTATACAAGATGCCACTGTTCAAATTGATTTAAGGAAAGAATGGAGAATTTTTCACAAAATTAATTTTTGTTTGTATACCAGGGCTGACATAACTCACTGATGCACTGATACATTGCGAAACAAACTCAAATATCTCATCAGTATCATCAGGTATCCTTATATTGATATGTTGACAATAACTAATCAGCTGATGGATAGCAAAATCTACATTATGCCCTGGCACCATGTAATATATATAATGTGGAACATCATTGGTCAGATTTAAGTTAAACAGCATCTGATTGGCTAATCATATGTAAATCAATTTTATTCATGGCTTGGAAAAAATGTCATGACTGTAAGCTTATTTACATTTTTATGTACCACAGGATGTTTAGCTTGAAATGTAAATTATAACATATCATATTTGTATTTTATTGAGCATGGTATTGTGACCTAAGTATCGTGACACATATCATATCTTGTGTTAATGTATCCCTACAGTCCTACTGTGTATCCCTTTATACCCGACCATACACCAATTCTACACAGATCAGGATAACTGACCAGTCACCTAACTTTGTTTGATGTATTATTAAATTTATCTCTAATATGCATGGCTAGAGGTTCTGGTATGTACTGATTTAGGATTATACATATTCTGATTTAATCAGGACATTGATATGTACTGAGAAAAGGCCTACCCTTCTTAAGATCATTCCAGTGTTTGTCATACACCTGTTGTGAAGTTGATACTTTTGCCATGGTTACTGAATATGATACTATTACATTTAATTCAAATTTTGCACAAATGGAAATCCTGTGTTCTGCAATGCTGGCATTCCTCACAGTCAGATACCCATGCAGGGGGGTTGCCAAGAAACTCCAAACACTGTGTTAATCCATCAATGAGACACTTTGGTGTAGCCCTAGTCAATTATTACACATGATCTGAATAGCTAATGGTACATGGCTATGATCTCTTGAGTACTTATCTCGAGCTAAGGAGGCATTGGGGTCATCATTAAGCTGACACTTACATGTTAATCTTCAACCATGACAAGCACACAGTATACGCATGTACAAGGGCTTATAAAGCTGCTCTGTGCACATTTGTCATATATGGTTTAATCATTTTATATTAAACACAGTTATGTTTACACCCCTGAGTGCTAACATGACATTTGTACCTGGTGGTTAAGGTACAACATTTATGTACACACGATACTTCTACATAGTTACTAGTCTAACTGTGTACGTCAGACTGGTCAGGAAATTATAGCTTTTAAACATAAGTGTAAGTATATATTTTCTTTATATTTATAATATCTTCATTCAAGTGTGCATGACTATTTAATGTCATGCTGCATAAACACAGAGTATACAGTGAGTGTTTTATATATACCGTTCACAAAGTTTGTTGCAGACTTTAATGGATGTGACATGTTATCTGTAGTGGCTTTACTTCACTCAGAATAGATACACTGATTTCACCAATACTTGTCAGTTAAGATTAAGCAGGCAATAGTTCAGCTTTTATGGTCTGGAGATTGAGCACAGGACTCAAAGCCAGGAGATAGCGAGTTCAAAACTCAACCGAGGGCTGATAGGACTTTTCATAGTCAGCCTACACCAAGGGTGAGTGATCTGCAGGCTTAATGGGAAGGCCGTGTCCATGGGCTTTGTATCACTCACAAATAAGAGTGACTTTGGAGGTGTGATTCATTGATCATATTATAACCCAGCAATCCGTATGATTACCAACTATGGACCCTCCAGGTGTGGTGGACACCAGGCCTGTACAGTGCCAGGATAAAGCACAAATAAGAGTGACTTTGGAGGTGTGATCCATTGATCACATAATAACCCAGCAATCCATATGATTACCAACTATGGACCCTCCAGGTGTGGTGGACACCGGGCCTGTACAGTCCAAAAACAAAACAGAAATCTGCAGATGTACATAGAGATTGTTCAAACTATAAAATGGAAGAGCAATGTGGTTGCCCTAGCAAACAGGATAATTAAGAGAACAAAAATAGTGAATGGATTTTCACTAAACCCGGTGAGATGATACACTCACACACTGGTTATATTCTGCAACTGTCCTGTAACTCCTTCTATAAAACCACTGCTTGTTATGGCATGGTTTGCTGGGTTTTGCCACCAGACAGTTAGCACTGGGCTGAGTATTCATGTCTTAGTTCCCAGGTTTTATTTTGAAGCAATAATTTTTTTTAGCAAATGAGCCTGTTCCACTCAACAGATTCAGCTGTTTTCAGTACAACCGTAGGGGAGTGATGCGTATGGTATATAAATAACCCTATCACCTCATATATGGAACCTGCGGATCCAATATACATGTGTATTATTGTTGTTTGCAATATTCCTTTATAGTGTGCTGCCATGGTTATGATGAAAAAGTACTCAAGTCTGAGTCAGGTAATAGATTTTGAGTTCTTAAATCCAACTTGAAAATTTTTCAACCCAGTCAGCACTCAAGGAGTATGTATTTTTACCCTCCAATATGTGAAGGATACTATTTTCAGTCAATTCTGAATGTGTGTGTGTTTCTGTGTGGCTCCATGGATTTGATTAATATTTGACTTTGTCAAAAGTGTTAAAATTTATATCCACGTGATTAATTTTGGTGTAAATCCCATTGTAATTGACCCAAGATGAGTGTTTTATTGGGCTTGGCAGCACTGTTTCATACAAGGACTCATAACATGTGATCATACAAGCATCTGTGGAGCGTGAATCATGATGTCACAGGGAACAAGGACTTCACTTCATCCAACGTTTCCTAGAAAGGTGGCACCAACTGAATGTTCAGCATGGTTATGAATGTTAATATATTTATAATCTAGGAGAGCAATATCATAATGCCCAGGGATGTTTTTCAAGAGTAGACACATTTCCACTGAAAAAAAAAAAAAAATCCAAGAACAAAATCTGGTTTACCCTTTTACATTTCATGTACCATTTCATGTCAAGATATTTTATTTCAACACCATCTTAAATGCAGGGTTTGTGTCCCACTATTGGAAGCTTTATTTTAATCTTTTATTTTGTTACATTATCAAATCTTACTTTTTCAGTGACGTTTGTTATTTATTATATCATAACACTTAACAGACCATAGCTGGATCTAGATCTGTTGGTTTAATTCATATACCCTACTGTGAAATCCAGACTAATATTTAATCAGCAGCTAAATAATCTGTAATTTCACTGTTAATGTTAGTCAATCATTCAATGTAAGCAGATTACCCAGCACTCCTGTGTTCAATCAAGTGTATGGCAACATAGTCCTACATATATGGCTGTAAAGATGCAATTGGCAATATAAATTGGAACACATTCAACATTTGGGCCTTCATTAGGTGTAAATAATTTGAATATACACTTAATCTGAATAACTGTTGTATTTAAACAAGTCACAGTTTAGCCATAAGCATTTAGATACAAAAATTTCCGTTTAGATGTTACTTCATTAACCTTTTAACATACAGGTGTACGATCAGTATGCAGTACTTGTACAGATTATAGTATACACTTTCAGGTGCATAAGATAATCTGCAGAAGACTGCACCAATAAATTCATGTAAATAATATATAATAATTTAAATTACGATTATTGATTATTAATTTAAAACACTATAACATTTATTATTATTTTTTTTAATTATAGTATTAATTATTAATTTGTGTAATCTTATAAATAAACTATCATTAAATTAATTACTTATATACATATATAGTTTTTATAATTATATAGTATATAATATTTTTATTCAAGAACATATATATAACTGTCTCTTGATGCACACCATAAAAGAGACAAACCACAAATTAAGCTTTAATTCAAAATTTCGAACCCATCACGTTTGAAGAAGAACTATACATTTAATGAATACAGATATAAAATAGTGCCTTCAATCGGCTTCATGACGTCTGCATATTTGATAAACAGGACAAAGTCGGTTTCCTGGGCCAAATTGTTAATTGAGGAGCAAAAAAAAATAACATTAATTATTCTTGTGAAGGCTTCAGTATATAAATTAATCAGAAGACATAAAATCTCGTTTGAAAAGGAATTTGATTACCGTGTTACGCTGGCAGAGAGAACTTGACTTTGGATGTTTCTGTCAGAGGGGGCAGCAAAACATCGTCTGTGGTCAGATCACTATTTGTCAGTTTGCTTCCATTTACCCGTCGCGAGGGAAGCCGCACATGCAAACATGCAGAGCTGAGCCCCGGAGTTTCGTAGATCAATATTTATCGGTATTGGACTAAAAATATCCTAGTTTCTAGTAATCAAAATATCAAAATTAAAACCTGATTAATCAGATCTTACATTCATTGTTAATTCACTTTAGGGAACATAATTTTATCCAGGTAAAATAAACAAGAAATTTCACTATCACTGTAGTGTCCCCAGTAGTCATCAGGTGTCGCCACCGGACGACAATGCGCATTGCATTGCCCCATGACTGCGAGGGCTCAAAACTTCCAAATCAAGCATATCTGGGCAAGGTATCTCAAGAAACATGAAATAAGTTATTTTAATTTTGTTAACGTTATATTGTTGGCATATCTTTAGCCAAATCTAAAAATAATCATTCAATAATACACAGGTGCACTGTTTATAGTATTACAACAGCTCACTATATATATCAGCTACCACAGCTGATGATTATTTTTTTATTTCTATTTATCTTACATACTCTCCCAAAAAGGCCTTATATATGTTGTTAATATTTAGGATTTTATATATGTATATATATATTATCAGCTCACTTCCCTCAGATTAGAGCTAAATAACTCTAATTTGGCGTTTAGGTACCCAAAAGCAAGATCTCCAAACAACTTGATTGAAAGTAGGCCACAGACTGAAACTTGCATCTGTTCTTCTTCACTAGGTGAGGTATTAGTTGTCTCCACCTAATGTAACTGATGCAGTTTTGTTAAGAATTAAGACCCCAAATTTATATATTGATAAATATAAGTATTTATTAGTAATATATGAAAAGAAATTTTCAGGCCAAATATTTTCAAAACTGTTTCAGTATTAGTGCAATGGTACACAAGGTTACGGAGGGATCACAGAAGCCGCTGATTCCAGATGAGAGAATTGTTTATCAATCTTTACAAGAGTTCCTTTACCAATGGGGTGTACACAATTATCTAAATTATCACTTTAGCAGCAAACTCTTTACTTCAGCTAAACTGACACAGCACCAAATGCAAAACAAAGAACTAAAGAATTGCAGTAATATAGAGAAATGGAGTCGCCAGAGCAGAAAAAAAGAATGTATTATGGAAATCCCTATTCCCAACATTTTATACACATTGTGGCTTCAAAACATAATGATAAGAGTATTTTATTTTGAATAGTTGTGCTCCAATTCTATAAGCTGTAGAGCTTCTTAAAGCTGCTTGAAAATTATTTTAATATCATTAGGTAATATGACTTAGATTTTACCTTTGTTTAATTTGGATTCACCATTCATTCTATACAGTCACACTGAAGTAAGAAAATTAATGTAACAAATGATACTTTAAGATATGAAAGGAATTTATTACAAGTCTAAAATGAACAACAACAAAAGAAACATTCAAAATACAGAATGCTACATATCTGGCAATGTCAAAGTCACATTTCAATTTCCAGTGAAATGCCAAAGTCTTAAAGAGTAAATACAATTCAAACAAGAATTTTGTTTAAATCAATAACAAATACCAAAGTTAAGAACAACTTCATATGTAAATCTGATTTTTCATTTTTTTTTCTCCAGTGATACTTCAGCTGTACATATCAATGGGAAACTGCTGCCAAATTATTTGTAATCAGCTAAGGCTTACATTTTACGTCACATTCAGGCACATTGACTAAGGCAAGCTGTAATGTTCAAAGGAGAAGACCAGTCAGTACACAAACCACACTTACAATTTACATCTTGTACACTATATCACACTGATCATGAAAGACGCACCTAAAGGCCCAAATCTCTAAAAAGCTTTGGTGTGTTACAGAAGTTTATCCTGGGCGTCAGGACCCCCCAAAGGACCCCTCGCCTTATCATCTGCTGCAACCTTTTTTTTAGGGTTTAAGACAAAATTTTGCGACCTGGACCCCCTTTTTCCCAGACCTGGACACCTTTTTTTTTTAGGTTTTTCATGAGTCCTCCTGGGTTGGACCCCCCCCCCCCCCCCTTTCCTAAATCCTGGATCCATCCCTGTGTTTTATTTCTGAAAACTGGGCGTGCAATGCTTATTACACTTCAGTAATGACCTAAACTTAAATTACTGTTTTCTGAATACTTACTGGTAATTCAAATTTACTTAATAAACTGTATATTTATCAATAATTAAATTTTCATTATTAATTCATTGGGCTTGACCATGCTGATGTAAGATAAATTAATTTCTAAAAGTAATTAAGTTAATGGGCCACAAATATAATTTCAAAATGAGCTTCCAATATTCAGTATCAAGTGTCTGTTAATTAAAACTTTTTGGAGCAAGGACAGCTTGGGGACTTATAAGATATGTTATTAGTCAATAATACATTTATTCCACAACATGGCTGACCATTGCTGTGGAGTAGGTATTTTTTTCTTTCCTGGATGAGACACCTTTCAGTATGTGTTCTGTACACTCAGTGGATTTCAGGTGCACTCAAATTTGGCAAATCAAGGTTTCCTTTGCCATACGTGTGAAAATAATTCCAATGTAAAATTTCCTATACTGCAGTACACACATTATTAACTTTGTAAACATGTTGATAACCTATATACTTTTCCTTTTTTTTTTACTATAAACCACTCTTTGCATGTGAAATATAAGATATGTGAACACATATAACAGTAATAATAGTAAGAGAGACAACTTTTGAAGCTTGTGATAACATCAGACACTTGCCTTACTTTTGCTATACCTGAAAGAATTTATACATGATGTGAACATTTAACATTGAGGGTGCTGAAGTTTTGATAAATGTGCTTATATTAATTAAAACATGCATATACTATATATTCTAAATCTACTGTAATGGACACTTGGACTATCAAAAACTCATATGTATTCCCTTCACATACCACTGGATTTCTTCTCCCCAAAGTATTAATATACCTCAAAGGCATTTTCTGAACATTTTATGATTATAATAATGTCCATTGTTTTTATTTCATTTTCACAATTACAATTAATGGATAATCTTACAACTTCTCCTTAAATAATATGAAGCTATATCATGTCAAACTTCACACTGCAGTGCTGACATCTGCCAGTACCCTGAATAACTATTGCTAAAAGATGTTGGTGCACTAACTTTTCACACTCAAAAAGCAACAGTCCCCCTACCATCCTTTGCTAAACTCTTACACGCCTGTATAAACTCTTCCTGTCTGCTGTGGGCCAGGTGTGAATACCAGGTAGTAGGCCATCAGATTTTAATAATTCAACCAATCATAATACACATGTCTAATGTGCATCTCTGTTGATTTGAATGATGCATTACCAGTATACTGTATAACCAATTAGATTCTGAGCATCTAAGTGGCTTAACCAAGTAACATGAAAACCCCTGTTATCCAGATCTAGCACAGTGCCTCTTTAAACAACAGACAAATGACTATTTACACCACACTTTAAGTGCAGAATGTATAATATTCTGTGCATAAGATACACAAACATACATACATTGTACTTTGTGGAATCTTACAAATCCATCACCTAACAGATCAGACTCTTGAATTACAAGATTAGTTATCTTAAAAATTTATTAATTGGAAACTTGTTTTCAATATGAAACATCATAAGTATCCTTGTTACCATGTACAAATGTCTGATTGGTCCTCTTGCCTAATTAAATATTCATGATATAGATAGTTTGGGCACTCACTGAATTAAGGCATGTAAATTAATGTTATGAAGAAGCTCCCATGTAGCACATCTATTACAATATTTAACTACTAATGAAAATTATAATATTTTAATTTTTTTCTTGTTTCCCCTGATGACTTACCCTTAACCAAAAGGTGAATTTATTCATAAATATATTCCCTGATATACTTACAGTATACATTATTTCCTGGATGCACAAAAAGAGAAAACGAGGCATATATATATATATATATATATATATATATATATATATATATATGACCTCGCTTAGAACCACCTCGAAAATATGACCACTTTATTGAGGTTCCATGGTTGGTCATAACCATGAGCCTTTACTCTATATGAGTGTGTTTGTATAATATATATATATATATATATATATATATACATATATATATATATATATGCTGTATCATATGAGAAATTTTACGAAGTTATTAAATCATTTAAGGTTAGAAACAGATACCCCTGTGAACCTTGCCTGATTTAAAAGTATACAGCAAAATCACATGCACATGCTGCTCATCCTTAAAGATTATTTATCAATCAAATTAATGGACATTATGAGATGGGCATGACATACATCTGGACAACATACTTCTGGGCTGTTGTGACACACTCATGCACCATGATTCAAATATCATAAATTTATTATTGTCAGATGTCCCTCTATCAAAACAAAAAAAAAACTTTATGAATTTTTATCTTTCAAGACATGCATAGTACATTCAATAGTACCACTAAATGCCACAGCCAGCATGTAAGATGAAACATCATTGGTCAGAAATGAGTTAACAAGCACTGATTGGTTGATCACCATACCATTTGATTAATATATTAAGTTACATTAGATGCACTCTAAGATTCCCCCGCCCCCCCCCCCCCCCCCACCAAGTGTATGGCCAACAGATTAACAAACACCGAATTTCATCAAGATTTGGAAATTAACTAATAGATGATGTTTGGTTAACATTTTATGAACATGGAGAAACGTTGGCTTTATATCCAAATTATAATGTACCTTACAAGTGTCACTTCCTCCACCAGGAGGGTATACGTTCATACCTGTTTGTGTCTGTGTGGGTGTGTTTGTTCACAACATAACTCATGCAATCATGAATGGATTCTCATGAAAAATTATAGAGCATTTCAGGGATGGGCCAATGAAGAATCAGATTTTGGTGTTGATCAGGCACATGGTCAGGATTAAGGAAAATCATCAAGGAATATTCACAAATGCAAAGTCACTTATGCATGCATAAACCTGGGAATATGGGCTGAATAAGTGAATGCAAACATGGAAGAGGCTTGCATTCCTTGGAATGCAGATTTTTAGTGTTGTGAATTGTGTCACAAGTTTAATGTTATATTGTGCCAGATGATAAGTATATTGATACAGCACAATACACTCGCTTAATCACTTCGTGAATACGGAAATGACAACCAATATTATTAAAAGTGGTCCAATGAATCACAGCCACTGTAAGATATAAGTGATTAAATTTGTAAATAATATAAAGAAAATGTGTACATTTCATTGTTGAACATCTCACTGACACAACAGAGTGCTCTTTAGTTCATTTTGAGAATTATACATCATGTACATCTTACAGCCCACAAAACTGTTCCCCAGCTTATTTTAGGTAACTATGCAACATGTATGTGTATCAGTACACAAGATGGAACAGTAACAGTTGTTCATATCTTGAAATGCAGGTGTGCCAGACAAACCGTACATGCAAAAACAAACCTGAATAATAACATGAAATGTGTAAGACTTAAATGAATTACCATGCACAGAAAAGAAATGATTCATAATAAGAAAAAGTCTGAAGTCTTGGTTTTGTATTATAATGATTGCTCTATATTTGCTGTTTTTCACTAACATATACTTGACAGACGGATTTTCAAGTATTATCCATGCATCATGCATTAAGGAAAGGATAATGGCATCCATTCAAAACAATGACAGAGATCTTCAAATGAATAAAAGAGCATGCAATTCCATGTTTTTTATTACATAAACTTAAAATGTGGTTTATTGTAATATATGATATAGTGAAAAAGAATAATGTTCTAAAGTGTAAAAGAGGTAAAAATATCAACAAACTAAAAATGACCATGCATACTATATCATGCGGCACTACATTTATATCAAGACTTGTTCTAAGATGACATTATTACTTATATAAACAAACTGAGACAGACGCTTAATGAACATGACATCTTTATATCTGATAGCAGGATACATTAACAACCATCCTGGTCTTAAAATACACCTCTTCACTTGAACTCCTGAAAATTGAATCTTCCCCACTTGTGTGGAATTGATCAGCTCAAAATGTCTGTAAACATCAGTTATATATCAAGAATATCATTACCAAGTTGTATCTTGCTTGTGAAAGTTTTTCTTGTCCTGTTGGTTTCAACACAAGTTTTACTGTATATACAGTACTTGGCTTCCTATTTGTTAGGCTGAAATATTGTGATAATTCCTGTTTTAGTGTTTTGTGAGGGTTTTTTTTCTCTATGATCTCATCAGAATTCTATACTAAGAATAATAATTTATTTATAATTATGATCAAAATTTGATATTTTTGCTCATTTTCTTAACAAAATGCAGCTATGATGGTCCATCCACCCAAAAAATTTACTCATACTTGGAAAGTAATTAATCCATAATTTAATGGGCTGGTCCAAATACTATTCCCAAAACCGAGTAGGTTGCTGATGGCATGCACAACTTTCCCGTAAAACAGGTGTGATAACTGATGTAGTTATTGTATTATTTACAAACCATTTTTTCATGATTTAACCCTTTATTTAAATATTGTATATATAAAAGCCTTGCAAATATCAAGCCAAACACAGTCTACATAAACCTCTCAATATGGGAACCTCTCTACTACAGACACTTCAATGTGGTCCTATGAGTTGTTGACTTATCAGACTCTAATATAGGCATCTTAATATGGTAAGCAAAAACATTGGTCCCACCAATGTATGTAACTAGGAGGTTCCACTGTATATATATATATATATATATATATATAAAAAAACAGTAAAACCTTATGTTAGGACAAACTTAAAACAATGATCATCTCAAAACAACATCCAAGTTTTACAGGTCCCCACTCTTCTTTGCTCTTTATATAAGTCGTCACCTAGACAACAAATGTGACGACTTTATCTAGGTCCCCATGGTGTTTTTGAGGTTTCTGAGGTTTTACTCTGTGTGTGTGTATATATATATATATATATATATATATATAATATTTTATATATATACACACACAGAGGAAAAACTTGTACAGGTATAATTTGCCTAGCTAATACTAATAGGCATGCAACCATTCTGGCTTTTCCTGTGAATTATTACTTGTAAATATAGCATAAATATATAAAACCAAAGACTGCCTTCCCTGTGTCATGGCATATATCAGCCGATGGTTCCAAATGAGCAGAATACACAGTAAAACCAGGCAACCTAGGCAAGTCTACAATAGACACTTAAACCCATAAATAACAGGCTTATGGTCTGGATTGCATCATAACCTGCATAACATTTAATATATTCTACATTCTCTTAAAATATACATTATATGATATTTACTGTACAATGAACGCTTCCTAAAAGCTGCCACAAAAATCACAATAATACAAGTACTCCCACTATTATACATCCAATCACATAAGTTTACAGTGATCACATGATACAGAACAATCCAAAGCTGCAAAGCAGAACATCAGGAGAAGTCAACAGTATAGATCAACCAGTGAACAATAAGGCTTATAAGCAAGCTTAACTCTATTTACATGCTTTAACAAGGACCGTAACAATTACCACAGTATTGGCTGATCACTGATGCTAAATTTACATCAATAAATGATCACGGTGACTAACATTCAATAAGATGATGAAGATAATTATGGAAAATACTGTATCAAAATATATTTATTGTACTTATTGGACTACGATGCACTTATCCCATAAAAACCATTATATACATGGACTTATATGGTCTTGGTTATGTTAACCATGATTTTCATGCAGGGCTATACAGATATACACATATATAAAAACAATGTTACATGATGACACAATGTAATGTTTATTTTCTATATAAAGGGTGTAAACAGCCTTTGCTAGCAAAACTATAATAACACAGAAATGGTTTTACTGTATATATGATAAAGGAGCACTCAGAAAACACTTTAATAAAAATCCTTCTTCAATAAAGGTTTCTGGGGAAATGTGATGAAATATACCTATATATGAAACAATGTTGAAAGTTTTTATGTCAAGATGTAGCTCAGTGGTATTGCATAAAGGTGCTTCTTTTCTGATGTCAAAAATAAGGACTGTAACTTTTGTATATGTAGGTGGTCTTGTACTTGTTTGTTTCACATTTCTGGATTGGCACAGTGAGGTGTATACTGGTAAGTCAAAATAGAAAGAAAATTTTATTTTAGAGATAAATGAATGTGGTTTGAACTTAACTCTAAATGCCAACAGGCAATTTTACATGAGAAACTATTTTTGAGACTGATATACCCAAAAATATTTTAATCAGCTGATGAGGGAGATTTTATTGAAGAGTCTCATGTCTCACAATTGTATGTAAGCATTGTTTTAGCTTTTCTTTAATGTTTTCCAAACTACTGTTTTGGAATCCCTTTACATATACATTATTATGACTGCTTAGATTGTGCTCTTCATTTTGGAATAAGAAAACTTAGGGTTTTCCCATAACCATTGATAATACCAAGACTTTAAAATGTATTCTGTTTTAATTTCAGGTAAATCAGTTTTTCAAGCATACCTGTTGTGATACACAATACCTCAGGGCATTGTGATACAACAAAGGTAAAAACACAAAACATTTTCACATTTGGGATGTTCACTTTAAAAGCTCTGATTTTATAGGTATTTAAGTTTGAAATGTATATATACCACATTACAGGGAAAATATGGAGCTTTCAGAAGATGTCAAGTGGATATTTTTAATAACAGTTAAGGAATTATTTAGGAAAAACTATTATAATACTTAAACATACTCTTGTGACAGCTCTGAGACTTTAATTAATTCCAGCAATACTGCATCAGGAACAAGCCATAATCCTTGAGTGATACTACCTAAAATGCTGAACATGCTTATATTTACACGCGATGAAATGGCATAACATGTGAACATCCCTCTATCACAACCGTCTCTTGCACTTGCCCAAGGCCTTGTGGATTTCATCGAAGTGTGGTCTTTTTTCCGGATCACTCTCCCAGCAGCGTTTCATTAAGGTGTAAACTTCGTCAGGGGTACCCTCTGGGGCTGGCATACGATAACCTTCAAAACAGCAACACAATCCCTTATCTTTTTATATATTTTGAATATTACCACTGAATAAAAGGCCACTTGAGTAAACTACAACAATTTTTAAGTTTAAATTTCAAAATTTATATTTATTATTTATTATAAAATCATATTCATAGGTGGTAAATCCAGAACCTTTCAACTGTCACAAGATTTTCAAACAACAAAATCATTTTTCTAACTGGACTTCTTTACTTAAAGTCTATAATATCCCCTTGCAGGTAAATGGACTTGCTGTATAGACATATTACAAACATCTGGAGAGAGATGTAGGTCCCAAGCTGAGTTCTGACAAGTCCAATTTTTGCAGGTCTTAGGTCCTGCTCTTGGTCTCAAAGCAGAATGGTCTTAGTCTCTTTGGAATGAAGAAATATATGGCAGTAGGGTAAACATCAGGAAATAAATTTTCTGTCTCAGATCCCAAACGTTGGTCTGGAATCCTCTTGCTTGGTCTCAGAAAGACTGATTTCAACTACGTATATCAATGCAACTGTTACCAGCTGTAACTTATCCTTACCCATGTCAATCTTATCTCTAGCCTGGTTGTTGGTAAGACCTGGATACGGAGTCTGGCCTGATGAGAATACCTCCCACATCAAAATACCATAGCTCCAGATATCACACATTGATGTGTATTTACCTGGAATAAACATACAAGTCAGCATCTTTCTTTGCAAAGGAGAAGCATATAATGTATATATAGGTAATATAAATATGAGAGTAGGTGTGAGATCAATAATACCTTATGAAACTGTTTGAGGCAATAGACATTTTAATACAGTAAATTTCCAAACTATGGATGGAGTTGGTGGGTGACCAAAATATTCATGACACTGGTCAATTGATCTCTGATAAATATATCCATTATAAAGACCACATTAAAATCAATATATCCAGAACAGCATATAATACTAGAAAGGCTTTGTTTTTACAGGTACAAAAACATTTACGTCTTTCCCACATGGATAATCCCAAAATATAAGGGGTAAAAATATGCCTTATCTCCAAAGTTATGGTGTATGAGAAAATATACAAATCTACAGAGGTGACCTTGAAAATAAAGGTGGTCACCAGTTTTCAAACTTCTCTGAGAATGTGAAGGAAAGACCTTGTGTATGAAATTAGAAGAAAAGATGTACAGTACTTAAACGTTATGGGGGTCACTAAGATTCTAGATACGGTAGAATTGGCCTAGAAGATGAAGGTCAAGTCACCAATTTTTCATCTCATCACAGAAAATGGAGGTACAACGGGTGTGTCAAATTTGAGGAATAAATCTTCAAGTTATGTGGGTCACAATAATCCTCGAATTTGGCAAATATGACCTTGAAGATCAAGGTCACCAGTACTCAAATTTTTCTAAGAACTCAATGAAAACAACCTGCTTGTCAACTGTGAGGGGAAAAGTTGCTATACTTCATAAGCTATGGGGTTCACCAAAATTTTAAATTTCACAAGATTTGACCTTGAAGATCCTGGCCAAGGTCACTAGTTTTCAAACTCATCCAAGAAACAGGTTAAAAAAGTAGTTTTTTTTTAATTTGATGAAAAAATAAATATGACATAATGATCTTGAATGAAAATTTGAAATGGGAGGTTAGTTGTTTCATGGGGTAAAAATTGCATAAATGCACAAAAATTACAAAAAACTTTATTATTGTCTGCAAACTTTCGACCTCTGACCTTTAACCTCTTCACACTAAGCAGTTCATCAACAATAACACAGGTGCCAAAAACAAAACCTAGATGGCACAGATGGACAAACCATACCTTATTATGTGAGGAGAGATACATGAGGAGGAGATGTCATGAAGGCACTGTACAGATAATCCATATTTATTTTCAGTGATACATGGTGTGTGCTTACCATAGTTAAGAGCCTCAGGAGCGGTCCATTTGATGGGGATTTGTTTCATTCCATCTGACACTGTGTATTCCTCTTCCTCCCGAGACATCCCAAAGTCGGATATTTTGACGATGTTCTTCTTGCCAATCAAACAATTTCTGGCTGCCAAATCTCTGAAATACAAAATGAGGGATTGATTACTTTGTAGAGTATTTCAATTGATTTTCTAGCTTTGTGTAATCAGTGTTAGCTGAAAGGGTGCCTGAAACAAACAGTAAAACCTGAGTAATAAGGCCACCAGCAGGACTGGCAAAAAGTGGTCTTAATTCACAGGTGGTTTTATTAGACAGATCAATAATAATCAAAGTGAATGGATTTGGTCCATGCAAGTGTGGTCTTATGGACAAGATGGTCTTTTGAGACAGGTAGTCTTTCAAACAGTTTCCACTGTACTTTGCATTTACAGTTCATCTGAATGAGAATTCTTAAAACATCACAGTAGACATATTTATTATCACATTTTTAAACGCATGCTGAGAAGTCATACTGACTGGATTTTTGTATTTATTCTGTAAGAGAAATACATGGTAGGTGGGACACAAAGAAGCAAATAACATTACAACTGAACAAAAAGTCCCTGGTATCAAAAACTGGCTGGCCACATAACCTCCCCTATAATATGTTTTCCCAACTTTATTAATCTTTAAATTTGTGCCCAGCTGATAGTGTTGTTACACACACTGGTAAGACATCTCTTGACCTTTATGATTAAAGTACACCACATCATATCAATAGGATAATTTGTCAAGTCTTTATATAGCAAGACATTTTTTGGCACCCCCCAACTTCAGCAACAATTAATATCAGACCACACTCATAGAAAAGGTCACTCTCATAGAAAAGGTCATGACCCCAATTTCAATATACATCATCCCCTAATCCATGTCTATGTATATGCATAATATAAAAGAAATCTGTCCATTAGTTTTTGACTTATAATGCTCACAGTACTGTTAAGTGGCAATGTTGGGTTATTAAACGGCATGAAAACAAAAGAATAACAGTTGGCGCTATCAATTTCCGGTACATGACAACACTATTCAAGATCTTCGGTCAAGTTGATTTTTGGACCAATCCATGCATCCCTTATTGAGATATTAATGATTTTGTGTAATTTTCACCATATATGGCAATATTCAAGGTCAAGCCACTCTTATAGGAAAGGTCATGACCCCAATATACATATACATCATCCCATAACCCATGTCTATGTATATGCATAATATGAAAGAAATCAGTCCATTAGTTTTTGACTTATAATGCTCACAGTACTGTTAAGTGGCAATGATGGGGTCTTAAACAGCACGAAAACAAGTAAAAGAATAACAGGTGGCGCCACCTGTTTCCGGTACATGACATTAATATCCAAGATCTTCGGTCAAGTTGATTTTTGGACCAATCCATGCATCCCTTATTGAGAAATTAATGATTTTGTGTGATTTTTTCCATATATGGCAATATTCAAGGTCAGGCCACTCTCATTGAAAAGGTCATGACCCCAATTTCAATAAACATCCCATAACCCATATCTATGTATATGCATAATATAAAAGAAATCTGTCCATTAGTTTTTGACTTATAATGCTCACAGTACTGTCAAGTAGCAATTTTGTGTGTATTAAACGGCACAAAAACAAGTAAAGAATAATAGGTGGCGCCACCAGTTTCTGAAACATGACAACCCTATCCATGATCTTCCATCAACTTGATTTTGGGATCATTCCATGCAAGATTTCTTGAGATATTTAAGAATTTGTGTGATTTTCCCCAAAATTGGACCTATCCAAGGTCAAGGACACTCTCCTTGTCAAGGTTATGACCTCATTTTTATTAGGCGTCGTCCTCTCACCCATATCTATACATATACCAAGTTTGGTTAAGATCTGTGAAACATTTTTTGAGTTATCGCGCCAACAAGATTAATATGCGGCGGTGGCGGCGGGACCGGTATGGAAACATAGTAACCCCTGACTTTGTCAGGCAGAAAGACAGACAGTCAGACAACCAAATCAATTTTTCCCACTTCCTCAGAACGGGGAACATTGATCGCTAAAACATACCTGTGTATACAATTAGACTGCTCCAGGTAAGCCATTCCACCTGCTGCATCCTCACACATCTGTACTAAGGATCTCTTACTCTGGTTCTTACCATTCTTCCTCAGGAAGTTTAACAAGGCACCACCTGTAAAGTACAAAATCATGTCATGTTACATATATGGCACCACCTGTAAAGTGCAAGATCATGTCATGTCACATCACCTTTAAAGTGCAAAATCATGTTACGTTACATCTATGGCACCACCTGTAAAGTGCAAAATCATGTTATGTTACATCTATGGCACCACCTGTAAAGTACAAAATCATGTCATGTTACATATATGGCACCACCTGTAAAGTGCAAGATCATGTCATGTCACATCACCTTTAAAGTGCAAAATCATGTTACGTTACATCTATGGCACCACCTGTAAAGTGCAAAATCATGTTATGTTACATCTATGGCACCACCTGTAAAGTACAAAATCATGTCATGTTACATCTATGGCACCACCTTTAAAGTGCAAAATCATGTTGTGTTACATCTATGGCACCACCTGTAAAGTACAAAATCATGTTATGTTACATCTATGGCACCACCTGTAAAGTACAAAATCATGTCATGTTACATCTATGGCACCACCTGTAAAGTGCAATATCATGTTGTGTTAAATCTATTGCACCATCTGTAAAGTACAAAATCATGTTATGTTACATCTATGGCACCACCTTTAAAGTGCAAAATCATGTTATGTTACATCTATGGCACCACCTGTAAAGTGCTAAATCATGTCATGTTACATCTATGGCACCATCTGTAAAGTACAAAATCATGTCATGTTACATCTATGCCACCTCCTGTAAAGTACAAAATCATGTCATGTTACATATGTGGCAC
Source organism: Sipunculus nudus (assembly GCA_026874595.1). Taxonomy (NCBI): domain Eukaryota; kingdom Metazoa; phylum Annelida; class Sipuncula; order Golfingiida; family Sipunculidae; genus Sipunculus; species Sipunculus nudus. The sequence goes on from CM049309.1 coordinate 47,783,198, forward strand.
CACCTGTGAAATACAAAATCTGTTCCGATTTTAGTCCATGTCAGGAATCACAAAAGTGAAGGTTATAGCATGGTCTACGCAAGTAACATATTGAAACGTGATATTACATCTATGGCATCATCCTTGGGATGGTCGGACATTTAAGTCAATGATTTATAAAATTCCAGAGTCAGGAAAATTAAGCATCTAAAGGGGGGTTGGGGCACTCTTGCATTTGGAAACATTACACACTTAAATGTTAAGCGCTCCATCACTCACTACCCACCTGAAACATACTCCATGACGATCATGACTGGGTTTCGATGAGCCGCTATACCAATAAACCTGACAATATTTGGGTGATCATATTGTTTCAGGATCCGACCTTCCATCAGGAACTTCTTCTTTTGGTCATCTGAAAGGTTTTCTTTACATGTTTTGACTGCCACCTCTAAGCGCTTTGGTCTGTATATGCCCCGGAACACATCACCAAAGTTACCCTGAAAAAAAATGAAATATAGTAAGAATGCAGTTTTATGAAAGTTGTACATTACAACCTTCTCAGAGTTGGGTCAAAGCATTTAAGATATCATAAGTGGATAGAAATCCACAAATTCAAAACAATATATAAGTACACAAATGCACACACACATACATAGAATTATATATATATATATATATATATATATATATATATATATATATATATATATATATACATACATACATATATTTAATCTTCACAACTTTAGCATGGGAAGAAACATTCTCTACTGCAAAAATCTTTCAAATATAAGAAGAAAAAGAACTATGCACAAGGAAATTCTATGACCAGAGTAAACCCAAGCAGACTCACGGATCCTATCTTGTCCATTAGCTCCACATCATCGTTCTTGAGTTCCCACTCCTCCCTAAGGATCGCCTTTTTCAGGATGGCCTGTGACTTGCTGGTGACTGGTGTTCCAGAAGCCAACTGTTGTTCAACCAGCTCTACCACTGTGGAATAAGTGGGACCTTCAAACTGCCATTGCCCCTGGTGGTGAATAAATATACTATTATGTGAAAAATTTATTATTCCATATACGGTTCACTATGAGTGGGAACTTGAGTCTTAAACATATTGGGAAATATATTTCCCATGCAAATGGCTGAAGTTATCCTTAAAGGGGCCTAATCACAAACAAAGCATGTTGAATGAACATAGCATCTTCTAAAGAGCATCTTCTCTGTGAAATAAACTGGTACCTGCCACAAAATTGTACTGAATTAATTGGCTTACCATGTAAATGTATTAAAAAAGTGGACTTGGCAAGGTCACGGGCACCAACATAAACATAGCATGACCATACCAGTATTGCCAATATTCTTTTCAGGCTTACAACCAGTGTTTCACAACATGCACATTCATGTTTGAACTTTATCATGTGTTGGGATCTGTCGTGCACATGCGAAATTGGACCTACGTAACCACAGCCTTGTTATGGTAAACAAACATGAGGAACGTGTTAACTCACATGCAGAACTATAACAGAACTATAAAAAGGTTAAGGAGAGGTACTGAGACCATGTGCTGGGATGGTTTTGCTGGGGAAACTTTTGGACAGAGCAAACTGAACTGAAAGTGTTAAAAAATACGAATAATAATGCTCCTGATTATGTCCTTTTCAAAAAAGCTGATTCCTGTCATAAATATAAACACATTAAAGAGCCTCCTATGAGTCTGTTGCACTCGCGACTTGAATATAATCTAGTGTTTTGCACTCACAACACATGAAAGGTCCATGGGACATCATATCTGCCTGTCCTAATTGTATGAAAGTTTTAAACTGGCCAAAAAATGCGTGGTTTAAAATACCAGTTTTGTCCTATACGGCTTGTTGCTGTTTTCCAAAGCACATACTTATTCAGTTTGAAAATGACGAAATAGCCGTTCAAAATTGCTAAGTTTAAGGTAAATGCTGATAATCCTTACTTACACTCAGATCCTTTTTAGCATACAAGTTGCAAAGTCACGACAAATATATCAGATACATGGTTTTCTAGCAGAGATAAATAGAATGAGACACCTTTGATAGGTATGTTAAATTCTCACTACAATACGAGGATGATCTTTTAATATACATGCATTTAAAAAATGCCAGTGTAACAACTTCAATATTTTTTTCAAATTATCCACATAACAGTGTTTAACTAGAGGAATGCTATGGCACTCTGCAAGAGAAACTTATTAAGTGGTTGATTTACTGGTAACATTTATCCTCAATGTATTATTTACTTTATACAAGATATGTATATTGATTATTCCACTGACTTATTGATGTTATAACCTTTAAGCATCACATTTTCTCTTCCCTAGCAGCTATATAACTGCTACATAGATGGTATATCTACAGATTCTTAGTTTTTATGCAGAAAGCACACTGAACACTGCGATTTCAGAAAACTTAGTAGGCTTAAAATGTCTCAGATTTGTCTAAACTAAGCATTTAATCTGTGGATTTAAACAAAGTATACATACATGCTCTGCACTACATATAGATGAACTTAAACCGAACACTCTTTCACCAAATTTCTGATATATCAGCTTAACTAGCATTGCAAAAACAAAGTTAAGTCTTACATCTTTGCCCTGTATGATGAAGTGCTTGTGTCCACCCCACTGCACACTCAGCACATATTGGTTTTGACCAGTCTTCTTGTGTTTGCTCTCTCGCACCAGAAAATCTCCGTCATTCACCAGGAGGCGCTGCACCTCATCTCTTGGCAACACACCGTGGAACCAGTCCTCATCCTCAACACATCGCTCAGCATAAGATGACGTCTTGGATGAATTCTACCAACAAAATTGTACCATTCACAAGTCTGACTACACCTATAAGGCTGATAAAGAATTGAAACAAAAAGTTTAAGGCTTAACTGATAAAAATTTGTTCCATCTTGTATGTAAACCAAATTATAGAGAAAACTTTTGCTAAGCTTTGCTTTTTTAAAATACAGTGAAACCTGTCTAAAGTGGACAGTCAAGGGACTCAATCATTTTGTCCTTAATATTGAGGTGTCCTTATTAGGCAGGTTGACCTTGGTTGATAACTGAAAGATATTAAATAAAGACAACGAACAGCTGGAAGAATGTGTTTATTGTATTATATCAGGTTTCATGCACATGTACAACTGATCATGCATACATCATGCATTCAATAGTCATGGAGGCATTGTCTAAACTATCCTGTTTAGCAGCCCCAATGGGATAATCTCAAAAATAATGACGACGTTGATAATGCGACGATTGTAATGGCTACGAACTTGGGAACATTCTTTTTTATAGGTGAATGTAGCTTTAGCCTTAAATAAACTTTCTTTGATGGTGGTGTTGGTTTGATTTGCTTTGATGTTTATGGCACCCGAGATGAAAGGAGACCCGAGGAGCTTGTGCACGGCGGCACGATACGCCTAACTATGGAGCGAGCACATGGTTGACACTGAGCAGATCAGTCTGAGATATATTGAGCAAAACTAATTAAATTATATAAAACAGCCTGCTACAACAAAGGGGCTAGTTTACAGTAAGATATTGCATGGTGAAATCAGGGACGCAAGGGTTATCGGCAGCCGTTTAATCATTTTAATGACCCAACATTTGAGCAAATAATATGCAGCTTCGCAACGTGTGAATGATCAACCGTAAAATAAAGTGACAGGATGTTTACCGTTTCACCCTTGCTGTGTTTATCCTATGAGCACATCACACCGTATCTTGAACACCTACACGCATTACTGGGGATTGCTCAATCCTTTGTGTTCTAGTCCCGGGAACAACAGTAACGGTGGCCTTTGATGTTGTCCGGGGGGAGTGATCAGTGTCCGTCAGAGATGGCGTATCATGTCCGTATTTGTCAGGTTCATTCACTCTTAGAATGTTAGTTTGAGTTCAAATCCGCTGTCCGTTGTCCGCAGTAATAAGGTCCCCGCCTTATAGAGGTTCCGCTTATACATAACAAATAGGGAATTTTGAAGGGACTTAACTATGTTGTCCGTTATAGCCAGTTGTCCGCCTTAGTGAGGTGTCTGTTAGACCAGTTTTCACTGTATTGACACTTTTTCTTGTATTGTTGAGATCTCTGGGTGATAGCATCCATTTATTCTGTATTGCCAAGAAAAGTTTGTATTGGTGCTATGACAATATGCTGTTGTGTGACAACATAATGTGGTTTGACAGCATGGTTGGAGTAGTGTGACAGCATGGATGTGGTGTGACAGCATAGTTGGGGTGATGTGAAAGTATGGTATGCTATAAGAGCATGTTTGGAGTGATGTGACAACATGGTGTGGTGCGACAGCATGGTTGGGGTCGGTATGACAATATGGATGTGGTGTAACAACAGTGTTGGGATGGTGTGACAAAATGGATGTGGTGTAGCAGCATTGTTGGGGTGGTATGACTGCATAATTAGGGTGATGTGACAGCATGTGTTGTGAGAACATGGTTGGTGTGACAACATGGTGTGGTATGACAGCATGGTTGGGGTGGTAGGACAATATGGATGTGGTGTGACAACATTATGGGGATGGTGTGACAACATAGATGTGGTGTGACAACATGGTTGGGGTGGTATGACAATATAGATGTGGTGTGACAACATTGTTGGGATGGTGTGACAACATGGATGTGGTGTGACAACATGGTTGGGGTGGTGTAAAAATTATGATTGGGGTGATATGACTACATGGTGTATTGTGGTAGCATGGTGTGGTATGAGAGCATATGATGTGATATGAAAGCATGGTATGGTGTGATATTACCGGTACCACATGGTCACATGGTAATTTTTGTATAATATGAAACATCAAATTAACAACCATTTAAATACAAAGTGAGAGATTTTGATAGCAAATCTTGATATTTCAACCACTGCCTTGTGGTTAAGTATATTTCTTAGGAATTAAAAGTGGTCAGTTTCAAATGCAAATTTGTTATCAATGGTGTAAACCTTGGATTTGATTTCTAAATAAATACACTGAAGATAAGGTCAACAAATGCACACAATACATGATGCTGCATTTAGTAATAAGCAGTTAGTGAAGAAATTTCTCAACATTTCCCTTAATAACCTTAATCAAATTACACTAAAATCAAGCCATTATAATATCACCAAACATTAATAATATCACGACACAGAAACAAAGGTGCAACTGATTCATCAAAGTAACAAGGGCCCATTACCTTCACAGAGGGCTCTATAAGGTAAAATTTAGTGGACAAATGACTGTTACTCAGTGCAAAACATAACCTTAAATTGTCTTGTGGTTTATTCAGGTATATCATTCATGTGACATCTAAACAACTTTGTAACCTGTATAATTTATTGGAAGGCTGCTGAGATGACATTAGAAACTTTTGATGAAAAGAAACCTCTGAAAAGCAAATATAGCATTTTCCATCTATTCTATATTTCAAACCAACTGCAAACCATATCATTTCCAATTATGGGAATACATTCATGGTTCATATGATTGATCAGTTCAAATCATATGGGGGGGGGGGGGGGGGGGGGGGGGAGTTGCTTGCGCAAACCCAGAGACAAGATTTTTTTCATTTTATCTCCCCTTTTTTCTTGTGCCTGTGTTTGCAACATATATCCAACAGAGCAGATATCGTAAAACTGATCTTTAGTCAAAGGATTTGTTACAGGGGCAGTTTTTCAATTAATATTTTAATTTTAGATGTAATGTTCCAGATAATGATCAGAGGAAGCTTTCCAAGGTCACTAGGTGATTGGAGACATTTAGTTCTACCAGTGAATGGAACCCCCATACAAACTAACCAAAGGGGATGTAATTTAAGGGAATTCATGAACATTCCAGGATATTTTCAAATATTAATAATTTCCCAGTAAATACAAGAAGTGTAGGATACTGCAGCTGTATATCTTATTCAATATTTGTCATCATCTGTTCCCTTTACATCTGATTCAACCATGATGATACATTAGTCTAGCCATGTCAACACATACCCAGGCTGTATTTATGGACTAGCTGCAGTTAATATGCCACCAGACTTCTACATTTACTGGCAAATTATAAAAGGTCAAGAAGAACTTGGTAGAGATTCAAGGGGACACCCTCCACAGATCTTACCCTTGTGAAATCAGAAACAGTGCGGGAGCATATGTTTTGTTAGTTTGAATTATCCATGGTTACTCTAAACTGAGATTCATAGCATTTTTAGTACAGTACTACATCATCCAAAACATGTTTTGAGTAAAATTTTATTATGTTCAGCCCAATTCAGTTATTGGTGTTGATAATTTACAAACAATAGTTAATTGCTATTTATACATCATATTGTTTGTAAATTAAAAAAGAAAGAAAAAATTTTCACAGGATTAAACTATAATGCTTTTCATGTACACAGTCAAAGCCTTACTTTTCACAGGCTTGCAATGTGCATAAGTTTTCAATTTTCAACTCTATGTCTGACCTTAAATCATATAACACCAGGAACCTTCTGGACTGGATATGTGTCCTTTCCCAACAAAAGAGTAACTTGCAGTTTAATATTATTTGGAACTAGGCAGATGAACAGATGCCCCCAATGCAAAAATGGTTGTTAGTTGGGCCACCCAAATTCATATAAGCTGTAGAGCTATATAAGATCTATACTCATGCAAAATTTCCAGGCCTAAACATCAAAACAGTCCTGAGGTTTTAGCATGGACATCTGAATCATTAATGTGAATGTAGGTAGCCCCACCTGCCACAATATTGAGAAAGCTATCCAAGATGTATATTTGTGCAAAATTTTAGGAAGATAAGTCAAAGCACTGCTGAGATATGAGTGATTTTTTCCCATGGCAGACAAACAGATGGACGCTATGCAAAAAATTGTTGCAGGTGGCGCCACCTGTTTTGCTTTTGATAAAGAGATATGTGATTTCTATACACAAGCAAACTTTCAGGAAGATACGTCAAACAAATCCTGAGATATTAGCATTCAGGATGAATACGCATGTAAAATTTTAGATGGATAAGTCCAACCTGTGCAGAGATATGATTGATCTTAACCCAAGGCAGATGAACAGATGACGCTGTGCAAAAAAGGTTGCTAGTGGCACCACCATTTTTTTATATAAAGCTATCCAAGAACTACACTGGTGCAAAATTTCAGCCAAATTAGTAAAATGAGTCTGAAGATATGTGGGTTAATGTGTTAAAACAGATGCACAGATGGACACACTGCAGAGAGGAAAGGTCAGAGGTCAACACAAAATGGTTAGGCACCAGTTCACATGTGACCTGATAATTGGGTCAAGTTTCGGTAAAATTAGTCCAAGGGTCTCAGAGGAGTTCTCTGGAAACTAATGTGGCGGTGGTGGAACCAGGTCAAAAACATGGTTTCTGCAAAAATTTGTTTTGGTGGATACAATAATTACACTATTACATTTATATTTATTCTACTGTGGCAAAATCAGCAACATGAGCAAGAAATTATGTGTTATATTGGTCAGGCCTTAAGCAGAAGCAGAATTCCAAGTTTAATATAGCATGCATGTTTCATACATTTTCGGTAATCAGGGTCTGTCATGGAAGCTTTATTGTGAAAATTACAAAAATAAATTATTACCATTCAGGAATTTTTTTAATAAAAGCCATCACTAATGTGTGTGCATGCATGATATTGTTTTCCGTAGTATGCAAATGAGAAAGCTCATAGTATACACTTCCATTTTATATGAACCTGTGACATGCTATGAACCACAAGCTGAGTTTTGATTGGCAGACGGCAGTTTGACACAGATAAGCAAGTTTGGAGGATATTCAGTGATTGAACATTTCTGGTTACCTTGGCAGACGCAGGTAATAGTGGGGGCTGAAATACATGCAACAGTAAACTCTACATGCAATATGATTATACAATAGATAAATATGACATAAGAACTATGAATTTCTTTTTAATAACTTTACTGGATGCATGCTCTACTGATATTAGAGGTTTATCTTTCAAAGGATATTACTGCTAGGTGACATGACAAAAGACAGTTAAAGATTCTGGAAATTAGGTCACTTTGACCTTTTTTGTATTGTCAAGTAGAAAGAAAGAGATTTCATCTATGGAAATCCATGCAGAAAACATGACAACTGTAGCCACAGTGTCACTTGAGGAGTACTCCACATTTCAAGAAAAGTAGGCACAGATACTGAAACAACAATTCTAGAAGAGCAGATATTAGAATTTAATACTGGTGTTATCAAAATGTTAAGAAACTGTGAATGAGAAATAGTTAACAAAATAATAACAAATGTTTTGGTTAAATGTTGAAATTAATTATACTTTTACACTGGTTATGCAAAAGTGTTTTCACCTCTGAAAGAGTAGAGTTATGAAGTCCTAATCCACTTAAGATTTATCACAAAGTCCATGTTATGATATAAACATATCATCTTAAATAATGGTTAATCACAAACACATTAAAAATTCCACTTACAGAGACTCCCTGGTAATCAAACTTGTCAGATTTTTGTCTTGGCAGCGGCTGTACTCGTGCTTGAGGCTTTTCCTCTGGTTTACTGAAATCTCGATCAGGGACGTTTGGCGGGTGCTCTGGTTTCCGTTTAAACAACTTGCCAAAATTCTTCCCCATTGTAGAAGTACTTCCACTCGGTATATCAGTCTGAAAAGTAAAATGTATTACTACATCAAAAGAGATTTTGTTTTAGTTTTTCAATTAGCTATGAACTATGGTAACAAACACATCATGCTGGTCTTTGGTTAAATATACCCTGTAATGAAGCAGTTCTGACCGATAACATCTCATCTGGTTCTTGTGTATATTTTTTGTAAAGATAACCCTGAATACTTGCTTAGAAAGACTAATAATATATTTTACTAAACAATATCTTATTAACTAAAATCCATATTCAAATAAACTAAGAAATTAATGGTATACAAACCTATATTAAACAAATCAAAATAATGCCCTATTTCTGCAGGAATGTATCTTATGAAGAAACTTGTTTAACCAGGTGGTCATTTCACACGAGGTAGCCCTGATAATACCGAGCCATGTCTACACATGTCCCTGGTTTGTACTGGTATAAATAACTTTCCCATTATAAACATGGTAGGTTGATTGGTAATTACACTAGCCTAGTATTAAGGACACTGTTCATTAGTATCCTGCATGACTGGTCATCATAAAGATCTACCATGAATGCAAAGGGCAAACTCTGCTAATTAGTCAATGTAAACTTTGGTAATTAAAATGTCTGTACCACTCTCCCTTCTGTGTAGTTTCTAAGATAGGATTGTATAATCATCCAATTGAACAACAATTATTTCAGACATTTAGGTCACAGGTTGACCTGTATTGTTATTGTTACTTACATCAACAGTTCTGAATAAAGGTCATGGGTCAACCATATCTCTGTTTCTTTATCAATATTTTGTGTGTAAAAGATAATGATAATTGGTGAAAAAATAAGTTAGGAGACAAGGAACACTCGATATCGAACAAAGGTCATAAACCAACCCTTAATCTGTCTAATTATCAATATTTTGTATGCAAAAGATAATGTATATTGTCAGAAAACAATTCAGTGACAAGGAACAGTTGATAACAAAACAGGGAATTAGGGATAATTTTTGGTTTGTTTTTGTCCCAGTCTTTGTACATGGATTAAAGGGGAGAGCTCTGCAGATGGTCTTGACATTGAGTAGACAAACATGGAAGTAGTTGGTCCTTTGGCAAAGAAGAGGTGACATGGTTTTTGAGTGTTATTTAATATCTTTTAAAATCAAACTTTCTGGTACTGGCAGAGGTGTGGGCTCTCTGAGTGCTATCTAAGTGGATATGCATATATGCCAGATCTTAACTGTGGATACCTATGGTTCAGCAAGATTGTACTTGAGTCAATATTTGGTGAAAAAAATTTAAAAACAAGTACTTGCCCATTTCTGGAAATTTACTCCTCACAAGGTGACCCTAACAAAAGAGGTCACTGAAAGGTCAAAGGTCATTATAGTAATGAGGTTGCCTCAGAAGAACCATAAATGTGACCAAGAAAGAGCAGAGTAAAGTGGCCAGCAAACTTGGGCATTTTTCTTGTGATTTGGGTGCCTTGTGAAATCATCAAACAATGTCTGAAGAAATCACGACAACTCATAAAATCACGATCAAAGTAAGACAGCACAGACATCACATGAGAACACAGACAGTGACACAATGTGCTGAAATATACTGGAGGGGCTAAATATATCTCATGAAATCCAGCTTATACAGTAAAAAGTATACAGACAGCCATGAAAACACATGTTAATCTGGTGTCTTGTAAATGTTGCCTCTAATCACCTCCAGTTACTTACAACATACTTAGTGTCAGGGCACCTGACATCTGATGTTTCAATTTTGTTACAATTACACAAAATCCTGTTCATCTTCTTACTTTGCTGCCTGAGTTTGACCCTGACAGGTCCTGGATATCGAGACCCACTGGTGGCTCTTCATCTCCTAGAGCATTTAAAGGTTGGCTGACCATCTCCTCCAGTAACTTGTACTTTTCCTCGTGACATTTCAGTTCCTGGACTTCCCTCTGTAGGACAGCTACCTTTCGTTTTAGAATCACAGCCCTGTAAAGTACAGGAAATATTTTCACAGTCCAGTAATATAACTACAGTTCATGAAGTATGCCCCCATAGGAAGAGTAAACTTATAGGGGTTGATGAGTTCATTTCTATAACAATTTTTTTTTTATGGGGGGGGGGGGGGGGGTTCTAGATCCACAAAATGCAAAATAATCAATGAAAACATTTCTAAATTATTAATTTTTCTCTTATTTTTCTTTTTTATCTGCCTGTTTTCATATTAGATAAAAAAAAAGGCAGATTTTCCAAAAATGACCTTTGATCAGAGTAACAGTCACAGACTTGAACTTAATATTTCATGACCTGGGGAAGGCTTCTTGTGATAGCTAAGTGATGGCTAGGTGATTCAATCTCCAAAATACAGATACTGATGGGACGTTGCCCGTAGGAGAGATGTAACTATATTCAAGAATTAAGAGAATTCCATATACTCTTTTTACTGACCCCCTTAGTATCAGTGAATGAGGGGTGTCCATAATAAAGTGGTGCATGAATGCAAATAAAAATACATTTTTCTGTATTACGTTGCATTAAATTAATTAATATAATACTTTATATTAAATTTAAACACTATATTACATCATATGTCATATCATATTATATAAAATCATACCATTTAGAGAAATTTAAACTTTTGTGACTTTCATGACAAACAGGTTTTGCAGCCTATCCCTGTGTAAGGTAAAGACTTTTTAAGAAGGACACATGAAACACTTAATTTCTGCATTAGGTTTTTTCTTAAAAGTTAAATCAACTAATAAACATAAGATTCATATATGATATAAAATATATCATTAGGCAGACTGTTAATATTCATGCTCATTCTTTACCAGGATTAACTGATAAGTATTCGTCTAATTGTGCATGAAAACAAACAGTTAAAAGCTGACATTCATGCCATGTTTCTGTACACTTTTCTCGCCCTGATTCATTTGAACAAGAGCACTGCAAATGGTGCATAATACACCCATTGAATATCTTATGACCTCTGACCTCATAAAATATGCATGAATTTTGCTGAGAATGTTATTCATGTGAGAAATTGTATTGGTTAATATTTATAATGAGTTCCATGAAAATCTATCAGATTTGTTGTAAGTAATCATTGCGCCACTAGTCTGGTGACCTCTGGCCTCATTAAACATGCATAGACTTTGCTGGAATAAACCTTAAGCAAGATATTATATTGATTAATATTTCTTTTATTTTTATTTCAGTTTTATCAAAATGCATCATATTCCTGGTAAGTTATCACTGTGACACCACAAGTAGCCTAGTCAAATGACCTCTGACCTTAATAAATATGTATAGATAATTTGCCCATTACTGAACTTGGGCCAGATAATCTGATCAGTAGTTACGGTTAGTTTTCTGAAAATCAAATAAAGCCTTGGTAAGTAATTGTGGTGACACTAAAAGTAAAAGGACAGACAGACAGAAAGACGGATGGACTGTGGGTATACCATTATACCAAAAATGTAACAAAATCTGTTGCACACACAAATACCCTGATATCACAATTTTTAAGCCTAATGTCAAAATGCAGAGACTAAAAGAGCACAGGCATGATTCTTCTAGTTAAGATGGTTGAGGTTTTATTGAAATAAGTACATTAACAGGAACTTCTTCACACAGCATTATCTTTATGCAGTGAAAGTTGTCACTGAGTCACACATACTTACTCTTTCCTATCATTTTCATCAGAGCGGCTCTCTAACTGTATCAATGACTCTTCAGTTTCTCGCAGATCACGTTCTTTATTTTCCCGTCTTGTCGCATAAATTTGACAGTTTTCTGTCATTTGGCTTTTACTGAAATATAAACAAAGTAAGTCCTAAGTAAATCAAATGTACATTTTACAGTATATAGAATTTTAAAAAAGTATAATAATAGTTTTTGTATGAGGGAAAACAAATCAACATAAAACCTGTATTTTATGCCTACTAGTACTGAGCAAGAGGATAAAATAAACTTACTTTTCATGTCTTTATTGTATCCAGATTTCAAACAATTATTTAATGATACAAATGACTGATTTTTTTTTTTATTTTTAAGGAGAACAAAAATACAGAATTTATCATTTACTAACTTCTGTATTCTACATGAAAAATTGTACTACTTTCAATTATATCCATTTTATACACACTATCTGACCCATGGAGAGTGCCACAATTAGTTACAATAACAATTTCTACAATCTCTAAAAAATAAACAAGTTTATATTTGTTAAATACACAAAAAGGGTTGCACTCTTATGATTCAATACTTAGTATGATACATATAAATACTGTGGTTGCTGTTTGTTCATGAGGGTTTCAAATTCACAATATTTGCGAAAGCGGAATTATCATGAAATTAAAAGGTCTTATTGTTTAAGGCAAAGTTGAAAAGTATAAGGCTGACATTATGAATAACAAGAAAATTGGTGGAATTTATGTCCTCCGCTTCTGCTTCTTGTTGTCCCCTGCTTGACCTATAAATATGTTTTAGTTTTCATTGCCCCCTGAAGATGTCTCCACATGTCAATTTTTGGCTGCGAATGGGAACCAAAGGGGAATTTTTTTGTTTTGTTTTGAGCTGCTGATCATAAATTTTCAGACAGAAACTCCAAAACCAATCCCAACCAAGGTATGGATGAGAGCAATCACTGACAAGAATTTGAATTAAAACTGAATAATATTAAGAAAAGTTATCGCAAGGAAATGAAAAACTGACGGATGGACAGACAGACAGACATACAAACAGCCAGAAAGACAGACAGATGGACAGACAAACAAACCCAAATCAATGTCCCCTGTTCTTAGGAAGAGTGGGGCAATAATAGACTGTGTATGTTCAAAGATTGATATTTGAAATGATATCAAATCTTTCCAATGTTTTCCATAAAAAACAATGTTTTTGTCTATAAAATTTTGTGCTCATTATATTTGAAATAATTTTTTCACATTATTATGGTCATACTCTGTGTTAAGGTCTTTTGTATTGTGAGATCATTATAATGAAACCCTTGTGAAACAGAAAGAAGTGAAAATCGCCAAATTTTAACCCAGGAAATATGAAGCTAACCACAGTATGTTATTGTTTAGACTTAGCCAATGGTTTCTCTGTTCTATTAAGACAACACAGTCATAAAACTTATTTTCACTTGACCAAATGGTGCTAATACTTTGAATGCTGGAAGTTAATTGCCATCACATAAACAAACAAGGGACCTATGGGTCACTGTGCTCAGCTGACGTTAACCTTGAAGGTAAAAATCTAAAATAATATCAAATGGAGAAAGTGTAAGAGGAAGAGGTAATAAAGGCCATGGTTGGTTTATATGATTGGTTTGTATTGATGAGCAAGAAATTGTTGCAAATAATATTTTGTGACCTGACCATGTGTTTCCTAATGTTGAAACTGAAGCATGTGAGCAATTTGTGAACAAATGATCTGTACAATTACCATGATCATTAGTTGGCTTTTCGATTAACTGTTGACATTTCAGTAGTTTACACATTTGTTCAATCGATCTTTTTTTTGTATAATATATATTATTAAATATATGTTTTTTTATGAAATGTATAGTTGAAATATAACTAATTAACAACATAAAACATGGCAAACAAAGCCTGATCTCAAATTCTGCTGATGCAGGAAAATAATGAACAAATGTTTGTAATAAATCCTCATTTTTTTATCACATCATTTTTTTTTTTTTTAAGTTTATATTTCTATACATTTTCAATATAACATATATATCTGAATATAAAAGTTGATTCATAATTCTCAATTGCATCATCATAAATCTCAATCTGGTCAGATAACACCACATCATGCATACAAATGTTTATTTATTTTTTACCACAAAAATATATCTTTTAAATCTGCAAAAAAATAAATATCTAAAAAAATACTTGATTTAGATTTCACAATTTTTAATGTGTCTTTATTTTTCATAATGTGCTTCATATTTTATCATAATTTAAGCATACTGATGGGTTCCATTATGATTGGTAAAATCATTTAAAAGAAAAATGATTTCTTTAAAAATGCTACATTACACAACATTGCATCTTCTGGATTACACCTTGAATTACTTTTTCAAGGAAAGTTTTTGCATATCAGAGTGGAAACAGCATAACAATTAAGGAGATACAGTGAAAACAATAACAATACTGCATAACACTTGGTGGGTTGGGTTTGCGGGGGGGGGGGGGTGATTGGGGTGGTGAAATGAGAATAACTGTACACCTGTCACAGCAGGGGATCTCCCCCAGTGACTGTAACAAATCAGAAACCCTGGCATAGCTGACTTCCAGTGACCTGGAGTGGGACCCTGCATCTGTAATCTGTAATCAAAGCAAATGACTACCATAGAGCCTCAAGAAAAAAGTCAATAACTAGCTTAATTTTCAAGCTTTTACTTCCAAATTTCAGATTTAAAAAAATTAAATATTTATGTTTACATGCTGTGAAAATTAAATCAATGGTACTTACAGGAAAAAAACGTGCCATGATCAAAGTTTGGCAAAATTTAAGGTACTGATTTTATTTTTATGCTAATTACTTAAAAAATTTACAAAATTCAGATCTAATTTTGGGTAAACAATTGAATCTTAATTAAACATAGTTATATACTTGGGAAAATAGACTCTAGTTTCAAAATTTTTCATTTTAAGTGAGTTAATATTTTTCCTGATTTTTTACAAAGTCCATTATGTTTGGGCCAATAACTTAAAGAATTTATACTTAACAGACTTAATTTCTGGCATGTACATAGGAACTATATAGAAGAATATTTATGGTAAATATGAGGAAAAACAGATGAGTGGTTTTGATATTAGGCAGTCCTGAAGTGTGAAAATAGGATTTTAATAAAAAATTGAGGTTTTTCCTTAATTTCTCAAAGGAACGAAGTCGCAAAGACCCAGTTTTCGGCTTGGTAGGAGATCTTGGGGACATCTAACATTATGCTGAATTTCGGATTCCTAGGTCTTACGGTTTCAAAACGTGCCACATCTACGGACGGACGGACGGACAGACGGACGGACGACGGACAATGGACCACGACTATAGCTCAGATTTATAGTCAGCTGAGCTAAAAAGCAATTGTGTGGAATTTATGTCCTTGGCTTCCGCCTCCTTGTCATTCATGCCTGGCCTAACAATATGTTTTAGACTGAAGATGTCTCCACATGCCAAAGTGGCTGTGTTTTAGTTTTCATTGCCCCTGAAAGATGTCTCCACATGTCATATATTTGGACCTGTTGGACGGACAGACAGACAGACGGACAGACAAATCCAAATCAATTTCCCCCCCCTTTGAAGGAAGTATGGCACTATAACATCAAAATATTGATACAGGGATATCTGATGACATTTTATCACATTGTATCCATACACCTATGCATTGCAATAGCCTGTAGCTTGAACTGAAATGAACAAATTTTCTTGTACAAATTTTATGGACCACCCTTATCCTTATTCCTTAAATTTGGGAAATGTTTCCATGCTGACATTTCTTTTTCTATACAGAGATTTACTTTTATATTAAACAAGAGTTCGGAACAAATCATCTGAGTAGTTGTTCACCTGTGTTGTAGAGAATCTAATGTAAGATCATCAAGTGCTAATGTATTGGCAACCAGTGTCCCTTTGTAGTCTTGCAGCAATTCTTCTTCAAACTCCAACTCTTTCCCTGATAATGGGTCTTCCCTAAAAATATAAACATTACTTTAAACGTACGGTGGTTCTCAAATATAAATATAATTTTGTTATATATTACAAGAGTCAATTATATATCCAGGATAACATCAGTTATGAAATGTGTCATGGCACTGTTGTTATAGGTAAGGCTGGTTATTTGTAGAAATGTTACTATCAGTAACTGGCCTGGATTGAGTGATGGATTGTTAATAAACTGGGACTGACTACTGGAAGCAATATTGATACTGATTATCAGTAAGGAGTTGTTAAATTAAGACATCAATATTTATTTTAATGAAAACAAAATGTTATTTCCATAATCTATTTATTTATTTATTTTATTTTTTATATAGCTGTAACATGCTGTAACAACAGATCCATTTTTAATTTTACTGTTAATCCTGACTGTTGAGTAAATTTCTTCATGTCTATATAGTTTTCCATATGGGAAATAATTTCAGTACAGAGCAGAATATTACAATACTGTTTAATAAATTTTGGAGCCTTATCATGATAACTGAAAATGATTATCCTCTGATGTGTTGGCAGTGCAACAGGCCCTGTAGATGCTGAAAAGGTAACAGCTAATGAAAGTATATGAAATAATCCTTGAGTTATCCAATATGATTTTATAATGAATTTTTAACAATGTTTATTTATTTATTTTATTTTTTATATAGCTGTAACATGCTGTAACAACAGATCCATTTTTAATTTTACTGTTAATCCTGACTGTTGAGTAAATTTCTTCATGTCTATATAGTTTTCCATATGGGAAATAATTTCAGTACAGAGCAGAATATTACAATACTGTTTAATAAATTTTGGAGCCTTATCATGATAACTGAAAATGATTATCCTCTGATGTGTTGGCAGTGCAACAGGCCCTGTAGATGCTGAAAAGGTAACAGCTAATGAAAGTATATGAAATAATCCTTGAGTTATCCAATATGATTTTATAATGAATTTTTAACAATGTTCTACCAATCTACAAACCTTTGTGATTCTATGACTGATCAGTATTCCATACCTGTGTGATTCTATAATTGATCTTTACTCCATACCAGTGTGTGATTCTAAAAATGATCTGCATTCCATACTTGTGTGATATTTATAATTATCTGTATTCCATACATGTGTGGTTCTATAAAGGATCTGTATTCAATACCTGTGTGATTCTATAAATGATCTATACTCCATTTTAGGGCTGAGGCCACTGATGGCTTGATAAATCTCCTGTTGACCTCGTCGGTAGTCTTCTCCAGTGACATCAGTCAAAGTGGCGTACTCCATTAGCACCTCTTTACTGTAAACATACAACAATGGGGAAAATGGTCTGTTAAAATAACAAAATTATAATAGTAGTAGTAGTTTATTATTATAATTATAAGGCCAAGTCAAGGATCGGGAAATATTCTAAAATTACTACAGTGATGTCATGATGCTTATCACATTGTTTCATACAAACCTCTTGAATTGAAGTCCAAAATTAGATTTAATTGACACTGGTACAGCTGCAAAGAAACAGGAGTTTGGGAGAATTTGATTTCTTAATTAAATCAAGTGAACATCTTTTAAAATAAAAATAGTGTTAAATAGTATTAATAATTACAATAATAATAATAATAATAATAATAATAGATAAGGTCACATCAAATAAATTAATTGTTCTGTAGACTCTGGGAACAAGACATATGGTACAAGCAAGTGACTTTATAATTTTTATTAAATTTACCATCAAGACACAGTATAGAGAATGTAAAAGCTTGCCTTTAAAGATACAAAAATTCCCTTCTTTTCTTGAATTGGTGCATATAATCAACACAAAATTCAGTCAATTTTCCATACCTTTAGGAAATCCTTTAAGGAATAGAGGCAAGAGCACAAATTAGCACCAGTACTTAGGATCTAGTCATCATTTGCAAATCAAAAATATACAGATCCATGAATGGAAATGGAGTGACAAAATCTGTAAATCAACTATATTTCTTTGGAGTGGCCTAAACATTTGGAAATTAAGTTATGGATGATTAATAATATTATGAGGCACACTTAATACATACCAGCTCTGGGATACATTTTCAAGGATGTTTTGCTGTGAGTCCAGGAGACCCGGTAACGCCGTTCCTAAATAAGACTGCTGGTGGAGTTTGGCTTCATTGATCTGTATGATGTACTCATTGTGAGCTTTGTGTAATTTTACTGTTGTCTTTAAATATTTACTTTTTGCATCCTCTAATTTGCTGCCTGGTTTACCTGGAAAGGAATGCCAAATGCCAGTTAGAAATCAAGGAATCACTAAGGGGTAAAAAGTATATATTTAGGCCAAAAAAATAAAAAGGTATGGTTCTTAGGCACTTTTTTCAGAAATCACTGCTGGGGGGTATTTTATTTTTTACCTTTTTTTGTATGTTTTGATAAAATTGTCATATGACCTGGGAAAAGCAGGAAAAGAACATGGTTTTTTGCTAAATAGGTAAAAGCACTACATAACAAAGGAAATTGTATCAAAATTGTATCATTATATATTCTTGAAAGATGAAAATCAAAATAATAATCTTTGATGCGGGGGGGGGGGGGGGTTAAAATTCACCCAGGCAGTGCCTGAGAACCATACCTTTTATTTTTTTTTGCCTAAAAGACAAATCTTTATTTTATCACATGGCCAAGATACCTTATATTGAACTTGGACTATGGTGTGACCGATATCCTCCAAGCATGGCCCATAAACAGGACTCAAAGAGTACCATGGAAGCCTTCATATCGTATTCATGGTCTCTGAACAAATATTTTTCACAAGATCATAAAACTGATATGATATGCCACATTTACAATTTTAAATGTGTCAGCATAGTAAGCTTGAACAATATACAGCTAGATATATTGTGCCCTATGCCATTTAATTTTTAATACTCCAAGGTTCAAAGACAATGTAGGACCTGGACCAAGGGGTTTCTGATAAGTAAATAGTTCAAAAACATGCTTAGCACAAAGCAACACTCAATGTGTGTAAATGAATATTGATCAATTCAGCACTGGTACAATGATCTCTTTAATCTGGATTTCAGTTCTGCATATACCCACTACACATTATAAGCGTGTTTTTAAAGCTAGGTTTGTGAGATTATAAACAAAATTAATCACTAATTACTTTGCTTTTGGTGCTCTTTGTTATCTATAGGGATTACAAGGATGGCAATTAATATGGTGCCCCAAAGGTAAATATTTATAATAACATGAGGAAGAAATTCTTTTCTATCAAATTAAGTTTAATACAGCAAAAATTTCATATAGATTCAATAAGATCTGTTTACTTTTAAATATGCTGTTTTGCCCCAAAAGCAAATAAGATTCTTTATTTTTTAACCTGAGACCATAAAGTCATGAATGCATCAATTTCAGAGGTTGCAGCCATGGCACAAATAATGCTTATTTTAGGTTTAGTTACATGAGCAGGACTTCATAATACTGAAAAATAATGCTTGCAAAATCTGCTTCACCTTAATAAACACCAAGAGATGAAATTAAGAGATTAGTTATCATTCTGTACATATTCAATCTCCCTGATAAAATACACATTATGTGTAAGCATATCATTTACCTTTTGCTTGGAGGTCTGTATATTTGGCACGGTCGAGGGCAGCTTTACTGAGCATCTTGTCGTATTCTGACTTATGTTTCTGCAGGTTATCCATAACCTGATAATAAATCACACAGACAATGCAAGTTTCAGTTTATTTACATTCTCACAGCATGTATTACACTGCCATTCAATCTATGTCTTTTTCATTTGGGTGATACGCATGAAATAAAGAAATGGAACATTAATGCACAGAAAAGTCTGTTTGCAATTAGCAGTGAACCTACTTTTCTTAGTATTCATGTTCCATTTTTTCAGTACAAATAACAAGCATGGCAATTCTTACATCTCTCTGCATGAAATAAAAGTTACAAACATCACCATACATCTTTGGTTTTAAATGGTACGTGTCATTCATTTTAATATTGGCCATGGAATATTAAAATGCATGTAATAAAATTAACATGCATGATATGCAAATGACATTGAATTGTCCAAACAGCAGCAGATTGTGGGAATCTGTACAACAGTTCAGCAGCAGTTATAAAGTCACTGTTCATGACATGAAACTTCAGAAATCTCATTATCTGTACAATATAGCTAAAACGGCACTTTATAGCTAAAAACAGTTGATGTTAGCATGTTTCTTGCAAGACATAATCTTTTAATTATGAAAATAAACATATATGAAGATTAGATTAACTACATAACTATAACAACTTCCAAAAGTTAATAGTCACTATCAGGGCTAAACATTAACTTTTGAATGTACTTGCTCAGTTGAGCAAGCCACATCTAGCTTTTCCTTGTTCTACATGAATTTTAACTTGCCCTTAAAAAAATCATTGATTGTATTTAAGAACACAAACATCCTTTTTCAGGTTTATATTGGACCCTCTTGCCCAGTTGGGCATGTAGAAGGTGACTTTTAGGAGCCCTCCTACTGTTTTCTTGAACTTTCATTCGTCCTGGGCAAGCTGTAAACTGTTAATGTCAAGCCCTGACTATGCTGGTGCTCCAATATCCCTCTGATAATCTGATACTGCTGGATAGATCAAGTACCCTGAAGGACACACATTGCCCAACTCAAACATCTTTCATGGGTTGATTTTTACAAAAGATAACTGACGCTAACTGTTGGTAGTATAAAAGAGGTTAAACCTTTCCTACAAAATGCAAACTTAATTGAATATCAAGCTAGTTGTATTACCAGTAATAACAACAAAGATAAATTTAACTTATAAATAATACAAACATACTGTCATGTGACTCAAGGGAGCAAATGACAACAAGAAACTTGTAAATATGGAGACTTTAAAGTATGACATTTAATTGATCAATACCTATAATAAATCATGAAATATGTATATTCATACGGACCTTGTTGTATTCCTGTTCTAACCTGTTCTTCTCATCCAGGTAAATTTTCTTGATAGTTCTTTTTTCATTTATGAGAAGAAATAATTTATCCAGAGTTTTACTGCACAGGTCATCGATGTTGCCACGCACTTTATTCATCATGGTCTCTGTTTCTTCCAGGATTTTACTCCATGCCTGTAGAAACAATCCGAAGGTTTGGTTAATTAAAAATGAAAGATTATTATACTGATGAGCTATAAACACAAGTATTTTAACTAGACTGACACTCAGAAGTTTGTGCTGTACCCCAGTAAAGGAAGATTTATTTTACTGTGTGGATCCACATCATATTGCTTTATGATAAATGTGTTCCAAATCTTGAGCCTTTAGTTTTACAATCGGCAGAAAGAAGACAGCAAATGGAAGTCTGTGAAACTGAGTATGATGTGATCATGGTAAAATTGTTCTGGGTATGCCCCTTTATTTGGATTTGGACAAATATTCAATGTTCTTCCTTGGCCTCTGTCTCACCCTTCCAATTGTGTAAATCAGTTATATAGTTGTGTAATCCTGCAAATAATCAAACTAACCAATGCAATGAACTAAAACTAACAGATAAGCAGATATAATGAAAACATAATTTAATTTGGTTGAAGTAACTGGGCAGCTTTGAGAGGGTGCAAACCTCAACCAATACCAGTCTGTATTTTCTAAATTAAAAAATCCTATCCCTGAGACTCAACTAGGGACCCACTGGTCTCAACCCTTAGTTGAATTTTTCTATAATGATTGTTTATGAGCTTTTCAAACTGTGGGTCCTGTGATCAAGTTCAAAGCCAATTTGTCTACCCAAAATGGAGTTATCATCCATGAACTAAGTTGTGAATGGATGGGCCCCGGTGACCTTGATCTCTGACCTTGTGACCCCAAAATCAAACAGAATCTTTCCCCATTGGCAGGTGCACTACATGTGGAAGATGGAAATCGAGATAAAAATTTGGTTTAAAATGCATTCATAATCTTTTTAAAGAAGTAGGTCCTGTAACCTTGACCTTGAGTTCTCACTTCATTGGTAGGCCATATATATAAGTCAAGTCTGAAATCCATTTGTCAATCAAAACTGGAGTTATCATCACAATACAAATTTGACCGACATACTGAAAGACAAACAGACAGACATGGTGATTACTACAGGGCATTGACTTATTCAAGCAGGGCCCTAATAAATGCACAAGGTTTAAGGACAATAGATGAAACCACAGTTGCAAACCTGATAGTTTCAATATAATCTGGCAATCTCAAAATAAAGGAAAAATTGCATAATAAATATAAAAAAAATATAGGTGGCATCACCAGTCTTTAGGAACCAAAGAAACCAGTCATAATCAATAAACACATCAAGTTCTTAATCACTAGATGAAACTACAGCTGAGACACCAACATAATAACTGTCATTTGTTCGTCTCAAAAACAGAAAAAAAATAGAAAAAATTAGAAAAACACAAGTGACACCACCAGTTTTTAGGAACTGACAACCCTTGTCATGGGCAATATTTTAGGCAAGATTCACAGCAATCCATGCATTAATTATCAAGATACTAGAGGTTTTGTGTCAAATCTTAAATTAATCCTGGGGGACACTTACAAGCCCCATGGCTCAGAGGGTATAGGTTGGAGTGACCTAATTGAAGGTTTCCAAGGAGATTTTTTTTTAATTCCCTGCATATTCACTGAAAAATTTCTAGGCCAGCAGTTACAATGTGTGCCTTGACAACGGATGGACAGACAACCGGATATATGGAAGGACGATGAACAAATTGCCATTCCTATATTTCCTCAGTTGACTTTTAAGTCAGCTGAGCTAATATTGGTACCCATAAAGACAGAAAATCATTCACATATTTCCTCTTCATTTAAAACAAAAGTGCAACTACCTAGTACATGATACTAATCTGTAACAAATGAGGCAATGTCTGATTTCTGCAACCACAAGGGACCCTTCATAACCACACTGTGGTTTGCAACAACAATGAAAGGAAAAACAAGCTTGTTGGCTTAGGGCTACCACAACAATAATACTTGTCCGCAAAATAACTAAAAAATTCTTTTGGTGTTAATGACAAGGGTTGTCAGTACATTATATTTCCCAAACTATAAAACATAGATCATAGATGAAAATACTTAGAGAGCTCATACCTCAACAAAAGCCAAACCTCTCAACTTTGATTTTATTAATACTTGAACCAAATATTTGAGATAGATGTCAGCACAATATGTGAAATTACATACAAATATATAAATATGAGTTGTGCTGCAACTCTATCTGGATCAGGATACAGCCTTAAAGTTTGACTAACTCTTCTTTGCTTCCCATCCTACTTTTACACAAATCTTTATTGAGATCTATCAGTAACTTTATTTAAGATATCTTTCACAAACAAACAGATGGAAGACAAAATGAGTGAAAGTTACAGCCCTGGTAATCAAGAGTAATTTCACTAATTATTACTGCCAAGGCTTTGGTGATCAATTACAGATGAATCTACATTTATACTACAGTGTTGTAGTAGAGTCCACACCATCCGAGTCCAAGTGCAAGTCTGAGTCCAAGCCACCTGACTCCAAGGCAATGTCTGAGTCCTTTAGGTTGGAGCCCAAGTACACCGTCTTTGAGTCTGAGTCTTTTAGATTTCAAGTCCAAGTCTGATTCCAAGTTCAATAAAATATCTTTATCTAAACTCCTTAAAATGGATATTCCAGATTGTCATGAATATTTCTGTTTTAGTTTACACTTGCTTTTGCTTTGATGTTTAAATACATTTAGCTCCCAATGCAGTGATAAAGCTTTGAATATACATTACAGTCTTGATTTTTTTTTTAATTCTGTGAATAGTTCACATATGTAAGAGTCTTTTTATATGAGTCATTAACCCATCTGAATGTAATAGTATATGAATGACCTAGTTTAATGTTTTTCCCTTGGATTCAAGATGAACTCAGCCTGATATCTTGAGTCCTGAACTCCAAATCCATGTAAAAGTGAACAATGAAAGTTCTAAAATGTATGTGAGAAACAGTAAAATCCCCATTTCATAACTGGGGTTTTGTAGAAAAGAACAAGGAAGTGTTTACAACAAAAAAGTATGAAAAAAGGGTATATAAAGTAAGTTTTTTCCTGAAAAGATGAAATGTTGCAGCACGAGATTTCCTTTTGATTAATGTCAGGATGGTTTAAGTTTGGATATAACCTCGTTTGGTCCTATCTTATCTTTCAGTCCGACTGTTTATATATAGATTAGATTGCTATCATTCAGTGAACCCATAAATAATATACTGTGGAAGTGGTTAATTTGGAGCGTCTGAATTATCGCGCTTATTCTATTTTACAGCATTAGCGCAGTTTGGATTTTCGCGCAAATCAGGATGATTGGGGAATTCAATTTGTATCAAAGTATAAAAATATCTGAATGATTACATAAAAGATAGGGTTGTTACACAACCTACTGTCCACCTAACAAGACTAGGCTGACTGCCTACATGCAATAGGCTAGTGAGTACCGTAATTGCACAGGGTAAATAATACGTTATTACCAGGACTAATTACATTTCATGTTATGGTACTGCACCAAGAAACGCTGTTTGAATTATCAGTAACTTGTAGAACTGCTCAACAACAGCAACTGTGATTACAAACTAGAAGCAGCCTTCTGAAGAATTATCTTTTTTATCATTTAACATGCTTATTTTTACATGCAAAGTCAAATATACGTTCTGTTATTTTTATGTATTTTTATGTATCATTTTTATGTATCTATTTATTTATTTTTATGTAATGAATTGCAGGTCAACAACAAATTCCTGGAAGAGAAGGCTAATAAATGTTATCTTATCTGATCTATGTGTAAACAGGAAACAGAGCTGACCACAATCGCCACTGGCTCTGAGACTTCCTTTAAAGACACAAAGGGTGGTTCTAAAGGGCTTCAATGCATTTTGATTCACAATTGTTTCTACAAGTCACTATTAAACGAAGTGGTTTTTCAGATGAGATATCATTTGCTATGAAATCTGATAACAGACAATATGACAACTCTTACATCATGGTTAAAGAAGTCCCAACTCAAGAGACCCCGCAAGGAGGGATTTCCAGATTCTCGTGACTGTGTGTCAAGCGAGAAATTTGCAGTCTTCCAAATGGCGAAAGATCACATCGATCAGCCAGCAACATCACAACCTGCCAAGTGCTGCCAGAGTGAATACCAGAATTACAATAAAAACACTTGACTTTTGTGCATAAAAAAAAATAAATTTTGTCTCTAAAACCTTTCTTAGTGCCCCATCAAACATCAACAATCTATATGACACATGATCGTATATTCATTTCGCCATTACCCATTACTTGTATCTCACAATGGCGTTGGCACCTGACGGTATAAAAATAAACTACACAGACATATCTGGGGTGTTTGAAATAACCTGTGTTTTTCAATTTAGCACAAATTATGCTCCTGCAAAAAGTGCAAAAATTAAAACCACGCTAACAAAACCACTTCCACAGTATTATATACTGTGTCTTGAATCTTTTGCCCAGACAGTTTTAATTTTTACCCTCTAACAATAAGTAGCTGATGCTGAAATTCATCTTGTGAATGTGTACTGTATTTATTCCAATTTGGCAATCCCTCTTATTTCTCAATCCCCCCAAAAAATATTTTGAAAGCATAATTTCTAAAATGACTCTAATTTTGCGATTGCCGACTGTTTTCTGTCGACGATGTTAAGGTGTTATGCCTCCGTCTCTCACGGGCACCGCAGTTTGTATCTGACTAGATTCTTATTACACTGAGCATCCACATCAAACTTGTTTCCAATAAAATTTTTGAAGATACAAAGATAAGTTTTTCATAATATATAAACATGATAAAGCGTTCAAGTTCCAAATGGGTGTCCTAGACGAAACAAACTTGTGTACCATTCCTGGTACGCATGTGTCTTGTGTGCGATTCACGTGGGATAATTAGCAATAATATTTACAAGGCACGGGGAAGCACGCGTAGTGGAACAACTGTGACACAGTTGGAACAATCATCTTAGTTAAGTTTTAATGACCTCGGTAAGTTTTTGGATGGGTGACCGCGTATACAAAACAGGGCCCGATCAAGGGCACGCGAGCTAGGACCATTTCCGGTCGTATATATTTTAAAGCGCCTTTACTTTCCTATATTTATTACGTATTATGCAAATAAAATTTAATAGGCAGTTATTTTTTATAAAGTCTTCTTCCAACTTGGTGCAGCTTGTCCCTTTTCGGCCCACCAATATGGCCGCCTGGTGGTTTAACTTGAAACAACTTGAAACATGAGTTGCCGTCTATGTCATCGTACCTACACGCACAGTAGTGATCATTTTGTAAAGTGATTGTGCTCAGTTTGATTAATCATTTGTGGACTCCGTGTAATTCATGTGACAGTTGGAAGCCCTTTTGTAGGAAATACTGTTTAGCTAACAAAACAAACTTATAAACGACCAAATTATCACTCAATTCATATGACCGCTCGAGTGTCAGAGCGGCCCTGCGGCTATAGGGAAGGTTATCAAACCGCATGCCTCTAAAATCTCGATCACCGCAAATTCTTCAGGATTATAATTTTCAAATATCCTCCATTATCTCGACCTCTGAGAAAATTAATTATTTTTAATTGGTCGCCAAATTAGAATAAATACGGTAAGTACAACATCTGACATCCTGTGACACATATTCACTAATAAATTTATAATAATAATAAGTTTTAATGCTAACAAGAGACCCATGGAATATGAAGCTCAGTGGATGACATTTCATGGAAAACTTGTACAAAAATTATATATTTATATTTATTGAAATATTTAAAACAAGCAAACAATTCATAATCTGAAATCTTCTTAAGTACACAGATCAACCGAAATTTCCTTTATACTTATGTTTTCTTAATTAGTACTTTTTAACAATGAATCTCTTGCAATCATTTTGTTATTGGCTGTTTAAGCTGAGATACAAGCTTCCACCACCTGGTTCATCCCTGTTACAACTGTCTATGTGCATCACTGAAAGTGTTCTTTCATAACTCAGTCTCCTGGTAATGCTACTGTGCATGTCCTAATTGAAAACCAGTACCTTTGCAAAGTTTATATACCCTGCATACCACTGGTGTTATTTAACCACCTTATGAGCCCTTACTGTTTACTGTAACTGATAAGGAACCAAAAAATAAGTGTATATGATAATCTTGATATTTACACAATACCAATATTGTTCTGCTTGCACTGTAGCTCAAATGGTTCTATCAACAAACCAGTACAGTAAGACTAAAATTTGCCACTGCAATTCTCCCATAACTGATCCTCCAATGGGGGAAAATTTGGTATCAGTCTGCAGCTGATGGCAAGTTAATCTGAGGGATTTTAAGTCCCTGCAACAGATCCCAAATATAAACACACTGAGGCTTGTTTTTTTTTAGCTGTATGAATCAGTGTACCACAATGAGATACAATGGTTAAATTGTTTCTTCACCAGGCTCCAAAAAGAAAAGTCAGATCATGGAGATTGAGACCATGGCCCTCACTGGTCACAGGTTCTGATTCATCTTATTGGCCAAAGCCAGGGGGAAACCCTATTATTAACAAATACAAGGAGACACCTTGGTAAGGGGATTCCCAGAAAGAAAACCAGGCACCTGTTGTCTGCTAGGGTGCCCTTGCTGGAGGGGATCCCTTGTGAATGCCAAACAGGACTCCAAGTCCCATTTTTTCTAATTTTCTTAGAGAAATGGTGTCAGATAATAGACATACTGGTGACAGTGGTAGTAGCATATTTTAGAGAATAAAAGGTTTAACCAATGCATTTCTCTAATCTATACAGAAATGGGTTGCTCTAGAAAGATCATAAAGAAAAAAGGTCTACAAAATAATAACTTCAAATTATATATATTTCATAGGATGCTTCTTGTGCTTATTTCACCAGCTGTCCTAATAGAGAGTATCATATTTCAACCTTTCCAATTTCATTAATTCAAGTCCTCATGTCCGGGGTCCCATTAAATGCTTTTCAAGGCTGGAAGCACATTGTTATACATAAAAACATGGCTGATAATGTAGGCTTAATGCATATACAAAATGTCTCTCTTCAGTATAGATTAACTTAGATATTGACAGCTTCATGACAATGATGTACTGTCCTATACAGTGCCACTGTACTGACTGTACAATATAATATAACCACAAGCCTGAAATCTTCCGTGTTGACAGATTGCACTTGAGAGGACCAATGTTGTTACATAAAAACTGAGAGGTTCTTTTGACAAAAACTTGACAACCATGTGCCTCAGCCAGTCAGCTAGAACTTATTCTCTGACAGAGATGACCTATTTCAATTCCTAATGCTTCCTCCTCAAGCTATTATAGGTCAAACAGTTGACTCACTGAAATCATTTAACCATTCACAAGCAATGTAGGATAACTAGGATTCAGCCCTAAAACTGCCATTCAAACTGCTTATGCTACTGTTCCATATGCACTATCTACAAAATGTGGATAAAGTAAGCTATATAGCAAGAAGAATATATGTTATTAGCTGCACAGGAGGAATTTCAAATGAAAACTGATAGAAATGTTTACATCAATTATATAAACAATTTACATTAATAAGCTACCATTTGTAGGGACTGGGACCATTAAGTTCCTCAGTCAGGGCATGGACACCACACTGGACTTTGGACAGGTGTGAACATTGATAATACACATCCTCTGACAGGTGTTAATCTTCAGAAAATTTTTTATAGCAACCACTTGTAATTTTTTTTAGATAATGTGCATGAAGGGAATTCCAAGATCACTGTCTGGTGGCCATACTGTTTTTTTTTTATGGGTCTAAAATTCAACAGCTGCACATCCTCTCAAACGTTACAATCTTCAGTAAAATTTTCACAGCAACTGCTTGTATGTTTCTTGAAATTATGTGTGCAAAAGGAATTCCAAAAACACTGCCTGGTGGCCATATTATATATCTGATGGGTCTGAAATTCAGGAGAACACCTCCTCTCAGGTGTCAGTCTTCAGTAAAATATTCACAGCTCACAGTTCTTGAGATGATGTGCTTGAAACAGTGTGACCAACTGACAGACAAACAGACAGTCAGAAAACCCCGATTCTAAAAAAAAATTAAGCATGACCCTCACAAGTATTTTTTTATAAAATAACAATAATTCTCAAAGAAATTCAATCAAGTTTGTCTAAATAACTTCACTGCCCAGCAAGAGAGTATGAAGTACAAGATTGTTAGGATAAAGCAAAGAGAAAGATTTATTTCATTTACTGATTTCATTAATGGATTTATTTCATTATAATATCATCAAAAGCATATTATTTCTTATTAGAGACACTAATTATCATTTGAGTTTTGTCATACATCCTATTTATCACATCAGATCTGCTGTTATAATCAATATATCAATTTATCCCCTCAACTCTAGTAAGAGTAAGCAATCACTGAGCCTCCTTGGCTGCAGTATCTATGTAAAGGGTTGGTAAAAGCCAGAAGCTACAGTATTTTTGTTAGAATAATAGGAAAATAGGCCATATATATCAAGGTTTAATTTTTATCGTTTAATCTCTGGTAGAGGATTATAAGTTTTGCTAACTAAAAATGTGGGTTTTTGGTCATTTGCTCGTAAGACACTGTACTAAGAATGTTGTGAAAAGATTTTGATCAAACTTTATGGAAGGAAGGATAGCCAAGGAACAGCCAAAACAATTTACCAGGGAATCTGGATCACCATAATTATTTTGCTTAAAGGAATTTTTTACCTTTGAAAGATTGGGATATTTTTTTTCTGGCCCAGGGAATCACTTATGTACATTTCTGAATGAGGTGAATATTTCCCTGCCTGCAATTATACACTGGTGTGACCCTACTGGAGCCTTTGTTCTGGTAGGAAGTGCTGTTCTGTGATGCAACCATTCAGTTGGTGAACTGTAATACAAATTTCTCCCAGTTTTCATTGATGTACACTGGAACACCACATTGTGACCATCCCACAAATGTGACCACTCCCACAATTATGACCACGTTTTTTGGTACTGAATATATGATCCATGTAACTCATTTCACCAATATGACCATCCCAAAATAGGACCACTCTGGTCAGTCATCAAGGAAGTTGTAATTGAGGGGTTCCACTGCATTTCTACTCTAATGATTATAAAAAAATTAGTATCTTGGAAATATTCCAGATCTGGTGATCAAGAATGTTGGCAAAGTGTGCATTCCCTGAGACTGGCCTGAGTGCATTCTAGATTTTGCTTTGAAGTCTCTAGTGGGGTTAAAAACTGGGGATTTTTTAAACTCAAAAGTCCTAGATTTAAACTAAGTTATATAATGATCCTGTGGCAGCAAGTTAGTATAACAACCACAAAGCAAGGGATCTGTGTGTCACGGCACTCAGCTGAATTTGACAATGAGAATATAAATTTTTATAACGTCCAGACCAAATATAAATCAGGAATATGACCAGTCCAAATCTTGATCATGATGCGGTCCAGCCATAATCCTGATTCAGACTGTAATTTGACATAATAATGAATAATGCCTTCTGCTCTGTGACCTTGAACTTTGACCACATGACTCCAAAATAGAAAAAGGTTCTTACATTATTGGTGGGCCATATATAAATCAAGTTTGAAACAAATATGTCAATCCAAAGAATGGAGTTAACACTCAGAAAACAAGGGACCCATGGGTCACGGCCCTCAGCTGAATGAGACAGATATAATTGTGTCACTATTGTTGTATGTAGGTCTGTAAGATTTCATTTTGACAGATGTAATTTTTGTATTAATTATGTAGTTGAGCGGAATAGTTATATAGAAGTATCAGTATTTTAAATATGAACAAGAATGTGTGTCTAAAATATTGCAATGGGAATGACCAGATGTTGTAAATTGTGGAGAAAGTAAGTGGAGATGTGCAAGTATAAAAATACACATTTAATAAATCAAAATATTTATGGAAAAGTAGAAAACTTATATGTTTTGGGAAGCAGTTATTGCTGAATTAGAGAGGAAACAGAATGTCTTAAAAAGTATCTATTGAGAAGATATTGTAGATTAAGCTGTGAGAAGTTGCCATGTTTGATCTGAATTGAAGAATGGGGAATTGTTGCTAATAATATCTTGTGATCTGACCATGTATTTTCTAATGTTGAAACTGAAGCATTTAAACAGTTAGAAAAGACAAGATCTATGGTATTTCCATGGTCATTGGTTGGTTCTCTGACTAGTTGTTGACATTTAAAGAGTTGACATAATTGTGTCAATTTGGTGTCATATATTATATTAGAAATGTCAATATTGAAATCGCCCATGATCACTATAGGCAGGTTGAGGTCAACTTGAGAGACTAAAACTTGGGAGTTCAGAGAAGAAGTTACTGATGGGGCATGCGGGTGACCTATATAGGAAAACAATCTGAAGTGACTGAGTCAAAGTGTGAATATAGAAAAGAGATGACTCAAAATCTGGTGTTGTGTGGTGGTGAAGGGTTACATGGGGACTCAGCTGTTTGATCTGATTGGGGGGGGGGGGGGGGGGGGAAGGATGAGAGTTTAAAAACACCTTTGTAACTCTGTATATTTATTTCTTTATTTACCAGTTATAAATTTTATGCAGTTGCCAGAAGAATATTGTCCTAAACAAATACTCAGTGGCAGGGAGTGAGGAAAGTTACGACACCTTTGCATAAACATACAGGATACAAAATTTAATCTTACAGGTAAAAAAAAGTTTTATTCATAATTATTGAATATTTAAAAACAGACAGAGAGATAGAAAAACAAAGCAAATCACTTTAATTCCCATTCTACTGAGGCAGAAAAATACTGAACGAATGTTTGCATTAGGTCCTCATTTTTTTATGACATCTATTTTTTGTTAAGGAAAATTTTGGACAAATTTATAAATTTTACTATACATTTACAATATATATAAATTATATTTGAAAATTTAAGTTGATTAACAATTCTAAATTGCATCAACATTTACAGTTAATCTGCTCAGTCAACATCACATTATATACACAATGTATTTATTTTTTCTTAAAATATATTTTTTTAAATTTGCAAAATAATAAATATATGAAAATAACACTTGATTCAGGAAAAGTTGTATACATTGGATCTGAAACAGCAATGTAATTAAAGTATGTAACTAATGCAACATATCTGTTGGGGGGGGGGGGGGTCAGGGTTGCCATGTGATTCTACATTTGTGACAGCAGTGTTGCATCACTAATAAGTTTACCCAGGCAACGCTGTAGGGACCAGACATGGCTGGTCTGGAGGTTAAAAATGAAAATAC
Organism: Sipunculus nudus; assembly: GCA_026874595.1. Lineage (NCBI taxonomy): Eukaryota > Metazoa > Annelida > Sipuncula > Golfingiida > Sipunculidae > Sipunculus > Sipunculus nudus. The sequence continues at coordinate 47,815,834 of CM049309.1, forward strand.
ATTAGAGCCTCAGAAAAACTTCAATAACTAGAACAATTTTTAAGCTTTTACTTTGAAATTTCAGAATATAAAAGATTAAATCTATATATATTGACTGTGAAAAGTAAATCAAAATTACAAGAAAGAAATATGCCATGGTCAAACTTGGCTAAATTTAAGTTATATAGAGGAATATTTATGGTAAATATAAAGAAAACCAGATGAGTGGTTGCGATATTCGGCAGTCCTGAAGTATGAAAATAGATATTTAATAGAAACACAGATGTATTTAATTTTTTCTAAAAATAAAATTTTAAATTATAACTTTTTTAAATTGTATAATACTGACTAAATTACTGGCACGTACATAGGAACTATATAGAGGAAACAGTAAAAGTTTTCAGATACTGTGATGCATATGAAAAATTTACAGATGGACAGGCAAGTGGACAGAATGGACTAATACATTTATTTCACTTTCAAGGGAATAATGCATTTAACTTTATATATAAGCCTATTTTTTTTAGCATATCCACTTTTCCATTAATAGTTTTAAATCTGATTCATTTTTTTTATTTACATGTTTTATTAATTTGTAATAAAACAACTAAAAAATATAAATTAAACTATTAGAATTCTAAGTTGCAATCATTATATATCCAGAGTGTAGCTCATATTGGGTCGTATTATGCATACACATATATTTTATTATTTTTAAATCACAAATGTTTAAACTGAATTTAAAAGAAAATAATGCCATAACATGGCATCTACAAGATTATTCCTTGAATCACTATTAAAAAGTTTTGCACATTGGAGTTTTCAGTACATGCTTAATTTATTCACCGAAATAAAATAAAAGATTCAGTAAATTTGATAAAATAAAAACATCTTTTCAAATAAAGTATACACACTTTTGGTTGAATGAGGGACAAACAATATCATTATGCTAATTACAATCTCAGCTATAATTTATTACTGGAATTAATAGTCAATTTCACACCTGGTGAAATTTTTACTCTTCTGAAGTAAGGAATTACTTATCTGATTAACATCCGCACTTTCATAGCTATACACCACTTTGTGGACACTATTAAATCTGCACTTTAATCATTGTAAAAAAAGGCACCAGCTTCAGCAATTCTCATGTTAGATGAGTAAATATATTTCCTGATTTTTTAAAAATTGCATTATATTTTGGCCCATAACTTCAAAATAACACCCAATACTGACCTAATTTTTGGTATGTTCATAGAAAATGTTTGGAAAAATATGAATAATAAATATGACCAAGAACAGATCAGTGGTTTTTATATTAGGCAGCCTTGAAGTGTAACAATGGCTTTTTTATGGAAAACGGAGGTTTATCCTTAATATCTCGAAGGAACGAAGTCCTAATGACCCAATTTTCGGTATGATAGGAGATTTTGGGAACATCTAATGGTGTGTAAAATTTTGGATTCGTAGGTCCAACGGTTTTAAAACGTGCCCTGTTAAAGGCCGGACGGACGGACAAAGGACCACGACTATAGCTCAGATGACTTACAGTCAGCTGAGCTAAAAATATATGGACAGATGGCCACTGTGACCTTGACCTTTGACCTAGTGGCACACCCCAAATCAACCAGATTCACCTCCTAATTGCAGATATGTGTTAGATGAAAGGTTTGGGATGAAAAATTTGGCTTAAAATGCACCCACAATCTTAATCAATAAGTGGATCCTGTGACCTTGACCTTTGACCCCAAAATCAATAGAGTTCTTGTTGGTGGGTCATATATAAGTCAAGCTTGATACCAATATGTCAATCCAAACTGGAGTTATCATCCGAAAACAAATATGCAGACAGATGGCCCCTGTGGCCTTGACCTTTTACCTTATGACTCCAATATCAATCAGAATCTTTCCCTTTTGGCAGGTCAGCAATATGTGCAAGACAGAAGGTTTTGGATAAAAAGTTTTGCTAAAAATGAATCCACAATTTTTCTAAATAAAGGGGTTGGGTGACCTTTGACCTTATGACCTCAAAATCTATAGAGTTCTTGCAATAGAGGTGGGTCTTATATAGATCAAGTACTGTTTGAAATCTGAATTTCAATCCAAACTGGATTTATCACCAGGAAACAAAATGACCAACATACAGAATGACAAACAGACGGACAGACAGACACACAGACAGGGTGATTACTATAGCGCATCTGCTTAATCAAGCAGGGCCCTAATAACATACATGGCTTCAGGACATGAGATGAAACCACAGTTGTAAATCTGATAGTTTATATATGATTTGGCATTCTCAAAGTAAAGGAAAAAAATTGTAAAAAACAGAAAAAATACAGGTGGCCCCACCAGTCTTCAGGATCTGAAGAAACCAGTCATAATCAATATACATGTGTGGTTTCAGGACACTAGAAGAAACTGAAATTGGTAAACAGACTCAATTGCTGTAATTTAATAGTCTCAAAAACAGGGAAAAACTGTGAAAATTAGAAAAATGCAAGTCACAAGCACCACCAATTTAGGGTATTAAACTAACAACTCTAAACATGGGCAATACAGTCAGCTGAGCTAATAAAAAGAGATAACTAAGGATTATCAGGTATCATGGTACAAGAACTTGGTAATAATCTGAGTTACTAGTTTTCAGGCTATAAGATGACAAATTGTACATTAAATATGGGATGACTGAAGTTATTCATGGATATTGTAATCACATAATCTGAATGCTTACACGTATAGGATACATCCTATTGATGTGACATGAGCTATTAAGATGACCACAAATGAAAACTAAAACAACTTATGATTATCTTGCTTAAACATGAAGTAATAATAATTACTTGCTTTATTATTGTATTATCATGATAAGTCATTATGTAATCAGCAGATTTTTTTTGGACTAATTGTTTTGAGGGAAAAATCAGCTGATACATACCAATACCAGCAGCTGATGTATCAAAACAAGTATATAATATTCTGTGGTTGCCTTCATTAACATAGGATAAAATTTTGCAATTTTTACTTTCTCAGTGTCTCACAAGAGTTAAATTTTCCCAATTTCACAATACAAAAGACCTATACAAAGTGTATAACCATTATTGTGTGCATTAATTATATCAAATATTATGTCCACTAAATCTTATTAACTAAAATATTTTTGTTAATGGGAGACAATTGGAAAGATCATATCATATAAAATATCAATCTTTGAACAAACATGATCTATTTTTATTCTTTATGTAACACTTCATTTTTACACTTTGCCTTTGGGACCTTTAATCACGAAGGTTTTCTTTTAGCAATAAGTTTTTAGCATTCAGTTAAATGCCAGGCAACCTGAGAAATGTTGATTGAAGTGATTGTATATGGTTATATACGCAGCCATTTAATAAAAATATTCTGAACTGGCTGGTTCAGCATAACCTTGCTACTGGTCTTTAGGCAGCCTTATAAGCCCAAAGATGTACTGCCCGAGGCCAGGAGGAAGGTAATATCAAACAAAACATGAAATTAGTTGCATTTCTGTCCAGTTCTTGAACAGATACAGTTCCACATATACTCAAACAGAATATTAATTTTAATGAGACCAGGAAAAGATTTCACTGCCATAAACATGTAATCAGAAATGAATGACAACAATGGATGTAGTATTAAAGTTGTTGACTTTAAATTGTATATTTTTTGTGTAGCAAACAAACAGTTGGATGAATAATAATTTAAGTTTTGTGTGCAAATTACCTTATCATTCAGTTATATCTTCAGTTTTTATTAAATGTTGTCCACTAGAAACCTTATTACTGTTCCATGTGGCCCACTGGGAAGAAAATGTTACTACATCTGGCCTAAATGATAGATATCAACAGTACATTGTATGCAGTGGCATACTGATCCCCTGCTCAAATGATAAGCACTGGTTACCTAAAAAACGTAATGAAAAATATTTCTAATACTATATTTAATTTTCAATCTGCAGCCAGTACTAAGTTTACTTATACCCTGGCAGGTATACACCAATCCTGGTATGAAGTATGACATTGCCCAGTCGCATGTCACAAACCAGGAAGTAAACATTTCTTTTAAAGAGAAATGTTTGCACATGGGTGTGCATATTTTTATAGAACAGTATAGAAGGACACAGAATAAAAGGACAATATGTGAGCCCTTCAGTGACGCCTGAGTTTACAAATGTACTTTTAGAGTGATTGTACTCTTCAGTCTTTGTTATCATACAGTGTCAGGTCCACACCAAAATTGTGTTGTTTGGTTTGTGTACTATAAATACACACACAGACTGTCAATGTTGCAAAACAAACAACCACATTGTCTGTGCCAAGACAATATAATGATAAATATCAACAAGGGGCACTAGTTTCCAGGCTATAAGATAGTATAACCAGGATAAATATTGACTAGCAAATGGCATTTTCTGGAAAATCCTGAAATTTTCCAGCATAATGTGAAATTATACAGCGTTATGTGGCACATTCTGGAACATGTAACTTGAATAATATCATAGTTTATATTCAGAGGATATTTATTAGAGGATTATGTGCAAAACTTTGGTTTCACAATACTTCTTGAAGAAATTTTACTACTGAAAAGAAGTACTTGACCTTTTATCTGAACACTTAAAATAACGAGCTAACATACTTTAAACTCTCCAACTACAATGGATAGAAAGCTGAAGGAGCGACTCTCACTGATATTTTGCCTTAAAACTCACACTGAAATTGCTCCAGGCAAATTTTTGCACTGCCCATTTGCCCTAAAACCATAGAAAAACAATTGAGGTGTACAAGATGACCCATGCATTTATTCATATATAAGAAAATTTGGTATTCATATCTTTATTCATGGGTGTGTCTCCCACAGTGTTCTGCCGAGAATGTCTGAGTCACTATCTACTGCACAAAGTGCACACATATCAGTGATAGATAGAATGTGGTATTCTAGGAACTTAACCTGTAACATGTAGACTGCCTAACACTGGAGGACCTGTTCCTGCTAAAGAATTCAAACTGATGGAGAAAGCTATCATTTTATAGACTTCAGGTTTTACTCTTAATTGTAAAACCAGACTGAACACCAGGGAAACTGTGGTTCAGCATGAATTGGCTGCCATCACAAATTGCTTGAAAATAACTAAGTGAAACTGACTGAAAGTGTAATTAATCTAGCAAAAACTTAAACATTTACTGTAAAAAAGTTTATCTCCTAAATAAGACAAGTGTGATATTTAGGGTGAAAATTAAGGTAAAAATTTTTTTGACCATCTCTGTCTTTGCCCACGTTCCCAGCATGCTTTGTGCAAGTGCTGTGTAACACATACACAAAGGAGTTCGGATCTTGTTTACACTGATGAGCCGGACACGCTGTTAATGTTTGTGGAAGAAATCTTAGACTCAATTTTCATATATATTGTTTACAATTTCAAACTAGAATACGTGTAGTCAACAAGGGACTATGTGTATCTGCCAAAATCAGAGTGGAATGGGTGAAGTGAGGCATGGATTGAGTGGCAAGGGGAAACGGTTCCTGAGATATGAGCTTAGATGTCTGCAGCTGAACCAGAATGTACGTGGCGCCACCTGTCATATAATCATGAAAGCTGTCCAGGATGTATAAACCTGCAAAATATTAGGCAGTTATGTCAAACCACTACAGAGATATGAGTGATATTATCCAATGGCAGACAAACAGACGCTGTGCAAAAACGGTTGCAGGTGGCCCCTCCAGTTTTGTGTATGATAAAGAGCTATGTGCATGAGACCTATACACATGCAAAATTTTGGCCAAATCGGTCAAATGGTTCCCGAGATATGAGCTTAGATGTCTGCAGTGTAAACTAGAATGTAGGTGGTGCCATCTGTCATAAAATCAAGAAAGCTGTCCATGATGTATAAAAACTGCAAATTTTAGGCAGATATGTCAAACCACTGCCGAGATATGAGTGATATTATCCCATGGCAGACAAACAGATGGACGCTGTGCAAAAATGGTTGCAGGTTGCGCCACCAGTTTTGTGTATGATAAAGAGCTATGTGAGATCTATACAAATGCAAAATTTTGGCCCAATCGGTCATACGTTTCCCAAGATATGAGCTTGGATGTCTGCAGCATGAACGTGAATGTAGGTTGCGCCACCTGCCATAAAATCAAGAAATCTATCCAGGATGAATACGCATGCCGAATTTCATGTGAATTAGTCAAACCACTGGGAGATATGAGTGATTTTAACCCAAGGCAGCTGAACAGATGGACACTGTGCAAACATGGTTGCAGGTGGCGCCACCATTTTTTGTCTATGTTATAAAGCTATCCAAGGGGTACATTTGTACAAAAATTTTTTCCTGATCGGTCAAACGGTTCCTGAGATATGTGGGTTTATGTGTGGAAACAGACGCACAAATGGACGCTGGGCAGAGAGGAAAGGTCAGAGGTCAAAACAAAATCGGGGCGAGCAGTTCACATGTGACCCGAACATAATCCCGGGTTTCGTAAAATTCCGCCCAGCGGTTACAGAGGAGTTCTCCGGACACCTACGCGGCCACCACGGCGGCGGCGTGCAGCTGAAAACATAGTATCCGCAAAACTCTGTTTTGGCGGATACAATTACTAATGATAACCACATAAAAAGATACCAAACCACAACACACAGGGTTGAACCATTCTCCAAACAATGAACTGAAGCTGCAGTGTTCAGCCAGAAATGTTTACTGGTCAAATGATGAATAAATATCCTTCTCTCACTTTTAATTTATGGCAGCCTCGGTTTCTCTGCCCCTGAGGGACCTGGGAAAAACCACAAGAACGGGCTAGCCCCCAAACCAGGAGGGAAAAAGTTAGGTTGAACAAGTATTTTAAAGCATGTATTATTTGTATAAAACCTTCTTGTATTTACACAGCTGGACTACAACAATTTTTCATATTGGACAGTAGGCCTGCCAGACCATTAGTAGTTTATTATTTGCCACTAATATATGTTATAGTGACAGTTAAATAGAACTAAATCTAATGCCTGGATCAACATCACCAAGGTGGGAACTTGTTAATGTTCCTTGCTCAGAGTCATACTAATTGTGTGTCCACTCAATAAGGTGAATCTCTGATATTTGCCTGACTGAACAAACTGTTGATTCCTTCTCACTGGTATATTATAATTTATATAAGTATGTCACACTTTAGATCAGGGGTGGTGATGACTGAATGACTCATGCTTTATCTGCAATAAAATTCCAGGAAAGACCACAATGTTTCTACAGTCGAAGGAAACACCTTCAGTTCAGCCATGCAGTGAAAGGATGTACCAAACTACTACCTACTGTGTGCAGTCCTGTATTGGTTAAGACCAAAGGTGAGCTATATAAATTCTTGAATGTCATGGCAAACTACCATATACAAATAAATCATTGGCTGATAAGTGCTCACATGGACATTTCATTAACTTTATTCATATGATTCTTGTTTCTTCTCCTTAAAACATTTGGAAACTGCCAGGCTTGATTCACTATGATATCATTTTACATTGGTGGTACAGACTACATGTCTCTATTAAGTACCCTACTCAACCTATGTCACCTATGTATCTACACTAATCATATATGTATGATAATGAATTCCTGATTTTCAATATATCATATATTGATTGATCTATGTCAAGTGACATACCTGAATATTTGATACACTCTTCAGTGCAACACATTATGGCTGACAAAAAAAAACAATTTTACATCTCAAACAGGTAAATATTAATATGAATTGGTGTGCAATAATTGGTGGCAAATGGATTTAAGAGCTAATTATACAATTTAAAGACAACAGGAAGTATAATAACTAGGCTGTGTCAGTCACGATTGGGACTTAAATCCTGATACTATATCAGGAATTTACAACAATTTGTTCTAACCAAGTTACAGCTGCTGGTCTGAATGCACAAAACATGATGCAGATAATTAACAATGATCTGCTTATCAAATATTATTAATTAGTAGCTGATAATCAAAAGATGGTTTTAACCAGCAAAAATTTTTATGAATACAACTGGTGTGGTACTCAAACAAACAAATAATAAACAAATAATGATGCCACAATCATAACCATTCCTGTCCATAAAGCAACACACACTTATTCATTCAGATTTGGTGCCCTCCTAAGTCCTTAACATGTTGACAGGACAGCTAAACAAACCATTAATATGAGTACACTGGCTTTAAAACCACACTTGCACAAAATTTTTTTGTTATAAATACATTTTTTTGTTTCAAATGCAAATTGATTATAATTATTTTTACTGCCCAAGTGCCCCAGGAGTTACAAGTATGCATTTTAATCACTGTTTGTTAATTTGTTACCAGTATTACGCCAAAATGATATGACTCAACAGATTCCAAAGTGTGTTTATAGAGGGGCGTAACTTGAAATTGAAGAAGACCCAATACATTTGACTATAGATATATGAAAAAATGGTTGATCTGGTAGGGTTGTATTGCCTTGGCAAAGGTATGCCCTCTACCAAGTGCCCCCACAGTTTTTTTCTAATTATATGTTCATATCTCATGTTTTTTAATTCATTCCCTATGTCTTGTGCTACACAGTTCCTTATTGAAAAAGCAGGCCATACATAGGGATAAAAGCCGAGATAGCTGAAACCATAAAGGCATGGAATATCTCCTGACATGACAACCCTTCAAATTTGTGGCAACAGAGATTCCCAAGTACCCTGAGATGCACGGGTGGATGAAACTAAAAAATATAAATTTTAGGTGGCACCACTAGTCAATTGTACACGGTAATGCCATCCTAGATCTATGTACATGCAAAACTTCAGGCAAATATGTCAAACCACTCCTGTGATATTTGCATAAATGTATATTATGATTAAATGATTATACGTGGCGCCACCTGTCCTGTGTATAAGAAAGCTATCCAACTTGTATGGACATAAAAATTTAAGGCCCTGTGTTTTTCACCAAAAACAGACCTGAAGATGGATGCCAGATGAAAATGTTTGTAGGTGGTGCCAGTAGTCTTGTCTACTAGATAAACCATTCCAAGATCTTTTGACATGCACATTTTCAGGTGGATACGTCCAATCACTCCTGAGATTAATGCCTGAATGTATTCTACAAATACATGTAGTAATTGTAGGTGGTGCCATCAGTCTAGTGTACAACAAATCTACCCTTGGTGGAACTACATGCACAATTTCAAGCAGATACACCAAATCACTCTTGAGGAAAGGGTGTCAATGTATTCTAACAGTACAGGAAAGTAGGATGTGCCACCTGTCTGGTCTACAACAATGCCATCCAAGACAAACAAACATGCAAAATTTCTGGCTAATACATCCATCCACTCCTGAGATATGTGTGATAATCATCTAAAACAGAACAGAAGCACAGATGGACATCACACAAGAAACATTTGAAGGTTGTACCACCAATCTTGTATGGAACAATTTCAGGCTGTTACATTAAAATCTTTGTTGGGCCAGGTTTCAGAAAGATCAGTCCAGGAGTTTCAAATGTTTTCTCCAGAACTGTCTTGTCCACAACAAAGCTATCCAAGATGGACAAATGTGCAAAATTTCAGACTGATACATCCATTCACTCCTGAAATATGTGTGATAATCACCCAAAATAGAACAGAAGCACAGATGGACAACACACAAGTTACATTTGAAGGTTGCACCACCAGTCTTGTATAGAACAATCCTCAATCTAAGGACAAGCAAAGTTTCAGGCTGTTACATTAAAATCTTTGTTGGGCACCTGTTCACATGTAACCCTCTAATTAGGCATCATTTCAGAAAGATCAGTCCAGGAGTATCAAATGTGTTCTCCAGAAATGAACAAGGCATTAGAACTCAGATGCAAACCTTGTATCTGCAGTCTTTTTGGGGATACTATTAAAGTAGGCTGTCCTCATAGTTCCAGGAGGGTCTTAACTAAAAGACCTTCAGATATGTTGCTCAATGCCTTTAACTAAAGGCCTGGTCTTACACTTATGTGTTCCTGTCAGTATGCTTTATCTTTTTTCAAACTCACATATAAAACAGGACATCCTCTTTTCACTTACTTTTTCACAAAGAACAAAGCAAAAAAAAAAAAGGAAGTATATGTCTAACGTCTTTCTCGATATTTACGCTATTTTCAGGAAGTGTTTTTATCTAACCTGATGATGACAAATAGTGTTATGATTCAATATAAAGGTCTCATGCCAAAAATCAGTGATTTGTGAATACTGGAAGATACATACAATTGACATTCATCTCTTGTGTATGCACTGTATTAGTACCAAATGTTTTACAAGAAGGTTATTTTGTTTTTCTATCTCTTTGTATCCTCTGATGACAGCAAGATATTATCTTTTTATCTTCACCGGTTACTTGGTTTGTTGGATGGTCTGTTATCAACTTTTCTAAAAAAAAAAGTTATGGGTTTGATAAACTTTTGTGGAGGGTTAGGGTAACCCAAAAAGAACTATTCATTCAGCGTTGGATATGATCTTGTTCATCATTATAATTATGTTTTTAATCTAAAGGATTCTTTTCTATTGTGAGATTGTGATCTCTTTATCCTGAACAAGGGCCATGGGCCCATTCATTGGTATTAGGGACTGGCTCAATCTAGATGTCATCAGTCAACCGTGTTGGTTATCTGTGACTGTGACACTGTGCTACAGCATAGAACACAGGAAAGTGGGATTACAATCATGGTGGTTATAAACAAGTAGGCCAAGACTATATAGATATGAAGTTGATTATTTGGATAGAATTTAAAAGGAGCAGCAGATCATGTGAAATCATCTTTCCACTATGAGTCTGTTTTATCAGGAATGGTTTGGGTAGTGTTAGAGTGCTAGAGACCAAATACAGGATAGTTATCCAAGTATAAGTTCCAGCACCCAGTTGAGCATAGAATGATGAACTTAATTGTATAGTTTGTGGTCAGCATGAAAACAGTATGTGATTTTTTTATTTCCTTAAGGGTACATCATAAATGGTTCTTTCATTGTCAATTATCTAATCTACTGTTCTGTAATGATAATGCAATGTTGTTATTTAAAAAGCACAATATTCATTACATTCATTAAAAACTTTAATGTCTGCATTCACAAAGGATAGATTGAGCATACTTAACTCAAGCATTTATAAATTTTTGCTCAGCAAACAAGCCTGCTTTCTTGATGCAATGGAGGTTTAAAAACGAGTCAGATTTCAAGAAGTGCTTTGTATTTATTCACAATATTAACAGGATCAGCACAAACACAATATCCATGTTATTGTGTGTCAGGCAGCTCATCCTCCCCTTCACCCTCAAGAGTTACTAACAAGGCCTACAGGCCTAATGCGAACCTGTGCAATGGGATATACATCAGGTATAATGATTCAATGATAACATTCTTGACCATTACTGAAAAAGTACTTGACTACTTCTCAGGTATATGTGTGATATGAACATGTACAAAGCAAGTACTAAACATTATGAGCCTTAGTACAAGCACCCATTAAATAAACACCACTCCTGAACTACTGGCATGGATATACACAACACAAAAATGATTGTGGGTGGCACCACCTAAATTGTGTATGAGAAGGCCATCAAAGATGTATGAACATGCAACATTTCAGGCATATACTTCCAACCACAATGAGCTAGGTGCACAAATGCATGAAACCCAAAAACAATTTTAGGTGGCACCACAAATCTTGTATGCGACAAAGATACACAAGATGGGCAGATTTGCAAAATTTCAGGCTGATATATCAAACCCCTCCAAAGAAATAAGCAGGGATATAAATTATGCAAATATCATTGTACCTAGTGACACCAATCTTGTGTATGAGAAAGCCATCAAAGATGCAAGGATGTCAATATTCCAGGCCAATACATCAGACTGATCTTGAGTTTGGTCCACCAAGCTTAGCTGGGGAAGGCAGTTGCCCCCAAGTCAATGGTGCTAAGTGCCAGGTGAAGCTGCTGCACAGAGTGAACTCTTGACCTGTACCTTGGTGCACTGACTGAACTCAAGACCTGTTGCCTAATCTGATACAGTTGGCAGTCTACCAAATCTATTAATACATAAAGACTGAAACTTGGCCTGTTCCCAAATCTGAAATGGTTGGCATTCTACATAGCTATTTATGGATACTGACAAAATCTTGGCCTGTTGCTAAATCTGTTTACACATACTGCAAGACTTAGCCTACAATGCTTTTTTCATGCTGAGGCATTCATAAGATCTTTTATTAAAAATATTTAGAATAATAACAGATGCCTACTGAAAGCAAAATCAGAATACAGATATATTTTATTCATGGATATATCTTACATATAAGTTGGATATAGACACCAATTATTTATGCTGTAATCATGCCTGTACAGCTCTGCTTATATACCCACAGAGCACAGCCTGTTACTTCAATCTTTGTTTACCAAAATATCTCTTTCCTTTCATTGTTAAAGGTCCAATAATTCAGCCAAAATTATTCTAAATAAACTTTAACAAAGGCCATAGAATCATTTTTGTGCAATGTTACAGAATTTTAAACAACAGTTTAGCAGATGATGCTTATTGCAGCCCTCAGTTTGATACAGCCCTACTTGGCCACAAGATCAACTTCAGCTTTTTATGACACTACAGTGACAATAAAAAATCAATCAACTTGATCTATTCTTATACAATTGAGAGAGCCCTACCCTAGGATAATTCTTGTGAAAAACAAAACCATTCAGCTTAACAGTTTCATCATAAAACATTTTTAATGTATAAGCTGACAGAGGCTAAAACTACAAGGTAGACCTCAATTTCAAATATGAGTTAGATGACCAAGATTTGCAAAAAACTTGGCGATGATAGCTCCAGGCGTTTCTAAGATTGTCATGTTTGCATACTTTTTTTGGCCAAGTGACTAAATTCAGCTTCCTGTAACTAGGCAAAATATCATTGTACCCAAACCATTTGAACAAAATTGAGAGAGATCAGCTCTGGAATCATTTATGTGAAATACTGAACAATTTTGCTGAACGATTTCAGAGAAGAAGATTGTCAAAGGTTTTCTAGCTTTTGCCCTGATAAATGTAAGATGATGCAGGTGGCACCACAATCCAACAACGTTTGGCATGTTACTGATGTTTGCATAAAATTTGGGGATGCTAGCTCCTGCTGTTCCTAAGAAATTATGGGGTAATTATTCTGATTGACGAGTGACCCCTGTACAAAAAACTTTGATGCATGTGGCACCACCAGAACTTTTGCTTCCTGTAACTCGGCCAAAAATCACCAAAATGGAACTGTTCGAACAAGCTTGAGAGAGATTGTTCCAGGCATTATTTCTGTGAAATATTGAACAATTTGGCTGAACAGTTTTAGAAAAAACATTTGTAAAGATTTATGCTTTCTCCCTATATAATGTCAATGCAGATAGCAAAAAATAAGCTCAAACTGACAGAGTTTTACAGATGACTGATTTCTGCATAAAATTTAGTGATGCTAGCTCCTGCCATTTTTTAGATAGTATAGGTTAACATAAGGTCCATCACATCAGCTCATAGGTTCACTAAAAAATAACACCATCATCACATTGAGCTAAGGATTGTAGAAGAAAGTATTAACTAGGCATAGCTGTCCCAGGTTAAGTTCAGCCCAGTGGGGGTTATTGAAAATAATTCGCAATCAGTCCCAAAACATAACAGGATCCACTCAACTCATAGGGAAGCCCTCATATACATACCAACCATCAGACATTACTGGGCAAAGACAAAAAAAGACCATAGTACTTAAAGAATAAAGTCAGTATAAATATATATGTATCAACCACATTCTGTTTTTCACTCTTCCAATAATTGCAGTTCAGAGAAATATTGTATCAGCTGTAGCATGAACCAGGATGTGTTTAGTGACTGAGATGTTTTGTTGATGTTCCTAGAAAGTCAAAAATAATAAAAAGAAATAATTCTTCTTCACAGTCATAAACATGTGCTGTATGCAGTCTGAATGGGTGGAGTTTCTAATAAACATTTACTAAAGACATCACCATAAAAAAATAAAACATTACTAGATCACTGATCAGTAACTTGGTGTAATATCTGTCAATCTTTGCATTTGATGAAGTTATTTTACAGTTGGTACCTGACTAAATTATTGCATACACGTATGTAATCAAGGTTCAAGACAGGTCGAACAAAAATCCCTGTCAGTACCACTTATTCAATCCCTTGCAAATTGCCTGTAATAACTTTTGTAATAATAAAATTATTCAACCAAGCCCAGATTAAAAATTCTTAGTATGCTAAAAATAAATAAGACAGCTCAGAATCTCATGGGAGAGGGTCTTCCAGGAGCAGTATGTTTAACACCACCCTGGAGAACAAATATCTTTAATTATTATTTTTCTATTCAGAAATACCTATATTAGGCTATCCTTAAAAAATTCTATGTCGGTGCTCACCTGGCAAGGTAAGATTTTTGGTTGTGGCTGGAAAATTTTTTTACTAATCTACAAATTAATTTTTTTGGTATGATCTGCAGCAAGCCCACCTGGACCCATACAAATCTGCCTTCTATTGCATTCTTAGATGTTCTTCATTTCCATGATGAAAGGTATTACCTGATGTTGCGGATCATTTAATTTTAGCCTAGAGAATTAGTCTGATTGTGCCTTTTTAAGTGGTACAAATGGTACTCATGTGAGAGAGGAGAAAAACTGCCAAGAAACCACTACAAAATTTTGTGGCTTGGGTGAAACAGCAATTCATTTTAACACTTACCGCACTTAGAGGGGTATTTAAATCCTGGCTCTCATTTTTTCGGGCAGTTGCCAGCATGGTTGTTAGTGTTTGAGCATAATCACGGTCTGCCTTGACACGCTGGGTAACCCAACGTTTTATTGTTTCCATCAACTGGATTTCTGCATCTTGTAGATGAAGCAGAGCCTCATGTGAGGCTTTGCCCTGAAGTTCGTTACCAAATCCCATCAACTGTAATGTCAGAAAAAATTATACATAAATTTTTAATTAGTAAGAAATATGTTCAGACAAACTTAACATATACAGATCTTGCATCTAGGTTTATTTATATATATATATATATATATATATATATATATATAGAGAGAGAGAGAGAGAGAGAGAGAGTAAACTGAATAGTAAAATTAGTTCTGTATAAGCAATTTTTATAATGCCACCCATGATACTTTGAAACTAGAAATATCTTCTTTAAAGAACAGGTCATGTAACCCTCCCACTTTATTCAAGCTTTATTTACCTATTAATTATTATATGACATTAAGACTAGTTTATGGTAGCTATATTCCTGAGGACAGCAAAATGGTTACCAGTCCAGCAAAGGACTGCCAGAAAGTCAATGTTGTTATAATACTTATATGTTGATGACTGCATGAATTATGTTGTTAACAAACACAAACACACACACAAATACAGAAAAATGCCTGTTTGTCTGGCAGAGGTAATGAACATACATGTATTTCATTAATTGAAGCAAGTAAAGTATCCCTGTCTTGATAAGGTATGTCACTATGTGCATATATGGACGGACAATATGTTAATTAGAATTCATCAAGTTATGTAGCCCAACTGAATCTTTAAGGGGTTTAAAGGGTTTTTATTTTAAGAGTCCAATTCAATCAGGCTACATGTTACAAGGGGAGGCAGACAAAATTAGTGTCAAAATCAAGACCCAGGCAGCTGGAAATTAAAATGTTTTCTGTTTTCACAAGTACCATGTCTCAGAGAGGTGCATCAGTTATTCTATAGTTGTGCCCATTAACTGGAACAGACTGTACCCCTTATCAGTGCAGAACTGGAAACAAGCGGTATCGCACAGCAATTTGCGACGCAAAATTGACCTGCTGGGAACCAAATTCCATTTCCTATCTGTGTCTGCGAATCTGCCTCATCTTTTGAGGAGAACATTTCTGGGACACCAATGCGTGGAGAAACTTCAACTTGAGTAAAAAATACATTAAAGTGTCAACACTAACTGATCTTAATCAGACTAAACCATTTTTCTTAAATATAAGCAGTCTTTATAGAAAACATTTTCAGGGTAGAAATAAGGGCTGAAAAGTATTTCTGCTGCCTGGCAATTGCCTCGAGAAAACCATGGCAGAAACTTGCCAAACCTAAACTGTCCATATAATTACAATCATATGGTTCCAGGTCTAGCAAAGTGCCGGGAATGTCAACCTTTTAAATCCTCAGTTACAATTCAATATTACAATTGTCAAATTCCCAATTATGCAGAAATGTGGGGAAAAAATAAAAATAAATGTGTTCTTTTGCCCCCATCCTATAATCTGATCCGCTTTTCTGGGCATTTCAATCTGTCACAGGTGATGAAACATACACACAGGCCTATACTATTGTTATGGAGTAGGAAAGTGCATATTTGTGACTTAACACATATTTCAAGGAATATTTCACATTTCATATTTCACAAATACAAGCTCAGTTTCAGGCATGTCAGACTGAACAATTAATGACTTCTCATAATTGATGACACCCAACAACCAGTCATCCTGTCACACACATATAGGCTTCTCTCCCAATTTAATCAGAGAACAGTACACCAAACCATTATATGGTCTATTTTAAGTCTGTACAAACAGAAATAGTGTCACAGAATGACTTATGTGTTTAGTCTTTATGAGGGAATGGTAGAACACAATTAAAACATGTTATTTTATGAGACTCCGCATGTGTATATAAGCACTGTCCTCCAAATAGGACTTGTAGGTCAGTCTATAACTGGATGTATGTCAGGTCAGACTTGGGATTTTCCGTAGCACTTTTGTCGAATCAGATCTCACGAAAGTGAGGAGGAACACTTACAACTCTGATGTAATTGTGACCTACTTTGGGTCATCCAATAAGGTTTAGCTTTTATGACGAAATGCAGAAATATGGATATGAATGTCTCATATGTCACGTGAAAGCTGTGTAACAAAACTATCTGTAGTGCACACAGAGAGTCAGAGAGACGGGGAATCTCTTGCCAGGCCGGCAGGCCTCAGCAGAGATTATCCCAGAACTCTTGCTATTGAATAAAGACTTCTATCATCAAATTGGTCTTGGA
The DNA here is from genome assembly GCA_026874595.1 of Sipunculus nudus. Taxonomy (NCBI): domain Eukaryota; kingdom Metazoa; phylum Annelida; class Sipuncula; order Golfingiida; family Sipunculidae; genus Sipunculus; species Sipunculus nudus. The sequence goes on from CM049309.1 coordinate 47,832,910, forward strand.
ACATTGTCAGCCACGCGCATCAGCAACTGCTTGTGATACAGTGTGGGGACATCCCCAACCCCACATCTGTATCATTATGGTGGAGACCGGGTCCCGTATCATTTTGGTGGATGAACCAGGATTCACTTCCAGCACATCCGCACCAGGAAAACCAACAATGCTGCCAGCTGGAGTGAAGAATGAAGATCCCCCCCCCCCCTCACAGCCACAGGTGCCATTGACTGGTCTATCAACCCATGCACTAGAACCTCACCCAGGTACCGGATCACAGCCTAACATCAAGAATGTCATCTCTGCTGCTGAAGGTATCAAACTTTTGCTAAGAACTCTCTCTTCAAACTTTAACTTGGCTGCAGTTTCTCAGTGCTCTGCTTGAGAAGATCAAAGACTCTCTCTGTATATCTTTAAACCAAAAGGACACTGTGATCAGCATATTGCTTTAACCATGAATTCAAGTTGCAAAAATGACTTTTTTCACTTCAAAAAGTGCTGTGAAATAAGCCTGAGATCATCATTGTTCCTGACCAGCACATAAAAAATAATCAATATCGGGACAAGCCAGCTTCGGGCCTATGTCAACAATACTCCTGGCCATACCACGTGCACTGTGTTTTGTGTGACAACAAGTTCCTCGCTATGTTCCTGCAACTACTAGAAGCAGATTTGCTGTTCTACTGCTATCTTCTGCATCACCTTCCATACCATGACTCCAGGGAGAAAAAGAAAACCAAGTCAGCTGAGAAGACAACTTAAGACCCAAAGATGACGAGACTTCCTGAGGTAATGAAAAACAAAACCAGAGACTCTGAATTTTACATGCCCAATGAAAATTTGGGGCATTTCAGAATATTTTGCATGTATATGTTGTAAACAAAAAAAATATATATGCAGTACACTATAACTTTCTCTTATTGCTGTGTCATAGTTGTAATATGATATAATTTAATGTCTCTGTCTAATTGATAGGTTAGGAAGAGGCTTACAAAAAAAACACATAAAACAGTGTAGAACTGTCAATGTTAGATTTGATATAGTAATGTCTATCTAAGATGTTTATATGTAATGTCACCAAAGTGACTGTATTGATTTAAATACAATAATTCTAGAGAAGAGCAATATGCAAAACCATCAGCATGTAAGCATTCATTTATATTGAGATTTTCTCATGTGTTGTTCCATACCAAATCAACAGGTATCGAAATGCTCTCTTGGCTATAAATTTAATGGAATGGTAGCACATTGTGTCACCAAAGCACAATGCGATGCTTATTTTCAATTGTCACAGTTTGGTCCTCAAACACGGGTTCATTGGAAGCCCCCCAATATATAGGGAATTGGACAAACTGGGGAGTGTGATGACTCCAAAAGTCAATAATGCACTGACCTGTGGTCACATTATTGCCTAAAACAAGGGTTTGATTTGGTTAACCTCATTAATAGCTGGAAATGCCAGGCAAGATATGAAGGTTAACACAGGAATTCTTCTCATAGGAATTTCACATTTACGCATACTATGACAGACGTGTTTCATGAGCAAATGCATTCTGGTCATGCATTCATGATACTGATAACCCATAAACCAATATGTGGAATGACAAGGATTTCAATCATTAACATTACTCATAATTTAATTCATCATTCTGCAGATGTATGTTTGATCTTACACATAAATAGCATGCAATAAAATTACCATCAAAATCCATATGTGGTTTGATCGATACCTGCACCTGTCAGAGAATTATTTCATTATCATCACATTTTCACACATATTTCGCCTTGCTCCTGCACAGAAAATGGGTAATAAATGGGAATATATGTACACATTCCTCTGTCGTTAGGAATGACATCATTCTGTCATGTACTTATCCGCTGGTAAGGTACACCAGTTGTGTTATGCTAAAGGAATAGCAAAACAACCTTCCATTATTCACAATTCCACTTGTCCCAATGGCAAGTATGAAAGCCAAGATGTATTTTGAATCATTGGTACTGATCAACACACAGAGCAGATTGTCATGTACCTATGTATATGTTAAACTTTTAGGCACAAGAGTATATACACCTTGTCATATAAGGAATTCATTATCAATTTCTCAATAGAAATTGTATGTTTAGCTACAGGCATTGCTAATTCACTTGTTATAATTGGTAATGCATATTGCTGTTCGACAGAACATCTTTATGTAACATCACTTACTGTATGCTAGAATGGTTTACATACTTTGAATTATTCCATTGCTTACACAGTATGCATAGTACTTGTATATTCTAGCTGTGCATTCATTATGAACATGATGCTATGATCATTTCTATTAAGATGTTTATTTATTGATTCTACTTAGATGCTGTCATACTTATATAATCTAAAGTTTAATGCTTATATTCGGATGTCGAATAATGTCATCATAGTCGCGATGTTGTTCCTGATTTTATTACAAATCAGCATTTTATCTTCTAGATAATGTTTAGGATTGTCAATTCACAAAAAAACATTGTCTTTAGAACATATAGGTATAGCTATAGAATTATATATGTTGTTCTCAGCTTATTTAGGATAGCTTAAGCATTGTTGTTGTACTCATATCGATTTAAAACATGCACTACTTTATTCCTTACATTGTTACATCTGGAACTGTGACATATGTTCATGTACTTCACATCTATATTGATATGTGCAATCTATTACACCTCAGTGATGTAATACTTTACTCTCTACAGACATATATCCAACACACTGTCACTAGTGCCAGCTAGTTCTATTCACATTATGGCTACTGTTCTTGCAGTAAATACAGACTTAAGCAGTGTATCTTGATCTTTACACATTATGTATTTCTGTCATCTACATTCCAGTTACATTTCTTGAAATAACTAATTTTTCTCCGCCTTAGCCCATGAGGCCGGAGCCTCATTCTGAATACCAGAGGGATATGTTATGGAGTAGGAAAGTGCATATTTGTGACTTAACACATATTTCAAGGAATATTTCACATTTCATATTTCACAAATACAAGCTCAGTTTCAGGCATGTCAGACTGAACAATTAATGACTTCTCATAATTGATGACACCCAACAACCAGTCATCCTGTCACACACATATAGGCTTCTCTCCCAATTTAATCAGAGAACAGTACACCAAACCATTATATGGTCTATTTTAAGTCTGTACAAACAGAAATAGTGTCACAGAATGACTTATGTGTTTAGTCTTTATGAGGGAATGGTAGAACACAATTAAAACATGTTATTTTATGAGACTCCGCATGTGTATATAAGCACTGTCCTCCAAATAGGACTTGTAGGTCAGTCTATAACTGGATGTATGTCAGGTCAGACTTGGGATTTTCCGTAGCACTTTTGTCGAATCAGATCTCACGAAAGTGAGGAGGAACACTTACAACTCTGATGTAATTGTGACCTACTTTGGGTCATCCAATAAGGTTTAGCTTTTATGACGAAATGCAGAAATATGGATATGAATGTCTCATATGTCACGTGAAAGCTGTGTAACAAAACTATCTGTAGTGCACACAGAGAGTCAGAGAGACGGGGAATCTCTTGCCAGGCCGGCAGGCCTCAGCAGAGATTATCCCAGAACTCTTGCTATTGAATAAAGACTTCTATCATCAAATTGGTCTTGGAACATTGTCAGCCACGCGCATCAGCAACTGCTTGTGATACAGTGTGGGGACATCCCCAACCCCACATCTGTATCACTATAGATAAAAGATTTACTCGCCCGCGGAGCAGACACATTGGGGGAATCCCTGTGAAACTGAAAAAGTCCTGGGCACTAGTCAACAAAAAAGTTTATGTTTCGTATTATATTTGGAAGGTTAACCATAATATTGTACAAATATATATAAAAAACAGTGCATTTCAAATGAATTTGTCATGTTTCTAAAAAAACAGACAAAATGATGCAGAAGCAATGTAAAAGATGAAAGCACACACTGTGTTGTTAAAGGACAAATTTATTTAAACTTTAATGCTTTTGCGGAAATGCAAAGTTTTATAAAAAAAAACTACAATAATAATATAGTATTCAGTCAATTCCATGCAAAGTGAACACTTTTACTTTAGATTCCAAAGGTGACCTATGTTTTAATTAAGCGCTGCAGCTCCACCTATTTATTATAACTATACAAACTGCTGATGATTTGAACCCCTCACCATGGCAAGGAGTAGACTTGCAATTTTCTTTCCTATAATTATAAATATATAATTAATATTTACAATCTTCTACAGAGCCACTATGGCATTACTTAAAATGATGAGGTGACCATATTTCAACAATTTAATTCTGAATATCTATTGCTTGTATAGGTATGTTTCATCCACTATTTAATATATATAAATTAACTATATGCCGTTGAATAACTTGTATTGTTATTTATATATATATATAACTCAAAAGTATTATTACCAAATAGTGTACATGATAACATTTCAGAACTTTATTTAGTTAACACAAATCTGACAAGTACATAAATTGCTGATCAAAATACTGTAATTGCTAATCAAAATTTTATTTGATAAGCAATACTGCTACACATTATTTTCTCAACAACTCGAGCACTGCAGTGTCGGTCTCACTTGACACAGTCCACAACTGAATAGCAGCTGAGCGAGGGCAAAGACTGCAGCTGAAATGAATGGTTTGCATTTGTAAACTTACTTGTTATTATCCCTTAACGCGCCCTAAAATAAAAGAATATCTGAATAGAGTCTTCACCGGTTCGTTGGTTTCCTGGTTTACATTAAAATCAATCCGTTCTTAAACTGACATACGATGTTTATCTGTCCGTCAGACGCCGTGTGGGATCGTTACTGAAACCACTTCCTACTTCCCTCGGTGTGCAGTACGTCACCATTTTTTGTGTTGACACCTGTTCGGCTACTTTCGGCACTGGAGGTGATTTTTCCGAGCCTACCCGAACGCACCAACCATCGACCAGCCTGGATGCGCGAAAAGCGATGCGCAGACATTGACGACTATAATGGTGGCGGTTGTGCCTTTGTGTTGTGATTAGTGGGAGACACGCGTACCCCAAGCACTGACGGGTCTCCGGTGGATCAAACAGACCGGTAAGGTACACGCTGTAAAGTTAGCTTCTCGGAGAATCTGAAATCGGGCTATCTGACAGTCTGCGTAATGCTGAATAGGAACAAAAAAGCTGATATTCGCCAGCGGGCGCCTGTGTTTCCTTGTTTTGGCCCAAGCGTCAGTTTCACCCAAAATAATGGGGTTTAGTTTTGACAGGGCTACAAGACTGTCGTATAGCTGTTTATTTGTTTACTAATTAAGTCCTGATGAGACTGCAGATCTGGCAGGGTGGTCTCCCAACCGTATTTTGGACGGTGGTGATTTAATGATCCTGGGTTTTTAAAACCAAAATGGCTACTTGTATTTGTCTCTCTTCTTCACCATTTCAACAAATGTGAAAACAAAGAGCAACAAAATAGAATTCTTGGTGAAACGATCATTAAATTTCATGGAATAGGTGTCAGGATGACTGTTGCATGTCAGGGGGTATAATAAAAGTATGATTATGATAAAATCTAAAAATAGTAAACATAATAAGTAAGGTTACAAACACTGCTTCCAAGTTCCAACTTTTTAAAGTTACAAAAACTCTCTTTTTTGACAGGGGTGGGGGGATAACATGAACTAATAAAAGATTGATTACTGTTTTGATAAATATATTTCGGTCCTGCAGAAATTCTGAATGCAGGGTATTTTTTAGACAGAGTGTCCGTCTCTATAATACAGAGACGGATAGCACTGCATGCATTTTTGTGGTGCCCTGTCTGATATTACTAATTGTCCCTCCTTTGGCCAAATTACCAAACATAATCTAGCTAACATACCCTTAACTACGACTCCTTATTTGTTTTCTTGCTCAAATAAGAAAATTAAACATATAATCCAGGTGCAAAGTTAAGAAGCAATGCTCGCAGGTTTCTAACCAAACATGACATGTTGCTTTAGGTTCAAGGACACAGGGAGAAGCCAGTTTTCAAAGTCCTTCCTCTGATTGGCTGTTAGGTTTCAGGCTCATTCATAATGGAAATCCAACTTAATTCCAAGTATAAGATTTACTGCCTGGTCCCTAAAATAGTGCCATCTAGTGATAAAACAGAAAGAGCAAGCAAAACAATGGTTCCAAGCGGGGCTAGTAGCCACCTGCAAATTTTCTCGTTTTTACTTATTAGAAATGGTTCACACACCCAGTTAGACCCACGTTTGTATATTGTAAGCTTATTATCTGATTTATCTAAATTTCTGTGTCCTCGCTCGCACACCAATATTTTCAAAAGAGAGCTCGTAAGCCTCACTGGGAGGCTTACTAAGTAGGTTAGGTATTTTTAAGTGCATATCAGTGTCAGCAAATCACAGGTGCATGTATGTACAAGATCTAATTAATATAAATACCAATTTTTGTTTTGCTGGCCTTTTTCCACTTAAGTGTATAATATTTATACATGTATATTCATATTCAATTTTATTTAACACTTCTGTGTAGTTGTACAACAGTGCAAGAATAGTTTGCTTGCTAATTTATTAATGCTAACACATTGATTATTTTTGCTTAATTTTGTTCATTTCATATGTATGTATAGTAGTGTAGTTTTTACAGCTTCTACATTAGAAGACCTTCCAGTATTTAGATGTACATGAAAACATCAAAAGATCCAGGATTGGCAAATTGTACTGTTATTGTGTACATACTCAAGTATGGACTGGGTATTACTGTGAGATTATAATGGACAGAGCTTATAACAAAGCATTCCACTGCAGGCTGTCCAAATGTCATCAGATGAGAGTAGCCTGATGACGGCACCGTCGCCGGTGCAAGCCTATCCACCAGAGAATGTTCAGATGCTTCAAAAGGTATTATACAAACAGTTCCTGTCGTCTGTCTCTGAAACTTAAAAAAAAACGTTTTAAAAAGTTAAGTTAGGTTATGAATATTCACCCTTGCACCAAATTTCAACACAATATACTGCACCTATCATGTAATTTCTGATAAGCGCCACACCGCACCAAAGGATGGTTAGTGCAAATCTTGGATCAGATGCAGATGATTTATTTTATTTATTTAATTTTGGTTTTTCTTGTTACAGTTTTTAGTGCATTATTAATCTAGTAGACACAGCACTTCAAACTTCCATTACACTGCGCATTGTTCGAAAGGGTGACAAAACTGGCAACAGAATGTTTTGAGGAAAACTACACATGCCAGCAGCAAATACACACATATATACAGTTAGGACAAGATGGATATGATTTTCTCAGATCATTATTTCAGTGCTCTGTCTATGCTGGGCTGCATGAAGATGTAGTTAGAAAATTAACAGCACATTTATAAGGGTGTGACTCTAACCCATTTTAAACACAGGCAGATTTGTGAGCACTTTATTCCAGAATAAATGCCACTTTTGTGCATGTTTCAGGGTTTATCCAAGATTAAATTGGGAGGGATCTGCATGTGCCAGATGGGGGAAATTTTATCATGGGATTAGAAGGGGATAAACTGAAAAGGTGCTTGTGTGAAAACAGTTCTAATGATGAGCAAAAAAAGATCTTTGAAAATTGTTCTCTCACTGATTGACAGTCGATTAATAGGACATTTTATTTTTGTAAATATTGTCATATTTAGTTATTCTCTTTGTGGTTGACTTAAATTTCCACCAAGAAGTTTCCGATTATTGCATGTTGAAATATTATACTGCAGTATACAATGTTTCTTTGAATATTAGTTGCATGGCAAAATTAACTGCTTATTAACTCGAACAGTGGCTTTAATAAAAAAGAAGTAAGAATATTGCTATTTGCATCATTTGATTGCATGATTATCATATACTAGGACATAGCTACAGCCCAAAAAAGACATATATTTGTGGTGTAGTTTTCATTTAGGTTTATCCAAATCTGTCATTTTACAGTCCTTTCCTCTTTGACATTTTGATTTCCTATGGAATGAGTATTAAGCAAATAGTGGGTTTTACTTTACCTTTTCATTTCTTTTTTTTTATTATATTTTATTATTTTAATTCAGTAAAATAATTTAAAGTCCCTTTTCTTATTCATGTTTCGGAAAACAGCCACTCAGGTGGTATGCAATTATGCATGTTCTTCAGACAAAGCAATTTTGATTACGGGGACAGAGGTGAAGCATTAATTACAGAAGCAACCAGCAGACATTGTTTTATTAACCTGTAAATGGTCATCAAGTAAAAGTCCCTTTTCTTATTCATGTTTTGAAAAAAAACATCATGTAAAACGCTATTTTGCATGTACTTCAGACAAGGCAGTTTTGATTACAGGGACAGGGGTTGACCATTAAATAGCAGTTTTACATAAATAAGGGGGGGGGGGTCAGTTTCTATTCAGACTTCAGAGGTAGGCCCATTTTATGGAGGCTTTGCTGTCAAACAGAAAGTGTAAACGGAAACAACTAGCAGACATGGTAAACCTGTGAATGATCATTAAGAAAAATGAATAATTTATCCTGATTAAAACTTTAACATAAAACATAAATGCTTTAAATTTATGTGAGGAAGGAAGGAAGTAGTTTTCAGGCTGATCCTTTCAGGGAACACAATTATTCTTTCTTGATGTGTGAATGCAAAACAAGTGTTTGATTATCTTATTTACCTGAGGATTTTATATGTGAAATGTTACAAAAATTCCTAAATGTGAGTTGGTATATACTAACTTGATGATATTTGACAGACTATTTCTTCGAGGGAAGACAAAGGCATGCAAGATGACCCAAGGTATGTACATCTGATGGCAATGGCAAACCAAGCAAAAAGTCAAGGTCGTCAGGGTCAAGGTCCAATGATGGGGCCAGGGGGACAAGCAGGCATGCGAGGGCCAGGTCCAATGGGACCTCAGGGTCCAATAGGGAGTCCAAGCCAGATTGGACAAATGGGTGTACCTAGTCCGCATCCACAGATGGGTGGGCAAGGACAAGTGGCTATGCCAAGTGGTGGAATGGGCCAGCCGGGTGGTCCACAGGGTCCTGGGGGTGCTGGCCCAGGATCAATGGGCCCCGGCCCAAATATGAGCGGACCTGGAGGACCCATGGATATGCCAGATTCGCAGCAAGGAGGTAAGACTTTTCTGTATGTTGAGTTATACTTGCTTATGTGTTGTAAGTTTCTTTGGATGGGAAATAGTTGCATGTAATATTTATAAAAAGAATGTCCATTTGGTTCAGTGATTAAATATGATCTTGTGGTCATACATTGCAAGTAGAACGCAAAATCACCTTTTCAGATAGTTCTTTAAGGACCAAGGCTTTTATGTGAATTTGCAGACTTCCAGGTTTGACTGAGATGATAATTCAGTTCTGTTTGACTTGTTGAGGTTTCATCATAAGCAGATAATGGTATGACCTATATTAAGTAAGATGGTATGTTTCTGCAACAGACATCATATTCTTTAAATTGTTTCTGATTTCTTTTCATCGCTGATCAGGAAACTTCCCAGGAGGAATGAGTGGGAGTAACATGTCAGGAGGACAGATGGGTAGTGGTGGGGGGAGTGGCCCCATGATGGGTCCGCAGGGCCAAGCCATGAACCTGCCCCCCAGTACCACTGGAGGTCCTCAGATGCCAGGTTCAGTAGGAGGCAACAATCAGATGGGAGGAAACAGTTCCATGGGTCCAGGAAACCCCATGAACCCACCAATTGGACCTGGAGGCCAGATGGGTCCAAATTCACAGATGGGTGGGTCAGGGCCCATAAACAGTCCAATGCCCAGCAATAGTGGACCCATGGGTAACCAGATGGGACCTGGGCCACAGATGGGCTCAGGTGGCCCTGGTGGAAATCAGATGGCTTCAGGTGGTCAGATGAACAGTCAGATGGGTGGGTCTGCTGGAGGGCCAATGGGCGGTCCTATGCCAGGTGCCAATCAAATGGCTGGACCTATGGGGAATAGCAACCAGATGGGTGGGCCAATGGCTGCACAGGGGATGGGAGCTGGTTCCCCTATGAGCGACGGGCCAGGCAAACCCACTTCATTCAACCAGAGTCAACTACAACAGTTGCGCGCACAGATTTTGGCGTACAAATTGTTGGCTCGCAGTCAACCAATTCCAGACAACCTAAGACTTGCTGTGGAGGGGAAGCGCCCAATTGGCCCGTACAGCAGACCTGGTGAGTTCATATTACTACTCCAGATGTAAATGTGTGCCCTGTTACCTGTGTTGATCTTTATTCACCCTATACCAGAGAGTCCCTTGACACTACACAGAAATTATTGTATGATACAGCACATCATGTATTTCTTTGTATTTAATCCCCTGCAATAGGAGAGAGGACTACTAAGATGGTCCACTTCTTTCCTTCTATACAGCTTTTTACCTTCCTTTCTCAAATTTTTAAATATCTCTGAACATCTGCTGTATACTTCTCTAAATCTTGAAGACATTTTGGTATCGTGACTGACAGGAGTCTCTCTTGAGCTACGTCTTCTGATCTAACATAACCGTTATCTGTTTTCCTTCTGAGAAGTCAATAAATACAAACACTTTAGCCTTCGAAAGCATACGAGGATTCCTTAGGGCAAGTGGAATTAAATAAATGCTTAAATGAAGGAAATTATTTGATGTTTCTATAGGACTTTGGATTGTATTGATGTTAACATTTATGATATCAGATGTTAGCATATATATGGTGCAAAATCTGTTACCTGACGTCACATGAACCACATCACTAATCATTGCCAGTTTTAATCAGTTTGATGTTCCAGTATTTGTAAAGCACTGAGAAAAGGACTGTCAAAAGACAAAGGTGGTGATGCAAATGAATAATTAGCTCAGCTGACTATAAGTCATCTGAGCTATAGTCGTGGTCCTTTGTCCGTCGTCCGTCCGTCCGTTAACAGGGCACATTTTAAAACTGTTGGACCTACGAATCCAAAATTCTGCATACCATTAGATGTCCCCAAAATCTCCTACCATACCAAAAATTAGGTCATTAGAACTTCGTTCCTTCGAGATATTAAGGAAAAACCTCCGTTTTCCATAAAAAAAGCCATTGTTACACTTCAAGGCTGCCTAATATCAAAACCACTGATCTGTTTTTGATCAGATTCAGTATTCATATTCTTCCATAGATTTTCTGTTCACATACCAAAAATTAGGTCAGTATTGGGTATTATTTTGAAGTTATAGGCCCAAATATAGTGCAATTTTTTAAAAATCAGGAAATATATTTGCTCACTTAACATGAGAATTAATGAAGCTGGAGACTTTTTTTCAGGAATATAACTTTATTTAATCAAGATTCAATTGTTTACCCAAAATTAGATCTGAATTTTGCAAATTGTTCAAGTTATTAGCATAAATAAAAAATCAATACCTTAAATTTTGTCCAAATTTGGCAGTGGCATGTTTTTTCCCTGTAAGTACTGTTGATTTTATTTTCACAGCATATATACATAAGGAATTAATCTTTTAAAATCTGAAATTTCAAAGAAATTGTTTGAAAAGAGTAGCTTTTATTCAAGTTTTCATACACCATGTCAAGTGTTGTTTACATCTGGCCCACCTAGTAGTACAGCCTTCACTTGCATTATGTAACCCACCCCAGGCAGCTTGCCTTGGCCCAGCTTGGCCACTACTAGCAGGCTTCCCCTCTGCCCTGCACTCACCCCCCCCCCCCCCAGCTGGTGCATAAACTAGATGAATGTTATAATTTTCTGTATTTTATTTTATTCTTGGACATGCTACATTTTAGATTTTGTATTGTACCACCAGGGTTACAATGATTAAAGTGCACATTTAATTGTGTCCACAAAGTGCTGTATTGCAATGAAAGTGTGGATGTTCATCAGATAAGTAATGCTTTACTTCAGAAGAGTAAAACTTCACCAGGTGTGAAATTGACTATTAATTCCAGTAATTAATTATAGCTGAGATTGTAATTAGCATAATGATATTGTTTGTCCCTCATTCAACCAACAGTGTGTATACTTTATTTGAAAAGATGTTTTTATTTTATCAAATGTACTGAATCTTTTATTTTATTTCGGTGAATAAAATTAAGCATGTACTGAAAAACTCCAATGTGCAAAACGTTTTAATAGGGATTCAAGGAAAAATTTTGTAGATGCCATGTTGTTATATATAAACTTAAATGCATTATTCCCTTGAAAGTGAAATGAAGGTATTAGTCCATTCTGTCCACTTGCCTGTCCATCTGCAAATTTTTCATATGCATCACAGTATCTCAAAACTTTTACTGTTTTTCTTCATGACAGTCTTGTCAGAGTATTAGTTTGCAATCATATATTGAGAACTTTACTATAACCAAGTAGGAGGGCCCTTTCGTCTTAGCTTCTCATATGTTTATATAAATAAAAAACATTACAATGGAATATTTTTCATATTTTGCATTTGCAAAAATTTTAAACTTAAGCTGGTTGTCGTGACCCATGGGTCCTTTGTTTATATTCTGGATTCTCAACATCATTGTTTGGCTAAAAACTGAATAAATACCAGACATGGTGCGAATACTTGGCAAATGTATATGAATATGAATATGTACTCCATTATAAAATTTCTTGCATAAGAATGGGAATTCAGGTAAAAATGAAAGTATTTGAATACCAGTGCAAATACTTTCAAAATGTATTCATGAATGCATTCATGAATATATTCTATAATATTATTTTAATAATCATTTCAGTTATATTTTATTTAAAAAATCATATGATTCTCTTATTATTTTTAATAAAAATTATATTTGGCACAATATTTGTTTTTAAATTTTAATAAATAGTTAAACTCTTTATCTTATATGTGCTGCTTATCAGTTATATGGCCAAGTCAAAATCTGTATGACAGTGGCACTCCATTTGTTAATAAAATAAATGAAATCAATCTCTTCCCTGTCTCCGAAGAAACTATCAAAATCGTACATAAGCTTAACACTAACAACTCATAATACAGCTTATATTTATTTCCCCACAAAACCAGCATGTGCCTCATTTCAAAATCATATTTTTTTATCTTATATAACAGCTAAGCACCGTGACCCATAGGTCCCTTGTTTATATATCTATTATTAACAGACCAGCACCAGATGCAGCAGATGAGACTACAGCAACAACAGCAGCAACAACAACACCAACAGGCCATGCAGGGTCCACCCCAGCAGCCTGGTATGGGCCCCCAGCCGCTGCAGGGTCCCCAACAGCCTCCGCGACCTCCGACCGGACCCCCCCACAGCCAGCCCACTATGGTGGAGATGCAGGAGATGACGCCGCAAAAGCCCCAGATGCCTCCGCAAGTCTCCACCCCACAGAGCATCCCCTCTCCCCAGCCTCAGCAGCCCCCACAGCAACAGCCTCCGCAGGGACAGCAGCCACCACAGCAGCAGTTGTCACCAGCGATGCAGGTCATGGTCTCAATGCAGGCAAAACAGAATCGACTGGCCCCTGTTGCCAAGCCCCAGGGTTTGGATCCTATAGCTTTGCTGAATGAGAGAGAGAACAGGTGCGTCCAGGTTTTCCACGCTTACTGTGATTGCATTTTTGTAGGCGATTGTTCAAAATTCACAGTACTCATGGAAGAGAAAGTATCATGAAAATAAAACCTTTGTGAATAAGAGGAACCATCAGTGAATGGGGATATGTTAAGGGATATAGATAGATCTTGTATGTTACCAGCAAATCAAAGAATTATATTATACATTATATCAGATCTTTCTGATAAGTTTGCTAATCTTAGTAATAACAAAAAAATCATTTCCACTTATCCAGTAGTCCTTTGGGCCTCTGTCCAACAGTCATGATTTTGCACTTATATTATTTAATATTATTAATCAATATATATATATATATATATATATACTGTGCACTTTATTACATGGAGAGATTACGAATATAGAGACCCTTGGGAAACACTGGTTAGCAAATTTCACGAAGTTTTAAACCTGCAAATGTGAAGCCAACCACAGTATTAATTTTGCCTTATATTGAATATTTGTATATCCTCAAAAATCAAACTATAACAGATTGAAATATCATTGATGATCATGTACATTATTTAATATGAATACAACATTAACAAAGGCTTGCTAGTTAAATCTCCTCTTTGTTCTTTGACATAACCTGATTATTTACTCACAGTGAGACCAGAATTGTTTTTAGAGGAGGTGCCTGCATATAACTTGATTATTTACTCACAGTGAGACCAGAATTGTTTTTAGAGGAGGTGCCTGCATATTAAGGTTAAATATGTATGAAAACTAGGACTGATTATTATGATTTTATTCCTGAGTATCATTTAATGCAGTTGCACCTATTTTACTGAGTTCTTTCTTGTATTTAGGATTGCCCAGAGGATATCACTGCGCATACAGGATTTGGAGTCCTTACCAGCCGTGATGTCTGATGATCTGAAGCTGAAAGCCATGGTGGAGTTGAGAGCTCTACGGCTGCTGAACTTTCAGAGACAGGTTAGAATTGACAACCGGTCACTTAAAACAAAAAAATATACATACACATCTTTGGGTTTGACAGTTTGTTTTGAAAACAGGCAGCCCCCTCAGCGGAAGTCTGGGTTGTATAATCATTGTGACTGTGAGAGTAGGTTGTAGTTGCCTGTCCAATGTCTGTGTTTTCACTCTGTCTCTTGAGGGTTTTTTGCACCCTTGCAGACTACCAAATGCCACCATCTGATCCATGAAAAGTGCTTTGCATTAGATATTAGAAATAGGTGAATAGTCCATGTAAAGTAAGTAAAGTTTGTATTTTAGGATTAAATTATCTTCAGAATAATGAGCTTATTCCATCATTTATCTTGGTATAAACTCCAGCGATATTCACCTCCTTTTATATCAGTATCTCAATATTTCAGTTATAGATTTTTGTGTTTAATATGTTTTACAGTATGTACAAGTAATGTGTATATTCTGTTAGATTGAATTGGCTGTTGTGGGTTTCTTTTTCTAAATGTATTAAGTTAACAAATTTTAGTGAAACAGCAGCACTGACTCACAAATGTAGGATTGATTTGTTTAGATTGCCAGATCTTCAGTTTACCTGATAAATCATCATAATTCGAACCTTTGATCTTTGTAACAGCTGAGGGCAGAGGTGACTGCATGTATGAGGAGAGATACAACTTTGGAGACAGCTCTAAATGCCAAGGCATACAAACGTAGTAAGCGACAATCCCTTCGGGAGGCCCGTATCACAGAGAAACTGGAGAAACAACAGAAGATTGAACAGGAAAGGAAACGCAGGCAGAAGCACCAGGTAATGATTTCTTTTAATCTTAGCATGAAAGTCACTCTTGACAGCCATATTGGTCTCTCTTTACAGAACATTTGTTTTCACTTTCATATATATTTGTCAAATTTTATAATACTCTATGGAGTCTGGGATATTGTTTTTGAACCATATTATATAAGGAAATTCTATTCTCAGTTTCAAAATAAACCTAGTAGTCGTACTCTGATAACTTGTTTATTCTAATATTCAAAATTATTAAGTTTTCAGATAATTATACTTAAAAAAAAATAAATATTGGGGTATATTTTCTCACAGTGCTTGTCATCTGACAGTTTCTGCTGAGGTAATAGGTCAGTTTTATATTGACTGCTGTCATAAAATTAATTTAATATGTTTGACAGGAATATTTGAATGCAGTGTTACAACATGCCAAGGACTTCAAGGAATTCCATCGCAATACATCTGCAAAGGTTGGAAAGGTTAATAAAGCAGTTATGAACTACCATGCAAATACTGAACGTGAGCAGAAGAAAGAACAAGAGCGCATTGAGAAAGAACGTATGCGCAGGCTCATGGTAAGCTGAAACATGCTCCTAATACTGATGGACATTTCAGTAGTACGTTTGGTTTATTTTGGTGACCTCTTTGGCATACTTTGATGACTGTTAAAAAACCTCAGTATTTATTATAAATACTCATAAAGATCCACAAAATATGTTCTATATGTTCAGAAAGCTGTGATACATGTATCAAATGTATACAGGATAAAATAAAAGGTCAGGTTTTGGTGAAAAGTTTTTACATGATTAATAAATTTAATTAACAGCATAAACTTCAATGGTTTAAACTGTATTGATTTATTTCATCAAAAGGTGAATTTTCACTTCTTCTATAATGAAATGATTTGATGTGTTTATAAAATGAACAGTTGGTTCTTATGCAGTTTTCCTCAGAATTATTCCCTAATCTTACATACCCCCAGTATAAATATATTTAGAAGTGGCACAGAAATATGTGGAAAGTTACTCAAAAGTTAATATTCAGCTTGATGACTAACTGTGGAGGTACTGGTTTAGATATTTTTATTTATAAAAACCTGTGCATGATGTTCCATTTAATATTTTTTGTTGTCAATTCAGGGGTGCAGGCATTTATAGGAAACTCCTTCTTGCTATGTTTTGCTTAATATTTTGTTATCATTGCCCAGGCAGAGGATGAAGAGGGTTACAGGAAGTTGATCGACCAAAAGAAGGACAAACGTCTGGCCTTCCTGCTGTCACAGACCGACGAATACATCACCAACCTGACCACACTCGTCGCCCAGCACAAGATGGAGCTTGAAAAGAGGAAGAGAGAGGAGAGAAAGAAGAGGAAGAGGGAACTTGCTCGTATCCAGGTGGGTGTGCTCTGCAGTCCCACCATCATGCTTGCACCATTTAGCTATCATCAGTCGTAAATTAGATTAACGGAGTCCTCCATGTTGTGCCTCGTGTAGGATTATCGTAGGCTGGTCACATGCCTAAAGGCTGGCATGGTATATACCTATATGTTGTGAACTTATACTTTTGTTCAGTTGGTTTTCTTTTCACACTGAGAATTTCTCACTTTTTCAACAGGTAGATCAAATATGAGGCTGGTAGCAAGTAGCTTACACTTACAGGAGTGACTATAGTAAAAAATTATTAATTACAAAATGAATGCATTTTGTTCTAAAAATATGGTAGTGAAGTCATTCCTGATTACATCTTTCCTTCCCAAGTCTTTTATCTTTCACTATGAGATCTCCTGGACAGTAAGAGATATTTGGATTTCAGTGATCTTGTATTTAAAAACCTGAATAGCCAATATAGAGACAGCATGTGATTGCTGGCCCATATTGATGCTATTTATCCATTATGACTTGGCAGGAGGAAGGCGTGGATGCACTGAAGGAAGCGGTAGGTTTGACTGATGTAATTTTTTCTGCTTTTGACTAGCCATTTTGCTTGTCACAGACCTTTTAGAGCTAGTGTGTGCAGCTTGCTTCTGTTTCACTATGTAGAATGGCTGTGATTGGCTACACATCTGTAGGATGGCTGTGATTGGCTGCCCCATCCAAAGGATGGATATGATTGGCTGCCACATTTGTGGATGTGATTGGCTACCCCATCTTATGGATGGATGTGATTGGCTGTCCTGTCTGCTTAATAATAGATCACTAACATCCATCCCAGGCTGTATGGGTACTCCTGGCTATTTTATATATTCACATTTGCCTTTTTGTTGCTGTGGATTTAAGTTACTCATTACCAAGGAATAACTACTCAAAGTAATAAGTCCAAACCCCAGGTTATGGCATTGATTATACTGACTCTTAATATTAAAAATTTGGAATATTAGGAATAATTATTTTTCTATTTATGACCCAGATTTTATTTGTGTATACATGACATTAATTGGAGAAAACAAAATACCATGAAAGCAGATGGATAAATATCAATATGTGTTATAGAAGTAAAGCCCAATATTGTATTCTAAATTTTACCTTCAGTTCCTAAATAGTTGCTTAATTTTGGGGGGAGGGGAGGGTTCCAAGGAAACTTGTTTCTCTCAACAGTCAGTGTAAGTCATGTCTGTTGTTCTTCAGTTGACACGACTATTATTTGGTCAGAATAAGAAATGCTTTAAATTTTAATTTTGTTCAAATTATTTTTTTTAGCCTATATGATTATTTGATAGATAACTTCTTTGAAATATGAATGTTCATGCAGTTCATGCATGAGAAAATAGGGTTGTGGATTTCTAGACTAAGAAATTCTGTTCCCAATTAATTAATACCATTACATCGGGAACACTATTTGATAATTGATTGGATTTGAAGCATGGTATGGGGTTCACATGTAACATCACATCAGGCTTTCTTAAACCATTATTCCTACTGCAGTAATGCATTTTGGCATGTTTCTGGTATTTTTTCTTCAATATAATTTTCTAATACCATTGGTATGATTACATAGATGTATTTTGGCATGAATATGATGTTATTTGTACAATATGATTGTGTTTTACGATGAAACTTGAGGTTACTATAATAAGCAGTTATCTAGACCTGTCATTTAGATGGTTCTTATTTTAGCATGGGCAGTGCTGTCTCTCTGACCGTAAACCTGTGCTGTGATGACTTATGAATCTGGTTTTCCATGAAATTTGCTTTGAATATTTTCCAAAGAGTATCTTTCAAAATTGTGCGTATTTAATAATGTTTGGTATTGCCTTGATTAGTCCTAGGAATATGCTTGATTTTCTTGAAACTCACTATGAATTTTTTTTCGAATGAAATATTTCCAGCAAGTATGATTATCTGTTACATCTGCTTATTTGATGAGGTCAGAGGTCATGAGATGCCTTTTGTGCACTTTTGCAGTGCTTTTGCTGTTGCATGGTTTGATGACCAAGTAGAGTTAGACATTTTCTCTGGCTTGATGTTCTTGACATGTAGATGTAACAGTGCCTTAGCAGGCTTGACTGTGAGTTAAATTAATGAACAAGAAACCAATATTTTCAGCAGAAACAGCATGATATGCTGAAATTCTTACATCTAATTCTTTATATGATGTCAGTGCTAGATCAGTGTATCACTCTCACTCTCATAGTGATCAGTGTTGATATCTGAAAAGAAATACAGATTCACCAGAAATGGATGAAAAAATTGCTTGTATTAACATTTTGTATTTCTAAAGAAATATGTAAAGTGGACAACTTATGGAGAACAGATTTTTCAAATTGCATTTATTAAAAAATAGCAATCTGATTGCATGCATCATCTTTTTATCAGCCTTGCTCATCTTTTGTGTCTTCATCACAGTTACTTCAAGATGTAATGAGATTTATTTTAGACTATAGTTGTGTATTATTATCAGTAGACTTATTAATTATTATTTAATGTATCCATACATGTGTTTGATATACCCTGTGTGATTTCTGAAAAATTTGTTTAGAAAATATATTCTGAAAATTGTAAAAAAAATATTTTCCAGGGAAACAATACACCATGCTGAATATTTCTGTTCTATTGAGCAGTCATATGCCATGCTATGTGCAATTTACTCTTCTTGCATGGTTTTTGCATTTATCCCCCTTCTTTCTCATGTGTTTGCATTTGAAAATGAGGTATTTGTGCTTGCATATGAATTTGAAACTTTTGATGCAATTGCAGTGCCAATGGAGCTGTGTTGCCGTGATACATAAATTAAATGATTCCAGTGTTTATAAATGTAACTAGCACTGTAAAGTCAAGAGAGGTTCTGTTCCCAATTACAGTTTTAACTACATTACCAAAACTGTTTGGCATAGCCTAGTGGAAGATGAATGAACAAAACTGGCAATACTGCTTATCATGCATGCTGTTTACTATTATCACTCTTACTGCAAAGTAGTGTAAACATCTGCAAATATAGGCACATGAGTTTGCATGTGATTTGAAATACACAATATCTGGCTTCCCTGGCTTTCATAAAGGGAAAAGTCAGAGAAATTAGTTCATGAAATGCTGGGAACTGGAAATATGCAGTGAAATGTGCTTGAACCCATCAGTTGTACATACTAAAAAGAGACCCTATCCTGGAAATAGAAATTGTCTAGGTGCTCAGTTTGTATCAGCCACAGATGTTTCACATTTTATAGTCTGTTCTTCAACCTCTGTTTACCTGTTTATACATTATTTTTGTATCCGCAAAAACAGAGTTTTGCGGATACTATGTTTTCAGTCGGACGTCGCCGTCGCCGCACAGGTTTCCTGAGAACTCCTCCGTAACCACAGGGCAAATTTTTTTTTTAATTCGGAATTATGATCAGGCAAAAAATTTTGCACAAATGTAGCCCTTGGGTAGCTTTATAATATATACTAAAAATGGTGGCGCCACCTGCCACCATTTTTGCACAGCGTCCATCTGTTCATCTGCCATGGGATAAAATTACTCATATCTCTGCATTGGTTGGACTTATCCACCTGAAATTTTGCATGTGTATACATCCTGGACAGCTATCTTGATTTTATGACAGGTGGCGCCACTTACATTCACGTTTACGCTGCAGACAACCAAGCTCATATCTCAGGAACTGTTGACCGAATGGGCAAAAATTTTGCATGTGTATAGATCTCACATAGTTCTTTATCATAGGCAAAACTGGTGGTGCCACCTGCAACCATTTTTGCACAGTGTCTATCTGTTTGTCTGCCGTGAGATAAAATCACTCATATCTTGGCAGTGGTTTGACATATCTGCCTAAAATTTTGCAGGTTTATACATCTTGGATAGCTTTCTTGATTTTATGGCAGATGGCGCCACTTACATTTACGTTTATGCTGCAGACATCCAAGCTCATATCTCGGGAACTGGTTTGACCTATTGGGCCAAAATGTATAGATGTCACATAGCTCTTTATCATTCCCAAAACAGGAGAGGCCACCTGCAACCATTTTTGCAGAGGATCTGTCTGTCTGCCGTGGGGAAAAAAATCACTCTTATCTCAGTAGTGGTAAAATTTTGCATGTTTATACATCTTGGATAGCTTTCTTGATTTTGTGGCAGGTGGGGCCACCTACATTCATGTTAACGCTGCAGACATTCAGGCTTATATCTCAGGACAAGTTTGACAAATCCCCCTGAAATTTTGCATTTGTATAGATTTCATATAGCTCTTAATCATACACAAAATTGGTGGCGCCACCTGCCACCATTTTTGCACAGCATCCTTCTGTTTGTCTGCTGTGGGATAAAATCACTCATATATAAGTAGTGGTTTGACTTTGCATATATATACAACTTGGACAGCTTTCTGGATTTTGTGGTAGGTGGCGCAACCAACACACACACATTTTGGCTGCAGATATCCAGGCCTCACTTCACCCGTCCCAATCTGATTCCGGCGGATACACGTAGTCGCTTGTTGACTAGTCGCTTGTTGACTACCCCATATTCTAGTTTTTGGTGAAGCAAATTTGCCAAACAAAACATGCATCTAGGGCAGAAAGAGGAAAATGGGTTAATTTGAGTATCCTGCTTAGTTACAAGTTAAATATTATTAATTTATGGGCTGATGTATTTGTCTGTTTATATATTCGCAATTCATTGCATTTTTAGCAAGTAACAATTGTTTCTTCTTCAACTGGTATTAGTATGTGTGTTGTATCAGTGAAGTTCATGCATGCATTGAGAGCAAGTGTCCCTGCCCAAAAAGTGCAGGGTCTTGATCTGACATAAGTTTATAAGCTATGGCTGTGTCTTTTAAAAACTGTCCTATTCCGATTTGTCCTATTCTCATTTCACCACTCTTCTCCACTGTGACTATCATGTTCTGGAAGCAAAAACATGTTTCATGGAACAATGAATTGTTTCATGGCAAAACATTTCACTCAGAAATTGACTTGGTTTCTTATACAGTAGAACCTGGCTTTGAAGACCACCTCAGTTAACGAGTACTGTATTTATTCCAGTTTGGCGATCCCTCTTATTTCTCGACCCCAAAAAATATTTTGAAAGCATAATTTCTAAAATGACTCTAATTTCGCGACTGCCGACGATGTTTTCTGTCGACGATGTTTAGGTGGAATGCCTCCATCAATAGCAACCGCCGCAGTTTGTATCCGACTAGATTCTTATTACACTGAGCATCAACATCAAACTTGTCTGCAATATAAAATTTTTGAAGACTCAAAGATGCGTTTTTCACTTTTAATATATAAACATGATAAAGCGTTTAAGTTCCAAATGGGTTTCAGTGACGAAGCAAACTCGTGTACCATTCCTGGTACACACGTGCCTCGTGTGCAGTTCACGTGGGGTATTTTGCAATAATTACAAAATACGGGTAGGCACACGTGGTGGAACAACTGGGACACAGTCGGAACCATCATCGTAAATAAGCTTAAACGACCCCGGTTAGCTTTTGGATGGGTGATCACGCATACAAAACAGGGCCCGATCGAGGGCACGGGAGCTAGGACCATTTCCGGTCATATGTAATTTAATGCGCCTTTACTTTCCTATATTTTATTACGTATTAATGATTTATACAAATAAAAGTTATCTGATAATAGGTAGTTATTTTTTATAAAGTTTTCTTCCAACTTCCGTGCAGCTGCATGTCCCTTTTGGGCCCGCCGATATAGCCGCCTGGTGGGTAAACTTGAAACAACTGGTAGTTACATGAGTTGCTGTCTAAGTCAAGTGATAAGTCAAGTGATCGTACCTATACGGGAAGTAGTGATCATTTTGAAAAGTGACTGAGCTCAGTTTGATTATTCATTGGCGGACTCCGTATTTTTCATGTGACGGTTGGAAGCCTGTTTGTAGGATATTAACAAAACAAACTTATAAACACCCATATTATCACTCAATCCATATGACCGCTCGAGTGTCAGAGTGGCCCGGGAAGGTTATCCCACCGCATGCCTCTAAAATCTCGACCACCGCAAATCCTGCATTCTGATAATTTTCAAATATCCTCCATTATCTCGACCTCTGAGAAAATTAATTATTTTTAAGTGGTCGCCAAATTGGAATAAATACGGTACTTCGAAACAACGACCACTTCTTCTGGACCCCGATTTTTCTTTGCTTTTTATGAAATATCTCAGGCGATCACCTCGCTTATGCAACCACTTGATTGAGGTCCCGATGCAGATGGTGGTTTTAAATCATATTCATGGTTTTACTGTACTACGTTTTAAAATGTTAAAAGGAAAATTGCATTTAATAAATAAATATTACACCTTTTCTTCTGTGTAGGTGCCAAAAATCTTTAAGCTTGTTGGCCTTGCCAAAACATACAGTAAAAAAACAGGTGTGCAGAGGTAGTTGAATTGAATATTGTATCTGCATTATAACTGATCATGGTGGCGCTAATCTTTTGCCATGAAACTCTTTGGTGGGCAAGCCTGTGAGATGGCCGTTTTTGATCTTGAACTGTTGGGAATGATGTCAAGTATGTCCTAAGGGGGAGACATGTCTAAATGTTGCCATAAAAATTTAGAAAGTTCACATTACTTTGTAAAGGGTGTGGCAGTGCCAGTAACGTTTGTGTTATAGTAATGTAAAAACAAGTTTGTATGGTTCACAGCCATTTGTCTTCCTAGACTAGGAGGTGTATTATAGGTGTGTGGGTTGTATTGATATTACCTAGATGCTGGATGAGAGCTCCAACCTGAGTGACATGAGAATTAAGGTGATTGAGGTAGAGACCGGCAGAATCATCAGTGGTGACCAGGCCCCACTGGCAAGTCAGCTGGAGGCATGGCTGGAGATGAACCCTGGGTAAGCCCTCATGAATATTTATGGGTTAAAAGATCAGGAATGTGATTCAAAGCTTCTGCAACTTCAGTGCGTCCTTTTGGTGTGGTATCACAGTTTTACTTACTTTATGGGACTACATGTAAAAAGCTTTGATAGTATTGTTTTAGTTATTTATACAATAAGTAAAGTGATGATTATAATAAAATTGTATATGGTTATTTCTAATGGTAGGAACAGAAAAGTAGTACTTCGTGTCAAATCCATACATGAAGCAGGCGGTGGAGCAGTTAAAGATTGTATCATAAGCCTGAATGTATAGATTATATAATTGATGGGTAACATAAACAACACAAATTTTATCAGAAAATAGGCAGCATTAACTGTAGATTTAAATGGGATCAACAGATGATGACTTGGCATGTTATTTATGAAATATTTCATTGTAGTAAATGTTTAATTGCTATTTACAGTTATGAAGTGGCTCCCCGTAATGAAGATGACAGCTTCTCAGATTCCTCATCGGTCAGTCCATCATTATGAATATAAAACAAGATTTTATTTAATGCCCTTCTTTTGTGATAAACCTTCAGATGTAAAGGAACCAGAAACTTTGTCAGTGTAAAATATGTAGAATTTTTTTTATTTATTCAATAAAACTTTCATGCAGAATTGATTGAAGTTATGTGAGACCATGTAGAGGGCCTGTGTGATATAAAAATAAAAAATATGCATCAGGTAAACTTTATTTTAATCTTTATACCATTGTATTGAATGGAGATCAGCTTCTTTCTCAGATTTCTTGTAAATCTATCATTTTAGGTTATTTCTGGTACATTTCTAATGTGAAATCTGTATTGCAGTAGATTAAGATATATTTTTACAGTTGCGTGTATTGACTTGAGTTAATTTATGTGCATATTTAAGCTGAAGGTTATCATGTTATTACTTCCAGGGAGAAGAAGAGATTGACAGCCAGGAGAAGGTTCAAACTATAATCAAGTAAGTACAGACAGTTTACTTTTCTTGATTATCTGCTTTTCATATCATGGCAGGGGCAGCATCCATCTGTCAGCTAACCTTTTGTGCCACTGAGAAAACATGCCAGAAAATTTATGAATTTTCATGAAAATCTTTATTAATGTTTAGTGTTTAGTATATTACCCGGGTTCAGTTCTGTGATTAATCTGTGTATATTTATTAAGGTCAGAGGTCACCAGACATAGGTGGCAATGTGATAGCTAACCAGGAATTTGATGGATTTTGATAGAACTCATGATGAATATTTAACAGTGAAGTATCTCACCTGTGTTTGATTCTTTGTCAAATCTGTGCATATTTAATAAAGTAAGAGGTCACATGACTTAAGATGTATGTATAATGCACTACCGCTTTGCTGTTGTCCAAAATTTTTCTTTTTTTTATTCAGCTTGATTTGTTAGAGCATTTTGATTTGACTGTCATTTAGAACACAGGCATTTTCATAAGCATTGATGTTCAAAGCTCAGCGGAACCAACCTGGTAATGTAAAAATCAATATGAGCATTTTCTTTTAAAATAACATTCAACTGGTTGCTCACAGGACTGCCAAGGAAGAAGATGATGAATACCGAACAGACAGCCAGAACTACTACAACATCGCCCACAGCAGCAGGGAGAAGGTCACAGAGCAGGCCAAGATCATGGTCAATGGAAAACTCAAAGAATATCAGGTATAGAATGAACTTAAATGATGTTCTATATGTCATCATAATTATTTACAGAACTGTGGGGATTAGTTCTGATTATGATGCATTAGAGGATTTTATGAATAAAATTGATGGATAAGATTGATTGGAATGATTAAGTCACATCTTGACTTTAATTCAGATCTAACCATTTAAATGGTTTAGATAATCAGTGGTTTTGATAATCATACATGAATTGTTCATATATATTATGAATAAGGGTAATATGTCATGAATTATTCATGAATATATTGTGAATATGGGTCATCACTAATGATTCTGTCATGAATAATTCATGAGTACTGCGTCAGGTCTGGCATTTTTCATTATCTGTTCACAGGTTAAGGGACTGGAATGGCTGGTATCTCTCTATAACAACAGCCTGAACGGGATCTTGGCTGATGAAATGGGCTTAGGTAAAACCATCCAGACAATTGCCCTGGTAACCTACTTGATGGAGAGAAAGAAGGTCAATGGACCATTCCTGATCATCGTGCCATTGTCGTGAGTATAACACTTTTACTCTCTGATGTCTTGAAATAATGTTAATTTAGACCAAAACTTAAATGTTTTAACTGTTAAAAGTTGATTCTTTAAATTCAATTCTGATCTATAGTCAAGAAATCTGAAGGGGCCTTTTCCATTATTTGACATGTATGATACAAAAATAATCTCAGAACCTTTAGTAAAAAAAAAGTCAAGAAGTGCTGTTCCAGTGGTGCACAGGTTGTCTGTTTTGTTTATATCAACATCTTGATCCAATAACATCTACATCTGCTTGCAAATCAGACAAACTACTGCCACTGCAGAAAATCTTTAAGAGTTAAATAGCTAAAAAATAATGGCATATATATAGGTAAAAAATCAATTTTTCGTGAACTGCTCATAGTGTAAAATACACATTGAAAATCAATTAAAATATGAATTAGTTACACAAATAATAAAAACTCCTCTAGGTGGTATTTAACAAGTGGAAATTCTTGTTCATTATTAGCATATTATTTGAAAGATTTGATATAAATTATTGTAGCAGTCTTTGATTTAGGGGTAACACACAAGATCTATTATTTTCCATATATCAATATTTTGATTTACCACTTCCCTTCAACGCTAGAGCCTTTTATTCATGAGTGTTTATTTTCGCGATAATTACCCTCTTGCAAATATGACAAATTTGAAACCCTCGGAAACAAAAAAAAAATTAACCACACGTTATTCTTTGATTTCAGTACATTGTCCAACTGGATGCTGGAGTTTGACAAGTGGGCTCCATCAGTGGTTAAAGTACCTTACAAAGGTTCTCCCAACGTGCGCCGTACTCTGCATGGACAGCTGAGAAGCGGAAAGTTTAATGTGCTCCTCACAACATATGAGTACGTCATCAAGGACAAGGCACTGCTTTCCAAGGTAAGCACCTGCAAATAAGCAAATAATTGATTGCTTATACATATATCAGTTTATTGTGGAATCCTTTGAACACTTTTTGTTCCTGAGAAGTGCATTATTCAGCGGCCCATAATTGCATTAAATCTGTGTGCTATTATCATCTGGGCAGAATGGTGACCAAAGAACTTCCATTTTTTAAGTAATGAATATTTAAAAGAAAGATGACAAAAACAGAAATGATTGAGCTCTTCCTAATTTAGAGTTCCACAGTTATTTTTTAAATAGAAGTTTGTATGAAGTTTCTTCAAAGTGCTTCTACCAGTAGTCAATAACAGGACCTTGTTTTAAAGAAAACAATAACCAAAGCTTGATTGATGGTAAAATGTGGCTGTGATTGGGATCATGTTACCATACTTGGGATCATGTGATCATACTTGTTGGATAAAAGTAAAGTGAGATCATGTGACCACACTTATTTTCATATGCTTCTAATACTTTATCTTTGGATTTTGTTGTTGTGATCTGTATGAATGCTACATACATGTTTAATATATCCTCCTATATTTGTTCGTTTAGATCCGTTGGAAGTACATGGTGATTGACGAGGGTCACCGTATGAAGAACCACCACTGTAAGCTGACTCAGATTCTTAATACCCACTACATAGCACCACACCGCCTGCTGCTCACAGGAACACCACTTCAGGTATGTATAGCTCTGCCTCAGTTATCAGATGTTTTAGGTACAAGATACATGATCACACAGAGATGTCATGTGACCTGGGAAATATCAGTTTCAGCTTTTGCCACCAGGTGGCAGTACCAAGCAAGAATCTGTACTGAATAAATTATGATAATTATATACATAAATATTGCAACTAATGGGAGGTTACATATAACCTAGAAGTTGATCATTATGAACATTTTATATGGCAAAATATATGTCATCAGTGGTCTTTCATATTAAGATGTCAATGCTGAAAGGTTGGATATCTAACATATTATACAAAAGTGAATAATGAAAAGCACAGTTGAAAGAGTTAGCCAGAAAACCTGTCCATCTGTAGAAAGTACAGATTCAGAAGGACCAAGCGTAACACATTGTTTAATAATCAACCATGTATATGTTCTACCTTTTATTCCAGAACAAACTTCCAGAGCTGTGGGCTCTTCTGAACTTTTTACTGCCAAGTATCTTCAAATCCTGTACCACCTTTGAGCAATGGTTCAATGCTCCATTTGCAATGACTGGAGAAAAGGTAAGCAGCATCATTTTGTCTAGACTTAAGGTTGAAGAATTCTTCCTTAGAACCCTCTATCTTGATCTGAGATTTCCAATTTTTTTGGAATATTCAGGTTAACAAGAGGGCAGGTTTGTCACGTACAATTAGGAAATTTAGATGAAATCCCTGGAGCTTACTAAAAATAACTTTAAAATGGTATAGTAATCATAATCTGACCCTACATTAAGATATAATATTGTTGTGTTTATATTTAGATGTTATCTCTGTGCTGCAAAGAAAGCTCAGAAAAAAAATTCTGCTTATGACATCTGTCTGGAAAGCCAAGCCGTTCATTTACTCTAATATATGCACAGTTGTTTTGGTCAAATAACAGTTTGTACAATTTGTATAAGCCTTAACATGGTGACTTGTTGTGTATAATGGACCTTACTATACTGTCTTATAAACTAACCTGAATATACACAAGTTTTCTTCTTATGTGGACTTTAAACTACATATTTGTATTCAGATCAACTTAGGAGTCACATCTATCAGTACCAGCTATAAAAATACAATTTATGATGCTCAGAGCTTCCTGTACACTGCTCTTTTACAGATTTGATATTACTGTTTGTTATATACAATGCAGTTCTTACTGATATTATGTATACTATGTTTAGGTTGAGCTGAACCAGGAAGAGACACTTCTGATCATCCGCCGCCTCCACAAGGTGCTGCGGCCGTTCCTTCTCCGCCGACTGAAGAAGGAGGTTGAGTCCCAACTCCCTGAGAAGGTAGTTCATTCTCTTCAATTGTTTAACTATCTTCACTTTTAATTTCAAGATAATGGTACATAGAGACAACAGAATCTCAGGTTGTCATGAAAAAGGAATATTCTGTTTTACACTGCACTTCAGTCATCTGACAAAGGGATACAAAGTATTACACTACTGTCAATCATCTGAAAAGGGGGAAGTAAAATATAACACTATAATGTCAATCATCTGAAAAAAGAGATATAAAGTATTAAACTACACTGTCAGTCATCTGAAAAAGGGATAAAAAGTATTACACTCAGCCTGTGTTAATCAAATTTATTTCTTGGTTACAGGTGGAGTATGTCATTAAGTGTGAAATGTCAGCCCTCCAAAGATTCCTGTACCGCCACATGCAGAGCAAAGGTGTGCTTCTGACTGATGGCTCAGAGAAGGATAAGAAGGTAACTATTTACGTCTAAACAGGCTGTACTGTAGGGCTGTAGTGATACATGGTACAATACATGTCATGATATTTCACTCACGATACAATACATGATATAAAGGAAGTATCATAGTTGTATCCCCAGACAAAGTCGGGATACTATGGTTTCACGACGGTCCTGCCGCCGCCGCAGAAAAACCTTGTGAGCGGGAAAACTCAAAAAATATTTCACTGATCTTTTTCAAACTTTGCATTTGTATAGATATAGGTAAGGGGACGAAGCCTATTTAAAATGGGGTCATGACCTATGCTAGGAGAGTGACCTTGACCTTGAATAGGTCCATTTTTGCCGAAAATAACACATTCTTAAATATCTCAAGTAAGCTTGCATGGACTGGTCCAAAAATCAAGGTGACCGAAGATCTTGGATAGCCTTGTGATATACCGGAAACTTGTGGCGCCACCTATTATCCTTTTCTTGTTTTTACACCTTTTTATACCCCCATAATTGCCACTTGACAGTACTGTAGGCATTATAAGTCAAAAACTAATGGGCAGATTTCTTTCATATTATGCACATGTAGAGAGATGGGTTATGGGATGAGGTCTCAACTCAACAGGTAAAAAACTGTTTAGTTGAGTTGAGTTGAGTCGCGTCGCAAAGTGTATGCGCGAAAAAAGACCCTACTCAACCAGAGTCGGCACCAGTCGGCGTCAGTTTTTGGTTTCTGGCAGTGTCAGAAAAAATCGTGTCCAGTTGAGTCGCGTCGTTCAGAAGTACAGTCAGCAACCAATCACATCTACGTCTCTGATCACATGAGTACCTCGGTCATGTGAACTTCTTGGCCTAAATCGTATGGTGCAGAGAAAGACAACAAAACATTACATGAACACTATGCGCGCATTATATATGAATATATATCTGTATAGCCAATGTCATCAGTACAATGTCAGCATATGCTTCATGTTCACGGATGTAGAATATATAGTGTATATCACAGGACATCGAATACTATTTTATAGACTAAAATTATATCAAACCAAATTAATTCATCTATGCGATGGGAAGAATTGAAAGGGCGACATACAGATACATACATGTACACTGATAAATAAAATGACATGTATTAATGACTTTGCTTTCATATGTCACATGCTTGTCACCATTTTAGTTGATTTGAATGTACCGCCTCTGCCGTCGATCCAGTTGAGTTGAGTCGGGTCGTGATGTGTATGCACTCCGGTTTTCGCCAGTCTGCAGGGTCAAAAACTGGAAGAAACTGTAGAAAACTTGAGGAAACATGTTCAGTGGGGCCCAGTTGAGTCGAGTCGGGTCACAACGTGTATGCCGAGCTTAAAGTAAGAACCCTGTAGGTTCTAGGGTCATGAGGTCAAAGGTCAAGGTCACTGGACTCGCATCTTAAAAGATACTGTGGATGCATTTTAAGCCAAACTTTCATCCCAGGTCTTCCATATTGAATATATATCTCACTTGCCAATAGTGGATGATCCATATCAATTTTGGGGTCACAAGGTCAAAGGTCAAGGCCACAGGAGCCATCTGTCAAAAAATTAGTTTCTGGATGATAATTCCTGCTTTTATGATGTATTGATTTCAAACTTGACTTATATATGTCCTATTGAAAAAGCAAGACTCCAGTTGATTTTGGGGTCATGAGGTCAAAGGTCAAGGTCACAGGACACATCATTAAAAAGATTGTGGATGCATTTTCAGGATGTATGGATTTCAAACTTGACCTGTATATGTCCCATTGGAAAAGCAAGACCCAAATTGATTTTGGGGTCATGAGGTCAAAGGTCAAGGTCACAGGACACATCTTTAAAAAGATGTGGATGCATATTCAACCAAACATTTCATCTCAGACCTTTCATCTTGCACTTATAGTTCACCTGCCAAGAGAGGAAGACCCCTTTCAATTTTGGGGTCACAAGGTCAAAGGGCAAGGTCACAGGAGCCATTTGTCAAAAAATTAGTTTCCGGATGATAATTCCTGCTTTTATTGATGTATAGATTTCAAACTTGACTTATTTATGTCCCATTGGAAAAGCAAGACCCCAATTGATTTTGGAGTCATGAGGTCAAAGGTCAAGGTCACAGTACACATCTTTAAAAAGATTGTAGATTGATAGATGGAAGAAACAATAATTGCTTGCCAAGTGTCAGTAAATGCTGCTAAAAATTGGGGCCTACTCTTAAAGGGGGGCGGGGCCGTACTATGTCTGGGGATACTCAGGCACCTGCGGTGCCAAGAAATGTCTAGTTGATATTCCAATACTGACTGGTAGCTCAGAGAAGGATAGATGGTAAAGATTCACCAGTAACTTACAGTACCCTTAATAGGCCATACTGTAGTGCTGTAGTGATAATTAATCTCATGATACATGATTCATGATACTTCACTCACAATACAATACATGAAACAAAGGTAGTATCAGAGTTGACATTCCAATTCTGACTGGTGGCTCAGAGAAGGATATGAAAGGTAACAATTCATGATATATAGTACCCTTAACAGCCTGTACTGTAGGGCCATGGTGATACTCAAACTCATGGTAAAATACATATCATTATATTTCACTCATGATGCAATACATGATATTACAGTATTTTCAAAGCTGACATTCCAATTCATTTGCTCTTCTTTCTTCAAGCTGGCCATGATGCCTTGACTTGCATGCTCTGTGCCGCTGACTCTTATTAAATGCCTAAGGTTGCTTGGATTGTCTACATTGTCAGTGTATGGATACAGGGGCATCTGACTGTACTAATATGATATCTGAATTTGTATCAGTGCACCTGTGAATAGTTCAAGCTTTACTGGGCTATGTGTACAAGGCTATAAGACAAGAATGTTAACAGTATATATGAATGTTGTCGATAAATTTCTAAAACCATAGAGGATTTTTTACAGGAATCTTTCTTTAAAAATTTTCAGGGTTTTGTAAACTTAAGTATCTTAATATTTTGCTTGACTACTGCTGTTTGTTGTAATTTCTTGTGGGTCAGCTTGGGTTCTTGACTAAATGGTTTGTATACTTAGGAACTGTACCAGTCTCTGAATTCTGAATGAACTGGAGTGGTAGCGGGAAAAACTGAATACCATATATTGATTTTCAAGTATGGATAATGATGTATGTTATTTAAGTAATACATCAATGGAGTGCTTGTAGTTTCCAGTTAAATTTATTTTCTGCAGGGTTAAAATGGCATTGATGTATAGCAGTGAATACTCTATAAATGATTGGTTCACCGAGTGTTTGTACCTACTGATTGGTGCAGAGTTCAGTAGTTTATACTATTTAAATAATCAATCTAGGGTGTTTTTGTATTTACTGAGTATTAATTTATTTTCTTCAGGGTAAAGGTGGTACGAAGACTTTAATGAACACCATCATGCAGCTGAGGAAGATTTGTAACCATCCATTTATGTTCCAACACATTGAGGAGGCCTTCGCTGAAACTAATGGCTTACAGATGGCCAATGGGTATGCCTACATGCTTGAAAACCAGTTTAGATTCTATGATAGAAATGTGTACATTAAATGTCTTTTGTTTTTTAAACATATGAATAAAATTTTTTTGAATTGTGTTTTGTCATACCAAGCTGTAAAAAAGTGACATAAAGATTTTGACCTTTAAAGTGTTGAAATAGTGATATAAAGATTTTGACCTTTTGTTTGTTCCTGGGGCAGGTTACTTTTTTATGACAGAAGACAAGCAAATATATTTACTTGCAGAAATAGATATAATTGTTTCTGGTGTTTTGCAATGTTTATACTGCAACATTACCTTACAAATCAGAACATGTTGTAAAATATGGTGACAGTAAAAATAGTTGACGACTGATGTTATCTCATATTTAATCCTTAAATTGCAATGACTTTACAGGATGAATTTCTGCCTGTTATTTGAAGAATACAGTTCTTTACAGCCATACACTGTTGTGTATTAACTTAAAGTATGTTTGATATGTAATATATTATTAAATGTTTCTATCGTCACAGCCCTGACCTGTATCGTGCAGCAGGAAAGTTTGAGCTGTTAGACCGCATTTTGCCCAAGCTTAAAGATACTGGTCACCGTGTACTGTTGTTCTGTCAGATGACTTCATGCATGAGCATTCTTGAGGATTTCCTCATCTATAGAGGTAGGTGTATGAAATGGGAACAAATTTTTTTATTTAATACTGGAGGATTTCCTCATCTACACAGGCAGGTGTATGAAATGGTGAAAATAATCTGTTGAAATGAAAATTTTGTTGTTAAATACTGGAGGATTTCCTCATCTATAGAGGTAAGTGTATGATATGGGGAAAAAATCTTTTGAAATAGAAATTTTTTGTTAAATACCGGATGATTTCCTCATCTACAGAGGTAGGTGTATGAAAAAGATAAAAAAAAACATCTATTTGTTAAATACTGAATGAGATGATTTAATTGTCTTGCACATCATGATTTTTGCTTTTAAAAGTATTTTATTGGGTTATGCATTTTATCATTTCCACGAGGCCTTACAGTTTTTTAACAATAATATATAAAAATTGATTTTGGAAGCCTTCAAGAATGATACATACATTTATTAAAAATTAATGGATTAAATGGTGATAATCAATAGTATTTATTTTTCTGTTGTTGAGATTATCATTATTTAGTCTTCCACAAGATGAAATCTGTATTTTTAGCAATTTTTTTAGCCATCATACTCAAACCATTAGCAAAACAACAATTCACCAGCAAGTGGTAAGTTCAATATCAAGGGAATGAGCTGTCAGAAATAAAAGTTTTTCTCCAGTCTGCATAATAGGTCATTCGACACGGTGATTCATTCTGCTGCTATAATCTTTGTCTGTTTTTAACAGGATGGAGGTACCTTCGTCTGGATGGTACCACCAAGTCCGAGGATCGTGGTCAGCTCCTGGCCATGTTTAACGATCCAAACTCCGGCTACTTCCTGTTCTTGCTCAGTACCAGGGCTGGAGGTCTTGGTCTCAACTTACAGTCAGCAGACACCGTGCTTATCTTTGATTCCGATTGGAATCCTCACCAGGTTGGTATGATAATCAACTTTTATCATTATTACTAAATTGTTTTGAAATTTATTAAGTGCATGAAGCAATGAAGGAAAACTGATGGATACTCAGATATTTTAAGACTGATATGGACCAAAACAGTTTCATAGATGTGAAGATGAAAAAGTGATGAACACTTCTCAGTTAGTGTTTGTTTAAATACATTCATTATTGTCTGTTTTGTACTTTTGAGTAAAATGTTTGGTTCTAGTACAACCTCCCAGGTAACTTTTTATTGCTTTTAAGTATTTTTCGAGTTCTCATCTTGACTTTTATATTTTATGTAAAATCAAAAGTATTAAATATTTATTTTTCTAGACTTTGGGCTGGGTTGACTTAGGTTTATATCTGCAAATATTCCAATAAAAGTATTTTACCTGTGATAATTTCACTTTGAATTAGAGCCGGATACACAAGGAAACTGTGCAGAAGTATTAATGAATTATATTCTGTTGAATTATAAATACAAATAAAGCAGCTACCTGGCCATCCAAGGGATTTGTTTGATTAGATTTCTCCATCAAGATTTTGTTTTTGAGTGATTCTGTTAGCGTTACTTAATGCAAGTAATATTTGCTGTGTTTGCTAATGTAGGATCTTCAAGCCCAGGACAGAGCTCACAGAATCGGTCAGAAGAATGAGGTGCGAGTGCTTCGCTTGATGACAGTAAATTCCATTGAAGAACGTATCTTGGCTGCAGCACGGTATAAACTAAACGTGGATGAGAAAGTTATCCAGGCTGGTATGTTCGATCAGAAATCAACTGGCTCTGAGCGCAGAGAGTTCCTGCAGGCCATCTTGTCTCAGGAAGCAGAAGATGTGGAGGTAAGCTAAATTTTTCAAAACATCTGTAGTATTTATGGTATTCTTTTCAAAAGCATGTACCATGCTATAAAACATCATGTGATAATTATCGTCACAGGCCAAAAGAAGTGAGTGTCCAACACATCAGTATGCACCTGCTCAATCCATTCAGTATTTTAAAGATGCTAGTGATCGGATAAATTTGGACAATTTCTCATATTGAACAGCAGGAGAATTTCTTATTTCACAGTTTGCCAATGTACCAGTTGATAACATTTTTCAACCTGTTTTATATACTTAAGTTTTATCCATGTCTAGAGAGAATTTATTATACCTAAATTATTGCAGTAAAAGTAGTAAAACATTCAGGAAAATATATATGCATATGTATGTATATAAAATATACAAATGTATGATTTTCTTTACTTTTTGTTTACATAGGAGGAAGATGAGGTGCCAGATGATGAAACCATCAATCAGATGTTAGCTCGTACTGAGGATGAGTTTGAGATCTACCAGGTACGTCAAACTTAATGATTAACAGGAGCAGTGAGAAACAACAGTTTCATGTGGAACTAATGTTCACATTTTGGGCAGTAGTAGTTTCTAATCAAATTGAGAATTGTTGGGGAAAAATTATTGTTTTAAGGCTGTATGATAAGAAAGCATTGTTACATAGGGCATGAATAAGATCATCAGTATGCCCAGGTAATTCACATGGGCTACATACTTTGTTTTACAGAAGACACCTGGCATTCATGTTTAATATGTCGAAGTCCATTATCCTTAAGTGATGAGATTCTTCAGAATTGGTATTTCTCTATAATAATGGTTTGTATTACAGCAAATGGACCTGGATCGTCGTCGGGCTGAAGCTCGTGACCCGCACCGCAAGCCACGTTTGATGGAGGAAGATGAACTCCCAACCTGGCTTGTCAAAGATGAAAAGGAGGTAAAGTATTTCTGTTGTATATACCACTCACAAAGGATTATAATATACTCTGCGTATGTTGCATATTTTCAGTTTAGATAGTTGTTATGATGAACAGCACAAGTTCATTGTTTAAACTCCATTTTGCAAAAATTCTTATGTCAGTATCTGATGGATTCTGTAGTTGAAGTTCATCAGGTGTTGAGGGCACACAACCATAACTTAACATTTGTATTGTTTGTTGACCTTTTGGTAAGGAACACTATTGTATTTGAATATGTGTAAATTAGTAAGCATGGAGTATCAAGCAAACATATTTATAGAATTAGTGATTTGATGATCAGTATTATTTATGTATTATTCATATATTATTATTACTTTCAAGACATGAAACACTACTTTTAAAAATATGTTCGTTGTGCAATTCTTGAGGCAGTATTTCTGTAAATTATAGTGAGTAGAGCATGCATTATATTAAAAACATATTTCAACCAGCACCAAAACACTGGAACAAGCAGATATGTTTTTGTATTGACAAACTTGAATGTTATCTGATATTCAGGTTGAAAGGCTTACATATGAAGAAGAGGAGGATAAGATCTTTGGCAGGGGTTCCAGGCAGCGCCGGGAGGTGGACTACTCAGATGCTCTCACTGAGAAACAGTGGCTCAAGGTTAGCTCCAAAACTTGCCCAGTAATGATGGTGTTTGCTGCCTATATTTGCATATATGATCATGAGACAGGCTTAATATTTCCTATGAAGCTATGTGCAAGTTTTTGTAATATTTAGATATATTTGTATACTCCTGATTTGAGGTATATTCCCATTATTCCCGAAATCATATCAGTACTAAGTTATTATATTGTACTTTGATAACTCCTCATTTTGTAGGTAATTAATAGCAGAAATCTAATCTTACTTCATTCAACTACATTATTGATAAGCATAGCTGTGAGTACAACACCAGTGTATTTATTCTTTAGGTGTTAACAGCACACTTATGTTTATCATTGCATCAGCTTTTGTAGCTTTATCCCCACATTTGTTCGCATATTCAAAAGAATGGTAGCAATACATTAATTAATGTAATAGTCCTGTTGGTCTACATACTGATGACCTTTGACCTTTAGGCCATAGAAGAAGGGAACTTGGATGAAGTGGAAGTCAAACAGAAGCAGAAGAAGGGTGGTCGTAAACGATCACGGATATCAAAGGAACCTGAGGAAGAGGAACCCAAGAAACCCAAGAAGAGACGAGGGCGCCCTCCAGTGGAGAAGATGACACCAAACCCGCCGAAACTCACGAAGATGATGAAGAAGATAATAGATATTATCATCAACTATGAGGACAGGTGAGTGCACAAGAGATAATAGGTGTTTTCATAGATTTTCAACTGATTTGGTACTTGTCATTTAAAGTCATTAAAAGATCAGCACTGAAAGGAACATCTTTACGTGAAATAAAAAAAATCATTGCCTCCTATCAGAATAGTTGCATTTTGTACATATATCTGACTGAAAATTGGATGCATTTGATATTTTAAAGATGAAATTTTAAAAAAAAGTGATTTGTTTGTGGCTACGTATGTGTAGGATTTAGTTGTTACAGTTTATATTTATATAGTATAAAATTTTAAAATAAACTTTATGGACTATTCAAAAGAGTGAGTTACACAAACCTTTTAGAAGTCAAGTTTTACAAGCCTTCATGTATTGTTCTGACAGTGATGGTCGTATTTTGAGCGAACCCTTCATGGTGCTGCCATCTAGGAAGGACCTACCAGACTACTATGACGTCATCCGACGACCTGTGGATTTCAAGAAAATCAAGGTGTGCTTTCATCATATTTATAATGAAGATTATTCTGATACATATATTTGCAGAGTGGGGGTCTTAATTGTATGGGAAATTGGGAATTGAAGGTAAAATTGCAAAAAGAATTGGAACTGAATTGGAATTTATGTGCAAAGGCTCAAATGAATGAATCAGAACTGATGGATAGATGTTCCTGCTTTAACTCTTTGCTAATTATTGTTCATTAGCTATTGATATTTTCTTAGAGTATTTTACACAACAGATCATTGATACAAAAAAATTGTTTAAAAACCAAATACAGATGCCCCCATATTAAATGTATGTCTCATATTCCTTTCTTTGGTCATATTTTTTTTGTATGATAAGTAAAAAGTGTGTGGTTTGATCAGCTAGACATTTCCTATTTTTATAGCAAAGGATTAAGGAGCACCGCTACAGGTCGCTGGATGACGTAGAGAGAGATGTGATGCTGCTGTGTAAAAATGCACAGACATACAACGTTGAGGGATCACTGGTGAGCTTTATTAGACATGTCATCTACTTGAGTTATTGTGCTAGAAATTATACTTTCATAAATGAAATGTAATTTTAAAGTCAGCTGATTAACCAGCTAATATACATCAACATTTTAAGTTTAAACGAGACACTTCACTGTAATTTTATATCATGGTCAACATGTGCGTGTGTGTGTGTGTGTGTGTGCGACTTGCATACAAAAAAAAATGAAATTAAATATTTGCCTTTTTAATTTTATCCTATTTTACATTATTTGCACATGTCTTTACTTATGATAATTTTGGATATTTATAATCAGTTAAGTGATGGTAATATTTTATCATGAAGGATGACCTTTTGTTTTCAGATCTATGAAGACTCCATAGTGCTTCAGTCTGTATTCACCAGTGCCAGAGAGAGGCTGGAGAAGGATGGCAACCTCCCATCACCTCCAGATAGTGAGGAGGATGGAGATGATGATGACCAGGATGATGAGGAGGAGGAAGAGGAGGAGGAGGAGGAAGATGATAAAGGTGAGGATGATAAAGGTGAGGATACTGTTGTAGTTAGGGACTCAAATCATCCTTGTGATTCATGAATCTGAGGCACTGATGGACAGAGTAGACACTGATGGTGGTAGGAGAAAGGATATTCCTGTAGCTGCATACCTTCAGTATGTCCTTGTTCCTCCTAGGATCCAGTGCACATTAAGATATGATCTAAAGCTGAATTGGCTTACTTTGCAGATGAATTGAAGATTTTAGGCTTTTCCACACAGAGGCTCAGACTTGTGCTTTCACAGGTCTAGCAGATAGTCAAAACTTATTTGCAGATAAACCAAAATTACCAGAAGCGATCCCTACTTCTAATGTTGGTGTTCATCATTAAATGTGTCAGGCAAGATTATTCACCCATCTGATTTGGAACTTTTGACACTCAATTAATGTATAGTAAAATGTAAATCTGCAAGAAAGGGCACAGAAGGGAATAGCACAATCGCATTGACCTGACTGGCTGGCTTCATGCATATTCTTAATTCGC
Source organism: Sipunculus nudus (assembly GCA_026874595.1). Taxonomy (NCBI): domain Eukaryota; kingdom Metazoa; phylum Annelida; class Sipuncula; order Golfingiida; family Sipunculidae; genus Sipunculus; species Sipunculus nudus. Next base: position 47,872,153 of record CM049309.1, read on the forward strand.
TGCCTGGCAGCACCATTGCTGTTACTGGTTAGTGGCAAGGTCCATGATGCCTTGCTTCCCTTTGAAGGCCAGTGCCCATGTATTAACAATTTATTATACCCTTGCTTGAGAGAGGAGAATAATGGGTTGAGTTGGCAGCACCATTGCTGTTAGTGGCAAGGTCCATGATGCCTTGCTTCCCTTTGAAGGCCAGTGCCCATGTATGAATAATTTATTATACCATTGCTTGAGAGAGGAGAATAATGGGTTGAGTTGGCAGCACCATTGCTGTTAGTGGCAAGGTCCATGATGCCTTGCTTCCCTTTGAAGGCCAGTGCCCATGTATTAACAATTTATTATACCCTTGCTTGAGAGAGGAGAATAATGGGTTGAGTTGGCAGCACCATTGCTGTTAGTGGCAAGGTCCATGATGCCTTGCTTCCTTTTGAAGGCCAGTGCCCATGTATTAACAATTTATTATACCCTTGCTGGAGAGAGGAGAATAATTGGTTGAGTTGGCAGCACCATTGCTGTTAGTGGCAAGGTCCATGATGCCTTGCTTCCCTTTGAAGGCTTGTGCCCATGTATTAACAATTTATTATACCCTTGCTTGAGAGAGGAGAATAATGGGTTGAGTTGGCCGCACCATTGCTGTTAGTGGCAAGGTCCATGATGCCTTGCTTCCCTTTGAAGGCTTGTGCTCATGTATTAACAATTTATTATACCCTTGCTTGAGAGAGGAGAATAATGGGTTGAGTTGGCCGCACCATTGCTGTTAGTGGCAAGGTCCATGATGCCTTGCTTCCCTTTGAAGGCTTGTGCTCATGTATTAACAATTTATTATACCCTTGCTTGAGAGAGGAGAATAATGGGTTGAGTTGGCAGCACCATTGCTGTTAGTGGCACGGTCCATGATGCCTTGCTTCCCTTTGAAGGCTAGTGCCCATGTATTAACAATTTATTATACCCTTGCTTGAGAGAGGAGAATAATGGGTTGAGTTTTATCGAAAAAACTCTTAATCTGTATCCTTTAAAACTCTTAAAAATAAGCTTAATATTTTTTTTTTAAATATTGGAACTGTGAGGATTGCTGAACGGTTGTCATTTACAGGTCTATCTTATGGGTTTGAACTTGATATGAAGATGTGAAATTTATTTCATGATTATTATTATTTTCCACAGGTCAGGCACTGCGAATGAAAATGAAGATGGCCAAGGAAGCAAAAAAGGTGAGACATTAATTGATTTGTATGTTGAGATTTTAAAATATTATACTGCTAATACAGTAAAATGGTTTAATTTATATTTTGAATGCTTGTAATAACAAAATTAAGTATAATGAAAAGCTGGTAGCAGTAGGCTTTAAATGTTCGGTTCTGAATGTTGATATCAGTAAATAATAGTTAAACTTGGATAAAAGAAATCAGTTTCATTGATGTTTTGGAAGATATATAGGGGGAGGAACTGTTGTGTATATGCATTTAATGTCCATTTACAGCAAGAAAGAGCTAAGCGAAAGAAGGGTCGCCAGGCAAAGACAAAAGCCCTGGTGAGCGATGATGAGGAATCTGGAGATTCTGATGGAGGTGAGGAAAATACCAAATACCAAAAACTGTAGTTGTTGAGTACTTGCAGGAATAGTAGGGGGTTGGAATTTACTACGCAGGAACAGTAGGGGGTTAGAATTTTCTCCAAAGTACACAAAGTCCCAAAAATCCTATTTTTCAATTTTGTGTACCTCCAGGTACTCCATATGAGGGAACAGTGCTGCACACAATGGACGCAAAATTTCCAAACACATTTACAAACACACAAGCTTCAATACTAAACAGCGGTGCCATTTAGCGTTGTACTAACAGTCTATGTAGAAAAAGGAGAAAAGCCATTTTAGTGATCTATGCATGCCTGAAAGTCATTTACCTCCCATTTTCTTCAAATCAGGGGGCAAAAACAATTAAAAAAGTATCTCACACCAGGTAGTTCGTATCAGGTAGTTCATATCAGGTATACGCCTGAAAAGGCAAATGAATGTGTGTATGTGTTTGTGGTAAGGTTTAATGATGCAAGTATACATATATGACTTTATTCATTTATTATATTTCAGAGTAAGAAGATTTGTTCCTTGAATTACAGTCTTGTGTTCACCGAGCATTTACTTTAATCAGATAAAGAAGATGAAGATTGAAGAAATTGAACCTCTTTCATACTTCTATTTTCCCAGTACCAGCGGCTGAATGAGTTGGTGTTTATAAGAAGGCATTTCCATGTTTTAATATCCGGTGGGCCCATGCATTACTTGAGCCTGGGGAATTCCTAAGTGGTTTGATCAACCACAATTTGAGATATGCTTTGATTCATATCAGTTAAAAAGATTTCTAAATTTTCTAAAAAGTCTTACATATTTGTAAGCTGTAGTTAAGTTAAAGGATATTCCTGTATAATATATTTGGAAAACCACCTTGTGTACAAAAATTAAGCACATGATGTTTGTGAAACACTTCATGAAATTCCTGTAAAACTCATAAATATTCCTAAATGAGTCTTGGAAACAGCTTGCTGGAAGGTTGATTACTTATATAATTTCAGTATTGGTAGTTTAGTAATACACTTGTGTCGTAAAGTATCACAACACTTCTCTATCATGTCCAAACGAGACAGACAACATCTATACCAACATTAACTTCAGTATACCACTCTAATAATTCATTACAACAGAGAACATATTTGATACAAACACAACATAAAAAATTAGTGGTCATATACCAAACTCCAGCAACTGTTTGTAATGTTATATCATTTTGGTTCTGCAGTGAGGACTTGGTTCTCAAAACATTCTGAATTTATTTCCATGTAATATTTGGTACCTTAATATTTACAAGGGATATGTGTATTTTTCTGTTGCAGATTCCAATCTTTCTGATATATGTTATGTTTTCTCTTTAGCTTAAGTGTTTCATTCCTTTCTCCTGTTTGATGTATCTTTAAAAGAATATACTAAGAACAGTAAGGAAAATTACAGCTGTAAACTGTAAACCCTCTAAGTTTCTTTATAAAATAGGTGTAAGAAAAAAGTACTTACATATTTCAGTTTTGGGTTGCACACATTTGATGGATACTGTCAAATTGTCAGTAAATATATTGTTTGTACATTAGCCTTTGTTATATACTTCAGATATGAGTGTGTTGAATATAGAATGAATGGAGGTCTTTTGTGCGAGTGTATGAAGAGCATAATGTGTTTGGTTGGTTTGTTGACTGGTTGATTGAAATTTGAAGTTGAAATATTGTGAACGAGCCCACCAAGCTGTGGTCATCACTTCTTTGTCCACTGTGATGGGGGGGGGGGGGGGGGGGAGAGGGGGAGATCATTGAAATTGTGTTGCTTCGCCGATCCCGTCCCCCAGACTATCTTTATATCAGAAACCCCTGCACCTATCATTACAAACAGTGATGTAGGACTAGAGTCCAGACTTGGACTGGAGTCCACATTTTTAGTGACTCTGACTCAGAGGTAAGGACTCGAGAAATTAGGCCAAGTCCATCTCCAATCCAGTAGTAGAAAGCTCTTTCAAGTAACACAAAGACATAGATGTGCAAACTATTAACAGAATATTACATAAAAAGATATATAACCAAACTTTTGTGCCTCTATGGGAGATATATGTAATTACTCATTCAAGTCAACAGCGTGCACATGTGTACAATTAAACAAAAACACATGACAATCTCCAATTTTCCTGTTCCACTTTATTTTAATCAGATGTACATGTGTTATGGACTCTGACTTGATCCTGGTTCCAAGTGACTGACTCGAAGAGGGTGGACTGGAATCAGACTCAAGGGGCTTGGACTCTTTGACTTCCACTCGGGTAGTTTGGACTCCACTACATCACTGATTACCAATTTTGTCCATCTATGATGTCTTTGATCAAGGCAACAATCAAAACTGTTGTAGTGTATGGATATATAGTTCAACTTCATTGTTTCTTGCACCCCCTAACTGTCATGGGTTAAAGGCAACGAGGTCAGACTTGCTAGTGTATTTTGCATTTATATAATAAGTGTTCAAAGAACCATGTTTATATTGGGAAATACTAAATGTACAAAACTAAGATTTATTTTCGGAGGTCCATGTGTTATTGCGAAAGATACCATGTAGTTACGGTTGGGAAATTTTCTTAACATTAAAAAAATTGATATAATGATAAATATTGATACAATTCTAGATTAACTGTCCAGGTAAATTATTATTGCAAATTTAATTATTGTATCCCCAGAAAAAAATGGGGGGGGGGGGGGGGATAGTATGGATTAAGCACAGTCGTGACGCTGCCGCTGCAGAGATTTCTTTCAGGCGACAGCTTAAAAAATATTTCACAGATCTTTACCAAACTTGGCATGTGCATAGATAAGGGTGAGAGGACGAAGCCTATTCAAACTGGGGTCATGACCTTTATTAGCAGAGTGACATTGACTTTGAAAAGGTCCACAAATTCTTAAATATCTCGGGGAAATATTGATTGATTGATCCAAAAATCAACTTGACTGAAAGATCTTGGATAGTGTTGTCACGTACTGGAAACTAGTGGAGCCACTTATTATCCTTTTCTTGTATTCGTGCCTTTTATACCCCCATCATTGTCACTTGACAGTACAGCAATATAAGTAAAAAACTTATGGACAGATTTCTTTCATATAATACATATATATAGGTATGGGTTTTAGGATTATGTATATTTAAATTGGGGGCATGACCTTTCCTATGAGAGTGACATTGACCTTGAATGTTGTGATATATGGTTAATATCACAAAAAATCATAAATAACTCAATAAGGGATGCGTGGATTGGTCCAAAAATCAAATTTACCGAAGATCTTGGATAGCTTTGTCTTCTGTGGAAGACAAGGTGGCGCCACCTTCTGTCCTTTGCTTGTTTTCACAACTTCTAATTCCCCATCATTGCCACTTGACAGTACTGTGAGCATTTATAATATATCAAAAGCTAATGGACAGATTGAGCTAAAAGTATGCATGTTCATTGAGCTTGGATTCCTCCATCTTGTATTCTAGACTGGTATGCCATCTGCAATCGTTTTTGTGTGGCGTCCATCTCGTGGTGTGCCACTCATTGTGGTTCGAATCTTACTATATTGGTATCGGAATCAACGTCTATGTATAAAATGGGGTTACACTACTTCCAGTTTCTTTAATATCTCTAACGGGGTAAGACAAGGGGGTATATTGTCTCCGAAATTGTTTGCTTTATATACAGACTCCTTGTCGGCGAACTTGTTACTTTGTAACGCTGGTTGTTATGTTAGTGAGGTATGTATGAACCATTTAATTTACGCTGATGATATTTGTCTTGTTGCACCTAGTTCATCAGGCTTGCAGAAACTTTTAGATGTTTGCGTGTCTTATAGTCAATTACACAATATCTCGCTTAATCCTGCCAAAACGTTGTATATGGTATTTAAACCCAGAAAATGTAAATTAACTTGCCCTAGTGTTAGTATTGATGACACACCGATCAAATATGCAAAAAATGCAAAGTATCTTGGTTATATATTCAGTGACAGTTGTAAAGATGATGACGATATGATGCGTCAAACGAGACTTTTGTATGTACGCTCTAATATACTTTTACGTGACTTTTCCCATTGTACTAAGGCTGTTAAAATTCAGCTGTTCAAAAGTTATTGTCTCGCTTTTTACTGCCCGTTTCTATGGACTGATTATAGTTCGTCTTGTTTCAATAAATTACGTGTTGCATTCAATAATGTGCACCGTAAATTATTAGGTTATCAACGGAATGATAGTGCTAGTCTTATGTTTGTGAAACATGGTTTTAATAATTTCGAGGCTGTGTTGAGGAAATGTATCTTCGCTTTTATTAGACGAACTGAATGCTCAGCCAATCCTCTCATACGCTGTCTTGTAAACAACATGAATGTACAAGCTGGTAGAATACAAACACATTGGAATGAATGTCTATATCATAAATAGAAGCGTGAATGTCTAATGATGCATCATAATGTTTTTTAATTGTATCTTATTTTACTATACTATACCATTTTAATGTACTATTTTATATCGGCTGTGGCCTGAAATAAACTTCTATCTAAACTTCTATCTATCTATCTATCTGTACATGTGCTTTGGGTGAAAATTGATTATATCTCGGGGGTGGTTCAATGTAATGGTCCGAAATTTGGCATGTCTATCCATCTTGGGGAGTTTTCTCGTAAATCTGAGAGATGGCACCACCTACCTTACCGTTTACATAGTATAAATTAATTCCCTTTTCTCAGGAATGATTTGCCGGTTTTGCCTGTAATTAAGCTAGTCCATAGATCTTGGATACCTCCATCTTATGTTCAAGACTGGTGACGCCATCTGCAATCGTTTTCATGTAGCGTCCATCCGTACATTTGCTTTAGGTGAAAATTGCTAATATCTGAGGAGTCGTTCAATGTGTTGGTATGAAATTTGGCATGTACATCCACGCTCCACCTTGGAGAGTTTTCTCGTATAGCAGACAGATGGCGCCACCTACCTTATTGTTTTCATAGTATTAATAAATGCCCTTTTCTCAGGAATGGTATGTCGTATTGGCCTGAAATTGTGTTTGTCCATAGAACTTTGATACCTCCTTCTCATATTCAAGACTGGTGGCCCATCTGCTATGGTTTTCGTGTGGCATCCATTCATAATTTGATTTAGGTGAAAATTGCTCTCAACATATAAAGCAAACATGCACTCATTAAGATATAATAACGAGACCATATACGGCTATACCGAGCGCCAATACCTGAACAATGGAGAGTCTCGATTAGTTATTGTAACTGTTTGTAACCCATGGAAGATAAAGTTAAAACTTTAAGGGACAGAGGACTTTGGGGGGGGGGGGGGTGTTAATAAAGCTCGGCGCTCTCGTTGCGGAACCCGTCCATGGTGGTTGTTTTTCTACGGATCCTTGGAATTCCTCCAAAGAATGCCAAGCATTAGTTATTGTAGCTATTTGTACAGTTTATGTGAAATACAGTATCTTCAAACGTGTTCATTATTCCCTTCCCTCAAGAGTATGCAATGACCAGGGGCGACAGTATAGGGGGGGGGGGGGGGGAATTAGGGACCACTTTTTAGCAAGGGGAGGGATTTCAATGTTATCATACCCCCCCCCCTGAAATTCAGGTAACAATATTTATATATTGGAAATGAAATATTAATAATTAGAATTATAGACTTTCGTTCCATTTATGAGTTTACTTTGAAATATATATATAATATATATCTGAATCTTGTTAAGAAATAATCTATAGTGGAAACATTTACCTTATTATATATATATATAAATATATATATATATATATATATATATATATATATATATATATATATATATATATATATAGTAGCTATTTTAGAACAGCCTATGTAAAATAAAGTTTATATTCAAACGTAACGAATTCATTATATTATTTTCTCACCGCAGAGTCTGAATGAACAGGGTGGATGGGGGTATATATATTATATGTATGTGCGTGTTAGTCTGTCTAATGATTTTGTGACGGGGGTGTTTACTTGTGTCCGTCAGCGTATTTATGTGCGCATGCATATGGTCTGCGTGAACTTGGGGGATTAGGGGTAAAATGACACCACTTAAGCATCTTTTTGTGGAGGGCCTACTTGATCCACTGTACAAATATTTTAGTCGGCCTGTTCACGCATATACGCGCACATGGAAACACACCTATTTTTTTTCACGCATATATACGCGCACATGGAAGCACTCTTTGACACTCGAACATTCTACATTCGCGACAAATGACTACTTTATTAGTGCCCGCACTGACTGGCCTTATGTCAAATGTATGTGAAATTAACAAAAATGGTTCTTTGTGAATGGAATGTTAATCAAACCCAAGCAGTGACTCCTTAAGATTCCCCACAAAGCTAGAAATTAGCATTAAAAAGTGAAATTAAATGTTCATGTCCATGTATTGGACTTCCATGCATATCATTTTTAATCTGCGATTTATCGGGCGCGCGGTGTGCAATAAGTCGAATGCAATATGAAAAACGAGGTAAAATGGAATTCACAGTGAAGAACTGAAAATTGGAAAAATAAAAATTATTTACAGGGATTTGATAAGCAAACAGTAATAATCTGATAGATCACCACATGCTATCGCATCAAAAACAGTATATAGTTTATAACGTGAGTCAGATTATAACTCACGGTTTACATGGATCAACCCAACAAATCGAAGCAAACGTTAAATAATAAATAAGACCAAGCCTGGAGTTGTTTGTATGTTGAATATTTCATTGTAAGCATCAACAAAACGCATCCATAATTGACTTGCCATAATAATATAAAAAGCTCTGTGCGTTCGTGAAAAATTGGTGGTCGACATTAAACAATCATACACATGCACACACACACACACACACACACACACATGAACGGCATTCATGTTAAGTTTATACTTTTGTAATTCTATATATAAAAGATTATACTTAAGTTTTATACTTAAGAAAGAGCAAAATAATATATCGTAATTATAAAGAATCAAAGGAACAGATTTCCGGACCGAAACGGAGCCTGTATGTATTATCACGAAATAAATATTAATTAATTATTAATTAGTTTTTTCCCCCTTTGACGGATGTGCCTCACATGCCTGACCCCCACCCCCGAAATACACACACACGCATACTATACAAAACAAAAGTGCGCCCCTAGCTGCTGTCTCGTACTAAATTTTAGTCCAATAGATTTTTCTGGTCATTTTTATATAAAATCCTTTTTCCGATTTTTCCCCAAATGTACATAAATTTTTTTGAGCCCAGGAAACTCCTGGGCCGCCCTGGACCTTCGGCCAACGGAAGTAAAAATATGAATTAACTAATACAATTAAGGACAAATGAAAGTTCAAGCATGTTTAACGTTCTTGTGTCCTTGGAAACTCCGTGACCCGAGCCATGATAGGCCATTCTTATCACTTCCGATTAAAACTATTTATAAGCTCACAACAAAAACAAATAAAATTCCCAATTTTCAAATATTTAATTGGACACTAGAAAACTCCATGGGCGGCCGTTGGTCCCTACTGGTTAAAAGCTATATTATGTAAGTTGAAATAAAGCCAAAAGACATTTCCTTATTTGTTTATTGAGAAACTTTTCACCGGCCCGGGCCCCTTCGGCCACTCTTGACGAAAATTGTATATATAAGCTTATATACAATAACGGGATTTCCGCTTTTTCCTGTGCCATGTACTCTCAAGGCCTCTGACCCTCTCCCGACTTAAAATAATATATGCCAAAAAAAAAAATTAATAAATGCGACTTCTACATGTTTAAACATATTATTTGGCTCTATAAGAAATGTTTGTTCGACCTGGGAACCCGGTACCGCCAGAACACCCACTCCCCCTTCTTCTCATACAAGACCTGCTTGTATAACGATCAAAGTCCCACATATCTGACTTTGAGACGGTTTACCATGATATGACGGTTTAATTTCAAATATTTTCTAAACGATTACGGAACAAACAAAATATAAAACATTTTCAGAGAATAGGTTAACACAGGTGATGCCACCTGCAGACGAAAATCACGGTGGCCAAATTAGGAAATGATTCGTGTAGAAGTCCACGGGAAAAAGGAAACAGATTTTGCAGTATTCATGTACCTGAAAAAAAAAAAAAAAAAAAACTAGGGACCCAGCGGTCTCGACGCTCAGTTGAATTTTTTTTCTGTAAGGATGTGTTTATGAGCTTTTTTCAAAACATTGAACTGTGATAGTTTGAAGCCCACCTGTCTACCCAAACTGGAGATATCATCCGTGAACTAATTTGTGATTGGAGTGGTCCTGCGACCTTTACCTTTGACCTAGTAACACCAAAATCAAAAGGAACCTTCCCCTACGTGCAGGTGCGCCACATGTGGAAGACGGGAGGTTTGCGATAAAAGGTTTGGCTTAAGATGCATACACAATCTTTCTAAAGTAGTTGGTCCGTTGATGTATATGTTAAAAATTTAACCAATATTTCAATCCAAACTGGTGTTATCATCTGGAAACATAGGATGATAGAAGGCAGCTGTGACCTTGACCTTTGGCCCCAAACCCATAAGTGTCCTCCACTATTGGCAGGTAAGCAATATCTTAAAGATGGAAGGCTTAGGTTGGAAATTTTGTCTTCAAATATATCTACAATCTCTTTAAAGAAGTGGCTCCTGTGACCTTGACCTTTGGTTCTTAATTATTGATGGGTCATATATAAGTCAATATGTCAATCCAAACTTAAGTTATTATCCGGAAACAAATTTGACGGACATAAAGAAAGATGAACGGAGGCACGGGCAGGGTGGTTAATATAGGATATCTGCTTATTCAAGCGGGGCTCTAATAAACACACAAGGTTTAAGGATACAGATGAAACCACGATTGCAAATCTGATAGTAATACATATCATAGTATCAATTAAATTTGGCAGTCTCAAAATAAAGGGGAAATACGTCAAAAATAGAAAACAAGGGACCCATTAGTCACGGCGCTCAGCTGAAGTCTGAAATTTTAGCAAATGTAAAATATGAAAAATATTCTATTGTAATGTTTTATATATATATATATAGCATATATAGGCATATGAGAAGCTAGGAGGAAAGGGGCCCTCCTAGTAAAGTTCTAAATATATGATTGCTAAACTAATACTCTGACAAGACTGTCATAAAGAAAAACAGTAAAAGTTTCGAGAAACTGTGATGCATATAATGCAAGTTTATATTAAAGCCTATTTTTTTTAGCAAATCAACTCTTTCCATTGATAGTTTTTTTTTCAGATCCATTCTTCTATTTACAAGTTTTATAAATGTGTAATAAAAAAAACTGAAAATATAAGTTAAAATATCAGAATTCTAAGTTTCAATCATTATATATACAGAGTTTAGCTCACATCAGGTCATATTATGCACACACACACACACATACACACACACACATATATATATATATATTATATTTATAAATCACAAATGTTTAAACTGAATTTAACAGAAAATAATGCAACAACAGGGCATCTTCAAGATTATTCCTTGAATCACAATTAAAAAGTTTTGTACATTGGACTTTTCAGTAAATGCTTAATTTTATTCACCTAAATAAAAGATTCAGTAAATTTGATAAAATAAAACATCTTTTCAAATGAGGTATACACACAGTTGATTAAATTAGGGACAAACAATATCACAGTGCTAATTACTATCTCAGCTATAATTTATTACAAGAATTAATATTCAATTTCACACTTGGTGAAGGTTTTACTCGTCTGAGGTAAGTGATTCCTTATCTGATGAACATCCACACTTTCAAAACAAAACACCACTTTGTGGACACAATTAAATGTGCACTTAAATTATTTTAACCCTGGTGGTACAATACAAAATCTAAAATGTAGCATAGCATAGAATAAGAATGAATCAAATACAGAAATTTATAATGATCATATAGTTTATGCACCAGTTGGGGGGGGGGGTGCAGGACAGAGGGGAAGCCTGCTTGTAGTGGCTAAGCTGAGCCAAGGCAAGCTGCCTCCAGTGGGTTACATAACACAAGTGAAGGCTGCACTACTAGGTGGGCTTGATGTAAACAACATTTGACAGGTGTATGAATAATTTAATAAAAGCTGCTCTTTTTAATAAATCCTTTGAAATTTCAGATTAAAAAAAATTAAATCCTTATATGTATATGCTGTGAAAAATAAATCAACAGTGCTTACAGGGAAATAACGTGCCGTGAAAAGATCGGACAAAATTAAAGGTATTTATTTTTTATTTATGCTCATAACTTAAGAAAATTGCACAATTCAGACCTAATTTGGGGTAAACAATTGAATTTTGATTAAATAAAGTTTCATCCCTGAAAAAGTCTCCTGCTTCGGCAATTATCATGTTAAGTGAATAAATATATTTCCTGATTTTTTAAAAATTGCATTATGTTTGGGCCCACAACTTCAAAACAATACGCAATACTGACCATATTTTGATAAAACTACCTGGATATTCAGTTACAAGTTTTTCTAGGGTGAGCGGTTATGATTTGAGCCCTGCTAACGGGCGGGCGACGGACAAGGCGCCATTCCACATTACTTTATAAGTCAGCTGAGCTAAAAACGAAAAATTTACAAACTTCACAAGATTTAAAGACCGGTGGAAACAATTTTTTAGAATAATTCCTTTTAGTGTAAATTTAATTCCCCTAGCTTCAAGGAATACTTGTGTTTTACTGGAAATCTAATGACATGCGAGACCAGATGTTAAAAGGTAGCAGTTTTTCACCATATGCAATTGTGAAATCAGAATATTTTCTCGATCAATTTGAAAATAATTCAATCAAATATAATATTCATTTAATTCCCAAAGCTCCAATGAATACTTGTATCATTCGAAAACCTAAATTCTTATTTACGGACTTATTTGAAGAAGACTGGTAAAGGCCAAGTTAGAACGCTCGAAGTACTTCAATGAGGTTGATCGATCATAATCACGCCATTCGTGCGAAATGTCTGCGAATTGTTGAAGATAGAAAAGCGGGTTTTAAAAAAAAGAGTTATTTGGTTAAAGAAGCTGGTAGGATGGACGGACTGAAGGACGGAGAGATGGATGCACTGACCATTTTAGTGGTCCTCCCTCCTGAGACAGAGAACTAAAATATGTCTATCGGTGCATCCCTTAATTTTCAGTCTCTTGAGGTTATGCCCATGGAGTTACCAGGATATCCATGATATGATTATTGAAGATGCCAAATTTAGTGTAAAAATCAATTTTATAATATATTATTAAAAGTGAAGGGGGGTCTGTGAGCTGTCAGTCATAATCTGAATGAAGATCAGTTCTATATATCCGACCCACTGATGCTGCTTTATAGCCAAGCATTTGTGCGTGATGTCATAATTTGCAATGACACAACACCCACTTTTACAATACATATAGTCTACTGCTAATACAAGGTTTTCAGTCATGGAACAGTAATAAGGAAATTAGTTTTTGGCAATGAGGAACATATAGGTGAGAGTAAAACAAAATATCCATCCAACACAAACTTTAATAAAATTTTGATTTCACTTTTATATACAATTCCTGTACCACAGTAACAATGATATTCAAAAAGAGTGATATGCAAAACTATATAGCATGAATGAACTGGAAAATCATAACAGTAAATTTCTTACACACAATTATAAGATACAAACATCCTGGAAGCATACTAACGACTTACTAGTACAGACACTGAATGTGCCACAGATCGTAACTGTCCTATAAGCTAAATTGAGGAATGAAGGAGCGAGGGTTTTTTTTTATCTTTAAACATCATCCAAGAAGCTTGAAATCACCAGACTTTCAATGGATATGAAAAACAATGGCACTTGAAAACAGAGGAAATGAGACTACGTGTCTTGATTTAATATGAAATTCATGGCAAATAATATCAATTTAAATTATACAAAGTCACTAAAAAATTGTCACACGATATGATGGATAACAGTGACAGGATCTATATAGGTCAGTTTTAAGGATAAATTTAACCGTAACATTTTGAAAATATTTTACACAAAATCATAGATAAAATCCATCTCCCATGCCATATGTTGCGATTAGAAAAGGGGAGTCACTTGTCTAATGCTTGGTCACAGGAGTTCTAACTCCATGTGAGAAGTTTACCAGAATGATGGACACATCTGATACAAAACTGGTCTATGGGTAAAATCATTCCCCAATGCTAATGAAACTGAATAGATACAATTCATGTAAAAGGTAGAGGCCTATAATCAATTGATAAAAAATAAAACAAAATACATTCATTACAAATCGTGTCGATATATATATGGCATCTTATTTTGACATCTTACATTCTTTTAAGCAGCGACTTACAATGAGAAAAACAAACATTTTACATTCATTGTGCACTATCATGAAAGGACATGGACATTTTACTGTGAAAAAAGTCCCTTCTAATCTACATATTATACTGTCCAAGTTGAGAGACGACATAATAACAGATCCTGCTCGGTAAAGGGTCAAAGAACCCGACAACAAAAAATAAATCCCTCTTCTGTAAGGTGGAAGTCTGCCAGTATAAATATGACATACAATATGTACAGTTAAGCTGCAGTACTTACAAATTTAACAAAGCTGGCACATACAGCTCACTGTGTTGGTTTTGGTCATTTGAAATCGTATACAAAGACATGCAACACCATACCTGAAATAAAACGAACAATGCAAAATCAGGCACTGGAAAGCACATTTAACTTGCACAGAATATCCTTCATCTTTTACAATGGAGGGTCACCTTGGACTGCTGGTATTACTCATAATTACTTGATCTACAAGTTCCATAACCACATCAAAGTCCTCTGGATCTCTTACGTCTAGGTCTGGCAGTAACGTCTGCAGAAGGCGGGAAGTTTTACGACACAGCTGTTTCACACACTTTCTCGGAGACTGACACAATATGACTTCAATATGGAACCCGTTATTGGAAGGGTCCACATTATCCAACTGGTCTGAGACTACAGCAATAATCTGGTCCATCATCCTTTCAACTGAATGTGTATGTTCATGAAAATTGTTTGGGTATTCTAAAGCCGGAAAGAGCACTCTGAACAACTGGCACACTTTTTTCCGCAACTTTTCTACTCTACATTGATGTTTTTGATAAGCTTTGACAGGGAATTTTGGGTATGACATTACTGGTTCATTGTGCAAACAACAGGTGCACATACTGTGCAGTCCTAATAATTTACTTTTGGGTCTGAGATTGTAAGATTCCTCATCAGGTGTCCCAGTGTCAGTTTGACTTTGTTCACTGGCCCAGTCTGCCGGGCTTTCAATGCCTGACATTTCAGAGCTGCCCTGATCAGCATACATGTGTTTTTGGCTAATATACTCAAGGTAACTGAAGGCACTCCTGTTCCTTTTCTTGTGCATCATGCAAGGAGCCTCTGAAGAGGTATCAGAAAACTGTGAAGGACTGTCATAGAAAAAGTCACTCTCAGTTCTGTCACTATAAAAATCATTGTCTATATGGTGTTTTGGCTGTCTTTTGGATCTGCGCAATGAGGAGCTACCTTTTTGAGAGTCGCCTGGATCTGTCACCGCAGCATTTGGTATGTAAGCTGGATCCTGTGACACCCTGGTTAGTCCCTCCCTATTTTTCCTTTTACATTTTGGCAGTTTATTAACATCTTTTTCTGGCACTACACTGAGATAATCTGGGTCATAGCTACCTATCATAGAGAAAGCTCTCTTTCGTCCTCTTCTGGATTTCTTTTTGCTTTCTGGATCCTGGTTATCCGTGTTTGGCAATGACAATGTTCTCTTCCTCGGCCTCCCACGCCTTCCCGGCACCTTCTTATGATCACCTGAAGTACTAAGCATTTTTGGAGAACTAACATTTTCTTCAGAATCACTTAATACTGAATGATTATTTGGAGGTGAAATCTCGGGTACAACAGGCATTATTTGCTCTTTCTGATTCTTTAGGCTTCCTGACTTTGGCTTTAGACTCTGCTCTTCTTTTGTACTTTCTGACAAGGCCTCTTTTTTATTTGAGAGGTTAGAGTTGGAACTTGTTAGAACAGGACTATATCTGTCTTTCAAAAACTTTGTGAATTCACTGACAAATTCAACCTTGGGTCTTAATGTAAATGAACTTTTATCAGTTTGCTTGTAACTTTCCACACCATTGTGATAGTCTTCACTCTTAACTGAACGTTCATGGCTCAAAAATCGAACGGTTTCACTGGCCTGAATAATACCACAAGTCCTTCTGGGAAACTGATCAGAAATACTGCTTCGCCCATAACTGTCATCTTGTGTATCATTAGAGTCTGATGAGAATGATTCTCTGTTATGAGGTTCATTTTGTAGGTTATTCTCTTTGTCTTTTGATTCTTTGTCCTTAGCATTTTTACATTCTACTTTCTCCAATAGTGAATTAAGTAATGCCCTGACAACATCGTTTTCATCACTTGATCTTTGTACTGAGGAAGTACCTCGGTTTTCAGCATCCTTTTCATCAGCATTGGGTTTGTCCTTCAAGTCCTTCCTTCTATTCTGACCAGTGCAAGGGTTGGAATCCTGCTGTGGCATTTCATCAGCCGTTTCAACAAAATTTCCATTCTTATCACAAGAATCTATTTCACCTGTTTCCTTTTTGTTTTGGGCATCACTTAAAGTGTCAGTTCTTTCTGGACACCCCACTGCAGTTTTGCTTACACCTACCTGAAGGTGCTCAGGATTATCACTAGCATCATGGCCCTTGCACTCTGAGCCATTTAATCTCAAAAGAACCTCCTCTACATCAGATTTACACACATTTTCCTCTTTCAATGATACATCAGATGTTTGATCCTCTGACTTGTCACTGCTGGCGGTTTTCAAAATTTCAACAGAACCGTTTTCACTGTTACTGTCTGTTTTACAAGGCAATTTGGCATCTGCTTGATTTTCTCCAGCAGACGTACTCTTTTCTGGCAATATAAAAATCTGTCCCTCTGCAATGTTCTGAAAATATGATTTTTCAGGTGATTCGCCACTGTCCTCTTCTCTGCTTTTACTGTTATCATCACAAACAGTTTCATTTATCAGTTTTATGTCCAATGTATTATTACTTACTGGATGATTAGTTTTGTTTTGAGGATTAGAACCTGTACATTCTTTTGATTTATCACTCTTGCATGCAGCTTCTGAGGTCGGCATTGATTCTATTAGGTCTGGTATTTCAGGTGAGCTGGCTTGACATAAAACATATTCAGTTCTCATTAATGAACTATCAGGACCTGGTGTCACCTGTGGATCATCTCCAGATTCAGTATATACAGATTCACAGTTGCTACTCTGTGAGGTTTCACTGACATAGCAGTCAAGCTTAGGCATTTCCTTATCTTTCACAGTTTTTGAATTCTCATTAATTTCAAAATGTGCCAACACAGGTTCTGCAGTTGCCGTATTAACATCATCAGTCTCTATACACTGTGGGATATTAAACTGAGGTTCAATACAAGCAATTTCACATTTAGTTTGTTTTCCAGATGATTCTGTACTACTTTCTTTGGTTTGAAAAAAATTCGCTCCTTTGTTCTTTCCATGCAAATTCACCTTACCCTCATTAGCCGATGATTTAAATTTTTCATTCTCAGGTGTTGGATTACTGGATGCCAACATGGATTCTTGGATATCTGGCCGACTCATGCTAATACTTGTAGGACTTTCCCTTAACTTGCATTTTTTACAGGCATTAATTTGTTCCACAGGGATACTGCCTTTTAACTGTGTTTTAGTTTGTAATCTGCAAACCTTTATTTTCAACTCAGTCTTTATCTGATATGACTGTTTCTTCTGTGAAATACTTGGATCAGGGGATAGTTTTGTTACCTGTGACTCACACTGGCCACTCTTTGAAGTTATTACATCTTGCTTTGAAGTTTTCAGTCCTTGTTCCATACACATTACATCTTTTGTCACAGAATTATCGCTATCAGTCACTTCTAAAGAGCTACACACTATCGACATTGGTTCCAATACAGGTGGATCATCTTTGGAACCACTACTGTTTTTAACATCAAAATATTCACCCTTATCTGGAGAATTTTCAGCAGCGAGGGGTTTTATCCTCTGTTTACCATTGTCACAATTATCTCCCTTAAAGAAGTTTAAAGTACTTTGTTGAGAATCATCCAGAACAGCGATATTAACAGACATGTCTGACTTATATGACAAAGATTTACTTTTCAAGTCTTCCATTTTCTCTGAGCTACAGAAACTGTCACTAAATTTTTCACCTGCAACCATTTTGTCTGTGGCAGAATCGTTATGTAATACTGTGCTTTTAATATTATCTTTCTCACAGTTCACATTTTCAATATTCATTTCCATCATATCCCTACTCTTTTCTGTACTTGTGTTCCTCTCTTCCAGATAAGCCTGTGAGTGATTACTTGTGTCCACTGGCTCATTCCTTTTCAATTCAGAACCTGTAATGTTTTCACTCTCTGGCAGTATCTCACCCATGTTGGCAGTTTTTCCTGATGTTTGGAATATTGTGATTTCTTCTGTAGAATGATGTACATTTTTTGACAGTTCAAAATCATTATTGGTTTTGGCAGGAATATTTGGTGACAACTGGATGTCTGTTATAGGCTTTGTGCATGCTGATCCCTGTGTATCCTTCTGAACACTTTTATCAGTATCTGACAAGTCAAACACTTCCACAACCTTTTTGAGATCTTGGGAAACATCTATAAATGGAATTTTCTCTGTTTCTAATGTAGTTCTTTCATCATTTGTAGACTGTTTGTCTACAGCAGCACTTTCACTCGATCCTGCAGTCCAACTTTGTTCCAATTTACATTCTGCAGAACTATTGTCCATCGTTTTCTCTTTGTCCAAACCTGCTAAAGAAGCAGTTGGTGCATCATATTCAAAACAAACTTGAGTATCAGAGGTAGGAACACTTTTAGACTCATTATCAACCATTTTTTCACTTTTGTTTTTTGTATCATTTCCAAGATGGCTACCTTGGGAAGTACTTTTGGAAATGTCTACTTCCCGAGCATTAAGCGGATCACAACATGAAGGCAATGAATCTTGTTCTTCAGAAAATGCTACCACTGGTACATCCTGTGTCTCTGCAAAATGACAGTCATGCGTGCTTTCTTCTTTGGTACGGTTAAATGCACTGGTACTTGTTTTGCCGGATGCACCAGTCACTGCACAACTTACAGATACACACTGTTGAGTTTTTTCTATGGATGCATCACCTGAAACCTCTTTGACTGTAAGGCAGTGGGAATGTTCATCATTTGTATTACATCTCTCTTTATTTGTTTCATGTATAATTGTCTGACTTTTTTCTGTGTCACTCTCTGTTTTGCAGTCATCAGCCTTACTCCCATGCTCAAGACTAGTATTTTCTGCATACAGACCATGTGACACATTTTTGTAAGTCTGTTCAACAGATTCATCTTTTCCCACAAAACAGAGTTGGGTTTGAGATGACTCTTCACCTAATTGTTTCACTCCATTTGTTGTTTCCATAATGACACCTTGACACCATTTGAATGCGGTTAATGCTCAGGCTACCTGCAAAATAAACAAAATTAAATTAGCTGTGCAGTTGCAGATTATTAGCAAGTAAATGATTACTGGAAGTAAGCCTGTATCTATAACTATCTAATCTATTAAATAAATCTATTAAATATTAAATTTTCACTCATCCTGAATAAACACTTGTGGGGGATCAAAATTTTCAGGAAACGATTGCATGAATTATCCTGAAAATTCTACATTACAGAACTATTCTTTATATACTTTTTTATTTGGGCTTTGAGGAAGGTAAAGATTAACTGAACAAGTCACCGGGAATAACTGTACAAACTGTACTCTAAACTGTATATTGAGGTAGGTCAGATGTACTTTGAACAGGTCCATGTCCAGGGACCTGAATGAAAGCATATATAATATTTGTCCCCTGCTCTGTGGTGGACAGTGATTTTGATTTATCTGTCTGTTTGTCTGTCCTTCAGGTTTATTTGTTACTGTGCGATAAATTTCCTAAATTTTATCCCATTTCATTCAAATTTGGGTCAGTGATTGCTCTCATGCATACCTTGGTTGGGATTTGTTCCTATCTGAAAAATAATTCTCTCAAGCTAAAAAACAAAATTATCAAATTTTGGTCCAATTTCTCAATTTGTCTTAAGTTTTCATGTTAGCTTGCAGATTTCTCCACATGTCGTAGTAGATTTTGGTCCTATTTCTCAATGTGTTTTAGTTTTTTTTGTCTGCCAGCAGATGTCTCCACATGTCATAGTGCATCTGTTTAAGTTTTCATGTGCCCTCAAAATTTTCTCCACATGTCATAATTTTGGTTGCTTATCAAGCATGAAAGACAACTAGATCCCAAAGCGGAGGACATTAATTCCATGAATTTGCTTGTTCATAGCAGTTGTTGCATGGATTGTCCTGACACATGGTGTGCACATTAATCTTTGACATAATAAGATCCAGATGAACAATACCAGAGAAGCCAATTTCAATTTCTTTCATTGTACAGTGTATTAATATTAAAATGACTATATCAGGCATGTCACAGATTGAGCTCTGCAGTCAAAAGGTTAATATGATCATTAAACTGTCAAATAATGAATATTATAAAATGCACTGGTTAAATATAACAAATGACTGATCTGCTCATCAGAATGTAGTGGACACAGTTGCAAAATTTATATTACAGAGGCCAAGCAAAATCCACCTAAATATTTCATCTAAATATAAAATTTAACAGGATATATTCAGTTTAACTGTATAGACTGTGCAGAATATTGGTGTGCTTACGGATGGGCACAATTTTGTTTTGCAATCTGGGGGTTGGGGGGGGGGGTGGGGGGTGGGGGGGGGGGGGGGGGAGGCCGACAATAAACATTGGGGCAATTTGCTTGGGGACTTATCCTCCTTTTCAAATATCCCCCCATATCATGGTATTACAGAGGATAATTAATATTCTTGGGGAACCTTCAGTACAAGTTCTCATTTGATACCTTGAAAATAACATGAAATATCTCATTTCTATACTGTATAGCTGGGGTCAATAATGTTGTTGAAACGAGAATCTTGTCAAATTAACACATCCCGATGCCATCACTTTTAAAAGTTCCCTGTCAGAAACTCTTGGGGAAAATCAAGTTACCAACTGAATCAATAATTACACATTTTTGTTAATATAATTGGTGACCTAGAATGAAAGGAACACATTTTAGGGGGATTTAAACCCTTATTAATCACAGTTCTTCCCCTATTCCAAAAATATATTTCTTTAGGTTTTATGAGCTGAATTTTCATTTAAAAAAGGACATTCTTTTATATTCAAGATGTGTCAGATTTAATAATGTGTTGGTTGCCCCCCCCCCCCTTTCAGTTGAAAGTGGGGAAAGGAATTGTCCTTACATCCTGTTTGCCACCACATGGCTCCCATACTAATGAATCACTAATTGCTCGAAACATCCCTTGTACCTGCAATGTCATTGCACGCAGTATTATGGAGGTTTAGTTCTGAAATCTGTCTGCAGTAAAGAATGCATATTTTGTGATATATACCAATTACTGTTTGCAACAAGTGATTAACATCAATTCTCTCTTGAAATAGAGCTTAAATATATACGCATTACTCATGTGACATATACCCATTTCCGTGCAACTCATGTTACGTTACTCACGTTACACATTAGAAAAAGCTTCAAAATTTAGAAAAGCAGACACATTTTTTTTTGTACACAAACATATAAAGCACCACATGCAAATATGACACGGGAGTTACAGCAGACATGGCTTTTAAGTGAAGAAAAATTTCCTTCCTCTGCATACCACTCTCATTAAGAACAGGGAAATTGCAAAATGAACGCATCGCCACCGAAAAAATTCTTCATTCTTTTAAACTTTAAATTTATATGTTCTTGTGTCTTGAAAAATGCTTCAAGGTCATCCATGTTCCAACTTGACCTAGCGCTTGATAAGGTGCATTTATGTTGCAGGTTGGCTGACTGTACCTCAAATTCTTGTTGAGTAATTGTGTTAACATCATTTTTATCATTATCACTGCTTTGACCTTGAAAAATGCTTCAAGATCGCCTGTCCAACTTGACCTAGCCCTTTGAATAGGTGCAGGTTTGGTGACTGTACTTCAAATTTTTTTTGAGTAATTGTGTTAACATCATTTTAGCATTATCACCACGGTGACCTGATTATAGGTGGTGCCACCTGTGTGGTGAGGAAAGGTCAGAGGTCAACCCAAAATGAGGGTGCAGCAGTTCACATTTGACCTGATCATAATTCTGAGTTTTGTAAAATTCTGTCCGTTGGTTACAAAAGAGTTCTCCAGAAACCCTTGTGGCGGGGGCAGCTGTGTAGCTGGTGGCGGGGGGGCTAAAAAATGTATTGTCCGCAAAACTGGGTTTTGGCGGATACAATTATGACACAAAAAATCTGATGCCCAACTCCAAAATCTAATATTGATTTGACTCAAATCTGAGCACAGACAACAAACTGAAACAGAACCCAGGGCTCAGATATGTTCAATGCACATCATCATCAACTTTAATTCAGACAACAAGTGACCTGTGCACCAAGACGGTGATGATCCTCATCTGAACCTG
Organism: Sipunculus nudus; assembly: GCA_026874595.1. Classification (NCBI taxonomy): domain Eukaryota; kingdom Metazoa; phylum Annelida; class Sipuncula; order Golfingiida; family Sipunculidae; genus Sipunculus; species Sipunculus nudus. The sequence goes on from CM049309.1 coordinate 47,894,353, forward strand.
ACACAGTACTAGGGGCTTGGCAGATACAAGTATATTTAGGTCCCAATGATCTGATTTGGACCTAAATAGAGGAATATAAAATTTAAAACCATGATGCAAAGGCTAAAGTGTAAATACTTCATGTTCTGCATACAAACAAGTGGAGATAGTTTGTCTGGCTAACAGAAAGATCAATACAGTACACAACACAAGTGAACTTAGATCGGAGGTTGCTGATTGACCTTATTGGATTCCTAACAGGTATAAAATTTGTTAGTACACATCCTTCCATAGGGATCAATCATTATGTGGGATTTAAACCAATAAACTGAATGTTTTTTTAGGCTGACTTCCAGGTTGCTCAAAATCAGGGTTTGCTGAATGTCAGTGATCTAATTTGAGATTTCCCCCAAGGACCTTCCTGGATATTAATTTTGAAGTTTCTAGGTCTAACACTTACCACTGGTATCCTTTGATGGACAATCAGACAGCTGTACATACAGACAACAGACAATGGCCTGTATCTTCTGAATAATCTTCAGCTCAGATGAGTTTCTCACTGACTGAAGATGTTTTAAGCTCATAGAGCAACTCAAGTTTAGAAACACAGCCCTAGGCGCTCCTTAAGCTAAATGAGTTTAAACTTGCTTGGCTCAAAACTGATGTCACTACATCCCTCTGAACCTGAAACCTCATTGTTGATCAGCTGAACTGTAAATTCATTGGCTAATTTCAACCACACAATGATACATGATAACCTCAGCAAGAGTATCCTGGTACATAGACAGCAATCTGTCCATATAAAAAGGTGAGGTATTCTTGATAGCACTAAACAAGTCACCATCGTCTTAATGTTAGCAAATGTGTTTGCTCTATCAATCAGAGAATCACCCATGGAAAGCTATATCTGCCTGCATCACAGAATCAGAAGCGGATCCAGGGGGGGGGGGGGGTCCAGACCCCCCCCTGTTTTTCATCAGAAACCATGTTTTTTTTAAGGGCTTCAGACAAACTTTTGCTGCCTGGACCCCCCCCCCTTTTTCAGACCTGAGGACCTCTTTTTTAGGGTTTCCATTTCTCCTCCTGGGTTGGACCCCCCCTTTTCCTAAAACCTGGATCCGCCCCTGTGAATGCATGGCTGCTGGCAGACATTCTATCTATTTTGAGATACATTAAATAGTGCCTAATACTATTACTATAAGCACTGGCCTATTAAATAATTTATGACTGCAATTACCATTATTTTAACTGATCATCAAGACTGTTACTGGTACTTAGTGGCAACCATTACTTACTAACTATCGAGTTAATGAATGAAAACAATTTTCAAAATTTACTCCCACAAATTAATTATCTCATGAGAAGACGTACTGAATCACATTTACACTTACTTTGTTACGTAACTAGGCCAAGAGAATATTTGTTAAATTAATTATTTTCACTGTGAGCTGATTACTTTGAAACTAAATAGAACAAGAATTTCTTGGCACTGCAGACAACCCCCCCCCCCTTAAAAAATAGGCCCCCCCCCCCCATCTTCAGCAGCATATACTGACACTTGACAAGCGACCATGGTTTCTTCCATCTATCAATTAGAGAAACAATATTTTTCACCAAATATGGAAATATTCAAGGTAAAGGCCACTCTCATAGGAGAGGTCATGATCCCAATTAAAATACATGTCATTCCATAACCTATATCTATGTATGTGTCACAGGACAAACTCCGATCCAGTAGAATCGTCGATCCTACCAGGACAAAGTCCGATCGGACTTTCTACTAGGAGACACTCTGATCAGACTTTCTACTAGTAGGATCAGCGATTCTACTAGGACAAACTCTGATAATAGCCTCTACTAGGACAAACTCCGATCAACCAGAGACCACAACATAATTAGACTTTCTACTAGTAGAATCGGCGCTTCTACTAGGACAAACTCTGATCGTAGTCTCTACTGGGACAAACTCTGATCGTAGTCTCTACAAGGAGAAACTTACCATAATTTATCTAATTTCTGAAACCTGAGATTAAAAAGGGACCCATGGGTCACGGCGCTCAGCTGTAATATATGATAAAAAATATGATTTTGAAATGAGGCACATGCTGGTTTTGTGTGGTAATAAATATAAGCTGTATTATGAGTTGTTGGTGTTTCGCTTATGTATGATTTTGATAGTTTCTTTGGAGACAGGGAAGAGATTGATTTCATTTATTTTATTAACAAATTGAGTGCTATTGTCATACAGATTTTGACTTGGCCATATAACTGATAGGCAGCACATATAAATTAAGAGTTTTACTATTTATTAAAATTTAATAACAAATATTGTGTCAAATATAATTTTTATTAAAAATAATAAGAGAATCATGATTTTTTTTAAATAAAATATAACTGAAATGATTATTAAAATAATATTATAGAATATATTCATGAATGCATTCATGAATACATTTTGAAAGTATTTGCACTGGTATTCAAACACTTATATTTTTACCTGAATTCCCATTCTTATGCAAGAAATTTTATAATGGAGTACATATTCATATTCATATTCAAATACATTTGCAAAGTATTCGCACCATGTCTGGTATTTATTCAGTTTTAGCCAAACAATGCTGTTGAGAATCCAAAATATAAACAAAGGACCCATGGGTCACAGCGCCCAGCTTAAGTTTGAAATCTTTGCAAATGCAAAATATGAAAAATATTCTATTGTAATGTTTTTCATTTATATAAGCATATGAGAAGCTAAGAGGAAAGGGGCCCTCCTACTTGGTTATAGTAAAGTTCTAAATATATGATTGCAAACTAATACTCTGACAAGACTGTCATGAAGAAAAACAGTAAAAGTTTTGAGATACTTTGATGCATATAAAAAATTTACAGACGGACAGGCAAGTGGATAGAATGGACTAATACCTTTATTTCACTTTCAAGGGAATAATGCATTTAAGTTTATATATAAGCTAATTTTTTTGGCATATCCACTTTTTCCATTAATAGTTTTTATCCGATTCATTTTTTATTAACAAATTATAGTCAGCTGAGCTAAAAATGAATAAAACACAGTAATATTTTAACAAAATGATTTATTTATGTATTTGAAAAAAATAAAGAAAAATAAATACAAGCACATATGACAAAACACAATATCCTACGATTATATATACAAGTCACAGATATACATCTAAATGTTTCATTCAAACTTATTCATACAATTTTATTTGATAAAAAAAATTACACATATAAGCACAAGCACATGTAAGCACAAACTGTTTATCTACTTGTATATATGTAAAATTCCTGAATATTGATCTAAAATATTTCATTCACATCCTGTCTTAAATTCACAGCAAAAAAATGCAATATATACATCCACCTGTACTTATGTTTATCAATTAAACCACTGATACAGAATGTGGGTATTTTCAAATAGATCTTGGATTCTCAGAAATACACATCCCTTGGTTAAGTACAATTCATACAAGTTCATATTCTAAAAAATACAAATAAAAGCACAAGCACATATAAGCACAAACTGTTTATCTACTTGTATATATGTAAAATCCCTAATTTAAGGATAGATCTAAAATATTTCATTCACATCCTGTCCTAAAATCACAGAGAAAAATTGCAATATATACATCCATATTACTGTGTTTAATTTATTCATAATCTCTGATTTTAGAAATTAAGACCATTATGGTAAGTTTGTCCTAGTAGAGACTACAATCGGAGTTTGTCCTAGTAGAAGCTCTGATCCAACTAGTACATTTATATATGATTGGGAGTTTTTCCTAGTAGAGATCACGATCGGAGTTTGTCCTAGTAGAGGCTGTGTTCGGAGTTTGTCCTAGTAGAATCGCCGATCCTACTAGTAGAAAGTCTGATCGGCGTTTCTCCTAGTAGAAAGTCCAATTGGACTTTGTCCTAGTAAGATCGACGATTCTACTGGATCGGAGTTTGTCCTGTGACATATATGCATAACATGCAAGAAATTTGTCCCTTAGTTTTTCACATAATAAAATGCTCACAATACTGTCAAGTGGTAATGAAGGGGTATTTAAGGTGCAAAAACAAGAAAAGGACAGAAGGCTGTGCCACCTGTTTTCCACAGAAGACAAAGCTATCCAAGATCTTTGGTCAATTTGATTTTTGGACCAATCCGTCCATCCCTTATTGAGATAAAAATTAAGATTTTTTGGGATTTTTACCAAATACAGAAATATTCAAGGTCAAGGCCACTCTCATAGGAAAGGTCATGTCCCCTATTTAAATATTCATCATCCAATAACCCATTTCTATGTATATGCATAATATAAAAGAAATCTGTCTGTGCAAGATTTCTTGAGTTATTTAAGAATTTGTGTGATTTTCTCCAAAAATGAACAATTTCAAGGTCAATGTCACTCTCCTGGTAAAGGTCATGACCCTATTTTAAATAGGCTTTGTCCCCTCACCCTATCTATGGACATGTCAAGATTGGTAAAGTAATGTGAATTATGTTTTGGAGTTATCTAGCCTGAAAGAAATCTCTGCAGCGGCATTGGCATGACCGTGTCTAAACCAACCAAACCAAAAGAAGTATACGCTCATCGAGCAGCTACAGGTTGCTGCAGTCAAGACCTCAGCCCTGTGCGCTCCTTGAGCATGTTCTCTGAGCCAACAGTCGCAGTGCCACGCCAAGCCAAGCAAGGAGCCATAGGGGGCCCCCTCTTCTCTCCTGGGTTGAAGTCCTTATTAGAAAGCTACAGCACCCACAGCCACAAAGCCCAAAGCAACCCGCATTCCCTCCACCGATCCCAGCAGCGGAGACCCAGCCATGCCATTCGAGAGCCGAACTCGATCCTTGTGAACGACTTTACTTCAAGACGCAAAGCCCTTTTACTTGCGATTTCGGTCATTTGGACCGTTTTAACCAGTTTCCCGGTTGTGCAAGTTTACAAGTTTTTTCATCATCGGCACCGTGTCTAAACCATAGTATCCCAATTTTGTCAAGGAATACAAAGAAGACTCTCTAAATCATTGAGTGTAAGTGGACTTTATTAAATAAGGCCCTAAAAGAGGTCAATAACAGGGAAACTGTAATCAGAAACCATAATCAATTCAAATAAGTTACATTTTAAAATGTAATTGTTACTGATTAACATATTGTTTAAGAGCACAGTAATAGTTAACAAATACACTGAAAAAGTAATCATAATAATAGATGATTACTACGATTATTTTTCATAATTAGGTTTTACAATTATGCTGTTTATTTATATATTACTCGAAAGTTGAAATTTAAAGCAAAAAATATTGAATCCAAAAGGATATACATAAAATATTTTAATAAATGTCAATACCATAATTAATATTCTTTTTTTTTTCTGTTACTTTCCTTTAATTCACAAACATAAGTTTTACATTTGCATGCAGTGTGTGTTTGTTTTGGTGTTTCAATCATACCTAGATATCACATTTTGGATGCTGATTTTGCATGTCACATCATGTGTATATATGTTATGGTGTATCATTCACAATAATGAATATTGGTACGTTTCAGAATATGCATATATGGATTCACGATTGTGAAATATTATGTATATCTCCCAACAGTAATATACTATGTATCTCTACCTTAAGAGAATCTGTGCCTCTGTTTATCCATGTGTTAGTCACAAAGAACTAGATGGAGCTGGGTTGCTTACTTGCTCAGGCTGAGACCTGCATTGCCCAGTACTCTTATGTAATTAACACTGATCAAGGTTTTGATTAACAATAGGCACATCTTGGCAAACACAGGCCCTGGGCCAGAACAGTCAGTTCAGCATGATTTGCCCATATGCTTAATGACTTGGTATACTATATGACATGGGTAGTAACAGAAAATAATATACAATATTACTCTATTACTTTGCCCTCTGTTGCAATAACTATTACTATTACAGCACAACTTTTTGGTTCTATAACTATTACTATTAAATGAAAAAAAGCTGTCTGTCCACTGCTTTTTTTAAACACAAAAACATACTCTTGGCATCATTTTCGTACAAGAAAACAGTTGGCACAAGTTTTATCTCAACTGCTAAAATTGAGTTAATTCCATCACAATTCATTCACTCAATCCATCACAAACAGTTGTGTTTCATTCCCAGGGATTGTTTTACCTAAGAATGCACCATGAACCAGGGTTGGTTTTCTTCCGGAAGACATGTATTTCTTCCGAGTCAACCTGTATTCACATGAGGTTTAGAGGAAGTTTTCTGTATTTTTCAACTAGTTCTTACATAATTGTGTCACTCAGCATTGTTACTTTTGTATGATAGAGAATTACAGATTGATATACAACAATTTTCTCATCTTGTACATCTTAACAGTCAAGTGCATATCTGCCAAAGTGCATGCAGTGCTGCATACTAACTCACTAACTAATGTAGAATCTAAATAGTATGCAAACTGCACTTCCTACAAAATATAACACAATTAATAGCTTTCTTGTGTATGACTTTACAATATCCTGTGTACTATTACACTATGATTAATTAGTGATTACCAGTTGAACTTATGATTATCACTCATTCAAATTTATGCATCTCTCCATGTAAGTTCTGTTGTTAATCACAGTGGAGTACAATCAGTACCTATCAGTGAGCCACTATAGAACGCGGGCTACCAACGAGACAAGATATCAACTGGGGCGAGTTTTGTTCATTTATATCTGCGATTGAAGCGCCATCTACCGTGAAAATGGGGAACCATTTACTATTTGAACAGGAGAATTAAGCTTAAGGTGGGGGCTCTGCCCCCACACCCCTATTCAGGCCGGGAACCCGGCCAAGGTTCCCCGGACCCCTCCTCCTCTAATATAATAGACTCCAGTTATAAGCAAAAGTAAATACGGGAATCCTCAGGAAAATAATATGTATCGGCATTTATTATGCAACACCTGTTGTGCATAAGGTTCCGGCGGTAGGTTGCAGCCCGGATTCTATAGTTCTGCCCCTATCAGTAATCTACATTTAAATTACCTAAGAAGCCTGCAATAGCAAAACACCAATTTTGCAGCTCTGCAAACACAGTCTATTCCTAAGCTTGTTGTGAATTATACCAAAACTAGAAAATACCCTTTCAATTGAGACAGAGGATGCACAAGCTGTTTGTAAAGATACCAGGAGATCAACAAATCCCTTTGGAAGATGAGTTTTATACAGTCATTTCCACCAAAGAGCTGGATGCAAACCTTTATATTTGCAAATAAGATGGATCAGATTATGTTTAAAGAGGAAATAAAGCTGAAAATTTATTGTTTTATTTATTCTCACATGAAATTTGAAATTTTCTTCCGGAAGAAATGGAGGGAACTATTTCTTTCAAGCTCAAAGTTTCCGGAAGTTTCAATGGAAGAAACCACCTCTTGGAAGAAATTGCCAACCCTGCCATGAACCATATCAACCTGGTCATTACGAAATGATTGCCAGTTGTCATCCTGGTTATGAGGTCAAACAGTTACTATTTCAGCCTGTGAACCTGGACCAGGCTTGTCCATAAATTCCTACTCTGGATATCAGTGGGCCAAACTGTTCAAATGAGAAACTAAAAACTAGTATTGGGAGTCACCTCCTTGATCATAATCTATCATAAACAGTACATCTTAAACCGATGATTGATTAGCAGTCGTTTTTGAGAAGTGTTGGGAATCAAGTGCAATTTCATGATCAGTAAAAATTGGTTGACATCTAGGAGTATGACAATTGACATAACTGATTAAATATAGACCTGTAAATCCCCATTTGATATGTAGGCCTACATGCTACCTATATAACCATACAGTGTACGTGTGTATATATAATAAACTTAGGCGTGAATCTTTTAGTATTAAAGCACAGACTGCTCTAAAATTTGTTTAAATAAATTTTGTGAAAGCATACCTTCTTTCTTTATAAGGCATTACCTTGGTGAAAGATTCATTATGGCAATGCAAGATAGGTCATCAGCTTGTCTGCATTAGACGACCAATCACCGATTATTATCGATCATCAGTCCAAACACTACTAAAAGCCCAATGAGACTCCTAATTTTCAACAACAAATACAGCATATTTTCAATTTCATAACCATTATATTAATAATTTTCTTTCACATTTTGAAAGTGACAGGTCTATGAGTGATCATGTGATGGCACACTGCTGACGAGTATGACCTGTAATAATGAACTCATCACAAACGAATTTTTCAATCTAAGAGAATGGTATTCTTTCATCCAAACTGCCAATGATTCATGTCAAAGTTTGGGGCAGGTACTTGTACCTGTACCTAGGTACACCATTGAGAGTACCTGTACCTTTCTGTCATGAGTAGGAAGTACCTGTACCTGTAACTAAAGTACCTGTACCTGGTATAAAGTACTCCAGGTACATGTATAATACTGGAAATGGACATCAGATTTGGGTTAAGTATATGTACATAGCTGGCATCCCTATCAAGACAGTCACCTAACCGTGGCATGGGTTATTACCAATCTATAATTCAGGGTTGGGTTTTAGGCTGCCGAAAACAGGTTTTAGGCATGGCAGTGCCCAAACCTGCCTTAAACTGCTGTTAACTGCCTAAAAGCTAAATAACCCTTACATATGACATGCAGTTGAAACAAGTTTTATTGTTACAGAGCTAAATACACTAAAACAGGTTCAACAAATTAAAAGTGAGGAACTCTTCATTCAAACCAAAAATTAAACCATCATAAGAAAAATGAGCAACAAATGATAACAACACTACTTGTCCAAAAGAACACAGTTCTCTGTCAGTTTCAGTTTGTTTCACAAATCATGTCCTGAGGTGTCCCACCTCTGCATGCCATTATGTAATTATGTTACTGATATACTTACACAGGTAATCTCAAGTGTAAACATACAGCACTATCATCAATGAAAGAATGACCACACTGTAAGCTTTTAACAGGGTACTGTGGTTGGGAATATTTTCAGGAGGGGTTAAATTTTGAAATATGTGAAAGATGAGTTATCCCGGAAAAAAAATTAGGCTGACTCAAGAACAGTTTCCAGCACAGAGGCTCTTATTGCATCATCCTAGTCATGTAAAACTATGGAAGTTCACATAAATCTCTATTAGAAAACAGTAGTGTGAAATGACCACAGTGGGTCTTATGATTAAATCACACTGATAAATAGTAATCAATCTAATCAAGCACGGCTTCCTCCTCTGATACCCATCCTTAGTATATGGCTACTGGAGGCTCTATTACATCATACCAGGTAGCAGGGATTTCATCAGGAAACCCATAAGATCATGATAAAGATATTAACTTGGCCTGTGAAACCATGTGCCATACAAACATGGTCTCCTCCTCAGAAACCTATACAGGCTCTTAAAATACTGAAAGATTCCAGTCAATTGGAAATTATGCAGTAGTAATACCTGAAACCTTCCCAGAGCCTAGTAAAGCCTTGTGACTTCAGCATCCCAACCAACAAATTTAAATGAAAATAAGTTTTAGGCACTTTAGTGCCTAAAACCTATTTAAGCGGGGCAGTTTTTACCAGATTATAACCTATGGTTAAAACCTTCCTGCAAAAAAACTTGCCAAACCTGCCAATCTTTAATCCCAGCAGCCTCTGAAGTTGACAGGGCTGACTGGGCTGGCAAGCTGGTCTACCAGTACCACCAGCCTGAAAAGAGGAAGTTCACAGTAGCAATTCCAGCACACAGTAAATTGTAACCAGCAAAGCACATGAATAGGGTTTGCCAACATGCCCAATGTATAGATACTTGTTGTCTAGTATTCATAGAACCCTGGCGAAGAGTAAATGAAGAAATGAAGAAAATACAGATTATGTCAATGAACTCTCAACATCCGCCAAAAAAAAAACTTTTTAATTGACAGAAAAACACTCCCCTGATCAAGCACTTAGTTCAGTTGCTGTTTTTCTCAAAACTTTCCCCAGGTGATTTTCTGTAATTAACATGTTTATTTTTCCTAATACAGACATAAGATTCATGATATTTTAGTATATGAATGAAAGTTTAATATTTCTTTATTAATAGCTTTGTAAAATTTTATCAGCTTTGTATGTTTATCCCTTTCATTAAAGGCTTTCCTGTATATTTGTGATTCCTTTATTGAGATGTACCTACCGGTAGGTACTGTCACATGTACCTGACCCCAACCCTGATCGGGGCCTGCTTCATGTTAAAACTAGACAATTAATTTAAAGCCAGCTATTCACTTACCCTTTCTATCTACAATTTATGTGATTTCTGGCTTACTGTACTCTCCATACGTTTTAATGTTGAAGAGAGTCAAATAGTAAATATCAGCGCCAAAATTGATAAGGCTTCAATATATATGAAACAGATCTTTGAAAATGCATATGCTAGTGTGAGAAAAATCTGTCAAGCAGTTGTGAAGTTAAAGAGCTTCAAGCACTCATGAGTCATTAAATGCTTTAGTCTTTGGGTGTTAATCACCAAAAATGGACCTATTCAAGAAAGATAATGGGCAGTTTGGGCACCAAAAAAACAGAAATGACTGCAGCCAACGACACCAGTCTTGAGTAAAATATCAAGTAATCCTTGGTCTAGGTTTAGGCACCTGTATGACTGAGGGAGGAAACAGCAATGACTCCATATTAATCATTATTAATGAGGCTTCATTATGTTAATCATATCTACAAAGATGCATAATATGACAGAAATTCATCCAGCAGAATTACTGGAGTTAAATAATAGCTGCTGTTAACCATCAGTAATGAAGAAGCTAAACTGGGCAAACACAGAATGACATGTAGGTGGCAGCACAAGTGCTCTATACATGATACAACTGTCTGAGAACTTTAAATAATCTTTTTGGATGCTATATTCTAGGACAATCCTCAATTTTTGTGCCACAATTCTTTTGTACAAGATACAACTATCCAATATATGCGAACATGTACACTTTTGAGGACAATCCAAGCAAGGTCTTGTGAGACTGTAGGAGAATAGAGAACAGATAATGCAAGGATGGACACCACAAGCAGACCAAAGGTCAGAGGTCAAGCAAAATGAGGACTTCAGTTCACCTAAAACCCTATTAAGAAGACATTCTGGAAAACTATTTAGTGGTTCACTAGTTACTGACAGAAATGATAAATATATTTTGATTGCAGTAACAGAACATGCATTAGAAAAATAGCAATGGTGCAATCTTTCTTTCCACTCTTATGCTCCACTTATTATTGAAACTGGTTAAAGGATGTCACTTAAGGTTATTGTATAACAGTGTTGCAGAGGCAATTACAGAAATCACACCAAAAAAAATGCTTATTTCTTTGTAAAACTGCTATACAGCCTATATATAAATATATATATATATATGTATGTATGTATGTATGTATATCAGGCATGCATAATTTGCGCGTTAAAAACCAGTTCAGGTTACACAAACCTAAACTGGCACGAAAAAATGTTTGTTCACGTAATATATCTATAGATGAAATAAAGAGTTATTGAATCTATTAAAAAGGTGAAGCAAAGTAACTTTCCAGGAAGGGTTAGTCTCTGAGAAATAATTGGCGATACGTCAGGTTTATCTCTCAACATATCAGAGTGGGCAGCCACTCATTTGCCCTCAACAACTGCAAAAGATCATGATGTAGCATGCATGCATGCTTTATATAATGTCAACTGGATAAATAAAGTGATCATAACATCAGTGTATTGTTAAAAAATAAGAAAATGTAATTCAAGTCCTGTCATTGTACAATATTAAGCTGCAAATAAAGCAGGGTTAGTTTTACATAAGAAGTACAGCAACACTCAGCAGGTATGGAATTTGACATCACAGTTATGAATATGCTATTAGTATTTCCCCTGGTGTTAAAAAATGTAGCCATCGGAAAATGAATGATCACCACATGTTGCCGCAAAATTTGCACTTAACTGATCACCAATGTTCATTTTAACTCAGACCAGAGCACGAACGTTGGTTCAGGTGACAGAACAAATATGGGTACACATGAACCTGAATTGGTAGCCACAGTGACCACATGTCATGTCATTGGTTCATTTCAATTCATTTGCATAGCCAGAGATGGCACTTCTTCCTTATATTGCCAACTAGCGACAATGCATACAAGCAGGCCATTAATGAGGCCTTACAGTTAGAGCTATCACTTGCGGAGAACCACATTTATAGCCTGGAAGGAGCCGCTTATTTCTCTAGTGGAACGTTTTTAATATTTATCCACTTTCTATCAATTATAAACCCTGCGTAATGAAAAGCTGTTGTGCAGAACTGCGCTCTCAGCTAACAGACCCCCTCATGCATATGACCATCCACACACAGTTTTTATGTGGGCATATTGGAATACTGGTTCTTGATGCAGGTGTACCAGGATTGATGTCACACTGCACATTTCTCAAAAAAAGCTGTGAATTTTAATCACAGGATGAAAGAGTCTAAATGATTTATGCGTTTAATATTTAAATAATTCAACATTAAACAAAAAATGTGCTTGTTGATTTTAAGTTTCAAATTTTTATTCAAACACACACCATCTAGAAATCTAGACAAGTTAATTTAAAACATCATTCAAATTGTCAGTGTGGAACCAAGGAATTATCAACCCGGCAGTTTTAAGAAAAATGAAAGAGGAAAGAAAGGTTTACAGTGTAATTTAAGGGTCAGGGTGCCTAAAATATAGTTTGTTTACCAGAAAGTAATTTTCATTTTTATCTCCTATGTTCTTTTTAAACATTCTGACAATGTATTTTTTTTATTTTTATATTTACACTTTGTTAAAACAGTAATGCAATCTTGGGCGTTCTATATTTGGTTTATTTTCCTTTAATAACTTAGCAATACGATTAGTAAGGGATTAACTGAATTATCATTAACATAGCAATAAAATAAGCTGAAATTCTTAGAAGTGTATTTAAGTTTCTTTTAAATTTACCAGACTTGACAGCCGATTTGATATGTTAACATAACACAACATCAATTCTCCTCTGCAAATGTCCCTTTTACTAGAGCATGCTCATTAGAATATAAGAATAAAGGTTTCATTCTTATCTTGATCTTTTAAAACATTTTCTAAAATGGGTTACACAATACCAGTGGGTTATGCAGTTAAGATTTTGCATAACCCATTTATGGGTTGACCAAAATATTTATATCTGCATGCCTGTATATATACTTTTATTCTTTTTGATGTTTATTCAGCCGTCATCAAAGCAGCTTCAGTCACAGTAAAAAAAAATATTTCAACAAAATTGCTGTTAATATACCGACCTGGGCATTGATTAATGGAAACATAAATAGGACCATCAATGTGGTATTAATGACAGAAATAATGCAGGATAAAAACATCTTTCACAGAAAACAATGGTAACATCTCAGTCGGTCAATATTCTTTCTGACTTACTGTGATGACAAAATACTGTGCTGTTTGGGTGTATTGCGAAATGACACATGTATCTTTAATGCCCAGTTCCATTAACCGGGTCAGCAGTAACATGAGCAATGTAATCTGGCGGGCAACACCCAGCTTATACAAGTTATGGACATAATATTATTAATTAGTCATTCCTCGATTCCCACAATACACTGGCAACACCGCGACTGCATGAAATACAAATATCCAATGCCAGCAAGAGTTAAATTTCACAAACCTCCAATGACACTGATTTATACCCGAAGTGAATGCCACTCAATTTCAAAGGATCTATCACTTAGCCTAAATTCACTAACATAACCAGCTGCTCATGGTGTTTATGATGAAATCTTGAGAAAGATGCCATGTTCGGGTCAATTGTTCCGGGCTCCGTCTCAATTATGTGCCTCGGAAGTTCTGATGTTTTTGTAACAAATTTTTAAACACGACATGTCAGGCCATTAGGTGGAAATAAATGATAATGTTTTCGTTTAGTCTAAGCTTTGGTGGTTTGTGTGAACTGCTGTTTTGATACGCACCTTCACTGGGGCTTTTTGAACGAGAAGATTTCGGGGCATCAAGTCGTAACTCCTACGAAACCACTTGCCATATTGAAAGTAGTGCCAGGTTTAAAGGACGCGGACTAATTTAAAATAAAATACCCAAAATAATTATTATACTTTTATCGCTTCAAACTAATAAAATTATTAGTTTAAAAGAGCGAATGATTCTTAGAACAAAAGAAAGCGTTTAGATAGTTTCCATCGTGATAACATTAGGGACTACATTTATGAGTGGAATAATATCCTGTCTGTGTTATATGGTCGTAAACATCAACAGGGTCACGTGTACTTGGTCAACGAACGTGAACCAGTACACGTTGGTGTTGCTGCCGATCAATCAAGCTCTGGGCAATCGCAAACCGTGGAATCATCTTGTCCCAGATTATAATATTCAAACATAAGTTTTTTTTTAAATCAATCGACTTACACATGTCGCTCGTAAATAGAGAAGAACAGTAAACATTTAAATATTATAATTAATATTTTTTTACTACTTGAACTGGACTGTGCGGGACTATTTATAATCTGATCTATGTAACATAAATATAGACCCCGAACAGTCCAGTTATGAACTAGGTCCGAATATGAAATCTTGCATATTGATGCTTTTAGAGGAAATCCGTGTAATTTGGTCCATTTGTAGAAAATCTTCGACAATTTAAATATATAAAACATACAAAAAATTATATATAGGGGCGGATCTAGAATTTTTCAGGGGGGGGGGGGGGGTTGGCTAAAAGTGCATGTTTATATATATATATATACATATTGTTTAATAATTTAGAAATGGAAAACACATGCATGGGACAAGGTTGAGACGAAACGTAAATTAATGCAGCCCTTAAAGTTATTAGATTCATGTTGTGATAATCGTTTTTTTTTATTTGGGAAATATATATACATTTTTATTCATTTTCCTATTTCATGATTTCTAGGCCTTAAGTGAAAATCACCCAAACGTCCTTCAACAGGTACTATAATGTTCGAAATGCTATTCATCTATTTCTTTTAAATATCGATGTAAAGACGCCACGGAATATATATATAACCTTTGTCAAAGGACGGAGACATACACTTTCTTCAAGAGTCTCTAAATGGCGGAGGGCTTGGGGAGGGGGGGGGGGGGGGGGCACAGCGCTAAAGCAGGAAGCGTTTTTATTTCACCTATTAAAATCACAATTTTGGGTTCTTTTTCTGTTCTAATTAAGATATTAACTTTCATTCAATCGCCGGAGGCTATAAATTATAATGAATCTACGTTGAGAAAGATCAAAATAAAAGACTAAATAGGATTTTCCTGGTTTTTCCCCATATTACTAACAAGTAAATGTATTTAATGCATATTGATTTTGTCATCTCACATTTGTTTTGAGTCTTCTATCCTGACTAAATTCATACTAATGATTCCATAATTGATGAATTGATTATTCAAGCGATGATCGATATGAGCTCAACCATCAACTAATAACAAAGTTAATTTTAAGTACCTTAAGTGTTACTTTGTTCTCTAAAGATTTTACTACTTTGTCTAGTCCTACCGGCCTAATATCAAAACCACTCATCTGTTTTTCCTCATATTTACCATTAATATTCCTCCATATAGTTCCTAGGCCTTTTTTATTAAATATATACAGGGACCTTTCATGAACTCATCAAAACACCATAACTGTTAAATTAAAGCTGACAGAATATGTGTCTTGTGTCGCCCTTCGGACCTGCCATATTTCATAGACTGGAGATCTTGTTCATTTTGCTCTTAATATATCGGAAAGCAAACAGAAGTTGGGCTGCTTTTTTCTCTGAATTTCATATTTAAAAATATATTTCTATAAAATACTAAACCCTCGCCCATACGTTTAAACACTTATTTTTTACGATGTTTGATAGACAGGATACTAAACAACTTATGGGGGGGGGGGGGGGATAAAAACAATATATGAGAAAGAAACAACATTTTCTTGACTATGAAACCCTGAATAGATTACAAATTCAGACTTGACGGAATGTATGTATATATATCAGAAAAAAATATGTATGTGTAAGCTTATATGACGGCTGCTTGCTATAGTTAGATAAAACTATATACACATCTATGATTTTATACACATGAATCGAAAACATGGACGTCACATGTTCCCCTATGTATACGAAAAGATAATTTTTACAAATTTGGTGCAGCCTATAAATGGTATTCGAACATTTTGATTCCTTTGAGCCATGGGTTATTTAACAACAAAGCTTATCCATTTGTAAAATAATGACAAAGGTAAACATTCAAAAGTATTGTAAAACATTGAAACATTTAAATATTAATGTAAGGTAAACCGATACCCCGATGTTATACTGTAATTGCTCTGCTGAATTTTCAATTTGATTTTATTCACTCGTGTTTATTTTGATTAACCACTATGGCTTGAATTACTACCCCCCTGTGTGCAGTTACTTTATATTTTGCATGCAGGCTATCAGCTTATAAGAAATTTTATCTCTGGCATGTACTTTGAACGTATTATAAAACGCTTATTTCCTTATATATTTATGCAACGTTTGTAAATACAATTTTGATCGATAGTTAATAGTCATAAACCAATGCTGTCTGTATATCTAATTATCCTATAACTTTTTGAATAGTTAATCTGTTCACCATTCATCGGCGAGGACAAATGCGTTCAACAAAGTGTTCCCCTACAAACTTAGAACGGATAGGCCCACATATACAGCCCCGATCCTAGTTCACTTACATGGTACATGTATGTTTGACGAGGCAAAACGTTTTCAGTGTTTACTTTAAACTGGGTAAAAAAAGCAAATAACATGCATATACATACACCGTATATTGTGTTTAACACAATATCGCTGTTAAAATCAAGCAAGCGTGTATATCCAAACAGATGGAGAGGCGAAGAAAAGCTCGATTTCAAATTCCACAAATTAATTATTCAGGCCCACAGGCAAGATGCCCAAGCCTGAAGAAGCTAAAACATTCCACGTGAACGGCCAAAGTCATGGCTGAGAAATCATTTGAACAGAAATGTTAATGTTTTCAACCATTGTGGTTATATTTCCAACTTATTCTTCTGAAAACACAAATGGTATATAGCCGTCATGAGTGAAAAAAATAAAAGCTGTGATTTCGATTTTTTTTTTTTTGGGGGGGGGGGGGCGGCTTGAGCATCCAAAGCCCCCCCCCCCCTCCTTCAGGATCCGCCACTGTATAGTTACCTTGTTAAAAAATTCATAATGTATATATGTATTAACTTTTAGATTATTTTCATAAAACCAGCTGGTTTAGCTTATGACGTTATGTATTTATAATTTTTCAGGCCCGTGGTGTTTTTTCTTACTATCAAATGAGGATGAAGGTAAGCATAAAGAATGATATTATAATTAATCCTTCAGGATGTAAATTTTTATTATCAGCTTTTTATTATTAAGTCCTCTGGTTTTCAGGTAACAGGACTAGGCATTAGAAGTTGTGAATGATTGCTAAGATATTGGACTGAACTTCTGAGGTTCATTTATTTTTTTGCAATTTAACTAGTGGGGATCAAATTATCAAAACAAAGAAATTAAACAAGGCCTACAGGCCTAATGCGAACCTGTGCAAAGTTTGGGAGTATTAATGGAGGATTATTTTTAAAATTTTAATATTGATCCTCTTATGTCCTGCATATCTACCTTAGTATTATGATTTTAGCAAAATGGATGTTTCGGACCTGCAAGTTTCGGACTAGGACATTTTAAAACTTACAATACGGGTAGTCGACAAGCGACTACATGTATCCACCGAAATCAGAGTGGGATGGGTTAAGTAAGGCATGGACTGAGTGGCAAGGGGAAATAGAGTGAGGTGTGTTGCATATTAGCATGGATGTCTGCCACCTGTCATAAAATCAAGAAAGCTGTCTAGGATGTATAAACCTGCAAATTTTCAGGTGGATAAGTCAAACCACTGCCATGATATGAGTGATTTTAACCCAAGGCAGATGAACAGATGGACGCTGTGCGAAAAAAATGGTGGAAGGTGGCGCCACCAATGTTGTGTATGATTAAGAGCTATGTGAGATCTATAAACATGCAAAAGTTTGGCCCAATCGGTCAAACGGTTCCCGAGATATGAGCTTGGATGTCTGCCACGTAAACGTGAATAAAGTTGGCGCCATCTGTCATAAAATAAAAAAAGCTGTCTAGTATGTATAAACCTGCAAAATTTCAGGTGTATAAGTCCAACCACTGCCGAGATATGAGTGATTTTATCCCAAGGCAGATGAACAGATGGACGCTGTGCAAGAATGGTTGCAGGTGGCTCCAACATTTTTAGTGTATGTTATAAAGCTATCCCAAACTCTGTTTTGGCGGATACAACGAGGATGTATCAGTCAGGATATTTCGGATATGTTCTTTTTACCAGGGAGGATTATTGGAACAGATGAAGGGACAATTTGGCAGCATGGTTTCGGAAAAGAACATTTTTTAATGTTTTTTAGCTTCTTCGCTATAAAATCTAAGAAAATGCAGTTAGCCAAGAAATAAGCAAAATCTGATAGAATTTTTTAGATGACAAATATTTTGCAAAAAAATCAGTGATGCTAGCTCCTGCCCTTTTTGAGATAGCTATAACGCACGACGGACGACGGAAGATGGACGACGCCACACCATTGCATAAGCTCACAGATTCGCTAAAAATGCAAACCAAGTTTTTTCAAACAGTTGAAAGATATAGTTCCAATAATTCTAATCTTGACATTCTGCGTCTAGACGATGTGTCACATTGTCTGGACACCAGACAGAGCCAGATCAGTTGCCATGGTGATGTCTGGACCCCACCTGGTTGTACTGAGTGACTTGGCTGCTGAAACTGGGCATGTTGTCAAAACTTTATTCAAACACAGAAAGCCTTTTTCAATACACTGCTTTTTTAAAGCTGCATTTACCCAATCTATTCTTATAAAACTGACAGAACCCTACCATAGAATAATTCTTGTAAAGTTTAAACCAATCAGCTTAACAGTTTCATCATAAAACAGTGTATAAGCTAGAAGAGTCTAAAATTACATTTTTGTTTGTAAACAAGGGACCCATGGGTCACGGCGCTCAGCTGTTATATATGATAAAAAAATATGATTTGGGAATGCTGGCACATGCTGGTTTTGTGTGGTAATAAATATAAGCTGTATTATGAGTTGTTGGTGTTTAGCTTGTGTATGATTTTGATAGTATCTTTGGAGACAGGGAAGAGGATTGATTTTATTTATTTTATTAACAAATGGTTTGCTATTGTCACACAGATTTTGACTTGGCCATATAACTTATAATCAGCACATATAATAAAAGAGTTTAACTATTTATTAAAATTTAATAACAAATATTGTGCCAATATAATTTTTATTTAAAAAATAATAAGAAAATCATATGATTTTTTAAAATTAAATATAACTGAAATGATTATTAAAATAATATTATAGAATATATTCATGAATGCATTCATGAATACATTTTGAAAGTATCTGCACTGGTATTCAAATACTTTCATTTTTACCTGAATTCCCATTCTTATTCAAGAAATTTTTTAATGCAGTACATATTCGCACCATGTCTTTAGTATTTATTCAGTTTTAGCCAAACAATGATGTTGAGAATCCAGAATATACGAAATTCACAAGTTTAAATAATGATCATAAGTACCTGATTTTATGGCTTTTATTTATATGGAAAAAAATGTAATATATTCACTTTGGACTACTTTCACATCAATCTACACA
The DNA here is from genome assembly GCA_026874595.1 of Sipunculus nudus. Lineage (NCBI taxonomy): Eukaryota > Metazoa > Annelida > Sipuncula > Golfingiida > Sipunculidae > Sipunculus > Sipunculus nudus. The sequence goes on from CM049309.1 coordinate 47,914,074, forward strand.
CTAGAAACAGTAGGAATCTAGATTAATATTATCAACTGCATCTTTGTCTATCATTAATTTCCTTCATATAATCCCTAAAAGGTATGGTTCTCAGGCACCGCCCGCATCAATTTTAAACCCCCGCATAAAAAAAATTATTTTGATTTTCAATAGAAACTTACCAATTTTGTGCTGCAACCGCTCGGACATTTCTTTCAAGGAGATAAAATCATACAATTTCCTTTATTATGTAGGGCTTTCACTTGTTTAGCAAAATAAATCGGTTATTATCATGCTCTTCCCTAATCATTTGTCATTTTTATCGAAACATACCAAAAAGTTTAAAAAATAAAAAAACCGCCCGCCCGCATTGATTTCTGAAAAAAAAAAACTGCCTGAGAACCATACCTTTTTTTATTATGGCCTAATATGATTTATTTTTTTTTATCATTAAAATTTAACTGAAAAATACCATAGGTGACTGCATGGTGTTATTTCGAATAACATTGACATTGACATTCTATCCATCCATACAAGATTCTTACATCATCAGTAACTGCAAGTTAATTTCCTGTTACTCATCAACTAACAAATTCCTTTTCTATTAATTTTTCTTTCATTTGTTATTTATTGTTTATTGGTAGTTTGTTTTTCAAAACAACTACTAGATGAGTTGGGTTGGACACCTGGATCAACTGTGGCTGGCCATAAGCTGCCTGGCTGCCCCAGTGTATGCCTCGCCTCCAGCGTGCATAATTTTCTGAAAGGTCAACATACAGGTGACTGAAGGGGGGCTGGGAAGAGCCTTGGTTGACATGGTCTCATAAAAACATTAATTAAAGCTACAATATTTGGCCAATTTTTTCAGCTTTCTAAACTACAAAGCTGAAATCCTTTTGTGCATGTGCATGATATGAAAATTATATCAACAGTGCTCTCAGGAAACAAACGTGCCATGGTCAAAGTTGGGTAAAATTTAAGGTACTTATTTTATATTTATACTAATAACTTATAAAATTTGAAAAATTCAGAACTAATTTTTGGGTATTCAATTGAATCTTGATTAAATAATGTTAAATCCGTGACAAAAAAGCTCTAGTTTCAGCAATCCCCTTGTTAAGGGAGTAAATTTTATTTATTTCTTGATTTTTTAAAATGTGCATTATGTTTGGGCCCATAACTTAAACAATTACGCAATACTTACATTATTTCTCGCATGTGCATAGCGAATGTATAGAGAAATATGTAGATTATATATGATCGAAGTCAGATCAGTGGTTTTTATATTAGGCAGTCTTAAAGTGTAACAATGGGTTTTTAATGGAAAAATGAAGTTTTTCATTAATATCTCGAAGGAATTAAGTCCTAGAGACAAAATTCTTGGCATGGTAGGGGATTTTGGAGACATCTAACTACATGCCAAATTTAAGGAAATTAGAGCTGAAGCTCGGGAGCTGAGCTCTAGCAAACTGCATAACACTAGCTTGATGTAAACAATATGTGACATAGTGCTTGAAAACTTGCATAAAATCTACAGTTTTTTTATCAACTGGTTTCAAATTTTTGGTGTTAACAGTTGAAATGCTAACAAAAACATGCTTTGAAAATTAAATCCACAGCAGTTACAGGAAAAAACGTGCCATGGTTAAAGTTGGGCAAAATTTAAGGTACCAATTTTTTTGGCTAATATTTTAAAAAAATTAAAAGATTTTGATCTAATTATGGGTATACAATTTAATTTCGATTAATAAAAGTTATATTAGTGGAAAAAAGTGCTAAGCTTTGACAAGTTTTGTGTTAAGTGATCAAATTTCTTTCCTGATTATTTACAAAATGCATTATGTTTGGGCCCATAACTTTTTTAAATTAAATAATACAGACCTCATTTCTGGCTTGTACATAGGAACTATATAGAGGATTATTTATGGTAAATATGAGGAAAACAGATGAGTGGTTTTGATATTAGGCAGTCCTGAAGTTTGAAAATAGGTTTTTAATAAAAAATTGAGGTTTTTCCTTAATTTCTCAAAGGAACGAAGTCGCAAAGACCGAGTTTTCGGCTTTGAAGGAGATCTTGGGGACATCTAACATTATGCCAAATTTTGGATTCATGGGTCTTACGGTTTTAAAACGTGCCACATCTACGGTCGGACGGACAGACGACGGACAATGGACCACGACTATAGCTCAGATGACTTAGTCAGCTGAGCTAAAACAGATCAATGTAGGTGGAGCCACCAATACCTCAATTTCAGATATGACTCATGTGATAAACATAGGCATAAAATTTGGTGATGACAGCTCCAGCTGTTTCTGAGATTTTAAGTTTAGTATGCTTTTTTGCACAGATGACCAAGTTCAACTCCCTGTAACTCGGTCATAAATCATCGAACTGAAACCATTCGAACAAACTTAGAAGAAATTGTTCCAAGGAACATTTCTGTGAAATATTGAACAATTTGGCTGGGCAGTTTCAGAGAAGATTTTAAAAGGTTCTTAAGCTTTTTCTCTGTAAAATCTAAATTTATGCAGATACCCAATAATAAGCTCCAGGGCACCAAGTTTCACATGTGACTAATTCTTACATGTAATTTGTAGCTGCTAGCTCCGACGGTTTCTGACTTGCAGCCATGGACGGCGGAAGCTAGCCCTGGACGGCTGACAACGGACGGACGACGCTGCGCCATCGTATAAGCTCACAGGTTCGCTAATAATCCACGTTATAAGCAATAGGTTTTATCCTGTTCATTCTAGTATATACCTACCTAAGTGAGTTTATCATCTTCTTTGGGACAATTTGTTTATTCTTTAGAACAGTTAAAAGCAAGAACTTGGCTTCTTGAAAATATGAGAATAACCAAATGGACCATCCTGTGAGGATTTTGGGGGTTGAATTATGGGTATGACACAAGAATGCACAGTACAAACACTTGTTTCCAAAAAACAATGACTGAATAAAACACATATATCTGTAAGTTGATACTTGTTTATTCCTGGAATTATCTCAAGTTATATACATGATGGCACAGGAGAGACATATGTACACATCAGTATGTGTGGTGGTGAGCTGGGTATATGTACGCTAGAACAGTCAACTGATACCGATCACATCAGTGCATGGATTATCATATAATGTGCCCAATCTACATTGTCCCTTTTATCCTGGACTAATCATCCAACCAAAAAACTGTTGCCATATCTTCATTAGCTGAGCACATACCTAGTCATGCATAAGTGGGACAGAGACTGCCATGCCAGAGTGGGATTACTCAGTTACGTCAGGCATTCCTAACAGACTGATTAACTAGTCATGGTGCTACCAATGTCTGGCATGACAGAATGATTAGTTTCTACTACTGTTAGAATTAAAAACAAATTTTCAACCGCCAGTTTATACATTTGCAAATACTATATTCACTGATTAATTAAGCAGATAATTGATTATCAGTATAGATTATCATATTTGTTACGCGACCTCCATACTTGACGGTGCAACCAGCTGCAGCTGTTGGTAAATTGTTCCATGCTGTCATAATCAACAAAATCTGGTCCTAACAAAGTGAATGTTGAAAACTATGAAGAGCAAACAATAACAAAGATAGGCAATACCACTGTGGCATGCATGACCTGCATTCACAAACCCTCCTGAAGATCTTGTACCAAGGGTGGCTGGTGTATAACATGAACTGATACAAACTACTGTCAAGACTTGGGCTCCAGTTCAGTCAGCACCTTGGTATATGTAATAATATAAAATAATGGATGGTACTAATTAATTTTAATTGACATTTGGTAGACTTACATATGTGACAGCTGTTTTGCAGCATTTGTTATTATTACACATGCAGTATCACATTATTCTAAATCAAATTTGAATTCAAACTAATAACCCTGAAATCCCATGGAATCTTCAATTAACATCATGCAACGTAACAGAGGCTAATAATACAGCTATATGTGTATTAATTTAATTTATGCTATGGTGAAAATGATCTTTGTGGTAATAATAATACTTCTTGCCCAGTCAAGTTAGATTTTATAATGAAATGTTATCACTTTTTTATACTATTTTACACCAGGAAATGATGTTTTTCTACAACTGACCTGAGCCAATAATGAACATAAACAAAAAATGTGGTAAATGATAAACTAACATTTCTAACTACCAGTGACAATGGCTCCACTACATGTTCATTTGACAGAAAAAATTCTTGACACGGACTCTAAACTGTTCCTTCTTCCTCTAGTATGAAATGAAAGGAATTACAATGCTGCACTGGTTTTACCAGATAATTAATCAATAAACTGAAGACTATATTTGAAGAAAATTCAAAATGTGACCCCATGCCTGCAATCATACTACTTACAACTCTGCATTAAATGAGTAAGAGTAGATATTGCACAAGATTTTCCAATTTTATGAGATTGCCAATCTTAAAATAAAAATTGTGTATTAATAAATACTAGCTACTTTTAGATAGAGATCAACAATAAAGTATGAGCTTTCCATGAACTAAATGGCAAAATCAGTGACACCACGTATACTGTTTTCAATTACTCTGTACATATATCAAACATCCCATTTTTCAATATTTTTACTGGAATACAAATTTTTTAATATATGAGTGCAGGCAACTGCTGATCTCTCATCCAATCAAGAGCCAGATTCATTCACTTTCAAATAAACTCACAAATGCTAGGGAAAATGAACTATTGTAGTTATCTATACTCATTAAACAAAAATTACAACATTCATTAATTTAAGAAACAACATTTACATAGTGTCAACTGCAGTGTTATGATCCATAAATTTAAATTTTACACACTGATGCAACATTCAGAGATGCTAAGAAACAATGATGTAGTTGATAATATGTATTTTCTTATACTGACAACATACTTATAAAATAATAGTATCCATGTCAATAATGTGATGTCATGCAAATACTGTTACACGGTGAATAATTTTGCATCCTAGGGAAACGTGGTATTCATGTACCTGTACTACCAAGGTACCTTGGAACAAATGATGGAGAGATTTAGCTGCAGATTCTAAAACAGTAATGACACACTGGACACTGATAGAATGTGATATGGAGTTAAAACTTGAATAGGCATCTTCAGGTGTCCCAGAATCCCCATATTTATGAATTCCATGCACAGCAAATATTCCATAAACTGCATCTTTTTGTGTAACCTCTGCTTGGTAGGCAAGATTCTCTGGACAGGGACACCATGCAGGGTGTGCACACTGCATGGATTTGTATTTAGACCATTGGAAGTGTGGTGCAGCATTGTGCATCCAGCCCAAACTTCAAACATGCGACACCCGCTCTCTTCCGTTTGATTACACTAGGACACAAGATCACATTGGTCTAATTTGTAGGCCTATGCCAGAACGGTTATTATAAGACCAACAAGAGTGGATGTTGCATGTTTCATGTATGTAAAATGTACCGTATCGCAACATGTGAGGAGTCATGAGATAATGTATCAATATAGCAATATCAGATTTTGTATCAATCAAATCTAATATAAAATTTTAACCAAAAAATTATCCCATGTATTTTGACACCTTGAGAATGCATGATCAACTTCCAAATAGTGTAAATAGTGTCCACCCTTAGGTACATATTTACTTGTTTATTATTAACATTTGTATAATTATCACAAGTGGCTACTTCTTTCTTAAGATGCCATTCAATCAATATGAATGTACTGAAATAGCTTACAAAAAAATTAATTGGCAGACAAAATGTCCCTGTGAGGTACAATAAACTTTACATAATCTATGAACAATATACCATTCAAAGCCATAATTAGTGTTATTTCAAGGCATACATAATAAAATACATGTAACAATCACATATGCATGTAAATAATTTCCATTTCAGAATATCTGAAATTAACATAAAACTCTAACATTACTTCTGTATTTCCATACTGAATAATAATATCTGCATATATGTTTGATGTAATTTACATATTTTACTTCTGCTCTCCAGTTTCATAAGATTTAGAATTATAAACATCACATATATGGTCACATCCCCCAATTAAACTGAAGGTACACTAGGGAAAATAAATTTCATAAGCCTTATAGGAATACATAATAATGTATTTTATTTATACTTGATAATTAAATGTCAAGTTAGAAGATTAGAAGGAGTGTAGATATATATCAATATGGCAGGATACTTTTCTTTCACTGTGATATAAGAATTTAAAATCTGACAGACTTAATGAGCATCATTTACCATTATAAACTAATATAACAACTTAATAAATGAAAAGAAAACAGAAATGGGGGCATTACAGATTCACAGAACTAATTAACTACAGTATCACCTCAAATGCTTATCAATGCCCTCTAGTGTTCAAACTTGATGAAAAAAAAAATCTTTGTAATTTATATACCATTTAATGAGGAAAAACAAAGGAAAGTTCTTACAGGAAATATACTGCTTTGTATTTAATTCATTATACATACTGAACACCAGGGGGCATTGCTGACCAACTGAGGTGCCACTGTAAACAGTACTAATTGACAACCTAACTTTTTCTCAAGCTTTCATAACAATATTGGACCCATGAGTATATTCTTTTTCTGTTGTGTACCAATAAATTTATGTCATTCAATTGGATGCTACAGAAACTATATGTTGACAAAGACACAATGCTGAATGATTTGTGTGCTACTTTGGTTACATGAAAAATAGTAATTTTTCCCCCATTAGGTGCTACACTACCTGTGGTACCCAACAGCTACATACATATATCCAGTTAATATTGCAGTGTTATATTATTATCCAAAATATCATGACAAAAAAATCGTTGTATAATGAAAAAGGCAGCAAATTAATAATGACTGCTCATTTTGTGGTATTTAACATATATATAGTCATTTTTCATGCACAGCTGAACTCTCAGCCAGGGTAGTCCTTTTAGGACCAAGCTGAATTATCTGAGCCTGGTCCTTCTGAGAACCACTGCCACCACCTTATCCAAGTTCAGAACTTTTTTCAATGAAACACTCCTCAATCTAAGAGATATTACAAGTGAGGACTACCCAGTAAATAATTACATGAATGTGCTAACAGCAACCACTTTTACACAGGAATATTAGTAAATTTGTGTGAGCAAATTGATCAAGTAGGAGAAAATAGCAACGAGATGCTGTTGTGAAAGGTATAGAGTATGTATGACTTTACTCAAATAAACAAACAAGTTCCATCTGGAATTTCTTTACAGACAGAGAGGTTGCAACTCAGAAATGATGTGACAAACAAATTAACTGCTGAAGAAAACATACCCTCTTGAACATTTTAAGAAATATACAATAATTTAAGAATTTTCAAAGTTTTCACAACATGTTACACTAATGTCACAAAAAAATGCATTTTGTGAATTCAAGCACAGAAAAATCTCTAACAGATATACTGCTAAAAATAGGTGGATACAGTCATGAAACAGTATCACATACTATGGTTGGCTTCATGTTGGCAAATCTGTGAAGGAACTATGTTTCCTACATGGTTTGTTGGTTGGTATGTCTGTTTGCAACATCATGGGACAAAAAAGCATGTGTTGTAAATTTTTCCAGGTTTAAGGTAACAGCTAAGGAACATTCAATTAAATTTTAGAGGTAGTCAGGATCACTATAAACTCTTTTTTAATCAAAAGATCATATACAATTGTGACAAATGGGTGTTTTCCTATACCCTGGGGAAGCAGTCCCTGATTCATAGGTATTAAGGACATCACTTGTGCCAGCCATCAGGAGATACTGTGTTACTGAGAGATGAAGTAAAACACATGAATGTCTGATCAGGAGATGCAGGTGGAGGTTTGTAGGCTCTGACAACAATCTAGTGTATATTGCTAATTTGACACCATAATGAACATGAAGCCCACCACAGTACACTAAATTTGAAAGAATTTATAATAGAATTGATAAAGATAGGGAGTAGGTGTAGGGGTAATGGCCCTCCAGACCTGAAAACCACGCCATGAACAACCATGTTCCCATTATAAATATTTAAGCCATTAAGCACACTGTCTTTCATTCCCTCACTTCAATTGTGCCATTATACACTGTCTTTCATTCCTTCACTTTAATTGTGCCATTATACAATCTGCCTTTCATTCCCTTACTTAAATCATGCCATTATACACAATGTCTTTCATTTACTCACGTTCACTCTCTGTCTCTCCTCTCTTTATCTCTCTCACACACTAACATACTCTCACATACATACACAAACTTGACCTCACTGATTCATCCATTCATAAACTTAACCTAGATGTGTCTGAAGTATTAGGACACAAATATTCTAAAACTATCCGCAACAATTCCAGCATGTTGTACAAAAACTGGCAATAAAAGCCAGGTGTATTATAATATATTTGAATACAGGTGTGCAGAGGTGAACAGTACTGTCGACAAGTGCCACCCCTAACATTAGAATCACTACAAGGAGATAGCAAGCTGCACAACTGTGGTTGGTTTAGCACCATTAGTGTTCGGTCAGCTGTAGATAGGCTAGGTTTTCACAGATGTCAAACTGCTCCTTGTTCTGCAGTAGCATCACAGATGTACTTCCCTAAAACACATGAAAATACAATAATTATAATTAAAATTTAACCAATTTTAAATGAACAGTTAAATTAAATAACAATATCTTCAAAGACTTCTGAATATTACAGCTACATAAGGCATCACAGATGTTCTTCCATAAACATATGGAAAATACAATGTATTATCGAAATTTGGCTTTTAATTAATTAACATTTACATTAAATAACTAGATTTTTCATGGCACCTGTGGTGCCATAGTATCCCCAGACAATCCCCCCCCCCTTAAAGAATATGCCCTCCATCTTCAGCAGCATATACTGACACTTGGCAAGCTACTATGGTTTCTTCCATCTGTCAACTCCAAAACATATTTTTCACTAAATATCACTCCTGAGAAAAGGGCATAAATTTACTTGACGGAAACGGGAAGGAAGGTGGTGCCACCTGTCTAGTTTATAAGAAAACTTTCCAAGATAGATGGACATGCCAATGTCAGACCAATACTTTTACCAACTCCAGAGATATGAGCAATTATCACCCAAAGCACATGTTCAGAATCTACAAGATAGAGGAGTTCACGATCTATGGATATGCAGTATTTCAGGCCAATAGGGCAAATCACTCCTCAGAAAAGGGCATTAATTTATTCTACAAAACAGGAAGGTAGGTGGGGCCACCTGTCTGGTTTATAAGAAAACTTTCCAAGATGGATGGACATGCCAAATTTCAGATCAATACCTTGAACCACTCCTGAGATATGAGCAATTATCACCCAAAGCACATGTTCAGAATCTACAAGATAGAGGAGTCCAAGTTCTATGGATATGCACAATGTCAGGCCAATAAGGCAAATCACTCCTCAGAAAAGGGCATTAATTTATTCTACAAAACAGGAAGGTAGGTGGGGCCACCTGTCTGATTTATGAGAAAACTTTCCAAGATGGATGAACATGCCAAATTTCAGACCAATACCTTGAACCAATCCGGCGATTTGAGCAATTTAAACCCAAAGAACATGTATATATGGACACCACGCCAAAACAATTGCAGATGGCGCCACCAGTCTTAAGTAAAGGATGGAGGAGTCCAAGATCTATGGATATGCACATTTTCAGGCCAATAGGGCAAATCACTCCTTAGAAAAGGGTCATTAATTCATTCTACAAAAACTGAAAGGTAAGGGGTGGGGGTGGAGGGGGGGGGGGGGGGGGGGGGGGGGGGGTGGCGCCACCTGCCTGGTTTACCAGAAAACTTTCCAGGATGGATGGACATGCCAAATTTTAGACTAATACCATGAACCATTCCTGAGATATGAGCAATTTTCACCAAAAGCAAATGTACAAATGGACGCCATACAATTGCAATTGCTGATAGCGCCACCAGTCATGAATACAAGATGGAGGTATCCAAGATCAATGGACATGCACAATTTCAGCCCAATCTGTCCATTAGTTTTTGACTTAAAATGCTCACAGTATTGTTGAGTGGCAATGATGGGGGCATTTAACAGCATGAAAACAAGAAAAGGATAACAGGTGGCGCCACCAGTTTCCGGTGGTACATGACAACAATATCCAAGATCTTCAGTCAAATTAATTTTTGGATCAATCCATGCAAGATTTCTCGAGGTATTTAAGAATTTTTGTGATTTTCCCCCAAAAAGGACCTTTTTAAGGTCAAGGTCTCCTCTCACCCATATCTATGCACATGTCCAGTTTGGTAAAGATCCTTAAAATATTTTTTGAGTTACTGGGTCAGAACAAAATCACTGCGGCGGCGGCAGCGCGACGATGCTAAAACCATAGTATCCCAACTTTGTCTGGGGATACAATAAACAATTTAAAAACTCTTAAATATTACAACTGGGTAGGATGCTACAGGATTGCTAAAACTGCTGAACAACAATTAGATCTACATGCAACATGTTAAGTATGCATCTGTTTCTGTAGTTTACTTCAGTTGCATTATATCATCATAGCATATATACATATATCATTCATTTTTTTTCATACCTTAATCTGTATTAAAGTGAGTTAATCGAGGCACAGTATGTTCAGAAATAAACAATATTTTGGCAAAACATTTATTTTTAATCTGGCTTCTGTATTTTATCTGAATTTGATTTAACAAAAGACTATATCATATATCTCTTGCACTATTCCATATGTGATGCTTCAACTGTCTCAATAGCTCATTGGTAAAGAATATATTAAGTAAGAGCTGAAAGGGATAAATGGGGCTGAGTAAATCTAGGCTCTTACTTCAGTCAGAAATTATTACTAATTCTCTTGTAGGCTTGCATTTTGAAGAATGTTTGCCTGCTGGCAATAATTCATGTAATGCCTAATCAGGCCTTGTAAGAATATTGCATTTTACTTTAGTTGTTTTTAACCAAAATACAATGTGTTCTTAAGCTTTATAGTGCAACAGTACCAAAATACATGTTACATACTAGAATGTACAATTATTACACCTTTATATGTAGGAGAAAATTCTACACTGTAATGAAAATTCATAATTCAAAATAAGGATTTTTGTTTTGTTTTGAAAAAAAATAGAGTAGATTGTCATCGTGATGACAAGTACTCAAGTCTTGAGTTGGTACGGTTTCCTTTCCAGTAAATAGTCAATAAAATAGTCATAAGAAACATTTAAACAAGGGACCCTATGGTCACAGTGCTCAGCTGAAGTTTGCAATTTTAGCAAAGCAAAATATGCTGATTTCTACTGTAATGTTTTCATGTTTCTATGTATAAGCATATGAGAAGCTAAGAGGAAATGGCCCTCCTACTTGGTTATAGTAAAGTTCTAAATATATGATTGCAAAACTAATACTCTGAGAAGACTGTACAGGTAAAGGCTGTACATTGTGGATTGATGTAAACAATACTTTACGTGGTGTATTAAAACTTGAATTAAAAGCTACTCTTTTTAATCAATTCCTTCGAAAAGTTTTAAAGATTAAATCCTTATGTATATAAACTGTGAAAATTAAATCAACAGTGCTTACAGGGAAAAAACGTGCCGTGGTCTAAGTTGGACAAAATTTAAGGTATTGATTTATTATTTATGCTAATAACTTAAAAAATTTGCAAAATTCAGATATCTTTTGGGTAAACAATTGAATCTTGATTAAATAAAATTATATCCCTGAAAACAAGGCCTACAGGCCTAATGCGAACCTGTGCAGAGTTTGGGAGTATGAATGGAGGTTTATTTTTAAAATTTAATATTGATCCTTTTAAGTCCTGCATATCTACCTTAGTCATTATGATTTCAACAAAATGGACATTTCGGACCTGCAAGTTTCAGACTAGGACATTTTAAATTTAGAATATGGGTAGTCGACAAGCGACTATGTGTATCCGCAGAAATCAGAGTGGGACGGGTGAAGTGAGGCATGGATTAAGTGGCAAGGGGAATAGAGTGAGGTGTGTTGCATATTAGCATGGATGTCTGCAGCCTAAACGTGAATGTAGGTGGTGCCAGCTGTCATAAAATCGAGAAAATTTTCCAGGATGTATAAACCTGCAAAATTTCAGGTGGATAAGTCAAACCACTGCTGAGATATGAGTGATTTTATCCCAAGGCAGATGAACAGATGGACGGTGTTCATAAGTGGTTGCAGGTGGCGCCACCAGTTTTGCCTATGAATGAAGAGCTATGTGAGATCTATACACATGCAAAATCTTTGCCATCTTTCATAAAATCGAGAAACCTGTCCAAGATGTATAAACCTGCAAAATTTCAGGTGGACAAGTCAAACCACTGCTGAGATATGAGTGATTTTATCCCAAGGCAGATGAACAGATGGGTGCTGTGCATAAATGGTTCCAGGTGGCGCCACCAGTTTTGCCTATGATGAAGGGCTATCTGAGATCTATACACATGCAAAATTTTGGCCCAATCGGTCAAACGGTTTCCGAGATATGAGTTTGTCTGCAGAGTAAATGTGAATGTAGGTGGCGCCACCTGTAATAAAATCGAGAAGGCTGTCCAGGATGTATAAACCTGCAAAATTTCAGGTGGATGAGTCAAACCACTTCTGAGATATGAGTGATTTTATCCTAAGGCAGATGAACAGATGGACGCTGTGCATAAGTAGTTGCAGGTGGCACCACCAGTTTCGCTTATGATGAAGAGCTATGTGAAATCTACAGACATGCAAAATTTTGGCCAAATCGGTCAAACAGTTCCCGAGATATGAACTTGGATGTCTGCAGAGTAAATGTGAATGTAGGTGGCGCCACCTGTCATAAATCGAGAAAGCTGTCCAGGATGTATGAACCTGCAAAATTTCAGGTGGATAAGTCAAACCACTGCTGAGATATGAGTGATTTTATCCCAAGGCAGATGAACAGATGGACGCTGTGCATAAGTGGTTGCAGGTGGCGCCACCAGTTTTGCCTATGATGAAGAGCTATGCGAGATCTATACACATGCAAAATTTTGGCCCAATCAGTCAAATGGCTCCTGAATAAGAGCTTGGATGTCTGCAGAGTAAACGTGAATGTAGGTGGTGCCACCTGTCATAAAATCGAGAAAGCTGTCCAGGATGTATAGACCTGCAAAATTTCAGGTGGATAAGTCAAACTACTGCTCACATATGAGTGATTTTATCCTAAGGCAGATGAACAGATGGACGCTGTGCATAAGTGGTTGCAGGTGGCACCACCAGTTTTGCTTATGATGAAGAGCTATGTGAGATCTATACACATGCAAAATTTTGGCCTAATTGGTCAAACGGTTTCCGAGATACGAGCTTGGATGTCTGCAGAGTAAACGTGAATGTAGGTGACGCCACCTGTCATAAAATCGAGAAAGCTGTCCAGGATGTATAAACCTGCAAAATTTCAGGTGGATAAGTCAAACCACTGCTGAGATATGAGTGATATTATCCCAAGGCAGATGAACAGATGGACGCTGTGCAAAAATGGTTGCAGGTGGGGCCACCATTTTTAGTGTATGTTATAAAGCTATCAAAGGGCTGCATTTGTGCAAAATTTTTAGCCTGATCAGTCAAACGGTTCCCGAGATATGCGGGTTTATGTGTGGAAACAGATGCACAAATGGACGCTGGGCAGCGAGGAAAGGTCAGAGGTCAACCAAAAATGAGGGCGCAGCAGTTCACATGTGACCTGATGATACACCCAATTCACTTAAAATGCAAACTAAGTTTTTTGAAACAGTTGAAAGATATAGTTCCAATAATCTGGGAATTCTGCATCTAAACATTGTGTCTAGACGCAGTGTCTAGACGTCTAGACACATAGTCTAGACACCCCCCCAAGAGCCAGGTCAGTTGCCATGGTGATGTCTTGACCCCACCTGTTTGTAATGAGTGACCTCTTGAAACTCAGTATGTTCTCAAATCTTTTTTCAAATACAGAAAGCCTTTTTCAATTGGCTACAATGCTTTTTTAAAACTGTATTAACCCAATCTATTCTTATAAAACTGGCAGAACCCTACCATAGAATAATTCTTGTAAAGTTTAAACCAATCAGCTTAACAGTTTCATCATAAATCAGTGTATAAGCTAGAAGAGTTTTTTATTTTTTTTGGACAGATGACTAAGCTCAACATCCTGTAACTCGGCTAAAAATCTCAATACAGGAACCATTCGAACAAACTTTAGAGGATTTGTTCCAGGGGATCATTTCTGTGAAATACTGGACAATTTGGCTGGACAGTTTCAGAGAAGAAGATTTTTAAAGGTTTTTAAGCTTAAAATCTTAATTAATGCAGATACCCAATAATAAGCTCCAGGGCACCAAATTTCACATGTGCCTAATTCTTACATGTAATTTGGAGCTGCTAGCTCCAACGGTTTCTGACTTACAGCCATGGACGGCGGAAAGCCAGCCCTGGAAGGCGGACGGCTGACAGATGACGCTGCGCCATCGCATAAGCTCACAGGTTCGCCTAAAAGTCCCTAGCTTCAGCAATTCTGATGTTAAGTAATTTATTTCTTAATTTTTTTACAAGGTGCATTATGTTCGGGCCCATAACTTCAACACATTACATAATACTGACATAATTTCATAAGTACATAGAAAATGTATAAAATAATATGCATACTAAGTATGACCAAAAACAGATCATTGGTTTTGATATTAGGCATTCTTTAAATGTAACAACGGATTTTAAATAGAAAATGGAGGTTTTTCCTTAATATCTCGAAGGAACAAAGCCCTAGTGATCAAATTTTCAGTATGGTAGGAGATTTGGGGACATCTTACTGTATGCAAAATTTTGGATTTGTAGGTCCAATGGATTCAAAAGTGCCCTGTTAACAGCTGGCTGGACGGTGACGGACAAAGGACAACGACTTTAGCTCAGATGACTTATAGTCAGCTGAACTAAAACAAGTGACCCATGGGTCATGACGCTCAGCTGACTGGGAAGAGATTTGCCAAAGGAAATGTTATCATCTGAATGGTAGTATATACCCATTCAATTGACGCATCAAACATATTAACGAACAGGCCAAGATTGTGACTGTATTTATATATCTCAAAAATAGAGAAAAAATGCATAAACCAAAAAAAAATACAGGTGGTTCCACCAGTCTGCAGAAACTAATAAAAACACTAAATGGTCAATATCCATGCAAAGAATCATGCTGATCTCTGCATTAGTTGTTCAGATACTTCAGCTTTTGTATCAAATTTTCCATTATTCTGAGGAATACTTCGGAGTCCTATAGCTTGAAGGATATGGGTAACAGAGACCTAATTTCAGGTATCCACAGACACTTTTCACAGGCCTCCTTGCATGACAAGAATGAAGATTCTAGGTCCTGTTGTTACAATTTGTGCCACGTTTACAGATGACAGCATCCTTAAAGGTCTCAAAAATATAGAAAAAAATTCGTAAAAAATCGAAAAAGACAGGTGGCGCCACCAGTCTGCAGGAACTGATGGAACATCTTATGATCAATATGTATGCAAATAATTCTGACCATCAGTGATGTGGTTAATTAGATATTGAAGTTTTTGTATGAAATTTTTGACTATTCTGGGGGGGGGGGGTACTTTGGGGCCCCAATAGCTCAAAGGATATGGGTAACAGAGACCTAATTTCTAGTTTCCATGGAGACTTTTTATAGGTCTCTCAGTGTGTCAAGAATTAAGATTCTAGGTCCGGTTGTTATGATTTGTGCCCTGTTAACAGATGTTCATATCTTTAAAGGCCTCATAAATAGAGAAAAAAAAATCGTAAAAAAACCTGAACAAATACAGGTGGTGCCACCAGTCTGCAGAAACTGATGAAACACTCCATGATCCATATCCATTCAAACAATTATGGTGATCTCTGCATTTGTTGTTCAGATACTTCAGCTTTTGTATAAATTTTTCCAGTATTCTGAGCTGTACTTTGGAGAGCCATAGCTCAAAGGATATGGGTAACAGAAACCTAATTTCAGGTTTCCATGGAGACTTTTCATGGGTCTCCCTGTGTATTAAGAATGAAGATTCTAGGTCCAGTTGTTACATTTGTACCCTGTGGACAGATAACTACATCCTTAAAGGTCTCCAAAATAGAGAAAAAAAAGTGTAAAATTTTGAAAAAATACAGGTGGCACCACAAGTCTGCAGGAACTGATGGAACACCTCTTGATCAATATGTATGCCAAAAATCATGACCATCAGTGTTGTAGTTATTGAGATGTTGCAGTTTGTTTTTATCAAATTTTCCATTATTCTGGGGGGTAATTGGGAGCCCCACAGCTCAAAGGATATGGGTAACAGAGATCTTATTTCAGGTTTCCATGGAGACTTTTCATAGGTCTCTCAGTGTGTCAAGAATTAAGATTCTAGGTCCAGTCTTTACGATTTGTGCCCTGTTAACAGATGTTCACATTTTTAAAGGTCTCAAAAATAGAGAAATAAATTCATAAAAAATCGAAAAATACAGGTGGCGCCACCAGTCTGCAGGAACTGATGGAACATCTTATGATCAATATGTATCCAAAAAATAATGACCATCAGTGATGTAGTTAATGAGATATTGAAGTTTTTGTATGAAAGTTTTGACTATTCTGGGGGGGGGGGGGGTACTTTTGGGCCCCATAGCTCAAAGGATATGGGTAACAGAGACCTAATTTCTGGTTTCCATGGAGACTTTTCATAGGTCTCTCAGTGTGTCAAGAATTAAGATACTAGGTCCAGTCTTTACGATTTGTGCCCTGTTAACAGATGTTCACATTTTTAAAGGTCTCAAAAATAGAGAAAAAAATTCGTAAAAAATTGAAAAAGACAGGTGGTGCCACCAGTCTGCAGGAACTCATGGAACATCTCATGATCCATATGTATGCAAAAAATAATGACCATCAGTGATGTAGTTAATGAGATATTGCGATTTGTGCCCTGTTAACAAATGTACACATTTTTAAAGGTCTCAAAAATAGAGAAAAACTAGAATATCAGCAGAAGCTGACAAAAGCCCTCAGCCAAAAAAACAGTGTTTAGAGGTGGTAACAGTAACAAGTATTAAATATCTGTTCTCACATGGATTTATATCTGTACATGTCTCAGTTATAAATTTAAAATGGAGAGGCATGTACCATGATTCATAAAAATCCACCAAATGCTTCCTGAAAAATAAGCTTCTAAGTTTTATTCTATTATCAGCTCTGTGACGATGAAAAGTATGTCAAGGTCACCCATCTTTGAACTTGACTGAGATTTTGTCGATATGCAGCTTCACCAAAGAAATAAAATTCCTATTGTGAATCCTTTTAGAGATATCCCGCGCACAAGGCCAAAGTTGAAAAATCCAAGAAAAATTCATTAAAAATAAGAAATTGCAGGTGGCGCCCCCAAACTTGTGCAGCAGTTACAGACCATCACTCCCTATGATCATAGTAAGTATTGTGAAAATCCAGCCAATGGTTCCTGAGAAATAAGCTTCTAAATGTTTTTTCTATAATCAGCTCTAAAACGTAGAAAAATAGGTCAAGGTCACCCATCTTCGAACTTGACCGAGATTTTGTCAATATACATCTTCACCAAATAAATAAAATTCCTACGGTGAATCCTTTTAGAGATATCCCGCTCACAAGCCCAAAGTTGAAAAATAGGATAAAAATTCATTAAAAATCAGATATTGTAGGTGGCGCCACCAAACTTGTGTAGCAGGTACAGATTATCAGTCCCAATAATCATAGTAAGTTTTGTGAAAATCCACCAAATGGTTCCTAAGTAATTAGCATCTAAGTGTTTTTCTATAATCAGCTCTAAAATGTAGAAAAATAGGTCAAGGTCACCCATCTTCGAACTTGACCGAGATTTTGTCGATTACATCTTTACCGAGGAAATAAAATTCTGACGGTGAATCCTTTTCAAGATATCCCGCTCACAAGGTAAAAGTTAACGGACGCCGGACGGACAGCTTGGGTGACGACAATAGCCCATCAGCCTAAGGGCTGAGGGCTAAAAAGCGTAAAAAATCGACTTACAGTCAGCTGAGCTAAAAAGTATCCAAATATCAGATAAAGATAAATAGTGGCACCTCCTAATCACATATATTGAAGGGACCTGTTTTTTCTGTAATACAGAGGAGCCTATATCAAAGAGATTACAAGCCCATAAGTGTACCCTACACAGGAATGATGCAGCTGTCCTTAATTGAGAGATACTGATAACAGAGTGGTGACCGGAGACATGAATTTAATACACACCTGATACAAATCTCTTTTTGACAAGAGACAACCTATAACCCTGACCAACCAAGCCAAAGTCAATGCCAGAGAGGGTGCTGCCTTCACACAGGAACTGAACAGCAATAGTGGCTGGGCTGGAGGGGCCGGCATTCAGGTCAAATTTGGCCTGAATCGTGTTTTCTCCACCAGACTCATTCATGTCAGATATATCACCAAGCTTCCATATTGCACGACTATTTTCTGCATTCCTGAAAGAAAATAACAGAATGGTTTTGCTGTGAATAATTGCTCACATAAAAAAATTTGTAAATGTAAAAGCTTAGTTACTAGCATAGATAAATCCTAAGAAGTATTTAAGATTGTAAATGATTTTACCTCTGCCATGGGGGTGAGCTATAATATGCTTTCCCCTTGGTTCATTGGTTTGTATGTTAGTAAGTTTGCACAAAAAGTTATGAACATATATTGATGGAATTTCGTATAGGATTGGGGTAACATCCAAGAAACAATCCATTAAATTTTGGAGGTAATCTGAATCACAGTAATAAATTTTTAATTCAAAGGATTCTATCCCATTGTGACATTCTTTATTGATAGGATAGCCACTCTGTCCAAACAAATAAGGGCCAGCATTTATCAAGGAACTGACCAGGTGAACCTGTGTTACTGAAGTGTGACAATGTAGAACAAAACATGAAAGCTTGTTCAGGGGGTCCTGGCCGGGGTATGAGGTAGTCGTATGACTATACACAATCTATTTGATATCTTTGTATGTTGGATCCTGTCCCTGGAGATTCCATAAAGGTTAGTAAAATTTTAACCTCAGGGACTAACATTGTACATAGCTGTAGCTTTCGACCGAATCACATGGTCATCATCAGCAGACTGGTGTGCTTGATGATGCCCAGGTGTTGTCACATGACCACAGGGATCATGTGGCAACAAGTGGTTGTAAATCTGTGGAAGTTTAGGGCAAGTTAGTGGCGTTAGATTTTGAGAGCCTCTTTTACCTTTCTCCAAACATCTACTGAATCTAACTCTAGTCTAGGATCTTAACTTTTTGTCATATGATCCCAGAGGTAATGTGCCCTAGTTATATCTATGGTTAAATGACCTTCATAATGGAATAATTCATATCAGACTTAAAATTTGATCCACACATCTTGATACTTACCATACCCCATCAGGTGTAGACTGCATATTACTGACTTGACCATTCACAGGAACAAACACAGAGACGTTAGTTAGAGGTTGTGGACTAGCAATGGCCGACCCGTTGTACTTGTACCTAAGCTCAAAGTCTGTTTGTGACGGTGAGCACTTCCACGTGGATTGAAGCTGCAGCGGAGCACTCGCTGTTCCACCGTGACTCTTTATCTGAAAGAATATATAAAGAAAAGTAACCTCTCTGACCATTTTTCACCGGCGTATGCCAGCTGGAATGTATGAAGATAAAGTACACGCCAGAAGGTGGCCCAGGATAATGAGAGAGAGATATATTTTATTCAACATAAAGGTAATGGATTCTTAAGTATTCCTTCAATATGTCAGGGTTTTTTTTATGCCAGGAGATTATTATTCAGGAATTCAATCTGCTGACACAACAGTCACCAGTGACACATGGAGAAACCATACCATGGAATGGAGGTTCAGAATTCAACATTTCATAAGCTTCCAGATTATTTTAATTACTGAGGAAATTGAGAAGATTGTTTACTTATATTACTGGTATAACAGTTTGTTATCTTTTTTTAAATGGTTTTCCAGCTTAGACTAACTTGTGTTACAGATGTAACAGCTCATTAGATAACAGTCATCTTTATTTGTATCTATAAATATTGTTTTGTGTACCAAATACAGCCTTGAAGACTGTGTTTAAATTCTGTAATAATTTGGTCAGTCTTATTTATGTTTTTTGGTGTTATGTTTCTCACAGTTGTCAGCCATCTTGTTCTGGTTTTATTTGTAATGAAATGGCTATACTGTGCAATGCATGGTGGTAGCACAAACAGCACCATATACTACTGATTGCAATCACCAGCACCAACAATTCCATTATTGCACTATTATTGCTCGCTGCATGTAGGTAGTGGTCACTTTTGTTTCTCACAGTTGTCAGCCATCTTAGTTCTGGTTTTATTTGTAATAAAATGTGTATACTGTGCAATGCATGGTGGTAGCACCATCAGCACCATTTATTACTGATTGCAATCACCAGCACCAACAATGCCATTATCCCTCTATAACTGCTCTCTGCCTGTAGGTAGTGGCCACTTTCTTTTAAATATAGTCTTACACAGCAGTAAAATTGTTATTTTTGACCAAAATTTTTAGGTTTGTGGTCACATCTGAAAGGCAGTTGCTTGATCAAGGCTTAAAAATAAAGTAAAATTATCTGTGCAAGGGAAAATCGTTATCAGTAGGTGGTTGCTTGATCTGGCAGTTGTTAACAGTAGGGACCACTGTAACACGTTCTTAAAATAAAACAACTGTTGGAAATTATAAAAATGACCATGGTGACATAAATATGTTAAAATAGTTGTCCACTGACCTGGTATTTAAGTATATCTATATTAAAGTGTGAGGCTGACTTGTTCTGTTCTGCCTGCCGTCGTAGGTGTTCTGATAACGTTGACATGTCAAAGGTATACACTAAGCTATCTGGCGTGCTTTGTAACTGATCCCTGTAAATAAACAGAATTAAAGTAGAGATTAGTATATTGTTCATCCTTCCTCATTAAATTTAAATCATACTTCAGCTCTCCAAAAGTCATACAATGTCTGTACACTGAAACAACTCTTGTGAACATATAACAAACTGTACAGTCCCCAAAATTTTGTAACCTACCCTGATCTTAACAAATCCCATTACAGAAATATGTGGAGGGTATGTGGACTGCTGTATGAATTCAAAAAGAAGTTCATTTTTTTGTGTGCATCAATTTGAAGTACACTTTATCAGATGGCGCTACATATAATGTATGTATTATGCCACACAAGACCCTTAAGTAAGCCTTATTTGACCTTACATGTGTGCACACAAAAAATCACAAGAAAAGCAGGACACCAGCAAGGTGAAGGCACTCACTGCACTACAAGCTGCTTATTGGCCAGAATCTGCTCCAGTCTTGATGAGTTCTGTACACGGAAGCTGAGCATGGCCGGTGACGGGTTATCCATCAAAACCTTCACTATACCAGCCGGGAATGATATCAACATGTCCCCTGTCAGCTTGGTCATACAGCTGCAAAACAAGTAATAATACAAGTCTGATAGTGGGAAGTCAGTTGTTGTTTCATGGAATCCTTCCTGGTAAAAGTATACCATGATAAAATTACTGCAACATGTATTGTGAATGATCACTGGTATCATCTAGCATTAAGGCTGGAAACTATTCTTGTTTTTAAATCCCCCCCCCCCCCCCCCCCCCGCTCATTCACATGGTAAATATTCAAAACAATATTTATGAAAGCAGAATTACTTTACTTTTAATACACCAAGAGCATATCTAAGAATTACCATTAAGAACATTCCCCAAGTGTTTAACAAAGAGACCACTCTGTGGCTGTGAGTATCAAGAAAGGTTCCTTTTACCATAACATGCCTGTTTTGTGGTGCTGTTAATATTTTTATGATATTTATACCTGTGTTCATCCTTGCCCTTGAAGTAGACATTGGCTGTCTCAGAGAAGGCTATAGCGAGAGGTATGGTGTCTGCCATGCCCAGCGTCAGGGGGCTGGGGCCTCTAGAAGATCCTACAGGCATTGAGGTGGTGCTGAAAGTGGTCTGACTAGCGGGGCTCTCCGTGCGGTCTTGTACCAACCCTGGGCTTGTCCTGCCAGGTCTTGGAGGACCCTGTCAATTGTTGTAAAACCATATTTAATTCTAGATTGTGTATCTGAAGCCTACAAACCTCCACCAGAATCTTCTAAAATGACTTTGTTTTAAACATTGCTATGCTTTAGTTACTCAGGTTCACCTAGTGAGTGGCAGACCAAATGCTGCAAATAGGCAAAATCTGTTCATAAAAGTGTGTACCTTAGTAGTTATAAGTAAAATATAAAGGACTTTTTTGACAAAACTGTTCATGTATTATGTTATATAATATATAGTTTGTTTTACAGTTACAAAGACTGTTATTTTTAAATACCTGTAATTGTAATTTACTGCGTCCAGAAGACCTCGAGGGTGGCGGGCCCTTTAATAATGTAGGTGTCTGGGACCTTTGTATAGATGTCGGTGTTTGTGACCTTTGCCTTGGTAAACTTGACGAAGCTTCATTCCCCAGTAGATCTGCTACATCTGATAAACCACAAATATAACAATGTATACTTGAATACCATAAATGTGATCTTGCATGCGCATCATTCTTGTATACATGAATCATTGGAAATCCATATGCTGCCTTTGCAACATCTGAATTATTATACTACATATATAATGACTTTTAATGTGTACTTAACAATTACTACAATTTCATTGGAACTTGAAATGTTCATATTCCAGATAAACCTAAAGTAGTCGTTTAAAGTCTGAAAATACATTATAATGATCTTTAATGTGTACCTAATGATAACTACAATTTCACTGAAACTTGAAATGTTTTATATACCAGTTAAACTCGGAGTAGTTTCTAAATGAATGACAATATCAGCAGTATGCTTGCATTCACAGTAAACTATTTTGGGTCATAAATGTTAATCACACACTTGTTAGGAAAAAATTTAAAATAATAAATTCATATTTTTATTAATTTTACTATTATGTTGTACACAAGTTCAGTTTCTGATAAAAAAATGTAACCAAGGAGCTGAGCTGATATTTTTAATCAGGTATATTGTATATTTCCTTACAATATGCATTTATTGTACTGATAATTAGCATTTTATGATTCATATAGGAATTTAATATCTTGATGCTAGACATAAGGTCATTGCTACAGCTCAGTTGACTTAATCAGCAGTGCTAGATACTCACAAGACATCACTATTTATAATGATTGGTGTAGTGTAGTGTAACACACACAAGACTCACTATTTATAATGATTGGTGTAGGGTTGGTGCTGTCTGGGGGAGGGAAGGAGTAGTTGCCACCGGTCGGCGTGGAAGCGCTGGAGGAGCCACCAAGGAAGTCCAACCCTAGCAGGTCCTGACTGGGTTTTCCAGAGCTGCAGAATATATAAAACATTCAAATATACGTCACAGAAACAAAGGTACAGACAACCTCTGACCGCTCTCCTGGGTCTTCTTACTGAAAACAAATACAGCATGCTGAAATTTCCAAAAACCACACTGAAATTCAGAGGATCTTTTAGATTTACCACAAGAATATAAGTGTAAATATCAAACACCCTCTGGTGCCAAACTGGAAATCTTGAATGCAAGATCTGTTAGTCTGATAAGGATATTTTAAATTATAGATATTTTTATTCATTTTTCTTATATTTAGATTCTCAATAAAATAAATGAATTTGGTCTTTGTGATTCATTTTCAAGGAAAAACCAAAATTGAATGAGAAAAATTTGTATATCAACTTATAAATGACAATACATGTTATGTATATGATGTAAATAGTTAAAATATTTTTATACTATGGTTCAATGACAGTACTCATGCTATTAATCATGGCTGACCTATTTGATGTAAAATTTGTTGTACATATGCCATATATGGGCTGCATGGTAGTTAATAATATATATATACAAACTTTAATAAAGCAAGCCTGTGCATAATCATCTAAATTCAACCAACTGCTATCACTATCTGATTAAACAGTTGGACGAATTCTCCTTATTCACATGGCTTTAACATATCTTGACAGCATACTGTTTTATAAAATACTGTATGATCAACAATCAAATTTATCTGCTACCAGGAAACTTTTTTTTTTAAAAAGGCTAAAACCAGAGCTGACAATTTAAAGACAGCCATGAGCCAAAATGGTTAAACTGAAGTGAATGTTGTGAAACAGCTGCAAGCACAATGACATTTTGAAATTTTAAGTGAAGAAAATTAAGAAAACAGGAAAAAAAACATGAAGCTTAGAATTTTTAATACAGTATGACAAATAATTATGCATTTAAACAAATTAACACAATTATGAGAATTTGATGAGCTAAAGCTCAGAAAATGTGTGAAAAAAAGATAATGTCTTTAAAACCAACAAATACTGGTATAATTGAAATGTTGCTTGTAGGGTGCAAGGGATGGGGCTGCAATACTTAATTTTTTTAATAATGCAGTAAACTTCACCACATGACATCTACGCTCCCGAGGCAGCGGAAATCTTGCGCTTCTAAAGAAGCAACCGATTTTCACGCTGCCAGCTTTGACCGTTTATGATATATTTAGACACCAGATGGCGGTTTGTTTTCCACTGAAATAAACGTGCGTATGATGTGACAAGCAGCCGATCAGATGCCAATAAACAAACACTCGACAGGCATCCTGGCTCCGCCCATTGCTGCGCTTCAAGCGCCGCTTATTGAGTTTCCGGTCGAATTTTAATTGCTCCCTCTGCATTCTCGCATCATCGACCGATTCGATTATGACATTATGACTGTGTCAGCGTAGCCATGTATCTGTTGTCTGCAGAACTGAAACCAGCAAGCGTGGTGTGCACGCAGCCTTTGTTGTTACGTTTCGTTTGAATTACAGCTCACCAGCCGAGCATCCTATGTGCCCAAGGCCCTAAGCAAACCACGTCAGGGGCAATTCTCTCTGAGCCTGTGGCCTGTTCAGACGGTTACGCTGGGGGATGAGCTGTCACTCAAAAAGAAATTAATGTGATTGGCTCTGTGTATTCCTCGCTTGGCTTTGTCTTCCAGCACAAGGTCTCATCTGATTGGACAAAAATACAGTGCTCCCCTCTGGTGTTGCAATTCAGGATACGAGGTCATAACAAACAGCGCCTTACGATATAGGTAGTAGCCCTATAGGTAAAGCGCTGTGTAAAGAGCGTACATGACATCTTGCAGAACTGAGTCTTTTGACATAAGCCTGATTGAGTCTAAATAAATATGACTGCTGACCAAGTCTTTTAACATGAGCTTTACTGGTTTTCCTAACAATTATCCAGGCTGAATGTTTCAATAAAAATATTCACATGAATGTTTTTTCATTTAAAATTTGACTACTGAGCAAGTTTTTTGACATGAGCATGACAGTTTTTTGCCTTTTACCTTATTAGGTATTAGTATTTCAATATAAATCTTTCAACGTGATTTTTTTTTCTCACAAATATCTGTTAGGTGCTGTATAAATGATTTATGTGCACTTAGATGAACATAAAAATGGCTCCACAAAAAATATAACAACAAAAGTATACATAAACAGATGTTACATTACTTATATAATTTTCTGATGATACTATCAACTTCTGGTTGAGAAAATGAACTGTCAGTGTATAGATTTTTATAAGCTACAATAACATCAAAGCTGTTGGCAGAGATTATTTTAATTCATTATTGAGGACACAGACCTAATGTCTGAGTGTATTAAGTGTATATTGTCATATTAAAAATGGACTTTTTTTCTTACTTTTTTTATAAAGTAGACAATTGTTATGTTCTATCAAAATAAAGCATAATTACATAATGTTGCACCAACTGTGGGAAAAATACAACAAAGATTTATTGGCACTGGTCTATTTCTCTAAAGTTGTTTCTAAATATAAATATCTAATTTACAGACAACTAATTAGAGCTGCTTATTTCATGTCATGACCAATACAACACTGATCTAGAAAACATATCAAATCTACATTTATTTTGCTAAAGCTATGTTAGTAGCTAAACATTTACTGAAAGCACTATCAATACGTTAGTACACAAATAAGTCCACAACTTGCTCCATATTATTTGATTTTGTTGCAAACAAAATACAACCTTAACAATCACTGAGTTATCAGGATTAAGGATATTATGCACATAAATGGTTTATTTTTATTTTTTAATATAATATTAAAAATTTTTAAAGCTAATATCAGATGGAACACATCTGAAAGTCTGATAAGTATCCTTCAGTAAGATACAATTTAAATACACAACAACAGTAGTGTGTTCATATGCAAACAAAAACTCGAGGTTTGGTATCATTATTCAGTAAAACACACCAGAGTTAAAGAGAGTAATGCTAGCAAAGGTAAAACAACAGCTAGTGACATCTAGTGACACTGATCACAACAAACAGAGAGAAAAGTTATCACACCCATCACAGGATACCAAATCTGGAAAACCATCAGCGTCCATTACAGCATCAGTGTCAGCAGGGCTGCAACATGCAAGCAACAAACTTTACAACATGAGACCCCAAAATACATAGCCAGAAAGCGAGGCTCAGGTGTATAGAAATTATCAGCATCAAGGCAATATATCACAGGTAAACAAGAGCACCGCAAACGTGCATAATACACCCATCTTTTCTCTTGTGACCTCTGACCTCATTAAATATGTGTGAAATCTGCTGAGGAATTGAATTGAAGTGAGAACCACTATTGGTCAATATGTAAAATGAGTTTCATGAAAATCCATGGGTTTTTTGGTAGTCACCAAGATGCCTTCAAAGTGCAGTGACCTCTGACCATATTAAATATGTTTGGATTTTATACTGATTAATATTTTTGATGAATTTTTTCAAAATCCTTCATATTCTGCACAAGTTATCGCGCAACACCACAAAGTAGCCTAGTGACCTGTGACCATATTTAATATGCATGGTTGTAGCCCATAATTGAACTAAGGCTGTTGGTAAGTAGTTATGGTGAGTTTGTGAGAATCAATCAAAGCCCCGGTAAGTTATCGCGGCGACACATAGACACAAGTTAACAAAATGACAGACAGAAGGATGGTATACCAAAATACTCCTGTCATATGACAGGGGTATAAAAACATTCTGCCACCCTGTGTAAACTGACATTTTGTCCAGTGATATTTCCATGGGCACATTTGGTGACATTTGATCTACATTTGAAATTTCATAGGCTCATTTAGTTAAGAATATTTTGACCATAGTTTTGGCTTTGAAGGTTTTCATCAAGGACTCTCTGGACTTGTATGTGTTGGCTAGCTAGGGTCAATTCAGATTTATCTATTTTGTTAAATTTCAAGTTTTTTTTAAAAACTTTTCTTAAATCAATTCACTTCAAAGTTTTGGGGAAAAACCATCAATTTCAACTCAATTAAGTCAATTTTTATCATTCTTGTTCAATTCACAATTAAAAAAAAAAGTTTCGGTCATGTGCATACATTGGCATATTTGCTAATACAGAAAATTTATTGTGTGAGATGGAGCAGCATTTGTCTAATTAATATAATTACTTATACCCATTTACAAACACCTGTGTTAAACTGTGTTTGCCTTTAGCCAAAAAATGCTCAAAGACAGAGCAACTTCTACTGCATGGTATTAAGAGAGAAATGGAAGAATTTTTTAATTCATATTTTTTTAAATTTTGTTTTCAATTAAATTCTAAACTAGATGTGGTCGGACAATGGTCCTCAGAGTCTTCTGCAAGTGCTGGACTAGTTTACATGTGGGTGAAAAATTAAGTTAAATTTGAAAAAAATAGGACAAACAGAAACAGGTTTTAGCCATATGAATAAGGGAAAAATTCCTACTGGATCAAATGATATTAAAGAAGATATGTCTGAAATAATGTGTGCAATAGAAAATCATCGAATGTAATCTGTTAGCCATATTTGATTTTGAGCCAGTCTGTAATTCAATAGGTTTGGAGCCCTTATATGTACCAATCATCCCTGTGAATTTGGGAAAGCTGCATTAGGTTGTTGTGGAGTTATTGCACGCAAAAGAAAATCAGCGATTTGGCTGTGGTGGCCATATTGGAATTCCGACAAGTCTGTAATTCAATGGGTCTGGAGCCCTCATAGGTACCAATCATCCCTGTGAATTTGGGAAAGATGCAGGAGGTTGTAGCTGAGTTATCACGCGTGAAAGAAAATCAGCGATTGGGCTGTTGCGGCCATATTGGAATTTCAACAGGACTGTAATTCGATAGGTCTGGAGCCCTCATAGGTACCAATCATCCCTGTGAATTTGGGAAAGCTGCAGAATGTTGTTGTTGAGTTACAGCGCACGAAAAAAAAATCAGCGATTGGGCTGTTGGGGCCATAGTGGAATTCCGACAAGTCTGTTAATCGATAGGTCTGGGGCCCTCATAGGTACCAATCAACCCTGTGAATTTGGGATAGCTGCAGTATGTTGTTGTTGAGTAATCGTGCACGAAAGAAAATCAGAGATTGGGCTGTGGCCATATTGGAATTCCGACAAGTCTGTATTTCGATAGGTCTGGAGCCCTCATAGGTAACAATCAACCCTGTGAATTTTGGAAAGCTGCAATATGTGGTTGCTGAGTTACAGCGCGAAAGAAAATCAGCGATTGGGCTGTGGGGGCCATCTTGGAATTCTGACAAGTCTGTAATTCGATAGGTCTGAAGCCCTCATAGGTACCAATCAACCCTGTTAATTTGGGAAAGCTGCAGTATGTTGTTGTTGAGTTATGGCGCGCGAAAGAAAGTGTCACTGGCGGAAGGACGGATGGACGGAAGGACGGACTAACACGGTGATCACTATAGGGCACCCGCTTGTCAAGCGGGGCCCTTATAAGTACTGACCATAAGTCTGCCAGCTATCTATGACATTTTCACAAAGGAAACACTAGCTATTAATTTTAATATTTTTATGCCAGCTATCTCCAACATTTTCACCATCCCTGCTGAAGTGCCAGGCCTAAGCCTTGTTGCATGGACGTCACCCGGACATAGGAGGATGGCGCCACAAAGTTGTGTGGCTGCCCCCGTTTCCACACTTATGGATCCACCCCGCTATCAGTGACTACTGACTAGCTTTGAGAAACATAAACACTATTCTGGGACCATTCAGTACTGGTTTTGCAGTTCTGACGGCGCTATCGTTTCTCTCAAGCATAACCACAAACTTCTGCTGTTTCCACCCATTGTTGAAAGCCTTTAAAACGAACTAGCCTGCAGTACGAGGCGGGACTATTGATTTTGCTACGCCACATTACTGTTTTCCCCGGGGACCGTGACCGTGGGCTCTTGGTCCCCAAGCCCACGGAATGCCATGAACCACGCTATGAACTTTATTATGTAGGAAGAGGAGAGACTTTATGTTTTCTAGTGCCACATGGATTAATACAGGACTTCAGTTTTGTGTGTGCCCGAACTATGTGTTGATGATGGACTTCAGTTTCTCGTATACCGGATTCAGTTAAGTATTTCGTTGCCGTTCGTTATTTAGAGACTCAGTTTTTCTTCAGGGACTTTGTTATAAATTACGTTATGTATTGACTATTATATTATTTGTGTACGAATGTAAATATTGTAATATATGAATATAGCACTGTTTTTGCACCCATATTTTGGTTACGTATTCATTTGAAGAGAACGTGTCTGAGCATATGTGTTACGGTTCGGCCTGAGTTGTTTGGTGTGAAAAGGGACCGTAACAGCCTGGAGCCAGGACATCCTTGGTCAATTAAAAATAATTTTTTGTATCTGGCTTGTACCTCCAACAAACTTCAAGCAAAGGAAAGAACTTAAACATAACAAATACCTTGAAACAGCTCACCTGTTAGAGGATCATGCTTAAAAGCTCTACATTTTTCAAAAGCCTAATGTGTGAGGTCATGTGCAGCTCAATTACTATTAGTGAAACTACTGTAAGCATGCACAAGTTGATAATTGTGTGCCATCACCTACAGAGAGGCCTTTTCCCCATTATTCTACATATTTAAAGAATTGCTAAAAACGGCTTTTAGTTAGCTAGATTTCAAAGGAGACTCAAGTTTCATGTTTTTCTAAGGTTAAGTGAGGCCTGTATCTTGGACATCTCTCAGATATGGACATCTTTTATAAAACATACAAAATAAATACTTAAGTCAAATCATTTTATTTTTTTTAGTCTGCATAAAGTGGACCTCAAACCAAGGATTCTTTCCTTATTCTGTTTTTATGATACTCAACTGAGATATTCACTTTCTAATTGTATAACAGAGATCTGAGGAAAACAAATATACATCAAGAATATTAATGAAATGTTTGCAACCCTCTGCGGCAAAACCACCGGTGGCCTGTGTGCCGTTATCAAATTTTGATTTCATGACAAGGGCATATTGAGAGTACCCGATGGATTACATCACAAACTTCCATGAATTAAGCTATTTCTTCCTGTATTGATTATGGCAGTATTGATGCATTATCTCAAGATATGAAAAAAAATTGAGATACTTACTCTCAAAACTGTACACAATACAATACATAAAAGTCGCATCAAAGTATATTTCAAGTCATTGCTCATCTTTGTTTTGGAGTTAACTCATACTTCTAGTTCACCACAAACTTGTGTCCAAGATTTTTTAATAATGAATTAATTCACTTTCATTTGATTCATTTGAGAGGTCAGTCAATTAGACCCCGATTAACTATTTCTAATCACTGGTGTTCACATAAAGGGATGTTTCCATGTGTACGTATATGCCTATATCACTCATATGATTTTGAAACTGGGTTGTTTCCATGTGTCCATTAGCCTATATGTATGTTTGAAAATGGCCAAAGGAGTGATTTTCATGCATAGGGTCCACAGTGACTCAGCGTAAAATGACGTCACTTCACCATCTTTTTGTGGAAGGCCTGCTCCATCAACTGCATGTACAAATATATTAGTCTGCCAGTTCCCACATATACGCGCATATGCAAACACACCTTTACACACACTGGACAGCTGACTATTATTTAATTACAGAGGTCACTGGTTTAATAACTACCACTCTGCTGATGATACCATTAAATATTTGACTTTGTATTGTGAAGTACTGGTACACCCAGTGAATCATTACAGTGCTAGTATGGAGACAGAAGGAAGATTGGCTGATTTCAACAGAAACAATTTCTCAATGGTGTAAAACATCACCCACAATTCTGAACATGCACATGCTGAAAAGCAAAAGGAACCCATTCATAATAGGAAAAAAAAAATAGAATTATAAATACTTACTTCATATTGTCAGTAACTGATATGGATCTCTTCATATCATTCACTGGTGTCTGTCTTCTCTGGAAATAACAAAATCTCAGAATTGTAAGAATGCTGTACACACTTGTTTGTTGTATGACATTGCATTTACTTTTCATATGACATTCACTTAAATGTATCATGGTGGTGATATAGTACAGCAATCAATATTTGACTGAATATATCTGTATTTTGCTACATTTGTAATTTGAATCTGATTAGCAGCACTCGAGGTTTGGCTGTAAAACTCCTTTTATATACTTCTTTATCCTAATGTTACTTGTAGTGAGAGTCAGTTTATATTTTCATTAGAACTTGGTGATATTTTTAACATGTACTCAAATATGGTATTTTAAGCCCTCAGTTATATATATTCACACAAGAACTTGATGATATTCTTAGCCCAAGTGTTGTATACACACACTAGAATTGGTGATATATTTAGCCCCAAGAGTTGTTTATTCACCTTAGAACTTGGGGAAATTTTCAGCTCTCTTAGTTGTATACTCACTCTAGAACTAAGTGTTATTTTAAGCCCTCAGAGTTGTATATTCACACTAGAACACTGTGATATTTTCAGCTTTTTTAGTTGTATACTCACTCTAGAACTAAGAGATATTTTAAGTCTTCAGAGTTGTATACCCCCACTAGAACTTGGTGATATTTTAAGTCCTCAGAGTTGTATACTCACACTAGAACTTGGTGATATTTTAAGTCCTTCTATAGACTTCTTTATTTGATCCACATTCCCAGCTGGTTGGTCCACAGGACTGTTCAGGGGTTTTATTTCAACCTTTATCTTCTTGGGCTTTTCATCTGCATCTGTTAACATATAATAACAAACTTATCAGGGTTGGTGTGATACAGTTTTTTTATATCATGATAATGAGATAAATTTATCAAAATATATCGTGATATAGTAATATTAATATCTAGTACAGGAACTCCACCATTTATAACCATATTACAATTGTCAGTACTTTTCAGCGAAATTTCCATGGCTACCTATAAGCAGGCTAATCCAAGGAGTTTTTGAAGGATGCAATTCCTTCAGTTTGTCGAACACTGTTATTTTTTAACATTCCAATACCCATGTATTTTTTATTTTATAATGATAACTTCTGTATAGAACTCCAGGAAATTCATTAAAATAAAATGGCATCCTTGAAAACATTGATATTTCTTGGCACCGCAGGTGCCATAGTATCCCCAGACAATTAATCCCCCCCCTTTAAGAATAGGCCCCCCCCTCGTCTTCAGCAACAATTAATATCAGACCACACTCATAGAAAAGGTCACTCTCATAGAAAAGGACATGACCCTATATCACTATACATCATCCCCTAACCCATGTCTATGTATATGCATAATATGAAAGAAATCTGTCCATTAGTTTTTGATTTATAATGCTCACAGTACTGTTAAGTGGCAATGATGGGATATTAAAAGGCACGAAAACAAGTAATAAAATAACAGGTGGCGCCACCTGTTTCCGGTACATGACAATACTATCCAAGATCTTCGATCAAGTTGATTTTTGGACCAATCCATGCATCCCTTATTGAGATATTAATAATTTTGTTTAATTTTCACCATATATGGCAATATTCAAGGCCAAGGCCACTCTAATAGGAAAGTTCATGACCCCAATATATATATATATATATACATCATCCCATAACCCATGTCTATGTATATGCAAAATATGAAAGAAATCTGTCTGATAGTTTTTGACTTATAATGCTCACAGTACTGTTAAGTGGCAATGAAGGGAGTATTAAACGGCACGAAAACAAGTAAAAGAATAACAGGTGGCGCCACCTGTTTCCAGTACATGACATTACTATCCAAGATCTTTGATCAAGTTGATTTTTGGACCAATCCATACATCCCTTATTGAGATAATAATGATTTTGAGTGATTTTTACCATATATTGCAATATTCAAGGTCAAGGCCACTCTCATAGGAAAGGTCATGACCCCAATTTAAATAAACATCATCCCATAACCCATATATATGTATATGCATTATATTAAAGAAATCTGTCCATTAGTTTTTGACTTATGATGCTCACAGTACTGTCAAGTAGCAATTTTGGTGGTATTAAACGGCACGAAAACAAGTAAAGAATAGTAGGTGGCGCCACCAGTTTCTGGATCATGATAACCCTATCCATGATCTTCCATCAACTTGATTTTGGGATCAATCCATGCAAGATTTCTTGAGATATATAAGAATTTGTGTGATTTCCCCCAAAATTGGACCTATTCAAGGTCAAGGACTCTCCTAGTCAAGGTCATGACCTCATTTTAAATAGGCGTCGTCCTCTCACCCATATCCATACATATACCAAGTTTGGTAAAGATCCGTGAAATATTTTTTGAGTTATCGCGCCAACAAGATTTATATGCGGCGGCAGCGGCGGGACCTGTATGAAAACATAGTATCCCCCGACTTTGTCTGGGGATACAATAAATGATTTTCTACACACAGAAAGAGCCTAATGATACAATTTATTTTAGGTAAAAGTCCTGTAAGGGAATGTTTGTGTACCAAAATTGTGGTACCAATAATACATACCTTGATATCAAGACAATAGGGAATTTAAAGATACAATTATCGCAGTTGTCAGATATTGTGATAATCCAGGATATGGGTTGTCATCCCAACCCTCCGTAAAATTCAGATCATGAATGTTCCCTCTCAGATTTCTCCATCAGTGGTCCTGAGGCCTTGGTCTCAGCCTCAGAGGGCAATGACACACACTCAAGCTGGTTGAGCAAGCTCGAGCCTCTGAGGGCAACCACTCACACTCAAGCTGGTTGAGCAAGCTCGAGCCTCAGAGGGCAATGACTCACACTCAAGCTGGTTGAGCAAGCTCGAGCCTCAGAGGGCAACGACTCACGCTCAAGCTGGTTGAGCAAGCTCGACCTCAGAGGGCAACGACTAACACTCAAGCTGGTTGAGCAAGCTCGAACCTCTGAGGGCAACGACCCACACTCAAGCTGGTTGAGCAAGCTCAAGCCTCAGAGGGCAACGACTAACACTCAAGCTGGTTGAGCAAGCTCCAGCCTGCAAAATTTGACCTATTTTGTATAGACCACTTCCATTTGTTCACGTATTTTTTTAACATATCATTTATTCACTAATGTGAACTCAGAACTGTATCAGTAAAACAGAATATGGGGTTGGTTGAACTCTGACTTGGCCTCTGAGTGTGGTGAATCCACTGTAACACTACTATATGTATAGCTGCAAGACTGTTGCAACAGATTATCTATTCCATTTGAACTTACCTGAATCACTATCTGAACTTGAGTACCAGCTGTTAGTGTCTTCACGGTCTTCACAATAGTAAAGGGTCCAAAAAAAGTGTGTCATTCATTATCAAAATTACAAAAGATAAACAGGGGGCAAAATCACCTACAGGCACATACTGCGAAATTACAAAAGATAAACGGGGCAAAATCACCTACAGGCACATACTGCGAAATTACAAAAGATAAACAGGGGCAAAATCACCTACAGGCACATACTGCGAAATTACAAAAGATAAACATGGGGCAAAATCACCTACAGGCACATACTGCGAAATTACAAAAGATAAACGGGGCAAAATCACCTACAGGCACATACTGCGAAATTACAAAAGATAAATGGGGCAAAATCACCTACAGGCACATACTGCAAAATTACAAAAGATAAACATGGGGCAAAATCACCTACAGGCACATACTGCAAAATTACAAAAGATAAACAGGGGGCAAAATCACCTACAGGCACATACTGCGAAATTACAAAAGATAAACGGGGCAAAATCACCTACAGGCACATACTGCGAAATTACAAAAGATAAATGGGGCAAAATCACCTACAGGCACATACTGCAAAATTACAAAAGATAAACATGGGGCAAAATCACCTACAGGCACATACTGCAAAATTACAAAAGATAAACAGGGGGCAAAATCACCTACAGGCACATACTGCGAAATTACAAAAGATAAACGGGGCAAAATCACCTACAGGCACATACTGCGAAATTACAAAAGATAAATGGGGCAAAATCACCTACAGGCACATACTGCAAAATTACAAAAGATAAATGGGGCAAAATCACATATAGGCACAAATTGCAAAATTACACAAGATAAACAGGGGGCAAAATCACCTACAGGCACATACTGCAAAATTACAAAAGATAAATGGGGCAAAATCACCTACAGGCACATACTGCGAAATTACAAAAGATAAATGGGGCAAATCACCTACAGGCACATACTGCAAAATTACAAAAGATAAATGGGGCAAAATCACGTATAGGCACAAATTGCAAAATTACACAAGATAAACAGGGGGCAAAATCACCTACAGGCACATACTGCAAAATTACAAAAGATAAACAGGGGGCAAAATCACCTACAGGCACAAACTGCAAAATTACAAAAGATAAACAGGGGGCAAAATCACCTACAGGCACAAACAGCAAAATTACAAAAGATAAACATGGGGCAAAATCACCTACAGGCATAAACTGCAAAATTACAAAAGGTAAACTGGGGGCAAAATCACCTACAGGCACATACTGCGAAATTACAAAAGATAAATGGGGCAAAATCACCTACAGGCACATACTGCGAAATTACAAAAGATAACTGGGGCAAAAACACCTACAGGCACATACTGCAAAATTACAAAAGATAAATGGGGCAAAATCACGTATAGGCACAAATTGCAAAATTACACAAGATAAACAGGGGGCAAAATCACCTACAGGCACATACTGCAAAATTACAAAAGATAAATGGGGCAAAATCACCTACAGGCACATACTGCGAAATTACAAAAGATAAATGGGGCAAAATCACCTACAGGCACATACTGCAAAATAACAAAAGATAAATGGAGCAAAATCACGTATAGGCACAAATTGCAAAATTACACAAGATAAACAGGGGGCAAAATCACCTACAGGCACATACTGCAAAATTACAAAAGATAAACAGGGGGCAAAATCACCTACAGGCACAAACTGCAAAATTACAAAAGATAAACAGGGGGCAAAATCACCTACAGGCACAAACAGCAAAATTACAAAAGATAAACATGGGGCAAAATCACCTACAGGCACAAACTGCAAAATTACAAAAGGTAAACTGGGGGCAAAATCACCTACAGGCACATACTGCAAAATTACAAAAGATAAATGGGGCAAAATCACGTATAGGCACAAATTGCAAAATTACAAAAGATAAACTGG
Organism: Sipunculus nudus; assembly: GCA_026874595.1. Taxonomy (NCBI): domain Eukaryota; kingdom Metazoa; phylum Annelida; class Sipuncula; order Golfingiida; family Sipunculidae; genus Sipunculus; species Sipunculus nudus. Next base: position 47,950,615 of record CM049309.1, read on the forward strand.
GGGCAAAATCACCTACAGGCACATACTGCAAAATTACAAAAGATAAATGGGGCAAAATCACCTACAGGCACATACTGCGAAATTACAAAAGATAAATGGGGCAAAATCACCTACAGGCACATACTGCAAAATTACAAAAGATAAATGGGGCAAAATCACGTATAGGCACAAATTGCAAAATTACAAAAGATAAACTGGGGGCAAAATCACCTACAGGCACATACTGCAAAATTACAAAAGATAAATGGGGCAAAATCACCTACAGGCACATACTGCGAAATTACAAAAGATAAATGGGGCAAAATCACCTACAGGCACATACTGCAAAATTACAAAAGATAAATGGGGCAAAATCACGTATAGGCACAAATTGCAAAATTACACAAGATAAACAGGGGGCAAAATCACCTACAGGCACATACTGCAAAATTACAAAAGATAAACAGGGGGCAAAATCACCTACAGGCACAAACTGCAAAATTACAAAAGATAAACAGGGGGCAAAATCACCTACAGGCACAAACAGCAAAATTACAAAAGATAAACATGGGGCAAAATCACCTACAGGCACAAACTGCAAAATTACAATGATAAACATGGGGCTACATCACCTACTGTGGCATTAAACACCCGATTTATGTCTTGTGACCTCTGACCTCATTAAATATGCATGAATTTTGCTGAAAATTAAATTCAGGTAAGAAACTGTATTGTTTAATTTTTATACAGAGTTTCATGATTATTCATTAGAATTTTTTTAAGTCATCACAGCACCACCAAAGTCTGGTGACCTCTGACCTCATTAAATATGCAAAGATTTTGCCAGGAATCGAATGTAGGCAAGATATTATATTGGTTTATATTTTTGTAGAGTTTCAACAAAATCAATCATAGTCCTGATAAGTTACCTGGGCCACACAACAAAGTAGCCTTGTGACCATTCAATATGTGTGGATTTTGTCTATAATCAAACTCGGCTGAGATAATCTATTAGTAAGTAGTTATGGTCAGTTTCGTGAAAATCCATCAAAGCACTGTCAATTTATTGTGATGGCACTAAAAGTTAACGGACGGATGGTGTGTATACCATAATATTTATCATCATAGATGGGTGTATAAAAAGTGGCAAAAATAGGTTTAGAATATAACTATCACTTGCTAAAAAATTGAAATTTTATTTAAGTGTATTTTCCATTTCTTCATAACTGTTAATACCGATTGATCAAGCTTAGGTTTAGATGTACATCATCCAAATACCTCATATTAATAGAAAAGCTTATTCATGTGTTCTCATCTCTAAAAATTCAATATTTTAACTTGTCCTTAATTTTATGTTTTGGTTCATTTATATTTCTGCCTCCATGTTATGACTGAAATGGTAAATACATGATATATAATACCACTTTTGCCAATAACAGACTTGCAGATGAACCTAAAAATTCTACAAAACACTGAATCACAAACAGATTTTTCTATTAGTACCAGAATTTAACATTTTGAAACATTCAGTTAGGAGCTGGATTACACATAACACAAATTAAACAAATGTATTTAAACTAATTCTGCAAAAGTTGAATATGAAAATCATTCCCTATATTTCCAAATGATTTGTACATATTTATGTAGCATTTGGATTCTGTTGTTTGAATAACTGATAACTTAGCACCACCCAAGTTTTTTGACAATCATGAAGGATACTTTGAGGATTGTCTGGCCTTATACTATACCCATCTGCATCAACCTGAGGCTGGCTCTGAAAGATTAAATAAAAAAAATTCTGTACATTTATTTAAAACACAGTGGCCTAACAAACCCTGAAACAGAATTATAGTAAATATTAAACTAGTCATAAGACAATATCATTACATAATATTGTATGAAAATACAGATGGTAGGTATCAATTACAGACTTTAATTGTCAATAATATTTGATAAGCAGGTAATATAACTTATCTAACATGTGTCTGCAGTCACTGTAGTATTAATTTGGATCAATCAATATCTTATTAAAATTCTCTCTCATTATCACACAGTATGTCATTTCATATTACTGATATTAAAACTTCATTTACTGTTAAGATTAAACAAATATAAGAGATCACTTATTCAAAAAGAGATCTGATCATATATTGAAAACTTCATAAAATTTGTTCAATGAAGTTTGGAAAATCAGAACTTACCTTAACATCATCTCCTCTGTCAACACAAAAAAGATACATTGTATAATCATATACAGTATTTCAAAATTAAGCTCCATCAAAGTCATTAAAATGTTTTATGTGTTTTTTTTTGTATGAACTTGTCTTGTTTTATAATAAGAACAGGCATTTACAATGAGCTACATGATTTTTTATGTTAAGCATAACCTAAAAATTATAAAATATTTAATAAGTCTGCTATTCTCATATATATATACCATTACAAAGTACCAGACACTAAATGGGAGAAATACAAAATAATGTGCTGCAGTACTACAGACACAAACCATTTAATAATTTTGTTCTATCACCAGAAAACCTCCTATACTGAACTTGTATTGACTGTGTTATATCGAGTAATAATAACTATATTCACAAAATCAGAAACTGCTGATTCTTTATCTTTATATTTTGTACCTGTCTCTATAGAGACAAAACATAACCAAAAAACATGATTTATTAAGTAACTTATTCTCTCAACATATACAAAACATGTAACATACTCTTTATCTTTATCTTTCTTCTTCTTTTTCTTATCTTTCTTCTTGTCACCCTTAGTCTTCCTCAAAAACCCTGAAGAAAATTCTGAAGTTTCAGTAAGCAGTAGAAATTATTATTTCACATGAAATAAACTAAGCACCTGACAATGTTGAAACGATTTGACTGCTTGCATGAACAAGAACCCTTTAATATTCATCTGTTGGGTCTTTTTCCCTGTACCATTTCTGGAGCATACAACATTAATGTTGTTTCCCTTGAGGGGGAAACTGTTAAAATACAAGATCCATTTAATACACCAACTTGTTATATACAGCCTGCAGATGTAATGTAGAATTCAATACAAATCTGAAACCATATGAAGGAAAATTAATAAATATCAATATATACACATAATATAAATATTAAGTCAGATATATCTAATTACCAAAGATATGGAAATTACTGTGCAAAATTATACAAGTTAGATAGAATGAATACATATATGTAACACAGTTATACAAAGACTGTAACAAATCAATCGATATACAAGATACATATTCGGCCCCAGCTGCACAGACACCAGTGGTAGAATTCATGCACTGATGGAAAGCGTTTTACCTGCCTGAGAGAGAACCAGAGAGGATGCAGAGAAGCATCACCTTTACAGGTGACAGGAATGAAGATGTCATGTGTACATATATCTGTACCTGCTCCATTTAAGCAATGCTGAACTCAATTAATACTGATACAGACACATATTTTATTGGTTATTGTTAGAGGCCAGTGCTGTGTATGCCACAAAATTTTGGCTGGCTTGGACAAAACTTGATGGGCCCTTGTCATCAGCCAGCTTTTGATACCCAATCTCACTTGGAAAAAGTGGGAAAGCTTCAAATGGTTTAAAGAAAAATTTCATTAACTGGCAATGTTACAAAGTATCTATTTTATTACAGCAAGGTTAATGATTATCTTTGGAATGAAATTATGAAATAGCTATATACTATAATTTATCACTTAATAACATCATGTCTAGTCCTTCTATGCAGCCAAATAAAATCACACCGCCTTTACCTGCCTATGTGTGGGTTTCATGTTTTTGAGTTCTAACCACACTTTTTGACAAGGTTGCATGAAGTCTGGTCATTTTAAAATTAATGAAATTACAGCCACCACAGGTACTCTTGGCTCAGCTTCACTTGACCCCGTCTAAGCAGGCACTTTCAGGGGGGGGGGGGATTATCAGTGCAAGCACTGCCCTCTAGTTATTGCAACAACTTGACTTCTTGTAGACTGACTCTGTGCTCATTCTGCTAAAGCTCACATGACACTTTTGCTTCATTCCTTCATTTCTGAAATAATTAATTTATAATAATTGCCCCTTAATTTGTTAAAGACAAGCAGTTTCATTATGGTGACAAACAGCATTTCCATTTTTAATCAAATACGAGTGGCACTTAGAGTGGGGCCAGTCTATCAGAAACTCAGGTGTTGCAAGAAACACTGAAAAAAAATCTGTTTTCTTGATAGAAACACTAGCAGAGCTCAGCCTGACTTAAATGAAGCAGAGTACCAGTCTATACTGCAAAGGTCTTTAGCATCATTCTGCAGAGTTCCAACCCCTCCATCTCAGCTCCATTAAGCATGCTACATTGTGAGCTTAAGGCACCACGCACCACTGGGACAACAGAAGGTCTGGGATGGATAGTCTGGGCACGGCATGACATGCTTATGGTCACCACATGTCAGCATATAAGCAGCACATGGACAGGCACTTTGTGGTCTATAAAGCAATTTTGCCTTCAAGCACTTTCATCTTTTTGTATCAGTAATACTGATCTATCATATTATAATAAGTTGCATGATTTGAATTAAAACTAACCTTCTGCTGTTTTTTATTAATATTAAATAGTAAATTCTTTTTTTACAGTGAAACAAGCTTGCTGAAAATAAACAACATCCACTGAAGGCTAATCAAATGTTAGATGATTAGTCATATAAATTCCACTCTTTTAAATTACTTTGACTCTAAGCACCGACATCTTAAAGACAGGCTTACCAACAAACTAAAAACACCTGAAATAATTCTGTGGCCTGTTTTTCATTACATACTGGGAATTCCAACCTGCATTTTCAAATCCAACACGGCATCAAGCAGGTAAATAGTGACCAGAGAATCTTGTAGATGTTTATATCAAAGTATGATAACTTTTCCTGAATAAATATTTAAAACCAACCAATGTAAAAGCTGCATTTCCACTGACTCTGGCTCTCTGTACAATGTTCCAAATACAAATCTGATCTGGAAAATATCATTTACAATGTGCTTTTACCTATGCAAGCAGTCTAACTGCAAAATCAATTTTAAGTATAGCTACATAAACTGTCTATCCCTCCACCACATAAAGATATTTTAAATCTATCCATGCTTTTTTTCTTTATTAATTACCTAATGAAGAATATATAATTAAGGTAAAACCCAGGTTAAAAATGTTAACACACCTAATTTTATCAGGACTATTAGTGTTTATTCCCACCACCATGTGAGCAGTTTGTGAATTACATAAACATTCAACAAAATCATCAGACTGCTCCAAACAACTTAACTACTGTGATGACAAACTGAATGAAAACGTGTGCAGAACAGAAGTGGAAACAAAGTATAACCAATGCCCAATCATGTGGTCTATCCTAATCAAACAATATCAGCTGGTATATGATTTAAAGTGTGACTGGTGAAGAACGGAGGGAGTCAGCACCACAGTTCTTACAGCCGTGCAAGAGTTATATATCAAAACATATGTTTAAGCATGCGTACGCACCAGGCAGAGACAGATCAAAATATGGCAGAGGTGTTGATGAATCTGGAACAGACATGCACATCATAGTGTTAGAATTATATCAACCGTCTCCCATTTCCCTCTGCTGTTAGGCTGAACACAAAATGGTGGCATAAGAAAACCCCCATAATGCTTTTAAAATCATATCAACCACATAAAGCATTTTTCCACTGAAGTGGAACTGATGAAAATAAAGTGTAAACTTAACCCTTTTTGAAAACCAGCGCCACCTGGTTTTCATTTTCTGAAATTATCACTGAACAGGATGCTCATTCTCATCAACATATATTTAAATTTAAATTCAACTGCACACGTTCAGATTAAGATAATAAACATATTTTTTTCTTTATCCAAGAAACATTAACGTTAAAATCTACAGTTAAGATTAGTTTCAAGCAGAAATGCCAGATGGCGCTGATTATCAAATATGGTACCACTTACCATAAATATACATCAGCTTTATGGTGCCCCACAATTAGTTTCCTTTGATCAGGCCCCAATCTTCCATTAATAGTTAATCCTCTCACTTTCCTCCTCAATAAAACCACGGTTAGTCTATACATGATTTAATATCCCCTTCACCAATAAGCGTAGTACTGGAGGTCATGTTTTCTCCAATGAATATAAGGAGGTTATGTTTCTCCTATGTCTGTTTGTTTGTTTGACTATTAAAACAGGATTATGCAAAAAAAAGTCACAACCAATTTCAATATTACTTAGTGAAGGGGTTTGAACATGGACAAGGGGAAACCACATTGAATTTGACTGCTGACTAGATAAATGGGATGATTCAGCAGAATTGTTTTGCTGAAGGGATGTGCTCTACTAAGTGCTCTCTAATTTAAGTAAATCTGTAGCTGCTGAGCATGTATGGTGTCTAAGGCAACATAAAAACATTATCCTCTGTTATTTTTCCCTGAACTGATAATATGTGTGCAAAATATTGGTAAGCTACTGACAATGACATTTTCTTAAGTGTCTGCCTGGGGCACAAGTGATGTGGCAAGGCCTACTGGAGATCCACTGTCTGCACAGAAAGATGTTTGTCACTTTTTTTCAGGAACAAGTTAAAGTCATATCTTCATTTAAAGTAAAGAAACCTGAGAAAGGGTTTATATTTTATTATTTCCTATCATTTTCATGATTTTAAGCATTATTCTATCTTATTTATCAGATTCCAATTTTATAAGATGCAGGGTATTTTCCCTGTGTAATAGATCTTAAACCTCCGACAAAAATTCCTATACTGACCATGAATGCACAGGGGAGACACTGCAATGAGCAGCACTTGCTACTAGAGTTGTAACAAATACATTTTCTTATTAAATGATATATGTATTGCTCATAACACAGCACATAATACAACACCTGAACACTGAAATATATTATAGCTTAGACTTAGGGTAATGCTCTTTTTTTGTTCAATGACAAATGAAAGGACATCCTCTCATAGAATTTATTAACAAACTACAAGTAAAATTGATTCTGAATAATAAGCCAATCAGATGCCATTTAACTGATTTCTGGCCAATGATGTGTAAATTAACACATCTAATGTGGTGCTCAGAAGCTAATGTTAAATGTCAAACAAAGCTTTCTGTGGGATTATCAAACATCATCAGCTTATTGATACAGTGACATCTGACAATACTGATATATATTGTTTCAGTTTGTATTTTGATGAATTTGTGCCCCTTGGGTCCTTACACTTACACCCTACATATAATGATTGAAAATAACCCAATTCTTATCAGGTTACAGCACGAGGCACAGTGTCTGAATGCTAAGGTTGTTATGAAACATTGTCTCACAGTATGATACATATCACAATACTTCAATCATACTACCATATATGGTATGATATATATAAGAAGCATCAGAATTCATATAACAAGTCATTGCTTATCTTTGTTAAAGTCTGCCATGCTGTTACCTCCACACTTCATGAATAATGCATAAAGAACAGCCCCTCAAAACTGATTGGGCAGCATTTAACCAATCACATTGAGATTAACTGATTTCTGGCCAATGATGTTTCCCCTTACATCCACAAGGTTCTTGACTATAATTAAATGCTGGCAATCACTAATCACATGTCAGACATTCTGTTGGATAGTCATATATTTCCAGCATATTGATACAGGGACATTTGACTATATTGATACAATATTTGACTTTTATCAGTGCACTGATGAATCATTTCAGCCCTACTGAATGCTGCAAATAAAATGTATATAAGATACACATCTGCAGTAGTATATGAGGGCTGTAGCTTCATTCTTCAATCTATATTATGATGATTATTATTATTACATATTTTAAAGTGCGCTTTAGTAGTACAAATAAATAAATACATATTCTGTGGTACTAAACAGGAAAAGATCATTCTGAGTCATATTTAGCTACCAAAGCTTTTGAAAAAGGTATGTCTTTAGGGTTTTCCTGAATTCGGGTAGACTGTCTATGTTGCCAATGTGCTCAGGTAGCATATTCCAGTGTTATGGAGCAAAAAGACTTAAGCTGCAACCTGCAAATGTTCAAGTTTTCGTTCTTGGAATAGTAAGAATATGGGTGATCCCGTTTGATCAAAGGGAGTACACTGGTTTGGTTCAGCTAAAGGAGATTCAGCAAGTAGAGCTTTATTCTTCAATCTATATTTCAGAAAAGTTCAAATTCCAAATCTTCAAATTCCTTGTATTCATTAAAAGTTTCTTAAGCTAAAGCAACCATTCAGAGATGAACTTAAACAGCTATGGAACATCTCAGTAACAGCTGTGCTGTGTTAAGATACTGAGATGCACTTAGATCTGTGGTTAGTAAGAAATAGTGTTTACCCACAAGCATGGTAAGCTTAACTCTAACTTGGCTTCTCAATCAAACAGTAAAAGAAACAAAAATTAAACAAATGAAGCTGCCAAGCCACCTGACTTGCAATGCATTTCACTCATCAGCCAGTGCCAATCCCTTAAATACTCCCAACTGTGAACTAGTTCTCCAAATTGTAGTATAAGATATAGAGTCATACAACAAAAGACACAAATTTAGTGAAAGTAGAAATATACACCTGTCAACATTAAAGAATGTACAAGAAAAGGTTGCATTATACCAGATCCAGAATTTAGCATATCTACACAGTATTATATCTGAAAAATTTGTGAATTCAAATAAGTCTAGGGTGCCATGAAACCAGAGAAAAATTTAGTGTAAATAATGGAGTGCACAATGTTAATCAGGTGACACTACTCAGCCAATAGGAAAGCACTACCACTGTCACTGCTGCTTAGATGCTAATTTATGCAAATTACATTTAGATGCTCTGGTAGCTGGGCTTCGTTGGAGACCACCATATTTGGTAAAGGAATCAGGGCTAGAGGGCTGGCTCAGGTCTGCAAAAAAATTAAACACACACCATTCTATGTGCATGTGTTAGCTGACAAAAATGATGATGTAACATAAACAAAAGGTCTCTAGCCATGCATTGCACTGAGGATAAAATAAAACATTAACACCACCACCAGTTAACAAATATACAATCTATGCTGCTAAGCATTGTGGGTGGACTTTAAAATCTGCTGCAGTACAGAGATATGTACGCTACACTAAGATTTGCAATATATATTAAGGATTGTTTATCTTCTTTGTTAAACTCTGGATCTGCAAGGGAGGTAATGTTTCTACCTGTGTTTGTCACTGATTTCTTTGATAAATGGCCTGAGTAAATTTTCCACTGGATTCTGGTGTTTACATGGACCCAGTTTACTGGTTTTCCTGACAGAATTTATGGAATCAAAACATCAGTTGGACAGTTGTTAGGCCGGTGGAGAGAATGCTACAACAGTAACAACTAAAACCTATGGTTTCTATTCCATTGCACAAAGCTTGTTCAGCAGCATGACTGGTCATCCTTGGAGGAGGTATTTGCTTTTTACTGGAAACCCTCTAGTTGTACAAATACATGGCATAGTGGATGTGTAATAACGAAAGGTCACTATGGGAAGGTCAGGTCCCTACACTTGATATTACACAGGTCCTACAATATTTAAGCATGCTCAGTGTATAAGTATATCATCTCTGTGCAAGTCCTTCTTCAAAGCTAATGTAATGTTAAATGACAGGGAGTGTGTTGACTGTATACTAATTAATTAACCAGACATCACTGAAATGACTAAATGATTAGAGCCTTTCAATATTAGTACCAGTGGTACAAAACCAATAAGTCCCCCGCCCTTTAAGAAATGTACCAGGTTCTGCACCCTCTATTTCGTACAGTAATAAAATCCCTTTAAATCCAGTCTCTTACATAAGTTTGGCTTAGCTAAATCACAAAATGGATGTTTATTTTATATTTAACACCCTGTATCATCTTGTCTTTGACACTAATTTCTAAAATTGTCAGGCAATATTAATCAAGAAATTTTTAAAATTGGTTTCACATTATTTTTGTGACTTGAAAGAACTTTTAATGAAAATTTACCCTAACACTTTCATCAGGATGATCACATCAAGTTTGAAGCTGATCCTAACCTGGGTCTATATTTATGCAGTTTGAGAAAAATGCTGGCATTTAATTTGCCCTGCCTAGCTGAACTAGTCTCCTGTATAATAACATACACTCTAAGCTACCACAGCCTAAATACCACTGCTACCAACACTACTTGTGTAGAAAACCTACCTTCTCTCTTTGGTTTTTCTGTAGGGGTTCCTTCCTTCTCTAGACCATCTGTCGGTGTACTTGCAGGGGGTAGTGAAGACAGGTCTGTTTCTTCAAACTGGATGGGACCTGTAATAATGATAATGAGCACATTTATATGAAATATTGCTTTAAACATCGCTGCTTAATTATCCATGGATTAATGAAGGTCCTTACCTGTTATGGTCATGACCCAAATTAAAATATACCTCATTCCATAACCCATATCTATGTATATGCATAATATGAAAGAAATCTGTCCATCAGTTTTATACTTATAATGCTCACAGTACTGTCAAGTGGCAATGATGAGGGTATTCAAAGGCTGGAAATCAAGAAAAGGACAGATGGTGGCGCCACCAGTTTTCCACAGAAGACAAAACTATCCAAGATGATCAATCAATTTGATTTTTGGACCAATCCATGCTTCCCTTATTGAGATATTTAAGATTTAGTGTGATTTTCACCATATATGGAAATGTTTAAGGTCAAGGCCACTCTCATAGGAAAGGCCATAACCCCAATTTAATTATATGTCATCCCACAACCCATATCTTTGTATATACATAATATGAAAGAAATATGTTCATTAGTTTTAGACTTATAAGGCTCACAGTACTGTCAAGTGGCAATGATGGGGGTATTAAAAGGCTTGAAAACAAAAAAAAGGATAATAGGTGGCACCACCAGTTTCAGGTATATGACAACGCTATCCAAGATCTTTGGTCAACTTAATCAACCCATGCAAGATTTCTTGAGATATTTAAGAATTTGTGTGATTTTCCCTGAAAATGAACCTAATTAAAGTCACTCTCCTAGTAAAGTTCATGACCCCATTTTGAATAGGCTTCGTCTTCTCACCCTTATCTATGCACACGTCAAGATTGATAAAGATCCATGAAATAATTCTTGAGTTATCGGGCAAACAAGATTTATCTGATGCAGAAGGACCATCATGAAACCATGGTATCGCCTGACTTTGTCTGGGGATACAATTAAAACACTGTCAAGTACACCTGGAAATGTCTGTATACATAAGGTCAGACAGAGCTCATTATTATATCCCCCTATCCTTGAGGTGGGATATAATCAAAATTGTTCAGTCAACACACATTATGTCAACTGAGCTGATAAAATCTCTATGATAATGGCTATATAAAACACCATCTGCATAACATCACTTCATAACCATGCATATCTCATCACACAAAATCATTCACAGGAGAACAAGCTTATCTACTGTAACACTACCCCAGTCAGCACAGCATCGAATTAAACTCTGATCATAAGTTCCTGCGGGTGAAGAATATCACCTGATGTTAATCATTTTATTATCCAAAGTTATTTCAGACAGTGCTGCTTTTGCTAAAGTTACATTTTTAATGCCAATGCCAGTCTCTCCTATAATGCCAGCTTGTATTTTTTTGCATTATGAATTACCTTGGTGACTGTAAAATTCTAGTTTGGTGAGATACAACACATTCAGAGGTAATTACACAAATTCAGGTCTGAAGACTGCTTTAATAGTATCTGAATACTTCAAGAACTATGTAAATGGTGCAAAAGGTTCAGCTGCTTTTTACCCTGTTTCTGTTTCACTATTCCCAACACATCATTTCTTTGGTCAAGGAAACAATACAGCAAATGAAATGCTTGTTGTTTTTAACCAATATGAAGATGTGTTGCTGTTGGTAAAACATGAACCTGTTGAACCGCAGCTAAAAAATTTGGGAAGAAAACATATACATTCAAACAACACAAGTTTTCTAAATGCACACATATCATACCATAAGTTCTTTTAGATTCCTATTGGAAAACTGAGTTAAAAACAGTCTACCATGCAACAGTAAACTGCCAAATACAATTTGTTCTCAATAATCCTGTCTACATAAATTCAGCACATGGGGATGCTACAGGTAAACAAATTAACAACAGACTGTTTATAAATACATATCTTTAACATGCATTCTCACAGGAGCTAAAACAGGTCTTAAACAGACTGAGCACACATCAGTTTACCTTCGATCTCGTTCCAGTAGAAGTGGGCTAGTAGAGCAATGTTCAGTTAGTACAGATTTAACAACTAAGTGCTGAGAAGTATATTCATACTGTGGTTGGCTTCTGTTTAATGGGGTTAATTTTTCAAAATCCTTTTTTTTTTATTTTTTTTAGAACCATTTTTTACCATATAATCATAGTGCAACCAAAACATCATGCCTGTTATTATATTCTTCATCCTTTAAAAAGTATAAGCCGTATATTACTTACAAATATGAACAAACAATTGGAGCTGTTGCTACTAAAATTTGCAAAATAGGAAATTCTCAAGGCATTAAATGTTTTTAAAATCCCACATTTTGCTGGAAAGCATGATAGTACAAAATTAAATAAGAAAGAAAAGAAATATATGCAATACATACAAAGTCTTAAAATTCTGATTCACGCTGAATGAAATTACATATATACATGTACTTATAAAAAATATTTATTTTCACCAAAGGATGTTCTTGAGTCTATCTTGGTCTACATACCTGGTTTTTCGATGCCAGTTTTCTTTGTATGTATGAACGTTTCTAACAGGTTGTGGACAGTCAAGTTTTCACTCTGGCTTTTAAATTCACCATGTACCTGCAATTATAAATCATTAGAGAAATCAAATGTTTATCTTCAAGAAAACTGAACATAATTTTTTGTTTTAAGTTTTGTTCATAACAGTGTGTACAAACAGCAAAATCCAAATCTCTCAATTATGAGGGGGAAGGGTGAATAAAACAGAGAGAAAGTAAAGTTTTTACCTTTCAGTTCATCACATATATCAAATTCATCATATATATTAATTTCATCATATAAATCAATTGATATGTGGGGTCTATTAATCAATTGTATCAATGATTGGTACTTTTGCTCTAATGCCGATTAAACTGGTTGCAGTTTTTGGTATTCAATCATCTATGATTTTCCATAAACATGAGAAAAGTCATATATTTGGGGAGAAATTTCACAAGTCAGAAACATATGGAAGGTGTATTGTAAGAAGCAAATAATGGAACATCTCTTGATGAATATGATCACAATTCTCAAAATCATAACAAAATAAATTTTTGATTCTTCAAATAATCAATGAAGATGATTATTTTAACTAGTGACTTGCACTGGCTTAATTACGAAAGACGGCAGCTTATTAGTGCCATCAGAATGGTAAAGGATCCTTCAAATGTTGAAAAAGTAATAACTAGCGGAGGTACATGAAATAATTAAATTATAAAGGATCATCATTATTTAACAGCTGACTCCCAACACTATTCTGTACTCACTTGACCCATGAGGGCATGTTGGGTCTCCCATGCCTTGGTGTAGGTTTCCACAAAATCCCTCATTTGATGCAAATGATTCTCCTCAACTTCTTGGAACCTCTGAAAGTGAAAGGACAGGAGATTATCCATGAATTATCTTAAACAAATAATTACTCATATTTATGAAATGCTTTATGAAGAGGGACTAAAGCTGACAATTTTTTTATGTAATCTTTTTTCTTTCAAAATGTGGGGCTCAGAATGAATTAAAAGTCAAAGCCTGTTGATAACTCATCGGAGGGAATCAATGATGCTTAAAATACCATCCTCTCCTGGCAACTTCATATGGGTTTCTTACAAAATATCAAATTGTGATTTTTTTTTTATAAGCAGACAGAAAGTCTCATCTCTGATATGTTTGTTTATCAATATCTGGCCAAATATAAAGAAAAAGGCATTCAAAAATGTGGTGCAAAAGATACTGTCTACATAAATTCAGCACATGATATAACATATATTCTTCTCACTGAAAATGAACAAGTTATAAGCAAGCTTGAATTTATCTTTGTAGGTTTACTGAATAAGTGCACGGAGCTGTAAATACTGTTGGGTGTGTTTGAAGAGAAGCAACTCCTTCAAAGTGGTTTAATATGTTAACTCCAAATTCACATTTCACTTCAAAGTAGTTCAAAATAATCAATAACAGTTCACATTGGTTCAAAACAGTAAATCATAGATCACAAGGGTTCAATATGTTTGACCACAGTTCACACTTGTTCCAAAAGTTCACCCACACTTCATAATAGTTCAAAGTGTTCTATCACAGTTAACAGTGGTTCAAAATGTTTGACCACATTTCAAAGTGATTCATTATGTTCTGTTACAGTTCAGTGATTTTAAATGTTCAAGTGTAGTTCACAGTGGTTAAAAATGTTCTACCACAATTCATAGTAGTTTAATATGATCTGTCTTTATACATTTGTATAAGACCACAAAGAAGATGATATTAAGACTAACAAACCTTGCAAGACTCCAACATCTTTGTTTCAAAATCATTCCTAACATTAGCATACTTGTCTACAAGTGATCTGTATTCATCATCTGCAATTCAAGAATTTCATGTAAAAGTTAAACAAGTGGCCATTGGCTCATGTAGCTAAATTTGTATCCTTAGTCAATTTAGTTTGACAGAAAACCAATTATCATTTATAAGAACTACAGGTACTAGGGAATAACCTGCTTAACACTTTATGTGAAATCAAAACATGCAGCTATAAAATATCCCTCAAGTTTTGCCACCCAGTTTCATTTATTTACAATGACAATTCTTCACTTTCTGTTAAACTCTGTTAGTCAATTACTACTGATAGCTGGGCCAAAAATGAATGATAAGATACAAAAATGATCTTAACAGAGATCATATACAACATACATCAAATTAATCATAACAAAAAATTATATATTTGTTAATACCACTTCATGACATCTAAGAAATCTAAAGGCCATTAAAGAAACTAATCATTCTTCATCTACCTTCATACATCGATATAACTTGTACTACATGAAAAGAAATACAACTCACTTGACTTCTTGTATTTTGCTTCTGCCTACAAATGCAAATGAATGGGAAAACTTAATAGTATATCAATGCACACTGAATGTAAGTTAACAGCTACAATAATATTTGCTGAGAAAATTTAAAGATGGGATTACGAATCACAGGATGAAAATGTATAAAATCAACTAAAATATGTAAAATGATATATTTATAAGTAGAATTAGGAAGATACCAGTTTTTTTATATCATGATAATGATGAAAATTTATCAATTGTATATCTATATTAGTATAAGGCACAGAACCTCCAGCCTTCATTGTCATATTACCCCTGTCAGTATTTTCTGCATGTTCCTGGAACTACCAAAAAGCCAGCACATTCCACAAGTTTTTGACAAACAGAATTTTATCTGGTTATCAAACATTACCATTTTGCTCATATTTATCCCCATATATTTATTATATTTTAATTATTAGTTCTTTAAAGAATTCCATGGGAGTAATTAAAGTAAATGTTATGAAAATAAATATTACTGTAAATCACAGGCGGTCCCTGGTGATGCACTTATTTTTAGGAAACAATCCTATAACTGACAGGGCATTTTTGTGAACCAAATCAATGGACAAAAATACAATTGATGTCATGATATCAAGAGAATAAAGACGTTAAAAGTAGCATTATTGCACCTCTCAGATATTGTGATTATCATGGGTACTGGTTACTGTCTCAACCCCTGTTATTAAGCACATACAATGTTGGATTTAATTAGTACCTTTTCTAAGTCTTTTGGAGATGCATTTTCTCTCCGAAGTCTTTCAAATTCCAAACACCTGGCATGGTACGTTTCCTTAGCCTGAAGAAAAGACAACACTGTGTATTACTTCATTATTCCAAATACACATTAACAATAACTGAAATTATGATAAATTCAAATTAAAGTCTTCAGTGGCAATATTGGTTTATTTACCTTAGACCAATGCATGCATGTGTGTGTACATGTGAGTTTGGGCAATTCTGAAGACTATCAGAAGAGCTAGTTGTTACACCACAGAAATTCATTAAATGAAATTTCAGGTCCTGATCAGTTATTGGCAGATGAAGGTCAGTCTGCATTACAACATAATGATGGATGTCAATTGATCCAGCTCAGTGTCAGGGGATGTATTTCAAAAGGTCAGATAATTTTCAACTCTACAGGCTCAGTAAATAAAGATGCAACTATAGTGATGTTAATTCAAGTATAATGTTTTGTTCAATCAAGCAACTGCATGCACAGCATATATTGCATACTTCATAGTGTCAGTGTACCATTAGACCCCACAGGTGATAAGTTAAGCTGCTGGGCACTGACAAAATCAATTCAAATATGGCAGTTTTTTTAAAGTTGGCAGCGAATATTAAAGGTAACTCACAAATAGGAAAACTGAGGAATATTCAAGGTTTATATTAACTCCCCCCCCCCAAAAAAAAAAAAAAAAAAAAATCCAGATTTCCAATGACAATGAATTTTGAATTTGAATGATCAGGTACAATGATGATACCTGGAGTGCTTCTCACCTTGTGTAATGCTCCTATAGTCTGCTGTATACTGTGAACAGTTTCTAGTGTCCCAGATTCCTTTTCCTTCATCTGTAACATACAAACAGAACCATGAATATTTAAGATCAGCTGGATGGCTCACACTAACGGGACAGAATGCAAAGAGGAAACATGCATAATACTGAATAGTACCTTTAGCCAGGCTTAATGAGTCAACTTATATGAATGCTTTGTCAAAAGTACACCACACTGTAACACTGAAGTGAGTACTTTATAATATACTGGCAATTCCTGTTGAAAAATCCATAGGAGGGACAATGGTTCCCACGGAGGCGGTCACTACATTCCTTAGTCTTTGAGGAATGAGAATATTCCTTATATGAGCGTCTACATACTTCCTTATGTTGAGTTATTCATCAGTATATCAGTGTGTGCTTTCCTCCTTATGCTGTGGTAGTCATCAGTATATAAGTGTCCACAAAC
The DNA here is from genome assembly GCA_026874595.1 of Sipunculus nudus. Taxonomy (NCBI): domain Eukaryota; kingdom Metazoa; phylum Annelida; class Sipuncula; order Golfingiida; family Sipunculidae; genus Sipunculus; species Sipunculus nudus. The sequence goes on from CM049309.1 coordinate 47,967,692, forward strand.
CTCTTGCTGTACTATAAGATGGTATATCAGTGTACACTAATCTCCTTATGCTGTGTTATTTGTCAGTATGTCAGTGTCAACTGACCTAATTATGCTGTGTTATTTGTCAGTATATCAGTGTCATCTGACCTAATTCTGCTGTGTTATTTGAGGGTATATCAGTGTCCTCTAACTTCCTTATGCTGTGTTATTTGTCAGTATATCAGTGTTCACTAACCTGATTATGCTGTGTTATTTGTCAGTATATCAGTGTTCACTAACCTGATTATGCTGTGTTATTCGTCAGTATATCAGTGTTCACTAACCTGATTATGCTGTGTTATTTGTCAGTATATCAGTGTTCACTAACCTGATTATGCTGTGTTATTTGTCAGTATATCAGTGTCCACTAACCTCCTTATGCTGAGTTATATGTCAGGAAATCAGTGTGCAATTACCTCCATATGCTGTGTTGTATGTCAATATATCAGTGTTCAAGAAACCTCCTTATGCTGTGTTATTTGTCAGTATATCAGTGTGCACTAAACTGCTTATGCTTTGTTATTTGTTGGTATATCAGTGTGCACTTACCTGCTTATGCTTCTTGTGTTGTTCGTCAGTGTACCGGTGAACGTCCTTCATTAGGTCCTGCCATGAGTGAACCAGCTGAGAATGAAGATTCGCCAGCTTTTCTGCCAGTGACTTCAGGACTTGCCAGTAGGGAGAGAATGACCTACAATTATAGGAAGGTTTTGAGGATCAGTTGGAAAATTGAAGAGAAACTTCTTAAAAGGACTGATTAGTGTAACATTAGTAGCAAACAGTATTGCCTTTGTGACCTGAAATCTGTGGCCAGGATGTCTACGTTAAGACTTGACATAGCCCTTCATAAGATGCATCAATGTTGTGAATTTGGAGACTGTTCCTCAAATTCTTCTTTAGTTATAGTCATTTTAGGATGAAACCATAAATGATTTTGGAAAATTTGTAAAGTTAACCCACATCTAAAATTAGACCCAGATGTGGCTCTTTAGTATATACAGAGCCATAGGCCTATGCCTTCATTTATCTAGTGGACGGAGTGAATCGGTATGCGCAGCACTTGTTATTACCCTAAGGTGCCTGTGCTAGTGAGCCTGCATGATTGTTTCAGCCAGTGGTGTGTATTAGTTACATCATCTTTGCTAACCTCCTAGCCCCCAAGCTGAAATATAATTCATGTGCCTTGCAGGCAGAAACAGTCGTGTAACCAGTGGTTTGGTCACTTAAAGAGGTACACAATACACAGGGTCACAACAAGTGTTGTGCAGACCATTCTATGAAGACAAGAGGCCTGTGGCTCTGAGTCTAATTCAAATTTAACCTAGCTCTTTGTAAGGTACATTTATGGTGTGGAAATGGTGACTTTATGTCAATTTATTTTCCAGGATGGACAGACAGATGGACTGAAGGCTGGGCAGATGCTCACCATTTCTGTCCCCTACCTTCAGCACAACAGGGGACAAAGAGATTAATGCACCAAATGAACAAGAAAATTTTGTGCATGGTTTAAATACAGGATGAAAGAATTACTAAATCAGACATTAATGCTTTGCTAGTAGTCATATGGACTGCATTTAGAAACTTTGTTTACATCAACAGCTGTAAAGGAAAGTGAAAGAAGTGGCACTGCCTCATCTTTCCAAGAAACAGCCTCCTCCAAACAAATTATGTATTACTTACACAGGGGCTGTACCCATTACACAATGTATGTTGTTTTCATCTATAAATGTCAAATGTATGTTGCAAATCAACCTCTCTTCCATGAACTGTACATCTTACATTATGACATCACACTTCCAGCCTTCTTTCAGCTTGTCAACTTATATGCCTAAGACTAGTTATGGTATAGGCAGCATGCGTTCATTCACTTAATTGATGTTTACAGTGATTGTGATAATTACAAAGGATTTGATGTATTTTTACAAAACTCTCTTTAAATATCAACCAATAGATTGTCTTGCCCAAGTTCAATTCTAAGCATAATAAATGTGATGACTTACCAAAATTGGATAGATTTTCATAAAACTCACTATAAATATTTACCAATAGTTTCAACAGATATTTAATAAGTTAGAGGTCAAAGACATAAAACAGGCACAGTATGGTCTTTAGTCATGCTTTTGTTATTTTTACTAGACCTGTTAGATTATGCCATGCTTCTTTGCTAAACCTGCTATTCTTTATGTCATAAGAAAGAAATAGGCAAAATTGGGAATACCCAATGCTCACAGTACCCAAGTGTTTAATCAGCATACCAGCCAAGCAACATAAAGGGTAGCGTCATATTGACCCTCTGGCATTACCACCAGATTACTTGCATGTGTCATGACATCTACGTCTGAGGATCGCATTATAAGGCCTTATGAAGATGCAAATATTTTCGTGATTTCTGACAATGCTTCATGGGCTACAGGTACACTGTCAATCAACATAAACCAGACCATTCGATAGCATTTTTTGTGTACTTTCTAATAATACCAAATATGAGCGACAAAAATTCCTGTTTAACCCAGCACATTGGTAAACCCCTCGACATGTTTGTTGAATTTATGACCGCATGAACACAAGCATGGCTCGCACGGGTTACAGGATGCAGGCAACTTGCAGGCGACACAGGAAATGACCCGTGTCCATGGAGACGGTGTTTCAGTTTGGGTTGCGAGCTCACATATATACTATTGTGTTTATTCACAATTCCAAGCATGATATTGAGATCATGGGCTGTTTTCCACAATATGAAAGCAACCAGATGCAAGACCACTGCAATACATTCCTCCATATTACTAGTATCACAACTCTAGTAGGCTTACCAGCCCCATTATCCGATTGCCTACTGAGTCGGGTTGTCACGGCTACATAAAGGGGGATGGTGATTTTACTGAGTTTAAATTGATTAGGGAATAGTCACCCTGACGTCATATAAACCCACAGTTGTGATTATGACATCACAATGGTGTAATCATGACACACTATTGATTAAACAGAAATTGTGACTATGGCATCATGCTAATGTGGGTATTTGGATGATGTCATCATATCTAAATGCAGACCATGATTATGATGGTATACCAATGAGGGGACTTGGATTAATGATTATGACAACTACAATGAAGGGGATATTCTGAGTATGATGTCACACTCACAAGCATAATTTAATAATTGCATAAATTATACCAACATACAGATTCTGATTATGTCATCAAACCCACACTTGGATTCTGATTATGACATCACACCTACACAGGAAGTCAGATTACGACATTACAATGATACATTGATTTTGATGTGAAATACGGGAAGTCTGGTTATTTGGTTAAATCCTCAAATTGGCGAGAACAGGAAGGATGAGGAAAACAGTCATCCTTTTAGGCACATATTGGCAAATTATTGCTGGTATACTGTACAATACAATGCCCTTGCTGTGCTGAAAGTCGCGTTTCTGAAGTTTATTTATACCTCCATCTGAGCTGGTTTCTTATCTGATGATGTGTAAACATACAAATATAACAACATTCTGTAACTGTACTTTTTCAGGAAGTACTCATGGAAGTGTCTGTGAAAAAGCACCAGAACCTACATTACACAGTGGTAGGCAGTGCTCATGATTACTTAACCAGGCATGCTGCATAAAATATATGACAGAAATTACTGGCTGATATGTGACTGGCTGACAAAAACAGAACATAATGTATCTTCTGGAACTGTTCTGAATTTAAAAAAAAATATAATTAGATGTTTAAGCTAATATGACTGGAAGTCATGTGTTTTAGTGTATATTCAAGCTCCAAGATAACTGAAATTATGGAGAGCATGGATGATGGGTGGCTGAGATGGTGGGACAGGTTGAGATCTGCAAGATGGATCATAAGTTCCAGAAAGCAATGATAACCATCATTTGAATGAAAAGATTCTGTTATCCTGGATGTATCATTTATACAGATTTTGCATACATAATAACAAGAGCACCACAAACCTGCATAATCAACTGTCATGTATCTGGTGACCCCTGACCTCATTAAATATACATAAATTTTGATGAGAAGGTAATTCAGGTGAGAAACTCTATTGGTAAATATGTATAATGAGTTTCATGAAAATCCACAGGGTTTTTGGTAAGTTACATGCCTCTAAAGTGTGGTGAACTCCTTATGTATGCATGGATTTTGCTTGAAATTAAACTTGGGCAAGATATTTTATTGATTAACATTTTAGAAGAGTTTTATCAAAATTCTTCATATACTTTGGTGGGTATACCATAATGCTCCAGTCATATGATGGGCATATAAAAAGGGCATCCAAAATAGGGATGCAAGGCTATGTACATAAAATGGTACCTTGGAATCTTGGACATTAACATATATATATATATATATATATATAATTCTTGGAATCGTTTTTCCCACATTGGAAAACACCCCTAGGCTCTGTGATATTGCTGCCCTGAACTATATACATAGCATGCTGTACATGGATTTCCAGAAACAGCACTTGGCACTGTCCTCTTGGACATCACGGTTTGTGCTCCATAGATGACCATATGGTCACATGTACGTAAGTCCTAGTGGTAAACAAGGCTGTCAAAGCAAATAAAACATTCATCCTGGGGTAATTTAGTCAGGGATAAACACCAAAATTTAATCAGTGTGATATTTTGCCATATCCAACCTATAAGTCAAATTTCAATGATATCCATAAAACTGTTCTTCATATTTGCAGACACACACACACACACAATCAGTTGAAAACAATAACCCTCACTTCACACAGGGTTAATATTAACAAGTTTCCTGGAACTAAAGCACAGTGTAACAGAAACAAACATATTCATTCATACATACATATAAACACATTCACTTACACAGGTACATAAAGAGGGAGCTGAGATACAAAACCAATCAACTTGCACATACAATACTAAAATATTTCAAAATATTTAACTTACATTTTTAGTCTGAATTCAAATTATGTCAGAACTTATTCAGGTGTAGTCAAATTCAAGTACTTGGGTGGATCTTAGTAAACATTTTCTTTTAGCCTGATCATGTATCAATTAATCAAAAGATGGCTAATGAGCAAACAGGTACTACTACTAGTTACTCATCAGATCAAAACATGGTGTTTATGTGTAAAGTTCCTTATATGCTAATATTGTTCCTTATTAAGAAAATTTTAACCAATATTATATTCTAAATATATTAGGTTGTGGCCCAAAATTTGTTCCAACTGTCAAAAGACAATACTGTTGTTAATCAAATAGATAAATCTGATCTGAATATCAAATATAAGAAACCAGATATCATTTCTCACTGAAAACAAGTTCATTAGCCCTGATGTTACATAAACAGCTGCATATGTATATCATAATTATGTGTGCAGCATGGCCTATTCTGTATGAACCTGTGGTGTAAATATATCAAAATAAATGCATTCCCTCCAGTGTGAACTGTCTCAGTTTATCCAACTGTTTATTTTAACAATGACATAACAGTTCTAAAAAGTGACGCAAACAGCATACTTTCAAACCACAAATATGCAGAATAATTGCTCGCCAAGGCCATCCCAGACTTTTAGAGCATATATCTTTGAAACAGGAGGACTAACCCCCACAGCCTGGTGTGACATTTCAAGAAAGATCGTCATGCTAATGACCAAAGTTCAGCAGAAACACCTCAGCTGGTGTATTACATTTCACATCCACTGGGGACTGGTTTTGTATACCATTTATTTCCCAACATATTATGTGTTCCCAGCTGTGGATTTCATTCCTTTTCAATAATCAATACTCTCAATCTGTCACAATCTGAAGAAGACCACACCAGTGACTTACTTAAATATACAGGGGGGGTGGGGATAAAGCAACCTTTAAATACTCTGAATTTGGAGCATTTACGAGTGTCTGAAACAAAACTCCAATAAATAAACAAAAAAAAATCCTGCAGAAGGACAAGGAAGAGACAGACAGCTATCTTAAAGCTCTGTGACTTGTTCATATAACTTTTTTTTTCAAACATGAACAGACAACAGGTGTAAATGTAACAAACTATTATGACATAACAATGGTTACCATGGTGACTGCTGCAGTTTTCCCTAAAGTTCAGCTCTTATTAATTATAAATTCAGCAATTTTATAGAAAGAGATACCAAATTAACCATTTGTCAGCAATTGTAAAATCTGTAAGCATATCTACATATTTTTTTCTATATATATACTGATATGAAGTCTCCATTTAGCTTGCTTTAACTAAGCATTTACAGTTCCACTTTCATGTGTTGCATACCCTTATTAATCTGTCTTTGTTGTGACATGTACTAGCCCAGCAAAGGGGAAAGCTGATTATCAAAACCAACCCCAGAGCTTGTTGACAGATCATTAAATCAATGCAGGTCTGTAACAGATGATGATAAAATTACCCTGATACCTGCTTTGAACTGCGTGTTGATGTCACTCATAATTACATGTATATGCAAGTGGTATTAAACTTTGATCAGATGACAAAGATGACATTAAGGCCATGCCAAATAAACCTTTTAGACTCTGGGACCAACAAATATAGTTTTTATTTAACATTTTTTAAATAAAATGGATCAGTTGAGACAAAATATGTGAAACTTTGCACACTTTCAGTTAGGATAGAAAAATGTGCTCCAATGTGTGTAAAAATGCACAAGTGTACAACACAAAATTCAATACATATTCAGTTATTCACTGATGTCCTTCGTATACATCATGATTTAAAGGGATCAGGGAAAGAATACAAGTTAGCATAATTACCGAACACTTGGTGCTCATCCACTGAAAATAATTCTGATCTTTGGAAAAACAGGAGCAGGGATTCCATAGAACAATTTTTAGTGTGGCCTAACTGTACAAGATAACATGTGATACAGTCTGATAACATGACAGTCCATGTGCTCAGAGACACCATCCTCTGACCTTACACCTTAAACATGATCATCAACAGCACAAACACACACAGACACAAATTTGATCCTACATGTCCCTGCATACCTGCATAATAAGCTACTAGGTATAGTACAAGTTTAACTAGCTTAATAATATGTCACGCAGGGTTTCTATGAAATTTTATCATGATTTAACTAAAACTTACCAGAAGTACATTTTTTTAAATAAATAATATACACGGTTTGTTTTGGATCAGACAACTTACCAGAGAATAGTTCTTGAAATCCTGGTTAATCAATTATTTAGCCAACTAAAAGTAAGACCAGTCAGTCAATATTAATTAAAATATAACAGGGCTAAGGCCATTTAAATTGTTCATTATAATTCTTGTTTAACAAACCAATAATTATCATGTTATCTAAATGTAATAAAAGATGTGTGGTGCAACAGATAATTTCCATATTGTCTTGAAACAGGGGGGGGGGGGGACACTCAAATAGATTGCCTGCAGACAGAGATGACCTGAACAGGTGAGATAAAAAAGGAATCAACTCACACCATGGCCATTTTCTTTGAATATTTAGCTGACAAATCTGCTGGAAGGAGCCGCAAAAACTGGCCATCCTAGCCATGTCTGACTGATAACAGTAAAACAGCATCAAGGCTCTTACTGGTCTGCTCAGTGGTATTCATGATACACAAACACTTAGAAATTCTGTGTTTACACCAAATGTTTAACCAAGAGATGTATTTTTAGAATTTCTGGCATGGTATTTTTACACAGACAAGCCTGGTTGTCAAATATGAAATTTTTATTCCATGATGCTTAATACAGAGTATGCCCTTATAACATATGGAGGACCATACAACCTGACCAAGAGTGAAGGCAGGGGGGCCCATCCTGTCACCGATATCAGGCACAGATCCAGAGGGCCCCCCCCCCACTCTCAACCAATAACCTTTTTCTAGACAAATCTTATGCATGGGGGGGGGGGGGGGGTTGGGTATGAAACTGTGGTTGCATTTTTGTTCCAGAGGGTTTTATTTTTGCTATATTCATGAATAGGATATAATCGCGAATATGAAACCCTCAGGAATAAGCTGCCCTTTTATCGAGGATGAACAATAAGGTATGATGCATTTGCACAAATGGAAAAGTTATCACACCTCTGAAAACATCGTTTGTTAATCAACAACATAATCCGTGGATGGTATAGTAACTTTCTCATGCAAAAACATAATGATAATTGTCAAAACATCGACTATGATACTGGTCATAATACAATTACTATAACGGTAATGTACTTCAATTTCATAGATTCTGGTGCAATCGCAAAAATGAAATCCTTGCAAAATTTAAAAATGAAGAAATCACAAAATTTCAGCCTCCGAAAATTAAGCCAACCACAGTAAATGGATATGACTCTGCCAGTGCTGATAATGCAATAACTGGGGAGGTGGGTTACCTGTAAACCCTATGAATAGCAGTATTTTCGCAGAAACCTCAAGAAATGAAAAAAAAAATAGCCTGTCAAGTAACCTCAAGTCCACAGCACTACCACATCAAGTGCTGAGTTTCAAATCAGATAAATCTCTAATATAAATGGCTGGACACCCAGTGGTACCTGTCTATACCTCAGTGCTGTATAAGATATCAATTTCTGCCTCATTACTGTCCACACTGTGGACTCAGGAAATCTATATCAGCTGAACATGCTGCATTAATTGCATCCCACCAGCAAACTGATACCGGATCCACACTTCACAAATACTGTCTCAAATCCCATACTGGGCTAATCTTGAATAAGTGGGTTTGCTATATCATGTTGTGTATTAATCACCTTATTTTTCATGATTCTGAGGGTTGATATAAGCTCATGCATGTCAACAGGTGTGAAAGTCATCAGTCTGTCTATAATTCATCAATCCAATTATGATGAAGACTTTGAGATCTGGTGTGTGTTTTCACTATACACTCATTACAGCAGAATAGGCCACCATTGGTATTGTATAATGTAGTACCGGTAGTGAACCTTTCAGGTAGGGAATCACATAGGTCTAGGGAATCTTGTTTTTATATAGGGGTTGGCTTCAAAAGTGGAGTGACAGTAAGCTGGAGTTCAACTGTATACATATATATGTCAATTTAGCAATAACTCTGTGGTATCATGCAGCTTCCTGTGAACTTTCACTTGCAGTGGTGCTGGCTATATAATTAATGCATCTCACATGACTGACCCAGTTATTAAAATCCATATGAAATGTTCACTGGATCACCATTATAAATGACAAAACATATGACAGATATATAAGCCTGACCAGGAATCAGGGTGACTAACCTAGATTAAGGTTTAGAGAGTGACCCAAATTTAAGGTATAATAGGTGAACTTATTTTTTTTTAACGCCTTATTAGAAGTTCCTACTCCAATATTTACAAATTACAGCCACTGTTATGCCCATGCAGAATAAAGTGAAAATAATGTCTCTGACTTACTAACTCCTCACAAAACATGGGGTCATGGAAATCTAAATCTCAAGGCTTGGAAAAACCTGATGGAACTGTGAAATCGAATTGTTTAGTTAAATGGAAACAATAAAGGCTGTTAAATAAATGTTTGAAAATCTTCGGCTTGAAAATTTGAAATGTTTGATAACATTAACCTAGACTCCACGCTTGGCATTCGCTTTTACAACTGCTCGAGTCACTGACAGGCAGATCAAACCAGCTTACAATAACTAATATCTCTGTAGGTATGTTCCATAAGTTTTGATAGATTAGGTATTTAAATCTTTAACTTAGACAAATAATGCAAAAAATGAACCAGTTTTAAGTGCCTTTATAGTATATGTACCATGGGTGCGTAAATAATAAAGAGGAGTTCAGCTTGAATAATCATGCTATTTGTTATGGGCAATTTTTAATGGTATGTATTGTAAGACTGTTTCTAATACCTAAATGACAAATAATATCACTATGCTGTTAGACTTCAGATAAAGGTGCCTACAGCACCTTGCATATTAGATGGCCTTGATACAGTGATCAATAGTTATAGACTGGTTACATTTGAACAAAGACCACTAGTTTTAATGGTGAAACTCAAGATGGCAAGAGGAAAGACAAGGAGGCAACCATGTACATCAGAGAAGTTTCAGTTATGGGAGTAAGTGAGTTATTGCTCTGGGATATGGTATACAATATGTAATCAATTTTCATTAACTTTAACAGTACACATAATGCAGTTATTCATGACTGCAATTACTTCATGTCTGAATGTGCTAATAATTTCTGTAGTTGTCTTTTTGTTGGCAAGGGTTTCAAATTCTAGATATTTGCAACAGGGGAATTATCGCAAAAATAAAGCCTTGAATTAGAGGTTGCATCATCAAAGGCAGAAGAATGCTATAATAAATAATATTAATCTTGTATATAACCAGTATTATGAAAGATTACTGTTATAAATGATATCCTATCTTATCTGTCAGTAATTAACATTATTTTCTACTCATTAATTTGATGTTCTATTGAGAACAGGTCCAGTTGATGTGATTTTATGCATTTATTATTAACCACAATTAATTCATATGACAATGGATAAACTATGTGTTGATAAGGTGAGATTGCAATAAAAGACCTCTCGCGAAACAATACGAAGCGAAAATTGCAAAATTTAAACCTAGCATAGATGAAGGCAACCTCAGTACGACATAACATGGATTAACACTAAGTACATAATCTCTTAATGACACACCACTTAAGTACAGGAGTACTCCAGTTTAATAAATAACACAGCAGTTGACTTGTGTGTACTTCACACTTTTATGCAGGTCAAAGTTAATAAATCATAAAATGGCAAGTTTCTTTTTACTGCTGGTCTTGCACACCAAGAGATCAATAAATGCCAAAGGTTTGCAGTATGTTCAGTCACAAATAACACTGTATAGTTTTTTAGAAGAGATTTAAAAACATACAGTCAAACATTTCTGTGTGATGTGACTACCAAAAGATCATGCCAAGGCGGTTGTACGAGACAGGAGGTTGTATTAGTCAAGTTCAAAGAGAACCTTGATCATATACAGCTATATATTTAATTGTTTTCAGCATGTGTGATTCTGAATAAAGTGCAAATAAACCTGCATTACAGGGGTATGCTGTTAAACTGTTTCTAAGTCACAACATACTGAAACATGTCAAACCTGACCATCAGTTGATTCTGAATAAAGTGCAAATAAACCTGCATTACAAGGATATGCTGTTAAACTGTTTCTAAGTCACAACATACTGATACATGTCAACCTGACCATCTGCGGGGGAAAATCCCATTTAAACATGCTCTTATGATAATAATGCACTATACAATTTATTTCAGCTCTGCAAACTACACATCCATGATTAAGAAAGAATTAATTAGTTAATGAACATATATGATTTGTGGATCAATAAATATCAGAAATTGCTCAACAATTTAAACAAAGGGCAGAGTGGCAATCCTGTCGACAGGCTGGTACACATTTAAACTAAATTTTATAAGGAGTATTTTTTGGCAGGGATGTCATTGGCTTCACAAACTAGGCGCATTTAAACTTATTTACATAATCCTAGACTTTCAAATAAACAATACTTCTCCAAATATGACTGATAACTGCCATGCATAAAAGTAAGCCTTTAATACAGTATCACAGGAAAAACAAATTCTTGGTTAATAAGTTAAAAAACAAATTGTTAATCTAAATATAAGTTTTGCTGCAAACTTCAATTTTGCTTAACATACATGCCAATCAAATTCCCGAAGTATTTTTATTCATTTGAAGGTAGCTACATTAATGGTATTTTTTTTCTGTACGCAAATGAAATCACTACTTTAATTGATAATTAACACATACAGAAATATCATAATATACAAATACACACCAAAATCATTCAACAAAAGTTCACATGGGTGTATTGAGTATTATTTGTAGGTTCCTACTGCCTGTAAGAAGCTCAGGGTCTTGTGTTTCATGTGGCAGGACCAAACCCACAGAATAATCAATAACTGAGTATGTTGGCCTGGACCTTCTGGTGGCTGGCTTTATCTACTACAATCCATCCCTACAGCTATATATCATAAACTACAGATAGGCCACATCATGTGCACTATTAATTGTAATCACATGAACATGGGCCCAGGCGGCTCTGTTGAAGTTTCTGTGCCTGTCCAATACAAGTGTAGTAAAATATGAACCCGGCTCTTAATAACTGTGCCCCCTCATCAGCAGGCTAGTCAATCAATATTTGATATTCGACCATTTTTGATCTACAGGAATATGTCCCAGGTTGTAATGTTAGAAACAATACCTGAGGATGGGCCAGTAGGACTTATAAAAGAGATATAACTGGTAAATCAAACACTTGAAGATAATATTTTTTCATCAAATTAATAAATGCATTTATAAATCATGGAACTGAAACAGAGTAAAGTACTCACTGAAAATTAGAATTAAAAGTATAAAACTTGAAAAGAATGTTGAAAAAATATAATCTACTGAACCTGACAAAACATTTAAATATCTGTATTTACTTATTTCCAAAGGAGCATATTCTACAGATTGAGACCTATCACCCTGGATTTAAACTAAGTTGTGATCTAACCATGGGTCAATTTTAAGAGAAGAATATTAGGCCTACATCTCAATATACAAGCACTGGGCAACTAGACCCATTATTAGATCAATCCCTGGAGGGTATTTTCATGGCCTTTTCCATTTACAGATTTAAACATGACCTGAATTTAGTCCTGGTTAGTAGAGATATGTTCTGTAGCACAGTTCAATAAACCAGCCTTGTTTTAAGCAATAAGGTGCTGATTGGCTTCGCTATATACCCAGTACAACAGAAAAATACACTTGGTGGCAAAATTTGCGGGTGTTGAATACACTTTGAAGTCACTTGCAAAAAAGCAGTGAAGACCTTCAAATGAACTAAATCACAGATGCATGAGTCTCTCATGCTCAAATATTTCTAGAAGTATTATTATTTCAACTATGTGACACTAACCAAGGGAATATATGAACACCTGCCAATTATGGAACAAGGAAAAAAAGTGGAGATCAGCTGAAATATAATAATACAACTAGACATTTCTTGGCACGGCAGGTGCCAGAGTATCCCCAGACATAGTAGGCCCCCCTCCTACAAGAACAGACCCCCATTTTTAGCAGCATATACTGACATTTGGCATATTTATTGTTTATTCCATATAACGATCCACAATCTTGTTGAAGATGTTGGTCCTGTGACCTTGATCTTTTTAAAGATGTGTCCTGTGACCTTGACCTTTGATCTCATAACCCCAAAATCAATTTGGGTCTTGCTTTTCCAATGGGACATATGCTAGTCAAGTTTGAAATCTATACATCAATAAAGCAGGAATTATCATCCAGAAACTTATTTTTGGACAGATGGCTCCTGTGACCTTCACCTTTGACCTTGTGACCTCAAAACTGATAGTGTTGTTCCTCTCTTGGCAGGAGAACTATATGTGCAAGATGAAAGATATGAGATGAAATGTTTGGCTGAAAATGCATCCACATCTTTTTAAAGATGTGTCCTGTGACCTTGACCTTTGACCTCATGACCCCAAAATCAATTTTGGTCTTACTTTTCCAATGGGACATATACAAGTCAAGTTTGAAATCCATACATCAACTAGAATATCAGCAAAAGCTGACAAAAGCCCTCAGCCAAAAGAACAGTGTTTAGAGGTGGTAACAGTAACAAGTACTAAATATCTGTTCTCACATGGTTGATATCTGTACATATCTCAGTTATAAATTTAAAATGGAGAGGTATGTACCATGATTCATAACAATCCACCAAATGCTTCCTGAAAAATAAGCTTCTAAGTTTTATTCTATTATAAGCTCTGTGACCTTGAGAGTAGGTCAAGGTCACCCATGTTCGAACATGAACGAGACTTTTGTCGATATACATCTTCACGAAAGAAATAAAATTCCTATTGTGATTCCTTTAAGAGATATCCCGCTCACAAGGCCAAAGTTGAAAAATCCAAGAAAAATTCAATAAAAAATCAGAAATTGCAGGTGGCGCCCCCAAACTTGTGCAGCAGTTACAGACCATCAGTCCCTATGATCATAGTAAGTATTGTGAAAATCCATCCAATGGTTCCTGAGAAATAAGCTTCTAAATGTTTTTTCTATAATCAGCTCTAAAACGTAGAAAAATAGGTCAAGGTCACCCATCTTCGAACTTGACCGAGATTTTGTCAATATACATCTTCTCCGAAAAATAAAATTCTTATGGTGAATCCTTTTCGAGATATCCTGCTCACAAGCCCAAAGTTGAAAAATCCGATAAAAATTCATTAAAAATCAGAAATTGTAGGTGGCGCCACCAAACTTGTATAGCAGGTACAGACTATCAGTCCCAATAACCATAGTAAGTTTTGTGAAAATCCACCAAATGGTTCCTGAGTAATAAGCATCTAAGTGTTTTTTCTATAATCAGCTCTAAAACGTAGAAAAATAGGTCAAGGTCACCCATCTTCAAACTTGACCGAGATTTTGTCAATATACATCTTCTCCGAAAAAATATAATTCTTACGGTGAATCCTTTTCGAGATATCCCGCTCACAAGCCCAAAGTTGAAAAATCCGATAAAAATTCATTAAAAATCAGAAATTGTAGGTGGCGCCACCAAACTTGTATAGCAGGTACAGACTATCAGTCCCAATAACCATAGTAAGTTTTGTGAAAATCCACCAAATGGTTCCTGATTAATAAGCATCTAAGTGTTTTTCTATAATCAGCTCTAAAATGTAGAAAAATAGGTCAAGGTCACCCATCTTCGAACTTGACCGAGATTTTGTCGATATACATCTTTACCGAGGAAATAAAATTCTGACGGTGAATCCTTTTCAAGATATCCCGCTCACAAGGTAAAAGTTAACGGACGCCAGACGGACGGACGGACGGACAGCTTGGGTGATGACAATAGCCCATCAGCCTAAGGGCTGAGGGCTAATAAAAGCAGGAATTATCATCCAGAAACTAATTTTTGGACATATGGCTCCTGTGACCTTCATCTTTGACCTTGTGACCTCAAAATTGATAGGGGTCTTCCACTCTTGGCAGGTAAACTATATGTGCAAGAGGAAAGATCTGAGATGAATTGTTTGGCTGAAAATGCATCCACAATCTTTTTAAAGAGGTTTCCTGTGACCTTGACCTTTGACCCCATGACCCCAAAATCAATTTGGGTCTTGCTTTTCTAATGGGTCAATAACAAAGCCACGTTTGAAATCCATACATCAGTAAAAGAAGGAATTATCATCCAGAAACTAATTTTTGGACAGATGGCTCCTGTGAACTTCACCTTTGACCTTGTGACCTCAAAATTGATAGGGTTCTTCCTCTCTTGGCAGGTGAACTATATGTGCAAGATGAAAGATCTGAGATGAAATGTTTGGCTGAAAATGCATCCACATCTTTTTAAAGATGTGACCTTGACCTTTGACCTCATGACCCCAAAATCAATTTGGGTCTTGCTTTTCCAATGGGACATATATAAGTCAAGTTTGAAATCCATACATCAATAAAAGCAGGAATTATCATCCAGAAACTAATTTTTGGACATATGGCTCCTGTGACCTTCACCTTTGACCTTGTGACCTCAAAATTGATAGGGATCTTCCACTCTTGGCAGGATAACTATATGTGCAAGATGAAAGATCTGAGATGAATTGTTTGGCTGAAAATGCATCCACAATCTTTTTATAGAGGTTTCCTGTGACTTTGACCTTTGCCCTCATGACCCCAAATTCAATTCCGGTCTTGCTTTTCAAATGGGTCAAATACAAGTCAAGTTTGAAATCCAAACATCAATAAAAGAAGGAATTATCATCCAGAAACTAATTTTTGGACAGATGGCTCCTGCGACCTTCACCTTTGACTTTGTGACCTCAAAATTGATTGGGTTCTTCCTCTCTTGGCAGGTGAACTATATGTGCAAGATGAAAGATCTGAGATGAAATGTTTGGCTGAAAATGCATCCACATCTTTTTAAAGATGTGTCCTGTGACCTTGACCTTTGACCTCATGACCCCAAAATCAATTTGGGTCTTGCTTTTCCAATGGGACATATATAAGTCAAGTTTGAAATCCATACATCAATAAAAGCAGGAATTATCATCCAGAAACTAATTTTTGGACAGATAGCTCCTGTGGCCTTGACCTTTAACCTTGTGACCCCAAAATTTATATGGATCATCCACTATTGGCAAGTGAGCTATATATTCAAGATGGAAGACCTGGGATGAAAGTTTGGCTTAAAATGCATCCACAGTATCTTTTAAAATGCCAGTCCAGTGACCTTGACCTTTGACCTCATGACCCTAGAACCTATAGGGTTCTTACTTTAGTGGTGGGCCATACATAAGTCATGTTTGAA
This sequence comes from Sipunculus nudus, assembly GCA_026874595.1. Taxonomy (NCBI): domain Eukaryota; kingdom Metazoa; phylum Annelida; class Sipuncula; order Golfingiida; family Sipunculidae; genus Sipunculus; species Sipunculus nudus. The sequence goes on from CM049309.1 coordinate 47,984,063, forward strand.
ATCCATATGGCTATCAACACTGGAGATATCATAGAGGTGTGTGATTTTCACCATATATGGCAATATTCAAGGTCAAGGCCACTATCATAGGAAAGGTCATGACCCCAATTTAAATAAGCATCATCCCATAACCCATACCTATGTATATGCATAATATAAAAGAAATCTGTCCATTAGTTTTTGACTTATAATGCTCACAATGCTGTAAGGTGGCAATTTTGGGGGTATTAAACGGCACGAAAACAAGTAAAGAATAATAGGTGGCGCCACCAGTTTCTGGAACATGACAACCCTATCCATGATCTTCCATCAACTTGATTTTGGGATAAATCCATGCAAGATATCTTGAGATATTAAAGAATTTGTGGGATTTTCCCCAAAATTGGACCTATTCAAGGTCAAGGACACTCTCCTAGTAAAGGTCATGACCTCATTTTAGATAGGCGTCGTCCTCTTACCCATATCTATACATATACCAAGTTTGGTAAAGTTCGGTGAAATATTTTTTGGGTTATCGCGCCAACAAGATTCATATGTGGCGGCGGAGGCGGCGGGACCGGTATGAAAACATAGTATCCCCCGACTTTGTCTGGGGATACAATTAATTTATTAAAGGGATGAAATCAAGAGCAATATTATGCCTATTCTTCACACTATCAGTTCAGTTTTGCTTTATACAAAAATTTCCCAGCAAAATCATCCAAGCACACAGTCTCAGTACCTTGCATTCGGCTGTTAAACACCTTGTTATGGCTCTGGGTGTTTGTAAACACAGTCCACTTGAGTCTGTTTATCATAACCAATTTTGAGCCACAACACCGATGTTTCAGCCAGCTGGAATATGCATAACATTTCAGGGGTCAAGTCAGTTAGGGCATCTCATGATTGGCAGGTGTTGTGGCCCTGCGATGCACAGAGTCCCATGTCTGCAAAATTTCAGGTGGAAAAGTCAAACCACTGCTGAGATACGAGTGATTTTATCCTAAGGCAGATGAATAGATGGATGATGTGCATAAATGGTTGCAGGTGGCGCCACCAGTTTCACCTATGATGAAGAGCTATGTGAGATCTATACACATGCAAAATTTTGGCCTAATCGGTCAAACAGTTCCCCAGATATCAGCTTGGATGTCTGCAGAGTAAACATGAATGTAGGTGGTGCCACCTGTCATAAAATCGAGAAAGCTGTCCAGGATGTATAAACCTGCAAAATTTCAGGTGGAAAAGTCAAACCACTGCTGAGATATGAGTGATTTTATCCCAAGGCAGATGAACAAATGGACGCTGTGCAAAAATGGTTGCAGGTGGCACCACCATTTTTAGTGTATGTTATAAAGTTATCAAAGGGCTACATTTGTACAAAATTTTTAGCCTGATCAGTCAAACGGTTCCCGAGATATGTGGGTTTATATGTGGACACAGACGCACAAATGGATGCTGGGCAGCGAGGAAAGGTCAGAGGTCAACCAAAAATGAGGGCGCAGCAGTTTACATGTGACCTGATGATAAACCTGATTCGCTAAAAATGCAAACCAAGTTTTTTCAAACAGTTGAAAGATAAAGTTCCAATAATCTGGGAATTCTGAATCTAAACATTGTGTCTAGACGTCTAGACGCTGTGTCTAGATGTCTAGACACATTGTCTAGACATCCGCCAGAGCCAGTTCAGTTGCCATGGTGATGTCTGGACCCCACCTGTTTGTACTGAGTGACCTCTTGACTTGGCTGCTGAAACTCAGCATCTTGTAAAATCTGTTTTCAAATACAAAAAGCCTTTTTCAATTGGCTACAATGCTTTTTTAAAGCTGTATTTACCCAATCTATTCTTATAAAACTGGCAGAACCCTACCATAGAATAATTCTTGTAAAGTTTAAACCAATCAGCTTAACATTTTCATCATAAATCAGTGTATAAGCTAGAAGAGTTTAAAATTACATTTTCTCTTGTAAAAAACACATCAATGTACGTGGCGCCACCAATACCTCAATTTCAGATATGACATATGTGACAAACATTGGTATAAAATTTGGTGATTATAGCTCTAGCAGTTTCTGAGATTTTAATTTTAGTGTGTTTTTTTGGACAGATGACTAAGTTCAACCTCCTGTAACTCAGCCAAAAATCTCCGAAATGGAACCATTCGAACAAACTTAAGAGAGATTGTTCCAGGGATCATTTCTGTGAAATATTGGACAATTTGCCTGGACATTTTCGGAGAAGAAGATTTTTAAAGTTTTTTTTAGCTTTTTCCCTATAAAATCTAAGAAAATGCAGTTAGAAAAAAAAACAAGGGACCCATGGGTCACGGCGCTCAGCTGATTGTGATTGGACCATAAATGATTCTCCATTTTGATACTATATCGAGTCGATAAAGCTTAAGAATATTATGGACATGTTGGGCTATTATAAAGGAATGTAATGTAATATGTGAGTAAATAATAAATGAAATAACCTGACTGATGGATTAATAGAGTAAAATATAGTAGTTTATTTTTTATTTATTTAGGAGGGGTTGAAAATTGCGATATATCTGAGCAAATATGAATGCAATGACAGCAGTAATAAGCAGTAGCAGAATGATGAATAGGCTATTTGTTGAAGGATCTATAGTGTATGGAAGTCTGCAAGATTTAAATTTGACAGATATGATGTTATGATTTACTATGCTGATGAGGGGATTTATGAATTTGTTACTGTATGACACAATATCTCTTCAGTCTTGACAATGTACATTATTTTGATGCCAACCATGTCTACATATTACACAATATTGACATAATTTAGAGCAAGTACATAGGTACCTATGGACGAATAGTTATACAAAATATTTAAGTATGAATATATCTGATTCATCTTGTTCTTGTTTACTGAGGCTGACATTGGGATGGGGCTCAGAGAAGGGTACAGTGAGGGCAGCTATGAGGTGGATGTAGAGAGAAAAGGAGAGAGAGAGAGAGAGAGAGAGAGAGAGAGAAAGAGAGAGGGAGAGAGAGGGGATGGAGCATTCAACAGTACTTAAACACCTGGAAGGTTAAAATCTAAATATTATGAAAAGCAGATAAAGTCTGATCAGAAAAGGTAATCTTGGCCATGGTTGGTTGATATGATTGAAGAAATTGTTGCAAATAATATTTTGAGATCTGACCATGTGTTTCCATTGGTTACCTTTTTGATAAGCTGTTGACAGTTCAACAGTTTACAGATTTGTTTAATGAGATCCAATTATTTTAATAAACCTATTTTTTATTTTATCATATGTATACATAAGCCATAAAGTTCCCACCTAACAGGTGGATGGATTGACGGGGGAGGGGGTTATGATGGGAGTTAAAACGCCTCAGTCTTTCTGTATATATTATCTTTAATTATTAAATTTTATGGAAAAGCAATAGAACTATTGTTCACAGTGCCAAAGAGCAAGGACTCTATAGGGTTGGGGAAGGGGATGGTGGGAGTTACAGCACCCTTGCATATTCATACAGGATATTAAATTGAATTCAAGTGCTTACAGAGAAAAATGTTTATTCATAATTATTAAATATTTAAGCAGGCAGGTGGAGAAACAAAGCAAATCATTTTTATTCCCATTCTACTGAGCCAGGAAAAATTAACAATATTTGCCTATATTCCTTTTTTCAATACATCATTTTTTCCAGGTTTAAAAATGTAACTACACATTTACAGTATAATACATATATATATATATATATATATATATATATATATATATATATATATATATACATATATATATATATATATATATATATATATATATATATATATATATATATATATATATATATATATATATATGAATATTTCAGTTGATTCACATTTCTAAATTGCTTCAACATTCATAGCTAATTCATCTGGTTTATAGTACCTGTCAACAGAATGGGGTGCAGGGAGAATGGGAGGCTTAGGGGGGAGAGAGAATGGGAGAGGGAGGGAGAGAAAGAGAGAGAGAAAGAGAGAGAGCAAGAAAGAGTGAGCTAGACTGTCATGGAGAGAGAGAGAGAGCGAGATAAGAGAGAGAGAGAGAGAGAGAGAGAGAGAGAGAGAGAGAGAGAGAGAGAGAGAGAGAGGCTCTCTGGTAATTACTGCCTGACCCAGCCTGACCCAGACATCACAGAGGCAATGGCTAGGTCAGAAGTTGAACTGGTTATGTAATACTGCCCAAGCACACATTTCACTGACTTGATGATAACAATCAAGGCATGGTGCTTGAAAACTTGAATGACATCTACAGTTTTTGATCAATTGGTTTCAAATTTCAGATTTTAACAGATGAAATGCTTTGTGTACATGCTGTGAAAATTAAATCCACAGCACTAACACTAGTAACAGGAAATAAATGTCCACTGTAAGTCATGTTAATTATCATGCATGCTCTTTACAAATGAGTTAACTGTTATTCACGTTGCCCATAGCCAAAAGTACCACTACCACAAATGATATGAGAGTTAAACTATTCATCAAAATTAATTGGAATTATTGGGCAAAACATAATTTTAATTGAAAAATATTAACAGTAACATTTGAAAAGATTTCTTTTAATAATATAATTGAAATAAATGATTAAAATAAATTATAAAATATATTCATGAATGCATTAATGAATAAACTTAGAAAGTATTTGCACTCAAATTCTTTCTTTTTACCTGTATTAGTATTTGTATTAATTTTCATTATTGAACTATTGAATTTTTTTTAATCATATTTGAATAAAATTATTAATATTTCACTCAAGGTCTCATATTTATTCAGTTTCAGTCGAACTAAACTGTTGAGAATCCAGAATATACAAATATCACAAATTTAAATAATGATTGTAACTACCTGGTTTTATGGCTTTAATTTATAAAAAAATATATTCACTTTTGAATACTTCACATCACTGTCAAGACACTTATGACAATTATTAACATTACAGACATCATAATGAGAACTTGTCTTTAAGACCTGATTTTTTATCACATTTTAAAATTTTTATTTTTTTTTTTAATTTGTATCAGAAAAAAAGAAAATAATCTCTACAATGAAACTAATACATGTGTTAAAAGAAACCCAAGGATAAAAACAAACAAATATATTATACAAGATGCAAACTGGAGTTGGGAATGTTTAATTTTATTAACTGAAATAAAGTTATCAGAAATATAAATTTTGATTATTTACCCAGTATCATGTAACAGCTGTTAAGGCCATGAGTCTGAATGTTATTATTCAAACATATTGACATCTTTAATGAGTACTTGTCTGAGTAATTTTTTTTTTTAATTTTTGACATATTTCATTTTTTTTTAATTTTGTAATAAAAAAAACTACAAATTAAACACCTGGAAAAGACCTGGAAATTTAGAATATTTAATATGATCAAATGCATCCTTGTCTATCATTAACTTGCTTCACATAATCCCTTATAGTAAACAACAATTTTATTTAATTATTTATTTTTCATTTTTATGATTGAAATTAAAAAATACCCAATGATGACTGCATGGTGTCATTTGAAATATATTTTCAGCAATCCATGAAAGATCCATAAAACATCAGTAATTGCAAGGTCCCTGTTACTCATTAACCATAAAATTACTTTTCCATTTAATTTTCTTAAAGTTGTTATTGTAAACCAATAATTTTTTAAAATTATTGTTTATTGTTATGTTTTTGGCCAAACAATTACAAGAAGGGGGGGTGAATAGCTATATCCAGCTGAGGCCACCCAAGAGCTGGCTGGCTGCAGTATATGCCTCGCTTCAAGCATGAAAGGTCAATATGGGGACATATAGAGGGGCTTCAGTACAGCCTTGGTGTGACATGGTCTCATAAAAAATGTAATAAAAGCTACAGTTTTTGGTCAATTCCTTTCAAATTTCAGAATTTAGAAGCTGAAATCCTTACATGTGCATGATATGAAAAATTAAACCAAGTACTTACAGGGAAAAAAAGTGCCATGCCCAAATTTGGGCAAAATTTTAGGTACTGATTTTATATTTATGCGAATAACTTATAAAATTTGAAAAATTCAGATCTAATTTTCGGTATACAATTGAATCTTGATTAAATGGAGTTATATCCCTGAAAAGAAGTCTCTAGCTTCAGCCATTCTTATGTTAAGTGAGTTAATATATTTCCTTTTTTTTTATGAGGTGCATTATGTTCCCACCCATAACTTCATCATATAACACAATACTGACCTAATTTTTGGTATGTACATAGAAAATGTATGGAAGAATATGCGTATTAACTATGAACAAAATCAGATCAGTGGTTTTGACATTAGGCAGTCTTATAGTGTAACAATGGTTTTTTTTATGGAAAATGGAGGTTTTTCCTTAATATCTCAAAGGAACGAAGTCCTAATGACCCAATTTTCGGTATGGTAGGAGATTTTGGGGACATCTTAACTGTATGCCAAATTTCGGATTCGTAGGTCTAACGGTTTCAAAACGTGCAAGTTTAACGGACGGACAGCGGACAGACAAAGGACCACGACTATAGCTCATATGACTAATAGTCAGCTGAGCTAAAAAATCCGATAGAGTTTTTCAGAAGACTGATTATTTGCAAAAAATTTGGTGATGCTAGCTTATGCCGTTTTTGAGATAGCTATGGTTAACGTACAAACGATGCATGACAGAAGACGCACGACGCCGCACCATCGCATAAGCTCACTGGTTCGATAAAAAAAACAGATAAGTGGATTTGATATTAGGCAGTCATAAAGTGTTATAATAGGTTTTATATATAAATTTGAAGTTTTCCCTTAATTTCTCAAAGGAACAAAGTTGCAGTGACCCATTTTTTGGTTTGGTCTTGGGGACATCTAACAGCATGCCAAATTTATTATTTGTAGGTCTAACAGTTTCAAAACGTGCCAGTCTAACAGAAGGACAGAAGGACAGGCGACGGACAATGGACCATGACTATAGCTCAGATGACTTATAGTCGGCTGAGCTAACAATAATGTATAGCTCCACTGAAGTGAATTTAAAGATAACAAAAGTACTTGCACCATTATCCTGTTTTACTGTATGAGCTGAATTCATTTTATATACCTTTAATATATAAAACATAGTACATAATGTAACATTAATTTTGATTATATTAATGGTATCTTGACCGAAATTAATCTTACCCTGTAACCTGATTTTGCAGAAATACTACTGCAGCCCAAATCGTAATAATGCATGCATGCACGCACTTGGCTAATGACATATTAAAAACTCATCAAGGCAGCTACAACACTCATGGCACACTCTAAATTGGATAATACTGACCAAGCTCAGGTCGTAAATTTGGATTATATTCAGCCTTTGTAAATATAAATGTGCAATTCTGCTGTAGCGTTTGTTGGCCACCATATTCATTCAAATTGTGAGTGAACACCAGAAATAGGTAAAATCTGAAGTATAGCCTGTTAGTTTGTTTCGCACGGTTAAATAAACTGGAGTGAACTAGGTTTGAAGCTTAATACATAACATGCGATTAAGCGTGAATTGGGCTTTAGAAATATCTGCTTTATTTAGTGATATCATATTTTACTGCATCAATTTATCAAACTGATGATCATAAAAAAGACTAAGGACAAGGTTTTATAACAGTCAATAAAAAAAAAATAATAAAACAAAAAATAACATTTAATATTCTTGTATCATGGGCAGTCACACAAGTAAACACGTCATATTCAATATCACATGAACTGCATTATGTTCATTCATGAAACACTGACACAAATAACTGGAAAACCACTTATTGTGTAATAACCCTCACTACTAGTGATGTGTTTATTTGATCTCAAGTGGTGTGACAGAGAGAGGAGGAACCAGCATCAGGAAAGACAGTCAGCAGCCCTGACTGTGTCAGCACATGACAGCACAGCAGCCTTATCTTTAAAGCACAGTCCTCCGGTAAACACAAGCATGACATCCTCAGATTTCCTATCCCTGTGAACAACACACATCTAAAGAACACTCCATTATAATTTGAAGGCAACACACTTAAAAATAAGCTTATGGAAGGCCACACAGAAAAAATACCTGTTCTACAATTCACCACTCCTGTTTAAATGTTTTACATGGATTATTTGGATTTGTTTTTGCAAATAAGGACAAGGTCTTTGGTGGTGCTGTTAGTTTGTGCTCTTGTCTCGATTCCTTAAAAGAATTCTTAAAGGTATGAAAATTTTCCTACGTTTTGTGTTGATTATATGGCATCATTTCAAGACTTGAAACAAAGGAAATTTGTTTATTTCATGTCATAACCAGTAAATTTAAAAAAAAAAGAAAATAAAAATTGCAATCTCATACTATATTTTGTTCATCACAGTCTGTAGAACAATTAATTTTTTGGTGTGGCCGAAAACTTTCCTGAATCATCACCTGGGAGGAGGTCACAAAAAACATAGATAAGGCCAAAATAAAAAAAATGTATGGTTCTCAGGCACTTTTTTTCAGAAATCAATGCGGGCGGGCGCTTTTTTTATTTTAAATTTTTGGTATGTTTCGATAAAAATGTCAAATGATAAGGGAAAAGCATGAAAATAACAGTTTTATTTTGATAAATAAGTAAAAGCACTACAAAACAAAGGAAATTGTATGGTTTTATCTTCTTGAAAGAAAAATGTTGGGGCGGCAGCAGCTCAAAATTGGAAAGTTTTTATCGAAAATCAAAATAAAAATGTTTGATGCGGGGGTTTAAAATTGATGCGGGCGGTGCCTGAGAACCATACCTTTAATTGTATCCGCCAAAACAGAGTTTTGCGGATACTATGTTTTCAGCTGGTCGCCGCCGCCGCCGCCGCCGCCGCGTAGGTGTCCGGAGAACTCCTCCGTAACCGCTGGGCGGAATTTTCCGAAACCCGGGATTATGTTCGGGTCACATGTGAACTGCTGCGCCCCGATTTTGTTTTGACCTCTGACCTTTCCTCTGCGCTCTGCGTCCGTTTGTGCGTCTGTTTCCACACATAAACCCACATATCTCGGGAACCGTTTGACCGATCAGGAAAATTTTTTTGCACAAATGTAGCCCTCGGAGAGCTTTATAACATACACCAAAAATGGTGGCGCCACCTGCAACCATGTTTGCACAGTGTCCATCTGTTCGTCTGCCTTGGGTTAAAATCACTCATATCTCTGCAGTGACTTGACTAATTCACCTGAAATTCGGCATGCGCAAACATCCTGGATAGCTTTTCTGATTTTATGACAGGTGGCGCCACCTACATTCACGTTGACGCTGCAGACATCCAAGCTCATATCTCGGGAACCGTTTGACCGATCAGGAAAATTCTTTTGCACAAATGTAGCCCTTGGAGAGCTTTATAACATACACCAAAAATGGTGGCGCCACCTGCAACCATGTTTGCACAGTGTCCATCTGTTCGTCTGCCTTGGGTTAAAATCACTCATATCTCTGCAGTGACTTGACTAATTCACCTGAAATTTGGCATGCGTATACATCCTGGATAGCTTATCTGATTTTATGACAGGTGGCGCCACCTACATTCACGTTTACGCTGCAGACATCCAAGCTCATATCTTGGGAACCGTTTGACCGATCAGGAAAATTCTTTTGCACAAATGTAGCCCTTGGAGAGCTTTATAACATACACCAAAAATGGTGCCACTACCTGCAACCATGTTTGTACAGTGTCCATCTGTTTGTCTGCCTTGGGTTAAAATCACTCATATCTCTGCAGTGACTTGACTAATTCACCTGAAATTTGGCATGCGTATACATCCTGGATAGCTTTTCTGATTTTATGACAGGTGGCGCCACCTACATTCATGTTTACGCTGCAGACATCCAAGCTCATATCTCAGGAACCGTTTGATTGATCAGGAAAATTTTTTTGCACAAATGTAGCCCTTGGAGAGCTTTATAACATACACCAAAAATGGTGGCGCCACCTGCAACCATGTTTGCACAGTGTCCATCTGTTCGTCTGCCTTGGGTTAAAATCACTCATATCTCTGCAGTGACTTGACTAATTCACCTGAAATTTGGCATGCGTATACATCCTGGATAGCTTATCTGATTTTATGACAGGTGGCGCCACCTACAATCAAGTTTACGCTGCAGACATCCAAGCTCATATCTAGGGAACAGTTTGACCAATTGGACCAAAATTTTGCATGTGTATAGTTCTCACAAAGCTCTTTATCATACGCTAAACTGGTGGCGCCACCTGCAACCCTTTTTTGCACAGCGTCCATCTGTTTGTCTGCCAAGGGCAAAAATCACTCATATACAATATAGTGGTTTGACTTATCTGCCTTAAATTTTGCATATGTATACAACTTGGACGGCTTTCTGGGTTTTTTGGTAGGTAGCGCAACCTACATACACAATTTGGCTGCAGACATCCATGCTGATATGCAACACTTCACCCGTTCCACTCTGATTTAGGCGGATACAAGTAGTCGCTTGTCGACTACCCGTATTCTAGTTTTTTTTGGCCTAACTCAATATGCTGTCAGGCCCGATGTGTAAGATACGGGTAAAATGATGGCATTAACATTCCTAAACAACATGACATGCCATTAGCCATACTTTTGTAACAACCTATCCTGCTGTAAGAAAACACAGGAGGAGTCTATTGACAATCACTCTCTCATGGCTGAAGCCCCTACAGAAGCTTAACATATTCATGTGTGTACCCGAAACATGATAGTCTTCAATATATAGTCTAAAACAGGAATATCTTAAGTTAATATTATTTTTGCAACTTATCAGGGAAATTATAGTTAAGTAATTTCTTTATAAACATAACAGAAATCTTGAAACCTAGCCATATGTGAGTAAAATGTGACACTGTTAATGCTCTAACCACTCCAGTGGCTTCGGTTAATCTTCCATCTCTAATACATGATTAGTAATAAAGTTAAATATTTCATTTAATTTTCAACTAAATAAGATGCCTTGTCCCTATAGATCATTTCTTAATTGTATCCGCCAAAACAGAGTTTTGCGGATACTATGTTTTCAGCTGGTCGCCGCCGCCGCCGCCGCCGCCGCCGCCGCGTAGGTGTCCGGAGAACTCCTCCGTAACCACTGGGCGGAATTTTCCGAAACCCGGGATTATGTTCGGGTCACATGTGAACTGCTGCGCCCCGATTTTGTTTTGACCTCTGACCTTTCCTCTGCGCTCTGCGTCCGTTTGTGCGTCTGTTTCCACACATAAACCCACATATCTCGGGAACCGTTTGACCGATCAGGAAAATTTTTTTGCACAAATGTAGCCCTCGGAGAGCTTTATAACATACACCAAAATGGTGGCGCCACCTGCAACCATGTTTGCACAGTGTCCATCTGTTCGTCTGCCTTGGGTTAAAATCACTCATATCTCTGCAGTGACTTGACTAATTCACCTGAAATTCGGCATGCGCAAACATCCTGGATAGCTTATCTGATTTTATGACAGGTGGCGCCACCTACATTCACGTTGACGCTGCAGACATCCAAGCTCATATCTCGGGAACCGTTTGACCGATCAGGAAAATTCTTTTGCACAAATGTAGCCCTTGGAGAGCTTTATAACATACACCAAAAATGGTGGCGCCACCTGCAACCATGTTTGCACAGTGTCCATCTGTTCGTCTGCCTTGGGTTAAAATCACTCATATCTCTGCAGTGACTTGACTAATTCACCTGAAATTTGGCATGCGTATACATCCTGGATAGCTTATCTGATTTTATGACAGGTGGCGCCACCTACATTCACGTTTACGCTGCAGACATCCAAGCTCATATCTCAGGAACCGTTTGACCGATCAGGAAAATTCTTTTGCACAAATGTAGCCCTTGGAGAGCTTTATAACATACACCAAAAATGGTGCCACTACCTGCAACCATGTTTGTACAGTGTCCATCTGTTTGTCTGCCTTGGGTTAAAATCACTCATATCTCTGCAGTGACTTGACTAATTCACCTGAAATTTGGCATGCGTATACATCCTGGATAGCTTTTCTGATTTTATGACAGGTGGCGCCACCTACATTCATGTTAACGCTGCAGACATCCAAGCTCATATCTCAGGAACCGTTTGATTGATCAGGAAAATTTTTTTGCACAAATGTAGCCCTTGGAGAGCTTTATAACATACACCAAAAATGGTGGCGCCACCTGCAACCATGTTTGCACAGTGTCCATCTGTTCGTCTGCCTTGGGTTAAAATCACTCATATCTCTGCAGTGACTTGACTAATTCACCTGAAATTTGGCATGCGTATACATCCTGGATAGCTTATCTGATTTTATGACAGGTGGCGCCACCTACAATCAAGTTTACGCTGCAGACATCCAAGCTCATATCTAGGGAACAGTTTGACCAATTGGGCCAAAATTTTGCATGTGTATAGTTCTCACAAAGCTCTTTATCATACGCTAAACTGGTGGCGCCACCTGCAACCCTTTTTTGCACAGCGTCCATCTGTTTGTCTGCCAAGGGCAAAAATCACTCATATACAATATAGTGGTTTGACTTATCTGCCTTAAATTTTGCATATGTATACAACTTGGACGGCTTTCTGGGTTTTTTGGTAGGTAGCGCAACCTACATACACAATTTGGCTGCAGACATCCATGCTGATATGCAACACTTCACCCGTTCCACTCTGATTTAGGCGGATACAAGTAGTCGCTTGTCGACTACCCGTATTCTAGTTTTGATTCTAAACAAAAGGCTTGACCCCGTCAATTAGCAAACTGAATAGAATTTTCTAAATTCAGAGTATAAAGGTAACAACAAAAACACTACTATTCACAGACAATATTACTGTTGCCTTATTTTAAAAAATATTAATTATTTTCAAGTTATATGTACACAAACCATGGTTATTGTATCTATATATAAAACAACTACCTGTTTACAATGGCACAGAAACACAGCAAATATTATGTCACTAATGAAAAGCTATTTTGTAAATATTATGTCAATTTTCAACTAAATAAGATGCCTTGTCCCTATAGATCATTTCTTAATTTTGATTCTAAACAAAAGGCTTGACCCCGTCAATTAGCAAACTGCATAGAATTTTCTAAATTCAGAGTATAAAGGTAACAACAAAAACACTACTATTCACTGACAATATAACTGTTGCCTTATTATAAAAAATATTTAATTATTTTCAAGTTATATGTACACAAACCATGGTTATTGTATCTATATATAAAACAACTACCTGTTTACAATGGCACAGAAACACAGCAAATATTATGTCACTAATGAAAAGCTATTTTGTAAATATTATGTCAAAAAACATTCAACATTATTACCACTAGCTTATCTTCATTTAATAATTGGAAATAGTTTTGATACAACATAAAAAATCTAGGAATCCTCCGCCCTGAGAATTTATATTTGACATTTTAATATTTTATATAAATCTTAGGCAAGGAAATCTTTAACTACTACTTAGTCTCTAAGATCCATTTAAATAGACTACACACTTCATGATGATGATTATTATTTTAATCAAGTGATGATAAACTTTCATGAAATTAAACCAAAATAATGCTGCAGATTAAGCAAGGCCTACAGGCCTTATGCGAACCTGTGCAAAGTTTGGGAGTATGAATGGAGGTTTATTTTTAAAATTTAATATTGATCCTTTTAAGTCCTGCATCACTACCTTAGTCATTATGATTTCAGCAAAATGGACATTTCGGAACCTGCAAGTTTCAGATTAGGACATTTTAAAACTAGAATATGGGTAGTCGACAAGGGACTATGTGTATCTGCAGAAATCAGAGTGATATAGTTAAAGTGAGGCATGGATTAAGTGGCAAGCGTAATAAAATGAGGTGTGTTTCATATTAGCATGGATGTCTGCAGCGTAAACGTGAATGTAGGTGGTGCCACCTGTCATAAAATCGAGAAAATTGTCCAAGATGTATAAACCTGCAAAATTTCAGGTGAATTAGTCAAACCACTGCTGAGACATGAGCAATTTTATCCAAAGGCAGATGAACAGATGGACGCTGTGCATAAATGGTTGCAGGTGGCGCCACCAGTTTTGCCCATGATGAAGAGCTATGTGAGATCCATACACATGCAAAATTTTGGCCAAATCGTTCAAACGGTTCCCGAGATATGAGCTTGGATGTATGCACAGTAAATGTGAATGTAGGTGGCGCCACCTGTCATAAAATCGAGAGAACTGTCCAGGATGTATAAACTTGCAAAATATCAGGTCGATAAGTTAAACAACCACTGCTGAGATATGAGTGATTTTATCAAAAGGCAGATGAACAGATGGATGCTGTGCATAAATGGTTCCAGGTGGCGCCACCAGTTTTGCCTATGACGAAGGGCTATCTGAGATCTATACACATGCAAAATTTTGGCCAAATTGTTCAAACAATTCCCGAGATATGAGCTTGGATGTATGCAAAGTAAATGTGAATGTAGGTGGCGCCACCTGTCATAAAATCGAGAAAGCTGTCCAGGATGTATAAACCTGCAAAATATCAGGTGGATAAGTCAAACAACCACTGCTGAGATAGTGGTGTTTTTATCCCAAGGCAGATGAACAGATGGATACTGTGCATAAATGTTTGCAGGTGGCGCCACCAGTTTTACCTATGATGAAGAGCTATGTGAGATCTTATACACATGCAAAATTTTGCCCCAATCGGTCAAACGGTTCCAGAGATATGAGCTTGGAAGTCTGCAGAGTAAATGTGAATGTAAGTGGCGCCACCTTTCAGATAATCGAGAAAACTGCCCAGGATGTAAAAACCTGCAAAATTTCAGGTGGATAAGTTAAACAACAGCTGAGATATGAGTGATTTTATCCAAAGGCAGATGAACAGATGGGTGCTGGGCATAAATGGTTCCAGGTGGCGCCACCAGTTTTGCCTCTGATGAAGGGCTATCTGAGATCCATACACATGCAAATTTTGGCCCAATCGGTCAAACGGTTCCCGAGATATGAGCTAAGATGTCTGGAGAGTTAATGTGAAAGAAGGTGGCGCCATCTTTCATAAAATCGAGAAACCTGTCCATGATGTATAAACCTGCAAAATTTTAGGTGGATAAGTCAAATCACTGCTGAGATATGAGTGATTTTAACCCAAGGCATATGAACAGATGGGTGCTGTGCATAAATGTTCCAGGTGGCGCCACCAATTTTGCCTATGATGAAGGGCTATCCGAGATCTATACACATGCAAAATTTTGGCCCAATCCGTCAAACGGTTTCAGAGATATGAGCTTGGATGTCTGCAGAGTAAACGTGAATGTAGTAGCGCCACCTGTCATAAAAATCAAGAAAGCTGTCGAGGATGTATAAACCTGCAAAATTTCAGGTGGATAAGTCAAACCACTGCTGAGATATAAGTGATATTATCCCAAGGCAGATGAACAGATGGACACTGTGCAAAAATGGTTGCGGGTGGCGCCACCATTTTTAGTGTATGTTATAAAGCTATCAAAGGGCTACATTTGTGCAAAATTTTTAGCCTGACTGGTCAAATGGTTCCCAAGATATGCGGGTTTATGTGTGGAAACAGACGCACAAATGGACGCTGGGCAGCAAGGAAAGGTCAGAGGTCAACCAAAAATGAGGGCACAGCAGTTCATATGTGACTTGATGATAAACCTGATTCGCTTAAAATGCAAACCAAGTTTTTTCAAACAGTTGAAAGATAAAGTTCCAATAATCTTGGAATTCTGCATCTAAACATTGTGTCTAGACGTCTAGACACAGCCTCTAGACGTCTAGACACATTGTCTAGACACCCCCCCCCCCCAGCCAAGTCAGTTGCCATGGTGATGTCTGGACCCCACCTGTTTGTACTGAGTGACCTCTTGACTTGGCTGCTGAAACTCGGCAAGTTGTCAAATCTGTTTTCAAATATAGAAAGCCTTTTTCAATTGGCTACAATGCTATTTTAAAGCTGTTTTTACCCAATATATTCTTATAAAACTGGCGGAACCCTACAATAGAATAATTCTTGTAAAGTTTAAACCAATCAGCTTAACAGTTTCATCATAAATCAGTGTATAAGCTTGAAGAGTTAAAAACTACATTTTCGCTTGCAAAAAACCCATCAATGTAGGTGGCGCCACCAATACCTCAAATCAGATATGACATATGTGACAAACATTGACATAAAATTTGGTGATTATACCTCAAGCCGTTTCTGAGATTTTAATTTTAGTGTGCTTTTTTGGACAGATGACTAAGTTCAACCTCCTGTAACTCGGCCAAAAATCTCCGAACTGGAACCATTCGTACAAACTTGAGAAAGATTGTTCCAGGGATCATTTCTGTGAAATATTGGACAATTTGGCTGGACAGTTTCAGAGAAGAAGATTTTTAAAGGTTTTTAAGCTTTTTCTCTCTAAAATCTAAATTAATGCAGATACCCAATAATAAGCTCCAGGGCACCAAGTTTCACATGTGACTAATTCTTACATGTAATTTGGAGCTGCTAGCTCCCACGGTTTCTGACTTACAGCCATGGACAGCGGAAAGCCAGCCCTGGACAGCGGACAGCTGATGACGGATGGACAACGCTGCGCCATCGCATAAGCTCACAGGTTCGCTAATAAATTATTACATTATGCTTTGTTTTCAATACAATTAATGACCAGGGTTAACTGTGTCACTCTTAAGCAAGAATACAGACTCTACTCCATCAGGAAATGGTATCATAACTTTTTTTAAAATATTTGTGCCGTTGGGCACAGCCTTCCCATTAAACCTGCAGAGCGCTCACCCTGGGAGGGGGCTGACCGTGAAAAATCCTCACCGCCTCAGCTGAGATTCGAACTCACCATCTCTGGGCCCTCAGTCCTGTGCTCTATCCCTGAGCTACAGAAGCCAGTTTTGGTATCATACTTCCCCCACTTCACGAACATTCATAAGTATTATATTATTTGATGTGATTGTGACCTTCCTTACACCTTACAGTCGTGTAAACTTTATTTCCTGCACATATTATGTTCAAATATGGTTTCATTTAATATCATTACACATGCTACTTATGTGTCTTTTAATTCCTTAGCACCAGATACATTTTTTTAGACAGGGACCAGTTAAAAGTTGTGAGTTTCATATAGTAATGTTTACTGCAGTGAACCAATCACCGACTGGCTGTGTTCGAGCATGAAAAGATTAAAGTATATGTTGAAATGTGTGGAAATGGAATTTATATTGTAAATCATGAAAACTGCATCAGATACAGAAAAATTTATGTCCATAGGTGTCCATAATGTCATATATCATTTCATGTTTTCATCGCAGTAAGTCACTGATACCATGGGTTACTATCAATCAGTGGTTGCTGGAAGAGGAATCCCCTCTGGTGGCAGGTCCAAATTGGGGGGCTGTTCCAATTTTTTAACTGTATCAGGTAAACACAAAAGATGAGAGTCACAGCACAGTCAGTACTGACCTATGTTAGTCCACGTAATGAAACAAGCCAAAACAGTTCTTTTTTCTTATATAAAAGGAAGATTCATTTGTACATGGAGCCTATATATAGTGAACTATTGGATAGTCATTCATTCTATGCTTCATGATCACATCAACAAGAGCTCAAGATTCTCATTCACATTCTTCATTTTTTTACAATATATATATATAAACTTTTGTTATACGCAACACTGTTCAGGATGGCACTTAGGTGATTTGCCTTAGGTGATATCTATCTTGGTACAGGACAATTGTAAAAATGCACTCTATTGCCACCCAGTTAGTTAGAGCAGTATCCTGGTAAAAGCTCACCTTCAGGGAACCATCTAGTGCTCCTGATATTATTTTTGTAAACATCAAACATCTACTCACCCATGAGCGCCACAGTTTCCAGCATATTTGGCCAGTCTGCCCAGGGCTTTTGCATAGCTTTCTTCAACACTACAGCTGGAAGAAGATAAATATGCTTGAGAAGCCATTCGCATGAGATGCCCATAATTTATATCAATTATGAAACAAATAAACAAAAAATTAGGTTTATGAGTGTTTCAATTGTGAAGAATAATATGAAATAAAGAATACTATGAAATATACAATCATATGTCAAAACTTACAACAGCAAACTAATCAGTTCAGAAGGGAGAGACATATCACCGATTTCTATTTTTTTATTTATTTTTATTTAATCATTGTTTTCAGTTTTGCTGAAATGAGCAGACTTGTCCTTTGGCCATGATTTGGAACTGAAAGACATTTTGTACATGATATATATACCCATGACTGTATATTGGGAAAAAATATAACCTTACTGACAAAAAGGGAAAATAAACCAGCCAAACAACAAACACTTATATATGTCACAAGATGAACTATGAAAACTTAGCTGTCTTTAGAGCAGTATACAGGGAAGGATACATGAACAGATCATCAATTTTCCAAAAGTATGAATTACGGTAAAGTGACCTAACTGAAGTGAGTTAGAGACAACACAAGGATCAGAGACATCACAAAAACAGCCTGAAACTTTTCATCTTCCAAAAACAATCCCTCCATCCCCATAAGATTTTTTTAACTGACACTACTCAATCATTAAACCTCATTTTGCTCTTGATGAAAAGGTTTTGGCCAAGGCTATGGTAATTGGAACAGTCTGCTGCATGAACAACAGCCACAGGTAATTAAACCTTAGGACCATGACCTGTCAGCACCTGCACACATATTCTAATTAATGAGTTTGTAGCTATACAAGGATATCAATAATATATTATCATGAAGCTTTCTGATGATATTCTATATATAAAGCAACAAATTATCCACAAACGTAGCTGTGTTTTAGGCATTATTCAAGTGATCCACTGAAAATTCTTATTGTTTGAATTGTCTGAAGGTCATTCTAATAACCCATATCAGTGCAGAAACAGTGTCTTTCAATTGTTTCTTATGAAAACTGGACCATCAAATACTCAACATTCAATGAATTTCTGACAGTGTGTCTGATATAAATATAAGTTTTTTTTTAATAATATACTGAAAAAAAAACATGACATTTTCATGAAAAAAAAAACTGCGAGGCCACCCAGCTGAACTAATGATAAATACCATGACAGGTTTAAAAGGTTAATGCTAGTCCTGCCACTAGTCCTACCAGTACTCAATAAGGTCTATGGTTCGATATCCCCAAGGGCAAAAGGGATTAAGGTTACTGAACAGTACAACAAATGACTGGTGTTGAAGGTGTGAAAACCATGTATAGTGAAATATGATCTGGATTTATAATTCATGTCAGTCTACATGGCCTTAGTCCCTTGTGTGGCTTAGCCTTTATTCTAGGTACTGGAATATGTCATTCAATGGGCAGGGAACTGATGACCTCCATCATAATAGCATTCTATGAGTCAATTTATTAAAATTATTATGAAGTTCTGTTTACTTATAAGTGATTGAACTGAACTTGAACAATGCTTGTACCTGAAATATATACTGAATCACACCCTGTTTATTTTTTTTTTTATGGATGATACTGGTATCTACCTGATATAATGGAAGATTCAACCAAGGTTTTCATGATATCACAGAAAAGAAAGATAATTGGGTAGGGGGTTGTACTTGTTGGATTCTGAAACAGAATGTCCCCTGGTTGATTTGTGCCACCACCTCAAACCAGGATTGGGTCAAATATGTATATATTTGTATTTAAATAAGGTAACACAGAGTATTTGTATGTCTGTGAGTTGATCATTACTTGTATTTGAAGCACATATTTGATAAAATACTATTCAAATATGGTTCAAATACAAGAATGTATACATGTATATCATGTGACAAAGTACCCTATACATATACAATAAGGTCATTCAGCTGCCAGCTTAATCATCAAACCATGACCTGATACTGAATGATTCTGTGTCAAGGTCAGTGTTCCATCACTCTTGGCAACATGTCTTCATGTTTTAATGTCTTCAGACAGTTTGAGGAGTCAATTTGAATTAAAATTTTATCTGATTTCCATATTTGCATTTGTATTTAACCATGCAGATATGTATTTGTATTTAAACAGAATGAGCTTTCATATTTGTATTTGTATTTGAATTTGTGCATTTGACCCAAACCCTGCCAGAAATATGCATACCATCAGAAATAATACTGTTCCAGAATTAATATAATGTATATTTTATGGGGTCTATTATGAATTTAAAACTACCCTTGGACTGAATTTAGTTATAGGGTTTTTGCCAATTATGCTACCTTATGGTTCTATCAAGATTTCACTGTTTTGCCTTTAAGGTTCTATCAAGATTTCACTGCTTTGCCTTTAAGGTTCTATCAAGATTTCACTGTTTTTCCTTTCAGGTTCTATCAAGAATTCTCTATATTGCCTTTAAAGTACTATCAAGACTTCACTATTTTGCCTTTAAGGTGTGATCAAGATTTCACTATTTTGCCTTTAAGACATCAGCAGGAACTGAACAAGGGACCTTCAACTTCAAAGTCCATCATCTAAACCACTAGGCTATGTCTTTCCTCCATCACTTTATTTTTTTTTTCAGTATTTTAGTGGTTTTTGTGTCACTTGATACAAGGCTGACTTGATTAAAATGGTTTCAAACCTGAGCTAGTGATGAAAGGTCCAGTACTACTTAACTTACATTTTCAACGGTGATATGTTTTTAATGATACAACAGCCATGACTCATTATAACTCTCCATAACAATATGAAAATTACTTAAGGAACACCACCTTGGATAACCAAATGTATCAACAATGATATGTCCTTGAGCATAAAGCATCAGACACACTGAGAATGCCACGGGATGTACAAGTGTGAAACTAGGTTATCAAGTGTGGGTGAGCAGTTCCAGTCTAGATGGATCCAAACACTGACCTTCCATTAATGCATACCAAGGTCATGGGTACCATTAAAACAGTCTTAACACATGTGAGGATGCAAAATGTAGGGGGTGCAATGATAAATATTAATCCCCCATTTTATTCAATTGTTGAATTATAAATCATGTGACAGGGACAATATAAATAAATTTACTGATACTGTTCAATCACACTTTGACATGGGCTATAACTGCATGCTACAATATTTACAGACTAGGAGAGGAATGTTTATCCCCAATTAACATATGCATATGAGATCTAGCAATAGCATACAAAATGAACATTTAATGCTACCGGTACATCTGAATAAAGTCTTACTCATGCTGGGGTTGCTCAAGGTTAACACTAGTTCTGATTTGTTTTAAATAGCATCTTATTACAAAAGTATCCAATGTGATGTTAAAACTTCATTAGAATTCAGCCTTGAACAACCCTTATTCACATAATGCCCCCAGATATCACACACATTCACACTTGGTGTTCATTCTTACACCATGCTTAAACCACTCAAAAAGTCTTTCACCCAATTTTTGTTTAAGACATTTTCTCAAATAATGTTTTTTTGCCCTATATGACAGATGGTTTAATGCTCATTTCCTTATTTATTTATTTAGAATAGGCCAATGGCCTGTATGTCACAGAATATGAGGATGAAAAAGACCATACATCTGTTTAAATGATTTTAGGCTTCCATATTGAAACTAGTGGCCCATGGGCCATGACGCTCAGCTGAATTCAAGGAATATTGAACAATGAGCAAAATGACAGTGAGAGTGTAAAAAAATCATAGATTTTGTGAAGAATCCTAAGAAATGGGTTTTCGTGGGCTTTTGGACAGATAACCACTTCATTTGAAGCTCTCATAAATAGAAAAAATGTGTAAAAATTTAACAAGGGACCTATGGGTCAAGGCGCTCAGCTGTTATATAAGATAAAAAAATATGATTTTGAAATGAGGCACATGCTGGTTTTGTGTGGAAATAAATATAAGCTGTATTATGAGTTGTTAGTGTTAAGCTTATGTATGATTTTGAGATTGATTTCATTTATTTTATTAACAAATGGAGTGCCACTGTCATACAGATTTTGACTTGGCCATATAACTGATAAGCAGCACATATAAGATAAAGAGTTTAACTATTTATTAAAATTTAATAACAAATATTGTGCCAAATATAATTTTTATTAAAATAATAAGAGAATCATATGATTTTTTTAATAAAATATAACTGAAATGATAATTAAAATAATATTATAGAATATATTCATGAATGCATTCATGAATACATTTTGAAAGTATTTGCACTGGTATTCAAATACTTTCATTTTTACCTGAATTCCCATTCTTATGCAAGAAATTTTATAATGGAGTACATATTCATATTCATATTCATATACATTTGCCAAGTATTCGCACCATGTCTGGTATTTATTCAGTTTTAGCCAAACAATGATTTAGAGAATCCAGAATATAAACAAAGGACCCATGGGTCACGACAACCAGCTTAAGTTTGAAATTTGTGCAAATGCAAAATATGAAAAATATTCTATTGTAATGTTTTTTATTTATATAAGCACATGCGAAGCTAAGAGGAAAGGGCCCTCCTACTTGGTTATAGTAAAGTTCTCAATATATGATTGCAAACTAATACTCTGACAAGACTGTCAAAAAAAAACAGTAAAAGTTTTGAGATACTGTGATGCATATGAAAAATTTGCAGATGGACAGGCAAGTGGACAGAATGGACTAATACCTACCTTTCACTTTCAAGGGAATAATGCATTTAAGTTTATATATAACAACATGGCATCTACAAAATTATTCCTTGAATCCCTATTAAAAAGTTTTGCACATAGGAGTTTTTAGTACATGCTTAATTTTATTCACCGAAATAAAATAAAAGATTCAGTACATTTGATAAAATGCTAATTACAATCTCAGCTATAATTAATTACTGGAATTAATTGTCAATTTCACACCTGGTGAAGTTTTACTCTTCTGAAGTAAAGCATTACTTATCTGATGAACACATCACTTTGTGGACACAATTAAATGTGCACTTTAATCATTTTAACCCTGGTGGTACAATACAAAATCTAAAATGTAGCATGTCCAAGAATAAAATAAAATACAGAAAATTATAACATTCATCTAGTTTATGCACCAGCTGGGGGGGGGGGGTGAGTGCAGGGCAGAGGGGAAGCCTGCTAGTAGTGGCCAAGCTGGGCCAAGGCAAGCTGCCTGGGGTGGGTTACATAATGCAAGTGAAGGCTGCACTACAAGGTGGGCCAGATGTAAACAACACTTGACATGGTGTATGAAAACTTGAATAAAAGCTACTCTTTTCAAACAATTTCTTTGAAATTTCAGATTTTAAAAGATTAAATTCTTATGTATATATGCTGTGAAAATAACAGTACTTACAGGGAAAAAACATGCCACTGCCAAATTTGGACAAAATTTAAGGTATTGATTTTTTATTTATGCTAATAACTTGAACAATTTGCAAAATTCAGATTTAATTTTGGGTAAACAATTGAATCTTGATTAAATATTAAGTTATATTCCTGAAAAAAAGTCTCCAGCTTCAGCAATTCTCATGTTAAGTGAGCAAATATATTTCCTGATTTTTAAAAAATTGCATTATATTTGGGCCTATAACTTCAAAATAATACCCAATACTGACCTAATTTTTGGTATGTGCACTGAAAATGCATGGAAGAATAAGAATACAAAATCAGATCAAAAACAGATCAGTGGTTTTGATATTAGGCAGCCTTGAAGTGTAACAATGGCTTTTTTATGGAAAACGGAGGTTTTTCCTTAATATCTCGAAGGAACGAAGTTCTAATGACCCAATTTTTGGTATGGTAGGAGATTTTGGGGACATTTAATGGTATGCAGAATTTTGGATTAGTAGGTCCAACAGTTTTAAAACGTGCCCTGTTAACGGCCGGACGACGGACAAAGGACCACGACTATAGCTCAGATGACTTATAGTCAGCTGAGCTAAAAAAATATACAGGTAGTGCCACCAGTCTGCAGGAACTGATTAAACACTCCATGATCAATATGCATGCAAACAATCATGGCAGTCAATGCATAAGTTATTTATATACTGGATCTTTTGTATCACATTTTAAACTATAATATGGGTAGTCGACAAGTGACTATGTGTATCTGCCGAAATCAGAGTGGGAAAGGTGAAGTGAGGCATGGATTGAGTGGCAAAGGGAAATAGAGTGAGGTGTGTTGCATATTAGCATGGATGTCTGCAACCAAAATGTGAATGTAGGTGGCGCCACCTACCACAAAATCAAGAAGGCTATCCAAGTTGTATACATATGCAAATTTTAGCCAGATAAGTCAAACCACTATTTGAATATGAGTGATTTTATCCCACAGCAGACAAACAGAAGGTGGCTGTGCAAAAATGGTGGCAGGTGGCACCACCAGTTTGTGTACGATTAAGAGCTATGTGAGATCTATACACAAGCAAAATTTCAGGGGGATATGTCAAACCAGTCTTGAGATATAAGCCTGAATGTTTGCAGCGTTAACATAAATGTAGGTGGAGCCACCTGCCACAAAATCAAGAAAGCTATCAAAGATGTATAAACCTGCAAAATTTTATGGCAGATAAGTCAAAGTCACTCAAACCACTGCCGAGATATGAGTGATTTTATCCCACGGCAGACAAACAGATGGACGCTGTGCCAAAATGGTTGCAGGTGGCGCCACCAGTTTTGTGTATGATAAAAAGCTATGTTAGATCTACACACATGAAAAATTTCAAAAGGATATGTGAAACCAGTCTTAATAATAAGCCTGTATGTCTGCAGCTTGAATGTGAACGTAGGTGGCACCACCTGTCATAAAATCAAGATAGCTTTCCAGGATGTATACACATGCAAAATTTCAGGTGGATAAGTCCAACCAATGCAGAGATATGAGTGATATTATCCTAAGGCAGATGAACAGATGGACGCTGAGCAAATTGTTGCATGTGGTGCCACCATTTTTAATGTATCTTATACAGCTACTCAAGGGCTACATTTGTGCAAAATTTTTAGCCTGAATGGTCAAAAGGTTCCTGAGATATATGTGGATTTGTGTGTGGAAACAAATGCACTAAAGGACACTGGGCAGAGGAAAGGTAAGATGTCAACCAAAAATGAGGGCGCAGCAGTTCACATGTGACCCGATCATAATTCTGAATTTTAAAAAATTCCGCCCTCTGGTTACGGAGGAGTTCTCGGGTACCTATGCTGACGCATAGGTGTCCAACTGAAAACATAGTATCCCCAAATTTGTATTTTTATAAAATTATTCAGGACATATGAGCCCAATAGCTTGGAGGATATGGGTAACAGAGACCTAATTTCAATTTTCCATGAAGACTATTCATGGACCACCCTGAAGTCAAGTATGAAGATCCCAGGTCAAGGGGCTACTATCTGTGCCCTCTAACAATATAAGGCTTTATTTGAATGTCTCAAAAATTAGGAAATGTGTAAAAATTTGAAAAAATACATGTGGTGCCACCAGTATGCAGGAACTGATGGAACACTCCATGATCAATATGCATACAAAGAATCATGGATATCAATGCAGTAGTTATTCAGATACTTGAGGTTTTGTATCAAATTGTTGATTATTCTAGGGGGTACTTACAAGACCCATAGCTTGGAGACCTTATTTCAGGTTTCCAAGGAGATTTTTCATGGACCACCCTGGATGTCAAGTTATATTTGTGCCCTGTTAATGGATGGCCGGACGGCCGAACAGACGGATGGACAAAGGGTGACTGCTACGGCTCAGATGACTTTCAGTCAGCTGAGATAAAAAAAGTCTAAATACCACTGGTACAACTGATCATCAAAATGGCTACCAAAGAGACCCGCGCATTTCTCTTGATAGGACACCAACTATGGATTAAGTAAAAACTTGACTGAAACAATTTCCAGAGAATACAAATGATATGAAGTTAGAAGGCCTTATGGATTTTAGGTTATATTTTGTGGGTTGGCTGAATAGTTTTAAGGGTTCTAGATTTGTGATATTTGTTATTGTAAATGGGTTAGAAAGAAATCTCATCAGCTACAGGGTGAGCAGTTATTAATCCATCAAACACACTTACCTGTGTTCAAAGTGAGTTGTTAATCATCTACTAATCACCAACCTGCTGTGTGTGTGAAAATGCAGTCTGGGAGAGGGCCAAGTGATTACTATCCAAACATGTATTAATTGGCAAGGTGGATAGTCTCTTAACTAGGTAATTAAATAAAGAAACATCTCAGATTTCATTCATATCTATGATCAAATTTCACCTACCAATTGTCCATTTAAAGAGGTTTCTTGGCAAATAGTATCATACATTTAATGAAAATGAATCCACCCAGAAACACTGAAAATGGCTATTACATGAATTGAAAACCTTGTATTTTGATTTTTTACATTTTGAATGAAACCTTACAGAACATGACCTAAAAATTATAACCTATTTTTCTTTTATTTATTATTACCCCCTCTGATTGTAAAGATTACTTATCTGACAATGAGTAAAAAGATTGGGATACTTACAAATACAGTCCAAAAGAAAATCAACGGGTATCATAACTGATGATCAAATAATGTGATAAAAATGATCACACTGGTGTACCTCCTGTATAAAAACAAGTAGTTATTATTCTAATTCTCCCTAAAGGATGCATCAGTGTGTTACTGAGTATGTATGTGTTTGTGTGTGTAGGGGGGGGGAGGAAGGGTCCTGTTAATGAGTCACAACACAGAGACACAATCACCAGATGTCAGAATTCAAATAAGTTTGTGTTAGCACCTGCAAATTACTGATACCAAGGTGATGTTCTTACGGGCCCAGAGTGTTGTAACCTCTTACAAGGGTACATTTTATTACATATTATCTTTAATTCACTTTACTTACCTCTCCTTGAGAAATTCTGCAAATTCCTTACTGGAGAGCTGGCCATGTTTCATGTTATGGTACAGTACATCAAACCCGTTATTCTTCTCCCCCTAAGGAAAAAGGTAGAAATATTTCACATTTTGTTTCCTCAATTAAATAATCTTAAAACATATAGGTATGTTTTCCTGCAATTGAACTAGATTTGAATCTATATTAAACTGTATATCCCTCAGGGCATATTTTGGCAGAGCAGATACCTTGTAGTAAAAACATCAAAATGATTTCTTGCTATGCTGAACCTGTTCACATGGAAAAAACAAGTGACCCATGGGTCATGACGCTCAGCTGACTGGGAAGAGATTTGCAAAAGGAAATTTTATCATCTGAATGGTAGTATATACCCATTCAACTGAAGCATCAAACAGATTAACCAACAGGCTGAGATTGTGTCTGTATTAATATATCTAAAAAATAGAAAAAAAAAAAATACAGGTGGCTCCACCAGTCTGCAGAAACAAATAAAAACACTTAATGTTCAATATCCATGCAAAGAAGCATGGTGGTCTCTGGATTAGTTGTTCAGATACTTCAGCTTTTGTATCAAATTTTCCATTATTCTGAGGGATACTTTGCAGTCCTATAGCTTGGAGGATATGGGTAACAGAGACCTAATTTCAGGTTTCCACAGACACTTTTCATGGGCCTCCTTGCATGACAAGAATGAAGATTCTAGGTCCAGTTGTTACAATTTGTACCTTGTTGACAGATAACCACATCTTTAAAGGTCTCAAAAATAAAGAAACAAGGGACCTATGGGTCACGACGCTCAGCTGTTATATATGATAAAAAAATATTATTTAGAAATGAGGCACATGCTGGTTTTGTGTGGTTATAAATATAAGCTGTATTATGAGTTGTTGTTGTTTAGCTTATGTATGATTTTGATAGTACCTTTGGAGACAGGGAAGAGGATTGATTTCATTTATTTTATTAACAAATGGTGTGCTATTGTCACACAGATTTTGACTTGGCCATTAACTTATAAGCAGAATATATAATATAAGGGTTTAACTTTTAATTTAAAAAAATTACAAATATTGTCCCAAATATTATTTTTTTTAAAAATAATAAGAGAATCATATGATTTTTTAAAATGAAATATAACTGAAATGATTATTAAAATAATATTAAAGAATATATTCATGAATGCATTCATGAATACATTTTGAAAGTATTTGCACTGGTATTCCTATACTTTCATTTTTACCTGAATTCCCATTCTTTATGCAAGAAATTTTATAATGGAGTACATAATCATATTCGTATTTAAATACAATTACAAAGTATTCGCACCATGACTGTTATTTATTCAGTTTTCACCAAACAATGATGTTGAGAATCCAGAATATACAAAATTCACACATTTAAATAATGATCATAAGTACCTGGTTTTATGGCTTTTATTTATATTAAAAAAAAAATGTAATAAATTCATTTTGGACTAATTTCACATCAATGTACACACTAGACACAGTAGGAATCTAGATTAATATTATCAACTGCATCTTTGTCTATCATTAATTTCCATCATATGATCCCTAATGACTTCTTTATCATTAAAATTGAACTGAAAAATACCATAGGTGACTGCATGGTGTTATTTGGAATACGTGACATTCTATCCATCGATACAAGATTCTTATATCATCAGTAACTGCAAGTTAATTTCCTGTTATTATAAACTAACAAATTTCTTTTCTATTTTTCTTTAATTTTTTATTAAAAACCAATAAAAATTTATTAATTTATTGTTTATTGTTATGTAGTTGGTTAAAACTACTAGATGAGTTGGGTTGGACACCTGTATCAACTGTGGCTGGCCATAAGCTGCCTGGATTCCCCTGTAAGCCTCGCCTCAAGCATGCATAATTTGCTGAAAGCCCATAACTTAAAACAATTACGCAATACTGACATCATTCTGGCATGTGCATAGAGAATGAAAAATATGTATATTATTTATGATTAAAGTCAGATCAGTGGTTTTGATATTAGGCAGTCTTGAAGTATAACAATGGGTTTTTAATGGAAAAATGAAGTTTTTCATTAATATCTTGAAGGTATTAAGTCCTAGTGACCAAATTCTTGGCATGGTAGGGGATTTTGGAGACATCTAGCTGTATGCGGAATTTAAGGAACTAAGAGCTGAAGCTGGGGAGCTGAGCTCTTGCAAACTGCATAACACTAGCTTGATGTAAACAATATGTTACATGGTGCTTGAAAACTTGAATAAAATCTACAGTTTTTGATCAACTGGTTTCAAATTTTTGGTGTTAACAGTTGAAAAGGTAACAAAAACATGCTGTGAAAACTAAATCCACAGTACTCACAGGAAAAAAACGTGCCATGGTCAAAGTTGGGCAAAATTTAAGGTACCAATTTTTTATTTTTATTAATATTTTAAAAAATTTCAAAGATTTTCATCTAATTTTGGGTATACAATTTAATTTTGATTAAATAAAGTTATATTACTGGAAAAAAGGTCCATAGCTTTAACATGTTTTGTGTGAAGTGATCAAATATCTTTCCTGATTTTTTACAAAATGCATTATGTTTGGGTCCATAACTTTTTTAAATTATATAATACAGACATAATTTCTTGAACGTACATAGGAACTATATAGAGGAATATTTATGGTAAATATGAGGAAAAACAGATGAGTGGTTTTGATATTAGGCAGTCCTGAAGTGTGAAAAAAGGTTTTTAATAAAAAATTGAGGTTTTTTCTTAATTTCTCAAAGGAACGAAGTCGAAAAGACCCAGTTTTTGGCTTGGTAGGAGATCTTGGGGACATCTAACATTATGCCGAATTTTGGATACCTAGGTCTTACGGTTTCAAAACGTGCCACATCTACGGACGGACGGACAGACGGACGGACGACGGACAATGGACCACGACTATAGCTCAGATGACTTATAGTCAGCTGAGCTAAAAAACAATTGCCAGGCATATGAGGTTGGAAATGTGAACAAATTTATATATGGATTACTATCTTATTGAAATAGAGCGAACTGTTCCGTTGAGCATAAAAACTCTTCAAGTTGGACATGATTTGTATTATTATTGAAGTTACCAAATGCCCTGTAAAATAGTGAATGATTATTTATTACTAATAAAATTGCAATAACCATTTTATCACCATGCTGAGCACTTCTAATTTATTTACAAACACATTTGGGCTAACAAAAACTGTATTTTCCTGTCTGGTTTGGAAGAGGAACAACTGATTTTTTTTACAGCCAGGCAAATATCATTACATGTAGTAACTCACAGGTCATGAAACACTCACAGATAAAATATGCAAGTCAAAGACTCCTTTTTAGAAATTGTTTGCATGCATACACTGTACAGTTCACAACACAGTTCCCACATGCTGAATGCTTGAAAGCTGAAATTTGTACAAAAAAAGGGGGAAATATATTTTAAGAGAGATACAGTACAGAACCAGGCAGTACTAATCCTTGGTTGATACAAAGCTGCAAACATAATGTGAGAGGTTATAATATTTTATTTAGGTAAAGAGAGCCTGATGCAATCTTGAGAACTTTACATGTAAGAACATATTTTTCATTTTAAGCACTGTCAAGTATATAAAATCTGATCTACATCTCAACAAAACAAACAGGTGTTGCATAAATTCTTTCCTCATAAAATTACACAGCCATAGATTGGTGATTGTTCAGTAAAAATGCACTGAAAGTTTATAACTTTATTCATGAATTAAGGGTGCACAAAGGGGACTGCGTCCTTTTGATCTGAGACCAAAAATACGAAAAAATTGATTCTGATTATTTGAAATCGACTGATGTTGCCAGCATTTAAACAGCAATGATGTTGGTGACTTTCGTCAAATTGTAGGACCACTAATATACATTCCATGAAATATGATGTTTATGTCTAATTTGAGTAATTTCAGCTTTCAGGTACCCAAGTAGCTCATAAGAAGTCAATACAAGAAAATATACACAGGTAATTCTTTAAATCCTTTATTTAAGTAAAAACTAACCAAAATATTGACCAGTTTCCATAGCTATTCTATTGGAATTTAGTAGACAGTATGTGGTGTTTTTTATTCTCAGTACTGACAATAAAAATTCAAGGAAAAATTACCACGGAGCGACTTTAGACTCCAGACTGTATATTGGCTAAAGGAACAAAGTAAAGGATAGGGAACAACATTCAATAAGGTGCAAGTACATGAAGTATACTTCATGTAATAACAAATAGGCATGACAATACTTCAGGTATTGAAAATCATGGTATGGCAGGAATAAAATAAACATATAGTTTGACCCCGATTAGGCCTGTGTTGAAAGTAGCCTAGATTCCAAAGAAGAGCCAATACGACAACATATTCAATCATAGGTGACTAAGTCTCGCACTGTTGTCAGTGATGAAACCAACAGTGGCAACAGCAACAATCAACACTGACCCACTGTACCTTCCAAATTTTATCAATTGACAGATTATGTAAATCAGCAAAATGGAAATTCGATTTTCATAAAGTAATGCTGTGAAACTTTCTCCGAAATATACCCAGACCGTGCATTCTAACTTAATTTACAATCAGAATCGTTAAACTGTCAGTCACCCGGGGTAAGCTGGTCAGATCACTTGTTAAAGCGCCGTACAAACCACGCCCACCAAATCATTCACTTAAACATTCCCTCCGCTATCATTGCATTATGATTTATGCATATTTGGGGTCTATATTTCATGCATGCGTGTTAGCAGACCTACCCAAAAATATTCTGTGAATGACAAAACCATTTTCGCCGAGGAAGAGGACGATCCTGGCTTGAAAATGGAGATGTAGATCTATTTGTGTCAAGTGCGCATGTCAACAACCTGCTTCCGTGAGCCGTTTGAGATATCAACAGGCAGGTTCAATGCTTGTTTAAGATCATTCTAGCTGCTGAAACCGAAATTTATATTCTAAATTGATTACGTTCCCTATATCATGGAGACGAATTAAACTTTTACAAAATAAATATGCTGATTTTTTGGTTGAAAAGACGAATAGATTCTGGGGCAGTAGCCCATTTTCTATTAAAGTTTTAAATGGACATTGACGGTTTATATATTTTGACAAAACATACCTGTAAAATATTTACTTTTTTAACCACTAGATGGCACTATGTATATGATAATGAACAGTTCGAGGGACGTATTTCAAGGCATAATATATATTATCACGTGAGACGCACAGATTGACAGCTCTCAGGAAATATTTTCTATAGGGTGTTTGTTTTATGTATACATTAAATTCAATCTCAACACCTGAATTTTATTTTAGTTAAGAAAAACGGGTTTAGTATCGCCAATATATTCCAGTTTCTAAAGTGGACCACAGATGTCGCCACCTGCCAAGCGTTTCCACATCATCAACTCCGCCTAAAACAGCACAAAAAGACTGGAGGTGGTGGTGGTGTCGGGGGCGGGCAGGGACTCTCTCCAATTATCTTAAAAATATATACTTATCCTCATACAATTTAAGCCCAATATTCTCTACTGTCCTGTACACCCGCCTTTACAAACAAAACAAGAAATTCAAGGTTAAACGCAAAATAATTACTATGGCCCCACTCGAGAGTGTGAAACTGGTTTCTGTTCATCGAAACCATTCACTTACTAATAGTGAAACCGAATCTGGTTTTGGCGAAACTGCCCACTCGAAAATTATACTGGAAAGATGGCGGAGGTGGGCAAAAGTAGTGCTATTTTGTTAATTATTTTATGAATGGATACTGTTAATGCCTGTTAGAGTTTAATAAGCAACGATTGAGATATAAACATTATTTCGGAAATGTTTTGAATTCAATGTTCCCTACTATAACCATGTATATCTAAAGATGAGCCGCACGTATCCTGTGCATCCATGCCGTCTGACACATATACATGTTATAAGATGGAGAGAAACAGTCTATTTTCATCATAATTTAATATATATTTGCCAGTCACAATTAATCATGCTCTCATTGAGTCTCAAAGTGCCAAGGCAAGCGTTTGAGAAAATTTCATCATTAATTTATTTAATTAATAATACATAATTTACGATGTTATCAATATTTTCTATGAAAACCGAAACCGTCCACTTATAAATACAAAGTGAAACCATACAGAACCGGTTTTCCCGGAACCGAAACCAGTTTCGAATTTTCTAGTGCGCCCTTTGTGGAAATTCACCAGGAAAACAAAATCCTTACGACCTGCTGGTCTGCCATGAAAGAGGTAGACTGGCAAGATACTAGTCGCCGACGTCGACGCAACAGGTTTCAGGTTTCTGTTGCGTCGCCGGCCCACCAAAGGGCTAACTGGGGTTAAAGCACGATACGATCTGTTACTCTTAGAAAGGAAATTAAATAAAAATATTTCCTATGGTTTTTACAAACCAATGTTCACATAATGTTGTATGTCGAAAGGCCTGTAATAAAAAATAACCATTCTGGAAAACATGAAGCACCTGTAACATCAACAACTGACAGTATTTGTCCAGAGGGAATTGAAGCATTAACAGCCCGGTAGACATCTTGCATTTGGTGGCAGTCCTGTATAAGGCTTTAGGCCTGTGTACTATCAGAAGCGGATCCGGGGGGGGGGGGGGGGGGGGTCCAGAGGGTCCGGACCCCCCTTTTTCACCCGAAGCAACCTTTTTTAAGGGGTTTTGGACGTAATTTTGCGGCCTGGACCCCCCTTTTCCAGACCTGATGACCTTTTTTTAGGAGTTTCATTAGTCCTCCTGGGTTGGACCCCCCCTTTTCCTAAATCCTGGATCCGCCCCTGACTATTATGTTCATATTTTAAATTCCTTGGTGCAAAATAGGGCCGAGAAGAGAACAGTAATGTTTTCTAGTGGTCAAATATACAATACACATAGATGTACTGAACATTAATCAATGGATATATGTTAAATCTCACAGTTGTGTATGGAGTGTTCTAATCACAGTTAACAGCAGGTGCAATCTATGGACTCCACAATGCGTCAGTCACTGAAAAAAAGCAATTGAGGAGTTCATTCTTATGGGCTAGCAAGATACATGAACTTGAAACCTGACAACTCGGATACAATTGTGCATGTTCTTCCTCTGGTTACAGTAAGCATCCAGGATTACCGGCAGATATTACCATTTGCACCTCCAAGTTTTAACAGGGGTTATTTGATTAACATAGTCTGATACGTTAAGATAGCATATCAGCACGTAACCCTGGGGTGGGTTATGTCATTGTACTAAACACTTCTAATCATATATCGTTCCTAATATTTTTAAAGAAGGTACAATTAACGGGAGGGTGAATAGCCTGACCTTTCATGTTTTTTAACCGACGTAAATATGAAATGTCAACATTTAGTCGTTATACATCCAACAATTTTCTTGAAAACCATCCGCAATGACCATTAGGATGGCAATAATATTTTATACATTTTATAATTAAAAATTACAATTATAAATTCAAATTTTGTTCGACTTATCTGCTTCTATTGGGCGGTGTAGTGGACCATCACCCCCTGGCATTGTCAGAGATGCTTTGAAAAAGATCAGTTCAAAGGGCTTACCTTAGCAGTCGTAATCGGCGTTTTTGTGTTGCAGGGAATAAATTCTCTTCGTCCAAGTTCTCCCATGGGATTCAGTAAGCCCTGTGTTCTGCGTATGTGTTTCGCTCACTGATGAGTCAGTTCGACAGGATGGATTGAATAACTATGTTACAAGGTTTACAGTCAAATCTATGTGTTTTAACCAGAATCAAACTTTCCTATTTCTCCATTTGAAACCTGTCTGCTGCAAAACATAGGTGTGTGGATATGTCAGAAACTGCTTAACCTGGATACCAATAAAACTGAGGTAATGGTAATAGGTACAAACCAGCAACGGTCAAAAGTTCAGTCGCAGACTCTGAGAATGTGTGACCCTGTAGTTTGTGCCAACTTCTAGTCGAAGGAATCTGGGGTCGTTTGACTAAAGGGCCATGCCGTCGGCAAACAGGTAAATAATCTCTAAGGCTTAATACCACTTGCGTAATATAGCAATGATCCAGAGTTTTCTTACTTATCAAATTGCTTATGCCAAGGATTGATCGTTTCAACTCTTTGTAATGTGGTGTACCTTCTTAGTTAAGCCCAGGTCACACCAAAGCGCACGACAATTTGCTCGCGCGATTGACCCAGGATCTGGTAGTACATGACACGACCAATTTCGGAAATTTTATATAAAGTCACCCTCACACATCGTAGGTTTGTTCGAGTTGTGTAATCGTCTAAAACCGTCTGACCAAATCACAAGATAACACATCAAACGCACACAAACCCTTGAGAACGCAGACAACGCGCGTAAGAACGTGAACAGAGACGCTCACAGGCGATGTATCTGAATATTTTGGACGTGCTCGAATTCTTTTGTAATCGCAGGTAAACGTGACAAAACGCGATATAAAAGAAACGGTATGGCTGGAAAATTTAAAAGGAAAGAAACGCACACAAGAAAAACACGTCACAATGACGCTTCTGCGCCGTTTTCACAACTTCACGCCACAAAAACACGAAAGAGCGGACGTGAAATTGCGGACGCTGGATTGCCTGATCATCCATACAGGAATATCGACTGATCGCAAGACCACTCCGAGAAAAAAACTCATGAAACAGATAGAGTGCAATACATTTTCACTGTCATATAATTTACGTGACTATATTTTATTCTTTACTTCTTTATAATATTTAGAGCCGTCATACTGGAATCAAGACTATTGTTATTTTTCTACATTGACAAAGGAGCAGGCCGGGCATGGGATTATATTCATATCTAAGGTCCTGTCTGACCCCCTTGTTGATTTCTAGGGCACTTTTTAGTACTATGGAGAAGATTGATGTTTTTGTTATCATTTTATGATAATATTTCTTATGAATGGAGACTAACTGAATTGTTTTGCAAAACTTGTAAGGGGGGGGGGGGGGGATTTCAACATTGACGCATTCCGTGCCTGAGAAACCAACCAACCTGAAGTGGCTATTAGATATCAGAGCCCATAAACTATATATCATTCTTAATTTTACACAGTTTTCTATCTTATGAGGCATATTAAAGCAGAGTTACTCTTTCATTTGTCAAGATGTTCATATTTTGTATCCTTCAAAACAAGAGTTTTGCGGATACTAATGTTTTCACACGGGTTTCGCCGTCCCCGCCGCCGCATTCGTTTCCGGTGAACTCCTCTGAGACCCTTGGACCGATCATTCCGAAAAGAAGCATAATTATTCGGTTACATGTGAACTGGTGCCTTACAAAGAATGGTGGCACCACCTGCAATCTCTTTTGTGCAGTATGAATCTGGGTGTATTACTGCTAACAGCCAATATCTCGGGAGTGGTTGTATGTATTGGGTGGAAATAGTACATGTCCATAGATCTTTGGATACCCCCAACTCATATTCGAGACTGGTGGCGCCACCTACAATCATTTTTGCGTGGCGACCATCCATACCTTTGCTTTGGGTAAATAATCACCCATATCTCAGGAGTGTTCAATATTGCTCTGAAATTTAGCATGTCCACCTATCTTGAAGAGTTTTGTCGTAGACCAGACAGAGGGCGCCACCTACCTTCCCGTTTTAGTAGAATACATTGGTCCCCTTTCTTAGGAGCGGTTTGCCGTATTGGCCTGAAATTGTGCAGGTTTATAGATCTTAGATACCTCCATTTCATACTCAAGATTGGTTGTGCCATTTCGATTGTTTCCGCGTGGCGTCCATCCGTCCGTTTGCTTTGGGTGAAAATCGGTCATATCTCAGGAGTGGGTGGATATATCAGCCTGAAATTTTGCTTGATTATCCGTCTTGGATAGTTCGTTTTAGATCAGACAGGTAGCGCCACCTGCTGTTTCTATTTGTTAAATACATTTATGCACTTTTTCACGGTTGTGGTTTGGTGTCTCGTCCTGATATTTTGCATGTTCTCTTGGGTAGATTTCTCATTCACGAGACTAGTTGCACCACCTGCAATCACGCATTTGCAGAATACGTTCATGCATTTATCTCAGGACTGTTTGAATGTTTCATCCTGAAATTTCACATGCCCATAGATTTTAGATACTTCCATCCCACACTGAAGACTCGTGGCGCCATCTGCAATCGTTTTTGCATGGCGTTCATCCATGCGTTTGCTTTAGGTAAAAATCACTTTTATCACAGGAGTGGTTCAATGAAGGGATCTGAAAATCGGCATGTCCATCCATCTTAGATAGTTTACTCGTACACTAGACAGGGGGCGCCACCAAGATTGTGATTTGACTCTGTTAAATGTACACAGATATCTGGTCTGCACTGTTTAGCACAGTTTAAACTTTGCGTGTTTTTTTTTTTACACAGACTAATAATTTCATTTAGCAATGGCTTGGTGAGATTGCATGTGTTTTTCAAAATGACGAGAAATATGAAATACTGAGGGCTCCTATAACTCGTTATTAAACTGAAAATGATTCATGCATCTTGGTAAATACAATATTTTATTGCAGAGTTAGTAATGAGAATATTAATTCTTCGCCTGGAACTACACATAAGTACAAATTCAACAAAATAAATACATGTGCTGTCAACAATAAGTATATGTTTCAAACATTATTTAGCATGTACATTATAAGGGGAGAAACCTACAGGACTGACAAATAACTATGTGATCGTTTTCTTACTTAAATACATTTGTGATTATGGCCGAACATCTCACAGTTTTCGTCATATGTTAAGTCGTCACTCCCTATAAAAAGAACACTGATGTTTTGATAAACAAAAGGAATGTTTGAGAATAAATCCTCCCTGTGTTTGGCATACAATAAACAAATTAAAAATAGTGTTTGCGGGGGGGGGGGGGTCTCCTCTTGCTGCTCACATGACAAAATAGATTATCAATACCATGGTTTGCATACAGGTGAGCTTCAGCAATCTACATCCCAGTCTCATTCTTGTATGGAATATCTGTACAGCTCGGCTTCCACTAAAATAACTAAAATATTCGAGTGGGCTGGGTAGATTTCGTTCTATATTTTTCTTTTCAAACTATTAACTGATGGACTCTCCCTCGTTACCGGATCTAAAGAATTCCACAATTTTCCACATTATAAATGTATTTAGTCTGGCCCAGGTGCGAGCTGCAGGTGCGCGCAAGTCGACTTTATTGTGCAATTCGTAATTGGAGGTGTTTCCGACAGTATCCGGTATATTAGCTGGCATAGGTATGCATTAGGTCATCATGAAGCTTGATTAGAAGCGTCACTTTGTAACACTATGTGAAACGGTACAGGAGCATTGATTTAGACTTTTTGTTATACTTTTCCCGACAACTTTATTTTTTTTGGTTAGATTTTAAACTTTTTCATAAATTTCAAAATGACAGCCCCGCCCTAGTTTATATATATATATATATATATATATATATATATATATATATATATATAAATATATATATATATATAGATATATATATATATACCGATATATATAATTTTTTTTGGTAGAGGTAACCGCCTACACTTTTTTTTTAAATGCTAATTTTACAACATATATGTACATCTGCAGAATTCCATTCCGGTTTACATAGGAATATACGTGACAGGGTAGTATCAAACACTCTCATTTTATGTCCTGCATGGTGTCAACCAGGCCCGAAGACTACTGCCCATGTGGGCCCTGGGTGCTCATTGCTGCATTGCAAGCCCCGAAAGGCGAACTCGTTGTGAGTGAAACACGGCCGTTGGGCAAGGCCTTCCCATCAAGCCTGCAGAGCGCTCACTCTGGGTAGGGGCCGACCGAGTAAAATCTCACCGCCTCGGCTTAGATTCTTCAGATTATTACGTCTCATACCATTTGTATCTGGAAACTATAACACACATCAGAGTCTTTACAGAGAGGCTAAAATATGTATTTTGTAATGTTTGCGGAAATGTTAGTGTTACAGTCGAATTTTGATGTTTTCAAGGAATATACGATCATTAAAATTTAAATAGCCGTGCATAAAAGTGGAATACCTCTTGAAAAATCAAAGACCTGAATTAACTTAAATGTTAAAAGAGATTAGTCTATCTTTTTTTTAAAATAAATAATGAGTTAATAGATAGGCCTACTTTTTTTCAATATCCATCTGTAGTACACTGGTTTTATGATGGATTGTGTAATCAAATATTGACATATAGATAATTATATAAAATGGGCACTGTTTGTTTATTCATTATTTAACGGCGCGGGGTAAGTTTCGTTTGCACACAAAATTTCTGCGCTAAATTTGAACTGGCTGTCATGTATTTGATTACGTCAAACAATAACTGTCATATCTCAACAGATTTATCTTTTTATATTCAAATTTACCAACGAATCAGACAGACCTTTGTGTCAGATTTAAGTATAAATATATCAGTCTCTTCACCGGTTTATAAAATCATTGGTATGTGCATGCGTGTTCAAAAATGTTGAAGGAATTAAGAATGATGGTTTTAGACGCCTTGAAATAATATATATATATAACTCACACATTTTATTAAAGTTAGTTTTCAGGTTTCAGGTTTTTCAGATTTCAGAAATATCTTTTTATTTACGTAGTTTAAACCCGCTGTTAATCCTGTTATACTCTTCAATGTATTCCGGTCAAACAAAAAAAGTTCTACTGCGTGGCCCATAACACTGGAGTTAGTGGCAACATCTACCAGGATAATACTGACTAGTTCATAAAATGAAGTCCAGATGGCGCAAGTCAACATTTTTGGACTACAAGTCTTCATTCAACAGCCAGGGCTCATGGCATTAAAAACATCTTCATATTCGAAAAATAAAAGCAAGCAGTTGAAAAATGTACGTCTTCTTCACAATCTATATAAATTTAAATATAAATGCATTGAGCAATAAAGGAAATACCACTGTGAAAGCAAAATAAGTCAAAGTATTAAAAAATATCTTTTTTTTATACAATTAAATCTTGTCTTAAAATACCAGCTGATGTATGTTATATTTCAAAATATAAAAAAATGATAATATCTCGTCAATGGTAAACAAGAAAGAAAATATTCACGTTTTGTGTTCTCACGTGAATCTGCTGAGGGATATCAGTCAGTGCTGCCCTCTATAAGTATATAAAATCACTACTGGTCAATCTCAGTGTCTTTCTTGGAACATAAAATTAATGATTCAAGCGGTGTGCCTGGACAACACAAGTCCGTCTCGAATATTTATTTCTGATTATACATTTCGCACTTAAAACGACCGGGCGTAATTAAATTCTAGACATATCAACGATGTAGAAGTCAGATCCGAGCGAATGAAAAGTGGCTGAACAAGGTGGTGATGACGGCAATGGCCATTTGTGTGTCTGGCTGTCTGCTTGCTGCTCGTGGTCTGTCTGAACTGAAGAAACAACCTGTGATTGTAGTGTCATATAAACTTTCGAAAATAATGCTCTACGAAGTAAATACCTACAGTTCATGAAAAATTTTCGTGCAAATAGTGCATCTGCAAAAAAAATTCCTGAGTTTAGACACCTTGAATATTATTTTTATTTATTTTTTAATTTGTTACACCAGAAAATCGATATTCTGTTTCATTGCACATTGCACATTTCAGTAAGATTATTTGAAATATGGTTTATTCGAATAGTCAAAACATACCAAATGATTTATATATATGATTATTATATATTATGATTGATAATTATCATTTTTAAAAGTGGCGTCTACCATTATCGTTTTACTGTTATTGATGATGTTGCTTGTCTGTAGTTAAAATACCATTATAATCCTTATTATCCGTTTTATGAATGAATCAGAACAATATGTCTTAATCCCCCTCCCACCTACACACGCGCACACACTTATTTTTTATAAACTCATGAAGGACATAAAACAGTTCTCTCGGGTGCAATAACAATAATCTAATATACGATATTATTTTAGTGATTTCATTTAGCTGACTCAATAATTAAACATTTAAATAATAATATTTATATACGCAGATTCATGATATAATATCAGTATATGCATTTTTTCGTACATATTTGCACCCTTGGTCAAATATCTGATAATATTCTAGTATATAACCGAGCTGATGTCTCCTAGGCTAATACTAAATGATCGCTGTTCATTATGACGAATCTAATCCGACTGCATGACAGATCAATGACGATGATCTCTTGGGTATGGATTATCTCTGCATGATGACCATTTTAACAATATACTTCCTGTAAAGCTTCTCTTTTCACATTCCCAAGTAGTCGCACCTGGTTTCCCACGAACCTAACCCCAGACGAATTTGTAACAGAAACTACTTGTATACAATACCGCATGTATCTCATCTGATAAAAAATGTTCATTACTGCCCAAAATGAGTTCAACGCCTGATTACACAGTCTAGTAATGCATGTCTTCATTTTCTTCGCTTCCAGTATCAAATTAGGTATTCAAATAAATGCCCGCATACGGGCGACATGTCGTTTTCAGGAGGATTGGCGTGTTTCGCTATCACAGGCTGTT
This sequence comes from Sipunculus nudus, assembly GCA_026874595.1. Lineage (NCBI taxonomy): Eukaryota > Metazoa > Annelida > Sipuncula > Golfingiida > Sipunculidae > Sipunculus > Sipunculus nudus. Next base: position 48,025,363 of record CM049309.1, read on the forward strand.
CGTTTGGCGTGGCAGACACCCAGGCGCCTCAACCAGCACTTCACGCCCGAGTGCTGACTAGTGAGCCATGCCTGTCTAATTTGCGTCTGAAACTTCCAGGTATATATATAGTAATACCAAATCATCCGTAGAGAGTTCAGTCAGGGAAGCTTCTTGGGAACGCGCAGGCGACCAAAAATGTTACAGGTAATATTTCATGCAGTTGTCATGTTGAAGACAATCTTTCATATATCAGATTTCTTATTTATAAGTCTGAAATGCCATTTTATCTTTTTATAAATCAAAATGTATATTTATACCAAAGTGGATAATGACATTATACCTATTTTAAATGTCATGGTATGGTAAATAATTAAATTAAACAACATTTTTTTGTTTAATGGCAACTTTCATTCGTAATTCTTTCCATGTGATCTTTTGTGTGATTTTCATATTATTGCGAATAAATAAGTGTAATTGTCAGTTTGAAATACATACTTTTCGGTAATGCGATATCACATAACGTTAGGTTACTTTGCATGTGCACTTTATTGAAGAGTGCGCATGCAGCATCTTTCAAAACTGCGCTATTTAAACTTCTTCTGTGAAAGTTTAACTATCATAAGTCCAGTATCAATTGACACTTGATATCAATGAAGTGCGTAACCTGTGAAAGAGTTTATAAAGTTAGCGAACATTCAGGGGTGAAGCTCCCAACTGCGTTATTAAGAAAACGCTTCCTCGGCTATAAACATATTTTAAGTTTGAGATACTCAGGACATGTGGTTCATTAACGGCGACAGCGTGACATGTGGGGCGACCCTTGTTTAATAACACCTTTGAACGAATTACTGGGTAGGCCTGGTCGAGTGAGCCATTATAGTCTATTTAGTGCGGTCTGCAAACTATCTTAACATAATCGTTTTCACCAAACGTACAATTAGCACTTGCTTAGCCCCTGGCAAAACTGTGCGCCAGTGTCCCCTTTACGACACTCGGCAGGATATATAGAAAACCCTGTTATTTGACAAACCGGTACAAAATCGGTCAAGAGTGACCGTTAGGGGATGTATTGGCTGACCACGCGCCGCAGGGCATCTGCCAATTGCATAATTAGCCCGTGGCGCGGTAATTAACAAGACGCCTCGATGTCCAGACGGCCACTTGCGGGTGTTGTGGGCAGATATAGGTGTGAAGAGCGCGTGGTCGACCAAGCAGATTACACCCCTCACCAAGGCGCCGGGCGACAAGGGGCTTTGGCGCCAGCTGTCCGAAGCTAATGCGGTTAAAACGGTCCATTAACTAATTGCCATTAATCCCTATGCCGCTACTGGACAGCCTCTCCATTAACGTCCCTCGCCTGGCATAAGAACCGTTTGTATTACAGTTATCTCGGTTTAAGATAATTTAGATGGTTATGAACTCAGTTAAATCTCAAATTGTGCTTAACTGTAAAGCAAGCAATTCTGGCTGTTCCTGTTAAACTGGCATTTGTTAATGAGTCCATATGTATATATTACATTGAAAACAATTTAACGAAAACCCTTTAATGTAATTAACATTTCTATGTGTAAATAATTAATATACCTAATTTTCTTTAATCCCTTTCCTTATCCGCTAGATGGCTTCTGCATGCATAGCGTTCACTTGCGGAATTCTGTAAAAGCGCAACATAAATCCGATTAGAGAGAGAGAGAGAGAGAGAGAGAGAGAGATTACGTATCACATTGCAATTAAATACAGTTCTACCTTGCTGCAACTCACACTCAATCTGAATCAAACTTCCACTCACCAATGTAAGTGTAGTTTAATTTTACAATTAAATCAGTACTTCAATTGTGTATTTTTTTTCCATTCCTAAAAAATGAAAAACATATCGATTTAATTAGAAGAATAATGACATTTAATTGAAATTTTGGTTATTGAAATTATGCAGTTATATATAAAATATAAATAAAATGTAAAATATAAAAACCTTTCCTATGTCCTCAAACAAGAATTATATCAAATTCATAAAAAAACTGTTCGAAATTTGCTGATCCCCTTTCTTTATTCCAGTATAATAGAATAATCATAGCATTTATATAAACCTTCTTTTTAATCAACGTTTCACTTTTATCAATTGATCACCTCTGAAAATGTAAAATGAAATAAGGAAGAAAAAATATCACATTGAATGATGAACAATATTTTATTTTCCATTTAAAAGAGAAAAAGGTATTATTATCCGTTCTTTCCATAGCGGTAATAATTGATGTTCCGACGTTTATGGAAATAAAAGTAGCTGTTAGACTGTAACGTTACATGGTATTTTACAGTCAAGGTTCTCCGGAAGTTCTGGCATAGTTCCTTTTTCTTTATTTCTAACAATAAACCTAAACCTGCCACCTATGGTGATATGACCCACCGACAGCGAAATATGGCAATAAAAATGTAGGGTACGATCTCACAGCTATAAGATACCGCTCAAGTGAGAACATCCCCGTAACACCGCGTGCTGCTCCACTGGTGGCTGGGCGGAAACTACGAAAGTGAGTAAATGTACTAGAGGAAAAGTTACGCAAATTTCCCCTTTTAATAGTTAATATGTAACGTAATAAATGCAGGTAAGACAGAAAGACGCTTGAGAGAGTGGTATTTATGATTTTACGCAGGTTGACTCGAGTACTTGCAGAAACTTGATATGTTATTTGTGCAACAATCACTGTAGACAGTGGCCGCGCCATGGAGTCTAGACGAGCCATGTGACCATTTCCGACCAATCATGACACTCCTACTCGGGAGCTCATAGCCGCTTGCCGGTATGAAAACTTCGCTGCCATGGGTGAAAGACATTTTTGCTGGACAGAAAAGTCCATTTAGACGTGCCTTTCTCGTTCTTTTGCTCCTACATTAGTTGATAGTGCTCTAGTGGTGCGCCTGTCAATACAAGTATTCACGGGCCAGAGCAAACTAGCATTGTGCAGGCGCCATTGACGGTGAACTCTGACCCGCCACCCCTCTATAATACAATAGGCTCGCCTGTGGAGCCGCCGTGCTGCCAATATCGGTGATGTTTTGAAGTGCTTTGCCTTGGAGTATACTGAGAGAACGAGGGATCTGCAGTTTTAACATTGTAATGCTCGCAGGAGTTTATGTGTAGACAGCCAGCCAAATCCACAGTCTTTGCTGCAGTGAGCAGTGCTGATAAAACCCCCCTTCAATACAGGCGTGCTTTCGTGCTGTGGCGACGATTCGGGGGCCTTCGCCAATAGTCCTGGCTCCGAAGGGACTGGGCCCGAAATAGCAAGGGCTCCGTGTATCTGGCTGCATAGCCTGGCCTTCGGGGGCATACTAGCACTATAATCACATCTATCATTGCTTTTGTAGAGTTCACAAGTCAACTTCGTTGATGAAAATTTCACCAGAAAAGATCCCCGATGGTTCATGTTTCGCTCTAAGCGAAACGGCCTCGTGAAACGCCTGTGGAAGTTGAGGGTTTTGACTGAAGATGAAACGTGGGGTACGGATGAAAGCCCAGAAGTTTTAGAAGTGAAATCTGTCATTCACTCGGTGCTTAAAAGGCTTAAAGAAAAGCAGTTGGAGTGTTTAATAAGTTCATTGGAGAGCAAAGGTGGTGAAACCACGGGTTGTGTATTGTTACCAAAGGGAGAAATACGAATAGGGCGGAGGACCGTTCAACCACAAATGATGTGTTGTCAAATCTGGAGATGGCCCAATGTGGACCATAATCACAAATTAAAAAGATTACCGTGTTGTACATCTGCGGATGACCCCGGGTTTACCTGCTGCAACCCGTACCATTGGAGTATATTACTCGAACCTGGTGAGTATATACGTTGTTTACATGTGTATATTAGTGTAGCTGTCAACACGTGTTTACCTGAACAGTAGGCTATGTGAGGTCACGTTTTGTGGCACTGCAAAGCACAAGATGTTTGCTGTTTACAGTTATGTTCATTGAGTATTAAGTTGGTTAGCTCGTTTTATATGTGGAATTGACAAGAATAACATATTCAGTAATCTCCTGTGTGTATTTAAAGTTCGTATTTTGTTGATACACCGCATGTAATTGGGGAGGGACATCTAGCTTGAAAGATGCGGGCCAGCTAGCGGGCGATGATAGGTGCAGCTCAGCCGGCTTGTCAATTTCACCTGTGACATTTCAGTGGCAAGTGCGCCCTGGAGAAATTGACCCAGCTTAGGGATTGTCGCAACATTGCTCTCTCTTATTGATCAAGACCTGCATACAAGTGTGATTTTTGCACCAAGAATTTATGCCAATGCACCAGCGTGACTTTTTCACGGGCCACGCAAGAGCTTTAATGCATCTGTAGTCGAGGCCACGGCAGGGTTGCAAGTGTCGCCTTGCCAGGCCCCCCTTTATTGAAACACCGCAATTAGGGGATGGCGCCAGTCGCCGGTCTGAGTATGTTTATCAGTCGGCAGTGGTGGCAATTATCTGACAGACTGCACGCTTAGCTCTACCCAATAAAACAACTCAACTTGAACTGTATCTCCTGTCTTTATTTTGCAGATTCGCCTCCACCGCCCTACACAAAAGCTCAGTCCACACCGCGTTTGCCTCCAGGTAAATCACGCACTGCTGGTGTCATATGCATGTTTGTTTGTGACAGTTCATGTGTCAGTTTGTCAGGGATGAACCAGATTTTAACGTATTTGTTGCATCATTGATGAAGATGACTAAAATAAGAAAAGAATGGGAGCAACATAGGTGAAGATTTGTTAAAATAAAATAAAAAATAATGACAGGAGGTTTTATAACGTCCAAGTTCACTTTAGTGCCATCAAATGTCAGGTTAAAAGGTGCTTAAACCAATGTCATGTTACAGTCATATCTGAACTGAACATATAATTATGTGTCATCAGTTTACAGTTAAATCTTGAAGTTAAATGGAACATGAAGTTTAATGGAACATCAAATATATAGTTAAAATATACCAATTAAAATAGTTATTTGATTATTACATACATAACACAATATATATATATATATATATATATATATATATATATATATATATATATACTGAAAAAAAATGCATGAAAATGTTATATTCCTGCTCATTGTTTTGTTATTATTTAGTATTTTTTAAATGTTGTAACTGTATTGTTTATAAATATATTGAGTTTTGTATCCTTTCCCATGCAGTTATGTTATTTTCTCTGCTGTTGATGTAATGTTGTCTTACCAACATTCAGATGTGTCAGCAAATTTGTTTCTTTCATCATCAACACTGCCACACAGCTTCTGTAAGATGCTGTTATAAGTGTTGTTTGTTATTACCTCTCAATTGACTAAAAATATGGTGTCTTTGGTCTTTTACAAACAAATAATACAAACCCATGTTTACAAGTACTGACATGAAATCAAATAAATATTTTTAATTTTAAGTCATTTGGAAAAAACAGCTAGGTTCAAATGACCAATTTTGCATGTATCTTCATTTCACAGTACCTGATGAGCAGGTCTTCAAATGACTGAATATTTACTTGCCAACAGGGACAGGGTAAAATATTACTTTATAAAAAAAACAATTCTTACTGGAAATATTTACTTTATTAGTTCTTTAACAATATATACCATTGCAGTGATACATCACTGTATAAAGTAAAACATTGTATCACTATCCAAAGACATTGTAAGCACTGTATTTGATATATATATGGACAATATTTCATTGACATTCAACATTTTATAATAAGTCTCCCAGTGCCAATACTTGGTAATAATGACTTAATAAGTTAGACATCAAACTAGGGCAAAAACAAGGCATCTTATCAGCTAATCTTTGAATAGTTAATCCAATGAAAGAGACCGTTTGAAATGCATAATAAATCATTTGTGAAGAATATAAGAACCTGCATAGTAATCTTGAAATTTCTTTATAGTGAATTGTTTTAAAATATTATATGGTATATCTTATTTTAAGGAAGAATAATTGTTGGGAATCTGAGCCAGAATAGTTCTAAATTTAACAATAATAGTAGGTGAAAGACAATATATTGTTTATATTTTCAGTACCATTAATTGTTCCAGCTCTATATATAGTATAAATATAATACATCGTTCATGATATTCTCAGTGAGGTATCATGATAAATATTGCATTGAGAAGGAATGCATCATTACAGCTCTACTATTTATTACTAAATTCATTAAGATTTTTCACTAAATTCATTAAGATTTTGTGTACTGGGGACTAAACTTGAGATGGATAAGTTTTCTACAGGGCAAGTTTGGTTTGTGACTAATACTATCAAAATTGTAACAGGCCTGCCTTTTATAATTGTTATGTCTGACACACAGTGTCTGGCATTCAGTCGCATTAAGGTTACTGTACAAACAATATTACATAATGTACAGATAGCCAGTGCTGATTACCTGGTCCACTCAGCAGTTCTTCAGTAGCATTATTGAAAGCACACAGCAGACAAGGAATATATGAAACAGGAATAACTGAGGATACAAGTTCAAGTAACATATTCATGAATGATATAAATCAGGGACATTTAAGGGAACTGGGTTTTAAGGAACTGCGCCAATTAAAAAGTTCTGAATCCTTTTATATTCATTTCAGTTCTGTTTAGAAAACATTGTTAAAGTGAATAGTGTTGCCATGCAAAAATTATGCAGGTTTGAGGGTTTTGGGAAAATATGTGAGGCTTGGGTATCTTGTATGCAGCTCAGTTGGTAGTGTATCACATAACGGTATATTTGATTCCTTTTAATTAATGTTTTTAATCTACCTGTCCAAAGGCTTGCTCTGAACACATCTAGTCAGTATTTTCAAAGGGTTGTTATTTCTTTGGGCCACCAGACCTAAATCTTATGGTACAATTTGTAGAAAGCTCTACCACAGTATTATTTTTACAAAAAAATTCACATTGAAAAACTCGACCATTTAAAAATAATAGTTCCATTAGGTACAGCAGTTATTATGGAGAAAGGCAACCCATACCTGTTGTAGAATATGAGCAAAACAGTTGATTTGAATAATAAAAATAATGTTGTTGTAGCATTTTAAACCTTAATGAAGTGATGGGGCCAAGAAATAAATATTGATTTGATATGTGCAAAATTGAGCACTATAAAATAAATTGTTAAAAGATGTCTTCCAGGTCAATAACTTGAGGAAGAGACATCCAGAAAAACATTAAGTATTAAGGCCAAAATAAAAAAAAGGTATGGTTCTCAGGCACTTTTATTCAGAAATCAATGCGGGCGGGCGCTTTTTTTATTTTAAATTTTTTGGTATGTTTCGATTAAAGTGTCAAATGATAAGGGAAAAGCATGAAAATAACAGTTTTATTTTGCTAAATAAGTAAAAGCACTACAAAACAAAGGAAATTGTATGGTTACACTTCTCGAAAGAAATGTCGGGGCGGCAGCAGCTCAAAATTGGAAAGTTTTTATTGAAAATCAAAATAAAAATGTTTGATGCGGGGGTTTAAAATTGATGCGGGCGGTGCCTGAGAACCATATCTTTAATTTTTTTGGCCTAAATAATATAAACTATCAAATTTGATAGAAAAAAAAAACAAAACAATACTCTCAAACCTATTGCAAGGAAAGATTTAACACCAAGCAAATTCATTCCATAGTAAAAGATGGACAGCTAAACAATTACAGAGGTAAAACACTAACCTTTTTCATAATGTATATAATAACAGTTGGGGATATGGCACATATCAAAAAAGGTGCTTGAAACAAACTGTTTGAATGAACCTTTGCTTAGTAAAGTCACATCACATTCAAAACTTCTTGATTGCCAGTATCAGATCTTTCAGGATGTTATATTTTGATTAATTTATCCCGTTGTGCACATGGTAAACGTGGCAGTCCTGGTTTTGAGGTAGTAGCTAGTTATATTAGCAACACTATTGTAACAAATTTTGATCCACTTGGTGAAGATGTGTCATTTATTTTCTCACTTTTTTCCATTAATGTGTTTTTGAGGAAATATGCTCAGACAATAATCACAGTTCCTAGTTGTGCTGATTATGTTATAATGGTCATCCCATAATGATTCAGTCATCATGATAAATATATCTCTGGAGGATCAAAATGGATCAAAATTGGTTGTCCTACTGTTATTGAGGATTCTCAGTAAATCTTATAAAATTTGTTCATGATAGTTAACTATCTTTAAGTATTTTATTCTATTTTTCAGACCCCTTGCCATACACACCTGTATCAACAGAAACTGGTGGAACGCCTTCACACTTTCACAATGGTAAGTTCTTTTGAATATTCAGACACAAGCAAGTTAACAAATGAATATGTATAAGTGGTTGTAGCCATATACCCAGGTAAAATATTTAACTTTTTTGCAAAGATAACCCTGTATGTCATTACAAGAACTGTGTTCTTTGATGTTCTGTCACCAGTGATTTTCCGAATATTTGGTACCTGGATGAGTGTGATATAATTTAACGATTATCAAAAACTGGCGTCAGGACTGGTTAGTGCGTCATATGATCATTAGGCAAAAAGACAATACACAGACAAAAACATCTGCTTTGAACTTTTTTTTATTCTGTCTAGTTATACTTGAGTCTTTGATCAAGGTGTATAATGTCAAGAATTGACAGGTGATAAGATACCAGCTGATAAAATCATCAGATGCCTGGAATCAAAGACCAATGCTGTATTTGATGGGCCAGGATGTGTTGATAAGAGAGCAGACAGAAATAGATAGCCCTGCAAAAACAATACTTATCATATACTTCTTTGTTTGAAATCACTTCAGATGAGGAATGATAGATACTATTAGCAGGTTAATTTTATAATCATAATTGATTAATTTTGATTATACGTTATATTCAGGGTAGTTGGTCCAATCTTCCTGGTATCATACTGAAGGAGGGAATGCATACTTCAATAGATTAATAATTTGTTGAACTTTTTGATCATTTTATATTTGGATACTTGCGAAAGCTTCATAATACATGAGGAAAGGTGTGTAACTTTATTATTTGAATCCAGTGACCACAGAATGTTTTTAACTGGTTTAAGCCATAGAACAAACTAAAATAATATTGGAGATTTTAAATGCTTATCATGCAAGATATTTATATATTGCAATTTTCAGTTCAAATTCTTCTAGAAAATGGCGATAAATTTATGTTCTGTTGAATGTTTGAAGTGGGTACATAGACTTGCTCATGGTGATTATATTTTACCTGCTCAACATACTGCTGTGAATCTAGTGCAACTGCTTTGTTCTTTTTATGTACAGAGTTTTCAAAATAGAGTTTAGACTGGTTCACTGATGGATTAAATCCCATATGAGGTCGCCCTTGATGAATGCATCCGTGAATCACACTTATAAATTAACGGTAATTTATAGTTGCGGTATATTGGCGCCGGCCGCATTATAACACATCAAAGGTTCCTTCAATGGATGCGGATTCCGAGCCAGTGACAAACGAGAAAAGCATAAGGTGGGAGTGACCCAGTTACAAGGAGCACACCAACACCCAGCGTGATTGGCAGGTAGTGTGCTTCACTGGACTCCTTCTCCAAGTGCTATTGCAGCCCGATATTTGTGTCACCTGGATGTTTTGGTTTGATTTATACAATATATTTGCAGACTGTTCAAGCAATTAGGAAAAGTAAACATGGCATGGCCCTGTAATAGGTCTTCCCTTCAGTCAGGCTGTATGTACATGTATGGTACAGTATAATTATATACAGTGCATACTTGGAAACCACATTTTTTAGGGCATCAGATAATCTTGATAAATAAATTGGTATAAATATTCATCTATTTTGCCAATATAATAATCAGATACAAAGTGTAATCTTGTACAGATATTTGCCTTGTGGTTTTTCTCCATTTAATCCTTTAGCACCTGATAAGGTTTGATATTGAAATTTATATATACCCAGTTGAAAATTCTTAGGATAATAAACATTATTTTGTCCAGTACATAAAAAGTTTTAACTTCATCATCATTACTTGATAGGAAGAAACATTTATTACAGGAGTCCCATGGCTAGCAATATTATTATCTCATTCTGCTACCTAGGAAGATATTTATAGCTTTTATATTTAGATCTGTGCTCCGACATATATATTCTTATATAGTGTACAAGTGTACATATCAGCATCATTCCATGCACAGATGTAAAGTAGTTAGAATACCTTGAACAGGAGGTTCAGCAATTTTTTTAACATTATAAAAAAAATAACATTAGGGAAATATAAAATACTTTTTTTGTTCAGTAGTTTATAATTTCTTTACAAAATTAAAGAAATATAAAACTAAAAATAATGTTACACACATGTATCAACTGTTGTTTCATTTTGGTGTAGCAGCCATATTGCAAAAACCAAAAATTTACAGGCTAATGTTAGCACAGTAGAAGGTGTAAGGCTCTAAAGTCTTAACAAACTTGGCTGTCAGATAAAAATTCAGAAGACAGAATATGTTTGATAGGTTACTGGGCACCCAGTGCTGCCACAAGCCTGTTTACCTAACTGTTTGTAGGGGCCACAATCGCTCCCTGTGTGACCAGATATCCCCAGGACTGTCAGCCAGCCACTGCATCCGCTGTCATGTAGTGAGACCGCTGGGAATCGTGAACCCTTCATCTTCATAAGCATGTCTCCGTTCTTACGCCTGGGGCACACAAGATGAGCATCAATGCTCCACTTGTCATTTATTATTTATTCAGAACAAGCAAGTCAGGCCAGACCCTGGAAGATTAATAGGGCCCCTACCTTTACTTTTAGCCTCCAAGCAACTTCTGTTTTATTCAGCTTCCATGTGTCCTTTGTTACGTGACAGCTATAATACCAGTAGATCTGTGATATGGATTAACTATTGGCTCAAATTGAACAAGAAAAGTCTGATTATGGTAACTAGAGTTTTGTTAATTCTGTTAATTTAATTGTAGAATGATTTGTATCATTATACTAAAAGTTTGTTTAAAATGATATGATATTTTAGTATCATTTGTGAAATGATCATATAATTTGTACTGCATCACTTTTCAAAATTGGTTATTTACAGAGAGCCACCCAGGGTTTGGGAGTAATGTTAATTTCATCTTAATTAATTTTTAAAAAAAAATCATATATAAGATAATAAATAATGGAATATCATAAAAAAGGGATAAAAAGGGTACAAAATTATTAAATCATTGGCCATTACCAAAAGAATATTAACAGATCATTCATGCAGTTTATAATTTCGTAATTATTATTCTGATAAGATTTTTCTGATGAGAAACTAACCTCAACTGAGGTGTTTTTATGTAGGAAATGGGTAGGAAGTAATGTTCTCCACTGCAGGAGAGTTAACACAGTTTCTCTTTGTGTAACATGCAACTACACCGTGGGTGGATGCTGAGGATGAACCCAGCACATTTAGTATTGACACCAGGGGTGCAAGAATTCATCAGTTGTCGCCTGAGGTGGGTGTAGCGATTGATTTTGATACCCAGAGAGGATTAGCCATGGCTGTGAGCAAATGGCGCAAGTATGCATGGGTGCATCACCAGAATGATAGGAGGCGCCAATAACCACAACGGTACCCGGCATAACGGGAAATACAAGACTCATTCCCTATTAATGTTTTTATCCTGCCTCCCCCTTGAGACCTTACAATTATATATGGCCAGAAAAAGTCCAGGTCATCTTTTATGCAGAGCCCAGTGTCTACAAAACATCAGGCGCCTCTTCGCTGTTTTCCTGTTTGCTTCCCTTGATAAAACATCTGTATCTTGCACCATAGTTTCACCTGATCTACAGATCATTTACATTATTGCTTGTAAGATGATAATATTCATAAATTAATTTCCTATGCAGGAATTTCAAAAGTTTAAACATATGAATTTTAGTACACCCTAATCTGTTATATTTTATCATTTAATTTATGGTGGGGAAAATATTATTTGAGTCTTTGCATCAAATGTTAAAGTGGATGTTTGTACTGCAAAAGTTGTTTAAGAACACCTGGATTAAGAAATTGATAATTTTGTACAATTAATCAGATTAATATTCTGGCTTTGATGGTTAGAAGTTTCACCAGGTCATTGGAAGATTTTGATTTAGGTTTAAAAATTTACCCAGTATGGACTCAGCAGTTCTTGTATCAGAAACCTAAAAATTGTATTTATATTCTTAATTTGTGTTCAGTTGAGCTGATTTTAGCATGAGGACCGTAAGGTTAAATTTACCACATGTGGTTGCCTTGGCTTCCAGACAGTAAATATAATGAACTGAATGTTTGATGGTATTTTATTCTGTTATGGGGAATATTGTACTTTTGATATGGTCCCTGGCATTCTTAAGAAATGCCTTCGATAGGACACTACACAACATTCACATATTTCCAATAAAAGCCGCCTCATGTTGGCCCACAATGTGTTTATGCTGTGCAGTTTATCGAGGACTTTATTCCCATGGCTTGTAAATGAATACACAAGTGGTCAACTGAAGGGCCCGCTGTTTGCTCTACTTGCAGGTCATTGAGGGCCAGTGTAGTGACCATGGGTCAACGTATAAGCACTCATATGTGTTCATCACAGCAAGTATGACCCATACAAGTGCATTTGCCATGTTTAACCCATAAAGTTGTCTATGGATGCAATAAAAGATCCCTGTGTACCTGGGGAAGTATGAAGCCAGTGGCAGTGAAGCCATAAATATCAGCTCGGTCTTTTGCTGGCGCCTTCTTATCAGTGTTATCAGTACTTTCATGGTGTAGGGTACTTCCATGTATCTAAAACATACCCTATCTGGGTCACATGGTATGAGTTGGGCAGCCAGGGAGGGATGTGGAATTTCTTACGTGATTTACCTCGTTTACATTTCATACTTTACATTTTCAGTTTTTATATAATGTTTCAAAATATTATCTGAAAAAGCTGAACTTGTTTGAGTTCAGCAGAGAGCTATTATGTCTTTTTTTATAAGAGTCATTGGTACCATATTTAGATTTTCACTTCACTCAGTGTTTCAAAATATGTTTTGAAGACCAGAACTTTGAGATGGGCAACTAACAATTCAGTCTTTCTTTAGGGATATGCATCATTATTTTAACACTGAAACATGTACATTTTCATATTCAGTTCATAGAGTAATAGTGACCATTTCAAAGATGTTCAAAAGAAATGACTATACCAGCATATATAGAAGTAATATGATTTAGTCAAACCACATAGAATAACAATTTACTGTGTACAATTGTCCCATTGCAATAAGCTGACAACAATTAACAATACTCAGATAATGAAATACCTGTAATACAAGTGTGAATACCACAATGGAATCTATGTCTCATATGGGATAGCAGTGCAGCTGCCTATTACAATCAACACCATCAGTGATGTTTCAGGTAAATAAGACAATGAATTATCTAAAGAAACATAGTTTCAGAGTGAATACCTATTATAAACTATATATATGTAAAGATTATCTCAGTATATAGGTTATACTACATGAGCAATATGTACCTTGGACTGAAAAAAAATGTTCAGTTTTCTCTTGTGATATTTGCTGAAGTGTCATCTTGCTGAGTTTTCTCACCTTCATTTTCTCGAGTGTTGTTGATTTGCTTTTTTTTACAGCTTTAAATTTGTTCTGTAGATTGGGTATTCCAGGTTTTGTAAACAGTTATGGACAGGAAGGGCTTTGTTGTGTGGATGAACAAAATACATCTGGAAGTAGGCTAGTACATTATCAACACAACACAAAACCAACATTTTCTTAGCATACAATATGTACATTATATCCGGGGTGCTTGGCATACTTCATGTATGACAATGGATAAATATGTTCAAGTCTGTTGTGGGGTTATTGTTAGTCATATCCATTGTAATTGTGCATTCCAGCTTTCTAATATAGATGTTACTATAATTCAAAGCGTCACGTAAAGGGTGAAAATATTGTCTGTTCATTAACCAAAACTCACAAACACAAATTTTTTCAGTACCTTTTTTAATGGAAAAAAATATTGTAAAATATGTTCTTTCAGTGGAGTTTACCACATCATATTAGGAGAAAGCTCTCAGTCATTTAATTCTCTGCTCTTATAACCCTAATTATTTTAGCCAAAAAGTATCTGGCTACCAAAAATGCAGAGGGCATTGGGGCAGCGGAAGAATGGCAATGCTGTTTGATAATTGAATAAGTGTAAATGTAGTAATAATATTTATAAAGGGATCTTCAGATCTAATTATGTGGAAAGGTCAGGTTGAACATTCATAAAAAATAAAAGTGTTCAGTGGTTTCTTTTCTATAGTTGACATTTTACGGCACACCCAGGAACACACAGGTCTCATACCTGATTATACATATATATCTATTGTATAGTGAGCTTGACAGGCATTGTGTGTTGGAGGAGGCCTGAATAGGGATCAGCTATTGTCAGGAGTGTGAGATGCATACAGCCAAGGGCTCACACCATGCTGACTACACACACAGACAACAGAAGGTTCAGGAGAACAGGGTGTAATCTGGTTGTCAGTGAATGCCCCATCAGCACTATACCTCTTAGCTCACTGAGCAAGTCCCCTGAGAAATTCTTCAACTGGATGATCCCTTTGTTAGGAGTGGTTTAGGTAGACCTGAACAATGCAATTCTGTGATTCCACAGGTGTGATAGGTCATTGCTTTGTGTAGAAAGAGTTATGTAAATATAACAGGTTTTACCACTTTATGAGCAGATTTGACAGCTTGCTTCTTGTATTTGGAAGTACTGCTTATAGAATACGACATTGTAAGCTAAAAAATATGAGAATATTTTCTCAATCGATCTTGTGGCTCAGTTTATACAATTCAGATGTTCTTTTCATTGATAAAGCAGAATTTAAGTAAATTTGTAGACTACATTTCTGTTTTCTTTTGATATGTTATTTTATTTTATCCATTGATAAATATATTGCTTTAATGTATAAAAATATATATTGTTTAATGCTTCATGTTTAAGGGATAAATAAGGCCTCTGTGAATATTTTATTATTACTGGCAGTGCAAGAAATACCAATAATTAATTATAGGTGGTGCCTGTAGTTAAGCTGCCATTGTTGTTTTTCAGGTCACAGAAGTATTTATTGAATTCATTGAATGGTTTATGGCCATTAACAGCCCACCATAGTAAAACAAGACCCACAACAGTTGCCATGTTTCTGCGTGCTGCATTGTGTCCTGAATTTAGCTTTTATCATGGCTCCAGTTCTTTAGGTTCACCGTTTGTAACAAGGCAGGTATTTGCCAGACGCCAGGATGAGCTGAACCACAGCTGAGACTGACAGCTGAATGCAACATATAAAAAACACACTGGCGCCATCTATTAACTCATTATCATCGGGCACAGCCTTCCGCAAATGAAATCAGTGAGAGGAGACATTTCTTGGTTTTGCTCGACACATCGCTTGTAATGTTTTTGTTACGGAATGCTTTGCGGTGGCACCTTGCTTTCGCTGAACTAGTTGATCTGTGGGGCCCCCTCTCCCCAAGATGGCTGCACAGGGCCAGTTTGTCTTAGGAGCCTAATCTCAAGTGCATTACACAGAGATCCTACAGTGCCTGTGAGAGGGCCAAGGTAAACTGACCTCTGACCTCCAGGTCAGGTGCCTCAGGCACAGAGGTGGCATGGTTCATGTACACCTTTTATGCTGGCCTTATGAGGAGGAAAGCTTGGAGTAACTGGGGTATTGATAGCCACAACAACATCATGTGTAAATGCACTGTCCCTACTAAACTCGGGGTTGTTTCTTAAGCATTAATCGTAGCGTGTATATGAATAGAATAGGTCGTGAAGTACAGGTAAAAAGCTATGTTTTGGAGCTGAAGTTGCCCAGAGGGGCAGAAGGCAAATTTGGGTGCTGAGATGTCTAGGTGGCCCATTGTCATGGTGACATGCATTAATTTTGTACCCGGGGTCAGCTCTCTGTATAATTCACTCCCTGGGCAACAGAGCCCTTGGTGCACAGAGTACCTTCAGATTTTATCCCCAATTAATCACGGGCAAGCTGAGCTCAGGAAGCAAAATACTGTTCCCTATTGCATGGTAACACCACTCGTAAATGTGTGCCATGTCAATGATGAAAGGAAGAAAAGTTCAATGGCTCTGTATATTGAGAAGGTCATGACCATGTCATGAAAGAAATCCTTGGGTAGAATGACTGGAGGAGCAATTTTTTATACACATCCACACAGCATGTCAAATGAGAAGTTTGATAATCAATTTATATTTGAACCCATTAAAGTTATAAAGTTGTCTGTTAAAGCTTGTAACATCGAAAATTTATAATTTTTGTGTATGGTATAAGAATAAGGTGTAAAGTATAAGAATGAGGTAAACTGTGCAGTTTTGTTTCAGGATAAAATAAAAGTTACCAAAAAAAAAAACTTTGCATCAGATGAACATATAACATATTTTAAATAGAAAAAAGTATCATTAGAAAAGTAAAATAGTTTGGTTGTGGAACCCTACAAAATAGTTACTTAATCATAACAATATACAAGAAATAGTTATAGGGTAATTAGATTATTAATCAAAGAGCAGTGCATATCTGACAATAGGGGACAAAAATGTTGATACACCTTGTAGTATTAAAGTAAAAAGAAACAACTGTAAGTTGACTCAAAGAGGTTTACCTGTCAGTAGTTAAATTATTAATTCTGAAACTGAAGCTAGGTTTTACAGTAAAACAGTCTAAACAAGACTGTTGCAGAGAAGATTGTCAGAATGTTAGTACAATATTCACAGATGGTAACCCTGGAAAATTGGTTCATCATCACAACAGTACTTGCATAGCCTGTGTAAGATCAAAAATACAAGAATAGAAGCCAAGAAAATTGAAAGAACTGGCTCTTTGTCAGATCAAATTTAAGTTGACAAGCCAAGGAAAATTAAAGTTCAGGTTCTTTGCCCGATCAAAATACAAGTTTTAAAGCCAAGGTAAATTAAAAGTACAGACCTGTGTCAGATTGAAATACAAGTTTACAAGCCAAGGGACATTTTGATTTAAGCTGATTGAAAACGGACACTCCTTGATGTACCATGATGAGTATCATGTTCACGTTTTGTGGCATGCTGGTTGTACCTGATGACATACTAATACATTAACACCTTGTACCTGTTGAGCACTTGAGTGGGTTATCAAAATGACAAAGGCCAGACACACCTAATGTTTGTGTAATCAAGGCCTGAAGAAATTGTATGTCTGGGAGACCAGCATATTATTAACAATGATATAATCTTTAATGATCGGTTACACAGTAGTCGGGGAATTACTTGGTTGTATTTGTTCAGTCAGCTGGGGTGACTTCCTGGTGAATTTGTTATTCTCTGATATTTAATTGTAAACTTGTTCCATTGTATACAGGGTGAATGGAGCCTCTTCAGTTAAGGGAGGGGCAGAGGCTTTGATTTATCTTTAGACATGTATTTCATTATTAAGCAAAGGACACAGTTAATTTTAGCTTTAACTCAATTTATTGAATAGGTCGGCATTAACTTAGAAACATAACTTGTTTTTAGTTAACTGGAAAAGAATTCCCAGTCTTAAAATAAGTTATTTAGTTGTTAAATTAAGAACATTATTCTTACATGCAAACAAATTTTTAAATACTAATAATTGGACAGGGTGTTACTGTATATTCTGCAAGAATTCATCACAAAGTCAGGGTTGCTTGAGTAAAACCACTGAATGCAGTAAGAGGTCTGCAGTAACAGGTCAGAGTGTCTGTTATTGGCCTGACTCCATCCTGACAGGTTAGAGTTGGTCTATGAAAGACCCTGGAGCCAGTTATCTGTAGGAGCCATCAGCGTCTCAACAACACAGGCTCCACAACTTTCCTCCATTTGTGCAAATGCAGTGAACCAGAACTACTAGAGCTGAAGAAAGAAGAGACCTCATATAGAGTGAGGCAGATTTTTGTGCAATTTTATCTACCGGAGAGTACTTTCAGCAGCCTGGTGGAGGGGCCAAGCGAAACGGTTTGGACAATAAACAGAGATGTTTTTACAAGCATAGGCCAGCTTTGATGGTGAACCTGTTCAATACAGCCCGTCAGGCCATAAGAGAGGCCCTCTCGCCAGGATCCCTGGCAATGCCACGCTCCCAGCCCATATCCTCGGCTAGAGGTTGGTGTGCAATAACAAAATAAGCTCTAATATATGATGCTTGATTGGGGAGATCCAATGCTCTTGACTCTGTAGCTGACCTTATTGTATGGCGGGATGCCCCTTCTATGTGGTGGGGTGACACTTTACATAGCTCAGCAGGACTTGAGCGATCTAACGCTGGCTAAAAGAAAGACCCACTGTATACAGACTTTCTTTTCATTCAGCCAAGGTTATAAAAAGTACTCCCTATTTTGTTTCTTGTGCAGTGAACGCAAGGAAAAATACCCCTGCTTGGTATGTTATTGTCTTGCTGGCATTTCTTTTTAGTTTCTGGATTCAACAAAAAGACTGGGCCTAATTGTTGACAATGTTTACATTAAAGTATTTTCTTCCAAGCATTAAATCTGGATTATGTTAGTAATTTGCAGCTGCAGCGTAGAGGTATGCAGTGCCAGATATTTTTTATCCTTATTTCATGACCAATGTCTGATCCTTATTCCATGACCAATTTCTGATCCTTATTCTGTGACCAGATACATGATCCTTATTTCATGACCAGATTTTTTATCCTTATTACTGTATCAGATTTTTGGATACTTATTCTCTATCAGAGTATGAGATATACCACTTTATCAGATATCTAATCCTTATTTGGTGACCAGATTTCTGATCCTTATTACTTTATCAGATTTCTGATCCTTATTTGATGACCAGATTTCTGATCCTTATTTGATGACCAGATTTACAGATTTCTGATCATTATTCCATGACCAGATTTCTGATCATTATTTCATGATCAGATTTCTGATATTTTTTAGAGTTCTTATTCTTATATTTTATAACAACTAAATAAAGTAAAACTTTTCTGTATCAGGAATTACCGGCATATATAAATAAAGTATGTTGCCAAACTTTATTTATGGCTTTAAAAGAAGATAATGATGGATAAATAATTTGAAATTTAAGTTTACAGAAAGTGCATCTGCGGGGGGGGGGGGGGGGGGGGGGGCTACAACGTACACACTTTACTTTATTTTGGGCTATAAAACTTATTGATATACATGATTTGAAAGTGAATGACTGGAATCATTGGTCTGATAAGAAAATATATTTTAAATAAAAAAAGGATTGTGTTTTCAAAGAATCCTTTTGCATTGTGTGGAATGAAAGCTGAACGTCGTTTTATCAGTGCAATTTAGAACATAGTTGTGAATTAATCACACATTACCAAGCCTGGGGGGCTTTGTGTAGGGAGGCCATTGAGGGCTATTGAACTGACAGCGGTTTGAGGCTTGTTGGAGACTACAAGTCTGCCTATATGAATGTGGTTGAATATGGGAAGCTTTCTTTCGGGCCACAGGGGGAGCTTCAAACTGCAAAGCGTTTGGTGGAAGCCAGGGAAGGGCTACACAGGGACATGGGAGTAAACTGTTTATGTGAGGGAACCCGCTCGCCCCAAACAGGGCTGGTGTTTATGATGCAGCCAGAGTGCTTTCTGAGTGGAGAGAAGTCTAATCTCCAAAGACTGCAGGAGCCTACAGGGAAGACCTGTGGCCAAATTGGTCTGATTTCCACTGTTGCTAGGAGACAATCAGTCCCCCAAATCTCTTGAAAAGTCAGCCACTTAGACTAAAGATAAGGTAGAGCAAGTTTAGGCGGTGGTGTGAAAGCTTCCAAATTGAGGTTCACTGTCTGCTGCGGAAACTATCATACTTGTACACCCACCAGCTGGCTGCCTCTATTTTTTTAAATTTGTTTTTGCTTCATTCTAAAGTAAGGTTTCTCATACATACTAGAATATGAAAATATCCTTCAGTTTTTAAATTCAGCAATGTTATCAAAATGGATGATGAATTTTTATAATAACATAAATTAAGGGTCCTGTTGAAGATTGCATCTTTAAGTGTCATATCATGGTTGTTGACCAAGGATGTGTGCAGTATTTACCCTAGTGGGAGTGATACAATATTTATTTGTTACCATGGCAACCATATTAACTTATCTTGATATGTAGTGCAGATTTTATTTTCAGTCTACTTTGTAAATTCAAAGTGGTGCTCATCATATTTTAATTCAGTTTACCATCACTTTATTTAGTTATTGTAATAGCATATAGAGATTGATCGGTGACATTATGACACACAAGTGGGGTAGGCATACCCTTCAGGACTGTCTCCAACCATGGGGATTCCGGTCCCCTATATTCTCCTCCACTCACCAGTCACCAGACCCTTGAGTTGGCTATGGAAGTAACTTAATCTTCAGGTCTGGGATCAAGTTGTATTGACATGGGTTTGCTTGTGAGGTGTGTTTGCCCCTCTCCTCCACATGCATATTAGTTCAAAAGCCATTTGACAGAGGTGAAGTGTTGAGCACAGACATGTGAATGCTTGCTCAATAGAGTCAGGGGTGGTCACTGCTGGAGTGGATGGTGAGGTCAAGTAAGGCCACACTAACGGAAATGACCAGCTACGCTGCCACTTATTCTTTAGTGTCCCTAACCCTACCCATTTATAAGCATCACCTTGGGTCTGTTTTTGACTGGGAACTGTGACACTAGAAATTGTCATCTGCTCTATTCTCTGATGATTACACCTGTTTATAGATATCCTTGTGTGAAATCCTTAAGGCCAGATTTCAGCCAGTAATCCACTGTGTCCTTATATTTAAGACTGCACCTAGTGAAAAATATCCTGTTGAAAATTGTAAGACCCAAGTTTTGGGGAAGACTGGTCAGCCAGTTAACCTCATTTGATAAATACCAGTAAAAAATTATACACAGGAATGTCAACAATGTTTGTTGAACATAAATGTGTTTAGGATAGTAGCAAAATTTACAAACTGAAAGCAGGATGAAATAAATGCATAACATTTTCTCCTGTAAAAAAATAGGCTAAACCCAATCCCAGAGATGATTCCGCATAGGAAAAGCTCAAGATATCATCATCTTGAAACAACAACATGTTATGTGACAGGATTTCTGAATTATGAGTAGACAGGTTTCATGATTACTTTAATTATGTTTCTAGCATAGAACCTGTTCAGTACTTTAGGTTATAATGTTATATTTGTCACATTATGGTTGGATAGTGATACTGTTAGTAGATCTGTAAAAAAAATCTTGGCTGATCTATGAGTTTATTGTGTTGAACTCAATATCAACTATAGGATGCCAGCCCCTTTATCAAGGCGTCTTGGTTATGTATATATGTAGCTTTTCCTCCATATTTATAATGCCCCAGATGTGTTATATACATCCAGCCCAACAGCCCTTACCCAGCCCTAATTAAGTTAATGTAGTTTGTTTGAGGATTCCAACAAGGCCTTTGATGTAATAGACACTGCTGGTGTATCCTGGGTCTGTTTCTGCTGGGGCTGTGCATATGCATTGCCATGAGGCACAAAGCTAACATTAGCCAGGTCTTACTGGCTCTCACTCCTTGACTCAAGAGCCTGCCATGTATGTTTATCTGTGCATATCCCTATGTTTTGATTTGATAACCTTACTGTCACTCTGAGACCCCCTGGCCAGGGGTTATTGAATACACCTAAGCCTAGGGCTCTCCATGTTATGCTGGCTGGCAACCGAGCAGGTTGGAGGATCATGTAGAATCTTGGTGGGGACCTACTTCAACATTGTAATGTATAGTTGGTGCATATGCTCTTATAAGCCATTATTGGTGATAAGTGCAACAGGTGAACCCGAGCCACTAATTTATGCCTTTCATAATGGTGAATTATGCCTCAAGTATAATGAATAACTCTTTAATCCTTGGCAGTGTACTTTATTTTGCTACACAGAGTGGGTGTGTAAATACACCTTTCTGTATGCTAGTACATCCTGCCATTGTGTAAACAATACATCCATGTAGGTGTGAAGGATGTTATTTTCCTCTTAGCTTTTCCCCTGCTTGAATGAAATCATGAAGGTTAAAATTTGTTTTACCTGGTGTAATTAGTTAATTTCACCTGTAAGTGAAAATTGCATAGGTGAGATTCAAATAAATGTTCTTCCTCATGTTATACCAGTGGAGTCTGTATTGAAAAATACATTGTTTTGTATAAATTATGTACTACATTCTTTGAAAATATTTGATAAAAATTGTGAATTTAATAATATTTTAAATTCTGAATTTAGCAGGTCATGACCAGGTGTGACAGATGAGGTTCTGATGTCGGAATCATAAATATCTGAAAAGACCTTGAAGCTGCCCTATTAGTATGTGATGAAACATCTGTAATAAATTTGCAAACAAAAATTTAAATTTCAGATTAAATGTTCTGTCACCAAGGTGTTCATACTCTGCTGTCACAAAGAAATCAAGTTCAACCTAAATATGAAAGTTTTGCGATTATAACGAAAACTTATAAGTACCAACTCATGGAATAAACAATAAGTTGGCTGTTGATACCTAAATACCCATATACCCAGTATGCCTGCTGGGTAATAAAAAGCATAAACCTTCCTGAAACTGGGAAGAGAAGTGACCATGTGCCTGGACAAGTGGTCTCGCTGCTAGATGGACTGAGTGTCCCTGAGGGGCTGGCTGTTGCAGATGAAGAGGTTGTGGGATTTGAGGAGGATTTGGCTGGACTGGGAGTCAGCAGAGCCTCAGGCAGTGTCTCAGACCACACAGGCTGAGATGTGCATGGCCAAAAATGGGAGCATCCCTACACTGATAGTTTGTATTATTAATACTAAGAAGTGGTGACGGCTTATCATACAGACAGAGAGGATAATGAATTTAATATGATAAGAGACCAACGCTTTGTGAAGATATTAATACTGTTGCTATAGGTGTAGACATGGTGATGTGCTGGGGCAGACAGGCAATGATAAAGAATTTTCCATCCACTTTAAGTGAATATTTTGCTGATCAAGGTGAAAAATATACATATAAACATGAAGCTTTTGAGTCATAGCTCTTAGATGGGTTAAATACAAAGCTTTAAATAATATTTTTGTAAGCTTACACATACAATATGTTAAAGTATTTAAAGTATTGCAAACTTTAAGCAAAAATTCATGACAATATATAAAATAATCAAAGTATCAGTTTAGACATTATGATACATTCATATTTGTGGTTACATTTGATAAAAATGAACATTTACAACGATTGCCAAAGTTCAGTGAGATTGACAACTTTTTTAACAGGTCATTAAAAAGTTTAGTAATGTCCTTAAATTGTACGGTCATTGAAATTCTTTTAAATTTCCGGCTGGTTATTGAACATTCAGAAAGTTCAGGCTGTTTATCTCCTGGGAATGTATTAGCCCCTGTTAGGAGTTGATACTGGTTAATCTACTTCAGGTACCATGATCCGTAAGCAACATTTGATCAGTCACCTATATTAGTTCCTTTCAGTCTACTGAAACTGTTACGGGATCAGTTTGTAGTTTGGCAGGTAGATATATGGCCCACAATAAGTGGGAATGAAAATGGTTTTAGCATACATAAGACAGATATCTTGTAAGAAAGTATAAGAGGTTACACTCCGTAACTTCATACTTTGTCCTCTTTGATCACAACATGACAAGTCTGACATCCATGGGTGGTTTTACAGTTTGTGAGGTTTTTAGCTTTCACATGCGAGAGCCGCTGGGGCCAGGCAGAAGGTAACACAAACAAGTGTACACATCATTGAAGAAAGATGGATGATGGGCACTTCAGTGGTGGGAGATAGTAGCTCACTCAGTGAGACAGCACACCTAAATATCTAGGCCTCTGGGAACCTGTTGTTACAAGGGACATGGAATCATTGAAATCAGCTTTGTGACAGAGTGCCTTCCTAATAGAGTATGATTGAACAGAGTGAAAAGGGGAGGATGAGCAGAGAGAATTATAAATGTAATTGACTGTGATACTTTCAATAGAGAACATAAAAGTATGTCCACCTGAAAAGGTATTAAACTTTTTTTAAAACAAATATGTCATTAAAAATATTTTTGCACCTGTAATTTATATGTGGAGATACTTTTTTTCATTTAAATTACCAAAATGAAGATTTCAGGTGCATTTAAATTTATTTTAATAGGACTTCATTAAACTGAGAGATTCAATCAGTTTAATTACATTTTTGAAGAGTTAGTTTAACCACACTTTCAGCAGTCATCCTAAGTAGGAGAAATATAAAAAATTTAGGACTTGAGAATTAAAGCTGCTCACATCATTGTAGACATAGTTTCTGAAAATATTTATTCAGAAGTGGCACCACTGATAAATCATGATTAAAAGATGGATGTTCTGGTAAAAAGAGCATATTATTTTACAGAGTTTTGTTACAGTATTTCTTACAAAGTTTCCTTCTCCTTTTATCAAAATCCTGAGTGACAGTGAAGTGGGACAGTCCGTGGTTTCACTCACAGGCGACTCTGTGTGTAGGTCTGCCAAGCTATTCAAGAACTCTTAACTCTTGTGTTTATTTGTGTTGGCCGGGGTTGTAGACGCCAAATGGCTCAGAGGAGGGGAAGGTGGGGAAGTATGCACACTCCCCGAGCTAATGGATTACTGTGCGGAGCCTAGTGTGGCTCCACCACTACACCCTGAAACAGCCGCTTGCTTGTCAGGGGCTCAAATGATGGTGTCAGGCACTCGGAGATGTTGGCGGCATTCCATTTCCTCTGCTGCCAACTGGACTCCATAGTTCTGTCAAAGAATTGATCTCATAAGATCTGGCACCCCCTGGTCACTAGGCATGACCTCCCCACCAAACAAAGCGAAATTTATGGCCACTGAGCTGAGTCTTGGTAAACATGTAATATTTCATTGTATATAACTTGGCTTAAGTATAAGTCAGAGATCTTAGAAACACTGACTTTTGGATTGTAACAAAAGTCATATTAGAGGCCATGTTTCATGGTATATATCCTGTTTATATATATTATTGTAATCTTTCTGATTATTTATTAGATTTCGTATTACATATATAAATTGTTTTTTTCTCACCAGCTTTAATTTATCAATATCTATCCTTGCAAAATTGTGCATATTCAGAAATGTTATTTATTTTTGTTTCCCAAATAATAAATGATTTGTTGTGGCTCTTGTTGACACCTTTGGTAAATCATACATGTGGGATACACAACCAACTTTCGATGTGACTGAAATTTTTCAGCAGATTTTATGTTATCAGGATAGTGTGATAAAAAGTGTGATAAAACCAGCTGACGTGACTTGAGAAGGTAAAGATAGCTTGCACCTGCTAGTCTCATTGTTATCAATGGAAATTGAAGCTTCAGCTCAGACAGGTGAAGTGTAATATTTATGCATTAGCTATTTCATGTCAAGAGTTTGTCACTTGGCAAAGGTACTGTGTTATGCTGCTTGCATGCTAATGTCAGCATGCTGTTCTGTGGTTGTCAGACATTGTATTGCTGAGACAGCTGAAGTAAAAGAAACCAATATCTGCTGTTGTGTTGTATACAGCACTGGGGACCATGAATCCTTAGCTGGGAGAGCTAGTGTGAATCGTACAAATGTTAGCCAAACCTGTAAGGAGATTCACATATGATTTAAGAGTGATTCTAAGCAGTAATGCTCCCATGAACAGCAGCCACAACTGAAGGTCTGTATATTAATTTGCCTCTGCAAGCTTGGTGCATGTTCTGGTCCTCTCTGGTCCTGTCAGGGATAGAAAGGCTAGGCTGCGGGGCCCAGTGCAGAGCTTTGTGGGGCCAGGCAGACAACATAGATAGTCAAAACTGGGAAGAGTGACGCCAAGCAAATGCTGGGTATGGGTTGCCCCCTGTGTTTGAGCTATGTCTACAGGATTTGGGTAATTGGGAATGACAGACGTGTGCCCTGCCGCTGAGGATGCACCCTCTCCGAAATATGTAAACCCCACCGTTGTGGCTGGCTGGGCCATCTTAGATCCACAGCCCAGTGTTTGTCCCTGCATACCATATATCAGCCCCCCATCTCTGCCCTACTTCCTCTGTTGGGTTCATGTGTATGTGTTTACCTGTGGCCTGACCCCTGCTCCACCAGGAGGCGCCTGTTGTTCCTAAGATGATTACCTTGGTTTATTTTGATAGCAGTGGGTATGTGAGGGATGTGGCTGGTTGGTCCTCCCAATTGTTTGCAGACAGTGTGTGTTGTAACATTGCATCTTCTCAGGACAGTCTGTTGTCTGTCATCATTTTCACATCAAGCCCACATAAGGATCAATTTCTTTTTAATGTTGATTATTTTAACATATAACATAACAAGCATGTGCATTATTTACATATCTCCCATTGGATTGCCTTGTCCATATGAAAACATAATTTAGTATTATTTTAAATTGTATTAAATGTTCAATATAGCAACTACATAAATACTGTTCTGAGATTACATAGGCTGTAATTGAAAGTAAATGATCTGATTGAATACATTTGACCTAGGGGTGCACCTTAAAATGCTCAGTGAATTATATTACAGTGTAAAATCAGTGTTGTCCTGAGAATGGAAGGTGTTAGTTTAGTTGTCATCAGACAGTGCAGTAGAAGAATTACATAAAACAAGTTTGTTTCATTTTAATGCATAAGGGGTATTCCTCTTCTGTTTTATAATTGATGGTGTCTTTTAATGATTTGGATGAAAGGGATGTATATTTTAATTTATGCAATAAGAAAATTAAGCTACCATTGCACAAATAAACTAATATCATTTTTAATAATTTTGTGTGCAGTAAAGTAAAGTAAAACCTTTAAATTACGACCACCAATGGGATCCTGATAAAGTGGTAGCAAATTCAAAGTGGCCGTCTAAGCAAGGTCTTGAATAAAGAGCAAAAAAAGAATTGGGACCATGAACAAGTGGTTTTAGTTTTGAGGAGGTCTCTAAACTGAGGTGGTCCTCAGCAGAGGTTATACTATGTATATATGGCCCCCCTGGTAAAATAGGCATTTATGAATTAGCTTTAAATGAGCATTTTTAAGAATCTGTCACACATTTTATGTTTAACAAACACAGAATAACAATTCTGTCTTTTTTAAGATTAGGGTCAGTGGTAACAGGCACAGGTTAAACAGTTACTGTTTTGTCTTGTGTTTACTTCGGCTCAGGCCGCGATTCCCCGACCAGCTCTGTCACAGAGATTGATACAGTGTGACACTTTTTACCACAAAGCGGCTCGTGGGTCATTGATTTTATGACTAACGCTGGGTCCTTCCTGGTGCTCCGATCAGCTGTCAGTGTTAATGAAATGGTTTTAGAAAACTCGACCTTAGCATTATAAGGCTAGATATTATCTTGGGGAATGTTGTTGAATTGTTATAGGTTCCATTTTTGTTATACATACAAAACATGGTCGTTAGCTGGGCTCTTAGGTTGTCCTGTATATATCCTAATTATTTGTACTTAACAAAAAAAACATATTTTATAATTGTGAATCATAACAGTGTTTAAATTAAGAAAATTATACACACACCTGTAATAGGATAATAATAAAATGTATTTCACTGTATATCTGATTTATATACACCACAATTGAGAAAAATGTCATTGAATAATCATTTAATTCCTCCTTCTCTGTAAATCCATATATTTATATTGTTTTATGTCTAATGTATCATTTCTTTGTTTCAGGTGATGGTTTGTTGAGTGGGAGCCAGAAGGGTTCATTCTGGTGTAACGTGGCATACTGGGAGCTTCGTCAGCGCGTCGGTCGTCTGTACACAGTCTGTGAGCCTAGTGTCAGCATATTCCAACAACTACCTCATGGTGACGGCATGTGTTTAGGGATCCTCCAAAATGACACTTACACAGAATCAGTGAAAAGGACTAGGGAAAAAATTGGCTTCGGCCTGACACTAAGTAAAGAGGAGGACGGGGTGTGGATGTATAACCGTTCCGCATTCCCAGTTTTTGTGAACTCTCCCACTCTGGACCTACCAAACACACGAACGTTCACAGTGCACAAAGTACTACCGGGATATTCAATCAAAATATTTGACTATGACAGATCACGGGTCATTGAGGAAAATAGGGATCCTCAATTTTTGGACGGTCCTTATGACCCCAACGCTGTTCGAATAAGCTTTGCCAAAGGTTGGGGCCCTTGCTATTCACGCCAGTTCATAACATCCTGTCCATGTTGGTTGGAAGTGCTACTGACAGTAAAAAGGTGATAAACGTTAATAATCATGTAGTTCTGATAATAAATTAGCATAGGTGCTGAAGATGTTGCCATGCCAACCATGTCATGCTGCATGGAGAGTACTTCTTCTGCGTGGAGAGTACCTCATCGTGGATGTGGCATCCGTTGTTCTTGTTTTCTCAGGGATGATAAGAGAGGCCTCAGCACTAGGTGAAGACGCAACAAAAGAAGGGTTGTGGCTCCACATCTGAGGCCCACTGTGTGGTCTTGTGGGAACTCCACAACTATCAGGCCCTGTACTTTCAGCCTGGTATTAAACTGTGATGAAATAAAAACTGAAGTGACCTACGATGTGTCATCCTGGTTATCTGGGAGGATGTAGATGGTGGACTGATGCAGAGATAGTTGACATGGTGCAGTATACTAGTATAACCCTTGATTTGTCAGATTTGCATAACATATATTTATGATACCAGCCATTCCTGATTTTAATAGGCCTATAGTTTCATGGATAATCAATGACACATTTTCTTTTATACCCTGGTAGTAATTCTATAAAATTCATTCAAATTGTATGAGTGATAATGTTACTTAAATAAGAGACTGTTTGAAGTAAAAACAACTTTCCTTATTCCTTTACTGTATGATGGTAATTAACCTCTATATTAATCAGGGAGACTAAAATAATTAGTAAGGATTGACAAGTTTGATTTTCAAGCGCAATATTGCAGAATATTTATAGTAAAAAAAAATTGTGAAAACTTAGTCCAGTGTACCTACTGTAAGTTATGAGTTAAAACCCTGTAAGGGAAAACTTATCCACAAATATATTTAATATATAATCCAAACAGGGCATTTAGGAAAGTTAATCTTATCCTTGGCATTATACTGTGATGGGCATTCATTCAGTAGAGAATTAGGCTGTAACGATACTGATAGATACATCATGATAAAAATTCAGATGCTGTTTTGGTATCATCTTATTTATGTCCCATTTTCAATACCTCCAGTATAATCTACCAAACAGGGAAAGTCCAGTTTAAAAATGGTGTCTGCATACCACAAAAGAAATGTTTAGGAAAACTTTTTTTATGAGAGTAAATTTTGTTATTTTTCTGTAAACAAGAAGTGAGCATTTCCCTGGGATTCTACCTGAAAATTAACTTAATTGTATGTTATCATGTATTGTATTGAGATTTTAGTGTCACAATACATATTGTGTCATTACATGCCAGTTAGAATACCAATTGCATTGTGTCATAATGGTTAACTGAGATGATACAATGTCATAAAGCAAATATTTAAAGTAGCTGTAAACAGCAGTTTAGTTGTGTACACTTAATAAAGGTGCTACTGAAACCTTGCAAACTCCAAGAGAGAATGCACAAAAAGGTGCAGATCTTACAAGAATTTTATAATTAAAATGTACTGACCTGATTTTCTAATTTTAACCTCATTTGACTACACGCATTTAACATTTTGTTTTATGAAATGATGTTAAGACTGAGAAAAGAATGTTATGGTTATCATATAAGTAAAAATGATGCTGCATGAATCTGCATTTAGTTTTTGTGTAACAAAAGTAGCTGGAATTTTTTTTCTCAAGGATTTTATATTGACCTGTTAGGAAAAGCATCAGTATTATAATTTTCATTGGCAGAAAAGAAGCCTATTTCAGTTATGTTTACTGTATTTATCTAAGAAAATATATAAGAAATAATATTCAGTTATGGACATTATTAGGGCCCATCATGCAGGCAGTTAAGATTAAGAGGATTTACTATAAACTGTTATACTGTAACCCTGTCAGACTCTTAGTTTCAGAAGAATCCATAGTTTACCCAGTAGCCAGTGTCACAAACATCAGTTTGGTTTGCTTATGTGAATGGGCCAAGGAAGTATGGTGTTGTTTGAGTTTATCACAACTGTTTGGTTGAGGTAACTGATCACGGGAGCTGATTTATTTTTATAAACTGAGCAATGTTTGCAATCTAGGCCAGAGGCTAGTACACTATTTATATTTATTATGCTGAATACATGTTGGATGCATTGGTGCATTGCAAAAACTACCTCAGAATACTCTTTGACACCAGGGTTAAGAAAACTGAGCAGACATGTTACACTCCAGCTCAGTGTGTACCCCACCAGGGTCAGTATTGCCGCTCCGGTACTGCAGGATTTTAGTGTAATGGGCATTTTCAGTTGTACTGTATTATTATTATGCTATTTTACAGCAAAATGTTTAGACTGCAAGTGATGTTTGAAAGACCAATTTGACATTGTTTTCCAGGGGCAGATCCAGGATTTTGGGAAGTGTGGGGTTTATTGTTTATGCTGTGGGCTTTATAACCTTAAAAATGGTCCACAACTCCAAAGGTGGTGGATTAGCAGTACAAATTCGGGGGGATCCCTGAAAAGGGTTATTTTCATCAAGGAATGATTGATTTAAATCCTTTAATGCCCACCCCAAGCCCCCCCCCCCACACACACCTTGTGGATCTGGCCCTGATTTCCTAGCTGGATAGTTATTTCTTCATAGCTGCCGAGTATGCCTTCCCATCAACAGAATCGAAAGTGCCTTCCTGTCAATTATACTGCACAATCCTACTTCATTTTCATTCGCTAACTTTTGACCTTTAACCCACAGAGGTTGAAAGGTTACCTTCAGCCTTTTAAAGTTAAAAAATAATCTTTGGTCTTTGAGGTTTGAAGGTGACTTATCCCCTCAGGGTTAAAGATCAAGGTAGTGAATACTTCACGTGAAGCTATGCATGCTATGAATGTCGATGGAATCCCTATGGCTGCCATGTTTATAGGGAAGCTATTTTTGGTTGCTCAGTGTTAAACTTGAGTAGCTATAGGGAAACCCCTGGCTTTGTGATTTGTTACAGGGTAGCAAAAGAATATATGTTAATGAGTTGGCTCACCAAACCCAGTGATTGGCTGCTGACGTGGATCACTTGCTGAGTGTATGTAAATTTGCCTTTTCAGAGTTGTATATAAATGCAACATGTTTGTAATTGTTTAATTTATATGATATTGCAACCATGTACAGATGTATGTATGGCTAGCTTGCTGCAGCATTATGTCATTTCTGAGAATATTTGGACAACCAGCGCACACCAATGCCATTTGTTTTGTTTTAATATATTTATGTATAATTCCTGTGGTGCTTTGACGGTGTAATGTTGTCTATGTACCGATCTGCAGAACTCGTTATAAAGAACATTTCATAATTAACTATAAGTACTCATATATGAAAAAGATAATATATTATTCAAAAATTGTAAGGATTTACTACATTATATCTTCCTGTAGCCGAAAATGTATCAAGGCAACAAATATTTTCTTATTTCTGAGTTAACTCAAATGAATACACAAGAATGTGTGATTGGTTTAAATATTTTCGTTTCTTGCCTCTGACAAAAACTTTAAGAATATTAGTTGATGTTTAGTGGTTGATAGATATTCAAACCTTCAGAGCTGTTAGTGATTTATGAAATCACAAGGCCCATGAGATAATTGTTTTGTAATTATTAAAGAATATAGAAGATACAGTCCCTCAGTTAGTGGAAGGCATGTTAATGTTTGTGAAACGTTGAGGGGCATGGGCCCAAGCATAATGTACTGGCATTATTAGGGACCTGGGCCTTTTAATGTTGGGTATCACATGGATACTGATCTGTTAATGGTTATTGTGAGAGATGTACATAAATATGTATACATTATGATTGACCAAAACACGGGGGGGATACCCCGGTAAGTCGGAATAAATCAAGTGAAATTTATCATACTGGCTCGTCTCGTTTGCTTGACAGTATTAACGCCTGTGTCGGTATGAGCTCATTAGATATGACGGCAATGTCTATAGTTCCATTATTTGTAAATGTGTGTATGTTTTGTGTGTAAGTTAAAAATATGTAGAGAATGCCAAATGGACCTTTTTAAAAAAAAATTAATGCAATGACCGACACGGAGTTAAGTTAGAACTAATGACACGGAATGATCATAATTTAATTAATTATAAAAATGGATAGCAGGCATGTTAAAACTTTAATTTTTACCTTTCCAACAGAAAGGCATAAAAACAGCTTTGCCCTTACACAGAAAAAAATTGCCTTTGCGCTAAAGATGCACCCTATATCATCATATCAAACTTTCAGTCACGCTTCGCTCAGTGTAAACCTGATTCTGCCATCTTACATACCATCCTTCATACACACTAACATGCAAAAAGAACTGAATGTTTTCAATAGTAACACTGTTATATCAGAAACACGACTGCACAGTGAAAACAAAACAGGAAAATGTTCGAGATGAGGGCCTAAATACCGGAAAGTACAAAAAATGTGGACGTTTTCGTGTTATGTTTGGTACTACTTATCAGTTAGTATAATGTGGGAAAATAGGTGTTAACCTTTCCAACGTATTGTTACAAAATGAAAAATGTCTTTCCACGCACGTGTTTGCCTGTCTGAGACGGGCGGAAAAGCGTTATGGCGACCCCTGGATAGTTCTGTATTAAGTAATATGCAACATTTTCTTCAATCGTGTATTTCATATCCGACCAGTTCCTGTGCATGGCATGTGTGTCTACCTTTCTATGAGAGAAGGTGCATTTCATATATTGGCGCTTTATTCATGTCCAGTTCTGCCAAAGGTAAATTTCCTAATAAAGAGGAAGTGCTCTGGAAAAAATTGCCTTCTTTGAAATAAGAGTGAAAAAAAAAAACAGTATGGTTAGCGACAGTTCCCCCATTCTTATCAAAGACGCAATAAGTATGTGCTTCATACCCTTTTTAGCCCTCAGCCCTTAGGCTGATGGGCTATTGTCGTCACCCAAGCTGTCCGTCCGTCCGTCCGTCCGGCGTCCGTTAACTTTTACCTTGTGAGCAGGATATCTTGAAAAGGATTCACCGTCAGAATTTTATTTCCTCGGTAAAGATGTATATCGACAAAATCTCGGTCATGTTCGAAGATGGGTGACCTTGACCTATTTTTCTACATTTTAGAGCTGATTATAGAAAAACACTTAGATGCTTATTACTCAGTAACCATTTGGTGGATTTTCACAAAACTTACCATGATTATTGGGACCGATAGTCTGTACCTGCTACACAAGTTTGGTGGTGCCATCTACAATTTCTGATTTTTAATTAATTTTTATCGGATTTTTCAACTGTGGGCTTGTGAGCGGGATATCTCTAAAAAGATTCACCGTAGAGATATTATTTTTTCGGTGAAGATATATATTGACAAAATCTCGGTCAAGTTCGAAGATGGGTGATCTTGACCTATTTTTCTACGTTTTAGAGCTGATTATAGAAAAAACATTTAGAAGCTTATTTCTCTGGAACCATTCGGTGGATTTTCACAATACTTACTATGCTCATAGGGACTGATGGTCTGTAACTGCTGCACGAGTTTGGGGGCGCCACCTACAATTTCTGATTTTTAATGAATTTTTCTTGGATTTTTCAACTTTGTCCTTGTGAGCGGGATATCTCTTAAATGATTCACAATAGGAATTTTATTTCTTTGGTGAAGATGTATATGGACAAAATCTCGGTCAAGTTCGAAGATGGGTGACCTTGACCTACTTTTTAAGGTCACAGAGCTTATAATAGAAAAAAACTTAGAAGCTTATATTTCAGGAAGCATTTGGTGGATTGTTATGAATCATGGTACATACCTCTCCATTTTAAATTTATAACTGAGACATGTACAGATATACATCCATGTGAGAACAGATATTTAGAACTTGTTACTGTTACCACCTCTAAACACTGTTCTTTTGGCTGAGGGCTTTTGTCAGCTTCTGCTGATATTCTAGTTGTATATTGCTTCCAAAGTCATAAACGTGATATCCCACTGCATGAAGAAAAGGGCATTTTCCATATGTTGTGATACATGCTTGCATGACATATGCACACGCAAATTTGCGAAGTGTCCCGTTTTGTACTAACTTGACTATTATAGCAAGAGAAAAACAGTTGATCTCGGAATTCTCTTACTGAAAAACAGGGGTAAAAAAAGAGTGCTACTAAAACTGATTGAAAAAAGGAGTATAATTGCCATCTTAAAAGGAGTGACCTTTATTTATTACAAAGTATGGGTGACAGCTAGGTCTGATATCACTGTTCTGCCAATCCGCAAAACCGGCAGACGAACACAGGCAGACGACCATTACTCGCAGTGCGCAATCTCGTAATCCATTTCCGCAGCGGGGGCTTATCGAAATTAGTTTATTAATTTCTCAAACCATACTGTATGTTAAAAATTCAGTTCAGTTCTAAATAGCTGCATCGAAAGAATGAGCCCAATAAATTATAATGTACGTACTACACGCAGCGGTTAACCATGGCAGGCGTCCCAGATCTCTTTAATCGCTGCTTTATATAGCATATTTTCTGGGTCTCGCCACCAGGACTGGTTCAGAGCAAAGATTGTAATCAGGCCAATGAGAGCATGGTATCGCATTGTGCATAAATCTCCACATTTTTAACATGCGATTACACTGGTGCTGGTACAGAGTAAAGAATCAGACCAACAAGAGCGGGTGTCGCGCTTTTAAAATTTGGAGCTGAGTGCGCACAATGCGATACCACGTTCTTAATAGTCTGATTAAAATTCTTTACTCTGTGCAAGCCCTGGTGGTGGGTGGGACCAAGAGTATCTTGTTATTCAAAGCAGCGGTTTCAGCAAGTCAGATCTGGGAAGACTTCAGTGAATAACTCTGTGTGAGGAGCGCAAATATAATGATACCAAAGCTAAATTTCGAAACTAGTTTGTTAATACAATAGAATAAATACTGGTATTTGAGGAAACAGATTATTTTTCCAAAAATCTCAACCGAATGGGCGAAGGTCATGGTTACTAGTCACATGTACAAAGAACGACCTTTAAAAAGCTGGTGACTGGTTTTAAGTGTCATCATTATTAATAAAAAAATATATAACTAACAAACTGAGGCCGGCAACCTATTAAATTATAGTTTTAGCTCAGCTGACTGTAAGTCATCCGAGGTATAGGTGTGGCGCTTTGTCCGTCGTCCGTCCGGCTATCTAGCCGTCCGGTCAACCGTTATACCAGGACACAAATCGTAAAAGCTGACCCTATAGAAGCCTGTAACTAAAAATTTAAGATGGTCCATAAGAATCTCTTTGGAAACCTGAAATTAGGTCACTGGACCTATATGATGCGAGTTAAGTTTGTAAGTACCCCCCAGAATCATAAAAAAATTTATCTCAAATATCTTGACAAGTAATGCATGGATTGTCATGAATCTTGCCTTGAATATTGACCATGACTAGTTTTGTCAATTCCAGAAAAATGGTGACGCGACCTGTATTTTTTCATATTTTTTTAACGAATATTTTTCAATTTTTTTAAAATGACAACAATCATGTCAGTTTCTAAGCTGTGATTTAATCTAGTGTCCAAAAACCTGGTGTGTTTATTGATTACAACTGTATGCCCTGTAGTTATCACCCTGTCTGTCCGTCTGTCTGTCCATCCGTCCATCCACACAAATTGGTTTCCAGATTATAACTCCAGATTGGATTGACATATGGATTTCAAACTTTTCTTACATATGGCCCACCACTAAAGCAAGAACCCTGTCGATTTTCGTTTCCAAAGGTCAAAGGTCAAGGTCACACCCATTTCTTTAATATATTGCCCACTAGCCAATAGGGGAAGATTCTTTTCGATTTTGGGGTCATAGGGTCAAAGGCTAAGGTCCCAGGGCCCACCAATTCACAAATCAGTTTATGGATGATAATTCTGGTTTGGATAGACAAATTGGCTTCAAACTTGATTTATTTATGACCCACCACTTAAGTAGCAAAACATTTTGATTTTCAGGGTCCAGAGGTCCAAAGGTGAAGGTCACAATAACTACAACTTTAAAGGATTGTGCTTGCACTTTAAATCAAACTTTTCATCCCAAACTTTCCATTTTTTATACATGGCTTACTTGCCCAAAGTGGAAGAAATCTGTAGATTTTGAGGTTAATCAGTCAGAGGTCAAGGTCACTGGACCCTCCATTTTTTAAAAGATTGTTATAAAAATCTAAATGCTGCAAGTTCAAGGATAATAAGTTACCAGATTTAGGCCACAGGACCATCATTCTGAAGAATTTCTTGAAAAATATAGACAAATTAAGAGACTAGGTCCTTAGTTGTCATGATGTTTTCATAAAATTAAATCGCGTGTCACACACCGTCATCATATTTCGTGATCATGTTTAAATTTATAAGATTAATTGATTTCCATGGGACCCCACAGGTGGGGCAGGTTATTAAACTTGGACTAATGAGACTAAAAGGAACTCTTCAATGTAAAGGACCTCAATGACAAGAAAAAACATTTGTACTACCTTCTTGATTCGATATGCCTACCATGGGCTGTTTACCCCCTGTGATGGTTACACATTTAGAACATTTACGACATTAAGAGCCAATCAGCAGCTTTAAAATTTTTGCATTTGACCAATGACCTGGACCATCATAAATGGGACCGGAAAGTAAAAATTGTTTTCTTTTTTCATTTCTTAAATTATTTAGAAGGTGTATGCTGATGGGTTTCATATTCTAGTTTAAGTCCATAATTTATTCCCTTTTTTTGGGAGCAGACTTTCATGAATTTCGCTTCCTATATATTCAATCCCCCCACCCAACCCAACTCGATGGAGAGTTGAAGCTCTAATCCTATATATCATTATAGACTTTTACAAAACCGTTTATATAAACGAAATAAATGATTCCCTGTTCATTGATAAATACTGTGCATATTTGCATGTATCTTTGTTGAAGCTTTAAAAAAAGATAGAAACATGCATGTGTGGGACTGCTTACTTATCACACAAACATCCCCGGACTCGCATCGTATTACAAACGGACGCTCCGTGTAGATCTGTATATTCTCCGTGCTTCGTGCACTTAATATGTTCTTTCATTTGAATAGCCGCGACTATAAGCAGTGGACCAAAACATGTTAGAATTGTGAAAAGGTGAACCTGCTTTATATATTTTTATCGAGTAGAGTCCCCACTTCACACCAGGTTATAGAATGCAAAGAAACTGGTAGCTTTCGTGTATTGACAAGAAGCCGTGCGAGTGATAATAGCTTTCTTCTGCGCCTTGCACAGTTCTATGTCCATGCGGGAGGTGATTTCTTTACGTGGCATCCGATAGGCTACCCCCTGCATTTATTTGTCAATCTGACAGGTTTTTACCACCTTGTAGAGGTCCCGGAGACCTGGTGGCTAATCCTGCCATCGGGTGTCACTTCCGGCCACGTGACTATGTCTTAAGAATTTTTATTTTTTTTTTATTTTCTTTAGGTATGCATGGTTGACATATGAGAGCGAAGATTAAAGTGCGCAAGTTGTCTGAGATTTAAATACATGTGATGCACCCGGTATGATAATTAGATCAGTGACCAGATGCGATTGGTTCTTCGTTGGAGGTCTTGCGTTGTGGAGGTTATATTTCTGTATGATCCCCTTATTTCATACCAGAGTAAAATCATTTGTTTATCAGGGCTGCAGTTCCCTTCAAAATATTTACACGTCTCAACTGTAAATATGAAGTTACAAGCTCACGTCCACGAGAGGAGCTAGACGTTACATAAGATACAGGAAGTCGGGGGGTTCTTTCAAAAATCTTTCTTGAAAGATAACTGCACTGAATGACCGCCCTCTATGTCCGTATAAAAAATACAATATCTCCATCACGTAGGAGACGAATACTTGGCAGAAAAACGAACGCCAGGCGAATGGTGTATACCTTTGCGCAGAATGTAAATTGCTCCCTGGGGGTTACGGGTTTCGTGCGGTCTTACTTCCGACTGTTTAACAATATATTTTATAGAAATACACGCCCTTTCTAAAGACCATAATGCTGTAGGTCACTGTGAGGGAACGGTAAATATTAGATTGTTCCCTGGATGCGGCTCGGTAACTCCTTAACCCTGACCTCTTCTGTAATTCTGACACGTTTAACGGTAAAATTGCGGAAAGCAAATGAAAGGTTGTAAAATAAAAAAAATGTGCCATAGCCTAAAGCAGGCATTAACCAGGATATTCTCTGTATTTCGATTCTGTGAGCTAGTAGAAAAGTAGCAGGCAACATTCCATATATGAGCCTCATTTCCGTCAGTCTTAAAGTAAACGTGTTGATATGATATATAAAATTGCTCGTGTGAATAAGGAATCGGAGGGAGGAATGCTTGCAAATAATACATGTGGACGTGTACGGAATTTCCTGGTCTTGGTATACGCTTTGTCAGTTTGCTCGTACTTGGTTATATCAATAAAACGTAAAGTCGCGGTAGTAACTCCTTTTATTTATGGTATTGATAACGCTGGTTTAAATAATGACAATGTGCATATAGGTAGAACCGCCCAAATTAATATATATAGAGAGTTATATATAATAGTATAGGTATAATCACATGGCTTATGAATATGTATGGGTGGGGGTTGGGGGACTTATAAACTTATAAATCAGAGTCGTCACGGAATCATGTTTAGCAACTGTAATTCGTGGTGGCGTCTACGGGTAAAACATAACGTTACTCCGATGCGCTAGACGCTATTTATAAGGGTCAGTTAATGCTAATCCTGTGTTCATGGAAAAAAGCCCTCATGAGGTTGACGTGCCACTTTTGGCAATATGCTGAAACTCAGGCTGGCTGCTCTGCAGCGTATGTGACGACGGTATTTAATATTTATTAATTTCCTAATTGAACATTTGCCAGATGCATGCTTTGTGATATAGTACAGCTAGTAAATTATGGCACGTATTACGTAAAGACTGTGCTGCCACAATCCATGGAGTTCGAGGCATACACGCAGAGTATGCATGGTCAGACTGTATTATTGTTTGTAACATGCAACATTTCCTTTAATATTGACTTCAGACAGGATATCGTACCTGTAGATGTGAACCTGTAGTATTTTTGTGAAAGAAAGGTGAGGGCGCATGAGGATACTCGGCTGCATTGTTCCTGCTTAAATTATTCGTCAATAATAGATATATTTCAACAAAATAATTTTAATACTATGTGTAAATATTTATGTTTGGATGTATGTGAAGTGTTTGGTAATTAATAATGATAAGAAGAAGAAGAAGAAAAAAAAGAAGGAAGAGCGGGAGAAAAAGAAAAAGAAAAAGGGAAACAAGAAACTACAGTGTCCACCTTTCACTGGACATGCAGAAGCCTTACAAAGACTTTGGACCTTTAACAAAATTGCATAACTCCTGATTCCTGTTGGCTGAGTAGATGGTTTTATTATTATTGCACTGTCTGATGTCTGGTCCAACATTATATTAATAACCTTTTTGCATGCCATAAATTGGCATTAAATGATATATAAAACCATAAAATCTATTTGCATTGCGGTGCCGCTACAGCCGTCCTGTCTTCAACTGTCACATGTATTTGACGAATCGCTCAAGTTGGAATGAATCAAATATATAAATAATGCTCAGAATATACACTGTGATATTTATTAAAATTAAAGATAAATGCCAATCGTACAATTTTTTTTTATCGTGACATTGTGAATCTAAGGAAAAACGTATGTTTGGCGCCGCCGTGAAAAGGGCACTTTCCGGTGAAACTATGAATTAAGTGCCTTCCTCGGGCTTTCCATTTAGGGTGGGTTCTTTTGGCCCTGTGGGCGCCAGGCGCACATAATGCAACCACAGTGTAGATGGGTCCGCTGAGAAGGTATAGAGAAGAGTGTGTATATAGGATTTCACCGTGAAAACCCAACGTAGAAGAAAATATTAATTTGACCAATATATAGTTAATACCCGTGTAACTATGTCAGAGAAGCAAAAGTGCCGCTAGCAAATGAGGGCAGCAAATGGAATCTAACCATTCGGTGGCGGTAATAAGGGGAATATGCATTTTGTAACAGCCTTTCTTATTTAAATAATGTATATAAAAGAACTGTATTATTTGCCACTTAAGGAGGTGAAGAGTGCGGGATAACAGTGTTATCAATTTTTGTCCATATCATAAACATAAGTATTATTTTTTACACATATGTCAATTCCTTAAGTTAGAAAAATAACGAACAGCTTGAAATAACCGTGAAATCAGACTTCAGTCATCTGGAAATGCGCAGTGACTAGGTCCCCCAAAGCAACGTTATCGAAAAAAAAAACAAAACAAAAAAAAAACAAAAAAAAACCCCAAAAAACGGCGCCATCTCATCTTTGGTTGGTTAGTAAGGGATACAGAGTTTCCCTCGCTCTCTTTCTTCCAAGATATATATATATAAATATATATATATATATATATATATATATATATATTTATCTCATTTGGCAGTGATAATATACTATAAATACACTGACATGAACGGACCTATATATTTACGAAATATTGGCCCATTCCCGAAATGTCCTGGAAATAACATATGAGATTCTGTTCATGACGGCACGAGTTATGTTGTGAAAAAACACGCACAAACTAACACACACAAACACACGAACGGGGATGAACGCATACCCTCCTGGCGGAGGCAACAATGGCCACGCCCCTCGGATTGTATAGCTTCGACACGACCGATTCCATGCAGAAAGAATGGCAATATGATGAACTCGAAATCGTATCTAACCCTTACGCATAGAGGCTGAGACTGCACCTGTAAGAATCCACCTACGCCCATGACCAGATCCCTTTGCTTTTCATGCCAGACTGCTCGACAAATGTATTCTTTATTATGCTTTGGTGCCTCAGAGAAATGTCCTTGAAATGACCGTCCCCTTTCATGCAGGTAAATATGAAACAGAAAATATCTCTATAATCATGTATACAGTTACGTTATAGGAGACAATTTTTTTAATCCAATATAGCTATAATGAATGATTCATTAGTTAAGCATGATATTATTATGATATCTATGTTTATGTTACTATCCTACAGGTACACTCAATTCATGCACCAACAGTCAGCATATTTAAATTTGCTGTAATAATCACAACCAGCAATTGATTATGCAACATGGGCGCTGCTAGAGTAAGCATCCGCGTAACCAACGTTCCACCCATCAATATGCAGGGTCCGTCAGTAAGATATCTGAAAAAAAAATGTAACGAGAAATGTGAAGCAAACAATTTTTTTATGACAATTTACGAAAGTTAATTTTTGTGTGATGTTTGTTGAAACATTGAGAATGTAGGGATTAGTTTAGTCCAGACGGGATTTGTTTTCTGACAGATTCCGATAGATGGTTTAGTAAATTTCATGGAATTAAAAAACATCAAAGGCTTTCAAAGTGTCAGATCGCAACCACATTTCTCATCTATCCATGCACTGGTGAACAGCCAACGTTTTCGGAAGTGTAATATAGGTAAACATGATGTCATAGCATACACATATATAGATATTTGGTAATTAGATATATTTATATATGTAGCTAGGGGAATTTAAACCAGGCGCTGTTTCAATGTATTAAGACCGTATGCTGTAGATTATTACGGTTTGTCCTAAGGATCGATTTTCTAAAGGATTAGCCCGCGACTACTGACACAACTTACACGCGAAGGCGAAGCCTAAATGGTGGTACGGCAAAGTAATCAACGTTGATAGTTCGTTATAGTGACGTCGACATAATGTCCTGTATACGTAAATGTTGCGAGCAATGTTTACAAGAACAAAACCTCTGTGAAATTTTGGTTCGCAAAGAAAATAATCAACGATGACTAGAAGCCGGGTGATTTTTTTCCAGCAATGGATATTTGTAATCTTCTGTAGGTTAAACTATATCGTTTCATGATTAGGACAATCTTGTCCCTTCGCTCAACGCCTGTGTGGCATGAACAAAACGTATTCACGGGATTACCTGTATGTACAGACGCTTGACCTGTCCATATGATACCAGCTCAATAACTGTCACGGCAACGCCTATATTCTCTTATTACCGCTCACATTGCGGTAATACTCGTTCTCTACCAAAATATGAAACAAGACTTATCAATCAATATTTATTTGTAAACAAGCACTCCACGTTTCCCAACTGCAAGAGTTAATAACTTTTATTTACCTTAAAACGCTTCCTTCTTTCAGAGGCATGTACATGACAGATCAGTAGCCTAACATTGGTTATCAGTGATTTCTAAACAATGACTGTAATTCTGAAGGTAGATTTATGGACTATTTTATATGGAATTTTATTTGAAATTTAATTAAAACCAGTTTACAGCATCTTATAAATGTTGTTCTGTAATAGAGTGTTCAGTTAAACGGACATTTTTTCCCACATGAACGATAATTGGGAAATGGCAAGTGCATCAAGTCAAGCGCCTGTGATGATGCGACTCGGGAAGGAAGGTCTCAGTGCGGACTTGCCTATATAAGATCGTTTGATCGTGTGACCCCACGCGCGACCAATTGGAGGGTTCTTCTTAGAACCTCTAAAGAGGTTCTTTATGGAACCTTATGGGTTCCATAAAAGAAACTTCGGGAGGTACAAAAAACCCCGCTTGAAGGTTCTAGCTGGAACCTTAAAAGGTTCCCCACTCAGTCCACTCTGAAGAACCCTCTCGGGTCCTACTTGAAATCTTTTTTTTTCTTTGAGTGAAGGACTGTTGTGTTTAAATTTTTTTTGCGCACACGCGTTCGAGTGGTTTCTGAACATTATTACACCTATGCGAAAAAATTTCAATGTAAAGAACTATACTTCTTGGTTATAGGAAGAAACGTAGCGAGAACCCCAAGTTCTCCGTTTATTCATGTAATTATATTGACTCAGTGGATTTTAATTTGCACATGCCTCTGTGGAAAGTAAAATACTTTGATGGATTGCCATGACCAGGCACAGCTGTTAACTACAGTTATGAACTTAAAATATATTTTCATCTGTTTAAACCCCAGTCTCATTGATTTTAATGTCTGTATGCATGGGTTGACAGTGTCTGGGTGCGTTTCAGAATAGTATAAAATCAGGGGAGTCGCACAGAATGGGGCGTGACACCTTGAAGGCCAGCTTGCATTTGTAAATTTTCATGGCAGTATAATTACATTAAAAGCTAATTGCAGGTGTCTGATAGCATTGCAAGAGTTCCTTCAATCCGTATTCTAAAGTGTGATTAACTCTGATGATGTCATAATATATACATGGAAGTATCGGTATTGTGGTTTCTGAACTTTATTATATATACCCATGTGAAGAATTGCAAGTGTAAAGATACAGCGTATAAAGCCTCCAAATTACCACCACCATCGGGTAGTCAGTACAATGATGGCTTTGCGAAGTGGTCGTTTTAACGAGCTCTTATATAAAGCGCGAAAAAAGAATCGGGACCCTTTAAGTGTGGTCGTTATTTTGTGGTGGTGATGAATCGAGGTGGTCGTTAGTCGAGGTTTTACTGTTTATCAACTGGAAAACCATGCAGCGATAACCCCTAGGTCTCAGTTTTTCGTATAATTATATGGACTTGGTGGATTTTGAATTGCACGTTTCTCTGTGGAAAAATACAAAATACCATGCAAGATGGGTGTCTTTACCAGAGAAAGCTTAATTATTTAAGTATAATTATGTATTTTAAGTCCCATGGACTTTACGAGTTTACTATATGCTTACGTGCAT
Source organism: Sipunculus nudus (assembly GCA_026874595.1). Classification (NCBI taxonomy): domain Eukaryota; kingdom Metazoa; phylum Annelida; class Sipuncula; order Golfingiida; family Sipunculidae; genus Sipunculus; species Sipunculus nudus. The sequence continues at coordinate 48,069,145 of CM049309.1, forward strand.
CTCAGAATTATGCAAATTGATTCAATAGGAGTCACACAGAAGGGGGTGAGACATATCCATTCGACCAGTTTCCTTTCAAGAAATAATATTTATGTGATCAGAGGGATATATGAAAAGAGCCATGCAAGACTTACTGATACTAATGAAATGGTAATATTTAAAGTGGCTAAAGTATATTTGTAAATGAATCTTCCCACCTAGGCAGTTATCAATTCGGAGGAGGTTAATGGTTTTCTGTTTTAGCAGTCCGCGTTTGTCAGTTTGAAACCCACATACCAACTTATTCCCTGTGTATAGTCTATATTAAGAACTTGTCACTGATTTATATATTCTTCATATTTATTTTATCATTATTTTAGTTTAATAATTTAATTAATTTATTTTAGTTTATTTAATTAACTTAAACTTAATTAATTTTCACGTAGTTGGCCGCACTAATGTTAACTCAAATTGATTGAGTATTGAGTATAAATATTTGAGTATAAAAATAAAATGTTTAAATTTTCTTGCGAGTGCACGGTAAATTTAATTAAGTTGGTGATATTTAATTCGGAATGCTTTGCCACCTGCTACATAACTCGAACGTAAAACACCTGTATCAAAATATGAAGCTAGTTAAATCATCTTCACAAGAGAATCACCGCCATCTACAGGCGAGGTCTGAATCGTTTTACTTATCATGAGTTTCTATTTGGCCATATTAATAGCAAATTCATCACGGAAGCCTGATATATTGATTCTTAGTTTATTTTATACGCCGGTATCGATTCCAGACGTCTCATGCATCCGTGAGCTTGATTTTATGACAAGACGAAAATTATCCATGGAGCCAGAGCTCGCCGGTCGGACCGTCCTCCCGTATATATCCATAGTATCAAGGGCCCGCACGGGATAATCGTATCAGGGATCACTTACATCTGGCAGTTCCTTTAAATATACATGTATATATGCTACTTTTCCTACTCCGTCCACATTGATTTTTATATTTATAATACGTCCCACAAGCACGCCGGGCTGGTTCTTCCCTATATGACTCTCCGTTTTCATTTTCCACTACACCAATCATGGATTGCGCATGCGCACCTGTATTGCACGTACATCAGAAACTCAACATCATTGCCCATATATTCATGGTTTTTTTTTTTATCATTTGAGTCCTATATATCATATACGATAATGTCCATGGAGGATATGCAATACATCTCCTACATGCCTGATCGCGTGTATGCACTTGTGTTGTGTGTGTATGTGTAGTTTACTTAATTTTATTAATCCCTCGAACTGCACATTTGTCCCAAGCAGATATTTTAATGATTACATAAATTTGAACCAGCAAACACACTTACAAGTGTATAAAATAAGTTTTGTAGAATGTTAATCTATAGTCCTTAACATGTCTTTGTTTATATACAATGCACCCTTGGACAAGAATGTTCAGCAGAGAAAGTTAATTTAAATGATTAGGATGGTAACTCGAAGTATCCATCACATTTTAGAGTAGTTTCCATTCCGGATCATCAACATTAACAGATACGGGATGTGTCTTGAACGTGGGTCTCTTCCCTCTTGATACAAAGATGATTTCCCTAAATTGATCGCCTCCTTCCCTTCTTTGTTCTGCATCTCAATAAAAGATGATACTCTCACGTTAATCGCCGCCCTCCTTTATTCTGTATCTCAACAGAAAATGATTCTCCTACATTGAACGCCTCCTTCCCTTTTTTTATTCTGTATCTCAATAAAAGATGATTCTCTCCCTTTGATCACCGCCCTCCTTCTTTATTCTGTATCTCAATAGAACATTATTCTCCTACATTGAACGCTTCATATCCTTTTTTATTCTGTATCTTAATAAAAGATGATTCTCTCCCTTTGATCACCGCCCTCCTTCTTTATTCTGTATCTCAATAGAACATTATTCTCCTACATTGAACGCCTACTTCCCTTCTTTATTCTGTATTACAATAAAAGATGACACTCTCACGTTGATCGCCTCCCTCACTTATTATTCCGAATCTACATATAAGATGTTTCTCTCACGTTGATCGCCGCCCTTCTTTTTTTCTGTATCTCAAAACAAGATAATTCTCTCACGTTGATCGCCGCCCTCCGTCTTTATTCTCTATCTCAATAGAAGATGATTTTCTCACGTCAATCGCTGCCCTCGATCTTTATATTTTGTATCGCAATATAAGATGAAACTCTCACATTGATCGCCGCCCTCTATCTTTATTCTTTATCTAAATAAAAGATGATTCTCTCACGTTGATCGCTTCCATCCATCTTTATTCTGTATCTCAATAAAAGATGATGCTCCAACATTGATCGCCTCCTTCCTTTATTCTTTATCACAATAGAACATTATTCTCCTACATTTATCGTCTCATTCTTGCTTTATTCTGTATCTTATTAAAACAGATGATCCTCTCCCTTTGATCACCGCCCTTCTTCTTTTTTCTGTATTTTAATAGAAGATGATTCTCCTACATTGATTGCCAACCTTCGTCTTCATTCTGTATCTGAATAAAAGATGTTTCTCTCACGTTGATCGTCGCTCTTCTTTTTTTCTGTATCTCAATAGAAGATAATTCTCTCACGATGATCGCCGCCCTCCGTCTTTATTCTGTATCTCAATAAAAGATGATTCTCTCACGTTGATCGCTTCCATCCATCTTTATTCGGTAACTCAATAAAAGATGATTCTCCCACGTTGTTCGCCTCCTTCCTTCTTTATTCTGTATTTCAATAAAAGATGATCCCCTACATTGATCGCCCCTTCCTTTTTTATTCTGTATTGCAATAGAACATATTCTCCTACATTTATCGCCTCATTCTTGCTTTATTCTGTATCTTATTAAAATGATGATCCTCTCCCTTTGATCACCACCCTTCCTCTTTATTCTGTATTATAATAGAAGATGATGCTCCTACATTGATCGCCTCATTCCTTCTTTATTTTGTATCTCAATTAAAGATTATTCTCTCCCTTTGATCACCGCCCTCCTTCCTTATTCTGTATTTCAAGAGAAGATTATTATCCCACATTGGTCGCCACACTTACTTCTTTATTCTGAATCTCAATAAAAGATGATTCTCTCCCTTTGATCGCCGCCCTCCTTCTTTATTCTGTATACCATTAGAAGATAATTCTCCTACATTGATCGCCTCCTTCCTTCTTTATTCTGTATCTCAATAGAACATTATTCTCCCACATTGATCGCCTCCTTCCTTCTTTATCCTGTATCTCAATAGAACATTATTCTCCAACAATGATCGCCTCATTTCTGCCTTATTTTTGTATTTCAATAAACGATGATTCTCCCACAATGATCGCCGCCCTCCTTTATTCTGTATTTCAATAAAAGATGATTCTCCCACACTGATAGCCTCCTTCCTTCTTTATTCTGTATCGCAAGAGAACGTTATTCTCCCACATTTATCGCCTCATTCTTGCTTTATTCTGTATCTCAATAAAAGATGATCCTCTCCCTTTGATCACCACCCTTCTTCTTTATTCTGTATTTCAAGAGAAGATTATTATCCAACATTGATCGCCTCCTTCCTTTCTTTATTCTGAATCTCAATAGAAGATGATTCTCCCACGTTGATTGCCCACTTCCTTCTTTTTTCTGTATTTCAAAGAACATTATTTTTCCACATTGATCGCCTCCTTCCTTCTTATTCTGTAACTCATGTTTCTCATGAATCTCAGGATTCTCTCATGTTGACGCCGCCCTCCATCTTTATTCTGTATCTCAATAAAAGATGATTCTCTCACGTTGATCGCCTCCCTCCCTCATTCTTCCTTATCGCAATTGACGATGATTCGATCACGTTGATCGCCTCGCTCCCTTATTATTCCGCATCTAAATAGAAGATTATTCTCTCCTGTTGATCGCCGCCCTCGCTCATTATTCAGATCTCAATGGAAGATGATTCTCTCCTGTTGATCGCCGCCCTCGCTCATTATTCCATATCTCAATAGAAGATGACTCTCTCCTGTAGATCGCCCTCATTATTCCGCATCTAAAAAGAAGATGATTCTCGCACGTTGATCGTCCTCATTATCACGCATCTCAATAGAAGATGTTTCTCTCCTGCTGATCGCCGCCCTCCCTCATGATTCTGTAATTCACTAGAAGATGATTCTCTCACGTTGATCGCCTCCCTCCCTCATTATTCCGCATCTTAATGGAAGATGATTCTCTCATGTTGATCGCCCTCATTATTCCGTATCCCAATAAAAGGTGACTCTCTCCTGTTGATCGCCCTCTTTATTCCGCATCTAAATAGAAGATGATTCTCTCATGTTGATCGCCCTCATTATTCCGTATCGCAATAGAAGATGACTGTCTCACGCTGATAACCTCCCTCACTATTCTTCCCGCATCTCAAAAGAATACCACACTCTCCTGATGATCGCCGCCCTCCCTTATGATTCTGTAATTTACTAGAAGATGATTTTCCCACGTTGATCGCCTCCCACCCTTATTATTCCGCATCTATATAGAAGATGACTCTCTCCTGATGATCACCCTCATTATTCCGCATCTAAAACGAAGATGATTCTCTCCCGTTGATCGTCCTCATTATCACGCATCTATATAGAAGATGATTCTCTCATGTTGATCGCCTCCTCCCTCATTATTTTGCATCTCATTGGAAGATGATTCTCTCCTGTTGTTCGCCCTCATCTCAATAGAAGATGACCGTCTCACGCTGATCATCTCCCTCACTATTCATCCCGCATCTCAATAGAATACCACACTCTCCCGATGATTGCCGCCCTCCCTCATGATTCTGTAATTCCCTAGGTGATTTTCTCACGTTGATCGCCTCCCTCCCTTATTATTCCGCATCTAAATAGAAGATGATTCTCTCCTGTTGATCGCCGCCCTCGCTCATTATTCCATATCTGAATACAAGATGACTCTCTCCTTTTGATCGCCCTCATTATTCCCTATCTCAATAAAAGGTGACTCTCTCTTGTTGATCGCCCTCTTTATTCCATCTCTCAATAGAAGATGACTCTCTCCTGTAGATCGCCCTCATTATTCCGCATCTAAATAGAAGATGATTCTCTCCCGTTGATCGTCCTCATTATCACGCAACTCAATACAAGATGATTCTCTCCTGCTGATCGCCGCCCTCCCTCATGATTCTGTAATTCACTAGAAGATGATTTTCTCACGTTGATCGCCTCCCTCCCTTATTATTCCGCATCTAAATAGAAGATGATTCTCTCCTGCTGATCGCCGCCCTCGCTCATTATTCCATATCTCAATACAAGATGACTCTCTCCTTTTGATCGCCCTCATTATTCCGTATCTCAATAAAAGGTGACTCTCTCCTGTTGATCGCCCTCTTTATTCCGCATCTAAAAAGAAGATGATTCTCTCATGTTGATCGCCCTCATTATTCCGTATCTCAATAGAAGATGACTGTCTCACGCTGATAACCTCCCTCACTATTCTTCCCGCTTCTCAAAAGAATACCACACTCTCCTGATGATCGCCGCCCTCCCTTATGATTCTGTAATTTACTAGAAGATGATGTTCCCACGTTGATTGCCTCCCACCCTTATTATTCCGCATCTATATAGAAGATGACTCTCTCCTGTTGATCACCCTCATTATTCCGCATCTAAAACGAAGATGATTCTCTCCCGTTGATCATCCTCATTATCACGCATCTATATAGAAGATGATTCTCTCATGTTGATCGCCTCCTCCCTCATTATTTCGCATCTCATTGGAAGATGATTCTCTCCTGTTGTTCGCCCTCATTATTCCGCATCTCAATAGAAGATGACCGTCTCACGCTGATCACCTCCCTCACTATTCTTCCCGCATCTCAATAGAATACCACACTCTCCCGATGATTGCCGCCCTCCCTCATGATTCTGTAATTCCCTAGGTGATTTTCTCACGTTGATCGCCTCCCTCCCTTATTATTCCGCATCTAAATAGAAGATGATTCTCTCCTGTTGATCGCCGCCCTCGCTCATTATTCCATATCTGAATACAAGATGACTCTCTCCTTTTGATCGCCCTCATTATTCCCTATCTCAATAAAAGGTGACTCTCTCTTGTTGATCGCCCTCTTTATTCCGCATCTAAATAGAAGATGATACCCTCCTGTTGATCGCCGCCCTCCCTCATTATTCCGCATCTTATTGGAAGATGATTCTCTCATGTTGATCGCCTCCCTCCCTCCTTATTCCGTATCTCAATAGAAGAGGATACTCTCACGTTGATCGCCTCCCTCCCTTATTTTTCTGCATCTAAATAGAAGATTATTCTCTCCTGTTGATCGCCGCCCTCGTTCATTATTCAGATCTCAATGGAAGATGATTCTCTCCTGTTGATCGCCGCCCTCGCTCATTATTCCATCTCTCAATAGAAGATGACTCTCTCCTGTAGATCGCCCTCATTATTCCGCATCTAAATAGAAGATGATTCTCTCCCGTTGATCGTCCTCATTATCACGCAACTCAATACAAGATGATTCTCTCCTGCTGATCGCCGCCCTCCCTCATGATTCTGTAATTCACTAGAAGATGATTTTCTCACGTTGATCGCCTCCCTCCCTTATTATTCCGCATCTAAATAGAAGATGATTCTCTCCTGCTGATCGCCGCCCTCGCTCATTATTCCATATCTCAATACAAGATGACTCTCTCCTTTTGATCGCCCTCATTATTCCGTATCTCAATAAAAGGTGACTCTCTCCTGTTGATCGCCCTCTTTATTCCGCATCTAAAAAGAAGATGATTCTCTCATGTTGATCGCCCTCATTATTCCGTATCTCAATAGAAGATGACTGTCTCACGCTGATAACCTCCCTCACTATTCTTCCCGCTTCTCAAAAGAATACCACACTCTCCTGATGATCGCCGCCCTCCCTTATGATTCTGTAATTTACTAGAAGATGATGTTCCCACGTTGATTGCCTCCCACCCTTATTATTCCGCATCTATATAGAAGATGACTCTCTCCTGTTGATCACCCTCATTATTCCGCATCTAAAACGAAGATGATTCTCTCCCGTTGATCATCCTCATTATCACGCATCTATATAGAAGATGATTCTCTCATGTTGATCGCCTCCTCCCTCATTATTTCGCATCTCATTGGAAGATGATTCTCTCCTGTTGTTCGCCCTCATTATTCCGCATCTCAATAGAAGATGACCGTCTCACGCTGATCACCTCCCTCACTATTCTTCCCGCATCTCAATAGAATACCACACTCTCCCGATGATTGCCGCCCTCCCTCATGATTCTGTAATTCCCTAGGTGATTTTCTCACGTTGATCGCCTCCCTCCCTTATTATTCCGCATCTAAATAGAAGATGATTCTCTCCTGTTGATCGCCGCCCTCGCTCATTATTCCATATCTGAATACAAGATGACTCTCTCCTTTTGATCGCCCTCATTATTCCCTATCTCAATAAAAGGTGACTCTCTCTTGTTGATCGCCCTCTTTATTCCGCATCTAAATAGAAGATGATACCCTCCTGTTGATCGCCGCCCTCCCTCATTATTCCGCATCTTATTGGAAGATGATTCTCTCATGTTGATCGCCTCCCTCCCTCCTTATTCCGTATCTCAATAGAAGAGGATACTCTCACGTTGATCGCCTCCCTCCCTTATTTTTCTGCATCTAAATAGAAGATTATTCTCTCCTGTTGATCGCCGCCCTCGTTCATTATTCAGATCTCAATGGAAGATGATTCTCTCCTGTTGATCGCCGCCCTCGCTCATTATTCCATCTCTCAATAGAAGATTACTCTCTCCTGTAGATCGCCCTCATTATTCCGCATCTAAATAGAAGATGATTCTCTCCCGTTGATCGTCCTCATTATCACGCAACTCAATACAAGATGATTCTCTCCTGCTGATCGCCGCCCTCCCTCATGATTCTGTAATTCACTAGAAGATGATTTTCTCACGTTGATCGCCTCCCTCCCTTATTATTCCGCATCTAAATAGAAGATGATTCTCTCCTGCTGATCGCCGCCCTCGCTCATTATTCCATATCTCAATACAAGATGACTCTCTCCTTTTGATCGCCCTCATTATTCCGTATCTCAATAAAAGGTGACCCTCTCTTGTTGATCGCCCTCTTTATTCCGAATCTAAATGGAAGATGATACTCTCCTGTTGATCGCCGCCCTCCCTCATTATTCCGCATCTTATTGGAAGATGATTCTCTCATGTTGATCGCCTCCCTCCCTCATTATTTTGTATCTCAACAGAAGATGATACTCTCACGTTGATCGCCGCCAGCCGTCTTTATTCTGTATTTCAATAGAAGATGATTCTCTTACATTGATCGCCTCGCTCCTTCATTATTCCGTATATCTCAATAGAAGATGACTGTCTCACGCTGATAACCTCCCTCACTATTCTTCCCGCATCTCAATAGAATACCACACTCTCCTGATGATCGCCGCCCTCCCTTATGATTCTGAAATTCACTATAGAAGATGATTTTCTCACGTTGATCGCCTCCCTCCCTTATTATTCCGCATCTAAATAGAAGCTGACTCTCTCCTGTTGATCGCCCTCATTATTCCGCATCTAAATAGAAGATGATTCTTTCCTGTTGATCGCCGCCCTCGCTCATTATTCCATATCACAATAGAAGATGACTCTCTCCTGTTGATCGCCCTCATTATTCCGCATCTAAATAGAAGATGATTCTCTCCCGTTGATCGTCCTCATTATCACGCATCTCAATAGAAGATGATTCTCTCCTGCTGATCGCCGCCCTCCCTCATGATTCTGTAATTCACTAGATGATGATTCTCTCACGTTGATCGCCTCCCTCCCTCATTATTCCGCATCCCAATAAAAGGTGACTCTCTCCTGTTGATCGCCCGCTTTATTCCGCATCTAAATAGAAGATGATTATCTCATGTTGATCGCCCTCATTATTCCGTATCTCAGTAGAAGAGGATACTCTCACGTTAATCGCCGCCCGCCGTCTTTATTCTGTATCTCAACAGAAGATGATTCACTCACGTTGATCGCCTCCCTCCCTCATTATTCCGCATCTCATTGGAAGATGATACTGTCATGTTGATCGCCCTCATTATTCCGTATCTCAATAAAAGGTGACTCTCTCATGTTGATCGCCCTCTTTATTCCGCATCTAAATAAAAGATGATTCTCTCATGTTGATCGCCGCCCTCCCTCATTATTCCGCATCTTATTGGAAGATGATACTCTCACGTTGATCGCCGCCAGCCGTCTATATTCTGTACCTTAATAGAAGATGATTCTCTCACATTGATCGCCTCATTATTCCGTATATCTCAATAGAAGATGACTGTCTCACGCTGATAACCTCCCTCACTATTCTTCCCGCATCTCAAAAGAATACCACACTCTCCTGATGATCGCCGCCCTCCCTTATGATTCTGTAATTCACTAGAAGATGATTTTCTCACGTTGATCGCCTCCCTCCCTTATTATTCCGCATCTAAATAGAAGATGACTCTCTCCTGTTGATCACCCTCATTATTCCGCATCTAAAACGAAGATGATTCTCCACCGTTGATCGTCCTCATTATTACGCATCTATATAGAAGATGATTCTCTCACGTTGATCGCCTCCTCCCTCATTATTCCGCATCTCATTGGAAGATGATTCTCTCTTGTTGTTCGCCCTCATTATTCCGCATCTAAATAGAAGATGACTCTCTCCTGTTGATCGCCCTCATTATTCCGCATCTAAATAGAAGATGATTCTCTCCCGTTGATCGTCCTCATTATCACGCATCTAAATAGAAGATGATTCTCTCATGTTGATCGCCTCCCTCCCTCATTATTCCGCATCTCATTGGAAGATGATTCTCTCATGTTGATCGCCCTCATTATTCCGCATCTAAATAGAAGATGATTCTCTCCCGTTGATCGTCCTCTTATTCCGCATCTAAATAGAAGATGATTCTATTCTGTTGATCGCCCTCATTATTCCGTATCTCAATAAAAGGTGACTCTCTCCTGTTGAACGCCCTCTTTAATCCGCATCTAAATAGAAGATGATTCTCTCATTATGATCCCCTTACTCCCTCATTATTCCGCATCTTATTGGAAGATGATTCTCTCCTGTTGATCGCCTCCCTCCCTCATCATTCCGCATCTTATTGGAAGATGATTCTCTCCTGTTGATGGCCTCCCTCTCTCATTATTCGGTATCTCAATAGAAGAAGATACTCTCACGTTGATCGCCGCCCGCCGTCTTTATTCTGTATCTCAATATTCTCTCACGTTGTCATCTTGTCTGATGATGGTATTCAATCACCGAGCTATATTCAGTCAACCAACAAATTAACGGATCCACAATGGACTGGGGTTTCTAAACACACCAGTGGTGTAGATGTGTATGTATATAGTGAAGGGGGGGGGGGGGTGCGATGAAGTCCATTAAAATATTTTGAATAAGAATTTGTTCAAGACAAATTACGTGAAAATGATCAACGACATAGGTTACAATTGGTAAGAATGTGCATGAATAATATAAACAGGTTTTTCTCTTAATTGAGACAAATTTTGATTTTTTTTAAGTTTGGCAGAGGAGACAAGTCAGGGGCGGATCCAGGATTAAGGCAAAGGAGGGGTCAACCCAGAAGGACTGATGACAAAACATAAAGAACGGTCCTAAGGTCCGGTAAGGGGGGGGGGGAGGTTCAAGGCTACAAAAGGTGGGCTGAAACCCTGAAAAAAGTTGCGGTGGCTAAAAAAGGATGGATCCGGACCCCCTGGACCCCTCCCCTATATCCGCTTCTGCAAGTACAGTCTACACCTGATTCTTTGTCACCTATATTTATCCGCCTAACTCGTCTTTCGCCAACTTTTCATAAAATTCTGATTTCCCTTATTTATATTTTTCTCTTGTATTGGCCAAACTCGACTCGATAATCCGCCATCCTTGCCTAAATCGCCAACTAGTCTGGATCCGGAGGTCATCGAATAGACTGTATTTCCGGCCGTCCCACAATCCCTTAATGCATGAGATTTGTTTTGAAACGACCTCTGGTGTAAGGGTGACCATGTGTTCATGGCAAAAAGGGCTCTACCTGCCTCCCCATGCAATACCATGCACGATGATATACAAGGACATATTTTTTATTGCGTTTCATTTGTCTGATATGAAAAGTGTAATTTCATTTATATTCACATATCTGTTTGTATATTGTGTATAGCATTCTATTTATATGCACAAATATATACGCTCCTCCAGCTCCTTCAACCAACACTCTTCATGAATTTAGGCTCTAGATAGCGTTAACCGTTTGTATATTGTAACTTGCAGCCAATCAAATACCAATTTGCAGTTTCAGCTGAAAAAAAAAACAATATGGTTTCGCCCATGCATAAAACCCTGCATGGTTATAGTCAAAATAACCTGAAAATAGTGACTTTCGACTACGTATACAAACGAGTCATTCTAATACGTTCTTTCAATCGTATAAGAATAGATTGGGTTCGTTGATTTTTGGTAGAGTCATAGAAAGCTGAAGTTGGTCTTGTGGCCATTATTAAAGATATTTCAAATTGAGGGCTGCAATTGTCTTCTTCTACAAAACTGTTGTTCCGACTTCTGTAACATTGCACAAAAATGATTCTTTGGAGGCCTTTGTTCAAGTTTACCTAAATGATTTTTTGCAGTAGCATTAAACCTTTAACAATGAAACGAATGCATCTTTTATTATTCTAAAAAAATCTAATGAATATGTTAACTTGAAAAAAAACATTGTAGCCAAGGTCTTTCATTTCATTGCACAGATTCGCATTAGGCCTGTAGGCCTTGTACATGAACAAATGGTAATGCATCATAAAAAAATCAGGATTACCCGAATAATGTCAAATTAATCAGAATTCCTGAAAATATGGAAAATGCTTCCTTTAGAACACGCTTGGCAATTAAAAAGAAAATTAGAAACGCACACCTGAAAATATTTTGTAAACGAATGTTCATATTATTAACATATTATATGCAAAAAGGGTCACGTGTTATACAAGACTTGTGGCGCCACCTACATTTCTTGCATGCATCTGTGCACATAGCATAAGAGTGCTTTGAAGTATCTGCCTGAAATCTTCGATGGCTTTCTCGTACACAAGATTGGTGGCGCCACCTACAATCATTTTTGGTGTTGTTTGCACCCATGCCAGTATTTCAGCAGTGATGTTTGTGTAATTGGTGCTTGTACTCGGGTTCAAAATATTTAGTACTTGCAAAGTACATGTCACACATGTACTTGAAAAGTAACGGACTAACATGGAAGCATTATACTTGATGTATATCCCATTGCACAAATTCGCATTAGGCCTGTAGGCCTTGTACATGAACAAATGGTAATGCATCATAAAAAATCAGGATTACCCGAATAATGTCAAATTAATCAGAATTCCTGAAAATATGGAAAATGCTTCCCTTAGAACAAGCTTGGCAATTAAAAAGGAAATTAGACACGCACACCTGAAAATATTCTGTAAACGAATGTTCATTACGCCTTTGTTTTTTTAAAGGTTAGAAGATTCATGAACGAAAGGGAAAACTGAGACATGAGCATTATTGCTGACCAGGTAGAAAACACCCGCTTTTTAGAAAATTAAGGAGGTATTTATATATATACATGGGATAAAAGTCAATCCATTGTTTTCAAAACATTTTTATCAGAAGGCATTTTTTTTTCACGGAAAACAAACACATTTTACTTGTTCAGGTCTGTGGCGTAAACATATCATGGTTATAATGAAAAAAGTGGTAACAATAAGGAAATTAGACATTTAATCTTCTTGATAAGAGATTGTCAAATTGATGGTCGTAAACAAATTACTTAAATAAACCAGGTTGTAACACCAACGTGACTGTGAACGAATAGACAATCAAATCTTTCAAGAGGAATCATTACCAGAAACAAGGGAACAAGGTAAGTGTAACAATTAAGAATTTATATAGAACAAAGTACACCTCTGATGCCATGAACCTCTTAAAATATTTCTTATAATTATTTAGTATTTCTTCATACGTCTGACTTGATTCACTTATTTTTAATCATAAGACCAATTAGTTAGCAATTTGACAGATTTCTTTTTTATTGGCAAAAAGTCGCTTTCTTTGAATTTGCTGCCAAGTGATCATAGGATCTTCCAGAACGCTGCAGGCGGTACACAGAGCACTTAGGAGGACTCCTGTTTAGTTATTGATAAGGCAAAGAGAACGTAAAGGAGGTGATGATAGCTTCCGTCCAAAGATAACTTCCTTTGGAAGATAATACCCATTGTATCTTGCGTGTTTTCCTATATACAACCACACAACTTGCAGTTATACGGCATAGAACCTCATCACTTGCACTGATGACCTTTCATTTCTTATCAATACATTGTGTTGCATATCATACTGTTTTCAACATCCTGGCACATGTTCAAATAATGAGATATATAGACTATTCAAAGCAGTCTGGAAACAGTTTTTATCATTATGGGACCCCTATATATGGACCATTTATCATTCTTCCATTAAACACATTATATGCAAAAAGGGTCACGTGTTATGTTGATTGGCAAATTTGATGACCTCCAAGAGTTAACAAAGAAGTCTGTTATCATTTATTGACAGAGTTATACAGAAACGTATTGTTGTTGAACGAATGATTTCGGTATATGATTTAACAAAGGTTAAGCTTTTAGGTTCAAATATAAAGATTATAATTTATGTTTTTATCAAGGGACAGGTCCATGTCCTGTCGAGGTTTTTAGTTTATATATATGCAGGGGCTCAAGACAGTCGACAGACTCTCTCTGCTTGCGACCCCTAGTTCGATCCCCGGCGTATCTATGAGAGTGGGTTGTTGTGGCCCGTCCAAGGACGGTGGTTTTCTCAGGGCTCTGCGGTTTCCTTGAGTTCTAGACAAGCCACATGCATGCACCTGAGCCATTGAGAGTGCTTCGGATTAGTTATATTAACTTTTTGTACAATCTAATTAAAAATATATATTTTAGATTTGAGAATAACTCAAAAGATATTACCTGTCGATACGGATATTTTTTTTATTTCCTATAGGGATTCTATTGAAATTTCACTATTTTGCCGTTTAGGTTCTGGCGAGTCCGAACACGGCCCTTCAGACCAGTAACCTTCCACTTTTTTCACTAGACTACGTGTTATCCAATTGCCATCATAGTTTATCATAAATTAATTACTCATTATCAAGTCAGTGTCTGCAACAAATGGTACACTGGTCATGACGCTCAGCTGACTGTGGTTGTGGCTATACACTAGATGCATTTATGTTTGGTACAAGCTGTCTTGATGGTATCACAAGACCTTTAATATATGCAAATGAGGTCAAGGTGACCTAATAACCAATCTGGAGGTCTTAAGTGGGTAACGGTCAATATATAGAAATTTGGAAAGAGAAGCACAAGTAATTATGATAATATTCACGATTGAACATTTTCTACTGGTTTTAAGAATGCATTTTTTTTGGCATGCATGTAGCTTGCAGAAATTAGGCCGCTTGACCATTTCCATCTAGTTTTTCCCAGGACCTTCCTGGATGTTAAGTAAGACATGTCTTCGTCCAATGGTTACGATTTGCGCCCTTTGGCACATCAAAGTTTCTGAAGTCCAAAAACTAACACAATTGCTGTTATTAGGCAGTCTCAAAAATACAGGTAAATCTTGTGATATTACAAAAATACAGGTGGTCTTTCACCAGTCATAACCTGATAAAACTAGTCATGATCAATAAGCATGCAGAATATAAGTAAAAAGGTTCAGGGCACTATAGACATGTAACTAGCTGTAAAACTTATACGATTTCTGTAATCTGACGGTCTAAAAAATTGACCATTTATTATCAATACGAACACCAGGTATCACGACGCTATAGAAGAAACAGCTAAGAATCAGACACGTTTGCTGTAATTTGGCAATCTAAATATAATGGGGAAAATGCGTAAAAAAGGAAAAATATAAAGATGGCGCAACCAGTTTTTACAACTGATAAAACTATTCATGATCAATATACATATATACGAGGTTTCTAGATGCAAGATGAAACCAGAGCAGTGAAATTGATAGCTTTGCTATCATTTGGTTGTTTCAAAAATAGAGGTAAAAATGCGTTAAAAAAAAAAACACACTTGGCATCACAAGTCTTTAGTATAACTGATGAAACCTTCATGATCAGTAATTAGGGTACGATTTATCCAATCCACGCCGTAATTATTGGGATACAGGAACGTTTGTATCAAACTTAAATTAAAATTAGTTCTGGGGTGCTCAAACAAGCCCCAAATCTCGAAAATATAGGTCGAAATGACCAAATATTATGCTTCCACTGAAAATTTTTAAGATCCTCCATGGATATTGAATTAGACAATTTTTAGGTCTTACGGTTACGATTTGTGCCCTGTTAACGGACGGATAAAAGGTGATCGTATAGCACAGCATGACTGAAAGTCAGTCGAGCTAAAAATATTAGCGGGTAAACTGTGAAAACCATATAATAAAAAATATGATGTAGCGTTTGAAGATTATATATATAATATATATATATATATATATATATATATATATATATATGTGTGTGTATATATAAGACATATTATACACTTCGAAATACAGTCATGTTTAACTACTGAGCATCATAAATAGTTAAGGAGCGTAGTTTTCGGGTCAGATATTGAGAGACAGCTACAGGCGCTTCTTTGTATTTGTAGCCGAGACCAACTTAATCATCTCAGTAGTTTATCCTCTCAGGAGGCGCAAAACCTGAAAGAATTGGTTGGTACGGGGCCAAGCTGACAGGCAGACATTAATACATACCACACGCCAGCCTCCGCCGCCATATATATTCTACCGAGCGTTTTGTTCTTGGTGCACAGGAAAACACATCATTCTTCATCTTCGAAGGTAAAAAAAGCGCAATATCAGGACGTCTTCGGGGAACAGTGAAGGTGATTTAACAACAAAACAAGGCATCCGTAAGCAAACACGTCAAACGTAAATACACCTTAAATCTAGTTTAAGCTACAGCCGTCCGTCAAAAGAGGAGGCCTCTTTCAACCAGATTCCCTCCTTAATTGGCCCTACATGTCTTCACAGAACCGCTATTGATCTCCCGTCTCCTTGGCCCCAATCAAATCTCTGCTAAACTACTTAAGGCTTACGACCTGACTCGGCTCCCGGCCCGTATATTTCTGAACACTCGTTATACGAGGCTACCGTTTTCTTATGTGACAAAGCTTATTTTGATGTTACCGTAGCCCCGATTCAGCAACCACACGTTGATGTTTGCCTCAATCCCCTTGCAACAGAATTAAGTTCAACATTGCTCCGTCCGTTCCTGACATTTTTACGTATTCAGTAACACACAACACTTATACAACCACTGATATTTTGGTCTGCATGCACAAATTGAAGGATTAGCGTATAATGATTTTCAATAGTCTAATTGTGGTAAACTGTGAGTAAATATCATTGGGTGCAAACAAAAATAAATATCATTGTATTTTCACAGAGCTTAAGACCAGGCATTTATGTAAATGGCTTCATCTTATACTATAGACCTTGCAAATCTGGGGAACAGTTCCATGTCCCTGGCATATACATGTAAAACATTTTAAGCATGGTCAGGAGCATCCACTTCGTTTGTGACAACTTGTTATTATTCGCTATCTTACAGTATATCTATCAGTATACCCTCATCCATGTAGCTTCCGCTTACTTTTTATTTAGCAAATGTATATGATCGGAGAGGTTTTCTAATTCTGTATGACATAAAATTCATCGCGTTTTCACACACACCATTGCAAGTTCATCTAAAACGCCGTATGTTTTGGAAAGTCCCATTTTCAATGGAACAATACATGTTAATATTTTTATGCACTGACATAAAATACTGTATAATCAACTGTATTTATTGAGTTTATTTTACTGATCCATATGTTTATTAATGTACTAAGCAAAATATATCATAAATCAATGTCCGGGCACAAAAACGGGATATATTCATGAAAGCTGAACGCATATATTAAAAGAATTATAGAAGAAATAGTGGGCATGGTATAATAACATGAAAGGGTGCGTGGGAAAATGGTTCAACGCCGGACAATGCACGGACATCATGGAAGATTACAAGAAGAAAGAAACATGCAGAATACATATAAACTGTTCCCAAAATTCCCTTTTTCAAGTGAAATATAACCGCGTGTATACATCAGTATGAATAATGACTGCAACTTGTTAATTATATTGCCTCTGGTCGGCTTCGTATTCGCGGGAATAAATTTTCACTATTTTCAGTTTTTCAGGGTTTCGCATGAATGGGTTTCATTTTCGCTAATTTAATATACACCAACATACACTCAGTATATATCCATTTTTATACTAACGATGTAATTATCATGATATTTGCATAGGGGGCGCGGTCCGAGCCGCAATGCTTCTCCCACTAATGATGTTGTGAGATGATGCGTTAAACCCGAAATGATATACGTCTGAGCAACGAGGCAAATATTTTGTCTTTTCTTTTTAAATACATATGAGCAATACGTCACGTGAGTGAAGCACAATTATGGGACAGAGTCTTCCTATTAAGCTTTATCCTGCATAGGCTGGGACCGACCGTGGAAAATCTCACCGCTCGAACTAACATTCTTTTAGTCCTGTGCTCTGCCAGCAGACCATTCTGTTATACCTTTATATCAGATGCACAGGAGTGATGGTGTCATCTTCAAAATCTCCATTTTACCTAAACTGATAGCCAACTGAGCCACATATATAGGCTCGTTTTAAAATTAAAAAAAATACAGTATGCTCAATGCATGCCAAAAGCTGAGCATCGCGGCCGTTGGGTCACTAGTTTATATCATAGTTTGCGCTATTACTTGTAACTGCCAGGCCTCCCAGTACGTGGGTTAATCTATCGTATATTTCTAATTCAAAATATATTACAAATTTATGTAGGAAATGGCCTTGTCGATAACATTTCTTCCTAATAATACTGGTGAGATATTTAAAATAAAGAGCCAGGTTTCGTGTTAAAGTGCAGAGCCATGTTACTCCTGATAATAACATTCTGTACCTGGGCGCCAAGGGCAGGTAGGACCATCAAATAGTCATACAAAAACATTGGTGTTCTGGTGGTTCAGTTTAAAGGAAGAACAACTCGTCGGTGGTTGTCTGGGAACTAATGGACCAGGCGGTGTGACGATAACGCTAAGATACCAGAAATAAGTCGTCCCTACAATAACATATTTTGTGCAAGCACGAACGCAAACAGATAGGAGAACATTACTTCAAGTCTAAATGAACGCAGATAGGCTGTTGTCTCACGTTCAGTGGCAACGCCTCATTCAAGAAACATAAAAAGATAAGGACTGGTATAAAAATAACCACGTGTCTCTCAGCACAGGCTAAGATCGGGCCATGCCTGGTTTTTGTTTCATTGAGTTTCATAAGGCTCGATTTCATTACTACGTTCCTAGGACCATCCTCTACGGACGATGGCTGCTACCAAGGAGCGTCAAGGCGTATTATTCATGAATCCACGGACAAATAAAATTGCCTTCCGTGCTCCTGCCAGATGATGATGCACACCTAAGCCGCGGGGCGTCAGTGTCTAGTGATAGGCGGCGGGGGCATGGGGCATTTCTTCCAGGGGCTTGATTGTTGGCAGTGTCCGTCCTTCTGTCCGCCTTACCAGTGGTTCTCGGTTCTCCAGGGCATTGGAAATCATGCCAGGAAGCGGGCCCGTCCTTTCTAGGGGATTCCCATTGTTGCCGCCATTTGGCCATGTTCGCTTATCGTCTGCTACAATATCGATTTTCGCCATGAAACGTTAATGAACGGGGTTGGTGGGGCGCATTGGCGCCAGGTCCTATCGTGAGGAGGCAATTAGTCGCCCGCGAAGTCCGCATCAGGGGGAGCCTAGAAGGCCCTGCACGAATTACCGGTACAGCCCGCTCCAACACCTGGCGTCATGCCGTCCCCTGCACAATGACGCTATTAGGACAACAAAGGCCCCCGTTACCAAGCATCCCCTTGGCGTCTCGGCTTTCATGTCTGGCTGCCAGGGCTGTAGCAAGTCGGGTCCCAGGTGTACAGAGAAGAGACGGGCTGGTCTCACCCCTTGCAGCAGGGTCTGGTCTCTTGTGAAACCTGTGGCGCACCCACCGTGTCTGGGGCCCAAGGGTCCTGCTCTTTTCCCAGCCTCCATCACTTGTAACGGTCGTCTTCACCAAGGATTGCACAAGCCAAACTTGGTTCACCAGTGGTTATTTTTGTCTGGGAGGTTGGAGACGCAGCGCAGGTGTTGTACTGCCCCAGTCTCTCGTGTGAGCTGTCCAGACATGCCAGTGGCCGCAATAGATCTTCGCTTGATTGACAGTGGTGCCTCGAAAACGCCAGGAAACTTGTTCGGCCAGACATGATCGCAGTCAACCCGGGCCGATAGAAATAACTTAACTGCAGCCACCGAGTTCGGCCCTTTCTATAAACTACACAACGGAAAGCACTCAATCTGTTATTAACTTGACACACGAACAACTTATGTTTATTCTTTCGGGTTTTGTTGTTTTACAAATTTCTCTGTTTTGTTTTTAGTTATGTCACGTTCTTACTTGAGAACTTATATGCACTCTGTTCTGATGAATGCATTAATAATGGCGTTTTAGGTAGGTTATGTTAAAAACTTGACCTGACCGTTTTTATATCTTGAACAGGATACGTGCTTTAGCATGCTGCGAAGCAAATCTATATAGAGGTGAATATACCATGCAGTGTACGTCACTACTGAGCGTTGTCATGATATTACCTTTGACTTACAAATGGAACAACCATTCGTATATAAACCATTACAGCACTTATAATGTACAGGAAACCCTGTGTAATAAGAACACAGGTGGGACTGGCCAAAAGTTTTTTAATGCACAGGTCTAATTAGACAGGTCAGTTATAACCAATGTTCACGCAGGGGTGGACTTATTATACAGGTGGTCTGATTATACAGGTTGTCTTATTAAACAGGTGATCTTATTATACAGGTGGTCTTATTATACAGGTGGTCTGATTATACAGATGGTCTCATTATACAGATGGTCTTATTACACAGTTGGTCTTATTATACAGATGGTCTTATTATACAGTTGGTCTTATTATACAGATGGTCTTATTATACAGATTGTCTTATTATACAGGTGGTCTTATTATACAGGTGGTCTTATTATACAGGTGGTCTGATTATACAGATGGTCTTATTATACAGGTGGTCTTATTCAGGTGGTCTTATTATACAGATGGTCTTATTATACAGATGGTCTTATTATACAGATGGTCTTATTATACAGGTGATCTTATCATTCAGGTGGTCTTATTATACAGATGGTCTTATTATACAGGTGGTCTTATTATACAGGTGGTCTTATTATACAGATGGTCTTATTATACAGGTGGTCTTATAATACAGGTGGTCTTATTATACAGATGGTCTTATTATACAGGTGGTCTTATTATACAGGTGGTCTTATTATACAGGTGGTCTTTTTATACAGGTGGTCTTATTATACAGGTGGTCTTATTATACAGATGGTCTTTTTATCTAGGTGGTCTTATTATCCAGGTGGTCTTATTATACAGATGGTCTTATTATACAGATGGTCTTATTATACAGATGGTCTTATTATACAAGTGGTCTTATTTAACAGGTGGTCTTATTATACAAGTGGTCTTGTTATTCAGGTGGTCTTATTATACAGATGGTCTTATTAAACAGGTGGTCTTATTATTCAGGTGGTCTTATTATACAGATGGTCTTATTATACAGGTGGTCTTATCATTCAGGTGGTCTTATTATACAGGTGGTCTTATTATACAGATGGTCTTATTATACAGATGGTCTTATTATACAGATGGTCTTATTACAGGTGGTCTTTTCATTCAGGTGGTCTTATTATACAGATGGTCTTATTATACAGGTGGTCTGATTATACAGGTGGTCTTATTATACAGGTGTTCTTATTATACAGGTGTTCTTATTATTCAGGTGGTCTTATTATACAGATGGTCTTATTATACAGGTGGTCTAATTATCCAGGAGGTCTTATTATACAGATGGTCTTATTATACAGATGGTCTTATTATACAGATGGTGTTATTATAGAGGTGGCCTTATTATACAGATGGTCTTATTATACAGGTGGTCTTATTATACAGATGGTCTTATTTTTCAGGTGGTCTTATTATACAGATGGTCTTATTATATAGGTGGTCTTTCAGACAGGTTCATCTGTTTTAACATGCTTCACACATATTTCATTGAACCATTTCACATTGTAAAAAGTATTCTCATAAAATGATTCCTTCATATTAATTAATTTAAAAAGAACAGATAATTTTGTCTTGGACATGGAGTCTTCACAGGCTGGGCTGTTTTGAGGTGATAAAGTCACAGATGTATCAATAATGTATACACTTTCACCCACGGCATAGTAAACAATACAAAATAATATACTGCATCCCATATCGAAGTCTAAAAACATGTGAATAAAATCCAATGATAATTATTTATTTACTTGTTTTTTCTTTCTATTAATAAATCAGTAGGACCGGTAAATGTTGTGTTATATTGAGACGCCTGGTACCAGTGATATGTTGGGCAATCTATCTTAATGTTTGATTAGGCCGAAACAACCCCGGGACATTAATAATGGAAGCCGTAATGACCGATATTTCCTGCTAATGCGAAGGAATAGGAAACATGTCAAAGTGTATCTGTACATATGCATGGGGCCAGGGGCATTCTATACTGAAAAATATGCATCATACACAACAGTCTTGGAAAACAAACCATGGAATGTGAGGATAAGGTCCGAAAACGTTCATGCTAATACAAAGAAAATTAAACATGTATGTGAGAGGACGTCTTGAATGCATGGTTGTTCGTTGTCTGCTTAACCACACCTATTGATTAACAGGGAACTAGATAATGGTCAAAGGGTCCTTCTGATATACAAAGTGGTCACCCAGCCTTCCCAGGCACAATCAATTTAATTTAGGTTTTCTGGAAAACTGTATTGTCTTTTTAATTTGGTGATTCCATGCCACTGTAAGATTCAGCAGTTTCTTTATCCCGGCGGAAGGACAGAGCCATTCACTGGTACCAGGGGCCGCCTTTGTTTTAAAGCTCACCTGTGATCCAACTATATGCAGGGAACTGGTGAACTGTTATACATATTTTCTGTGTAAAGGTTGATTAGGATTTTAGCTTGCGGATTCGAGATCAATTAAGCTCCCTCCTCTAGACCTAGCCCATCCATATTGTAAATTTCACATGGTTTCCTGTATGTGTTAAAACTGATGTTCCTACTGCGCATGAGCGATCTCGCTTGATCTCGAATGCTGCTGACGAGTACAGGTAGAGTTCCAATCAAACATCAACATATACGGGCAAGTTTTGTTTAATTTTCATTTTTTTACTTGCATGAATTAATGAAATTATCTCACTTATACGTAAACAAGGGCGATGGTGGTATACACGTGCCATACACATTGAACTCTTTGCAGGGCCGTGGCGTTCACATCACGGCCGTTTCTGGGAGATAGAGCTGAACACGCAATATTAACCGTGCTTACGGCTGGAAATCCCCTTTAAGGGTCCATAAAAACCTGAGGAGATCCAAAATTCCAATCTCCGATTAACGTCATTGACAAGCATCAATCAATAGTTCGGCGACCAACGCTCCAGGGAACGTTCTCTCTAAATGACGATCGTAAAACAACGAGACATTACATATTTCTTCTAACTGTCCGTAATAACGCAATAATGATTCAGTATTAATAGTCTGCCTCTGCATAACGTTGCAACTGCGCCGCCTGTTTCAAGACATTTGACCATGCAGGTAACCCGGACGCTTCGTCACTTTCTGTTGGAACTGGTCCGCTATTAATTGTGACCTTTCATATAAATATAAATATTCATTAAGTTTTTGCTTCCTCCTTATTGTAAACTTATTAATACCTTATAAGATCTAAGGCACTTTGTGACTCAAAAGAACATCGATTTTGAAGTCCGCATAATATCACATATCGTATATTGCTAAAAGCAGGCAAGGACGACATGAGAATAAGCGGGCTTCACAATATATATATATATGTATGCCTGTATGTAAGTGTGTATGGCTAGCTTTGCACATCTCGAGCCTTGCCGGACATTTTGCCAGATGGTCATACATCGTCATGTAATATGTGTATATATATATATATATATATATATATATATATATATATATAATGCATGGTTTCATTTAGTACAAATTTATTGAATTTTCTTAATATTACTCGGACAGACGCGACTAATATATTAATATATAATGCGGAAACTGTTCTCATGTCATAAAGACATTATATATAGTGTACATTCATTTGTTTTAATACACAAAAATAAGGTTCTGGGAATTGTGCTCTAATTGCATTCGGTATACTGTAAATGAACAAATCACCGCAGTAATGCGAAAATATATGAACGACATCAACGGGATGTTTGTTAATACATCTGCGAGGGATTAAAAACTTAGTTTATACATCAAGATCATGCATTGCAGTATAATGAAGGATGACATATCTTTATTGCGTTGTACGTCGCTATTATACAGGCAGACCATGTGGGGACAGGCTTTTGAACGTTTTGCATAGCTGCACAGTGGTGTAGCATGGCCCTCTGACATGCCACTGAACAATTCCGGCGGCGTCAGTGTGGCTGGGCGGCACACAAGTTGACCTTCACAGCAAGTTCGACGCTGTCCTAGTAAACGTTCATATCATACAACACGGTAACCTTTTTGTAGTCTCTATTGTACACGAAACCTCTCATTAATTCTGCGTGTTTGTTAATTCCGTATCGTGATGAATCGTGACTTGCATGAAAAGAAAAGATTAAGGGAAAATTGTGCAAATGAATCACTTTGGCGTTGATATTGTCTTGTTTACTTTAAAAACGATGATTAATACGTGTTATCAACGATACTGAAGCATGAGGAGACCGTAAGGAAGTTTAAAACTTCCCACTTATAGAATGGGGCGGACAGCCTTAAACCGGGGTGGGGGGGGGGGGGGGGGTCTTTTCAGCAAGGAGAAAGTATACAAATGAAGGATATTGTACAAATGATTCACTTTTTCATAACTGTATAATAACTTGCGTAGTCAACAAAATTGAAGCATATATATATATATATATATATATATATATATATATATATATATATATATATATATATATATATATATATTAGTTCTAGACATCACATTAAGAAAGAGGCATAAATAAGAAAACATGTTTTTTTTTACAGTGGAGAAAGTGTATTTTGAATGAAAAAATAGTACTTTTTATATATTAAGCATAATTAGATATAAAAGAAGTTTAAAGCAACCTGTTTTGTTCCCACTTAAAATTAGGCGAACGAGTTGAACGTGCAAGTTAGAATTCCTTCTAAAGAAGAAATGTAATATATAAATAAGCCACTTTGCCATTACCATTATCGTCTAATTTATAATACGGTGGCTTATTTATATAATTAAGTAAATTTAAGCCTTATTGAAGCATATAAGTTAATTTATACATCCCACAAACAACGATGGCGGACACACTTAAACAGAGAGGTTTCTTTTCCTGCCACACTATTCCACAGAAAACTTGGTGGTGTCGCAGATATTCCGCCCCACACTCCACTTACAGATAACCAGATACGACCGTGCCCTAAAACCTGATATGCCAAATAAAAAGACCGTGCCTCCGTCATTTTACGCAAAAGAAGGCGCCCAGGACAAACAAGACCGGCACAGAAATTTGATCGAAGACGTGAGAATAAGACTCCTTGGGTAGTGCTTGATGGGGAAGAAATTGGATTCCCATGTCAGCTATGAGGATGTTTCCTTGGCAATGTTCCCATGCATGGTTTTCTTTGGTTCACAGGGGCACAAGGCAAGGAGAGTTATTTGACTTGTATACAGAACAAACTGGGTATACATGCGCATTTATAAAGGGCCGCATAATAGCAGTATATTTGTCTGTTCTTGATACAATCTTAGACCCCGCGCGTGGTTTTTAGCAGACGAGATATGATTCAAACAGGCGTGTCACATAAATGAACCGCAACGGTGCGATAGAGTTGTTGTACCTTGTTATAAGATCATTATAAGTCTCGTGTGGTTATGCCTGAAAGAGTTATGTATATCAAGTATTTGAACCGCCGACTTCTGTTGACGGAGAAGACGCGTACAGGCGCCTCTGTAGAAAAACCCACAAACACTTTATATAAATTATACATTTGTGTCGGGACAATGGCGGCACGGAGTGCATTGTTTAGCTGCCTGTACAGGCTATGTTATCTGTTACATTGGCGCCGCTAGACAAAAAACAAAGCGTGGATAAATATAACGGGGGTGTTCCGCGCGACAAGCTCGTGGCCTGAGAACGGGAGCGTGCAAGGAGGGCCACCCTATAATGACTGCGTGGCGACATCCACGGTGAGGGGGAAGCTTAAAGCGTCATCGAGCTCACCTGACACCTTGGAAGTGACCGCGGTTTCACGTACCTCAAATACGTGGCATTTGAAAGTGACTATACATGCGGCATTTGCCAGGTCTTATGTGTTAAAATAATATCAAACACATAAATAACGGTAAAATACTATATAAACTGTAAAAATGATAGGTTATGGAAACGTTATATTGCTTAGGCCAGAAATATCTTTTCAGTCGCAATATATATACTTCTATGGAATAAAGCATAGAAACATATTCTGACAAAATTTCTAAAACAAATTTTATGATACCCCGTTTTCTTAATTTTGGTGGATTCTCGATATTCTGTGACAAGATTGCCTGCATTTTTTATGTAATTGACCATTTTGGGTTTCATATATCATTAATTTTAGTTCCTTTTTTTACGTATACATAAACATGTGAACCGCATAAAATAGTCTGTTCTATACCTTGATTGTCGTGTTTGCTGGACCAGTTTGTAATTGTTTTTTTTTTTCAAAGGAATATAGTGTCAGAGTGATCAATAACCTCATATCGATTCTTGTCTCTGCCATTGATAGCCGTACTGATCTTTGCCAGAGCCATCTATAATCGTATATCTATAATCGTATATCTTCTTGCATCGATATGCAGCCGTAGCATATACACCATATATAGTATACCAGACGGTACCTGGAGATCTCGGACCTTTTACATCTCGGCCCACACGAAGTCGGACTACTTCAAATCGGACCATCACGATCTCGGACCACCCGGTCGACGATCTCGGACCACTTTGTATCTGTCCACTACGATCTCGGACCACTTTGTGATCTGGCAACTACGATCTCGGACCAAAGTAATATACATGTCCTGCCCGCCTAAACTGTTATGAAATTACCAATGTATTGTTTATAATACATAATATTATTTCTTCTACGCGCGATTCAGATATTAAAAATTCCATTTGGACAAGTTAGGCCTATACGACATAGCTTAGTATGTATATCCAATCAGAACACATTTGACACACGCACACACTTTTATACTTAATTTATAATAGTTTGTGTGAAACGCATGACACCATATTCTAACTCAAAGAGAAATGACAAATTTATTAGAATTTAATATATACAATATAAAGGAGGTATGAAAACCGAAATATGAAATTTGTGATAAACCAATTTAAAAATGTACAAATGAACATGTGTGAATCAAAGAATCAGAACTGGTGTATTGCTGTTACATATCATGAATTCAACTACTGAACTAGATAATATTAACGAGTGAATACAGTTGTAGTTTAGATATATAGGCCTACATAAAACAAAAATTCAAAGGTGGGAATTGACACCATATTTAAACTCAAAGAGCTGACGTTTATAAGAATTTCGTATATATACAATATAAAAACGAGATACGAAAACCGAAAAATCATCAAACGAACAAAAAAAATCACACTCTTCGTATTTTACAGAGTGAAAACAGTAGAAGTTTAGATATATACATCTAACAAAAAAGTTATTTATCAACTTAAGAGTTACAATAAACTTATTTATACCAGATTTTTCTTGTACAACATTTTAAAGCCTGTACTAAACAATTCTTATTCAGATTGGAAAGGCAACACAGTTCTATACACCAATCAGTTATCTCTATATATCAAAACTATCCATGCCATCACAGTTAGCATAACTCCTGTGTCATTCATGTTGTCAAATAGTCGTAAGCTGCATGGGGCTGATAGAGGCGGCTTAATAGCTCTCCTCAAGAACTTTGAAGTTGAGATATCCCCCGCTTCGTACGTACTCCAAAGTCCCACTTTTCTTGTCTCGGACTTCCTGTACTTGGACTTCTAGTAAGTCTTTACTTTGTTGGCTGATAGTAACTTAACCTGCAGCTGCAAGAGTTTCGCCTCATCATGAAGTTTCGGGATCAGGAGGTACTGAGAGAGGAGTGTTCTTGATGACCTTGGAGTTTATCCGCCGATGCCAGCCTTCACATCCGTTGTTCGTTCTTATGGACATGGTGCATACTTATGCATATATATATAATTTGTTCACTATTCATTCTTGACATCGAGCAGTTCAGGTTAGGGTACCCACACATAAACAGACTGTGTACACTATAACTAGATCAAAGCTCTTTGACTTTGATCTTGATGAGTTTGCAAGAAGCTCAGTGCTGGCTTTATTAATTAAAGGAAGATCTCTCTCTCTCTCTCTCTCTCTCTCTCTCTCTCTCTCTCTCTCTCAATCTTTCATTATTTTATCGGTCTATCATCCACACATAAACAGACTGTGTACACTATAACTAGATCAAAGCTCTTTGACTTTGATCTTGATGAGTTTGCAAGAAGCTCAGTGCTGGCTTTATTAATTAAAGGAAGATCTCTCTCTCTCTCTCTCTCTCTCTCTCTCTCTCTCTCTCTCTCTCTCTCTCTCTCTCTCAATCTTTCATTATTTTATCGGTCTATCATCCATTCTTTCTTTCATTAATTCATTCAATCTTTCTTTTATTCAATCTGTCTATCATTCATTCTTTCTTTCATTCATTCCTCCAATCTTTCTTTCATTATTTTTTTCATTCATTCTTTCTTTCATTCATTCTTTCCTACCTTAATTCATTCAATCTTTCATTTATTTTGTCTTTATATCATCCATTCGTTCTTTCATAAATTCATTCCATCTTTCTTCCATTAAATCTTTTTATAATTCATTCTTTCTTTCATTAATTCATTCAATCTCACTCAATCTTTCATTCATTTTGTCATTTTTGTCAATCTTTCTTTCATTCAATCTGTCTATCATTCAACCTTTCTTTCGTTCTTTCATTTATTTAATCTTTCATTCATGCTGTCTTTCTTTCATTCTTCATCTCACACAGACGTATACTTAAATAAACGATCAAATGCACAAACTTTAGAATTATTTATAAATTAAGATTAAGACGATATGTGGTGAATGATTAATGAGGGAGAGAATGAAAAAGATGGAGAGAGAGAGGGAACAATAATGCGTGCATGAAGTAATAATGTTTTAATAATTAGCATTAACATCGTTTGATGATGGAACATAGACATTTGACAACGACATCATAAGTCCGATCGAGGTCTGAACAGGTCCGATATAGTGGTCCGAGATGGTACGGAATGTGGTCCGAGATCGTCGACCGGGTGGTCCGAGTTTGTACTAAGTGGTCCGACTTCGTGTGAACCGAGATGTAAAAGGTCCGAGATCTCCAGAAAGCATACCAGACTTGCAATGAAATAGAGACTGGGAAAATGATACTGATATTCGTTGATCAGGAATTCAACAGATAGGGATATATACGCAGTAAAAATCAATAATATATATATATTTATATATATACACATGCATTCAATTGGCTTAATTGGGTGTTGCATGGAATTTCGAAATGAGGACCCCGCGGATCGATCCGGAATAGTGAAATAAATATAGAATTGTTATGACTTCTGTGGACAGAATGTAAAACTCACTTAGTGGTCACCGTCATAAATAGGTGACAGTTTTTGACAGTTATTTTCTTTCTCATTCCCATTTATATTGATAATTAATTGCCTCCATGCATATACAGTGGACACCTCAATATATATTGTGCAGTTTGGCCCTTATAGATGTTTCACTGCGTCTTGAAACTGTTGCTTATACATGGGAATATATGATAATATTCTATGCCCTCCACAATGTCTGTGACATTATTAATTCGCTGATATTACATGCAGACACAAGCTGTACACGATACTGAGTGCTTGAGTGTGCGTGGCAGGGGACATCTCCGGCCTTTAATTGGCCAAATGAAGTGCCGTCGCATGGCTTAGCACCTTAACGTTAAAACGCTATTTATGTCACTGTATGCGGTGTTAATGTGCAGACAGACAAGGTAGAGTATACACGCATACAGGGGTGCATGGTCACTATGGCTTTCACTTAAATCAGGTAAAGCATTTGTTCTGTTCACTGTCGTATTAAGTGTAAATTTTAATATCCTGTATATAGTTTATTATATAATATAGTAACCGAGCAAAACCTCCTAAATCATAAACTGCACGTTCGAATTATCAGTGGCCGTTATGTCCCGCCGGAATTATTTTGTTACGAAATATCCTCGGTCGAAACATCCGTGCGACTTATGTTTCACAGAGGATGGATACTTGGATGAATAAATGCAGGGACCGTATACGAACAAATTTAACCCGGGAATCTGTCTATATAGATTTTGTATAATTATAGCTAAATTCGCTGAATAACCCTGTTCACTTAACTGAGGATATAAATATAGCTGAAATCCAGAGCAAAGAATATTATCTGATTTTTTTTTTATACTTTATTATTTAACTTATTATTAGGATCACAGAAACAACAGGCTATAATGTATAACAATTTATGATCCAACATTTAGACAGCCTGACGGCGAAAAAGCCCTCCTTTGCAATTTTTTTTTTGTCTCAAGCGTTTTTATGCCGGAATTTCATATGCTGGATTTTCAATGTCTTAATCCAAAAACTCGTGTCCTGTAAGCTCTACATTCATTCAGACTGATGTAAATTTATGTCATAAGCATGCGTATAAATTTATACATATTAACGTTCCTTGTATGTGCGTGTGTGTGTGTGTGTTCAACGGGATTTATCAAGGAAGCTTATAGTTTGATTGACAGGTCTGAGTGTACGGAGCAATAATTCAGCGACACGAAGACTAAACTAGACTCATTGACCTTATTTTGTATGTTTGTGCCGCGAGCTGAGAGCCCTAATTCAAAGAAGAGCGGTAATTGGTCCCAATGAAATCACACGTCAGTCCAAATCCAAATGGCGTCAGTGAGAAGTAGTGTGGCGGGCCTCTCGACAAATTTCCTAATCACATCTTGCGTATCAGCGTTAGAACACAGGGGATACCCCGACTGCAAGTCTCCCACGCACGCACTTTACAAACACTTCCTTATTTTTGTGCTCTTTGTGAAGAAACACGGAAATTTGTTTGGCGTCAGGGACCAGGCCGCCAAATTGTTACTAGTATACTGGACGTTCGTACCCGGTAGGTACCCTTTCGCACCAGGGATCATTCCTTTAAACATTACCGCATTTAAGCACACAGCTTTTTGATACTGCGCACTATGTCCCTCCTATGTTTACCCGCCCTGCCCCCTGCGACGCAAGTCTAAATATTTGTAACTGTGTGCTAAGGTACATTACATTAAGGATTGTACTGGCTTTGTATTGTAGCCGGGTGATATTACGGAACTCCATCAACTGTGCTTTCATGGAAATGTCTTTCCGTATTTTTGTTTAAATGTTATAATTATATATTATACATATTGTGAGAACCCTCAAAATGTTGACATAATTTCTATTCAACTCAATATTCGGAAATAACTGACAAGGGGTAAAATAAATGCTATATTCATGGATAAAATAACCAAAACTGTTTCAATAATAAGTACATGCAGGCTGCCTCAGTCCAATTATACTGCCATTGTGCATGTATGTACACCAATAGCCCATGCCAGCTGTTGGACAACTTTTTGTTGGTTCTTTTTGCGTCCATGCAAACACGTTATAGCATTCCAAATGTATTAGCGCTTGCGCGATACGCACTGGTATATGACAAGGTATTCAGAGACTTTGTTGTAAATTTTCAAAGATCACATATACACACATGCGCAAACGTTCCCTTTCCAATGCTTCGCTGAAACAGGGGCACAAATAGACATTTTCATTGTGTTACACGAACGAACATATATAATTACATATTTTATTGTCATTCCTAACCCAATCATGCTAGTATATGGTCTTGTGGATATTTGCAGCATACATTAACATGAAACAATACACTGCGTGGAGGTATAACATTATACCGCCAAGACAATATGTAATATTTCACTGTATATGCTCACTCTGTGTGAAGGGTAGTACACGTATGCGCTTTGCGTTCCATTTCGCACACGCGTGGACATAAATAAAAACGTGTACAGAAACTAGAGTAACAGCTGCTGCCTATAGACTGACAAACAGTTCGTAATTTTATTTGCCACGATAGAAATATGTAAAACAACTGCAGCATCATGCCTCCAGAAGCGTCCCCATATGGGGCATTGGTTTTATATATATATATATATATATATATATATATATATATATATATATATATATATATATATATATATATATCTTACTGTTTAAATTACAATCGAAGAAGAAAAGTACTAAATTCCTCTAAGCATTATATTCTCTTTTATAATTTCGTCGTGGTCGGCTTGACTCTTTTTATAGATGTTTCTTGTTTTGTCGGCTTTCAATGACACCTTATTTGACGTATTGATTATCCTAATGCCTTTTTTCAGTGTAGATTGGAAATGATTGTTTGCTTTTCTAAATTGGATGGTTTCTACCATGTGGAGAACGTCACGCTCGAATTCTACTATTTCTTGATCTGGGATGGTGACCGTTTTGACTTCAAACCAAAGTGTCATCTTCACCTTATAGGAGTGAAACTCGTACTTGTAACAGAATGCTTTAACGTGTTTAATTCTCAGACAGTCTCCAAGATTACCCTAAATAACATTTCTGGCCGACAGTAATGACATAAATTAATATTTCTATCTTAAACATAAAGCAATATATCATGTCCCAGCTGTGAAGACTAAACAAGAATTATTTCAATGATTATATTCCTTTTAATTTATACCTTGTTTTCTAAATGTACAGATGATGTCTCTGTTGACTGGTAATAAGGTGAATAAGTTACATCTTCATTCGGTTGTTCTCAATGATAAATGTGTGTGAAGCGTTTCATCAAGGAGCGCATCCTATCGATTGCATTTGGTAATATTAAAGCTTCCCCCTATTTAGGACAGGCTTATAAAGGTTGATCAGTTTACTTCTACATTATTCTACATTCTACAATTTTTCCTTTTCCTTTCTTATTTTTGACCTTGACCTAATTTCCAAGGTCGTATATGCCATAGCCGATTCCCCATTATCGCTCAGGTGCGGGTATCAGGATTTAGAGGCTTCCGGTGATCGATTGGCGATTGCAAACGTCTGCCATCTTAATATTTAATTTTTTTAGATATTGTCATCTTCTTAAATGCCCAATGTTTTCAATCTCTTCCCAACTTCCACATATGTTTACAGATTTATGGTGCAGATATTTGTGTTAATTGTAACTCTATTTGTGGGGGTACTTTGAACAACTGTAAATTAAATAATACATATATATAGTCATCATCAGTTTTGTCAAATTGTGTGATCATGTTCCAAGTTTTACAGAATAGGCACAAAGTTAGAAAAGTTCACCTTCACGCGTGACCTTGACCCAGTAACCTACCGTAAATGCTCCGCACTTGACACCTGTGTGGGGTATCAGGTGGACGCCTCACTGCTGGAGAAGAAAACATGGACGGTGGCACGTCGGTGGCACACTGAGGATACAGAAGATGGTCCTGGCGTGGGTATGGTGACCTGACTGCTGAGTGCGTAATACTTAATGAGTCGTGGCTAGCTGTTGCAACCCTCCAATTCCTTATCGCCAGGGCATGTAAAGACTGATAAACCTCTCTTAGACGACACAGGGGGTCTCTGCTATAACGTATACTACAGTTTCAAATTATGTTTTTTTTGTTGGTTGTATACAAGATATTTGATAACATAAATAAATATGCACCCAGAAACTTTCGTGTTTTTTTCCCCACTGCATTGCTTGCTTGCACGTATAAATTAATAGATTCTCTGTTTTAACTTTCATGTTTATTACACACACACACACACACACACACACACATATATATATATATATATATATATATATATATATATATATATGTGTCTTCAACAGTTCAGGCCTCGTACATGTTTATATTTATCCTTCTCCGAGAAACCGTGTCCATATGTAACTATATATAAATAAGAACCACTGAACGAATTAACTCTTTGACTATATATATATGATATGGCGGCATATATATATATATATATATATATATATATATATATATATAATATATATATATATATATATATATATATATATACAGCAAGTCTGGTGCATGATATATGTGACCTATCGGTGGCTCTTAATGTCGTGTCATACAATGGAGATCCCTGAGTGTCACCGATGACGATATAGCACGGTGCGGGGCCACCTCACCCCCATCATTTTGTGTGTAACAGAAATACATCACGTCAGAGGCCCGGATCTTTAGTCCTGATCACTTCCCTCGGAAAAGCCATCTGAGATAACATGCACGGCGCCGGAAGCTGTCTGTATATCTGGATACTGACACGGTTAAATGACTCTTTCTTATCTTTATTTTTGTCTGAACTTACTAAAGTGATTAATTTGCCTATCCTTCATACAAAAGTTTGTTTTGATGCATGAACAGTCTCTTGGTATGTTATATGAGTAATCAGTGTTTTATAGGCTCTAGTTGGTCAAATACATAGATCTATAAAGTAAGCTATGTATTTGGTCGTAAGACATAAAGGTCCTTTATATGGTCGTGCTACAAAAGAAAGCCTTGCCGAATGCTTAATTATAAAGCAGTATATAACAGTATATAATTAATGGCTAAAGCGAATATATGTGATAATGTAAGATTTATAAACTTCGGGCAGGCTTTGCTGTGAATGAATTTGAACCGCGGGTAACAGGACGGAACCAATGAATACATGCAAATGATGCGAATGAGGTTTATCGTTTCGGAGTTCGTACGTGTGATACGTATACATGTATACGTATATAATGTATCGTTTTTATCATTTATTTCAGTTCTGTCTCGTTTCATATACAGACAGCGCACCAGCTCAGTATGTAAACATATATAAAGGACATATATCAATTACATTTAAAAGAAACTAAATGCGAATCAATTGTCACGCACCAGAGTTTATTATATAACATGAAGGCAGTATGTACATATGTTAGTTCCCCTCTACGGTATTTAAATGATTAGCTACCGTTTTTAGCTCAGCTGACTGTAAGTCATCTGAGCTATAGCGACCACTCTTTGTCCGTTTCCGTCCGGCCGTCTGTCCGTTAACAGGGAACAAATCGCAACCACTGGACCTGGAATCTTCTAACTTTACATCCAGAGAGGTCCATGAAAAGTCTCAATGGAAACTTGGAATTAGGTTTCTGTTACCCAAATTCTTCAGGCTATGGGGCTCCGAAGTACCCATCAGAATAATGAAAAATTTGATACAAAGCTCAAGAATCTGAACAACTATTGCATTGATCACCATGATTCTTTGCATGGATATTGGTCATGGAATGTTTCATCAGTTTCTGCAGACTGGTGGCGCCATCTGTATTTTTCGATTTTTTACTATTTTTTCTCTGTTTTTGAGACCCTAAAAGATGTGGTCATCTGTTAACAGGGCACAAATTGTAATGACTGGACCTAGAATCTTGTATCTTGACATGCAGGAACGCCGATGAAAAAATCTCCTTGGAAACTTGAAATTAGGTCTCTGTCAACCATATTGTCCGAGCTATTGGGCCCAGAATTATTCCCCAGAATAACAAAAAATTTGATGCAAAAGCTCTAGTATCTAAACAACTTGTGCATTGATCGGCATGATTCTTTGCATGCATATGATTCATGGAGTGTTTCCTCTGTTTCTGCAGACTGGTGGCGCCACCTGGACTTTTTCGAATTTTAACGTATTTATATCTTTATTTTTTAGACCTTCAAAGATGTGGTCCTCTGTTAACGGGGCACAAAGCCTAACCATTTGACTTGGAAATTTCTTTCTTGGCATCCCAGGAGGTCCATATAAAATCTCCATTGACCCCTGAAATTAGGTCTCTGTCATCCATATTGTCCGAGCTAAGGGGCTCAGAAGAACCCCCCCCCCCCGAATTACTAAAAATTTGATACAAAAGCTCTAGTATCTAAACAACTAGTGCATTGATCGGCATGATTTTAAGACCCGTAAAGATGTGGTAATCTGTTAACAGGGCACAAATCGTAACCCCTGGACCTGGAATCTTCTAACTTTACATCCAGAGAGGTCCATGAAAAAGTCTCAATGGAAACTTGGAATTAGGTCTCTTAGGACTTTAAACAAATTCAACACATTTTTCTCTATTTTATAGACCTTCAAAGATGCGGTCGTCCTCTAACAGGGCACAAATTGTAACCATTGGTCTTAGAATCTTCTAACACGACATCCAGGAAGGTTTGTGAAAAATATCCTTAGAAACTTGAAATTAGGTCTCTGTTACCCATATTCTTTGAGCTATGCATGGGGCTTATAAAAAACCCCAGCATAAAAATTTGATACCAAAGCAGGGCACAAATCATAACCATTGGACCTGGAATCTTCTAACTTTAAATACAGGGAGGTCCATGAAAAGTCTTTTTGGAAACATGAAATTAGGTCTCGGTTACCCATATTTTCTGAGCTATGGGGCTTATAAGCACCCCTCAGAATGATTGAAAATTTTATACCAAAGTAGGGCACAAATCATAACCATTTGGCCCAGAAACTTCTAACTTGACATCCTGAGAGGCCCTCAAAAGTTCTCCCCAGAAACCTGAAATTTGGTCACTGTGACCTATATTCTCAGAGTTTTGGGGTACGTTTGAGCACCCCAGAATTAATGCAAAATACACACAAATTTCCAGATTTCTCAGGAAAGGCTGGTTGCATTGTCATCAGATTTGTTGTGCTTATGATTCTTGATGAACTTAAGCTAAGACGCATAAACAATGATGCCACCTACATTATCTTAATTAGTTGCCTGTGCAAGGACATATTGTCAACGTGTCAGTCGGCTGAGCGTCATTACTCATGGGTCACTTGTTATATCAAATAGTTGACCAGACTAGGCCTACATAGCACTTTTCCCTTTGACTTCCTTTTCAAATGCACATATGCATGCTGATGCCGATATTAAGATTAAATCTTGTTGCCCCTTTTCCCTTCGTGGAAAATAACAATATATTGTTTCAAGAGTATATATGTGAATTCTTATTATCTGACACGTTTCATTCTTAATGTTTGATATCCTTTTGATCATTTATTAGCTCCGGTTTAATGTATGTTTCACCATTTTATAAGGGGACCGTCCTTCGAAAACCTCCAATATATATCTGTTCCACATATAATTAACCATTTAAATTATACAAATTCAGTGAATTTCAGTGAACCCAAATAGAGCTACACAAAAAAAACCCGAAAAATTCATGAATCTTGTATGAATTTTTTCAATGATTATAGATTCTATATATCAAAATTTCCGTGAATGATAAAACATCCATGCATGCTCTGAAGCTCTCGGCAGTTAATATAGGCCATATGTATGTACACTGTTAAAGTCCCCTTGTATCGCCATAGGATTTTGTTTGTCCCTTATCTATATTTCTCATGTTAATTTAAATTATCTATGTAAAGGCCATTTCCGAATAATAAACTCCTTTAAACAATTCATTTAGGTACTTTCGTATTCCAAGAAGACGGCTCAAGTTTCCTTTCGATTTACTGCGGGCCTAACGCGGTTCGTTTAACGTCACACGACGCCGACGGACGCGGCGACGCCGGGGGCCTCCGAGTGCGTTATAATCTATACATGCACCTTCCGGCACGTGACGCCCGGACCGACCTGTTAACAAGAGAAGTTGTTTATCTGAACCGTCATTATAAATCATAAGTCAAGTCCGGTCGTGTTCGGTCCAGACCATAAACACAGAGATTGCCTTATCACTGGCGCCCATCAAGGGTTGGCTCTATAGCGTTATATTGTTAGCGAAGGCCGAGGCGGCAAAGCAATGGGTCCGCGCTTGACTTGTTGCCGTATATATTAATGAAAATTGTGGTGTACATATACACTGTTATCGATAACGATCCGGCATGATGGTATCAGGCCGCCTTGAAAAAAGTTCCTGGCGCCTAGGTAACATATGATTTTCTTTCAATACAGTACAGCAGTCAATAAGTGTGCGGATCACCAGAATCCGTCTATACAACGCAGTAATAACAGTAATTGACAGTACACACATCCTGCGACTTACAACCTGGCGCCACACAGCGCCCCACACACCCCAAGCATGGCGACATCCACGGCCGGGCCCTTTATCAAACAATTACGTATAATAATTTTTTCATTATTTATTTAACGTGAGTCATATGCACATTTTGGTTTCACATGGCAAGCAAATGCGTTTGCGTCGGCCCCACATATATTATTATTACGCCAGTCCGACATTTATAGTTGTGTCACGAAACAACGGAAAAGCCGGGGTGTGTACAGTTATGTGGCCGATGACACCCTAAGATTATACTTGTACCCATACAATTTCATGAGGTCACCATGGTACTTTCTCTTGTATATGCAATGATACCCTTTTTCCATGCAATATGGTAAATGTTACTCATGATGCATAGCAACTCGCGTGGGAAATATACATATATCACTGGATGCGAGATATGCAAATAAGCAACAGTTGCACGCAGGGATATATTATCTCTCTCTCTCTCTCTCTTTCTCTCTCTCTCTCTCTCTCTCTCTCTCTCTCTCTCTCTCTCTCTCTCTATATATAT
Organism: Sipunculus nudus; assembly: GCA_026874595.1. Classification (NCBI taxonomy): domain Eukaryota; kingdom Metazoa; phylum Annelida; class Sipuncula; order Golfingiida; family Sipunculidae; genus Sipunculus; species Sipunculus nudus. The sequence continues at coordinate 48,107,254 of CM049309.1, forward strand.
ATATATATATATATATATATATATATATATATATATATGTGACGGAGTGTAATTCAGGGGAAAATCCAGGATCTTAGAGGGGGTGGGGGGTGGGGTGGGGGGTCTAAACACCCTTGTACAGGTAAGCAAGTGTGCAGGGTGTGCCAGTACATGTTATACACGTTTATCTCTCGCATTAAAAATATGTAGGCTAGAAAATGCGCGAGACTCAAATACTGGCTTTACTTATCGGAAAATTGAGCGAATATCATTTCATTTTCCCAGATTTTTTAAAGGCCGAAATAGAGGGGGCACGCGCCCCTCTAAATCCGTCCCTGGAATTCTCAGCACATGCCTGTATATCCATTCGCGACGGTGAAGATCTTAAGAAACGCGTAAATCTATAGCGCGGCGTCTGTTGCCTCAAAAGGATTTGTTACGCCTGTCCCAAGTATACACAAACATCACAAGTTTATGTCACAACAGACAGCTGGTGCAGTTTTATCTGCGACTGATGATTTATAGCTACCGTAAACAATAACGTGACGTATATCGGCACACACTGTACGTGCCGAGCAACAAATTTATCAGGCACGATCGTCTATGAAACATTATGGTCTGTATGGCTATAATTAAAGAACCTATTTAGAAATCTGTAGGAAGGCCAGTTAGCTTTTAATACAAATTAAATTTTAAATCTCTTTCCCTCCCCCCCCCCCCCGTTATTAAAAGAACCTAACAAATTTCTTTACCTCAATTAAACAAGTTTTTGTGCACAACTGTGTGTCTCCAATGAATAATGTATATACGAACCACAGGTTTTTCGTGTTTTTAGTATAGTATATATATAGCTAATGTAATAACTTGATTGCGCAAGTTTTGAATCTATCTATCAGGGCAATAAAATAAAAAAAAAAAAACTCTCATAAATAATAAAAATTAAGATAATAAAAAAAAAACAGTTCATTTACATTAAAAGACTTTTACAAAAGAGCATTTTGCATAAATTTTACGGTTTTGCAAAATAATCATAACAAGATGTACACATATAGTGTCAACAGCAAAAAAACTAATGCATTTTCATGTAAAATCAAACATTCATAGCGGGGATAGAAAAAAAATCAAATTATTTAAGGAAAATTGTTCATTTGCTAACTTTTCGCCTGTATTGTAGATGGGGAGACATAATTCCTTTTTTAGCAATAAAAATAACAGTGAGGAGGACTTCAGGCGCCAGTTTAAAACTTGTTGAACAGAGAGAGCTGTGGAACCTGTCGTTAATGAGACTAATCTAGCGACAAGAATGGGAAGGCAACAGATGGTGAACGACAGCCCACCAGACTGCAGACGATCTCCGGATCACGCCCACGTGGTTTACAACGACCAATCAAACACGCGCAGCACTCAACCGTCCATCACGTGTCAAGTATATTATAGGCGGGAGATGAATGAACACCATAAACCCGCTCCGCTGCAAAAACTAATGGGAATTATATGGTGACAGCCTTTGCCGGATAAGAGCGGCACATGACTGATGAACAACTGTGAATGATATAGAGTTGATATACTGCCACGTCAGAGAGTATCTGACCATTATTTATCTATTAAGTAAACTTACATAAATCGTATAGTCCCCATGCATGTACATCATAGATCGTTTTTAATTCCCAAGTATATAACGCAAAGGGGTAAAATAATAATTTAAGAATTGGTTAAAACTTGCATATGTATACTCGAAATTCCGCATAAACAATAGAATCACACGCAAGCGTAAGGGACATTTAAAGAAGACACAAATGCAATGGCATAAACCATGGCTTTTTTGCAGTTGATATTATTATCAACAAGAACTCGGTGAAAAAGTTTATATTTTAAGGTTTTGTGAAATATACTCCTAATTAGGTGAGAGAGACAATACGATCTGACCAGGTTGTCAAAAGCTCTTTGAAATCATCAAGTCCGCCATGTATTTGCAATTATCATAATATGCAAAGTTACAAACATAGCTTTATAATATTCATTGGTTACTTTACAGCATTGCACTGGAGAGGACAACTAAATGTCCTCTAGTTGTCAGCATATAGTTATACTGGCATTATTTAAACAGGCGTAAAAACATCTACACCCTTCTGTTAACTGTTACATTACACTACTTTCCTGCTTTTTTTGGATCAGCTTGGATTCAAATATGGTTGAACTTTAAACTATATATTGCAATATATTGCTCCGTATATCTATAACCACTGTACACATGACTGACTTAATTAATCAACCATTTGAAAACAAATAATTCAAATCAAATTTCAAAATAGCATTTCCAGTACTTGGATATGTTCAAGATTTAGTTTGTATAATAACGACACGACATCTCACCGTTTCATGAACGGGGAATTTCACTGCTCCGCTTGGACGTCGCATTCGTAGCGCCCCCTGTGAGCGACTAGATGAAACAATTGTAGCTTCAGGTCCAGTAAATGTATATTGGCCAACGCGTGGTTATTTGATAAATGTGACTGATAAAGCTATTGACACACAATACAGAGGACCAGCTAGGTTATACACAGGAAGCATATACGTGTACAATATGCCACCAAAGCTCAAAAGATAGATCTCCTTGTTGAAGATTTCGTTATGGAATTTTAAAACTACAAAAAAAAAAAAAATATTGTGTGTATTATAACATAGAAACACAACTGAGTGTGTCATCATTTAGACGAGACAGCTATGAGCTTTCCATACCCGTCAGCATGGCTGTTATTTAGACGAACTTGTTGCCCTTTGTTTAAGGGACGGGAGCGTCTGACAAGTGGTGAAAGGTATAGCGCCCGTATTAAGTTTGCCAACGCGATTTTTATGAGATATTATAGATTTAACTTGTAGAGAGCTGTGTACCGGGCTAATTCATGCAATGCTCTAAAGCTCAAGACAGATATCCAGTTACCTTTTCTGTTTAAATTTATGTGATTACTGGTTTACTCTACTCACATATTAATGAAATGTCGGTAATTCCAGTATAGAAGTTCTTATAACGCCGCTGTTATGGATAAATAGGCCTACGAGCTTGTTTTTTTCTACATTTTAGCGGTTAGTAAACACGTTACATGTGTACAATGTTGACAAACAGCAAAAAATGTTACATATGGTGGTTGGTTGCATAGGTGCGGAAGTTGAAGGTCACTTGTTCAAAATACCCTTTGCAAAGCCTGGTTCGCCTGACTTGGCGTAAGATGTCCTTGTTTCATATTATTTTGCCTCCCCCCTCCCCCTATATCATATAAACAACTGGATATACACGAAACGAACAGCCTGTGTGCGATAGGCATAGCGCTTTCTGACCTATTTTTTACTAAAGGATCAAGGGATTATCTTTAGTTAAAAGACGTCAGCTAGCGGAATAGGCCACACTAACTTGATCTCGGAAAAGCCCCATTCCTAGCTCAAATCTTTTGCGCCAAATTTCATGCAAACTAATTGTGTTGGGATAATGTATTTTTACCTAGAAATTAATTTTGAAATATATTTTCCCATACATATATATATATATATATACTTTTTATTTGAAATATTTCTCAATCGCCATGCAATCAATAAACAATTTCACAAGTGTTAATGCATTTTTACCATATAAATTAATAGAAACATAAAACACCGTTCAAGACTAATAGTTTTTTACTTTTGGATATTTCACAATCTTCGTTCATTCATAAAATCGTCACAAGAGACATCGCTATCGTTTTTCCATGCATGAAGAATAAGTCCGGTTTGTTTTAATAAAATCTAAGTCCCGTTTAAAAAAATGCCTTTTCATATAATATATATAAATATGCTGATTTTGTAATTTCATCATGCGATGTATATTTTGGTCTTATTCGGACCAATTAAGATTTGATATGGATAAAACGCTTTTTCTTTCCTTCATTTGTGCATCTTTAATTAATGAAATTCGGTGGGTATATATATATATATAGGCCTATCTACATTTAGCTATATATATCCATTTGCCCAGGGAAGTTTTGGGTATCAATCTTACAATTACTCCGGATGGCGGTTTATAATTTCAGTATCATAAATAAAATAAGGCATTTATAACTGGATATATAGGGTAAAATTAATATTGACGCTATATTTAAGTAACGGCAGTTGTTATTGAATTGCATATCCCCGCAAAGTACAGAAGATGTTCATATTTTACCTTGTACTACATGGGTTTTGTTGAAATCCTACACAATTAACATAAAGAGATCATTCAATCATGCCAAACCTCTAGGCTTTTCAAATTAGTGAACCTGAATTAGCTGCGGAAGTCCCAAGATTAAACTTGGAGACTATGAATAATGAGATTTATGGGTAATTCGGTAAACTTTCCGCTTATTAAACAACTGGTGGACGTTATGATTCAATGGAGAGATACCGTAAGCATTCAATATTAATCTACTTCACGTTCAATGAAGTTGCACAGACAGATGTTAGACATTAACATGTGTGGTATGCTGAATAAATGCATATGTGGATTAACTCCGGGATTGGTGGCCAGACGACGCAGATCCGGGGCGGGAGACAGCCGGAATTCGCAGACGACCACCGGTCCGTTTGATGATTGGCCAGATAGCCGCCAGGCGACATTTGGTGTCGCCGCAGATTTCGTTTCCACGCCGGTAATCCCTGGAAATTTCAGAACGATGCTCTGACGTTTTGGCAAGTGTATGGTTAGCTAGCTGGGGATGATGTGACGTCCTTAGATCTGTCTCTTTTGTTATCTGGTCCCTGGCGTCGCCCGGATCACCGCAAAGCCTGCTAACTATTACCTAGGATCAGCTGCGGTGAAAACGAGGTGTTCTGTTGATTGGGGCATTACAGGTAAATAACTGCGCTGGAAATAAAGCCGTCCCTTGATTCCTAGATCACCTGTTAATGTTGTTTTTAAAAAAGGCTTACTTTATAATTATTCAATTGTATAATATGAAGTAATAGGCCTATGTACATATAACATTTCTGTTTATGACCAACCATATCGAAAAAACTGACAAACGAACTTTGCTATAATACACACATCCCCCCCCGAAGTAACTTTACCTATAGGCCTACACAATTCTTGCTCCATTAAATACCGGCAGATCCATCCAAATAAACGCGCATTTCCATGTGATAAAGATACAACCACTGCATGTTCCTATAGGAAAAAGGGGAATACGTAATTAGGCGTATGTTATAACATGTATATAAAACGGCCTGAAAAGTCAACCTCTATATATATACTTGACTATAAATCACTATAGCCTGCAATAACTAATCAATTAATACTTTTTATTTGCAAACGATTTAGGGATCATGCACGTTTCCGTTAGTTCCCTTTAGTTTTAACATAACGAAAAGTTTTTACAAGTAAATTATGTGACTGAAATGGTGTCTGGGTCTTTTGTGTATTATTCAAACCATAGACTCCGCCCAGGTAAAAAGACAGATGGTTGAACAAGTCTTTTAATGCGAATGAAAATATGCTTGTACCACCACGTCAAAGACTCGCCTAAAATGTCTGGTTAACATTGACGTGTGTTTGTTGTTACCTCTGATGTGGGTAGCCTATATCCTGAACCGGCATATCACATAAATCATTCTTCATGTACATTAAGTGTACATACTGAAAGTACTGATACCAACATATAGAGGTCTATATAGTGAAACTTATTTGTCCTGTAACTCAGCATGCATGCACTGATACCAGTTAAGCCGTTTCTTCAGCTATATTTCACTTTAAAAGGTTACATTAATTATTATTATTATTATTATTATTATTATTATTATTATTATTATTATTATTACTAATATTATCATTTTTAATGAAATGCAAGCCTAACCCAGCTGAATGAAATAATGTCAAAGTGTTATGTAACCGCGGCTTAAAATGTATTTCATGTTTTTTTTTCATTTCAAATATATATATGTAGATATAGGATTATTATATATTTCATAATTTATAGCTTTCACAGTGTGCATATATATACAGTAAAACCTCGTTGTGTCGAAGTCAAAGGGACCCTCAGAAAACTTCGACACATCCGAGGTTCGATACAAGCGGGTTTTATTTGGTAATTTGGTCTGTAACTTCGAGATAAGCGGGGTATTCGACTTAAGCGAGTTCGACACATCGAGGTTTCACTGTATACACACACACACACACACACACACATATATATATATATATCTATATATATACATATATATATATATGTTTATGCTCTAGTGGTCTAAAAAGATCAAACTGTACACTTCAGTTTGATGTCCGGGTATATTTCTCACTTAATCAACTGCTATTAAGTGCGTGTAAATCAAAATGTTTGTGAGGAGCATATGTAAAGAACGGACCATGTAGTTTCCGGGTTAAAAATAAATATACCACGGTGTCAACTATGGTCTGGCATCATGCACGAATAAGAAAGTGTACAAAGTATATACAGCTTCGGGTGACGTGTATACGTACCTAGGTGCGATTAGCGTGGGATCTTTCGGACTTTTTACAGGTCTTAGGTCAAGTGTATGTCCCTTGAATTTTTATGTGGCCATAGTGCATGCACATTTTACAGGAGGGATCGGCAAGCGTGGGCGGTGTATAGTAAAATGTACACTGATCTTGGAATAGTCGATGCCATGCAGGGTTCCGGCGTTGTTGACTGTTTACTGATAATAAGGCATTTCGCTCACACACTGCATGAAAGAAAAACCAAGGTTTATTATATATTAAACCTCTTTGACTTGACATCAGGGAATACATTCAAACTCCAATGCTGACAGTCAAAGCCATTCGTTATATGCTACATATGTGACATGTTATATATCCATTGTCTGTGGAATCACAGGAAAGTGTCCCGAAAATAGTAAAACATATATGTACATTTGGGGTTTAATGTTCAGGGCTAAATTACTATAAAGGCCATTAATCTCAATGAAAGGATTTTTTTGCCAGGTTAAAAAAATCATATTGGCAGAATGGTGCCCATAAAAAAGGTGAGTAAGGATGGTTATAAATGTCAATGCATGCATATATATATCTGCATGTGAAATTATGAAATCGGCGAAATCTCATTACTGTATGTTATGTATATATGATTGGTGTTCTTAGAAATGCTTGTTGAAAAGCCATATACCCTTATAATAACAGCTAATATTAAATCAAAACTGCTTAATTTCGGAGTTCAGCACACATAGTCTGTATATATATTTATACACGCATCAACCTGCATGATACCGGTCAACAGGCATGGTTTCCGCCAGATGAGTTACCGTATGAGCGATATAAAGAGAATATTACTACAAAAACATGTTACTCTAGCAAATGGGTTTCTTCATGAACTTGTCAGATCTTTACTACCCAGCATAATAACACATAGAGGGCGTGCGATGTTCTTTTCATTGCTTACGTGGAGATCAAAGTTTCTGCCATTGATAAAATGTGCAATAAGAATAACGTTATCTATATACAAATAGTCTGCATGGCTTTGTTTTTTTTCTGGAAAATCAGTTTTGTTCTATTAAGCTCTGGGTGGGCCGAGAGAAACAGGAGACTTAATACTAGCATATCACTGTTTTCTCTTCGCTTCTGGTCTGGTTGTTCCCTTTTTTAATGACAGCCATGACTAATGGGTCTAAGCGGCTTTCGCATGGGTTGAGCCAGATGGAAATATGAGCGATTCATGCAGGATAACCGGTGTTCTTTTCGTCACACTGGTGTAATCTGGGATAGCTCAGGTGGAAGTGATGGGCGTAATGTGCTTTGGGCCGCCGCCCCTATTGTTCATTTCACCAACACACCTGTGGTCACGTGTTAGAAAAAATTGCAGCATGGAGTTCTTTTCACATCTCATTAGTCCGCCTTATCGGGCACGCGGGTCGTTTGTTGCGCATCACAAAGGGATATTAGTTTAATACCTGCAGATTAAAGGACGCAGGTCCGTGTATCCCTTAATATGTAGACAGTGAGGTTTAAATCCCTACAAAAAGGCTACACGGCATTTCATTTTGCAACAATGATGAACGAATTAAGCCTAATGAGCTTTTTGAACCCGACAAATAAAATGGACGCTCAAATGAGAAACATGTTGAAATGAGATTTTGTTCGCCTACATGCCATCTGGACCGCCGCGTCACAATGGACGCTGATTTAGAGCTATAGTGTTTAGAGAAATGTTTATTCACATGATAAATTATTAACATATCTATATGAATGATTCCGTGTATGCTGTATTTAAGTGAAACATGATAAAAAAAAGTAGGAATAGTGCACCTAAATGATGTGTATATAATGTTATGTTCCTGTCGTTTCACTTTATGTTCTGGGAATTTTTGTTTATCAATTCTAAGAAGGCGGTGACTATAATACATTTGTATTGGAGTTGAGTAATATGCTTTAAATGAACATCACGATATATGCCGTTTGATTCTGAATATATATCACGATATTTCAATATTTTTCCAAGAGTATTTACATGAACAAATATGTGCAATGAACAAAATTATTAAGAAATGTGTGTCATAACTGCTTGCCTGCATGCATGGAGCAAATTTTAGACTGTAACAGGATCTGTTCATGTATATATATATATATATATATATATATATATATATATATATATATATATATATATATATATATAGTTCAGATGTACATGTATATATAGTTGCATGTGTGTTCATGTGCGTTCCTTTTCATATGATACGAAGTAAGCCTTAAGTCCCCATGCAGTCTTGTTTTACTTTTTTTCACATATGAGCGATTATACGGCTGGTTGTTTCACTATACCCGCAGGGGGTAGGTTTACTTTAAAGCGTAGCCTCGTCTGTAATTAGAGAAGAAAATATTGAAATATGAAATTATTTATATAATATATAAATATATATATTTGCATAATATAATCATATAAAATAATCAAATATATAATAAATAGCATGTTGAAATTAAAAAATAAAATAGTTTAGTTGAATATTTTAAATTTTACAAATAACAATACCGCGGGATCCCGAAAACACTCGCCGAAAGTACGGAGAAATAGAAATCAATTTACTGCGTGTATTTATAAGTCACTGCATACATGTTTGTGTTTGTGTATACATACATGCATATACATTCAGTGCACGGCTAGCGGGACAGTTGTCGGTGGTAGGCTACAGGGTGTGGTCTAATTTACCCGAAATAATGAAACCCTTGAAAACGTATCATTTATTCTGTTTCATGTGCGTGATGGGTATTTGCTTCAATGTTTCTCATGCGAGACATGGGAAAGGACTTTTGAGCTAATGTTAATGTGTAAATAGCGTGCGTGTAAAGACTGAATTTAACGTTGCACATTAAAAAAAACCGATATTTTACATCAAATCGATATACTATATAGCATTGTTATAACTATCCACTATATCGCGTCCAGTATAACAGTCGTCACGAATGTTTAAGGGATGAAAGCTTCGTTCTTTGCACCTACAAGTAGCATGTTTTCTTCATGCAAATATGATTCAATTGTTAACGATTATACGATCACTTTAAGAATACCTTTTGTACAAAATTATCAGTGGAAAATTGCATGACAACGAAATCGTTGTCATGAAATTAACTCCTGTATGACCACGCCTCTGAAATGAAAGGGTTTTTATTAGCTCAGCTGACTATAAGTCATCAAAACCACTCATCTGTTTTTCCTCATATTAACCATAGTTATTCCTCTATATAGTTCCTATGTATATATGCCAGAAATTATGTCTGTATTATAAAAATTTAAAAAGTTATGGGCCCAAACATAATGCATTGTGTAAAAAATCAGGAAAGATATTTGATCACTTAACACAAAATATGTTAAAGCTATAAACTTTTTTTCCAGTAATATAACTTTAATTAATCAAAATTAAATTGTATACCCAAAATTAGATCAAAATCTTTTAAATTTTTTAAAATATTAACAAATAAAAAATTGGTACCTTAAATTTTGCCCAACTTTGACCATGGCACGTTTTTTTCCTGTAAGTACTGTGGATTTAATTTTCACAGCATGTTTTTTTTAGCATTTTGTCTGTAAACACCAAAAATTTGAAACCAGTTGATCAAAAACTGTAGATTTTATTCAAGCTTTCAAGCACCATGTAACATATTGTTTACATCAAACTAGTGTCATGCAGTTTGCAAGTGCTCAGCTCCCCAACTTCAGCTCTCAGTTCCTAAAATTTGGCATACAATTAGATGTCTCAAAAATCCCCTACCATGCCAAGAATTTTATCACTAGGACTTAATACCTTCGAGATATTAATTAAAAACTTCATTTTTCCATTAAAAACCCATTGTTACACTTCACGACAGCCTAATATCAAAACCACTGATCTGACTTTAATCATATATAATATACATATTTTTCTATATATTCTCTATGCACATGCCAGAAATGATGTCAGTATTGCGTAATTGTTTTAAGTTATGGGCCCAAACATAATGCTTTTTGTAAAAAATCAAGAAATATATTTACTCCCTTAACAAGAGGATTGCTGAAGCTAGAGATTTTTTGTCAGGGATGTAACATTATTTAATCAGGATTCAATTGAATACCCAAAATTAGTTCTGAATTTTTCAAATTTTATAAGTTATTAGTATAAATATAAAATTAGTACCTTAAATTTTGCCCAACTTTGACCATGGCATGTTTGTTTCCTGTGAGTACTGTTAATATAATTTTCATGTCATGCACACTTAAAGATTTCAGCTTTTTAGTTTGAAAAGCTGAAAGAAATTGGCAAAAAATTGTAGCTTTTATTAATGTTTTTATGAGACAATGTCAGACCTTGGCTCTCCGTAGCACCTCTTGAGTCACCTGTATGTTGACCTGGTTGAACTTTCAGCAAATTATATGCATGCTTGAGGCGAGACATAAACTGGGGCGTCCAGGCAGCTTATTATATAATGGCCAGCCACAGTTGATCTAGGTGTCCAACCCAACTCATCTAGTAGTTATAACCAACAACATAACAATAAACAATAAATTAATAAATTTTTATTGGTTTTTAATAACAAATTAAAGAAAAATAGAAAAGGAATTTGTTAGTTGATAATAACAGGAAATTAACTTGCAGTTACCGATGATATAAGAATCTTGTATCGATGGATAGAATGTTATGTATTCCAAATAACACCATGCAGTCACCTATGGTATTTTTCAGTTCAATTTTAATGATAAAAAAGTAAATCATATTATTCATTACTAATCATTAGGGATCATATGAAGGAAATTAATGATAGACAAAGATGCAGTTGATAATATTAATCTAGATTCCTACTGTGTCTAGTGTGTACATTGATGTGAAATTAGTCCAAAATAAATATATTACATTTTTTTAATATAAATAAAAGCCATAAAACCAGGTAATTATGATCATTATTTAAATGTGTGAATTTTGTATATTCTGGATTCTCAACATCATTGTTTGGGGAAAACTGAATAAATACCAGACATGGTGCGAATACTTTGCAATTGTATTTAAACACGAATATGAATAAGTACTCCATTATAAAATTCCTTTCATAAGAATGGGAATTCAGGTAAAAATGAAAGTATATGAATACCAGTGCAAGAATATATTTCTTTAATATTATTTTAATAATCATTTTAGTCATATTTTATTTGAAAAAATCATACTATTCTCTTATTATTTTTAATAAAAATTATATTTAGGACAATATTTGTAATTTTTCTAATAAATAGTTAAACTCTTATATTATATGTTCTGCTTATATTAGTTATATGGCCAAGTCAAAATCTGTGTGACAATCCCACTCCATTTGTTAATGAAATAAATGAAATTAATCCTCTTTCCTGTCTCCAAAGGTACTATCAAAATCATACATAAGCTAAACAACAACAACTCATAATACAGCTTATTTTTATTACCATATAAAACCAGCATGTGCCTCATTTCTAAATCATATTTTTTATCACATATATCAGCTGAGCGCCGTGACCCATAGGTCCCTTGTTGTTAAAGTTTAAGTATCATTAGCAATGCCAAATGTGTCCCAAGAAGGGGTCATTTTCCATATTTCCCCAATAATCATAAGACATTATGTCGGGAACGTTTTATCGCAACCCCACCCCTATACCTGACACTACATGGAGTGTACCAACGGGATGAGTCGCATCATGACATATACCCGTCCCTTGCATGTTATAGTATATACCCGCGCGCGTTTATAACGCGGATCTGTCCTGACACAAAGAACCGACGAACCTGTAATAATGTTAGTCTTTAAAAACAGAAGCGGATCCGAGGGGAGGGGGGCCTCCTTTTGTCAGCCGCCGCAACTTGGTTGGACCCCTTATTTTCCTAATCCTGGATCCGCCACTGAAACACATCAAAGAAAGCTGTAATCCTGCATTCATCTTAAATAGCACAGTTGCTGCAGAAAAAAATGAACGGAAATTTCCCAATATTCGTATGTTTATATATGTATCCTCCGGCTTTTGACTACTGACTATACCAACACTCCCAGCTTGAGACTGCCATCGAAGTACTTTCCTTTTGTATTTCCGTGCCTTTATCAAACCCTAACGTATAACCTTGCAAAAGATACGTAATCGCCCATGAAGGGCTGCTTTTTTGTGAATACTAAAAAAACGAAAGTCGCATTTCGGAAATAGAGGTGCACTGCTATATAGTTAAAATAAACCAGCGTTATTGGGAATATCAGTTCATTTATAAACATTATCATGATGTATATTCCATAACTTCTATCCATTCGCAATATATTGTATTTCATATGGACCTATATACTGCATGTATATGCTTATTGGTTGGTTCGGTGATATCAGACGTTACATCATGCAGAAGTGAACAACACATCCTGGAACGATCTTGATTTATTTTTCAAGTTAATTTATAAGCACCATGACTTAATTTCATGTTGAGTGGTATATACATGATATAAACATATAACGTATATATGGTGAATTTCACATTAAAACATGTGTTATTTGCATAATTATATAATATAGATATATGTGATGTTATGGAGATTAGAGGTCCAAACTAGTCATTAAATTTTAGTTGCCTCCGCCAGGACGGTATGCGTTCATCCCCTTTCGTGTGTGTGTGTTTGTGTGTTGGGATGTGTTTAGGTGTGTGTGTTTGTTTTTGTGTTTTTTTTCACAACATGACTGGAATCTCACGGAATTTTAAGGGCATTTCGGGAAAGGGCCAGTGAAAATTTAGATAAGATTTTTTGTATTTTCTAAGGGTGGTAAAGGGGACCTTTTTTTACAATATATATATATAAATATATATATATATATATATATATATATATATATATATATATATGCTTATCACATCATTGCCCAATTGTCCGATTCCATGTTCTCATAATTGTGTTTGCTGCCTGGACTATAACTACCATGTTTGGTGTAACTTGTCAATTGAAAATAATAATAATAAATTTTTGTAAATGGAGAAATTACAAGTCCAGCTCTACGTGTTCATTTTTATGTTTATATATTTGAGATCTGATAAAGCTGCATGTCCAATATATAAAAGAGCACATAACATTGCAGCATAAGTTATGCATGAAAAATTAGGGCCAAGGCATCTTATCCTTTGTGTGCATTTTCCTATACAATTATTAGTTTAATGGTAATGAATTTTCATAATTTCACTGATACGTTTCATCGATTCCAAAATATGCCATATTGCAAAATGACAGGGATATACGATTATGGTTTGCATGAGTCACAATACCTGTGTTATATAAGGATATTAAGGGTACACCACTGTAGTCTTGAGAAACTGATACTATATTCACTCAAACATATTCATAACTCAAACAAGATAATAAACCCTCCCTTTTAGAACAGATGACTTTCAGGGATGGGTCTTTGTCCATCGTCCTTCCATGATTCTTTGCACACATATTGATCATGGAGGGTTTCATCAGTTCCTGAAGACTGGTGGCGCCACCTGTATTTTTTTTCGATTTTTAAACATTTTTTTTCTTTATGAGACCTTCATGACCCGTGGGGCACTTGTTAACAATTAATGCTTCTCTTGTCCATTCTGATTTCTCTTATGAATTAATGGAAAGTAATAAATATTATATGAAGATACATCCGACCTGAGAGATATAAATATACACTAACAAGGCCTAATACGAACCTGTGCAATGGAATAAACATCAGGTATAATGCTTCAATTGTAACATGCTTGACCATTATTTGAAAAGTACTTGAATTTTCTTTAAGTACATGTGTGACATGTACATGTACAATGCGCAAATAAAAACATTTTAAACCCGAGTACAAGCACCATATACACAAACGTTACTTCTGAAATATTGGCAAGGATGTACACAACACAAAATGAATGTAGAAGACGCGACCAGTCTGTGTACAAGAAAGCCATCAAAGATGCATGGACAAGCCAAAATTTCAGGGCAACTTCTCTTGAGTCAGGTGCACTGGGCTGACCAAGCTCAGCTGAGGAAAGTGAACCGAAACTAATGTGCAAGGTGCAGCTACTGCATTGAGTGAACTCTTTACCTGCTGCCATATCTGATACAGTTGGCAGTCTGCAAAAGCTATAAATAGATACAGACTGAAACTTGGCCTGTTGCCATATCTGAAATAGTTGGCAGTCTGCCAAGCTATTTATAGATACATACAAAATCTTGGCATGTTGCCTAATCTGTTTGTACATACTGAAAGACTTTGCCTACAATGCTTTTTTTTCGAGCCGATATATTCTTAAGATTTTTAAAATCAAAATGTTTAGAATGATAACAGAATATAAAGTTGCTTAATAACAGAACTCAGAATACAGATATATTTCATTCATGGATTTATCTTACACATAAGCTGGACATGGACACCAATTATTTATGTTGCCTGTACATCTCTGCTTATACAGTCACCGAGCTCAGACTGTTAATACAATAAGCCTACTAGCTTTATTGTTTACCAAAGTATCTCACAGCCCTTTCATTGTTGAAGGTCAAATAATTCAGCCAAAAAACTTTTAAGTAAACTTAAACAAAGGTCACCTAAGAATTATTTCTGTGCAATGGTACATAATTAGAAAAAAAAGTTTAAATAGAAGAAGACTATTGCAGCCCTCAGTTTAATATAGGTTTACTAGGCCATATGACCAACTTCAACTTTCTATAACTCTGCCGAAAAAAAATGAATCCGATCTATTCTAATACAGTTGAGAGAACATATCCCCAGGATAATTCTTGTGGGAAATTAAACAATTCAGTTTGACAGTTTCATCACCAAACATTTTTTTTAATGTAGAAGCTGAAAGAGGCTAAAAAATTACGAGTTCTTTGCATGTAAAAATCAGTTCGATGAAGGTGGCGCCACAAAATATCAATTTCAAATAAGATTTATGTGACCAACAATTGCATAAAACTTCCTGTAACTCATCGAACACAGGCCATTTGAAGAGATCTCTTAACCACTTGTGAGATCTCATCTCTGGGATCATTTCTGTGAAATATTGAACAATGTGGCTGAATGATTTTGGAGAAGAAGATTCTAAAAGGTTTTCAAACTTTCCCCCGTAAAATGTAAGTCGATGCAGGTGATGCCACAAAAAGCTTAATCCCACAAAATTTGACCGATTTGAGACTGATTTTAGCATAAAATATGGTGATGAAGATACGGTCGTTTCTGAGACTATAATTTTAGTATGTTTATTTAGCCAAATGCTTAAGTTCAGCTCCTGTAACTCGGCCAAAGATAACTGAACTGGAACCATTCAAATAAACTTGAGAGAGATTGTTTCTATGAATATTTCTGTGAAATATAGAACACTTTGGGTGAACAGTTTCGGAGAAGAAGATTTTAAAGTTTTTTTAGTTATTTTCCCGTGAGTTCGAAATCAATGCAGACAGCCAAAAAAATTAAGCTCAATCCTATAGAATTTTAAGTTGACTGATTTTGTTATCATAAATTTTTTTATGCTCTACCTCCTGTCGTTTTTAGATAGTATGGGTTAACTTACAGACGACGGCCGACGGACGAGTCCACACAATCGCATAAGCATCGAGTTTTGAAGCAAAGGAGTTGTAATATGATAAGGTAATATAAGTATATTTTGGCCTGAATTTATGTTTTGTGACCAGAAGTTTCACGCCTTCTTGTTTTGCACTTCAACAGTTTCGTTTCCTGTAAATATTTTGTGAAACTCTCCAGAGAGTAAATGGGACCACGATTTGTAACAAAATGTAAATGGCTGGGGTATCATTTTCACAAAATGATATATATATATATATATATATATATATATATATATATATATATATATATATGAATATGGGAGTTTGCAACTTTGTGATAATATGTATCTTTATTAAAGATTTTTCAGCTTTATTAGGAAGATCTCCCTCTGACCTTTTTACTTTGGATTACATCGTTTTAGGTGGGAAGCTTTTCCGAAGGAAATTCAACACCATTTATGATACAGTTGTGTTAGTATATCTTATGGCAACTTAAAGCCATATTTTAAATCCATTGTCATAAAGAAATAAAATAAAGTAGCTCAATCCACGAGAAAATAATGAAAATGCCATTTTTGATGTTTGTCCCAAATTTCAGAGGTTGTGTATACTTGAAAAACAGTTTGAAGAAAAACCTGGTTTCAGGTTTCGCATGAAGTAACGTAATTTCATAAGGTTAGAGTATCGGATTCTCAAAATTTGTAAAATAACCGCCCCCCCCCCCCCATCCTTTACTTAAACAGGCTTACAACCGGGCATGCATGACTATATATTGATACTATAAGAAATTTCATACATTTTACATTATAGAAGGTTAATGATTCAAGACCTTAAATATCGATTTATTATATGTATGTAGGGTGTCATGGTTCAGGTCCGTCTAACATTGAAATTAGGATTATACATGGATATTTCTGCAACTTGACATGGTTCAAAATGTAGATTTTGCCCCAGTTTATGTTTTTCTTTTTAAGTATATGATTTCTCATATGGAAATTTTCGCTGGAGAGGTTTTCTAATAAATGTCACAATTCCACAGTACAGGAAATTAAGGACTATGTACTACATGCTTTGAAAGCCTGTTTTTTTAACACACGTCAGATCGCTGCTCTTTCATGGTGTGATCTGGGAATTACTAAAGGATATAATACCAATCAGACTTCTGTAGTCACGAGAAACGTATATAACAAACATGGCGTCGCGAGCCCGCTAATCCACCGTGAAAGTTTGCACGTTACACGGTGTCTTTTACTTGAATAAAAAAAACAGCATGCAAATCACTTATTAATTATTTAAAAAGGTTTCTTTTGAGAAGATTAGGAACGGATTTTCCGCCCAGTAGATCCAGTGCACCAGGAATTATGTAAAAAAAAAAAAAACATAAAAAATGACGCTAGGTACAGGTATTAGAGCTTCCTCTGATTGGCGCGCGAAATCCAATACCATTGTTGAAACAATAGGAGACTGGCTGCTGAGCAGACGACAGGTCCATGTTGGCAGACGACAGATTACCTGGTCTGCGGGGCGGTGTCGAGTTTCTAGGGAACCGCTCATCAGCGTCGGTTGCGGGCAGGTATTCGTGGAGAAGCCGTCTGCTCAGCAAGTCTCTTTGATCGTCTGCGCCGCCGCGCATGTTGAGGCGGATAGCCAGCACCGGTCTGTCGCCACAGCACTAACAAACATGTCGCGAGCGTGTTGTTCTTCTTTGTAATCTGCCATCTGATGATCCTTATAATTGTGTTTTTAGGGGACGGGGGATTTGATGGAAAATTAAAGGCCACCGAGCACACATCAGAACGCTCGTTCTGATCTATCAAAGAGTTGTTGTTAAATTATTACCGTTATGAAAGCTTGGCCGTCACCAACATTCTGTGTTTGTATATAGGTTACCTGTGTAATTTCATAACCAACCCTCCCTAACATCCACTGTACAAACAAAATTATATATAGGAGCTAGACGAAATATAGCTCTCTCAATTTCCCTTCAGTGTCATCAAAACAGATCTTGATGATTTCTTTGGTCAAGTGAAAAGTTAATGGCATATTTTCCGTTTGCACATGCATAACACATGGCAATGAAGTTTTTTTTTTATTGGCTTACAGTGTGACGTAATCGCCGGCGTCCATCACTGATCTTCTGTTGTCCTTCTGTTTTTTGTCGTATCAGCGATGGTTACAGGTGCATGGTATAGTATCCATTTTCAGACACATTTTGTATCCTTTTGATTATATGCAGAAATGAGGCTTGAGGCGCAAATATAATGTTCTTTATATACCACCTAGAAGTATAATCATTTTTACCTAAAACCTTTCTTTTACTTGAATAAGAAAATTAAGCTAAAAAGATTCCCTTCTACATCGGGCAAATGAATGTTATTGGATTTAGTTGAAGCTCTTCGATGTTTTTACAGCAAATTCAAAATTATAGAATTTAGCTGATTATTATATACATGGAACTTGTCTGTGGTCATTTATCTTTGCAATGATTGAAAATTTCAGTCCAGTATAGCTGGGACACTTGTAAGAAAATTGGAAATTTAAGGCGCCAGACTGGCACATCTCGCTATAGGGCACCCGTGTATAAATGTAAAAGCCCCGTATCAGTTGCATTTGTAAAATTTTAGATTCAATCCTTACATGAGATAAATTATATGCCAAGTGTGACTTCGGGTGTAATTTGACATATTTCCCTATACATAATGGGTAATCTGACATTATTTTGCGAATAAGCGGACTAAACTAACTGGTCTCCAGTTCCAAAATAATGAACAGGAAATATACGATAGTGACTGTATCAATAGACCCGAGGGTCCCAGGTGCACTCTACATGTTCAGTGGTAGCTATACTAGACATGCATGTAGTTCAAAAAGGACAACAAGCCCACTACAGGTCGAGCGCTTGCCGGAAATGACGTGGATCGTTCAACTGAATGTTAAATTAGGAAGAGAGTGAGCCATAGTTTGTGAAGATAGGACAAATATTGACAAAGTTTTGAAGGAAATAAGATATTGACGTGTTTTAAAGACCTTGACCTTGATATTCAACCTATTAAGAAATACACCTACAGCTCCCTGATAAAAACGTCGCAATACATGTTATGTATAACTTACAAAGTGATTCCTGCAAAACTGCGGCCTGTAGATTGCTATTTGTTATAAGACGCAAGGACCAGCAGGCAGGCGAAATTGAGGACAACTGACAAACAGACAGACATACTGACAAAGTGACAGTTGACCAGACCAGGTTATGGAGGAAACCCAGAGGAAGAAATTGAGCCTTAGTTTCTAAAGATAGGACTAATATTGACGAAGTCATGATATAAATAAAATTTCGACGATTTTTAACGATCTTGACCTTGATCTTTGACCTATATTGACCAAAAACAATAGGCTTCCAGGACTTTTGGTTTTCCACCATCTCTGTAGTTTCAAAGCGGTTGCTGCCTGTAGAGTGGGGACAAACACATGTGCGCAAACACATAAACACACCCACAGACATACGCAACTGACGAAAATGCTTGCCCATGTCGAAGATCTACGGCAAGCAAAAAAAAAATCTGAATACGGCACTTTTGCTGCTAGAAAGTCGATAAACATAGGGGCGCTATACCTGCCTGCGCTTGCATAGCGGTCTCTTGATCACTTCAAAATCTGGTTCTGGTAATTGTAGTCGTTCCAAAGATGTTTAGAATAAAGATATATTGCGATCAGGGAACTTTTAATTTTCCGTAAAAAAACAGATTCAGTTTAATTGATAAACATTTAATTCCCTTGTACAGAGAAAATAGTAACCATGAGAGGTATCTGACTTATCTTTAAAAAAGTATATTGTCTAAATAAAGAAGTCATCATGGAAAGTTTAAATTTGCAAACCAGTCACATTATCGATAAGCCTATATATTTAACATTTGGCAGTTCGCAGCAGAAGCCATTTCTGAGAAAATATACATTTATGAGATAACGATCATATATCGTACAATTTTATTAACAAAATTTAGAGTTATTTGGAGACATCATTTCAACTCAGTTCACACTCAACAAAATTGCTAAACACTCCAGAATATGCTGAACCTGATTTTAATCTGGAGATTTAAAATGTCCGGTTTTGGATCACCAGAGATCAGCACTTCTGCCAAATTTGATCATGTATCGCGTTTTTTAAATAAGTTTCTTTAGTGTAGACGAAAGACAGCAGTTGACGGGCGAATATATACTGGACAGTGGACACTGAGCCATCACGTCTGTTCACACTCTCATATATGAATACCATATATGGTTACGGACATGTTTGAATAGACTGGCCCAGTCGATGAGCTGGTTAACAATTTATAATTCCTTCCGCGCTGACAGAGCGATCAAACGTGCTCTTGCTGTGGCTCAACGCTTGGGACACGTCGCACCAATTATATAAATAATTAATGGCTCTCTGACCGACTCATTTCGTGTAAAAAGAGCTGGTATGGCGTCGTCTATCAGTACATGGAATCACATTTTATTTTACGCATTTCAGAAGCAACCATAGTAAAGCCCTGGCAGAGCTTATGTTTGAATTGATATTTATTTCTTTTACAGGTTTTCTAGCAATTACTATACTTGTAGTTAGAAATCAGTTAATATAAAAAATGAAGCAAAGAATAACAATAATGACTGTATAAGACGTACATAAAGCCTTTGTGAGTAAAAGAAATCTGCTCGATATGGAGAATAAACCAAAATCGATATTACAACTACAAAGTGTTATTTCAATGGCGGAATTAGCTCTTATTTTAAGGTAATTGATTTTTTTATTCACACCTACATGACCCTTGCCTTGCCATCATAACGGTATCTTGGTAGAATAAACACGTGAATATTGAACCACACACGTATACCATTACATCGTCTGAGAACAACAGCTCCCCGGTACGGATGGGCATTCAGAAGCGTATAGTTATGAGACTGCACCATTCTCTTGTCAAAATAAAAAATTCCTATATCCCCCTATACAATGTTAAATATGAAATATGAAAACAATATAGGGAAAGTGGCTGCTGAGCTATAAAGAGTGAACAAAACGACGCCGACGACGCAGGGGGTATACGTAATAAGCTGTCCTGAACTTCTTCCGGCGAGCTAAAATGGTGTTATTGACAATTAAGGTCGCCATCAAGAAAAAAAATTTTAACTGACTTGCCAGCCATTTGGGGTGTAAACGAAACCATAGTATGTCTTGAGAGAACTAACACATTTTCAGCTGCTTATTGGCAGGCAAATGGAAGTAACACTCTAGCCTAACATCGTACGATTTTGAATGTCGTACGATTTCAGCAGGGCTACGACAGATGGTAGCGTCGTAGCTCTGGGAGACTTTTATTTTGACAATGTCGTGGAAGCGTTCACGTATAATATATTTGTTGTCCGACGGTCGTGGGGTAATTGATCAGGGCTGTCTTAGTCTAATCGTACGCTCTTCCTACGACATTCGTATGAGGTCCCTATACGATGGTCGAAATACTAAAGAAAAATGTCCCTTGTTTTTTTGTCGAGGACCTGTTGTATGAGTTGTGCGATGAGTGTGACTAAGGAATGTGACTAAGGACAAACCCACGGCGGTCGCAGGAATGACGGCAGAACATTCGAAGGACAGTCACAGGTAGAATGAGCAACAATCGTTGGGCTGTCGTAGGAAAGTCCTACGATTCATAGGGCCTCAGATTACCAAAAAAATCGTATGTCGTAAGTCATCGTACAACAGACCTTCGAGACCGGCCTTGAGTAAAGACTGACCTACGACGCTGAAAAAATTTTGAACATGTTCAAAATTCTGCGACAAGGGACTACGACAGTATTTTCTGTAGTAGAACACCTGAATTTCGTACGACACACACGACTATCCTAGGAATTTCCCCAATTTTCTGTCTTATACCTGTTGTACTGTAAGACATCAGGCCCACTATCCCTCAGCTATCAGTATTTGGACTGACCCAATTATAGGCCACCCCTATTGTAAAGTAGGATGGCCTACAGCCGAAAATGTTCAAGCCACCCCACTCTTCTGTTTGCCCTTGAATGAGGCAGACGTGGGCCACTGTATGGTCAGCACTAGGTTAAGTAATTTATACGTGTTAAGGGGCTCAAGGATAATCGACATAAGGCGAAGTTCAGTAACCTGCCGCGACCCTTCTAGCTCCCTGTTTATCACGTTTAAATATTAGACTATCAGTATAATGTTAAGGACAGATCTTACGGCAATTTGGTAATTTTTAAATTAAATTTCTGTGCTGTTTTCTATTATCTGTGGGAAAACCCTACAATGCGATTATCGACACCTGGGAGTGTGACTTAATCGCAGCAGCCAGTTCTTTGAGCACTTCTGATCTTGATATATTGGGCCATGTTTATTAAATCTAATTACTGCAAGTCAGGGTGTCCAGGTTACCCAATTACTAGTGGAGAGGCTCTGGAATCATCTGCTCCGCCTTCATCTGTGTTCGGCATTTCCAGATTCTGACATTTTTAAAACGTGATCATGATGCTTAAAACGCTTTACTAGTTTAAGAGGGAGAGAACCTGATCAGATCATAATATATCATGTTATAACTGTTACATGCATTCATATTTCAGTTTGATAACCAGGAATAAAATACTCTCAGTTTCTCAAAAGAGTATATCCTCTAATTCCACCATTTTGAGAGTGACATTTTTACAACCCACCAATGATGAATCTTTCCTAATGGGCAAATATGTTTGAAAACATGTTATCTTAAAAGCGTTGTCTTTTTTAAATATTGTTTTATAAAGCAGTTAAGTCATTTTTTTTTACAATCAAAATTTAATTAATTTTGCCCCACTTTTTAAATTAAAAATTAAGAAGCAGGGAAGATTATAAACATCAAATAAATAAACTGTGGATATTTGTATCCTTTTTTTTAAGTCGACACAATGTTAAATGCACACTTATTGCCAGATGTGAAACATACCGTGCTTTTTGTAACAAATGAAAATGTTAATTAAATTATTAACTTTTCAACCGAAAACAAAAACTTTATTAATATATTGCAGATCTAATACGGGATATTCTGAGGTTTCTAAATATGTATATACCACTGGGGCTAAAAGTAATTTAATTTACATTTTAAAGGAAAATTGAACCAAAGAAGTTTGACAATACTATAAGCCCTTAAGTAAAATACATTAATTCATCTTACGGTTTCTTAGATTCCCTTAGATTCTCTCATTTTAACTTAAATCGAATTCAAGTCTTTTAGTTTTAACACTGCTCTGACTGTGGCCTTAACGCCCTTTTGTCAGAGGTTAAACGCTCGCTTCATTAATTTGTAGCCTAAACGCTCTTCCTGTCTTTGCTTAAACTTTCCTCTTATTCTGATGAGATTTACACGCCCTCCCCATTGAGTCTTAAATGCCCTTCTTGTCCGGATTATAACTTCCCTCTCATCATATCATAAATGCACTTCCTAGCCGTCTTGATTTAAAGTTTTACTGTAGTCTAAATGCTTTCTTATCTGGTTTAAATTGGTCTTCTCATTATGATCTTAATACCCTTACTGTCTTCCTGTCATACTGGCCGAAATTCGTGTCTTGCAGATAAAATCCCTTGCTGTATTGGTTTAAACGTTGCTCCCATTATATTTGGATTTGAATGCCCTTCCGGTCAGATGATTAATATTCCTCTCATTTGAAACGCTCCCCTTTTTGTGGCCGCAAAATCCTTCAAGTCTTGAATTAAACGCACCCCTCTGTGGCTGTGTAATACCTTCTCCATCATGGTTTAATGCTCCCCCTTTATTGCCATGATACCCTTCCCGTCATGGTTTAACCCCCCCCCCCCTTTGCGACCGTAATACCCCCTCCGCCATGATTTAAACGCTTCCTCCTTTGTGGCCATAATACCCTTCCCGTCTTAGATGAAACGCTTCCCTCTTTGTGGCCGTAATACCCTTCCCATCTTGGTATAAACGCTCCCCCTTTGTTATCGTATTACCCTTCCCGTCATGGTTTAAACGCTCCTCCCTTTGTGGCCGTAATACCCTTCCCGTCATGGTTTAATGCTCCTTTTGTGGCCGTAATACCCTTCCCGTGTTGGATTAAACGCTCCTCCCTTTGTGGCCGTAATACCCTTCCCGTCATGGTTTAATGCTCCTTTTGTGGCCGTAATACCCTTCCCGTGTTGGATTAAACGCTCCTCTCTTTGTGGCCGTAATACCCTTCCAGTCATGGTTTAATGCTCCCTTTCTGGCCATAATACCCTTCCCGTGTTGGATTAAACACTCCTCTCTTTGTGGCCGTAATACCCTTCCCATCTTGGTATAAACGCTCCTCCCTTTGTTGTCGTATTACCCTTCCCGTCATGGTTTAAACGCTCCTCCCTTTGTTGTCGTATTACCCTTCCCGTCATGGTTTAAACGCTCCTTTTGTGGCCGTAATACCCTTCCCGTGTTGGATTAAACGCTCCTCCCTTTGTGGCCGTAATACCATTCCCGTCATGGTTTAATGCTCCTTTTGTGGCCGTAATACCCTTCCCGTGTTGGATTAAACGCTCCTCTCCTTGGGGCCGTAATACCCTTCCAGTCATGGTTTAATGCTCCCTTTCTGGCCAAAATACCCTTCCCGTGTTGGATTAAACACTCCTCTCTTTGTGGCCGTAATACCCTTCCAGTCATGGTTTAATGCTTCTTTTGTGGCCATAATACCCTTCCCGTCTTAGATGAAACGCTCCCCTCTTTGTGGACGTAATACCCTTCCCATCTTGGTATAAACGCTCCTCCCTTTGTTGTCGTATTACCCTTCCCGTGTTGGATTAAACGCTCCTCTCTTTGTGGCCGTAATACCCTTCCAGTCATGGTTTAATGCTCCCTTTCTGGCCATAATACCTTTCCCGTGTTGGATTAAACACTCCTCTCTTTGTGGCCGTAATACCCTTCCAGTCATGGTTTAATGCTTCTTTTGTGGCCGTAATACCCTTCCCATCATGGTTTAAACACTCCTCCCTTTGTGGCCGTAATACCCTTCCCGTCATGGTTTAGACGCTCCTCCCTTTGTGGCCGTAATACCCTACCCGTCTTGGTGTAAAAGCTCCCCCCTTTGTGGCCGTAAAACCCTTTTCGTCTTGGATTAAACGCTCCTCCCTTTGTGGTCTTAATACTCTTCCCGTCATGGTTTAAACGCTCCTCTCTTTGTGGCCGTAATACTCTTCCCGTCATGGTTTTAACGCTCCCTTTGTGGCCGTAATACTCTTCCCGTCTAAGATGAAACGCTCCCCCTTTGTGGCCGTAATACCCGTCCCATCTAGGTATAAACGCTCCTCCCTTTGTGGCTGTAATACCCTTCCCGTCTTGGATTAAACGCTCCCCCCTTTGTGGTCGTAATACTCTTCCCGTCATGTTTAAACGCTTCCCCTTTGTGGCCGTAATACCCTTCCCGTCTTGGTTTAAACGCTCACCCATTGTGGCCGTATATATAATACCTTCTCCGTCATGGTTTACACGCTCCACCTTTTGGGCCATAATACTCTTTGCTTCATGGTTTAAACGCTCTTCCCCCCTTTTTGGCCATAAGACCCTCTCAGTCATGGTTTAAAGGCTGCCCCTTTGTGGCCGTAATACCCTTCCCGTCTTGGATTAAACGCTCCTCCCTTTGTGGTCGTAATACTCTTCCCGTCATGTTTAAACGCTTCCCCTTTGTTGCCGTAATACCCTTCCCGTCTTGGTTTAAATGGTCCCCATTTGTGGCCGTAATACCCTTCCCGTCTTGGGTTAAATGTTCCCCCTTTGTGGCCGTAATACCTTTCCCGTCTTGGTTTAAATGGTCCCCCTTTGTGGCCTTTTTTTGGGCCAAAAACCTTTTAAAAATTCCTGATGACTATATCTGAAGATAAACTAGGAAAATTTCAAAAGGACAATGTTACTAAGGGGGAAAATGAAAAAAAAAAATCCAACAATTACACAAGGCACAAAACGGTCCAAAGATTCTTCACCACAGAGGCGTGTGTTCGTCAGCGCAGCGTTTCGATTTGTTGAATTCAAATAAGTACATGCTTATAATATTTATTGCTTTGAAAAGGACAGACGTGTTGCGTCTCACGAACGCAGAGAATAACACTTCAACGAACAAATTGTTTCTTAATAGCTGTTAATATGAGAAAGTTAAGATACAATTGTTCATGAGTGTGTGATAATGAGTCAGTGATAACTTGTGAACATTCAGCAAGTTGAGTATATATCATATTCCCGCTACAGTCTACCCAGCTTCCCGTCCATTCAACCTGCTTGGGGCAAACTGCAAGCGGATCTAGACATGCATAGCGTCGGTTGCTGGCAGAGATACAACCTCCCAACTGTGAGAGGCTTGGCCAGCCGACCGACGCGACAGGAGGACGTCAGGTTATAAGGATGGTGGTCTGACGCCTGTATTTACCGTGTGATGTGGTGGGGTAGTCGGGTAGTCCAGGCGGGCGACTGGAGCCGCAGTCACTGTAAGCACTGGATGCTAGGAAACCACGTGTTGACATGGCGAGCGAAGTCTGCGTCAGTCGCCCCAACTTGAAACAAGCTCGTGCAGGCGTCTGGCAACTTCTGTAGTGTTTAACTTAGGTTTTTTGTTATTATGATCTGGGTGGCGACGCCAAAACAACTTCTCTACTTAGTCTATTCATCAGTTTAGCGATTAATTATTATGATTGCGTGGCCAGAAAATGATGTGGTTAAGACCAATGTTATGAATAATTCGGTATTTAAACATATATGAATTTAATATAATCATCAGACATCGGACCTGCATCAGTACCAGCAAAACCAACTTGTTGTTTTATCAGGGAGATGGCGCCTCAGATCCATACCTTATTCATGTGAACAGATGTTTCAATGAATCATGATACAGGGACAGACCGCAGTCACTGACGCCAGTTGTCCGCATGTCCCCGTCGCATTTAAACACAACGGCAGTGATCTTTTGCCGTCAGTCTATTATTGAATTACAACATTTATGTATTTTCATAAAGTTGGAAAAACAACTGACAAATGAGTTATGGGAACAAATTGCAGCCAAAAGACTGCTGAATCTATCGTCATCAGACGATTTTTTGCTGTCATCAGAGAAGTTTTTCTTTCCTGAGTAATCATATTATGTCGGTCCTGTCCATGAGTTCACTCTATGGGGTCAGCTAGACGCCCCGTTTATTAATAATCTGCCTCGGTCTACGTATGACAGCAGTTCCTTCATTGTCAGAATATTAAATATAAACTTGCATCAAACTTTTTACCAAAAACCAGCACTCGAACAAAGATGTGTCGAAGTTTTAGCGAAAACCCTATGATAAAGCTCACAACATTGATAAATAATCCAATATCATTACCACTTGTATATAATTAAACCGCTGAAGACAGGTGTAATGCATTAACCACGCAATATGGGTAAAACCACTCTTTTACCTGTATGTCAGAAATATCTATACTCTGTTCAAACAACCTATATATCCAATTGTTTTGGGGGATAATTTTTTAATATATAATAAATCTGAAATTAAATCACATTAACAGAATGTTATCAGTATATGTATTAGTATATATATATATATATATATATATATATATATATATATATATATATACCATTCTTTCATATGCCCACAACCTTAACTAGAATGAGTTTGTTTTTGCTATGCAAAAACAGATATATGTATCCCAGTGATGTAGTCGAGTTTCAAATGTAGATGTTTCAAAAGTTATAGCGTTATTTAGCGTTATTTAATTTCTTGTGATTTGACCTTGAAGATGATGGTCAATGTACCCTATTTTTGAACACATATACGATATTTCAGTAGAAACATTTCACGAGTCTCATTTAATGAAACTATATTGAATGGTTCAAATGTTCGAAAATCTGAAACTACTTGTGTATCAAATTTAAGGAAAAAATATGCAGTGCTTCATTCACAAGAAATTGTTAAAACAATGAGCAAAGATTCCGCTGATTTGACCTTGAAGATCCAGATCAAGGAAACTAGGTTTTGAACTCAACAGCTAACTTTTGAGAAAAAAATATACGAAACCTCAAAAGTTATAGGGTTCACAAAAAACTCTATTTCGGCGTATTTGACCTTGATGGTTAAGGTAAAGGTCACCGGTTTTTAAACTCGTCCGAAATATTTGTTAGGAATAAATTTAAATTTCACATACTGAGTGATTCAAAAGTTCACAAGCAATGACACAGAAGATTACGACTACGGACGACGACTACGGGCGACGACGACAGACCAAACATGGGAGGGGAGACATAATGACAAAAGAGACATTTGCCTACAATCATCATTATAGTTTTGTTAGCAACAAATGTTATAAATGTTATGTGAAATGACGACATGATTTATGGACAAGAGCTCTGCTAGAGTGCATTATACGCCCGTCTTATGTCCTTTCATCACTGACCTCAATATTGACATATGGCCTGAGAGATTATGTCCTGTAACATTTTGTCTGGGTACTCATTGCACTCGTTGACCTTTCAACCTGTTACATTATGTCATGGACTCATCAAATCGATGGGCGGAATATAAATAAAGGATGTAAAGGACGGTAAGGGGAGGAAATGGTCTACGAAAAACAAAAACCCAGAAAGATAAGGAGGAAAGGCAGGAATTCAAAAAGAGGAGGAGGAAAGAGACAGGAAGGCAAAGAGGACAGAAGCAGGAAAAGGAAGAATGGAAGAGTAGATTTCAAGTGGTCTGCCTGTGAGACTAATTGAAAGTTTAATCATTTATAAAACTTCGTCTTTGATATTTTTACGTCATTTTCATTGCAAACTTTGAGCTCCAGGAGCAGATGAATTTACTGATTAAAGTGCCCCTTTTCTCTATAGGATCGTATGATTAATCGAGGATATATGGAGACAGCATGAGCCGAAAGAGAGAAGTAAAAAGAGGAGATAAAAGGAGGAATGAGGAGGAAGGAGGTGGAAAAAGGATGAATGAGCTGGAAATAATAGGAAAGAAGGGAAAGGTAGAGCTAGGAGGAAATGAAATAAGCAGGAAGATCGGGAAACTGACGGAAAGAGAAGGAACAGATGGAATTAGGAGGAAAGAAATGGAAATAGGAGGACGGAGGCTTGAATAGGATGGGAGGAGGCAGGCGTTTCAAAAGAGGAGGAGGAAGGAGGCAAGAGGGGGAGAAAGCAGAAGGAAAGAGGAAGAGGAGGAAAGAATAAGGAATAAGTGGAACATGAAGAAAACGAAAATTTGAAAAGAAGATGAGAAGAAACGGAAAGAGAAGGAAAGAGACGGAAAACATGAGAGGAAAGAAATAGCAAGAGGAGGAATGAGGCGGAAAGAGGAGGAAAGAGGCCGACAGAGGTGGAACGTGGAGGATGAAATTGGCGGTATAAAGATGAAAAAGGAGCTGGAAAGAGGAGGAAAGAAGAGGAGAGAGCTGGAAAGAGGAGGAGGAAAGAAGCAGTAAAAGCATTTAAGATTTGAATTGAAGGGATAATTTTCATGCGAATGAACTCTAGACTTAATTGAACGTTTAGATTATTTATAAAATTCCATCTTTGATATTTCCATGCCGTAACCTCTGAGAGCTTTCTGCAGGTAAACGCAGCCTATGCACAGAAAACCCTGCAAAGACGACCATCCACGGGTACATCTGGAACGGCTTTTCCATGGGAATTTTTCTCTTTTCAAGGTCCCTGGTTCCATCTCACTCAACAATCGAAACGTTGTCCTTCGTTGTCTATACATGGAACCAGGTACTTTGAAAAGAAAAACGTTTTATTATAACGTTTAACAATAATTACTTAACTTTAATGACTTAAACATTTGAAATTATGGTCCAGAAACATATGTATATCAAAAAGGAACAAAATTCAAGTGGAGCATATAATTATATGTATAAAGCAGTATTTCACTGTTTTCTTTTTTAACGCTTCCTATATAAGAATCTTTTATTAAAATTTGTATAATAGTATGAAGAAGTCAAACATTATATAGAGGAAACTTCTGTTTCTTTCCTTACTGGTATCTGTCTATAAATGTCAAAAATTCAAAATACCTTATGAGTTTACTCAGACGGAATTTAAAATTTCTTGGCCGAGAACTTGTGCCAGATAATTTAAGCCAAACTATATCAAAAAGGTCAGGAAAGGTCAGACGTTATTTTCAGACACAAATAAACCCAGCTGATCCTAAATCGGGCACCTTGCGCACACACTAACACATGTAACATTGGAAAGAGGGGTTGTGCACCTATGAAGCCAGTAGAACAAACGCCTGAGAGAGCAATTCTGTCTGGAGAGAGCAAAAAGCTGTGGCAAACGCTAAAAGCATAGAACATTTCATACGTGTATAAATAAAGAACCTGGAGGGGCGAACGTAAAATAGTTGCTCAGCATCCCATTTTAATATTCAGACGAGAAAGGAGCTCTTGTACTGTTGTGTATACAGCGAAAGTGAAGGGTTAGATTAACTACACAGAAGATAGGCCTCGGGGAACAAGAAGGGCCGAGACCAGGTACCTCGACGCCACATGTTGGGCCAGACGCATGTCAAATGAACACTACAAACAATTAAATAGCGTTTGGCCATTAATCCCTGCTTAGGCAGAGGGCCCATGCTCTTGGATATCGAAGTCTGGCGCCTGCCGACATCGCTCTGCCATAAACATCCGCTATTAATGCTTTCATGAAGTTATCATCTGGTCGCACGAATGATTGGGCCGCTTATGTGATGGGCTATTAAAAATCATTCCGTTGAAATTGGTCACTCCCAGACATGGTCCGTCGCCGCGGACGTTTACTTTGCAGCTCGCCATTTAATTGTTTCGGGGAATATTAATGAGCGACGCGGGTGGCAGATGGGGAACATTGAAAACCAGGCTTACCAGAAGCAGAAGTTAGGCTACAGTTTAAGATACACGCTGCGATAGGAACCAACAACAGTCTGTCATTTGTTAACGCACCGAAACAGCGTCTTTCCATCCCCACAATGTTGACCACACTTGACATGCACGGATAACAACTACCATGATACAAACACTGGAAGCTTTTTGCTTAAGTGTTAGTCTGCAGTGAAAACACTGATAGCGCCGTTCCGCATAAGTCTGTTGCCTACGCATCCGGCTTTAGAAATATTGGCTTGGTAATTAATAGAAAAATGAGGAGTAATTACTGGGATTGTGGGCGCGGTTGAAGGGTAATTAACTTGTCAAAGAGGACGGTCCGATCTCATCGCCATTGGCGTCTCGACAAAGCGACGCCTCGGAGAGATTTGTCAAGCACCGCGCGGGCCGTTTGATAATACCTGTGATCAGTTAGGCGGCCTGACAACTGCGCCGGCGTCGAATGCAATAAAACGCCAGGATTATTAGAGTTCATATTTTTCATCGCTTGTCAAAAATGGTGCCATGCAGAAAAATCTAGAAACCGAAATGAAAAGCTCTTCCCGGTAATCCTTAAAGGCAAAACTTTCCTGGCCACACTATAAACGCTGTCTGGCGATTTATTTACGCTATAAATAATTCATATCCCTCGGTGAAACGTAGTGATTTCACTCAGACTCAATGATCAAACAGCAGCATTAAGTTAGACATAAATAAAAAATCTACATACAAAAAGAAAGTTTATACTTTTGCCGGTGTGCGTACGTTTGACGTAAACGTTTTTCATCTTTATTGAGTTTATGAAAAAATGATGAAACCACATATTTTATTGCAAGAACAGTGTAGACATTATTCTTTTGACTTTGTTGCTGATTAAAACGAACGAGCCTTGACTTTTGTTTTAAACATGGCCGTACTTTGATCAGGCAAAATCGTTTTGCCTGTTCTTTTATCTGATACATGCACAGAAACGGTGTTTGAACGATCTCGACGAACTCCAGAAAATTAA
This sequence comes from Sipunculus nudus, assembly GCA_026874595.1. Taxonomy (NCBI): domain Eukaryota; kingdom Metazoa; phylum Annelida; class Sipuncula; order Golfingiida; family Sipunculidae; genus Sipunculus; species Sipunculus nudus. The sequence continues at coordinate 48,139,118 of CM049309.1, forward strand.
GATCTTTTAGAAATCTCAAGTGGCCAATAGTCGTGTATTTAATTCTACATGACTGCATTTTGTACCCTGTTCTATAAATAAGGAAATAAATTCAGATGAACTGTTACAAAAATTAAAACACAAATAAACGTTTTTCTCTTTGTCCATTTGTCCATTCCTATTCCTGTCCTATTCCTATACGACAGATATAGATGAACTTTCTAGTAATTGCGTGACATTCAGGGAAAATATTATATGACAAGGGTCAGCAAATGTAGAAATTTATCCTTTTGAATATGTATTACTCCAAACAGACCAAGTATGGTAAATTTTCAAACAAGGCCCACTGTACAGGCCTAATGCGAACCTTTGCAAAGTTTGGGAGTATGAATGGAGGTTTATTTTTAAAATTTAATATTGATTCTCTAAAGCCCTGGATATCTACCTTAGTCATTATGATTTCAGCAAAATGGACGTTTCGGACCTGCAAGTTTCAGACTAGGACATTTTAAAACTAGAATATGAGTAGTCGACAAGCGACTATGTGTATCCGCAGAAATCAGAGTGGGACGGGTGAAGTGAGGCATGGATTAAGTGGCAAGGGGAATAGAGTGAGGTGTGTTGCAAATGAGCATGGATGTCGGCAGCGTAAACGTGAATGTAGGTGGTGCCACCTGTCGTAAAATCGAGAAAATTGTCAGGGATATATAAACCTGCAAAATTTCAGGTGGAAAATTCAAACCACTGCTGAGATATGAGTGATTTTATCCCAAGGCAGATGTACAGATGGACGCTGTGCATAAGTGGTTGCCGGTGGCGCTACCAGTTTGCCTGTGATGAACAGCTATGTGAGATCTATACACATGCAAAATTTTGGCCAAATCGGTCAAACGGTTCCCAAGATATGAGCTTGGATGTCTGCAGAGTAAACGTGAATGTGGGTGGCACCTCCTGTCATAAAAACGAGAAAGCTGTCCAGGATGTATAAACCTGCAAAATTTCAGGTGGATAAGTCAAACCACTTCTGAGATATGAGTGATTTTATCCCAAGACAGATGAACAGATGGACGCTGTGCATAAGTGGTTGCAGATGGCGCAACCATTTTTGCCTATGATGAAGAGCTATGTAAGATCTATACACATGAAATATTTTGGCCAAATCGGTCAAACGGTTCCCGAAATATGAACTTGGATGTCTGCAGAGTAAACGTGAATGTAGGTGGTCCCACCTGTCATAAAATCAATGGAGCTGTCCAGGATGTATAAACCTGCAAAATTTCAGGTGGATAAGTCAAACCACTGCTGAGATATGAGTGATTTTATCCCAAGGCAGATGAACAGATGGACGTTGTGCATAAATGGTTGCAGATGGCGCCATCAGTTTTGCCTATGACGAAGAGCTATGTGAGATCTATACACATGCAAAATTTTGGCCCAATCGGTCCAACGGTTCCCGAGATATGAGCTTGGATGTCTGCAGAGTAAAACCTGAATGTAGGTGGCGCCACCTGTCATAAAATCGAGAAAGCTGTCCGAGATGAATAAACCTGCAAAATTTCAGGTGGAAAAGTCAAACCACTGCTGAGATATGAGTGATTTTATCCCAAGGCAGATGAACAGATGGATGCTGTGCATAAATGGTTGCAGGGGGTGCCACCAGTTTTGCCTATGATTAAGAGCTATGTGAGATCTATACACATGCAAAATTTTGGCCCAATCGGTCAAACGGTTCCCGTGATATGAGCTTGAATGTCTGCAGAGTAAACGTGAATGTAGGTGGCGCCACCTGTTATTAAATCGAGAAAACTGTCCAGGATGTATAAACCTGCAAAATTTCAGGTGGATAGGTCAAACCACTTCTGAGATATGAGTAATTTTATCCCAAGGCAGATGAACAGATGGACGCTGTGCATAAATGGTTGCAAGTGGCGCCACCAGTTTTGCCTATGATGAAGAGCTTTGTGAGATCTATACACATGCAAAATTTTGGCCCAATCCGTCAAACGGTTCCCCGAGATATGAGCTTGAATGTCTGCAGAGTAAACGTGAATGTAGGTGGCGCCACCTGTCATAAAATCGAGAAAACTGTCCAGGATGTATAAACCTGCAAAATTTCAGGTAGATAAGTCAAACCACTTCTGAGATATGAGTGATTTTTTTCCCAAGGCAGATGAACAGATGGACGCTGTGCAAAAATGGTTGCAGGTGGCGCCACCATTTTTAGTGTATGTTATAAAGCTATCAAAGGGCTACATTTCTGCAAAATTTTTAGCCTGATCGGTCAAACGGTTCCCGAGATATGTGGGTGTATGTGTGGAAACAGACGCACAAATGGACGCTAGGCAGCGAGGAAAGGTCAGAGGTCAACCAAAAATAAGTGCGCAGCAGTTCACATGTGAGCTGATGATAAACCCGATTCACTTAAAATGCAAACCAAGTTTTTTCAAACAGTTGAAAGATATATTTCCAATAATCTGGGAATTCTGCATCTAGACATTGTGTCTAGACGTCTAGACACAGCGTCTAAACATCTAGACACATTGTCTAGACACCCGTCAGAGCACCCGCCAGAGCCAGGTCAGTTGCCATGGTGATGTCTGGACCCCACCTGTTTGTACTGAGTGACCTCTTGACTTGGCTGCTGAAACTCAGCATGTTGTCAAATCTGTTTTCAAACACAGAAAGCCTTTTTCAATTGGCTAGAATGCTTTTTTATAGCTGTATTTACCCAATCTATTCTTATAAAACTGGCAGAACCCTACCATAAAATAATTCTTGTAAAGTTTAAACCAATCAGCTTAACAGTTTCATCATAAAACAGTGTATAAGCTAGAAGAGTTTAAAATAACATTTTCGCTTGTAAAAAACACATCAATGTAGGTGGCGCCACCAATACCTCAATTTCAGATATGACATATGTGACAAACATTGGTATAAAATATGGTGATTATAGCTTCAGCCGTTTCTGAGATTTTTATTTTAGTGTGCTATTTGGACAGGTGACTAAGTTCAACCTCCTGTAACTCGGCCAAAAATCTCCAAACTGGAACCATTCGAACAAATGTGAGAGAGATTGTTCCAGGGATCATTTCTGTGAAATATTGGACAATTGGCTGGACAGTTTCGGAGAAGAAGATTTTATTTTAAAGCTTTTTCTAGCCTTTTTCCTATAAAATCTAAGAAAATGCAGTTACAAAAAAAACATAAACAAAATCCGATAGAGTTTTTCAGATGACTGATTATTTGCAAAAAAATTGGTGATGCTAGCTTCTGCCGTTTTTGAGATAGCTATGGTTAACGTACAGACGACGCGCGACGCACGACACACGACGCCGCACCATCGCATAAGCTCACAGGTTCGCTAAAAAGATTAGTCATATTTGTGAAGATCTCTTTTGCTATAACCTTATATTTAAGCTTTACAGAATTAGAGTATATATGTCTGTAGTACAGGAATATAAATATGGTGGCGCTGCCAGTCTTGTTCAATTGTCAAAAATGTCGATGGTTAATAAGCATACAACGTTTCAGGACATTCCGTGCATGAATCTGCTATACTGAGAAGCTGACATAGTTGCTGTCGTGTGGCAGTCTCAAATGTATACAATTAAGTGAAATGCATCATGAAATCAATATATATATATATATATATATATATATGTCACCGCCGGTTTCATATCAACAATACCCCATTCCAACATGTATTGAGCATTTCATGACAAGCCGAGCATTAATAAACTATTAGTTCTTTTGTATAATATTTTATTCAAGTCGCATAGAAAGTTAACAAAACGTTTTACCGAGACTTATCTAATACTTATAAAAGGAATTCGGTTCACGTCTGTTCGCAATGTTATCTAAAACCGCGTTGTGTACAATATTGTGCCATACATCATTTGAAAGGTCATTATCTCCGGAATGACATAGGCGATATGAAAATAAATAATTTTTAATTTTGAGTGATTTTTCCGTTTTTTTTACCGAACACAGCCGAACTGCCTTCGGCAGTCACCGAAATGCGTGCATCGTGGTCACTTAACCTCTAACACTAAGGAATACTGTTCATATGAATAACGCTTGCTTTCAATGAGGGATTTGACCCACGTGCGTGGTCAGTAAAAGAGAAAAACACATGATTCTCGCTTTATGAAATGGAGAGTTCAACCCAGGAGGATTAATGACAAAACCTAATTCAAGGTCCCAATTTCAGGAACAGGGCTGGGGTTGGGTGGGGTTGAGTGGTGGCGGGTGTTTCAGGCCACAAAATTTGTCTGTTACGATGAAAGAAAGGTTTCGGGTCCGCTTCTGCTACTTACGATGTATGCATATTTCTGTTTCCTTCTTCAGGAACAGATTCCTTGCAACGTACATTTAATTAATCTTTCATGCATATGTTCCTCACATCAATTTATTCTTTATACGTCCAACGATAGAAACCAGTCAAATATCAACGAAACACTGTATGCCTCCGCGTCTCATTCCGGTTCGCAATGTAAACCATCACTGACCAGGTCTTCAAGGTAAACATACCGGGGTATGAGTTTTGCCACGAGCACAGCGCCACAAAATAACAGTAAAAAAATATTTGTACATATCGTATTCCGAGAGTATCCCACTAAAAATCTATATTTTCTTTTAACTTTTATAACAAATAATAAACCAACATTCAATATATCTCAGTAATTATATATCTCCAAAACCCCAGTAAAAAGCAGCCCGGTATACCGGGTTTATCAGCTAGTAATATATATAGTAAAATGAATTGTTCTCGTTTCACAAGTACTATATACATTTTTATAGATACCTATAGATATCTTTAGATATCGTTTATATATATATATATATATATATATATATATATATATATATATATATATATATATATATATATATATATACATTGCATATGTTCCGTTGTTTATGTTCTCAACTACCTTTTTACATCCATCGGGGATTAGGCAAATTTAAGAAAACTTCTTCAGGTTAGGTTTTTTGGAATGTCTAGAGGAATAACATATATATATACGTATGTAAAGTGATCAGAGTTCGAATTCGTGGACATACGGCCCGTGAAGAATAATTTGACTACATTAAACACAGCACGCGCTTATATAATTTCTCAGAAAAGGTTTGCCCTCAACTGCATAACCTCTCTGGTGTTAGAATTTGCCATGTATTCCGATTTTGTTGAACCAAAATATATAACAACCTCCTGTAAGAGAATCGGATTGCCTTGTATATGTTTGTTCCCGACAAGAAGTGTCCCAGTTTTACACCTTATAATGTCAGGTATGCATGCAGGCCACTTGTGTCCCTATTATCCGGCTGTTACGCGGGCCATCCAGTCCTGCTTTTCGTGCATGTCGTAAACATTTATGTACGCAAAACTTCAGGTCATCCATTCTGTATATACATACATATATCTATACTGAAACAAGCAATCCCGCTCCCCTTTCCTAGGAATAAAACTAGAAGTACAGAATAGCTGTATAGCTGTGCCAGGATCATAATCCACCCCCCCCCCCCCAGGCGGACAGCAGGTGGTAAAATGGACTATAACACATATATGTAGGTGCACTGGAACAAATTAAACGGGTTCTGATACCAATGAACGCCTAGCTCTGTCCTTCCGTAGACAAAAAATATCACCCATGCATGTCACAATGTATATGATCATTTGAATTTAAAATTGTATTATGGTGAGGCCCGATTACCTAAAAATTAAACGGACTGTCACTTGGGTTAATCCTACCCCCCCCCCCCCCCCATGTTTCACCATAATCCGCTCGATACCATTTTGGTAAACTTGCTTCCAAAAAAAACAACAACAAAAAAAAACAACCAACCTAGAGAAAAATATAATACCTCGCCACTGGGCAGAAGTATAAAAATATGAGCCACCATTTCATACACACGTGGTCTTACAAATGCTAATGAAGACTTGATGAAAAATACTTAACATGTATACTTATGCTATATGTTAAGGTGTATATGTGTGCACATTACGTGTATGGACGAGAGTGAAAGTATATGAGACGGGAGCATTGGTGGGAGTTCCGTGATAAACAGAAGCTTATCACAAGTATTATACCCCTCTTCAGATAATAAAGATAGCGGTATCGCCTTTATGGCGACGACGGGCCCCGTTTTGATAGAGTAGTCGCACTTGATACATATCATTGGCGGCGCTCGGTATTCTATAATAGTTACGGAATGTCACTAACTTTTTATGGGTCACTGCCAAAAGTATCACCGTATCAGACACAGACATAAAAGAGGTACATATAGTAACTTTGTATTGAAAAAAAATTATGTATATACATATGAATGTTTATATATATAGTAAAGGTTTAGTGGGACATGGTCAGGCATATGTGATACATATATGTATATAATAATAATAATAATAATAATAATAATAATAATAATAATATCAAACTTAATAAGTGAATTGGTAAAAATCAAATTCGAAGGGACCAGCTCAACTTTTATCACTAATTGACAAGAGTGATTAGGTTTGACTTGGTAATAATCCAAGCTCAAATGAGACATATCGATTCTTTACAGCCTTGATACAATGAGGGCATTAGGAATACACAATTTAGATTGCGAAACGACCAGTCTTACATGCAATATATCATAATGTATATTATACACGCATATTCAAAACCCTTTATTCAAACACCCTATATATATATTATAAAAAGAATATATCGACAAGCGATGATATCTGATGATTTATGAGTTGTATGTGAAACTTGTTATTACGGTGAATATTTAAACCATAACATTTATATTTACAGTGCTTAAAATATCAACTACGGTGTATAATACTAATCATTTTGCCAGTAAAGATGAGTAGGATTTGCGTATATTCAGTTCCTCCTTGCTATTAAAATTAATTTGCTTTACTTTACTTTGCATTTGACTATAGCAACAGGCCCCGACAAGGCTATCAAATTATGCACAAGAGGTAATCAGCTTACCTCTCTATACTGCTAATATGATTGGATGAAATCTGACTCGTCTGATCAACTTAAAGCTATCGCGTGTGCGCGTGCGCACGTGACGAGAGACTTCGAAACGCGATAGACGGATTACAAACTTGTATAAGCCATGGCTCTGTACACGTATATATGTGATCTTTTGGACAATAATTAGTATACCCCAAACAATGATTAAAGTCGTTATGGGAACATCGCGCCTTGCACGTACACGTGCGTCGTGACAATTTCTATGGAGACGCCTGAATGTCCAGCCAATAAAGAAATGACAAAATAATTAAATTGGGTTATTCTCGTTTTCACAACAATAATTATGTATACGGTATAGCTCGTTTACGAGATATGCAAGTATACACTCCCACATATTGTCAAACAAAACAGGACTTGACGCATTTTATTTTGGTTTTAGGATTTATAGAAAAAGGTAAAAAAATCTGAGGCAATCAAAAAAAAAAAGGTAAAAATGGTTCTCAGGCGCAGCCCGCGTCAATTAACCCCCCCCCCCCCCGCATAAATTATTTTTATTTTCATCTTTCAAGAAGATAATACAATTTTGATAAAATTTCATTTATTATGTAGTGGTTTTTACCTGTTTAGCAAACGAAATTGTCATTTTCATCCTTTTCCCTGATCAAATGACATTTTTATCGAAACATACAAAAAAGGAAAAAAAAAAATAAATAAATAAAATATCGCCCGCCCGCGCTGGTTTCTGAAAAAAAAAGCCTGAGAACCAAACCTTTTTTTGCCTAATGCTTAATTTTGCAGCTATAGTTCTTATACCTTATTGACATGAACCTTTATGGTAGATGCGGAAATAACACGTGATATATCTATATATATATATATATATATATATATATATATTTATATATATATATATATAGATAGATATATATATATATACAGACAAGCCTTGCGCTTAGCTGACAGGAGGAATTAGATTTATGTTCATATTTCAAATCCCAAAGCGCATCAATATATAGCAATAGATTTATACCATCAGGCTGGCAAAATTATTTGCCGAGGAAATACCTACTAACCAAATATATATAGAGTGAACGTAATGCAGAATCCTGAAAATGTGTTATTGGACTTCATCAATTAATTCATCAATTTTATTTTGGTAATACAGCAGAACCTGTCCGAAAGACCACCTGTCTATAAGACCAAATGTCTATTAAGACCATGCACCATTGAGTGAAACGAAAACCTTCACATTGGATATAACTTCATGACTTGTCTATACAACGAGACCACCTGTGAATTAAGACCACTTTTGGCTCTATAGATATATAAATTCCCAGGTTGGTCTTATTACACAGGTTTCACTGTGTATATATAAATACCAATACAAAAAGAATATTTCAGATTTCCTATTTCATACATTCATGATGAACTTGTATATGTTTGTATAAGTAGCTTTATAAGTATCTTCCTTTAATAACAACGGCAACGATTTGTCAATATCATTTAGGAAATAATAAGAAATGGGATTTCGGATATGACACGCACGCTGAAAGGAACGAGTTTACTGGTAATGGTTTAGGTGTAATTATAAGCAAACTAAATGGGACTTGGTTAGTTTTTATCATATTTTTTGGCATGGTTGAAAATAATTGTAAATTGAATAAATTAGCGACTTCCTTATATATATATATATATATATATATATATATATATATATATATATATATGGAAAATAACAAACAAGATATGCAATAAAACTGATATGTTCATATAACGACTATATATATAAATATATATATATATATATATATATTTATTTATTTATATATAGTTTAACTGACTTTAGGTGTATAGGGTACTGGGTCATATAGATTCCAGGTACGGATGTGGGTGTATATATGAGAGGAATTGATGGCACAGTATATATGTAAAAGTCCTTCGAATTCTTGTTCCTGTATACAGAAAAAAAATTTCTGAACCATTACGATCGAGTTTTAATTCCGTTTTAATCCGTATTTTATAAAAAAAATTTCTGAACCATTTAGCCTGATTTTTACTTCGTCGAATGAGGATAATATGTTTGATAAAAGGATCGGATCCAGTATAAAGTTGTTACCCTTGGAAATTAATGTCATTCTAGTTTTAACTATATATATATATATATATATACATATATACACATATATAAACATCTATATATATACATGTATATATATATATATATATATATATATATATATATATATATATATATATATATATATATACATGTATGCATCTTTATAAGCCTGCATGCACAGAAGCTAGCATGTGCACCACTTGTCCTTCAAAAGCATATATATGATGTGTATGAAGCACCGGTGAATCAGATTTTCGCCAATACACCTTAAAGTTTTATTCGAAATTTAATTAAACATGGTGAATAGGAGGGCCAACTGTGAATGAAAAACGACTATAGCTTTCAGACTGCTGAATCAAATTTAAGGGCGGATCTAGACTAGGAAGGCACTGGCGGAGGTATATGCGCTTTATGAATGCTTTCTATAGTTCATTTATACATATTTATATATAGGTCTCTTTTAGAAATACTGAAATAGCGTGCATGCATGATAACTGAATATTAGCTGAATCTAGCCATACACAATGTAATCATGTATATACCGTTATGATTATTTTTCTTTTTAGAAATATCGGCCTACACTTTTGCTTTTCATTTTTTAAATTATTGTTCATGGCAGAAAGAATTTTCTTTATAATTTAAAGCTGCACATTCACATACCTTTTGAAAAAGAATTTAAATAATTTCTGGCCTCCTCTGTGTAAATATTAATGATCTATATAAGGGTAATTCTGGTAATGAAAAGTCCTTATAAGCTAATCCTCAGTTAAGGATGTATGAACTTGTTTTTCATTAACGTAGTTCTAAACACAGCAGTGTTGACAAACGGATAAAAAAAACATGTAACCTAAGGCGGTAGTTTACAAATATGCGGAGGTATAGAAAGGACAAACTTGCAAAACTCTGCCATTTCTTATCTGAATTGCAGACAGATGCCCTTGTTAAAATGTATTTTGATTATTTTGGCGGGCCCCAACATAATATAAACACGCTGACATAAACAAAACAAGCAGCCTGTGTGCGTTGATATCCACTTTTTCTGGCCTATTTTTATAAAAGCTATAAGGGGTTATACCTTTAATTTATATAGGTCGGATATCGGAATTGACCCCTTTGATAATCAGGAACGATTATTTAATATATTGTAACAAGAGCTATAGCTCTTGTTACAGAGCTATAATATTATATTTTATATATATTTTATATTATATATAAAATTATATAGCGTTCACGTTTCATGTACAGATATATAGGCCTGCCTGCTCTACAATTCACCACTTGCCTAAGCCTGTATAAGGTATATAAAGCACCACTACATGTATAGATAGATATATGTTCATAGAAGTTTAATCACGCAGTGTGCGGGACAGCTATCTGTCACCAGCGCCGCCACTTGAAGATTCCCTTTGTCGCGGGCCACGTCGATACAGAGATAACCTATACAGCTACTGGTGTTTGATGTTCTTATGAAATCTATACAAGATCAGTCTCAATACCGCTTTGTGTTAACGACCAATGGATGATCTGAACAAAAACGGCTGCTTGCCGCCGGGCCCGGCGTCAGAGCACGCCAAGGGAATGTACGGGGCAAGAGAGGTCTACCTATCAATCTTTTAAATGACTAATCATATACATTGCGGTCCTTACCGCTGCATAGATAATAAGGCACGAACCATATTTACCTGTATAGCGATGAAACATTGTGTCGTGTTCCCGGAGATCAAAGCTTTCGAGCCCATATATCACTATTCCCCCACTAGGTTTATATCTTTCACACACAAGAAGTATTCCTGACATATGTTTTTGAGATAACGTTGAAGGTCTATTGAAGATTGAGCATTTAACTGGCGGATTAAAGTGGTTACGGTGAATGGAGCCTTGTCAATCGCATTAATGAACTACAGTTATTACAAAGATAGAAAAATAATAAGTGTACGTATCAATGCACACTCTAAATACACGGACAGGTATAGACACTCGTCCCTTTACGGGAAGGGAACAAAAGGATATTGTAGGTTTTTGCCGACTACATCGTCAGACTTCATGACTACATGCATATACATAAGAACAAAACATGAAACTTTTCGATTAATTTCACAGGTTTAACTAACAGAATGGGCCGTATTTACGATACAATGTGTCTTTTATTTCTCAATGACGCTTTATTTGCTCATAAAAGAACGGCAACCATGAAGAAATTATCCATTTCTATGGACGTCGCCGCTAAGTGAATATAGAGGAAGCCATTGACGGCGACATGATATTCGAGGATTAAGCCATGCACGAGAAGCGGGAGTCCGAAAGGAGGGGTTTCGTGTCGTCTGCTGAGCTTTCCTGTCGTCTGCTGGATTCCAGTGTCGTCTGCGTTTTCGGGGGATAATAGACTGCATGGTTTGGCATAAAATTTTTATATGACGACGAGATTTAGCAAAATACATTAAAATACATACATATAGCATGTTAATAGTTAACTTCACTTGTTTTTACGTGGTTGGAATAAAAAAAAAGTAATTGATAAAATACACCTATGAATGGTGCAATTTTATGCATGTTAAATGCATATATCCTCCATTAAATTAAATGTAAGTTTTATTTTTATTCAAAATTACATTTTTCTCCAAATTAACAGAGAGACCAGGTATTGAAAAAAGGCAACAAACTAAAAATACTATATTCACAAGATCACATTTTTACAAAGGATATTAAGAACCATCAACTCGGTTATTGTTATTCCCTGTATTATCGAAAAATGAAGGAATAGTATTATTCATGAGTGCGCCATTCCTTGTTGAATAATTATAGAAGGAACACGATTTATTTGAAATAAGATCAATTGAAGTATTAGTAAAGGAGAACCTACAGCACTTATTATCTCCCATGGCTTATTCTCCACACCATATCCTCTAAAGACTGGTCATTATATGCAGGATTCGATTTAACAGACCAATTTCTGCGCTTTTAATATAGCAGTAAGTAGCAGGAAAGTCCTGAGAATTATTGTGTGCAATCCTATGTTTATAAAAAACTTGACACGATATCCTGTTAATATGGCAATAATCCAGGGTGGTATCAATTATACTGTAATCTAAATCTGTCAGAGGGTATGCAACCATAAGAGGCGAGCGGCGTCAGTTATCGTTTGCGCCACCTTACTGTGATATAAATAACAAATCAAGCCGAGCGTCTCCCAATTTTCAGCGCATGCAGAATTGTTCAACATATCATAGATTTCATACCTATAAAATAAACAAGGGATACTCTGACTTGCATATTCAACATTTGCCTTACCTTAGACAGTTTAAACAGACACATATCCATCATGTCAATAAAATCTTGCCAAGAAAAACATTTGTAAAATAACAACACTTTTTATTATTATATATAAAATGGTTACAGTCACATGCATGCAACGCGAAACAGCAGTCATTCTCGTGTAACCATGTTGGCAATAATGTAATATGGTAACACATAATTCAGCGTAATGATATCTTGGTACAAATATCTGAATTATACATGAATTACATGTAAACAGTGAAATTAAGTTTACTTAAACCATCAACAAAGGCCTCAACGCTAAGCTCAGATCTCCTAGTACAGCAACATGGCGATAGGTGGCACTATGTATTACTCAACCCAACCGAGACAGGAATAAAGGAAGATTATTTATAACCATAAAAGAGAATTTATTTGAAAATGGCAAAGCGGAATAAAGAAGTTGGCATTAAGGCAGACCAGCAGAAAAGAAGGATATACACGGGTACACTGTACACTAACAGTATTAAATAGTACCCGTTCGTACCGTTGTTTTGTATGTGTATCGTAGTTAACTATGCTCGTCATCTGTAATGCTAAAGAAGTTGGTTTCTCAGGCACTCCCCACCCCCCACCCCCATAAATCAGGGCGATTTTTGTTATCTTTCAATTACTGATTTTCGCAAAACATTCATATGAGCAGGGAACAATATTATAATGAAGAATTGTTTTCTAAATGGGAGTGCGGCTGGAGCTCAAATTATTAAATTACTTCTGAAAGTGTTGGGGGGGGGGGGGGGGTTTGCGGAGGTGGGGAGGCTGTTGGCTTAAATTTACTCGGTACCCGGTGCAGTGCCTGAGAAACCAATCTTTTTTTGCAAAAAAAAAATCTGGATTCCACTTGACTGAGCCAGAGGAGAGGCCGATAGTTAGATGGAGACATCTGGTGGGGGCTCTGTAAACTACTTCTATCAAGTGTATCAGGTTGCTACTGTAAAAACCCTCTGTATGAATTTAAATGTTAATAGCCAACAGCTTTTCAATGATTTCTCTCCTCATACACAGTTACTTAACCTGCAGTAATATCAGTGACCCTGATATATTATGGTATAATATAGATAGACATACAGACACTTGGCTGCCTTCATGTCCATGTGCAATCCCACATCACATACTAGTAGATTAAAACTCTAGATTGAACTTCAGTAAGAGCTAAAGACTCCCTATCACAAATGTGAACAAGGAGCACACAACAATGAAAAAAATTAAAAGCTGAAATACATACATTTACCATGTAACCTCTCAGTCCATACACTGGTGGGAAATTACGGACATCATGAGATAGAGATGCCATATTGCAGTGATAGTGTATGTGTGTTTTAAAACAGAGTGTAGGTAAAACTAATGTGTGGATTTTGACACAAAACAGTCTTTTCAAAACACAGAGCTTTATATATATATATATATATATATATATATATATATATATATATATATATATATATATATATAAACTTAATATACATAAAACTGATGTAAAGCATTTTCATGCATTTGTGTATATACAACTATTTTATTAGTGGGAATAAAAACAAGAACTTCTCCAAACTATCTAAACCACAATAACCATAAAACTAGTGTAAGTACTAACAAGTGTGTAAAAATCCCAATAATAATTAGGTAAAACAATCACACAGGCAAAACAACAGCCAGTCAGTGATAACATAAGTAAAAATATGTTGGTAATAAGCCATGTACACTGGATTACAAGTTTTAATGCCTCAGCACACACAAAACTTGGGCTGTAACAAAATATATCACATCCTGGTACTCCACTCAAAGTACAATAATATAAGAAACATTACATATGAGGTTCATTATAGTGTTGCTAGGTGGCTAGGGGTATTATGTTTTACCTTGATTTGGTTTGTCAGTGTGCAATTTATACAAACAGTTCTCAACAGATTTTGATGAAATTCTGAGATGAGTTAGTATACAACAACTGAATTGTGGAGGTAATCCAAATCACCATAAAAGTGTTCAATTCAAAGGATGTTATTCCAACATTACATTTATCTATATACAGGGTAATTATATAAGAGCTAATCACTGATCACTGGTATTGGGGCAGTTTTGTCCTGGAGGTGACGTGGCAGTGGGCTGTTGAACCATGACAAAGCATTGCTGTGTACCAGTTGTTTGAATAGGATCCTAGCAGAGGTTGTGGTCTCTAACTACTCTCTAGTTATAGTTTAGATTACAAGAAATCATTCCTCATTGTCCATGAAAAGAAAACAAAACTTCTTTCATGAAATTTAATCCAGACTGTAAATAAGTTTGAACAATCTGCCAGTCAGATGTTCTTCAACTGGTTTCTGACCTGTAACCTTTACCTCACATGCCATATATACCTGCTGACTGACTATTACTATATGTCTGATACTGCTATCCATCAGATAGTTAAATACTGTCCATGTATCCATAAGCACACATATGATGATACCAATAAAATATCTGACTTTGTTTCCATATACTGTGGATGACTTTGTGTTTGTGGGGGTTTCAAATTCTCACTATCTGCAAAGAGAAGTTATCTTGAAAACAAGCAAATTCTTGGAATTTATGTCCTCTCCTTCAGCCTCTTGTTGTCCCCTGCTAGCCCTATTAATATGTTTTAGTTGTTTTGTCCCCTGAAGATGTCTCCACATGTCATAGTGGCTGTGTTTTAGATTTCATTGCCCCCTGAAGATGTCTCAACATGTCACAATATTTGGTCGTGAATATGGAACCAAAGGGGAATATTTTGTTTTGTTTTTGAGCTGCTGATCATAAATTTTCAGACATACACTCCAAAACCAATCCAAACATGACAGCAATCAGTGATCCAAATTTAAATGAAATCAGATAATATTTAGTAAAGTTATCGCAAATAAACAAAAACCTGATAGACAGACAAACCCAAATCAATGTCCCCCATTCCAAGGAAGTGGGGGACAATAAAACCTTTCTGAACAAGATATGCCACCAAGACTGGTGAACAGACATTTACACTGTAATCTCATTAGTATTTCACACAGGGAACTGTACAGTGAGATCACAAAAATGCAACCCACACAAAACCTAGAACAGTTAAAATTAACAATTAAAATTTAACCCTGCAAAATTGAAGCAAACCACAGTATACAGATACTGCTACAGCCCTAAACTAAATGCTCAACAGATACATATAATACAACAACCTAGGCTTATTTTGCAACAGCAGAAAGACACTGTTTTACTAACACAGCACTCCTTAGGTAAGAATTCCCAACACATGATTCTGTAAAATATCCTGCATATCACACAAAATATTACATGAACGATGACATTTAAGTATGTATCAACATAACTTTATAATAGACAATCCATCTGCAATATGTTACAGGAAACTATGTAAATAATATATGCTAGAAAAATACATAAATATGAGTGAGCTTCACATGTCAGATACAGAGCATAAATTAAATGAGCACAAATTCAACAGACTCATTCAACTGAGGAATAACTGTGGTACATGTAACTCAGATCATAAAAATAAGAAATATGAGTAAACAGTAAGAAGTCAGTCTACATCTCTCTCTGTTTTACCCTGGGTACAGATTAAGGTATACATAACAAAAATAACATTATCTTTCAAATTTTATATGAAAGAATAAAACAATCCTCAGATCTGACATTTTCTTTTAGTTTGGCAGGGAAGAACACAGTGATGTATTGACAAATGCATTGTAAATGCAAGCTTTTAGGAAATTTGTAGGAGAAGACCAAAATACACATGTAGACAGAGTATAGCAAAATGTTAAACAGAAAACCAAAACAAACCTGTACATGGGGAATAGCAAAGTCTTTAGCAGCAGAACAAAACACATCTGTTGATAGGGGAATAGCAAAATCTTCAGCATAAAAACTAAACACACCCACAGAAGGAGAATAGCAAAATCTTTAGCACAAAAATGTACTAAAAATGATAATCAGCACCATTTGGTACCTATGTTCGAAATGATCGTATAGACATATTTACATTATGCTTACACCTTAATTCATTATTTAACTCCAGGTAAATGTCATTCATATTTGCAGGAAAAATACATTATTGATTCAGAGCATCATTTAATGTGATCTCAATGCTAAGAATTACTAATCATGTAATATTATGTGCTTATAAGCATTAATCTGGTGCTTTATTTGTATTACCATGTATTAATATTATTATTATTATTATTATTATTATTATTATTAGTGGTAGTAGTAGTAGTATATGACATCATAATTCACATCTTATCACATTTGTATTAACTGGTCAATATACACTAGATATCTCTGATGATGGACTGAGGTACATGTTACTGTAAATATGCAACATTTACATAGTGCACCATGGTAATTAATACTGGCCCGCTGAACATACAGCAATACATTAACAAATGAGGGGAAGATAATGAAAAGATATAGATTAAACAACTTTAAATCTCGAGTATAAAGAGGAGATTCTGTTGACAGAGATATAATGAACAATAAAAAAATAAGGACACTTCATTTAGCCAGTAACATGTTTTCCATATACCAACCAAGAGATATATTTTTGTCAAATTTTACCCTCAGGAATACCCAAAGTAAATAAACATCACAAACATGTATTAATGATAGGTTATTTTTATTGTATACTTCATTGTGATGGGAACTAGGAAGCTCTTTAATTATACTTACTGCCATGGCCTTGGGTGATAAGTAGATTGTGTGATTTTCTAAGTTAATGACATTATCCAGTAATCATCTGAAATACTGTGACATAACGAATCAATTATTACTTAAGGGACCTGGACAATGAAGCATCGCTAGTAACAGGAGAAACCCTATAAAAACTAGAATACGGGTAGTCGGCAAGCAACGACGTGTATCCGCCAAAATCAGAGTGGAACGGGTGAAGTGAGGCATGGATTGAGTGGCAAGGGGAAAGAGAGTGAGGTGTGTTGCATATTAGCATGGATGTCTGCAGCTGAAATGTGTATGTAGGTTGCGCCACCTACCACAAAATCCAGAAAGCTGCCCAAGTTGTATACATATGCAAAATTTTAGATAGTAAGTCAAACCACTATATGTATACGAGTGATTT
Source organism: Sipunculus nudus (assembly GCA_026874595.1). Classification (NCBI taxonomy): domain Eukaryota; kingdom Metazoa; phylum Annelida; class Sipuncula; order Golfingiida; family Sipunculidae; genus Sipunculus; species Sipunculus nudus. The sequence goes on from CM049309.1 coordinate 48,156,594, forward strand.
TATCCCACAGCAGACAAACAGAAGGATTTGTGCAAAAATGGTGGCAGGTGGCGCCACCAATTTTGTGTATGATAAAGAGCTATGTGAGATCTATATACATGCAAAATTTCAAAAGGATATGTCCAACCAGTCTTGAGATATAAGCCTGAATGTCTGCAGCATTGACATGTATGTAGGTGGCGCCACCTGCCAAAAAGTCGAGAAAGCTATCCAAGATGTATAAACACGCAAAATTTTTGGCAGATAAGTCAAACCACTACTGAGATATGAGTGATTTTAGCCCACTGCAGACAAACAGACAGACGCTGTGCAAAAATGGTTGCAGGTGGCCCCTCCAGTTTTGGGTATGATAAATAGCTATGTGAGATCTATACACATGCAAATTTTCAGGAAGATACAACAAACCAGTCCAGAGATACAAGCATGGATGTCTGCAGCTTGAACATGAATGAAGGTGGCACCACCTGTCATAAAATCAAGAAAACTATCCAGGATCTATATGCATGCCAAATTTCAGGTGAATTAGTCAAACCACTGCAGAGATATGAGTGACTTTAAGCCAAGGCAAACAAACAGATGGACACTGTGCATACATGTTTGCAGGTGGCGCCACCATTTTTTGTGTATGTTATAAAGCTATCCAAGGGCTACATTTGTACAAATTTTTTTTCCTGATCGGTTCCCGAGATTTGTGGGTTTATGTGTGGAAACAGACGCACAAATGGACGCTGGGCATGAGGAAAGGTCAGAGGTCAATGCTAACTGGTTAGGCAACAGTTCAAATGTGACATGATATTTGGTGTAAGTTTCCGAAATATCAGTCCAGTAGTCTCAGAAGAGTTCTCTGGAAACGAACTTGGCGGCGAGGAACCGGTCAAAAACATAGTATCCGCAAAACTTTTTCTAACAACATTCACCTGATGATCGGGTCACATCCTGTGAAACAGACTGAAGTGAATTTACAGTGTTGATTTTCTCCAGTGTTATATATATATATAAATATATATATATATATATATATATATATATATATATATATATATATATACACACACACACACATAAAACAGCAAATTTAGTCTGGTTGGACTTTTGAATAATATTTATAACATTAAAGACCTAAAAATAATATTATTAACACAAACAGTTTATGCAGATTGAACATTATGCAGGATGCATAAAAACTAATACTTCCTTTTCATTATTACTGTTATAAACATGGATGTCTTTTTATAAAAAAAAATATTAATTATATACATATAGTTAATATGACAATAAATTTTATTTTTTGCTTTTTTTTAACAAACATAGTAATAATGAGTATGAATAACAATTTACCCACATTTTCAGGCCTGTATTAAGCACTATATTTTCACACAGCACAATGATCCAAAATTGATATGATTAAACAACAAGGCCAAAAAAAAGTATGGTTCTCAGGCACTTTTTTTTTCAAAAATCAGTGGGGGCAATTTTTTTAACCCTTTTTTTGTATGTTTTGATAAAAATGTCATATGATCAGGGGAAAGCATAATAATAAAAGATTTTTTTTGCTTAACAAATAAAAGAACAACATAACAAAGGGAATCTTATCAAAATTGTATTATTTTATTTTCTTGAAAGATGAAACTCAAAATAAAAATTGTTAATGTGGAGGGTTAAAATTGATGTGGGTGGTGACTGAGAACCATACATTTTTTTTGCCTAAACTTATATGAGTATTTATGAATCAATAACATGATGTTCTTCTTCTTGGTCTTCTGCTTCAACCAAGTTGATGAAGCAATAATGAAGCAACAGCATAATGAAACATCCTGGCAGGCATATGCAAATTGAAAACTTAGGTGGACCAATCATGTCATCTAATTTTTGGCTTTACCTGGTTGCTCATACCCTTGTTCATTTTGGACTTTGAAATTCTGAATTTGTGCATACCAGAGTGTGGGACACACCTTAAATTGCAGAATCCACAAAAATCTGCACTCCTACATACCACAAAGCACAGAGAGCTGTTAGCAATATCACAAAGTTAGTATCTGATACTATGAAGCTGCAATGGTCTCAGATTTGTAAAAATTAAATGGAAAAAAATAATAATTCACTTGATGTTTGAAAAAGTGATTAAAAGATAAATGCTAAGACTCGCGGTCAGGGTCTTTACCATATGAGTGTGCCCTCTCCACCCCACAAGTGAATGGCTAGTACTGGTCAAAAGGATATAACCTTCTAGCACCCTTTATGGCCATACTCTGTTCCAAAACCCCTGTCCACCTAACTTTTTGGTGATATTTCTTTCAAATATATTTTGTTTGCCACTATAAATAAGCTTTTATCAAAGGAAGTACTGTGGTGACTTATGATGATAACATAAGCATGAAATTATTGTGAAAACATTGTGAAGCCGGGATGGTGCTGACCTGTGTAGAAAGAGGTTAAAAAATGATGGCACCAGTTCATGTGGCCATATCCATTTATCCCTGTGATGTATAGGACGGATGTATTTGTGACATAATAAACAAATTATGTACAATTACCACTGTGACATCATCTCTATGAATCATCAAGTGGACGTAATTATAGTCTGTCATGTTATGCCGTCACTGATATGTCACAAGGCCATACATCTGTTCAGTCATATTTCTTTCAGAATTAATCAAGTGGAATCCATACATGTTGGATTATTATTTTGTCATTAGATAATCGCCACATTTGTCTGATTTGCCTCTGTGCTAAATAAAGGTAAGCTTTAGTGCATTGTATAAAAATTATCATGAAAAAATCAGGTAGACAGGGATGCTGGAATGGGTATAGTTGTATGCTCCCCAGGGAGCTCAGAAAAGCTACAAGAATGATCAGGCAGAAAAGACAAGGAAGACAAAAGTGTTATGTCAGATGAGACTGACAGTATTGGTGACATGAGACTATATATGAACTTCACCATTACATTTTTACAAACTTTATGCTGATATCTTTAAAATGAGTCATGGGTCAATTTAGAAGCAATCTGTTAATGTCACAGGCAGTTTTTTTTTAACGATGTATAAATGCAGTTATGTCAAGCAGACATAAAGTGAGGATAATAAGACTATCCTCCGCAAAAGATTCTGTTTCAAAAAAGAACAAGGGACCTATGGGTCACGACGCTCAGCTGTTATATATGATAAAAAAATATTTTTTAGAAATGAGGCACATGCTGGTTTTGTGTGGTAATAAATATAAGCTGTATTATGAGTTGTATGTATGATTTTGATAGTATCTTTGGAGACAGGGAAGAGGATTGATTTCATTTATTTTATTAACAAATAGAGTGCTATTGTCACACAGATTTTGACTTGGCCATATAACTTATAAGCAGAACATACAATATAAGAGTTTAACTATTTATTAAAAAAATTACAAATATTGTCCCAAATATAATTTTTATTAAAAATAATAAGAGAATCATATGATTTTTTAAAATGAAATATAACTGATATGATTATTAAAATAATATTAAAGAATATATTCATGAATGCATTCATGAATACATTTTGAAAGTATTTGCACGAGTATTCATATACTTTCAGTTTTACCTGAATTCCCATTCTTTATGCAAGAAATTTTACAATGGAGTACATAATCATATTCGTATTTAAATACAATTACAAAGTATTTGCACCATGTCTGGTATTTATTCAGTTTTCACCAAACAATGATTTTGAGAATCCAGAATATACACAATTCACACATTTAAATAATGATCATAAGTACCTGGTTTTATGGCTTTTATTTATATTAAAAAATAACTGTAAAAAATTCATTTTTGACTAATTTCACATCAATGTACACACTAGACACAGTAGGAGACACAGTAGGAATCTAGATTAATATTATCAACTGCATCTTTGTCTATCATTAATTTCCTTCATATAATCCCTAATGATTAGTAATGAATAATATGATTTACTTCTTTATCATTAAAAATGAACTGAAAAATGCCATAGGTGACTGCATGGTGTTATTTGGAATATGTGACATTCTACCCATCGATACAAGATTCTTATATCATCAGTAACTGCAAGTTAATTTCCTGTTATTATAAACTAACAAATTCCTTTTCTATTTTTCTTTAATTTGTTATTAAAAACCAAGAAAAATTTATTAATTTATTGTTTATTGTTATGTTGTTGGTTAAAACTACTAGATGAGTTGGGTTGGACACCTGGATCAACTGTGGCTGGCCATAAGCTGCCTGGATTCTCGCCTCAGGCGTGCATAATTTGATGAAAGGTCAATAAGGTCAACATACAGGTGACTCAAGAAGGGCTGGAGAGAGCCAAAGTCTGACAGGGTCTCATAAAAAACATTAATAAAAGCTACAATATTTGGCCAATTTCTTTCAGCTTTCTAAACTAAAAAGCTGAAATCCTTATGTGTGCATGATATGAAAATTATATCAACAGTGCTCTCAGGAAACAAACGTGCCATGGTCACAGTTGGGCAAAATTTAAGGTACTAATTTTATATTTATACTAATAACTTATAAAATTTGAAAAATTCAGAACTAATTTTGGGTATTCAATTGAATCTTGATTAAATAATGTTACATCCCTGACAATAAAATCTCTAGCTTCAGCAATGCCCTTGTTAAGGGAGTAAATATATTTCTTGATTTTTTACAAAGTGCATTATGTTTGGGCCCATAACTTAAAAAAATACACAATACTGACATCATTCCTGGCATGTGCATAGCGAATGTATAGAAAAATATGTATATTATATATGATCAAAGTCAGATCAGTGGTTTTGATATTAGGCAGTCTTAAAGTGTAACAATGAGTTTTTAATGGAAAAATGAAGTTTTTCATTGATGTCTTGAAGGAATTAAGTCCTAGTGACCAAATTCTTGGCATGGTAGGGGATTTTGGAGAAATCTAACTGTATGCCAAATTTAAGGAACTTAGAGCTGAAGCTCGGGAGCTGAGCTCTAGCAAACTGCATAACACTAGCAATATGTGACATGGTGCTTGAAAACTTGAATAAAATCTACAGTTTTTGATCAAATGGTTTCAAATTTTTGGTGTTAACAGTTGAAATGCTAACAAAAACATGCTGTGAAAATTAAATCCACAGCAGTTACAGCAAAAAAACGTGCCATGGTCAAAGTTGGGCAAAATTTAAGGTACCAAATTTTTATTTTTGCTAATATTTTTAAAAATTTAAAAGATTTTGATCTAATTTTGGGTATACAATTTAATTTTGATTAATAAAAGTAATATTTATGGAAAAAAAGTGCTTAGCTTTGACAAGTTTTGTGTTAAGTGATAAAATTTCTTTCCAGATTATTTACAAAATGCATTATGTTTGGGCCCATAACTTTTTTAAATTATATAATACAGACCTAATTTCTGGCATGTACATAGGAATTATATAGAGGATTATTTATAGGAAATATGAGGAAAAACAGATGAGTGGTTTTGATATTAGGCAGTCCTGAAGTGTGAAAATAGGTTTTTAATAAAAAATTGAGGTTTTTCCTTAATTTCTCAAAGGAATGAAGTCGCAAAGAACCAGTTTTCGGCTTGGTAGGAGATCTTGGGGACATCTAACATTATGCTGAATTTTGGATTCCTAGGTCTTACGGTTTCAAAACGTGCCACATCTACGGACGGACGGACGGACGGACGGACGGACGGACGGACAGACGGACGGACGATGGACAATGGACCACGACTATAGCTCAGATGACTTATAGTCAGCTGAGCTAAAAATGGGTTAAAACTGTAAGATTTGTATTAAAAGGTAAATATTTCAAAAGATTTAGATACATTAACATCATTATGCATTTCTAAATAACTATTAGCAAACATGTAGAATTAAGATTGTATTAGAAGAAGTGATACTTTTAAAACTGTAGTCTAATAAAACAACTTGTAAAATGCCCTATCATAATTTAGCACCAGATACCTAGGATAGATGGCGGCACTGTGCATACATTGTTTGACAACCTTTTCTTGGAATTTGCACATTATTAAATACAAAACTGCTGTATGAGATTCATTTTTAAGGCATGCAGTATATAAAATTGATTAGCTAGAATTATACTGTATGGCAGTTATATAAACCACTGAATGTACATTCAATTTCTACTCTTCTTGTGAATTCTGATATAGCTTAAGATGAGAGCTACTTATCAGGTGGAGATTCTAGCTGTAAGAGATCATTTAATGTTAAACCTACCCTGAAAGACCTTTCGTTATATCAATCATAAAAATATACAGTTTTCATAAATGAATGAAACCTAAAATCATCTACTTCACCTTAGTCTTGTTCATCATGTAACAGCAGCATATTATATGGAAAACCCAGGTCCCATTTTTTTCTGATTGGTCCTCAGAATGTATGCTCATCTCTGATTGGTCATTCAAATACCTCAACTGCAACCTGATTGGTCTTCAAAATGTCAGCTGCATCCTGACTGGTCTTCAACATATCAACTGCTTTCTGATTGGTCTGCAGAATACTTGCTGCTTCCTGATTGGTCAACAGATTATCTGCAGTTCCCCTGCATCATCCCTGAATTATATGGCACTCCCATAATCATCCAAGTCTGGGAAAGGGTCATTCTCTGGATGTCTGAAAGGAACCATTTATCAAAGTAGTTAAATGTTGATTCACATAGAGATGATTTCATAATTCAGAAAAAGTTGGTACTGCCTATTAGCTGTCACTGAACATAAACTCATTCCTTTAAAACATTAAATATATAAAATGCAGCACAGGATCTGTTAAAATTAAACTATATGCTGCTCTAACACCCCTGTCCACATAAATATTTGACAAATTTTTTTCTCATTTAATAAGTAAGCTATAACAATGTAGCTGTTATCACAGAAAGTAATGTGGAGATATATGATAATTTACACAAGTATGAAATGAACAGATTTATTTTGTCAGCATAATGCCAGGAGATGCTGACATGTCTAGAAAGAACTGGAAAAACAGAAAGCATCATTTTAAGTGGCCATATCTGTTAATTCTTGAATCCAGGAGAGATGTATGTGTGACGTAAGAAATGTAATATGTATAGATACCATTTGCAACATCATCTATGTATATTGTCAAATGTATCAAGTTCAAGACTGTGTATTTATAAAAAAACATCTTACCTGAGCAGCCTCCGAAGCCTCAATCTCCTCCTCTGTTTCTTCCATAAATAATATCCTGCGGTTCCTATAATCACCATCCCTAATAACCCAAACACCAAGCCTAGTGCAATATCGAGTGGCGTGGAGTCATTGGCATACCTGGGTCCCTCTGTGCTTGTAGGTACCATGCTTATACCTGTTGTTGTATTGGGTGATAATACAGAGGACACCTGAGATTCAACTTGGGTGGCGTTGGATAAATCCTGAAGTTTTCCCATCATTGTATTGCTTGGAGCTGTGAAGGGATAAAATTTTATCCATGTATAATTTTATGAATCTTAGTTCATTCCAGTATTACTTAGATGTATAAATATGGTTAACAGCTTTATTTACATGTATGTACAAATAACTGTAAAAAAAAAAACATGTATTTACTGATATTATGAGTGCATATCCTTTCTTTAAAGGTGCCCATTCACCTACCTCTTGAAAAAGAATTTATGTGATTTCTGGCTTCCTCTGTGTGTATATTAATGATCCAAGGGTAATTTTGGTTGTGAAAAGTTTTTATAAGGCCTTTATGAAGGATGTATAAACTTGTTTATAAACAACATGTTAGTAAACACAGCAATGTTGACAAATGGGAAATGCATGTAACCTAAGGTGGAAGGTTACATATATAGGGAGGTTGAAAGGTCACTTGTTGCAAAACTCTGTTTGCAAAGCTCTGGCTTATCAGACTTGCTGCCAGATGCCCTTGATGAATTTGTTTTGATTATTTTGGCAGGCCCCATATATTATAAAACTGTTGATATAAACAAAAAAAGCAGCCTGTGTGTAGTTGTATCCACGTTTTAAGGCCTATTTTTATAATAGCTCCAAGGGATTACTATAAGTTTATAGAGGTCAGATAGGTGACTGGGCCCCTTTAATAAACACATACTGAAAACTCATATTTAAATATTTGTTTGTTGTTTGGCCATCTGTTATCTATTATTACATGTATATGACTGTATACACTAATCACTATTTCATATTCTATTTTTGTTATACATATCACTACATAAAATGCTACACAATTTCCTTGTACATGTGTTATTTTTCACATCCAGAGCAAAAGGGTCTTCAGATGGGCAGGGCTGTAATGTTAAATCATCTCACAATAAGAAGTGTAATAAATATCATTCCTGATAAGACACATTACACAGTACATGCATTGTAAGGTATATTATACTTAAGATCCCAAGACATCATTGAATGATCAAACTTTTTCAAGATTTTGATACATGGTTATCTTAAAATTCTAATCAGATTTTTAAATTGTATTATGATGTACAGGTATCTATGAAATGATAAAGCAGACCTCATATCTAACTTCAGAGCTAAATATGTTTCATCACATCATTCAAACATATAAATTGTAAAAACTTGAATAAAAATACATTTGAGTAAAATGAAAATTAAAGGGTGAAAAAAAAAGTAAAAAAAAAATTTATTTTATGAAGAGAAATTCATTTTACCTGTTTTGAATATGATGTCATTTGAAAACACAGATGTATGATCTTGCTGGTAGCAGATGACTATTGATGAGTAGGTTTGATTACTCATGAGCTCCCTCAACACTATGCGCCCATGTGTGGGGACGAACTGCTGAACCAGCTGATGAGAATGACCTTGGACCGTGTACTGGAACTGGCACTTCAAATAGCTTTCTTCAAGTCCATATATAAGGAATTTTGCACTTTCTGAATCCGCATACTGCAGCACCAGGTAAATAGAACCATCAGACAGCACCAGCGATACTAAAAAGAAAATGTATAAGTAATAGACAATGGGCCAACTGTAACCCCCCCCCCCCCCGGGATTTTATGAGGTGGAATTTTTTGTAAAGTTGGAGGTATGCCCTTTCAGAATCTGGTTGTCTGCCAGGCGACCATTGATTTTGGCCTTGCAGGCCGCCATCTTGAATATATAATGAGGCTGCTGTTTTCTCATAACTTTATCAATATATAATCAAAGTTATGATGACATGCACAATGTTTTGGGTTGTTAAGCGTAAGGAATTTAAGAAAGACAATCTTGAACAAATATTTGCCATCATTTGGAAGATATTACAGGGCAGGTCATAAGTACTATTTGGGATTATTGGTAATTTTGGCCCGATAGGCCGCCATTTTGAATATGTAACTAGATAATTGTTTCCACATATTTTGTCAGTCCTCATGTTTTTTTTTCCCATATATCACCAAAGTACAAACAACAATTATGAAATAATATTTGATAGCTAATGCTGATCTCCTCTCAGTATACATGTCTGCCCTTCTATATCTGGTGATTTTTTACCAATTAGGCTTCCATTTTGAAAATATAATGAGGTAGCTGTTTCCACGTAACTCCCTCAATGTATGAGCAAGTTATCATGCAATGCACCAAATTTATGATTGTAAAGTCGAAGGAATACAAAACAAATATGCCATAATTAAAAAGATATTACAGTGCAGGTCATAATAACAATTTGAGATTGATAATGATGTTGGCTTTGTATGCCACCATTTTGAATATATAATTAGCTATATGCAGAAATTACATTTTTGTTCCAGTGTCTTAACTATGAGGTGTGATATATGTATACATAGGTTTTTTTTTTTGATAATTTTAGAGTGATATTTTAAGTCCTTCAAAAATACTGCCCATATATATATATAATTATATATATATATATATATATATATATATATATATCCAACACTCTCTATTTTTTAAATTGGTAATAAAACTGAATTATAAAATATATGGATGTAATTTTTTGTGACAAATGTTAGCAGATCTTTAAGTATACAAAAAAATCACCTCATAAAATCCCTGGGGGGGGGGGGGGGTTATTTTCGGTTTCTGGCCCATGGCCTATAATATGTACTTTGGAAAAATTATTGCATCTTGTTGTTGTCTCCCAGGTTAAATGATCTTTAGAATTTTATTATAAGGTCAATGTACAATTAGACTTGTCAATAATTATATTAACTTAAAATTGGGAAACAATCAGAGAACAAGGGACCCATGGGACACGGTGCTCAGCTGTTATATATGATAAACAAGGCCTACAGGCGTAATGCGAACCTGTGCAAAGTTTGGGAGTATGAATGGAGGTTTATTTTTAAAATTTAATATTGATCCTCTTATGTCCTGCATATCTACCTTAGTCATTATGATTTCAGCAAAATGGATGTTTCGGACCTGCAAGTTTCAGACTAGGACACTTTTAAAAACTAGAATATGGGTAGTCGACAAGTGACTGTGTATCCGCAGAAATCAGAGTGGGACGGGTAAAGTGAGGCATGGATTAAGTGGCAAGGGGAATAGAGTGAGGTATTTTGCATTTTAGCATGGATGTCTGCAGCTTAAACGTGAATGTAGGTGGCACCACCTGTCATAAAATCAAGAGAGCTGTCCAGGATGTATAAACCTGCAAAATTTCAGGTGGATAAGTCAAACCACTGCTGAGATACAAGTGATTTTATCCCAAGGCAGATGAACAGATGGATGCTATGCATAAATGGTTGCAGGTGGCGCCACCAGTTTTGCCTATGATGAAGAGCTATGTGAGATCTATACAAATGCTAAATTTTGGCTCAATCGGTCAAACAGTTCACCAGATATGAGCCCAGATGTCTGCAGAGTAAATGCGAATGTAGGTGGCACCACCTGTCATAAAATCAAGAAAGCTGTCCAGTATGTATAAACCTGCAAAATTTCAGAAGTCAAACCACTGCAGAGATATGAGTGATATTAACCCAAGGCAGATGAACAGATGGACGCTGTGCAAACATGGTTGCAGGTGGCGCCACCATTTTAAGTGTACGTTATAAAGCTATCAAAGGGCTACATTTGTGCAAATTGTTTAGCCAGATTGGTCAAACGGTTCCAGAGATATGTGGGTTTATGTGTGGAAACAGACGCACAAATGGACGCTTGGCAGTGGGGAAAAATCAGAGATCAACCAAAAATGAGGGCGCAGCAGTTCACATGTGACCTGATGATAAACCCAATTCGTTTAAAATGCAAACCAAGTTTTTTCAAACAGTTGAAAGATATAGTTCCAATAATCTTGGAATTCTGCATCTAGACATTGTGTCTAGACATCTAGACACATTGTCTAGACACCAGACAGAGCCAGGTCAGTTGCCATGGTGATGTCTGGACCCCACCTGGTTGTACTGAGTGACCTCTTGAATTGGCTGCTGAAACTTAGCATGTTGTCAAATCTGTTTTCAAACACTGCTTTTTTAAAGCTGCATTTACCCAATCTATTCTTATAAAACTGACAGAACCCTACCATAGAAAAAATCTTGTAAAGTTTAAACCAATTAGCTTAACAATTTCATCATAAAACAGTGTATAAGCTAGAAGCATCTAAAATTACATTTTTTGCTTGTAAAAAACACATCAATGTAGGTGGTGCCACCAATACCTCCATTTCAGATATGACATATGTGATAAACATTAGTATAAAGTTTGCTGATGATAGCTCTAGGCGTTTCTGAGATTTTAATTTTAGTGTGCTTTTTTGAACAGATGACTAAGTTCAACCTCCTGTAACTTGGCCAAAAATCCCTTAACTTGAGATAGATTGTTCCAGGGATCATTTCTGTGAAATATTGGACATTTTGGCTGGACAGAGAAGAAGATTTTTAAAGCTTTTTTAGCTTTTTCCTTATCAAAACTCAGAAAATGCAGTTAGAATAAAAATAAACAAAATCTGATAGAGTTTTTCAGATGACTGTTTATTTGCCAAAAATTTGGTGATGCTAGCTCCTGCCATTTTTGAGATAGCTATGGTTAACGTACGGACAACACACGACGCACGATGTATGACGCCGCACCATCGCATAAGCTCACAGGTTCGCTAAAAAGTATGATTTGGAAATGAGGCACATGCTGGTTTTGTGTGGCAATAAATAAAAGCTGTATTATGAGTTGTTGGTGTTTAGCTTATGTATGATTTTGATAGTATCTTTGGAGACAGGGAAAAGGACTGATTTCATTTATTTTTTTGACAAATGGACTGCTACTGTCACACAGATTTTGACTTGGCCATATAACTTATAAGCAGCACATAATATATGAGTTTAACTATTTATTAAAATTTAATAACAAATATTGTGCCAAATATAATTTTTATTAAAAATAATAAGAGAATCATATGATTTTTTAAAATAAAAAATAACTGAAAAGATTATTAAAATAATATTATAGAATATACTTATGAATGCATTCACTAGTATTCAAATACTTTCATTTTTACCTGAATTCCTATTCTTATGCAAGAAATTTTATGATTTATATTTGTATTCAAATACATTTGCAAAGTATTTGCACGTCTGGTATATATTCACTTTTAGCCAAACAATGATGTTGAGAATCCAGAATATACAAAATTCACAAATTTAAATAATGATCAGAAGTACCTGGTTTTATGGCTTTTATTTATATTAAACAAGGGACCCATGGGTCACGGCGCTCAGCTGATCGTGATTTGACTATAAATGTTTCTCCACTGTGATACTATATTGAGTCAATAAAGCTTATGAATATCATGGACATGTTGGGCTATTATAAAGGAATGTAATGTAATATGTGAGTAAATGATAAATGAAATTACCTGACTGATGGATTAATAGAGTCAAATATAGTGGTTTATTTTTTATTTATTTAGGAGGGGTTGAAAATTGTGATATATTTGAGCAAATATGAATGCAATGACAGTAGTAATAAGCAGTAGTAGAATGATGATAAGGCTATTTGTTGAAGGATCTAAAGTGTATGGTAGTCTGCAAGCTTTCAATTTGACAGATATGATGTTATGATTAACTATGCTGATGAAGTGATTTATGAATTTGTGACTGTATGACACAATATCTCTTTAGTCTTGACAAGTTACATTATTGTGATGCCTACTATGTCTACATATTACACAATATTGACATAATTTCTGGCATGTACATAGGTACCTATGGATGAATAGTTATACAAAATATTAAAGTATGAATATATCTGATTCATCTTGTTCTTGCTTACTGAGGCTGACTTTGGGATGGGGTTCGGGTAAAGGGAAAAGTGAGGGCACCACGGGGGGTGGATGTAGAAATATTCTATTGTAATGTTTTTCATTTATATAAGAATATGAAAAGCTAAGAGGAAAGGGGCCCTCCTACTTGGTTATAGTATAGTTCTAAATATATGATTGCAAACTAATACTCTGACAAGACTGTCATGAAGAAAAACAGTAAAAGTTTTGAGATACTGTGATGCATATGAAAATTTACAGATGGACAGGCAAGTGGACAGAATGGACTAATACCTTTATTTCACTTTCAAGGGAATAATGCATTTAAGTTTATATATAATCCTATTTTTTAAAAGCATATCCACTTTTTAAATTAAAAAGTTTTTATCTGAATCATTTTTTTATTTACAGGTTTTATAAATTTTTAATAAAAAAACCTGAAAATATAAGTTAAAATATTAGAATTGTTGCAAAAATTGCAATCATTATATATACAGAGTAAAAAACTGAAACTATAAGTTAAAATATTAGAATTGTTGCAAAAGTTGCAATCATCATATATCCAGAGTGTAGCTCATATTGGGTCATATTATGCATACACATATATTTTATTATTTTTAAATCATAAATGTTTAAACTGAATTTAAAAGAAAATAATGCCACAACATGGCATCTACAAGAATATTCCTTGAATCACTATTAAAAAGTTTTGCACATTGGAGTTTTTAGTACATGCTTAATTTTATTCACCAAAATAAAATAAAAGTAAATTTGATAAAATAAAACATCTTTTCAAATAAAGTGTACACACTGTTGGTTGAATATCATTGTGCTAATTACTATCCCAGTTTTAATTTATTACTGGAATTAATAGTCAATTTCACACCTGGTGAAGTTTTTACTCTTCTGAAGTAAGGAATTACTTATCTCATGAACATCCACACTTTCATAGCAATACACCACTTTGTGGACACAATTAAATGTACACTTTATCATTGTAACCCTGGTGGTACAATACAAAATGTAAAATGTAGCATGTCCAAGAATAAAATAAAATACAGAAAATTATAACATTCATCTAGTTTATACACCAGCTGGGGGGTGGGGGGGTGAGTGCAGGGCAGAGGGGAAGCCTGCTAGTAGTGGCCAAGCTGGGCCAAGGCAAGCTGCCTGGAGTGGGTTACATAATGCAAGTAAAGGCTGTCCTACTAGGTGGGCTAGATGTAAACAACACTTGACATGGTGTATGAAAACATGAATAAAAGCTATTCTTTCCAATCAATGTCTTTGAAATTTCAGATTTTAAAAGATTAAATCCTTATGTAAATATGCTGTGAAAATTAAATCAACAGTACCAAAGTTGGACAAAATTTAAGGTATTGATTTTTTATTGATGCTAATAATTGAAAAATTTGCAAAATTCAGATCTAATTTTGGTAAAACAATTGAATCTTGATTAAATAAAGTTATATTCCTGAAAAAAAGTCTCTAGGTTCAGCAATTCTCATGTTAGGTGAGTAAATATATTTCCTGATTTTTAAAAAAATTGCATTATGTTTTGGCCCATAACTTCAAAATAATACCCAATACTGACCTAATTTTTGGTATGTTCATAGAAAATGTATTAAAAAAAGAATGTGAATACTAAATATGATCAAAAACAGATCAGTGGTTTTGATATTAGGCAGCCTTGAAGTGTAACAATGGCTTTTTTTTATGGAAAACAGAGTTTTTTTCCTGAATATCTCGAAGGAACAAAGTCCTAATGACCCAATTTTCGGTATGATAGGAGATTTTGGGGACATCTAAAATTTTTCAGCTTTGCTGAAAGGTCAACATACAGGTGACTGAAGAGGGGCTTGAGAGACCCTGGGTCTGACATGGTCTCATAAAAACATTAATAAAAGCTACAATTTTTGGCCAATTTCTTTCAGATTTCTAAACTGAAAAGCTTAAATCCTTATGTGTGCATGATATGAAAATTATATCAACAGTGCCCACAGGAAACAAACGTGCCATGGTGCCATTGGGCAAAATTTAAGGTACTAATTTTATATTTATACTAATAACTTTTGGAAAATATTAGTAACTGCAAAATATTTTTATTTCTTTTGATTTTTCATGTATATTATCATTAGAAAATCTATGAGAAAATGGCCCTGCTAAAATGAAACTCTGTAAATTACAGAATAATGGACATGAGCTAAACCATTTAGTGATGCACCAAAGGAACAAATAGGCCTATGGTGTTATATAAAAGTAACATTTCATAAACAAATAATGTGTGAAGGTAATTAGGTTTTCAAAAGTTAAATATATGGCCATATGAGATAAAAATTTATCCAACAAAGTTTGACCAATATTTCTATTCACACCTAGGCCCCACCAACTTTAAGAGATATGAATGAAATGCTACAAAGTATTTATATCTTCTTAAATCTTGTCAGTTAGCACTTACATTAGATACTAATATTTTATCACATTTGAATATTAGGATTAAATTCCTGAAATTTTTTTCTTTAAAAAATTCTCATCAAAAAGAATTTATTTAACATTAAAATTATAAGATTCATCTTGTTTATTAGTCCTGTGTATTGAAGGGGTGGGTGGGGGGAGGGGTCTCCGTTGTTACTGTTTGTTGCTGAAAAAAAATGTTAATTTTAAGATTCATCTAGTTCATAGTACAGGTCTGTCAACAGAATGGGGTGGGGGGGGGGGGGGGGGGGTGCCAGAGAAAAAGGCTCCCTGTGGTATGATATTAACTGCAGACAGCCTGATCAAGCTCAACTCAGTGAGAGAGGGCTTGCCCTAGTGATGGGATTGCATAACATTATGCCAACAGCCTGGGGAGCATAGAGAGCTGCACTGAATGACCTACAGTCACCAAAGGTGACTGCTTGACAATGTAAGGGAATACAACAAGAGCCTCCAAAAAAATTCAATAACTAGCCTAATTTTGCATCTTTTATTTTCAAATTTCAGATTTTAACAGATTAAATCCTTATGTGCACATGCTGTGAAAATTAAATCCACAGTATTTACAGGAAAAAAACGTGCTGGGGCCAAAGTTGGGCAAAATTTAAGATACCGATTTTTATTTTTATTAATATTTTTAAAAATTTTAAAGATTTTGATCTAATTTTTGGTATACAATTAAATTTTGATTAATTAAAGTTGTATTACTGGAAAAGAGTCCCTACCTTTAACACTTTTGGTCTTAAGTGACCAAATATCTTCCTGATTTTTTTACAAAGTCCATTATGTTTGGGCCCATAATGTTTTTAAATTATACAATACTCACTTAATATCTGGCATGTACATAGGAACTATATAGAGGAATATTTATGGTAAATATGAAGAAAACCAGATGAGTGGTTTTGATATTAGGCAGTCCTGAAGAGTGAAAATATGTTTTTAATAAAAATTTTAGTTTTATTAATTTCTAAGAGGAATGAAGTTGCAAAGACCCAGTTTTTGGCTTGGTAGGAGATCTTGGGGACATCTAACATATGCCGAATTTTTTATTCCTAGGTCTTAGGGTTTCAAAACGTGCCAGTTTAACGGACAGACGGACCAACAGACAGACGGACACACAGCCGACAGACAAAGGACCACGAATATAGCTCAGATGACTAATAGTCAGCTGAGCTAAAAATGAGAAAAACATTTAAAGAAAATAAAAAAATGAGGAAACATTCTGAGAAAAAATGAGGAATCATTTTGAGAAAAAAATAAAGGGAAAAATTCTAAGAAATATTGAGGAAACTTTCTAAGAAGAAGAAATGAGGAAACATTCTGAGAAAAAAATGAGGAAACATTCTGAGAAGAAATGAGGAAACATTCTGAGCATGGAATCAATCCTAAAAGACACAAGTAGTTTGATTTTGTATAATGAATAAAATTTTTACAAAGAAATAAACCAGTATTTTTTTCAGAATCGTTAACTATCATGAAAAAAGGCCGACTGTTTATCCAGTTGAGGGTGAACAGACAAATTTGACTGCCTTTCATATGGTTTGCAGAGCTGACCTAGGATGCAACCTTGGAGTCAATTAATGAACCGTGACATAATTAAATTAATTTCCCTGGGCATAGATTCACAGTTTCAGTGCTTATGTAGCACACATGTAAGTTTGATCTGATTAGTGGTAATATTTCTAATCTGGTGAACCAGACTGTGGGTGGTGGTACACAGTCACATATATAATAATTAATATATGCTGTATTTAAAATGTATGTTGTTCAGTTTAATTACAGATTTTGTATAAAATGCTTAATTAAATTACAAATTTCGAGGGCAACTGATCAATGCATAAACGTCAGAATTTGCTACAATTACTTTTTCTTTGACCAAGAGAGCATTGTCAGATCATTATGATTGTCACTATCACTCACTGACTCAATACAAATTTAAATTCTCAAAATTTTGCATGCATGATAAATGGTTCACTTCAACCCACCATAAGTCAGAATAATGGCCGTTATATATTTAAATGCTTGTGGCATCATAACTGGATTATTTCCTGTTGCACGTGGAAAGTCTACCTGCCCTACAACCAACAAGCACCTTCAACGAAAAGTTATTTGACGTTGTTAAGGTTGAACGGCCATTCTTGTTGACGTTTCCCATACGACCTTCACCTTCAATGTAACCACCAAGGGATAGAAAATTAAACAATATTTCCAAACATCTTCAGTTCCTGTGATCTCTATTTTCGAATAACATTAAGAATTATAAAATATATTTTGACGAAAAAAAAACTCCAATTAATTATGATGTCATATAATATGGGGTTAATACCGTGGGTACAGGTGAATTCGGCCCATTTCTAACCCGGCCCGTACCAACCGGGCCCGTACTTACCAACCCGGCCCATTCAAATAACCAACCCGGCCCGTACGGCCCGTACCTGGAATTTGCCTATACAATAACGATAATATATATTATAATATTAACAATCACAATTTGTCTAATCCCAATATTTTTTATATTCATATTTTACTTTTTTTATGAGAGAGACAGAGAGAAAAGAGAGAGAGAGAGAGAGAGAGAGAGCAGGAACGAGAACTAATTTTACTGATTGATATTTGTTTCACCTGTGACATTATAAATGAGATAACATAAATAATGTAGAGCAATTTGTTCAATATAAACTGCACTTTTAAATGTCATTAAATAGCTATCATGTATGGTATCAAATTATATCCGTGAAGAATAATTAATATTTTAAAAATCGACAAACATGACATTAAATTTTACGATAAACGTTATAATCATGTAAACCTTTGATGTTACCCGAAGGAAATATTAAATAGTTGTGATGAAATGTAATACATTAGTTACATGTATTTGCGCAACAAGTGTGTTTCAACGGAAAGACTTATTCATAATATACATATTTAGGCTGCATGTGTAAATGACAGGAAACGCACATAAATATTCAAAAGTTATGCATATGTTGAATAGTATATAATATTTTTGTAGTAGTTTTTTTATTATGATTCTTTATTATTATTAAGAGAGGTAAATAAAAAGTTATGGGGATTCGATAAATATTGTGTATATTATTTATGTGTATGTGTATGTGTAGAAACAGAGAGATAGAGTGAGAGAGAGCACGCGCTAGGCTAAAACCTTCCTCTAAATCTCCATTAGTTTACACCCATTTTAATATTTTAGACATATCATGATATGTAAATTTTCATATTATAATATATATTGATTCACGTTATTGTATAGGCAAGGTCCAGGTACGGGCCGGGTTGGTAATTTGAATGGGCCGGGTTGGTAAGTACGGGCCGGGTTGGTACGGGCCGGGTTAGAAATGGGCCGAATTCACCTGTACCCAATACCGTATATTATTTACTGAACGATCCCATTCCCGTTGTAAATATTGCCGTAAGGTCATGTTTATCTGAAGAACGTGCTTGAACAGTCCTTGCAGGTGACTTGGCATATTCTGTGCGTATTCTTCTCACGGCTGCTTATTTTTGTGCTCTCATGTTTCTGTGTGCATAATGAATAGTTATACCACTGTATATAAATATGTGCTCCCTCATATTTCATCATTTGTATACAGTGGTAAGAACCCTAATCAGCGGTCCCTGATCAGATCACAGCTGCACATAGTCCGGTGCAAACGTGCAGATCAGGCAGGTGGTGAAATGGACTATAATCCCATTACCTGACTACCTATATGGTGCCCCCACCCCATGCTCTGGGCTGGTTTTGTGGCACAATAGCTCCTTGTACTATCAAAATCCTGTTTTGAACCACACCACGACAAGTGATGATAAACTTAAAACTAGTTATAAGTTAAAGTATTAAAAATATTAATTTTGTGTTGAATTTTATTTTTGTGAGGCTCAAAAATGAATATAAATACAGGCTGCCAAATTCTGTTGTAACCATAGAACTAAATATCAACAATGATATGCAACTTTTGACATTGAATATTGAGAGAATCAATGTATTAATCTAAAATTAAACATTTCTTTGCTCTTTTCCATGTATAGATATTTGTACTATATTGCTTGCAACACAAATCTAATCCTTAGTGCCATGTAAATTGCATTTGAATATTATTACATATTATCTTATTGTGGCATGTACAGTAGCTGTGACAACCCCACTCTGTAAGCAATCGGATAATTTGGCTGGTAAGTCTACTCGAGTCGTGATACAAGTAATACCGAGAAATGTATCACAGTGGTCTTGCATCAGGTTGCATTTATATTGTGGTAAACGGCCCATAATCTCAATATTATGCTAAGAATGATGAATAAACACAATAGTATCCATGTGAGCTCACAACCTAAACTGTAACACTGTCTCCATAATAGGGGTCATTTCCTGTATCACCTACAAACTGCCTGCATCCTGCAACCCGTGCAAGCCATGCTTGTGTTCATGTGGTCATAAATTCAGCAAACATGCCAAGGGGTTTACCAATGTGCTGGGTTAAAACGGAAATTTTCTCGCTCATTTTTGTTATTATTAGAAAGTACACAAAAAATGCTAACGATTGGTTTGGTTTATGTAGATTGACAGTGTACCTGTAGGCCATGAAGCATTATCAGAAATGACAAAAATATTTGCATCTTCAAAAGACCTTATAATGCTTTCCTCAGACTTTGATGTAAAGACACTCTGGCACCAGTAATCTGGTCGTAATGCCAGAGGGTCGATATGACGCTACATGTACAGTGGGTCTAAGTAGGAAGGTAGTGGATAAATATTGTTAGAGTTCAACTGAATCAAGTCATGCTTGTTAATTTATAGAAGAATGAGAATTTTGAAAAAAAACAAATATTTGATAAAATATAATTATTTCACTTTCCAAAATATATGCAGACTTCTATTCGTTGACTTGTATATAATCTTGCTACAATCCAATTAAATTTGATCAAATTCTTTTCAGAATTGTTCTTGTGTAGCTCAGATAATCTGCAAAAATGGGTTCTTATCTGACGAAAGGGATGGAAGAAAACTTCAAGAAACAGCAGGACTTCATGCTGCAGTCACAAAGGATGCAGGTAAGTATAATTTGTATTCAATCAGAATAGATTAGTCATGTTTCCAAATACTCAAGAATATTTTAGAATTAATAAGCACTTATTATGTCTAATTTTAATAGCCACATCAACTAGACATTTTACAAAGACTAAATGACTGCATTTGCTCAAAATATCCTGCATAAATGGTTATAAGTATGGAGGATTATAGGAAAACCCAATTTTTTTAAAGTTAGAAATCTGAAATAAATCCAAACAAATAACAGTATCATTAAGTTGTTTTCAGCCTTGTCCAATAGACAGAGACTGTTATACTAGATTTCACTTACTTTGTAAAGATGTTTATGACATATATGGTTGTCAAAGTATTGATGTATGTTTAACTGATAACTGATATGACAGAAATTTACCCATAAATATATAAAGAACCAGCCTATAAAATTGACCTTTTACAGAGTAGAAAAGTAAATTTCATATTTCAGTTGGATATTTGGGAATCAAATCTTTCAACATTTAACACTTAAGTATACTCATAAATGTTTGCTTTTGTTATGTAAGTTTAGATATAATTTGCACAGCAAATATCAATATGATTGTGAACAAATGAACATAGTATGGTGTTATGTGAAGTGTTTCATCCATTATATTAAGAAATTTTGTCTTGTTAAGGTAAAACATGCCAAAATCTGCAACAACGCAACTGTTACTTCATAACTGTTACTAGTGGCTTGGTAAAACTGAACACTGAAAGAGCATTTCTGTAATTTTTGCAAAAAATACATGCCCCTATGAGTTAATAATGTGTCAGCTGATCAATGTGGATTATATCATGAAACAGTAGTTTAAATTGAGCATTATACTGAGATGCCTTGATTACCTGTATTTTATGTTACAGATGGAGAGACAGATTCAGATGCAGAATTTAATGCGTGAGAAGATGATGGCGACCCAGCTCGGTAGATCACGAGAAATGTTTAACTGGGTGGCCACTGGCTACACTACTCTCTTTATCTTCTGTCTAGCTGGGTAAGCAAGAAGAAGATTGACCTTGACCTCATTTTCTGGAAACAACAATAAAAGGCTTTGGCCTGGCTGTTGTGACCAAATCAGTGGTGAACAACTATTCAGTTAGGGTTTACACCGGATGGTTCAAAATTCTGTCTTTCAGTTAGTTATTCTTATAAGATCAGCTTCTGTGGTATAGGGTGGAGCACAGGGCTTAAATTTTGTCTGAAGATCATGAGTTCCTCAGCAATGGAGTGGTGGGATTATTCAGAAAGAGTAGACCCTCTTCAGGCTTAATGGGAAAACTGTACTGCACAGTTGTGTTAAACACCCAGGAATGAAAGGTGTGAAACACAGAGCTTCGTTGATGCCAGGTTAACTGTGTTTCCACTCTGTTATATACTCTGAATACAGTATTTAATACTCCAGATGTGCTTAGGTAAGCGAGAATTACAAATATGGAGGCAGTTACATCCACCAAGAACATTATAAAAAGTAAAGACAAGTCATGCATGTAAATAACATAAAGTACAACCCTGTTATGGGTGCCTTTCCCTACACGCCAGCCCCTGTGGGTCCCACATGGGAAAATCCAACTGGTGTATTATCGGCACATGTATTCCCTATCCATATGTGTGGGCCCCAAGCATGGGTCAGATGTGGGACCATGCACACGTCCTTTTTTAACTCAAACAGTGTTAGATTTTTGCAGTATCCGCATGCATTGTATTGGTTTTCTATTATTAGCCTTGCCTAGGAAAAGATTAAAGAGCTGACTGAGCTTGTTAGGCTATATTAATTATATGGCCTTGTGATTTAGAACAATATATCCCCAGTCTTTGTTGAACTATTGGCCAAGGGCCAAATCTGGGCAAAGTATGGATGAAGATGACCACCATTAGATACAATATTAATCCAAGCTGCATCTTGCCTCCACAGTATACATGTTTAAATTGAATATTGGATTAAAACAATTCACTAAAATTAAAGAACTTATATGAGTGAAAGCGCATGCCTTTCCTGCAATAAATTGGTTATCCACATGTGGATGTATTGAAAGGCACCCTTATAAATATTCAGTCAAGATTACAAGGCAAGTGAGTAAATGCACACTATATGTGATGTGTTAGCTTCAAGTTTTAGACTGAATGATCATTTCCAAATTTTAAAATGATATTAACAATAAAAATAAACCTGGCATCACTGGTACTGTTAATGTTTAATGTTACACATGGAGACCAAAAGCTAAGATCTGACATATTGACTTGTTTTGACCTTGCTTGCATTGACATTCACTTACATTTTGTTACAGGTTTCGTCGGACTAAAAACCCTGCCATTATAGGACCTCTGCTTCCTCTTGGCTTTGTGGTTGGTTACCAGGCAGATCTGGCATATGGCAACAAATTGGAAAGAATTAGAAGTAAGTGTTCTGGTGTCACTTCATCCAAAACAGAAATATTTTGATATAAGCTGTTAAATGAAAACTTTAATAACCCTGATAATAATAAGATAAACTTCTTAAGTTAGGTTAGTTCTGACTTAGTAACAGGTTTACATTACTGGTAATTTAATAAAATTGTACATTGCATCTGAACCTAGGATCCAGTTGAACTTTTCTTATTCTCTGCAAGCCTTTCTACTTAATAACAATAACAGTTTAGATAGCTAGACCTAATTATAGATGTCATTTAGTTTTCATTAGAATGTATTTCCAGTCAGTGATGCATGATGTTGCAACCAGTTTAAATAAGTAACATAATTTGCCACCAGATGGCAATACTTGTCCCGAAATCTCAGTTGTTGCATGAGATTTAAAGCACATCACCAGCCCAGTCTAAAGATCAGGGACACAGACTTAATAAAGGATAATAAATATATGAAAAAGACACCTTTATTGAGTATCTTATGATTTGTCTTTTTTTTTTAGTTGAAGCAGATAGGATTCTTGCTGAAGAAGGCAGCCTGCTAGAACTGGCAGGGGGGCCACCAACTATAAACGAGATTGACAAGAGAAGGTCACAACAACTGGACTAATGACATCAGCTTAGTCTTCTTCCATCCGTATGACTCTTCCTATATTACGAAGTAATGTGTGAAGTCATTTATATGCTGGGGCTACAGATTAACAAGCTAAATGTGTCATGATTGGTAATGTTATACAAGGACAGGTAAAGAAAACAGACCACCAAACTTTTCATGCACTCATGCTTATGATCTTATATATGCATTGCTTTAACTGTGTAACTAGCTTCTACATAATTTTTTATGTATCTTACTCGAGGTGTTCAGGAAAGATATATATGATCAGCTATGATTCTGTGATCATGGCCATGTATCAGTGTGTATATATCTGGGGTTTCAGGAAGCAGATATAATTTATTGTGTAATGGAAAGGTTTGATTAAATGCTGTATGCTGGATCTATCATTGTGTAATATGTTTTAAAATCTGATATGAAATGCAACTGTTGATATTGTTACCTTTAATACTCATGATCATGTGTTTCTTAATTATCTGAAACTCTCTGCAACACCATGATCTTTCTTATGCACAAACGACCAATGCTGTCTGGAAAGAAATATCTGACTTTTTATGGTTTTTTTTTTTGGGAAGTAATCTTCTGGAGTTCAAGCGATTGTTGATGTGTTCACTAGGAGATGTTCTACACTCTTGTTTGTGTATGGATGGAAATTTAACCTTGCTCCTTGATATTCTTTTGGATAACTGTCAGTAATGTCTCAGAGCTACCAATTTACTCTTGAATTCAATCATGTGTGCTGTTCATCCATTTGTATGCTTTATGTAAGACACCTGGGGAATAAGCCGGACATTTAACTCTGCAATCCAGCACGCCTCAGTTTGAATTAAAATGTCAGGCAGTGCGAGTTTATCGTATGTGAAATCTGTATAGTGGTGACATCTGGTGGACATGATTAAAACTTAATTGTTCTTTGCACCCTAAATGGTATTAGTATGGTGAAACAGGTAAAGTTCATGAATAGTATCATTTCATAAATAAATACATGTAATAAAGTTTGCTGTGTCATATACGACCATTATTAGCATATTCCAAGATGGGTTTCAGTGAAACCTGTATTGAGCATGGATATTTATATCATTGTTATAATTGATGAAGAGGCAGCAGACATGAATCAAAATTAATATAATTATTTAAATATAGTGTAAAGGGATAGTCAAATTTGTATTACCCATTGATTTTTCAGCAGCTGCATACACTCAGTAAATGTTGAGGGGAGAATATATATTGTTATAGTTGTATGATTCATTTCATAATTTATTATAATTCTGTCATCAGCAAATTTGTCAAATCAAATTATACTAAAAACATGATACATCTTTAAATGTTACCAATAGCATCCTGTGGAGTTCTTCTGTCCAGTTAAAATAAATTAGAGTAATTATTGAATAATGCGTAAGTAACATTTTATACATGTATATGTGGTATTCATGTCATCAGAGTTTTATGATTTCAGCAGGGATTATTTGTATACTTAATTATGATGGATATATTGGCCACATATTCATTGACAGGATATCCCTTTCAGGTGCTGATAAGATAGTCATACACAGTATCTATAGAATGTGAATTAATTAACAGATGAATGGTTTATGTACTGACCAAAGTAATTATTTGAATGTGAGACATTTTATTGTTTACTTGTATTCACAGAATGGCATTTTGTTTTCTTGAACTGTGTTTTTGATCACATATTCACATTTTGTGGTTGCTTCTTTAAAATTATTGTTTTGTATCTGTTGTACACTTGCACTTATTAGCAAGACAAAGGCCGCAGCAGATAGAACTAACAAGGGCTATGGGGTTGTATCTGATTAGCCAAGCAAAGCAGCCATTCAGCTCAGTCTGTTGTGGAAATCTAGCAGTAAGGTAGGCATGTCAGGAAAATGGACCAGTGCTCTCTTATTGTAATTCTCCACAAAATACCCTAATGAGACTCAGGTTAACGTCTGACAGACTAATAAAAAGTTTCTTACCTAATCGATACTGTTTTTGTATCCCCATGGTATAGGAAACACATAGGCCAGTGAACTCCTTTGTATTTACCATATAGTAGTACCAGGGGTGTCAATGGGGGGGGGGGGGGAGTTGAGGGCTATGTAACCCCCACTTTTTAGCAAGGGGAAGTTCATTGTTATCATCCCCCTGATATTCAGAAAATAATATTTGTATCCACCAAAACAAAGTTTTGTGGATCCTGTTTTTGACCAGGTTCCACCGTCACCGCCACAGTGTTTGTTTCCAGAGAAATCCTCTGAAACCCTTGGACCAATTCCGAAACCCAGCATAGTTATTTGCTCACCTGTGTAATTGTGCTTTACAAAGACTGATGGCGCCATCTGCAGTCCTTATTGTCTGTATCTGGATGTCTTTTTGATAACAGCCCATATATCAGGAGTTGTTCAATGTATTGAGCTAAATTTTTTTCTTGTCCTTAGATATTAGATCTCTCCATCTCCTCATCGAGACTGGTGGCGCCATCTACAATGATTTTTGCTTGGCGTCCATCCATGCGTTTGCATTCTGTTCGTCTTAGTGATTGCTTTAACGTATTGGGCTAAAATTATGCATGTCCACAGGTCCTGAATACCTCCATCTCATACTCAATGCTGGTGGCGCCATCTGCAATCGTTTGCGTGTGGCGTTCATCCGTGTGTTTGCTTTGGGTGAAAATCATCATATTTCAGGAGTGGTTCAATGTATTGGTGTGAATTATGGCATGTCCATCCATCTTGGAGTTTTCTTATAGACCAGACAGGTTGCGCCACCTATCTTCCCTTTTTCGTAGAATACTTTAATCCCCTTTTCTCAAAGCGATTTGCCCTATTGGCCTGAAATTGTGCATGTCCTTAGATCTTGGATACCTCCGTTTTGTATTTAGATAGGTGGCGTAATCGGTCATTCTGTCTGTTTGCTTTGGTTAAAAATCGGTCATATCTGAGGAGTGGATGGATGTATCGGCCTGAAATTTTGGCATGTTTATCCGTCATGGATAGCTTTGTTGACCAGGCAGGTGGCGCCACCTGCTGTTCTGTTTTTATAGAATACATCGATGCACTTTTTCTCAGTAGTGAATTATCCATCTGTAGATCTGTTTTTGGTGAAAATTGCACATAAATGAGGAATTAAATTGGCATTACTGATGCCACAAATTTTGAGTCATGATATGTCAGGAACATTACATGCCTTACTTTACCCATGCCTCTGTGATATGGCGGATACACGTAGTCGCTTGTGGAGTACCCGTATTCTAGATATATTATTGAAAATAAAATATATTTATAATCAGAAATATAGACTTGGTTCCATTTCTTGATTTATAATGAAATATTGTATATACTCAAACTGGTTAAGAATTAACATATACTTGAAACACAATACCTTATTCTTTAAAACCTAATTGTAATATATTTGAAATGTATCACACAGACAATAAAAGTAATGTATGTATATATATATATATATATATATATATATATATATATATGTGTGTGTGGGTGTGTGTGTGTGTATAGATACTGGTATATGTTTACAAAAAAAAGATGTCGAAACTTTGATTACCCTCCCACGCCTGCGAGTCATCTCCTCACCCTTGAAGAAAAATTGACGCCACCGCATAATACCAAATAGGACTTAATAGAGACCAATAAATCTTCTTTTGTCACTAACCGTATTTGACGAAGACCAATAAATTATCATATTTCAGTGTTATTATTGTACTTTGGTTGTTCAAGAAACTTGTTGTGTAGTGCGCAGGCACGTTTGGGACTATTCTCATGAATTTTGAGATTTTTTGTACAAATTAAATGTGGAGATCTAATTTGATGCAATCGAGTCTCTAATAGGTGTTTTATTGTATGCGTGTGCACAACGTACGTGCATATCTGTGTCCAACCATCGTTACATGTCGTCCTCAAGTGGAGAGATCTCCTTTTACAACCAGATTTAATTGTGGAAGTGTTACTAGCGAATTAGATAGATAAATAGTTTAGTTCCTCCCCCAGGAACGTACATGTTCATCCCCGTTTGTGTGTGTGTTTATGTGATTGTTCACAACATCTCTGTCGCAATCATGAAATTTGTATAGCATTTAGGGAATGGGCCAAGGAATGGATTAGATTTTTCAGTGGATCCGGCACATGATCCCGATTCAGGAAACTCATAAAGGAATATTCATAAACGTCCGGTCATTTATGCACGAATGAACCTGCGATAAAACTTGCAAGGTTTGAAGAGAAGGAAACCCATTTTCTTCGAGTTTTGTGGCGATTGATTGCAATATTTGATGCTACAATATGACCTTATGTGGATGCATAATATATCTTTTACCAGCTTTAAATGGAAGAGCTGCAAATATCAGTTTACAGTTTTACAGTAGTATTTATCAAAAGACTGATATGTGTATAAAAGTTGTAGGTGGCGCCACCTGTGTTGACCTGTTTTCTGTTTTACCAAATACTGATCCCATCAGTGTAAATGTATTTAAGGTACTGACAACCCCACATATGTTGACATATTTTCTGTGATCCAAAATGGTATATTTCCCTTTTTCTTAAAGGTATATATATTTGTGCTGTATGTGGCACTACCTATACTAAACTACAACTGAAATGGTATTTTCAGGTTCACCCTATTATTCTATTGTTGTCTACTATCATGCAGTTTTCTCATTTAGAACGTGTGACCATTGCTCCTCTTGTTGAGAATGAGGAGCCACAATTATTAATGTGATGCCTAGCATGGTACAAATCGTATCCAGTAGGCCTGGAATATTGAAACCTATGTGCAGGCAGGTTTCATTAAACACCAAATTAAGCCAATGTGCCCTATATTTCTGTGCTGTAACATTTTTATAAAAATAAGCTATTTACATTGTTATACAAGGAGACATTTGAATATAAACTAGAATACGGTGAGTCCGCCGAAAACAAGAGTGGTATGGGTGAAGTGAGGCATAGATTGAGTGGTAAGGGAAAATAGATGGGGTGAGGAAGGCGACAATTAGGGTTAGGGTTAGGCTGATTTGTCAACTAGTCTTGTGATATAAGCTTGGATGTCTGCCACGCAAACATGGTTGTAGATGGCGCCACCTGTCATTCGAACTAGAAAACTATCCAAGATGTATACATGTGCAAAATTTAAGACGAATGAGTCCAACCACTGCAAAAATATGAGCGATTTTAACTCAACGCAGACGAACATATAGAAGCTGTGCAAAATGGATTGTAGATGGCGCTACCGGTATTGTGTATGATATAAAGCTATTCAAGAGCTATACTCATGTAAAATTTCAGCCCGATTGCATGGTCAAACGAGTCCCAAGATATGTTGGTTTATGTGTAAAATCAGACGCACATACGGACGCTCTGCAGAGAAGAAAGGTCAATGTTCAATCCAAAATGAGGGCGCAGCAGTTCACATGTGACCCATCATAATTCCATGTTTCATAAAATTCCGTCCACTGGTTAGGAGGAGTTACGGTAACCAATGCGGCGGCGGCGGCGTCCGGCTGAGAACATATTATCCGCAAAACTGTTTTGGCGGATACAATTACAATATATCATACATGTAACATATCATGTAGAGTTTCATGTATCGTGAGCAAAGTATCGTGATATGTATTGTATCGTGAGATTAAGTATACGTATCGTTTCAGGCCTACCTGGCGTCAGACTGAAGTCTTGCAGTAGGATGCTCATTTTTCATTAATAAAATTTATTTTTTTTTCATAAAACATTATTGAAAATCCAGAATAATTTAGTGTTATGGACGCCACAAGTAAAAATACCATGACACCTTGCCCGCCTCTATCCAGTTTAGGAATAAAGGCTATATTGACAGTTCATATAAAAACAGAAAGTGGATTTTTTTTCAATTTGACATTGATAGACATTTCAGTTATCAGGAGGATATTTATATCGACCTGAGAACATCGATGTACTTTTTGTCAATACATATGGTCACGGAGCGACTACAATTTTGTATGCTGAGCGCGGACTCCATCTGAATGAAGACCCGTTTCCCACAATGCCCGAGGTGTGCGTGCCGGTACACAATACATCCATGTCATGGTGGGCCTGGTTTAGTCAGAATCGTTGAGCCTGGCGTCAGTCCCGTGTGTACCGAGGACAACTTCGGAATAGTGTGTGCCGGGGACACTATCAGACCGAGTTTTATGACAGAGATTTTATCGGATCAGCAGTTACAACAGACGAATCTTTCCACCAAACTTGGTTTAAGGAACATTTTCTCCAATACTGAAAAGGATATTTTACCAGCTGGTTTGTAAGTAAGCGATTTTTACAACTCGTATTTCATCTAATGGACAGGCACTTACTGTATTGGGATGCGTCGACCGGCACATTTTTAATATGACAGGTGATTTATGTATAGTCTGTGTCACATCTGGAGTATAATGGGACAGGCAGGAGCAGTACACAATAGTTCCTTCCGCGGTTCACATATCACATACGCCGTCAACGATGTGATATATATATATATATATATATATATATATATATATATATATATGTATATATATATATATATATATATATATATATATATATATACATATATATATGTGTGTGTACTTAATTAATTATACCTGTATACAGTAAAAACTATATGAATTATTTGTCCGGACCACACTTATGAAACCATGGGTGGCATTTATACCCTCCTTCCACAGGTTTCTGCGTGTTTGTATATATGTATATATAAATATATGTATGTTTGTGCATGTGTGTGACTTGCATTTTATATTTCTATTGGCTTGTCTGTCTGATTCTTTCTTTCTCTCTCTCTCTCTCTCTCTCTCTCCACACACACCCCACTAGAATATATATATATATATATATATATATATATATATATATATATATATATATATATATATATGTATTGTATGTATGTCTTGAAATATCATTGAAGTGATATCCAGAAAATGTGAATTGCATAAATTGTATATATGTTATTTAATGTGATTATATGCAACATTGATGGATTGGATTTTTTTTGTGTGACCTTTGTAATAATATAAATATTAATAATAATAATAATAATAATAATAATAATAATAATAATAATATGTGCAATATATTAACAGTATATATATTATGATCAGGAGTCAGACTACTACAGCATGGTCATACAAGGACAGCTAGAGTAAAGTGGGTCCCGGCAGGTAGAGTGGAGTCTATACAAGTATATATGTGCAGCCAATGATCAAATATTGAATGTTGAGCTGGTGAAAGACACAGTAAACACAGACCAGGCATAGAGAAGGCAGTGTCCGACTGGTGTCGTTATTCACACTGCAGGAACGGATGTTATTTATATATAGTTATGCTCGAAGAAAGTACCAGCTCCAATTGATAAAACTTTACAATGCGAATAGTGCGTGTGTACTAAAAGTACCAATAATGAATTAGCTGGTAATCTTCTGGTCTATTAGTTATAGTCAAATAAATGCTATCGTCAATGATCCAACAAACTAATATCGTAAGATGAAATGTGGGGGGGGGGGGGGGGCAGTATATGTTTGAATGTTTATCTTAGTTATGTGTTTTAGTAAAGTTATATTTACACTATTGAATTTTTATCACTCGGTCTAAAAAAGAAGTTCACTTTTAAGTTAATCTCTATAAAATCTCTATTAAACAAATGGCGGCCTGGTCGGGCAGTCTCTCACCATGTGATATATTCCGATGGCAGAGGTCGCATCTCATTACACGGATTGTGCACTGGCGACATACGTTGGAATATATTGTATATAGAAGCAGTGTTTTATCTAGTAGGTGGAATTATCCTCCCCGCATACAATTGTCCTACTGAACAAGCTGTGTTCCAAATAGTATATATTTACAGTAATGGGCCATGTATAGTAATGGCATATTGCTGCATGGGCACGGCGGTGGATCACCATGCGGGTGGCCTGCCAATCCGTCAACCGGACATCTTTGATACGCACAGATTCCTAGGTATAATATTTATATCTGCACGGGTCAGGGGATGCGTACATTTATGTAGCTCCGGAAAGGTGAAAGGTGACTTCTGTTTCCAGAAATTTTCGGACCAGAACAAGTTCAAGGACTATTTGAAATAGGGATAAAATCCCAAACTGAATAGAAAAAGCGAGTAACTGAATATAGTGTTTTCACACTGGACAATATACGGTGTGTATGTTTGTGTACAGTCTAACAAACCTTTTATGTGTGGCCCTGCTCGTTTTCACGGTGATTGACCATTACTTATAAATGGTACCTTTCTGCCCCCTTTGCCTTCATGGCTCCATGGTTCCACATATATTTAAACCTATACTTTAGTTTGACCGAAGGTTTTATGACCAGACCGATGACCGTGCCATGGCACAAACATGAAGGACAAGGGTGACCAGTAAACGATTTTGACCTGACATGATGTACATCTGTGTGCACGTGTCTTGTGAATCCTTGCCAAATTCAAGAAATATAAAACTTAAGTCACTTAATTAAAACAGATCCTAGGTATTTTTAGACATCATGGGATAAAGAAAGCCGATTGGATTTCAGTTAAAAATATATGATTATCCATGAGGGAAGATAGAAAGGGACATTTTCACCCATGTCCGCTTGTCCTGTATAAAGAAGAATAAAAAAATGCGGTTTTAAACGATCGACAGCTTTGTTGTATTCAAGTTATTTCTTAAAGATATCGATGGATTTAAATAAAATGTCACGGAGTTATGCTTTTAGGTCAACAAATATGCATTATGTTATTAGGGTGACCTGGATACAAAGCGGGATATTGTCATTGATGAGTGTCCGCTTTTTCATCCATGTGACATATTCATTTAAGTAAAATAATAAAATAGTAGTAAACCAGTGACGTGTAAAAACGTGATATACTTACAATGACTGTGCGTCATAACATTTATACCACAAAAACACGGGATATATGTTATATGTTGGATGTAGGATTACACAAACATGCACACGCACACACAAAGAAGCACAGATCAGCTCCACAACATCCATACAAATGATTGCTGGGGATTTATTCCCAAAGTAATACCCGAGTCAACATGTGCTGTGATTTGGATCATCAGACAGATTGCCCGGTCAACATCAGAAATCCGACTCTGTGGACAGTCCCTATATATAGAAAACAAAAATCCCAGCAGGGATCAGCGTTAATCCGCGATGGTGATTAATTTAAGCAATAACAAGATGGCGGGTCATCTGTTGAGATAAGAGGCAGGATTTGTCTTTTGTTGCCATGGCAAGTCCAGAACAGCAACCCGGACAGCCACATGGTCGGGATGATCTGCGGAGACAGAGGTCCCGCGGATGACGACACGCAGTCGGTATTTGTGGGTGTTATATATGGGGTTAATCATTGGAAATCAAATTTTGCCGATTCGCTTCCTCCAAGACAGCTGGGCCAATACATTCGCATCAACACTTTTAAAGATATCTACTATATATCGGGGTAGGACTTCAGTTTTTTTGGCACGGTACATTAAGTGAGAATGAACGTAATTGCCAGACAGGCAACTGCGCACAGGCTAACTTTCACAGTAACTCTTTACTTAGGGACCACCAAGAGAGAATGATCAGAAGACCATCTAAAGCTGCCTGACAGGAGTAAAAAATATAAAACGTCTGTAGAAATAAAAACTCTATTGATCCTTTTTTTCGGTCAGTCTTATTCTTGAAGCACCATGAATTCTACATTTCTGGTGCATAAAATACTGAGGTCGTAAAGACTTCAACTGGACGGAATCTTTGTTACTAGGCTCATGTATAATGGCAGAAAATGAATTTAAACCTCAGCATATTCAGCTGCGAATGCGAAACCATGTTGCACTTCGGTCGATTCTCTAGTTAATCTAGAGTCTACAGAGTGCCAGTTCGAAGACGCATGCTTAACACAAAATTTCTGTCTGTTCGCTTGCATCCAGTCTTGCACAGATGTGGCATTGTTCATTCTTTAATTTTAGCTGACCGGAATATGATCCGATGGAAAGCACCTTTTCATCCTCATGTGAATATAAACGAGTCCATTTGGAAAAGTTATTGAAAAAGTCAGATTCACTTATCATGGCATATTATAATTTTTGTAAATTGTGGCAACCATATTAGTATTACTGAACTCATAAAATCCATCCAAGCAGCATTGAACGAGGAAGTCAGCGGACAGACAGACGATCGTATTGACTGAGTAAGATCAGAGATGCTTGAAGCGGACAGCATCTCACATGCTGGCAGTCCAGCCCTTCAGCTGACCAGGGCAAACAAACATAGAGGCGGCAGCACATATTGTGTCAACACTCTCTACATCAACAGACCTACAGCTACAGGAACACGTGTACGTGTGTCTTCAGGAATATCTGTACATCAACATCGTCATGTGTATCTAGTTTGACTTTACCGTCACCATTGAGTTGTTAAACACTACACTGACTGAGTGGATGTATTGTACATCAGTACATGAGGACATCCTTCTTAAACTTTCAAATACTAACAGCACTGAACACCAATTTTAATTCTAGTGATGAAATCTATATATCTGGCATTGGTGTGTTTCGATCAGGCTAGCAGGTAAATACATCACATACTCTTAGTTTTTAGTAAACTCCTTTAGAGAGGTTTTTGTATCGAACATTATCGGCATTTAGTTGTTTGCAATAAATGATATGATACAAGGCATTCATTGAGTAACTCAGTATGTGAGATTATGGTTTGAGTGGAAGAGAAAACATATTATTCAATTCAAATTCTTCAGAGGGATTATTCCGTGAGAGTTATGTAGAAATTGCCGAAATGGACAATTGTGCATTTCGCTATCGAACCTCTGATGGTGATTCTTTTGATATAATACTTAAATTAAGATCCTTCTCAATTTGAGTGTTACTGGTTGCATACATGAGCCCTGGGTGAAGACTGTGTATGAATTAGGACAATATGAATATCAATCACTCCTCTTCTTGATCTCAGATCCATAATTTGTTATAGTCCATTTTACCACCTGCTGTCCACCTGGTTTTTGTAGATGATATGCTTATAAGTTTATAATTTTCAATATTTTCCAAGAAAACAGTATATGGAAGTGACAACCTAATATGGCAATTAAGAATTTTACTGTAAATCCCCCGTTTATGTTTCACAACATTTTAGTCTCTTTATCATGATCTGGCAGATATTATGTGTCCCTCCATAAGCAGCCATCTTTGTTTTAGCTGGTTATATTTTATAGAGTGTTTACATGAGATCATCCAATCAGCAGCTTTCAGTTGAGGTTGTTTTTGCATGTGACCAGTGACCTTGACCGCCATAAGTGGGTCTGATATGTTGTAAAATGTAGACTGATTTCTCATATTTTCAGAAAATTCTGTTTCTCAAATAAGGCGTAAGTTAGGTATTTAGTTACCTTGTTGAAAATTAGGTTCTTTAATCCTCTTCTCTATACTTTAATTGTTTCCCTTGAAATGTAAATAATAACAATTTTCATAGCAAAAAACAGGTGGACATGAGGGGATGAAACGGACAATAATAAGAAACAGCGTATCATCCTTTGGCCTGCGCTGTGTAAAGAGCGTACCTTTGGCCTGAAAACAAAATAAAGGAATCGGCTAAGTAAGGTTATGCATGCCACCGACTTAAAACGCAACATTTTTGGAATATCGCCCGGTGTAAATAATAACATTCACAGATCAGTCCAATGCATAGATCATGAAGTCACGTCATCGATCTATGATTTCTTGGTGCCAGAAATATCCCCGAGGGAACAATCCCGGAAATCCGAGATCTGGCATTGGGACCAGCCTGTCAATGTCTAACCCAATTAAATCACTGCGGTTGCCACCATGCAATCTTTACTGTTTGGCGTCTCAAATAGATTTTTGCCATCGGCTCTTTATTCTTTCCTTCAACAGTTTTTTTTCATAATAATAATAATAATAATAATAATAATAATAATAATAATATTAATATTATTAACATATTGCTAAAGCATGGAATAAGAATTTGAATTTGTCATGGGAAAATTTTATTTGAACAGAAAATTAAGTGAAATGCACTGAATATGTTTGATAAATAGTGACTGAACATTATGTGGGACATCTGATGATAAATGGGTTGAAAGTGGCAATATAATGGGAACGATTATCAATTAAATATCGCACATATATATTGACATGATATAGAGAAATGCCTGCACTTGTCTCGTTCAGCGTATATAGATAATCAGATTCAGTGTTTTGATCGCGACAAATATGTTTACTGTTGTCAAAGACATCTGGTCAGCCAGCTGTCATGTTATCAATACAGATGCTGCTTAAAAAGTGCAGCTTTCTTTTGTCTATTCAGAATATGACTTACATAACCAGGTCAGAGAGTACACCGTAACGGCCTGTTATGGTTGAGTGTGTTTAGCTCCCCACGAAACATGTTCACTTGGGTCAATATTAGTGTACAGTGCTGCTCTGACATTGTGTAATGGAGGAAATGTAATGGTCTCAACAGACTAAATGTTTTACATGGAAATACTATAACGATGCAGGTGAACGGGACCTGGCCAGGCCCGCTGAGGTGAATAACAAAATGGTAATAGCAAATTGCAATATTATAATCACCCGATTTTTACTATTTCTTCAACCCAGTGTCTACAATAGCATTGGACTTCAAGTGCAACTATTATTTTCTGGTGACGTACATGTGCTATTAAAACATGTTTTGTAAGCACTTGCACCGTTAGGTTCGGGTAATGACAAACATGCCCTCGTCGTAGGAGTTCAGTACAATATTTTGTCAAAATTAGTGCCAAATTGCACCACTGCAGTAATGGAATATTAGGCAAACATTATTACAAGTCCGTAGCAACCTTATATTAGCCTTCGCATAACTGCGCCATGTTAATGGACCAAGCTATGTTTATGGTATACTCTTTACTTCCATTCAGCGCACACAAATACACACACATACAGACAAAGAATAGTATTTATTCATACAGGAGGGAAAGGTTGCTGTAAGACGATAAACAAAATGCTTCTTGCACTTTATACTTCTCGACTTCAAATTCCCATCGGGTAAGGAATGATTAATAAAATTAATTTCTTCTTCAGGTGTTTCCCTGCTGTTTCAGTCATCAAAATTTACTGGAGCTCCCGTAAGCCAGATCAAAATGTCATATCAAGCCGAAAACGACAGTCGCTGTTTATGCAAGATATATAAATGCTCACCTGGCTTTAGATGGGTCTCTGTTTAGCTAACTAGCACAGTGAGACCAGTGTACTTGCTTGGGCAGGAGTGATAAGTGATCTGACAGTCTGAACCTTCTGACCCCTGATTTCCCCTGCACCCCTTCACCCCATGCAGAAAATGTGAGAAATAGGATATGATGCTCAAGACCATGCAAGGCGCTCAACGATTTCCACAGAACTCTTATAATCTCCGCTAACGAGAGTGTGCAAGGTTTTACGTCTTTTAGCTGCAATGTCTTCCACTGTACTCACGTGAGGTTTTGTAGCGAGATTTCAGTGAGATTTGGAAGTGGAAGAGGAAAATACTTTTAAATTGGGGAAGGATTCTGATGCATTTTAAATGGATGTGTTATATCATCTTGCCGTGTTTTACCACTGAGTTAATATTGGTTCCCCTGATACCAATGTATTTTTTATTCAGGTAATTCAAATAAGAAATGACGGATTCCAATCCTGGAGTCACTGAAACCGGAAGTGACGATGAAGCACCAGCGTCTGCTGCCGTTCGACAAGCACGGAAAATGAGCTGGTAGGAAAAGTGTGTGTGTGTGTGTGTGTATGCCCTTATATTTAGGTGTCAAGTTACCTTTAGATGTCCCTATGTCCTGCGTAAATGCAAGATGCCTCCTTAAGTTGTAACCTGTTACATATCGATAGTTTTTTTTTCAGAACTACCGTTTGCATACTTTACTTCGCTCTATACTTTCGCTGCTAATGACCCTCATTAATTTAACATGCAGTGGAATAGCTGTCCATGATTGAAATAGGAAATATGATAAAATGTAATTTAACATTGATGTGAAAACTATATATATATATATATATATATATATATATATATATATATATATATATATATATTAATCATGATGGCAAAACCTTTGAAAATTTGTTTTTCTAGTTACAGTGTCAAAAAAATGTATCTGGATGAAACTAAAAGAAAATTATATTAAATAATTTCTGAATAACACTGAAGAAAGTAAAAGTAAGTATAAAGTCAATAAACGACTCATATCACGTAAGAATTTTTTTACCAACCTTGATGTATAACATGCATTCCAGTAATTTTTTTTTCAGCCAGTCGGAGCTGTCTGATATATTTAAGCGGTACGATCTGGATCACAA
Organism: Sipunculus nudus; assembly: GCA_026874595.1. NCBI lineage: Eukaryota > Metazoa > Annelida > Sipuncula > Golfingiida > Sipunculidae > Sipunculus > Sipunculus nudus. Next base: position 48,194,712 of record CM049309.1, read on the forward strand.
TGGCGTCATAACCCTAAACGAGGCTCAATGGGCACTTCAGAATGAACTGAACCTCTCCCCCCAGACGGCGCTGCGCCTCCTCAACCAGTTCGTCAAACTGGATTACCAGCAATTCATCTCATTCTACAGCGAGATCCAAAAAAAGTAAGCTTTATATATAGAAATAACCTACCAGTAGCATAATTATAGATATTGTCCTTAAGTGAACCGTAATCTATCTATCTATCTGTCTAAACTATCTTTTTATATCTCTCTATTTGTGTGTGCGCGTGTTTGTATTTTGCAGCGGAAGTGGGGGCTGTAAATTTGGAGTAATTTTACAAGAGGTCCCAAAGCTTTATAACCACTGCATGAAAATCTTAGACGACAATTTTTCTGTACGTTTTAAAATGTCACCTGATAAAACTACTTCACCATTAAAAACCTTATCTCTCAACATTTAACCTTTAAGACAATATCGGCCAACTACGGATTGCTATAAACCGATGTCTTTTGGAGGTCCCATTTTAAATGCTATTTTAAATGTCACAGATTGGAGGCTGGTGACCTGTGGGTCAGCTCATCTCAGAGTACCCCTTTTCGTCTTTAGCCCATACATTTTTTTATAAACCTAAAAAACAACTTGTCATATATTTTTGCCGGTAGTCAATGAATAAAGATTAATTGTTTCAAATGATTCACACAATATAAGCACGAAACTCTCGTCTAGATTGATTGGTCTCAGAAGTATGTGGCCCTAAAGATGATGTATAATCTATATTGTGATCGGAGCCAGCGAAGGAGAGATGGACAAGGAACTTTTTGAATGCTGGTCCTGATTCAATACAGCTGTTTGGTCTTAACATTGATTCAGTGGCATAAAATATTATTCAGTCATAATGGTTTCTTTTGGAATGGAAACTTTATATCTCTGAAACAATGATTGTCATGTTCAGAAAAGACCTTAATATGCCTTTCTTTACTTATTAAATTATATTGAGGAGCATGACAGACTTCATTACCAAATTAATGAAATCTACATAGAGCGTTGAAGGTGCGATATTCACAAGTATTAACTACAGTTGATCCCTTTAGTCTTCTATAAAAAAAAGGCCGATACCATCGCACACAGGCTGTTTGTTTTGTTTGCTGAAATTGACGCGAGCGGTGCCTGAGAACCACACCTTTTATTTATTTTTTGGCCTTAGTAGTCTGCTGATGTAGCGCCACACATTCGTTTGACAGCCCGTTGTTACCGTGGTGAAGGCTCAGGCACGACTTTAACAGTAACTCTTTTCTGAGGAATCACCAGGAGAGCCTGATCAGAAGACCATGCAAAGCTGTCTGACAGGAACATAAATATAAAAACGTCTGTGGAAAAATAAACATTGGATGGACAGTTTAGGGGGCTAGCTGCCAATAAAATAATTTAAAATCAATGTCCTGCATGGCGCACTGGGAGTCTGTGGAGCTCTGAGGGTATAGGTGAAATGTCTCGCTTCTTGAAACCAGTAAAGAGCCTAGTAGTTGCATTTTGCACTAATTTTACATTAGTGTCATTAAGCCCCCCTCCCTTAAGGAGGGGACGCTTATAAAATCTCTTAAGTTCATTTCTATCAATATTTTGATACTTTTTCATGGAGGGAGGACTTCTTTAGATTCTCCGAGTGTAAAACTAGCGATTACAATATATAATTTTTTTCCTGTTCGTTTTTGCGCTGATTCCATTATGACCGATTTAAAGTATATATTATCGTTTGGCACAATTAAAGTCAAAGGTGACATATTTGCAGTCTGGATTGTATTTTTGACTTTGACCTAATTTCAAAAGTGTTAATCACACTATAGTGGATTCCCCATTATCGCTTAGTTCTACCGATGTTTGCGCTATATTTCCAGTATTGCCCATTTTAAATTTTACCTCTAGTAGTAGTCACAGGTAATAGAGATTCATTGAGATTACAGACATTTTGTTTATGCATTCTTGTGGGGTAAATGTCCTCTTGAAAATCATCATAGCTGGTCTTGGGGATCAACTACAGGGAATATAATGGTTTAGTGCCCGTGTGTTCTTGTATCAATCTTCCAACCATCTGCAGGTACCGTATACGCCATTTGTAGTGAATTCTTGGGAACATTATAGCATTAGGAATGAGTCGTTGCTTGAGGTAAGGTGTGCACAAACATACATTGTTACAGGTAACTGTTTTATTTTGCGCTGGAGTGTTACATGTGTCTGTTGACATTCTGATTCGTGTAGCGCAGGCATAGTTCGTTGCTATGGGAACCTCGCTTGTTGGGCGCTGGCTCGCGTGTCTGATGCGTAGAGACACAGCGTTCTTTTTTGTTCTAGATGTGTCGGTTTTGTTCATGTGCGTGTGTATTGTTCTTTGGAATTTCCATTTCTAGAATTTTCGGGTGAGAAGTTATAAATTAGGGGCTGTGATTAGAGTCGGGAGAAAGGAAAATACCAACGAGCACTAAGAGTGTTACTTTCTCGTCAGTTTTGGGACCTTGTCATTAATTGCAGTGGTGTCAGATATTTAACGGATTTTATACAGATTTAATACGGACTGCCTCCAGTTTGCCTTTGGGTTATTACTATTTACGTGGGTTATTGCATGGTCTTAAATGACTCTTGTTGAGTTGTGACAGAGGTGGTATCCAGAAATCAAAGCCTAGGATCAGGACACTCTGGTACTGTACATTTTATTGTTATACTCAGTAATTGTATTGATTTAGTTAAGTGTATTGTAATGTTAGGATTGTTCTAAGAATAAATTATAATTGTAAGTTAACAAAAAATCACTGACTTCTGTATTCATTCCCCTAGACATTTTACGCTGCCTAGTGTTACAGAATCTGATTGTTTTATCCCGTAACAAAATTTGTGCTGATCACGATTACGTGATCTGTTGTTATTAGGTTCCGTAACAACATAAAAACGAGCAATACACTGACAAGTTCCTGATCACAGTATCTATACATTAGGGCCAGCATGACGCCATGTAACAACTGGTTAGTGTACAGGTCTATCATCGATCAGTTGCTCAGACAATGAACTAAAAAAGTAGAACGATCGAGTTTATCTGTTCCCAGTATTGCACAAGCATATTTTCATGTTGTGCTGTTTGTCTTAATATGTAGAACATGACAGAAATTGTCCGACTTTAACTGTATTTTCATTCTGAAATTGTGACTTACAAAATCAGTGATATCAAAACCACGTGGGAGATTTGTCTCCAATTTACCTGGCATTAATGCTCCTATATTCACTTTAAAAAAACTATCGCTACATGGAGATACAATGATTGATCAATTGAATTTTCAATTTTATAATCGCTCTGAGAGTTAGACTTGCCAAAAGCTTAATTATTAGCTGCATACACTGATTGGAGTACAGAATTACAGTGTATACACATATAGAAACGCATAATATATACACGGATGGGACACAAACATCATAAACGGCGTTCTCAAATGGTTACCACAGAAGAACATATATTAAAGTGGACCTTTATATTAAGGCACATGTTCCAAAGAGAGGTCACTCTCTTGGATGAACTAATATCAGCACAGGTTGGTATCAGATCCCGCAGATACAAGCCAAAGGAACCAGAAAACAGTGCCGTGTGCAAAATGTCAGAATAAATGGTAGATACAGACAAGTTTTATTAACCGCTTCAGAGAAGTCTCAAGCGTCGGGTTACACAGAATGATGATAAAGCGATCCCAAGCCCCGAGGTCTCGATATGAGGGACCTGCAAGCTACAGGGCATTATGGGTATTGATCTCGGACCACTCACAGCACTGGAGGAAACACACTGGTGTGAGGGCACAGCGAATTGACTCAAAAACTAAATCATCGTGGACACCCTGTTTTTCTGGGACTGATGATGAGCCTTTCATGACACAGTTTTTTTTTTGTTTTTTTTTATTCACAAACCAAATACAGAAATATAAAAAATTATATACAAAAATACATATTACAATACATGCAGTACAAGTCACACCAAAATCACAACCAAATATCGTGCGATTTTTCCTAGATCAACCAATATATATATAATCTGATAGATATTACAATTATGTATCTGTACTCACTCAAAAATTGTTGTAAGTTGTTTCCATAAAAGTTCATGTTTCACATGTTTACCCATTAATAATGCCACTTTTTCTTCAATCGAATGATACATCTTAATATAATTAATGGCACTGTCAAAAGTTAATGTGTGTTTCTTACATTTTGCTTGATATATGTAGTATTTCACAATCAGGATAATTTAATCTAATATATCATCTTGAGTTACATTCAAAAATATTACAGGTTTTGAAATTATTGCTGGAAGGTTGAGATTTACCAACCATGCTGACATTTCAGACCATAGATGCTTCACAATATCACATTCATAAAATACATGTATCAGTGTCTCCTTCGAATTTTTACAAATTCATGACACAGTTATCGTATTTCAATTCCGCCTTAGTGTTTTTCTGAATATCCTAAAGGGTTATTTGGGTACTTATGTCTTAAAGGTGCCCAATCAACTACCTTTTGAAAAGGAATTTATGTGATTTCTGGCTTCCTTTTTGTATATAATGATGATCTATAAGGGTAATTTTGGTTTGTGAAAAGTTCTTATAAAGCCTTCGTGAAGGACGTGTGAACTTGTTTATCAACAACATGTTTGTAAACACAGCAATGTTGACAAACGGGAAAAACATGTAACCTAAGGTGGTAGGTTGCATATATATATGTTAAGGAAGAAAGGTCACTCGTTGCAAAACGCCATTTGCAAATCTCTGGCTTATCTGACTTGCTGCCAGATACCCTTGCTGAAATTGTTTTGATTATTTTGGCGAGCCCCCACATATTATAAACACATCAATATAAACAAAACAAGCAGCCTGTGTGCGGTAATATGAACGTTTTCTGGCCTATTTGCAGAAAGCTTCAAGGGATTACCTTAAGTTTATAAAGGTCAGATATTTGATTGGGCCCCTTAAAAATGTGAACATGCACAGCCAGTTTTTTTTTTTACTTTAAATTTTGACAAAATTGAATTTGGGAGGGGATCAGTTGAAGACATTCAGCTTGAGAGACATATGTTATGAATTAATTAATATCCATCTTCGAGCTCTGCTTATTATCCAAGTATAGGGTTTAAAAAATTGCAGTTTGACCACACATATACCTGCGCCAGGATCCTAATCAAAGTTTCTGTATGTGAAGAAGGGTCACGCATTCGGTTCACGGGTGAACTCTGGGAGGAGGGCGGCACTGATACCAGTGAATAACTCAGCCCTAACCCGGGGTTAAGAAAGTGCACAATATCACGATATTATGGACTATTCAGATTTAAAACGTATTGTGGCGTACCAGATTACCCCCAACTTTTAATTGGTTGTTATTATAACCCACCGCAACGTTTTAATCAAAATCCCTTTCTCATTTTTTAGTAAAGTTGTTAATTTACCAACCAACCAATCAACCAAAAGTTTATTGGAATATGCCATATGTTAATATAATTATAGATGTTCAAAACACGTTCTTTATCTCATGTGTGGTATTTCTATTGTGTCGCTGCCCCTATTGACGCAAACGGTTAGTTGAATGTCAAATAAAATCTTTTGCGGGAGCCATTTCTCGCTATATCTTGTGAGGACATTGACCTTATGGGCCTCAACGGCCTCATTATCCCATCTCTGAACACATTATTCTGCTTTATAGGTGTCATTGCTATATAACTCGGGCCAGCCGGCGGGATTAGCGAAAAAAAGAGCTGAACACGGGGCCAATTTTGATCATCTGATCTAACATTCATGCTGCAGGCGTTCTGCAGCTGATAAATATCTTGAAACTATATGCCAGGCGTTCCTGCATGGCCACTTTGTTTGATCTACGACACTCTTATACCTCTGGCGAGGACAGCATCGCTATTATTGGACGTCATTCACTGCTGTTAGGGCATGAATGCAAGATGAAAGGTCAAAATATATTCTCCTTACTTCATACCACGTTGCATTAACAGCGCGAAAACGCACGCAAATGGTGGCGCGGACATGACTCGCGGAAACGGTTCACGGGCTCTGTTTCAATATAGACGACGTGGCACGTGATTTCTGTTCTTTACAGCGCAATGATATTATTTACAAAATGTTGGTTTCATTTAGTGAATTTTGTGTAATTTACGAAAATATTAATTAAAGGCATGTTCGAACTGTAAAATTTTATGTGAAATTAAAGTGTATGTCGCTGTTCCTATTTTAAGTTACTTTCGGTCAACGTCCCGCAGTTTCAATGATATGGCGATACTATATGCCTCTCGTTACTTCTCCGGCATTTCAGCCTTCTGGTGATACGGAGACGTTGCATTGTGTAAGCAGTCGTGCCTTTTATTTATGAATTCTACCAATCTCTCAACATCACCATCACTGAACAGGGTCTGTGTCTCCGGCATGTTTGCTTTCCTTCAGACGCGTGCTGTTCATAAAAAAAGGAAAGTCCTCCCTTCGTGACGTCATTTTAAGGAATTCCATCGCGAATTGCACCCAACAGGCTTCTGAATCGCTACCCTGGGCAATTCAGAAAATCGCTTCGCGTACGTGCTCACATTCGCGTTCGTTTACGCACACATGGAAATGCTCCAGTGATATTACCATAAAATCGATTTTTATCGCGTACGTATACGCGCTTATTGAAACGTAGTTTATTTTTAGACTTAAGCTTTACTCTTACAATCCATATCCAACTGTATTCTTTTTTTCAAACCTGAACAGCTAGAGTTGATGTTTTCGCAGCCTTTTGAACGCATACTTCTTATAAATACACCCTTTCCACCATTACAGCGACATCTGTCGGTGCAAATTGACACTGCGTTTCTGGGTTAAGCGATGAAGAAGACCACATTTGGTCATATTTAGATTTGGGACAATATCAGTTATTTATTTAATAATAATTATGTACAATTTATCGCGGTGTATCGTGATATAGCTATATCAGCATCTGGTGCAGGGACACCAGTACCCGTCATCATATCACACTTTTAAGTACTTTCTCCCAAATTCCCTGGACTACCAATGAGCTTGAAAATGTCGAGCGAGTTTTCAGATTTGGATGCAATTCTATCATTTTTTTGTCATTTTTTAACATAAATTTTCGATATCTTAGTTATTATTTCTGTGTGGAGTTTCATGCGATTCACAAAAAATAAATGTTATCCTTGAAACTAAATGTTATTCTGAACACAATAAGACTAAATTGACAAAACCGCATATCATGATATCACGACATAATGGAAATTAACGGTGCGGTTATCGCAGCTCTCAGATATCGTTATAATAAATGATACCTGTATTCTCCACAATCTTAGTCGTATTATCAATTATAGATTTAATAAGTTATAAATAACCTGTCTTGTCTTTACCGAAGATCTTTTCTTATTAACGGGATATCCCTGTGTAGCTTCTCGCCTGCTCCCGTTTTCTTTTCCAGTGCAAGCGATGACCCCATTAGGTCACGTGGTCCTATTTGTTTACATGACCTGGGGTCACCAAGCCCTGAACCTGAAGGAGAGTAGTAAATGGTCTGGCTTTCTCTGGTTGGCTCTAGCCATCATGTGCTGGAGCATCAAAAACACCCCATTGTTTGATTTTTAAGTATGTTAAGCATAATTTCCAATAAAATTGACAGTATTGGTCAATTTTTTAAAAATCTATGGCCAATCAAAGAGATGTTGTCCAAATGCTTGTTTGGGACTGCTTGGTGGGGTATTTTGGGCTTCACTGCATTCGGGCCAGGATGGTTAAAAAATGAGATACACAAGCCCCCTTTTTCTTGGTCTTGTTTGACTGGAGAAACAACAAATTCTCAGGTAAAAAAAAGTTTAATATCAGAATTTATTTTGAAAATTATTTTAAAGAGGCCCAAACCTCAGGTGTTTTATAGATGTTATATAGGGAAAATAAATACAGCCACGTGTCCTTAGGGCAGACGTTGGGTTAAGCGCTCGCCATGCGCATGCTTGTAGAACAGTGCATATGACCAGTGGCCTTGACCATCATCAATGGACTGGATGCGAAAAATAGACAGTTTTCTTTTATTCTATAATATTGATAAACAAGTATAAACTTGCAAGGTATTTTTTAATTGATTCTAGGTAATTTGATCCTTGTCTCATTCCTTTAATGCAGCGTATCTATCATTTTGTAAACGTATTACTAAAGTCAATTGTGCACTTACCGGTGAAACAGACCAAAGGCGCCAGAATTGCTATTGGTGTAGATTTGGGTTAAATTTTTTACTTTTATGGGTCATTTACATATAAGTATTACTTATCTGACATTTTCATAGCGTTTTTCACACTACACTTTATTATTTATTTAATATCAAGTAATTAATAATGAGATGAACCATGAAGTGCGAAAAACGTTAGGTATATGTCAGATAAATAATAATTGTAAGGAAATGACCCCGAAAAGTTACAAATTTAACCCAAATCTACACCAATAGCAATTCAAGCGCCTGTGAACAGACTGATTTTTTATATTTCGATTTATGAAAGCCTATTTTCTTCTTGAGGGGGATTTTACTTTTCGATGAAACCCAGACTGACATTACTGGAGATACTGAATCAGATTGGTTGATAATTAACAATTTTAGTTGGTTTAGACTATATAGGTAAATTATACCAACACACTGGTCGTTTCAACCAACCCATTTGACATGCCCTAATCAAACCAGTTGACTGCTTTGACTATTTTTACCAGTTAAAAAATGAATTAACAGATTGGTTGCATATTTTACAAATCTGATTGGTTGGGTGGACTTTTACTGTACTTACATCATTCGTTAATTTAACCAACTCACTTTATAACATATTGCTAATTTACATCGCTTCACTTGAACAGGAAACTGGAGATCTATGAGAAGTTCGGGCGCTATGATAGAAACCAAGACGGGTTCATTAGTTCCGAGGAAGCCCACCAGGTGCTGCAGGGGGAGCTTGGGTACACCGAGGAAAAGTCAGAAGCAATGGTCCGCAAATTTGATCTTAACAAAGACGGCCAAGTGTCTTATCTGGAGTTTGCGGAGTTTTATGTTGCTGTGGAAGAAAAGTAAGCCATATATATATATATATATATATATATATATATATATATATGTGTGTGTGTGTGTGTGTGTGTGTGTGTGTGTATGTTACAGTCAAAGTGTAAAATCAGTCAATTTGTATATTGCCTGAAATTTTCAGTATATTTACAAATTGCCTGATTCACTCAGGCATTTTATAAAATGACTGAAATTTTCAGGCATTTTACAAATTGACTGAAAAATCAGTCCAATTATTTGACAGATTGACTGAAAATTTGAATTGGTGTAAGATAAGTCATTTATTAAAATAGATTATTATTATGACATATGTGTATTCTAATATGGTAAAGCTTGCTAATTGTGAGTAAACTTCATATTTTTTATCTTCTTTCTTAGGCAACAGATGTAATAATATGATTTGAAATATTTTATAAAGAACAATTAGTATAATCACAGTAACACTGAAAAAATCAGTCAGTTTATTAAAATTAAAATGACAAATATTCAAGTATTATTCCATATGTTTCATATATCTCACTGTTACAAAATAGTGATTTATTGTGATATATAATACATCATATTGTATAAAGTGATGTTTCACATACATGTTACAAAAATGTTCTTATGTATTGATTCCGATTCTTGCAGAAGTCGTTTATCGTGTGTTGTAATATATTAAACTGTCCCAGTGAAAGGTAACTTTGTTGTAAATACTATACTCTCTCAACAAGAGCTAACTAATTAACTCTATCAGCCATCACGTGTGGCTCTACTCAAAGAAAGTATATTGTACATGCATTTGACATTAACAACTACATGATTTTGGCACTGTCTACCAAACATATAACCAAAAGCGTCCATTTGGTTTCTTGTTCTTGAATAAGAAAACATGTGGTTATTTCATTTTCTTATGCATTAGCAGTTTCAGTTTTTATTAGGGCATGTCAAACTTCCATGACACCTGCTGTTACATTTCAGTCCAGCCTTGAAACATTTACATTTGTTTGACTTGCACTGCTTGCCCCTCTGTCCACAGTTACACTTGGTATACCCTTGTCCACCACACTTTCACTCTTATTGTACTCAATTCTAACAACGTTCATGGTTTGGCTCTAATCAGAGCATGTGCAAATCTGACTCATGTGCTCATTAACTACTCACCTCCAAGTCTAACACACGTCACAGTTTGGCACTATCAAAGCAGGTACATTGCTGGCCCATTAAAAGAAACTACACAACTCTTTCAGCCATTAATATTTGGCTCTAATTAAATAGTGCACGGGGTAGCCTCATTAAAGGTAGCACACATAGTAACTGTGGTAAACAACCACCCTTTGTAACTTATCCAAAAATATCTTGATCAGGTATTTTATATTAGCATCTGTTTAAATCTGATTATCCTCATCATTCTCTATCATATATATCAAATTATTACACACATAATTTAAAAAAAAGACAAAAATATAAACTTTTCTCAAAAGTAGCAAGTTATAAAATATTTGAGAACAATTATACTTATTTCTTCTCTCTTTAAGCTATGCGTGTAATAATATGATGTGAAATATTATTGTGAATTTTCAGTTTTAACTGTGATTATCCTCATCATTCTTCATCAAATATTTTACCTCATATTATAACACATGTAGTTTAAGAAAGAAGAAGAGCAAAAAAATATAAAGTTAACTCAAAATAAGCAAGGTATACCATATAAGAATACATATAATATTTCACTTCATATTATTACACATGTAGCTTAAGAAAGAAGATGAAAAACATTTAAAGTTTACTCAAAATTAACAAGGTATTTCACATTAGAATACATATATGTCATAATTATAATCTATTTTAAATAAATGACTTGTTTTACACCAGTTCATAATTTCAATCAATCTGTCAAATAATTGGACTGATCAGGCAATTTGTAAATTGACTGAAAATTTCAGGTAATTTACAAATTGATTGATTTTACACATTGACTGTAACACACACACACACACACACACACACACACACACACACATATATATAGTGTAATTTACATCAAACTCACTAATTTTTCCATAAATTACCTTCTCTGAATTCTTTCTGTATGGTATGTTGCAATACTGGCCGGAATAGAATACTGTAAAAATATATGATAAACTACTTAGGTATAGATGATCAAATATATTTTCAAACATTTTTTGATTGTTCAAGTCATAAACATGATAAAATATGTGAAAACCAAGACTATTGAAACACTGAACTGAACGGGGAAGAATGTTCACATTAACATGTCCACAGCTAAGAATGAATATGTTCTCAATACGTCTTACAAAAATGAAGTTTTAGTATTTTTTACTTATTCTTTCAATATATATTCTGTGCAGATCGGGCCTGTTGCAAACGGTCTGGCATGCCGTTTTGACAGTTGCAATACGGTATAATATGGTTATTCTTTGGACCCTCACGTCTATACTAAATTTGAGAATAAAACTTCATTTGCAACAGATCCAGAGTACAATAAGACTAAAACATGTAGCGCCAGAGCAATGCTTATGTATAATGTTATTAATCGGTATATTATAGAGTTATCAAGTTGAACCTGTCTGAAAGACCACCTGTCTAATAAGACCACCTGTCTATTAAGACCACCCTTTAGTGAACCGAAAGCATTCACACTAGTTATAATCGACCTGTCTGAAATATCTGTGAATTGAGACCGCTTTTGACCAGTCCTACGGGTGGTCATATTACACAGGTTTCACCGTATTTATATAATACGTGTCATACCAGTAACATGTAAATTACAGGAAAGCTCAGGTCATGTCCACCTTCCGCCGTTTTGATCCTGAGGGTGTTGGCTTCATCCCCGGAGGTCAGGCGTGTCAGGCTCTGCAGCAGTTGCTGGGATTCTCTAAAGACAAGGCCCAGGCGGCTGTGGAGAAGTTCGACAAAAACGGAGACGGTAACATCGACTACCAGGAGTTTCTGACTTTTTATTCCACCGTAGAAGAAGAGTAAGTATTTGTTTGATTAATGATTCCTCCATAGATAATTGTTTTATAAGAAACAGTTTGAAATCATTGTTATTAATATAACGGTAGTACCACAAATGCATGTCAGCGCCATCTGCTGTGCCGACTTGAGATTAACCATTTTTTTATATTTCTGATTTTCATTTAAAGAAATTGTGAGGTGCAGGACTTATATTGTTGTATACAGCGGTATAATTGTTATACTTTCCATAAAAAAATACATTTTATGTAAATAACATTGGAATTACAATGGTGAATCTCCTTAGGAATAAGACTTTTTTTTATACTTTATGGTATTGTCAAATAGATGGGTTATAAACGTAAATGATCGTGATCAACATGATTTCACGATACCCTTGACATTATTAGGGGAAAAATGAAATTGTAGTCACTACTTATTGCATGAGTCTAAAGCTAAACGTGTATCTCGCTACACTGCTCCATTTTATGTAAATCAATTATAATCAACATTTCTGCATCAGGCATACTGGACATTAAAACATAATACATACAGAAAAGTGAGAACGGCAAGTGTGATGCATTAACATATAACTAAAGTGTATTAGGCCTCATAACATTTACTACAACATAACTGTAAAGTATAAGAGAATTGGTTTTAGCAACAGACTCATGTAATATAATGCGGAATTAATAATGAGATGACATAGCCGTTCGATGGTGACAGTCACATGCAGAAATTCTGCTGTATACATATATATATATATATATATGTCGATTACAATAAGCAGTTTTCAGGAATTAACTAATATGTATTCATAAAGTTTATATAATTAACTTCCAGTAAAAGTTTGAATACTTTGTTCAAAAATTTAAAATAAAACCTCTTTTTATTTATAGATGTTTCAAATGATATTATACTGTTTTAAACGATATACATACTTTGTAAAAGAAGTGCACTGATATATGTTATTACAGGCGCTACCGACTGCTCTCAGAATTTGACCGTTACGACACCAACCATGACGGACGAATAAGCGAGGAGGAATTCAGCGCTATGCTGGAGGGACAGGGCTACACGGAACGCGAAATCAGCACGCTAATGGCTGGTTATGATACTGAAAACAAGGGATATCTGACTTTTAGTGACTTCAAAAAATACCTGAACTTTACTTGATATTTGTTGTATTGAATATTATGTTGAACAGCTTATAGTTTACTGTACTCATTTCAAGTTTTACGATCATGACGTCATCCAGCTTTAGTCACGTGCGGCCTGTTTACTCATATGAGCTATATACTAGATAAGAAAGACACACGGATATAAAATCATTGTTGGCATGTTGATTTCGAAACTCCATATATATATATATATATATATATATATATATATATATATATATATATATATATATATATATATATATGAAGGAATTTAGATGTTCTATCACACAGATAGAATCAATCATGATTTATTATAGGAGTAAGCGAAATTTATAGAAAAATCATGCATAAGCTGCAAATGTATGTGTTTCTTATTTATTGTAAGCGACAGGTTGATGAGAGAGAAATGTGTGAATTATAATAATAGGGCATGAGAATCTTTCAATATGATTGTGTATACATTGAAAATGGCACTTTGCCTTAGTGCCTTACCTAGAACAATGTTAGATTAAAAACCGTAGAAATTCAATTAAAGACGCGTAATATAATGCTCATAAACGTCGTATCTTATTTTTGCCCGACAGAGTTTGATTACCAGCTTTTACATTATATATGTTTAATTGGTAAAACAGTTATTATCATGCGCACTAAAGAGCTGGTACACGACGTTGGTTTTATAAACTTGGGTGCTTATTCTAAGAAAAGCTTGGATGATTCTCATTTTCATTAACACATAATCTACAAAATCGTTTTGCCAGGTCATTTATCAAAAAAATTATTTGTTCTTTCCACTTGCGTCCACTCATTTTGTATTCATTTTGTTATCCCTATATCCATAATTTAATTGGCCATTAAACACTATCTCGTTAGTGTTTTTGCTATATATGCCTTTACACAATGGATTCTTGGTATATTATGGGTAGTAACCATAAACTAAACTGTAACGGAGACTTCATGCTGAACAGAGTTAACGTATAATCACTATGACGTAGATAAAACCATTCTTTTCCCCCCGAAATTCACATGCAGTCTAGCAGATGCCTCTTTGTGAAATCATGTATGCTTACTTACTTCTGAACGCTTTCAATCAAATACAATTTTTTTTCCGTGCGATGCGACACACACACACCGCTCAAACTCAGGGCCTGCATGGTTGAAAACGTATTGGACTTTAGAGCTGATGGACCTCACCATTGCCTCCTCTCCAAGGCGAAACTGCGAAATGCGGAAACCTCATGCATACAACTCCCCCCCCCCCCTAAAAAAAAAGCGGGGAACCAGAAGGCTTAATACTAACATATCACCCAAGTGGCATGGAATATTTCATCTACATCCAGTGAACCACAAGCGAATTCTGATTCATCTTATTGGTGATTATATATCGGACTTGTTTTTGTAACTAATTACTGAGTGGCCGGGTCCACTCTCAGAACAATGTGATGAACGAGGCCCGAGAGATCTTGTTATTGTGTATGTATGATGTTTTCATGTATGATGGTTTGGTTCTTATTTAGTTAACATTGGAGATACTATGCCATAAGAATATTGTGTTATAGAAGACCTAACATTGTATCCTTGCCCAGCCCAGATGATGTGGCTTAAATTCGCTGTAAGAAGCCCTCCTAAGACCGACATTACATACCACATATTTTCTATTAAGTTTTCTTGCTTTTACGTGCACGTACTATACATACATATGGCTGCTGATGAAACCATTAAGAATAAAGTATATAAAGCGAATAAAGAGAGTATTGGCCACCAGTCACAGGGAGATGGATAGTTAGTCAGGGTGTGCACTGCACATTACCGTAAATGTTATACTTAATTAAATTGGAAGAAAAGTGGACTGCGGTAGCTGTCCATGTAAGGTTTCCCTTAGCTTGCATTTCTGCGAGAAGGCGCCTCCAGCTTCTGGATCTAAGAGATATATGTCGGCTCTTAATGCCATGCCTTAATATTTAACTACTGAAATGGCGCGACCAAAAGATCAGATAAGCAATTTTCCCAAACTTTGTACTCTAAAGACTACGCCATTACCGCCAAGACTCATTATGCCCAATTTATGGGCGTGAGCTATATTGTTACTTAGGCTTATACATTAATACCAGTTTAGCTATCTATATCAAGTATTTGCAAACTGAAAGAAAGAGTAGTTTCGTTTGCTATTCTAATCTACTTTATATAGCATTTATAATCACGAATACGGATACAATTAATTCGGTAAATACTGTCTATAGTTGAAAAAAAAAAATCGCCTTTGACAGTCCGTAAGTGAAACGTATATGTACCCCTGTGTCTCTGACGTCACGGCTCACCAAACGTCATGGTGACGTCGCTAGGCTGAATTCCTTTGACTGACAGCGAAAAGGAAATGACGTCATAAACAAAGGTATGGTATCCTTGTTTCGCCATGGCAGCGTGTCATGACAACGGTGTGTACCTTCAGAACAACATAAAACATTGCAGGAAGAAGCTGGCTGTTTCGGGGAATGGTTGAACGTGAAACAGCTGATGTTTCTTCACCAGCCCTCTCCTGAAGCTTAGTTCTGAGCTGTTGAGGTTGATATATACTTGTGTTGAGACAGGGTCAAACAGCACTGCCACCAGCTTAAAAAAGTACAACTTAGCCAATGTGAGGTAGGTGTAAGGGGGAAATCGTGATGACTTCGACATTTGAATTCTGCCCGGACATAGCAACAAATGAGGCGGTGACTGTTAAGGTAGAAACATGTATTGATACGCCCCTCTGTGATCCCAAAGATGGAGCAGATGGAGTCCTGATGAATTTGAAGCAGGAGCCTTCATCCTCAGTCGTTGACGTTCAACAACAAGCATGTTTTCAGGTGAACAGAACAACTAGAAATCAACATATATCAGTTGCTAACCATAATCACTGCCACAATGCTGGTAATGGTTCTTGTTGTAAGTCCAAGGAGCGCGCGAACTTAGATACATTTAGGACAACACCGACCATACAACGGCCCATCAAGCCGAAACCAAGTCCCAGATATTTCAACAATATGCTTCACATGCCCAAGGGTCAAAACCCTGACGTTTTAAAACAACATCATCTGGGGGCGTGGCACTGGCAAGCTTCTCAATGGCCTAATTCAGGGCGAACAAGCAATAAACGAGTTTATTCATGCTCGAGAGTAAAAACCAATTTATCGAAAAATGAGCCTGGGTTACCGTGTTTTCCACCACGAAAGAAGAATTCAAAATCCAGAAGACCATCTGAAAAAGATGAAAGATCCAAGCACGAATATTTAGGATACAACCCGCAGGCTTTACGCCTATGCGCATCACTGTTTGGTGAAAAGTATGGGTATAATTTAAAACCCAGAATAACATCATCCAGTGAACTAAGAAACTTGACCATGACATCAACGCCACAGTATTCCGGACAGCAATTCAGTTCCGGTTACTTCAATATCGGTCTTGGGGCTCTCGATAAGTCTGATGCCTTGTCTGGTTCCCACGTCACCCCCTGTGTTACTTCAGGATCAGCCATATTTGTTAATCCGAAAAGCCAGCCAGAGCCCGAAAGAAAATCCTACAGCTTGGTGAGTTGTCACCCGGAGTATAATCAGCCTGTTTACACGCATCCTGTTGTTGACTACAGGTACGTATATCATATATATATTTATTATATATTTAAAAATTGGACGATATGCATAAGAATTAATATTGCAATATATCTCTGGATCTCGATGATATTTGAAGCCTATCAATACTGGCCCGAGAACCATTTTTTTGCCAGTCTATCATATATAGGCCTATCAAGGTTCCTTTAACACATTCCTATTAACCAATTTCTGCCAACACAAATGTGTTTTAGCTACGAACAAACAGTGATATATTCGTATTTTTGCAATTGCAATTTTATCATGATATCATCTATAAACTATGGAAAAGTTTACGCAAAGGACCAGTCTGCCTTTTTTAGTTATCAAGGTTCCTTTAACAGTTATCCATGTCTGTAATGTCAAATAGTGCATATCAAATTCCAACAAATATGAAATTATAGCCAGATCATGACGTCACAGTATCCGTATGACGTAATATTTATTCGGTTGATTACGTCATCAACGTCGAATACAAAACTTTTCGCTCTACCATTTATTTCTTCCACCAACAAGCCCTGCTATATTTCTGTTATCCAAACACCGTAAGATTTTGGGGAAGCGTTGATCAAGCCTTCAAGGACCAATGAACAATTGATTAAATATCGGGCTGGATCAGTTAAAATGTACGTGGGATCTCAAGTAACAGTCCTATATTACCAACCGTTAAAACTTAAATGGTGAAGCTCTTGACGTCATAAAATAACGCCAAAGTTTGGTGACGCATGGAACTGCTTACGAATGTAGGTGCTTGCTAAATCTAAGTATCTTTCACACAATATCTCTAATTTTGTTGATATTTTGTAAAAAAAACCCAACCAAAATCAAATATTTGCGCGGGTCCGAATGCGGATCTAGATTTTGGCGGGTATATGCGCTCGAACGGCATTTATGGTTTTTAATCCATCGCGATTAATAAAAAAGATAAAAATGAATGGGCTAAAAAAAATTAAAAATTGTTTTAAAATTTATACCTTTAAAGGAAAAGGTAAAGCTAATTTGAAAATACGTGTACTATACTCTGTCAACAGCTTGTGTCAAGATGTTTTTTAGAGATTATAAATGTCAATAATTTCCTGGAGAGCTGCCTGTTTAAATGGCGGCCTAACGTAAAAGTCAAACATTTTAAATAAACTCAAGTTGATGTTAAACAAAGTTACGGACTCTTTCCAATGATCTGACAGACAGATATGTCCCTGCATGAGCAGCCATCTTTGTTTAAGCTGTTTATATTTTTTAAAGTGATTACATGACAAAATCCAATCAGGAGCTGCCAACTTAGGTTGTTTTTGCATGTGACCAATGACCGTAACCGCCATAACAAGTGGCGTTGTATGTTGTAAAATGTAGACTGATTTCTCATATTTTAAGATCATTTGGTTTCTTAAATAATGTGAAAGGATGGTGTATACACCCCTGTTGAAAACTTGGCCCATTAATCTTCTATCCTTCATTTCAATTTTCTCCTTCGAAATGTAACTAATGAGAAAACTTTTTGGTAAAACTACGGTATCTGATTAAAGCTTGATTCATTGGTTCTTTAAGAAAAAAATATTACCTCCAACAATTAACCATGGCAATTGAGGATTATTTTATGTTTATTTGTCGGAGCAGTTTCGCCGGACGTTCTCAGTTTCGATGAAATTTTGTGGGAGGATAGGCCATGGGCAAAAGAAAAAGAACAATTTCTTTGGGCTGGGGATGGGGATCCGTAAAATTAAAGTGCGGATCTGGATCTAGATCCAGCCAAATTCAGCCCTTTTCGTCTGCTGTCTTGTTTATTCCCCCTTAAAATAACTTAAAAAAGATATCGATCCGCTCTAACATTTACCATCGCTTCTTTAAATTGGCTTATGACCCACTCTCCGATTTGTTAACACAAGTAAGGAATTGACGTCGTCATACTGATGACGTGATAAAAATAGAGATTAATAGTTTCTCCTTAGTTCATCGCATAAGGACTCCGGTTAGTGATTTATGTCGCGATAAAGTATACTTTCTCACATTTTATATATTTTAATGATAAATTATATATCCTGGTGCCATCCAGGTGTCTACCGCACCTGCAGGGTCTTGTGTGTGTTGTCAGTTCCATGCTGGGTTATTTTACCGAGGAACCCCCAAAGACATATTTGTACACGTGTGATAAAGCCTGTAGAGCGCTCATCGCTTCTAGGCTGAGATTTGAACTCGCAAACCTCGGCTTTGAGCCCTGTGCGCTACCCCTGTAGACGGCAGAAGCTGGTATGTGAATAATGGTCAGTTCACGATTGTATGATTGTTTTGTAATTTTTACCCCTCAGCCTTTCATGGCGTCCTTTGAAACTGCTGTCATTGTACCTTCATTTGTGGAATGATGTCACAGATAAAGCGAATCATGTACAGCAAACGATTTCATTTTGAAGAAACTGATCCTTTAGACCATGTTTCATTTATCGCACGGTTATAGGGGTGTACTACAACTTACTGCTTGTTTACTACAGAACGTAACACATGGTCAAGTATTATAATATACATTCAAATTAACACAAAAACCTTATTGAACTGTCTGAATATATTATAACTTAAGAAAAGGTGGACTGGGGTAGTGGAATTTTGGATGTATGATGATATAATAGGGCAAACGTATAACATAACGCATTCTCTGTGCATCGGCCTGGATGTATAGGATTTTGGCAATAGTTTTCTCAGTCTCTCCTCTCTCTCGAGATATATATATATATATATCTTATAAATAAATAGCCGTATGAAACTGATTGTTTAATGATCTAAAGTATGTGATTACATCAAATATTAAGGCATATATGCTATCCATACCTTTTTTCTCTCGCAGATCCTCCTGAAGATACTTTGCAGCTTACTTCCAAAAACGATTTACGCACAGTGATGTTGCATATACAAAAGTAGTTCTACAGACGTATACAAATGGTGTAAGGATGTTCACGACATGTATTAGAGATATTGATTTATAGGTTCCACACGTAATCAAACTCACGTTTTACGTATTATGCAATGCTTTTATTTATCCGTATGTATATACATAAGCTAATATATGATTTAATTTGCAACTTTAAAATTTAACATAATTTTTATTTTTTATTTAACAGAGTTGCTCAGAAGGCTCAGAATTTCCCTTGTGGCACAATGCATATTCCCCAGAACATCAACCAAAACATATCAAAACACATTCCTCAGGTCAACATAAGACGTCTTACCCAGAACAACAGTAACTGTGATATCAACCACCCCAAGACCTCCAGCCGTCCTGTACATCACAATTCTAAGCGTAATGGCTGTTCAGAAGAGCCCCTTGATCTGCGAGTAAAACCTGTTACACCAACGGAGGGACAACAATACTCCATATGCGCATACTCCAGTGGCGAAGATTCCAGTACCCCGAAAAATGGATCTTTGAATTTCGAGAAGACACAAACAGCAAATGTGCCCGTCAGGGTGAATCAAGCAGATGGAAATATTTCCAGACAGGATAAAATTGATACACGTGCTGCAGATGAGGATTATAAATTGTGTGACGACCGCTACTTGGAAATAAAACCACTAACAGAAGTAGATTATACCCAAGATGATTCATTAAGCGCTATAGTTCCCAACAATAGTGAAGAAGAACAAGGTTTTAATCAAACAGACAAAAGGACCTGTATATCATCTAACCAGGCAACAGAGGAGTCGTGTGACGGAGTTTCGTGTGAAGAAGTTGAAACTGCATTCAGCCCTGAGGCTTTAAAAGATTCCCATAATGCTTCAGAACCCGAGCACGAAATGGGTGACGAAAAACGCGCGATCTGTGACGTCACAAGTAAATGCAAAGTGAACGAGCGCGATCTCTTATATGAGCTCTTAAAGTTGCGTTTGGTGAACACGGTACCCCAACAAAACAGTATGCAAGCCACAAAACGAAAACGTGGACGACCTCCTAAAAGTAAAAACCGCACTATAGAACAAATGGACTTGCAATACATTTATAGTTCAGTGCGATACCCGCAGCGGAAAAGGAACAGAACTCAAAAATTCGAAGTCGCCGTTCATAAACCGAAATCCCGGAAGAAACGAGGTCGTCCAAGAGTTTCCCAGAAAACCATCATGGCTGAACACAATGAGCGTAAGAAAAGGAATATGTATCAACAGGAATGGAGACTAAAGAGAAAAGGGCTGGCTGCTGTATCTTCTGGTGACGAATTGCAGCAGTTACGTGATGACGAACGCCAAACAGATGAAATTGACTATATATATGATGACGAACACAAAACTGAAGAAGAAAACTATGGCTGTGGACAGCGGGCAGATGAGACCGTGTATGGTGTCGTTTATCGATCAGACGGGACAGATGATGATGAGATCTGGAGACGGGAGAAAAAATGTGATGAAGAACAACAGATAGAGTGCACAGACTCCAGTAACGAAAACCAGACAGATGCGACAGATTGTGAAGACCAACTCCAATCAAACGAAGACGACTATGCAAGTGGAAGCGAAACAGGTAAACACGATTATACAAGTGATTCTCCAGCAGATGAAACTGACTCTGACAGTGAACAACACTATACACATGACATAGACTGCAATGACGAACATCAGACCGACTATAATGATGAACGCCTGCTAGATGGGACATATTGTGATTATGAATATCAAATCGGCCCTGATGACAAGCACAAAACAGCTGGACCATACCATGTTAATGAAGGTCAGCCAGATGGAACTAACCACCCTGGTCTTCCTAATCAGAGAGAATCCGATTGCATTTACCCAGCTACCGGGCCAAGTGGGGATGTGAAAAGTAAATGCACAGTGACAGATGTGCCTGGTAATATAAACTGGGAGCCTGTGGTACTTTTGGACAGGCTTAACACAGAAACACTAAGAAAGTGTAGTTCTTAAACGCTGAAGTTCCTTTTCCGAATATTTTAAAATCAACGCTAAATCGCATTGAACGTTTCGTCACAGATTATCAGCACCACGCAGTATCGTTATTTTTAAAACATATTTCATTTGTAATATCTTTCTACTTGGTGCTTGAATTTAATTTTCGTTCATGGCACTGTGATTGCCACTATCTGTATTTATAATTCATCTTTCTTTAAGAATATACAAAGACGGTGTATACATTTCTTTTGATATTTATTGCCATGACCACCAGATGACGCTGCATGGCGATCACTACGAATATACGGTTTACCATAAATACGCTGATATACGGTATCTGATGTTATTTATTTCAAATCACAAATACGTCAGTTAATAGGAATAAAAATCTGCTTTATTTCTTTGCTTACTTTATATAATTGGCGAAGGTTACTGACGCACCTTTGTAGACCTTAATTGGCTTCTTCAACTTTAAATACACCAATGTTCTGTATATGTAAACATCGAGTGTAATCCATTTATTTTTTTCTAATGACAGAAAGTGAACATCAAGCTGCCACCATATATCATTCATCATTTTATGTAACTGTAATAGTAATTGTAACTGTGTTAATAATTGTGTCATCATATGATTCATCAGTTCGTGTATCTGTACCCGCTGCAGCGGCTGTGCTTTGTCTATTTATATCACTTTCTAATTTATCATATCATACGATGTTAACATTTTCAAAGTTTATTCTTTTACTTGCATCCGAGAGATAAAAGCATTGTTTAAAGTAAATTGAAATGAATAAACCATATACATGTAAATGTTGCTTGAAATGTTTTGCCTGTGATTCTTTTTATTTCCCGTGATTCAACTCCGACAACAAAGAATATCGGTACACCTAGAAAGCTTATATAGGCCTATATTAAGTTCTTTGGAGAAAAAGGGTAGCCCTCTTTGAAATAAAGAGTGAAAAAGAATAAAATTAGCAACAATTCCCTCAATTTTTTTTACAGACTGATTAAAGATGTGCATCATATACTAAGCCTGTGTTTATTTTTCGCTCCTAAAATCAGAAATGTACATGGTGCACATCCCCCTGTATGAAGACTACACGGGCATTACACACGTTGTCATGCATGCTGCATGGATATTTGCAAACACAAAAATTGCGAAGTCTCCAATTCTTGTTCTAACTGGACTGTTATACCAGGAGAGAAATATTATTTATCAAATTCTTTCGATGATAAAAGTGCTGCAAAAAAAAAAAAAAAAAAAAAAAAAATAATAATAAGCGTCATTTTCAGTAAAACCTGAAGAAAAGTGACTCTTTTAAAACAAAGTTTGATTTGGTGTGCCTTTTATACCACGGCCATAGCTGTTCATTCTTGCAAAGCTGAACTGCGTTAGAACACCTGCACGGTTGCAATTACGCTCTTTACACAGCGCTTTACCTATAGGGCTACTACCTATACCGTAAGGCGCTGTTTGTTATGACCTCGTATCTTGAATTGCAACACCAGAGGGGAGCACTGTATTTTTGTCCAATCAGATGAGACCTTGTGCTGGAAGACAAAGCCAAGCGAGGAATACACAGAGCCAATCACATTAATTTCTTTTTGAGTGACAGCTCATCCCCCAGCGTAACCGTCTGAACATGCCACAGGCTCAGAGAGAATTGCCCCTGACGTGGTTTGCTTAGGGCCTTGGGCACATAGGATGCTCGGCCGGTGAGCTGTAATTCAAACGAAACGTAACAACAAAGGCTGCGTGCACACCAAGCTTGCTGGTTTCAGTTCTGCAGACAACAGATACATGGCTACGCTGACACAGTCATAATGTCATAATCGAATCGGTCGATGATGCGAGAATGCATAGGGAGCAATTTAAATTCGACCGGAAACTCAATAAGCGGCGCTTGAAGCGCAGCAATGGGCGGAGCCAGGATGCCTGTCGAGTGTTTGTTTATTGGCATCTGATTGGCTGCTTGTCACATCATACGCACGTTTATTTCAGTGGAAAACGAACCGCCATCTGGTGTCTAAATATATCATAAACGGTCAAAGCTGGCAGCGTGAAAATCGGTTGCTTCTTTAGAAGCGCAAGATTTCCGCTGCCTCGGGAGCGTAGGTTGCAATACCAATAATTGTTTTACTGGTGATCAAAATATACTGTCAGATAAGCCAACATTTTTCACCTTTTTTTTAAATATTTCTGGGAACAAATCCAAAAGCCCTGATAAAATGCTTTCAGTGGCTAAATCCATTTGTATGAATTATGAAAACCCTTTTATGAGACCCCTATGTTCAAAGGTCAATAATGCGTCCCCGGTTCTGTCCCCTGGCGGTTGCCTTGTTGATCAAATGATCAAAATGCAGGTCCGACAGAAAAGAAGTCATTGGGGACTGTGTAAAGTTAAAATTACAGAAATGCTGGTTTTGTATGGACTCAAAGATTTAACATTGCAAGCTTAAGACTTCAAGCTAAAGCAACATGCCACCTGGAAAGTAAACACGAAAGTCACGAAGTGTCGTTTTAGCTAAGAGAAACTAGCCGTGCACACCCACTGAAATAATTTCCCAAAGCGTGTACTTTATTTTATATGATTACATCTTATAATGAATGCAGATCAGTTACAAATATCAAAGACGCCGAAGCACAGCATTGTGATTACATTAAATCTTATGAAAGCCACTGTCCAAATGAAGTTGGGTGTCGCCGTATGAATCAGTACAAAAGTTCCCGATTCTGTAGCGTCTATCAAGGCATGGATTAGGTTTTAATTTACATATTTCAGTCGCAAATATTTTTACGAACCTCAATGACTCCAGGTCACATAAAGGACATTTTGTAAATTAAATAGTCAAGCTATTCACATCTATTGGTGCATAACCCAAGCCCGTTTTTTTCCCAAAAAGTATTGGATACAGTGGCATGAACTGCTCAAATTCATTAAACTATCAGTTCAAACAAGATACTGGCATACAAGATACAAGATATTGGCTCTTTACACAAGTTCTTATTTCTTAACAGAACAAGTGACCCATGGGTCATTACGCTCAGCTGACCAGTATGCCATTTTTAGCCTAATTTACATTCACAATAGGAATTTCATCATCTGAATGCCATATTGAGATTAACTTAGTTAAAGTATAAAAAAAAATAAACAAATAGCAATAATATGGACGGAATACTTACTTTTAAGTGTGACTGGTGCAGTATTATTTTTACTTTAATACTGACATGATTTTGTTTGCAAATTTTGCTAAGCTTGACAATAGCAGTTGGTCGTCAGTGTTGAACAATGCAGGCATTTTTAAGGTGTTTCGTCTGTACCAGTAATAATTTGGTCTATGCAGGTTGTACAAGAGAAGAACAAGATCAAGGTCACCATATGTTAAACTCCTCTGAGAACTTTAGTGAAACATTTTGTCTGTCAAATTTGGGACAAAATATAAATTATCACATTCACAAGAAATCCACAAAAGATCAACAATAACTCGGCTGATTTGACCTTGTAGATCAGGTCAAGAGTATTCTAACTCTTCTGAAAACATGGCGGAAGCAACTGTGTGTCAAATTTAAAGTAAATATATGCAGTGCTTCAAAGTTAAAGAGGTCATAATTATCCTAAAATTCCGCAGGTTGTAGGAAGACTGACGACGATGACAACGACAGAAGATGAGACTGAAAACAATGTCAATCGGGGGGGGGGGGGGGGGGGGACATCATAAACGGCGCAATAGTCTTCGGGAACTGATAAAACTAGTCATGATCAATAAACAAATGTGGTTTCAGGACACTAGGTGAAACCAGAGCTGGAGAAACTGACATCATAAACGGCGCACCAGTCTTCGGGAACTGATAAAACTAGTCATGATCAATAAACAGATGTGGTTTCAGGACACTTGGTGAAACCAGAGCTGGAGAAACTGACACCTATCTGTAATTTGAATATATCGACTCGGAAAATGCGTAAAAAAATACAGGTGGCGCTACCAGTGTTCGGAAACTGATAAAACTAATCATGATCAGTATTCAAGGCCAGATTCATAGCAATCGTGCATTAATTATCGAGATACAGGTGATTTTGTATAATATTTTAAATAAATGTGGGGTGCCCGAACACTCCCTATTACTCTGAGAATATAGGTCGCAGTGACCTAATTTCAGGTTTCCAAGGATAATCTGGAAAGACCTTGGATATTAAGCAAGAGGTTTATAGGTCTAACGGTTATGATGTTTGCCCTGTTAACAGACAGACTGACAGACGGACGGGGGGAGTAATAGCTATAGCCCAGACAGACTTTCAGAGTTGAAAATTGTCCACAATCTAAAATGTAATTTCCTCTGCTGAAAAAGGATGTTAGGAAATTCATCCTTTTCCCCCCGTCTGTAATGGTGCATTGTTCTGAACATTTGTTGATAGGCAAATTTATATTATGGAAGATGTTTATTCTTTCTTCTGACATTTTGCTTCTGTAATGGATGGAGAGCTCTGAAATATTGTGTATAGGCAGGCCTGAGGGACGGTTTAATTGCCTGTTATAGGTGTATGTCATCAGCGTATTGCGTCTACGTTTGTCCTTGCAATATACCCATAAATGAGAAAGGATGGACAAGTTGCTTAAATATTGGCAGGGATTGATAAAAGTTCAATTGGCAATTTATTGAAACTAATTTGGAACGTTCGAGTTTTTTTATGGACTGGACCTTCAGTGGCTGTGAGTGAAGTAATAAGGTCATGGTGACATCGTCATGATGGAAATTTAGTGCAACAAACACGTCACTGCAATTACGTCATAACAAGAGGGTTCAAAGAATTACTATAAGGGATGGGTTTGTTTTCTTGCTTTTATGTTTTACCATCAAAGGTCACCGGCCACGAGTATAAACAACAATGGGATACATTAAAGACAACACAAGCTGTCTGAAATCGAGAGGTGCTCCTCCAGATATGAGACCCAATCTGGCACAAACTTGTGTTTGTTACCAATATCTCCAAAAGACCATTGAAATATGATTGTACTTTGTGGAGGGGCATGGGTTACGTTACAAATGACGAATTTATGGGGAAGAAAATCAAATTTGGGAGAAGATCTGAATGAGTATAAAGACATCAGTAGAGTAATGCATGGATAAGCAATTCCTTAAACGTTTATTCCGTTTTGATCTTAGCCAGCTGCAGGTATGATTCTAAATCGTGTTACTTCTGCCTGCTTGTAGTGTGAGATTTATTTTAAAAAGTTAATGATAAATCTTCATTAATATATGAGACATTTTACACAGATAAAGGCAGAACTAAAACAACTAAGAGAAAAAAAGACGCTGCAAGTTTTATATTATACATGTATTTAATACATGTCCAAGTATAAAAAGAACAAGAACCTGACTGAACTTCAATTCAGACTTGTATATTTGCACTACAGAAACGCAACATTAGTGAACATCAACAGCCCTTGCCTAAAATTCAGTTTACTATGTATAAGCATGCACCTGCATTGTATGGCATACTTGATCAGTTGTATTCTTGCTTATTCAACATTATATTCTACATTTATACGCTTATGTCTAGTTCTGTTCAAAAGCTTATGTAATTTTGCCAGGAACAATAATTACCTGAATGGTATGCTACTCTCACCAAGGGAAGGTTTGACATCTTCATCTTACAGCTACTGTCTTTCCTATTTTCCTGATCCAACTTCTGATCAAACTTGGCAAGAACTCTACCAACACTAAACATGCAACTTTAACTCCTTAAATTTGGCAGAGTCCAAATTCCAGTTGTGGATAATTTACAAGCCATCGACTATCCATGCATTCTACACAAGTACCTTGTCAAAACTCTGATTTTTTTTTTAATTAACCAGAACTTATTTAACACATTTACATTTCTTGTCTACAAAAAATACAATAATACATCAGTTTTAATATGAACTTTCAGTTTGTCCTTTATTTCTGTCTGGAGCAAAAATTGACATATTCCTGCGTCCTTTGAAGATCTGGCAACATAACAAATCTTGTGTACCTCAGGAACTTCAACAAAGTTCATTACAAATGTAACCAATATAAATATACCTGTATGCCATTCCCTTACTATACTGTTCATATTTTATTGAATGTATTTTCTATTAAGCCGGGTTATACTTATTTCTGTGGGACAGGAAATCTCAGTAGTACCTGAATTACTACCACTCTGGTGACTGGTCGAAATGTAAAATGATACATTTTTTAAGTGATCATACACGGCATGTGTCACTTTGGCTGGTTTTCTGCGCATTTACCTAAAATACCAAAACTATCAGCTGTTAAATAAAAAGGCTAATAATCTATCTGTTCTTTGCATTAATGTTCCAAAATTCTTCATATCCACATCTTTCCCTTCAGGTTGATCCACAAATCCCAGTGTCCTGAGGCGCAGTGTGTTAAATGCTGTATTCACAGAATCCAGGTTGAGTTTACGGCTGATCTTCTTTGTGGCGATTAGATGTTCCTCCATGAAAGTGACCCAAGTTTCTAGATGAACATATGGGCTCTGGCTATCAGTTACCTGGAGGAGACGCAGTCATCATTTACAATTCATGTTACATTTATTGTTATTTTCCAACCCTTTAATCAAATGGTACATAAATAAACTGAATAATATGAAAAAAAACAGATTTATGAAAGTAAGTATATGAATAGTATATTTCATAGATGTTATTTCACTGCTGATGTAGACAAGAGATTTATATTTACGTCTGGACTTTAGATACCACCTGAAGCAACCTATAAAACTCAATGCTGTCCATTATGAACAGGGGGGGGGGGGGGACTTTTATGGAACAGCCCTTCATCAATTTCAAATTGCTTTTGAGGGAGTTGGGTTTAAGTGCAACATGGTTAAATAAGCATTTTTTATTTATTATGTCATAACATATGTGTCATCTTTAGAGGTCACCTGAGAATAAATTCAATTAAAAGTCAAGCACCAAACAGGCTTTTTATGGATACTGATGATTTTTTAGATGCTGCACATCTAGTTTCTGAGATTTCCGAGGTTTCTAGTTTCAGTTCCCACTCTGACTCAATGGTGGTGCAATGTCTCTGACAGCTACTCTAAGAGTGCACAAATAATCTGTCCATATACTGACCTGCTCCAGAACATGTGAAACCACATTACTGGCTCCAGATGCACAGACCAGGAACAGCATCAACAGCGCCCCCTGTCCATGTTTACATGGATTGCATGACAAATCCTGGCTGGCAGTGATGCTCAGTGTGATGTCTGTGGGCTGCAAATTGATCTTCCCAAGCAAACCTCTCAGTGAAGAGACATGCTTTCCAAAGGAAACCTGTTAACAACATATATGGTGATACTGCATGTCAAGCTAAAAGACCATTTGCTTTGTGTTAAGGTATGTGATTTTAACCCATGAGTACATTTCATAAGTGGTATGAAAGAACCTGTGTTGTTTTTTTTATTAATAAGAGCTGCATGAATGACAGAAATACCAGTATAAATTAATTTCAACCTATCCTGGAAAACCAAATCTTTCATAAGCACACAGCATTCAAAGAAAAAATGATCATGCAGGCTGGCTATCCTGAGAGATTATAACATTAATCACTGACCAAAATTTAGTGATTGATCAACTATTAAATTAGGTTAGCTATTGGAAGAAATGTCAATATGAATGTGACCTACCAAAGAATATTAATATTTTATCACTCAAGAGCCCACAAATTTCATGTAAATAACCATGCCTGGTTGCATGGATGAGAAAAAAAAAAACCCAGAAGTATTCCACATTGATGAAGTCATCAAAAAATTTGGATGTTCAAACTGTACTTAATTTACTTTTAGATTATCTTGACTGACTGCCACTTTCTTTGTTGCCATGTTTTCTTTGTGAAACATATACTGAATTACTCTTAAATAAATTTGTTTAGTTTGCTGTATTAGCTATGAAGCGGCATTAATTTTTATACAGCTACTTTCAGAGCCATCAAAGACTGTATCAATTATTATCAGATCCATCAGTGACCGTATCTGTTATTCTCCTTCAAACAATTTACTGATATTTCAGGAAAGCCCTATTAATGGCCTCCAATAATGCTTGAGCTGTAACATGAGCCCTTACCTGACACACTTCCCTGCCACAGTGATAACCAAACCCTTCCATGGTTGTGATGCATGATGGCAGAACCTGGTCAGAATGTAGATGATAGTAATTTTTAGATATTACAAAACACATACAAACTACAGAGCATCCCAAAAATTGTCAGATGTAGACTACTATTTATATATGACTCTAAAAAAGCAGGAATCTAAGAATGGAAACTAATATTTCTTCTAGATTATGTTGATGCATGGTTAAAAATAAGGCATCTTACTGATGAATATTTACAGCACAGAAACATGAAGTATCATACACTTTTTCTTTTCTGTAACTACACCTTTAAGGATGGTGTTGCATATTATGATTTTCACACAGGCAGCCATTTTGTTCACCAGTCTTGCCTACACAAACTTAAATCCTGTCAGTCCATATTCTAATGATTTAGTAATACATGGTACAGTGATCGGTTAGAAACATAATATCTACCATTTCAGTACTGTCTTAATCATTTAAAAGGGGTCTTACTTTGTATTTAATATAAATATAATTAAGGTAATAGCATAACTTTTTTTGTGAAATTCATCCATCAAATTTGAATTAAGATTAATTGATAACCAGTACCAAAAGATATATAACAAGAGGCCTTTATAAAGCATGCATTGTATATTTGTCTCAACCAAAAATTTAAAATAAACTACCAGTTTAGAGCCACTAAGAGTGAGCTGCAGGGCAAAGTGGAGCCAGTGCCAGTGCTGAATAAGAAGAAACCATAGCTGCCCCCTAGTAGCAAGCTGAGTAACTACTCCTGTCATGGCTTCCTTCAAAACAGGGGCTGTCAGCTGCAGCTGGTATTCTTGGATTTCTGTCATGAGTGCTAAAATAAATTTATGCAAGCAATTCATCTTCAATTAAAATGTATTGTTATAGTTTTCTGTGTTTTACGATATGCTTATATAAAACCTTAAACAGGAATATTTATTTTAAAGCTTTAAATCTTAAAACTTATTTTCTAGTCAGGTAAATATCCAAATTAATGACCAAGAAATGAATTGAGCAAAATTTATAAAAAAATTTTTATCTTTATTAAATCAACCAGTTTCAGAAATAAAAAAATCAGGTGGTGGCATCAAAGTTTGGTTTGCGATGCACCTAACAAAATATATGCATGTGTACAATATTTTGTGAGAATCCACCTTGCAATAAAAACTTCTAACACATTTATGGCAAACAACAAGAATGGACATAGTGCCATGACTGAAGCTCACATGTGGGCTAAAAAGATGAAAACAATCTTTCATATTCTTTTCTTTAAGGAGAGGTCTGTCGGTAGCCATTTGAACAGAACAGTAGGTAATAGACCTATATGCTTGTCAACATTTTAATGGTATAAACAGCCTTTGTAAATGTATATTTGGCTAAAAATGGAATAATGGCTGGTTTTACCAGGCAAAGCAAAGCAGAGACATAAATACTAACTGCACACTGTACTGCTATCTCAAAATCATACAGGTGTTCTGCTTACCTGACATATCCATCTGTAACTGGAAGGCCAGGTGCTGTAAGGGCTGTGGGTATACATAGGTTGTCCAATCACATGCCTGCAAGGTAAAGGGGGTTTGTGCCACTGTACATACTATTTATTGCAACGCACAATCATCAGAAATGCTACAATGTAATTATAATCATGTGATAAAATAAACTTAGTGTCACTATGGAACAAATAATACCTAACAATAAAAGCAATAAAAATGAAAAAAATATATAAATAATCAACTAACTACAGTACTTAATATAAATTTAAAACAAGATGTATCTTATTCACAAGTTTGTGGAAGTGCATTATGACATGTTTGTTATTTACAGGTTAGCTTAATACTGAAACATCTAAAAGAGCTGTTGATCTGAATACTCAACAAAATTAAATGTAAATTTTCTGAATTTTCTAAATTTGGAGAATGAATTATTTTACATACTTTCACCTTGACCAGTCACAGTTACTTCAAGCATAACAATCTAACTAAAGTGTAAAGTTATGACACTCAAAGCATTATTTTCATCCCCAATCTGGCAAAAGTTCTGTTAGCATGCTTATTCATTAACATGAGAATTAGTGGTGGGCCGATCATCAAGTTTTATCGAAAGTCAGTCGGTTTGCTGCCACTTTCAAGCGCTCGATTACCAAAGGCCACTATCGATTACATCATTATAATGATTGTTTTCTTTCAAAAATGCATTTTAGTTATAGGCAGAAATAAATCTTCCATTTTATACCATATTCCACGCTTCATATAATGAGTCTGTGTTCCCAAATAACTTCCGTATGTATCTGAGTATGACACAGTAGATGCGAGAAAGGAGGACTTATTAAACTTATTATCTGTGAACTCGCAGGGAGCTGCAGGATTGGCGGAGAGTTTTTTAACGAGATGTATATTGCAAAATATGGGCGGGAAGGCGTTAAAATACTCCATAAATTCTCCAGGTCTATGCCAATTTTGCGAGATTCTCTCAGAAATAATCTATTCAACCGATGCTAGGTGCCGCTGTTTTGGCCGTCCTTAAAAAATTCTTTGTTGGGGCTAACCCAGCCGGTCGAGTATTTGGATTTCAGCTGGAATTTTTTCTGGACTAGTTTGCAATTTTTTTTTGTTGGTGTGATGTGCCCAAAGCGCACCTGGGCCCGTAAAATCTGCCTTCATGTACTAGAAAAACAGCCCTTCTATAGGCCTAACATTCTTAGATGCTCTTAATTTCCATTATGAAAGATTTTACCCGACCTTGCCGATCGTTTAATGTGATCCTTAAAATTAGTCTGTGTCTATATACGTGGAAGATCGTTACACTCGTGCGCGAAAGAAGAATACCTGCCGGGGAAACGCAGGCAATGTTTCTTTGATAAATGCATGTTTCTTTGATAATTGTATATATTTGTCTGAAACGATTTATAATCAATCATCAGTCGGTTTGCTCAAACCGATGATCGATTATGAAAAAGGAACCGACTCCCACCACTAATGAGAATGAAAAAACACTGGTGAATGGATCTGTTAGGGAATAAACATGAGTCAGTGTCAAAGCACAGCAGGGTATCTTCCTTACCTCTGGGCTTGTGCAGCATTCATGCAGTGAAAATATTCTATATGACAGCAGCCATGCAAGCTGTACCAACTTTGTTTCAAAGTCAGTCTCCACCAGCAGCTTGTGAAGCATGTGCAGCACTGCTGTATGGACTGGGATTTTCTCAACACACACATCTGGCTGAAATGTAAAACAGTGAAGGTTATGGAGAATAGGATAAATAATAGCCCAAGCTTAGGTCAGATATAATGCCAATCATAATGGCATTACCATTATGCATATGGAATATATTAATCGTTTTTAAATACTTAAAACTTTTGTATAAAGTTGGTACAAACACTGATTTCATTCAGTTTACACCAAGATTATTTTGATGATTTATAACATAAAATAGTTTAAAATTACTCTCGTTGGCTTCATATTGGCGAGGCTAAAATTTCAGGATTTCTCCATTTTTAATGTTTCCCGAGGGGTTCATTATCATGATCTCACCAGAACCTATATCAAATCTTTTGTAAAGCCATACCTGTTTGTATTATAAATTGAGAATAAGTCATGAGTTTTTGTTATTCTTCTCACAGAACAATGGGCCCGTACACACAGCACAGGTATAGTTTAGTTCAAATTTAAGGGAATGTTTTCCCCATACCTGCATGTATGTAATTTATATGAAGATTTCTCACTGTTCTAACCTATTCCCATACAAGTATTGGCCACACTTAATAAGAAGGACATACTCAATTGGCCAATTATTCCCGAGGATTTCATTTATGCGATTATTTCCCATTCGCGAATATTGCGAAATTAAAACCCTCGCGAACAAAAAGGCAACCACACTATGTTGTAAATGAGAGATAAAATGAATAATTCTCCTGGCAAAGGGATCACACTAAGGTAAATAAAACTTGTCCACTGACAGTGTTTGTAATACTTTGAAATTTTCACCTTTCCAACAGATTTACCTTTTGGCAGGAAAATTTGCCTCTCTGTTAATGACCCATCCTACCCTCATATCAAACTTTTAGACACAGTACACTCAGTATAAACCCAATTCTGCCATTGTATACATGCCATCCAATATGCACACTTGCATGCAGAAAGCAATGAATGTTTTCAACAGTAGCACTGTTATATCAGAAACATGATTGTGCAGGAAAATATAGGAGATGAGGGCCTAAATGTTGAGGAGCAGAAGAATTATAGACTATAATAATTGGGAAATATGGGAAATACAGGGAGTCCGTGGAAAACCAGCTGTAAAATATTTTGTTTTTGTACCTGCTAATCAGATACTAATATGGAAAACCTCTAGGTGTTAATCTTTCCAACAGATTGGAACAAAATAAAATGCCTTTCAGCGAAAGTGTTTGCCTGTCTGAGACAGGCAGAAATGCGTTAAATTTCAACACGGGACTCCCTCAGCAAAGCCAGCTCAGTGTCCAGATTTGGTGAACAACACATTAAGAAAGTGCTACAATGAACTTGTCTTGTGACTGAGACTAAGTATTATGCTGATTAGATTTTTACTTGTTGTTTAATGGTTATTAAAATAAATACTCATGTGTTAAATCTGGTTTGTTCATTCTTACAAACAAAACACATGAAAAATCAAAAGGTGTTTAATGACTGATAAATAAAGCATTTGTAAACCTGTGTGACAACACATGAAATAACATCCTTACCAGCTTACTCTTGTGAACTAAACTCTCTACTTGTCTGGGTGATATGTCTTTTTGAGTACCCTGCTGAACCAAACTTAGTACAGCAGCCTCTAAACTTGGTAAGTGATGGCTCCAAAGGACAGTTGTAACTCTAAGTGGTAACTCTCCTACAATAAGTGACACAGAAAAGTTTGTAAATAATGTTTTAAGTCTGTTGAATATATATTTAATAAGGAATTGCTACATTACTCATCACAAAATCCTTATTAAATGCATCATGCCATGGACAAACACCATTACAGACTTTTTATTTTTATAATATATACATCAGAGCTTTCAGGAACATGGGGGTAAGCATCTCTGATGCTCAAAATCTCTTACAGATGCTCTGTTTGAGGGTCCAAGCGTTCAATGGGACATGCAAATTTCTGGCTTTAGAACCTAGTGTCAGTCAGTTACCATTACTGGCTGCCTCAAATGACCCACCAGTCGTGTATAAACACGTTGACACCATGCTGATAACTAGGGCTTACATTTGGCTCTTAGAATATATTCATATAAAGACACAATTGCTAATCAAATATATAATTAAAATATGATAATTATATAAAATACGAAAAAGATTCAATTTTTACAAAAATATATATATAATTATATTCAAAATTTGACACATATCATCTCCCTAAACTCAGATGGGACTTCCCAAAATTATCTTTTTCTTGAAAGCCCTGTACATATAACCTGATGCATGTATTAGACTCTACATTAATTTTTACAATGTTCTCTTTGCTTTAATAACATTTATTATTCAGTGCATTTTAACTGAGTGAATATCCAAACGGATTGTCCTGTGGCTATTCCAGTGGAATGTTCACTTTATAATAAAACATCACTATTAATTTAAATGGTTATCTTATAAAATCCCATTGTCAGACTGTCCCGAAAGCCTTGTTTACAATTCACAAATGACTGACTGACTGTTATTCTTTATAAGGAACTTGAATAACTTCCCTATTATGTATGAAAAATTTTACCTAAAATTCATGAATAACTGACTTATTATCACAATTATCCACCTACAGTTACAAGCTAAGTGAAAGTATGAAGGTATTCTTGCAGAAGTCTGCTGCTAAAAGTTATGTCTAGTGTAATGAACAATAGGAAACGAGTAAGATGGATAGGGAAGCATTACTGAGCATTTTTAAGTGATAGGAAAGTTCAATTAAACTACCTGTTTTGTTTTGGTTCTGTTGGTATTCATACAGCTTCATCATGACGTGACTGGTAGCCTGTGCATTTCCTGACACAGCAACAGCCTCTACCATATTAGACAGCAGCCCAGCTATAGAATCAGAATGGAGCATGGACAGGCAGAATTCACACAGCATTGGAAGGCTCTGTGGCAGCCGCTCTGTGGTACATGGCACAAAACAGTCCAGGTCTGATGACCACATACGACCACAGGGCTTGATCTGCTTCATGATGGACTTCATAAGCTAAAATAAGACAAACAATTTATTCTGTTAACAGTCACTGGAGAGTCCAAACACATTTATTCAGCTCTCTAGAGCTGTACAGTCAAGCCCACTGATTCAGTTATTGGCATGTCTTCTGTACACACTGCAAATATAACAATAACTGGTAAGGGATGTTCTGCAGGCTTCAAGGGTTGTATTGTCCAAGTATTGGTTCATATGCAATGTGTGATATATTTATAAGAATATGTATTACTAAGTATTGATTAAATCATAAAACAGACCCATTTGTGAGTAATTATTAAGCATATAAGATCAAAGTGTACACTTAATTATAAATGGTCTTTTAGTCATTGATTCACAGCAGCTCAGTGTTGAGCACCACTTTGACATGCTATGCAACATCCTGACAGCTGAGGTAGGTGTGAAAAATTACTGTGTTAACGGTAGAATGAAAGATGCAAAATGCTTTTAATTAACATTAAACGTGTGTTATTGGCTGTCTGACTGTGAGTGGCCCACATGCTTAACAAGGCTAACAGGGCTAGGTGTGATCTTTCAATATGCATGGTCAAATCCAGGTTGCCACTCCTGTGGTATGGTTAAAAAGGACTTGATGTGACATTAATTATGAACTGGCATCGATATAAACAGATCTTCCAATAACAATAAGTGAGATTATGATATCAATTCATGATATTAACTGCTTTTATATAGGAAATGGTTTGGGATTTCATATTACTGGGACTATGAATGGGATTTTCTATAAACAATATGACACTATCTGGGCTTGCCTGTACTGAGTCAATAAACATTTTCTTCTTCATGCTGAACGGAAGTCCTTTCACATATTTTTCCTGACTGGTTAAAAGTGAGAAAGGTATGAATCCCATAACCTGTGATGAACATGCTTGTACTTATGTCATGAACAAAGTATGTCAGCTTGCTTGTAATATTTCCAGCATTGCACAGCTGTAGGTCTGTACAAAGGTTAGTTAATTGCAATAAGGGGCTGTGGGCTGTATGGCAAGACAAATGGCAGCATGAGTTAATAAACATTAAAATGCAAACTTTCTTCAGAAACAGATATAAGACTAAACCACATTCCCCCCAAAAAAATTGTTCTATGGAGTTGACACTCCAGTCTAATATTTATTACAGATAAATGTTTTAGGTGAAAGACCATAAACTCATCAGTATTATTTCTGTTATTTCTTGCTGGTCTCTCGATCTTTTTTCAAAGAAACCATTACATGCATGTATATGACACAAAATGTTCTATTGCTGAAACTGATAAAACTGTGATGTTCATACACAACATTTCAAGAATTACAGTGCATCTTTACATCTTCCTTTGTTAGCTGGACAAAATTCATGTTTTATCTCACCCAGAACATAAATTTTTGGTCCCACAGTCCATTAAATAATATACTTCTTATTGTTTACTCATTTTTACTGACTTATTTGGTGTGGCCTTGAAACTTACTTCCTGGTTGTAAGCCCTGTTATATTCCTCTTGCAGGTAACCAGAGTGTCTGAGGCCAAGCTGAGGTAACTTTTCATCTTGTATACACACGGTACTTCTGACCTGGGCCTGTTTGTATAAAACAAACACTTGTTGAAGCAAGCTTTCATAATTTGGTTTTATCATATAATTAAATGGACATCAAGGTTACTCAGAGTATAAGCGTTCAAAGTTTCTTTAGAAAGAAGCTCCCAAGGGTCAGTGATTCAGCTAAAACTGGCCAAGCCAAGACAAAGACCAAAAGAACAGTACCTGACACTGAGACAAAGACCATATACATGTTTACCAATTTACCAAACAGTCATCCACTCTATTACACCAGAGGCCCCCACCCCCCTGGAAAAAAAAGAAAAAATAGTGAACCCTCCATAATATCAGTTAGGTGATGAGAACAAGACTGAACATGAGATCTACGTCATTGCCAAGGATTACTCTTCCAGCTTAGCCTGGAATTATTAACTATTTTATCATTGTACATTGTTTGAATGCATTCATCTTACAGTATATGCCACATTAGCCAATTAAGTATGAAAAAATGGTATCTTATCCATGCAAAAAGACACACATAAACATCAAACCTTGACAATGGATTCATTAAATGTGTCTATATGCTATGACTTGATAAAATATCAAAGCAATCAAGTAATAATTTCAACATTTACTGCCATAAGCCTCCGGTAATTTGTGATACAACAGTTTATGCCCGACATCAAAGAAACATATTCTAGTCTCTTTTACTACATTACGTTTTCAGCAATGTATGCAGTATGCCCGAAGGGTTGCCTTATTGTATCTGTTATGGCTACTAAGCAACAGTCATAAAATACATAGTACAAATCTTTTAAGAACTGCTGTCCTGAGGTACCCTTCTGTACTTCCTGACTTTCAAAGAACTTGCAAGTCATCAAACATATTATTAAATTTTATTTTGCTTTTATAATACAAATTTCAATATGTGCCAGGTTGTATTATTTACATACCTACCAATGGTAAATGACAAAAAAAATATTCTCCTTGAAAAAGTGGCTTGCTTTAAAACAAGGTCTACAGGCCTAATGCGAACCTGTGCATTGGGAAATACACCAGGTATAATGCCTCATGCTTGACCATTATGTACATGAACAATGCAAGTACTAAACATTTTGAATAAGAAACAATTACACAAACATCACTGCTGAAATTCTGGCATTGGTGCACACAACACAAAAATGATTGTAGCTGGCACCACAAGTCTTGTATACAACGAAGCTATCAGAGATATATACATATGCCTAATTTCAGACTGATAAATCAAACACCTCCTGATAAATAAGCAAGCAAAGATCATTGTAGGTGGCACCACCAGTCTTGCATACAACAAAGCTATTTGATATGTATAAAAATGCCCAATTTCAGGCTGATATATCAAATTGCTCTGTAGAAATAAGCAGGCTCATACACTGTGCAAAAGTCATTGTAGGTGGCGACATCTGTCTTGTAAACAAGAAAACCATCAAAGACACATAGACAGGTCAAAATATCAGGCCAATACATCAAACTGACCTTCAAGAGTCTGATGCATGGGTGAGAAAGGCAGTTGCCCCAAATGAATTGTGACAAATTTGCTAGCTCAGGCTACTGCACTGAGTGAACTCATGACCTGCACCTGGCTAGACTGAGTGAACTTTTGACCTGTACCTGGCTGCACTGAGTAAACTCTTGGCCTATTGCATAATCTGACATAGTTGGCAGTCTGCCAAAGCTATAAATAGATCCAGGCTGAACTTTGGTGCCAAATCTGATGCTGTGGGCAGTCTGCCAACGCTATAAATAGAATGCAGCTACTGCACTGAGTGAACTCCTGACCTATACCTGGCTGCACTGAGTGCAGTCTGCCAAAGCTATAAATAGATTCAGACTGACATTTAGCCTGTTGTTAAATCTGAAATAGTAGCCACATCATTGCATAAGCTCACAGATTGGCTCCACATGCAGTCCTGAGGGGCATGATACCCATGAGGTGATCACATGATACTCATGAGGTGATCACATGCTACCCATGAGGTGATCACATGCTGCCCATGAGGTGTTCAAATGACACCCATGCGGTGATCACATGCCTTGTGCTTGGCTGCACTGATTGA
The DNA here is from genome assembly GCA_026874595.1 of Sipunculus nudus. Taxonomy (NCBI): domain Eukaryota; kingdom Metazoa; phylum Annelida; class Sipuncula; order Golfingiida; family Sipunculidae; genus Sipunculus; species Sipunculus nudus. The sequence continues at coordinate 48,234,378 of CM049309.1, forward strand.
ACTCTTGACCTATATCTGACTGCACTGAATGAGCTCTTGATCTGTTGCAAAATCTGAAACAGTTGGCAGTTTCTCAACCAATTAAAAGATACAGACACAATCTTTGCCTGTTAGTAAATCTGTTTGCACATACTGAAAGACTTCGGAAAATTTGAAAATGCTTTTTTTAAGCTGACATATTCATTAACTTTTTACCAAAAATATACATAATAATCAAAGATGCAGTCCTTTCATTGTTAAAGGTCAAATAATTCTGCCAAAAAATCATTCAAGTAAACTTAAAAAAAGGCCACCTAAAATTAATTTTTGTGCAATGTTACAGAAGTTATAATTGGTACAACAATTTAAGAAGAACACTATTGCAGTCCCAGGTTGAAATAGACATAATAATGGCCATAAGACCATCTTAAGCTCTTCACAACTCAACCAAAAATCAACAAACTCAATCTGTTCTTATATGATTGAAAGAACCATGTCCTAGGATAATTCTTTTGAAAAACTGAATGATTCAACTTGACAGTTTCATCATAAAGATTATAAGATGAAAGAGGCTAAAATTATGAGATTTTGCCCATAAGAAACAGGTCAATGTAAGTGGCACCACAAAATCCGCAACTTCAAATATGAGTCATGTTACCAACATTTGCACAATACTTGGTAATGCTAGGTTCTGTCATTTCTGAGATTACTATGTCAGTATGCTTTCTTGGCCAAATGACTAAGTTCAAATTCGTGTAACTCGGCCAAAATTCACCCAAATTTAACCATTTGAGCAAACTTGAGAGAGATGGTATGAGAGATTATTTCCGTGAAATATTGAACAATTTGGCTTGACTGTTTTGGAGAAGATTTTTAAAGTTTTTTTTAGCTTTTTCTGTATAAAATCTAAAAAAATGCAGTTTTTCAGATGGCTAATTTTTTGCATTAAATTTCATGATGCTAGCTCCAGTCGTTTTTGAGATAGTATGGGTTATTGCACAGATGACAGAAGCTGGACGCCCAAACACCATCACATTAACTAACAGGTTTGCTAAAAATTTCTACAGATGTATACTGAATGCAAAATTATAATACAGATACATCTCACTGATGGTAAATTCTTGAAATAAGTAGTGTATGGATACTAATTATTTATAATCCATGTACAGCCGTCTTTATATACCCACAGAGAGCTGTATACCTGTAATTGTAAACATTGCCTGGCATTAGGAATATCTAAAATCATAAATCTACATTTTTTAAAAGCTTTTAAAAAACATTCTTGTCAATATTAATTATATATAACCTGAAATCTAAATGTTAAGTGGCATGATGTAACCAATGCTGATAAACTGGTGCCAGGCTAGATGTATATGCTTCACACAGCTAACATATATGGTAAAAATTACTCAATTCAATCTTTATAATTCAGCCAAAATTCATTCTTTGGAACCATAAAGACAATTATTATAAGAATTATTCAGGGGATTATTCTTGTAAAATATTAAACAAATTAGCCTCAGTGGTGTCAGTCGAAAAATGTTTTGCAGGTTTATAACTCATATGGGAAAATACAGAAAAATGGCTAAGTTAAGCTTCCCATAACTCGGCCAAAATTCACTGAACCAAAAACCATTTGAACAAATTTTAATTATCAACATCCAAGGATAATTAACGTGTGAGATTTAAGAATTTGGCCCCATGGTTTTTGAGAAGAAGATCTTTGTAGCCACTGAGCTAAAATGGGCTGTTATGGCATATGACTAAATTCAGCTTCCCATAACACAGCCAAAAGTCACTGAACTGAGACCATTTGAACAAACTTCAGAAAGCACTACCCTTAGATCATTTCTGTGCGATATTAAACAATTTGGCCACATGGTTTCAGAGAAGAAGTTTTTTGTAGCCCTCATTATGATAAGGGCACTGATGACCCCTGTACAAAAAAGGCTGATGCAGGTGGCTCCACCAATACCTCAATTTAAGATAAAACTCATGTGACAAACATTGGCATAAAATTTGGTGATGATAGCTCAAGCCGTTTCTTAAATTGAAATTTTAATATGCTTTTTTGGACAGATGACAAAGTTCAACTTCCCGTAACTCGGCCAAAAATCACTGGAACCATTCGAACAAACTTGAGAGAGATTGTTCCAAGGATCATTTCTGTGAAATATTGGACAATTTAGCTGAACAGTTTCAGAGAAGAAGATCTTTAAAGGTTTTTAAGGTTTTTCCCTAAAAAATCTAAGAAAATGCAGTTAGCGAAAAAATAAGCAAAATCCGGTAGAGTTTTTTAGATGACTAATTATTTGCATAAAATTTTGTAATGCTAACTCTTGCCGTTTCAAGATAGTATGGGTTAAAGTACAGACGACGGACGACGCCACACCATCACATAAGCTCACAGGTTTGCTAAAAAAAACTAAAATCAACAAACCCATCTCTTTTCTCCTGTCCAAATTAACAATTAACAAATTAAGTCCAAAATCATTTGTGTGAAATGCATTATTCATTAATACCTGTTTCTAAGTTATCTCTGAACAATTCAGAAATAATGTCCAACATGCCATATGAAGGAATACAATAATTAAATCTGATCTGTTTTTTTCTTTTCATATTTTGAAAATATTTGAATCATAGTTATTATAATTTTCACAGAAAACCATTTTGTGTTTGAAATTAGAGAAACTCTACCAAAATCGCATGTAAAGTTGAGCTAGGGGACATGGCCCCAATAGTACACATTCTGGATGTGACCCTGGATATTTTTTTGGATCATGTTAAATTGCTGCTTGCATAATGGACAATTGCACATAAAATTTTTGAAAGTCCCATTCTTGTTCTTGCTTGACTGTATAATATTATGGTAATATATGATCTCAGACCTCTTTTACTTAAAAGAAACAAGGCCTGCAGGCCTAATGCGAACCTGTGCATATGGATATACACCAGATATAACGCTTCAATGCTGAACCACTACTTTTCATATATATGAACAATGCAAGTACTAAACATTTTGAACAAGAAACAATACACAAACATCACTGCTGAAATTCTGGCATGGGTGCACACAACACAAAAATTATTGTAGGTGGCACCACCAGTCTTGCATACAACAAAGCTATTTGATATGTATCAAAATGCCCAATTTCAGGCTGATATATCAAATTGCTCTGTAGAAATAAGCAGGCTCATACACTGTGCAAAAGTCATTGTAGGTGGCGACATCTGTCTTGTAAACAAGAAAACCATCAAAGACACATAGACAGGTCAAAATATCAGGCCAATACATCAAACTTACCTTGAGCCTGATGCACATGGCTGACCAGGCTTAGGTGAGAAAGGCTGTTGCCCCGAGTGTACTGTGACAAATTACTGGCTCAGGCTACTGCACTGAGTGAACTCTTGACCTGCACCTGGCTAGACTGAGTGAACTTTTGACCTGTACCTGGCTGCACTGAATGAACATGAGGTGATCACATGATACTCATGAGGTGATCACATGCTACCCATGAAATGATCACATGCTGCCCATGAGGTGATCACATGCCTTGTGCTTGGCTGCACTGATTGAACTCTTGACCTAAATCTGGCTGCACTGAATGAACTCTTGATCTGTTGCCAAATCTGAAACAGTTGGCAGTTTCTCAACCTATTCAAGAAACATACACAATCTTTGCCTGTTATGTAACTCTGCTAAAATTTATCCAACACAAACCATTTGAACATACTTGAGAAGGCTCACCTCTGGGACCATTTCTGTAAAATATTGAACAATTTGGCTGGACTCTGTACAAGAAGAAGAAGTTTTTTTTTCAGCTTTTCCCCTGTATAATCTAAGTAAATGCAGATAGCAAAAATAAGCTGAATCCATCAACATTTGATATGTGACTGAAAATTGCATAAAATTTGGAGATGGTAGCTCCTGCTATTCCTGAGAAATTATGAATAGTGTATAGATGATTTGTAATATCATAAATCTACATTTTTTAAAAGCTTTTAAAAAACATTCTTGTCAATATTAATTATATATAACCTGAAATCTAAATGTTAAGTGGCATGATGTAACCAATGCTGATAAACTGGTGCCAGGCTAGATGTATATGCTTCACACAGCTAACATATATGGTAAAATGACTCAATTCAATCTTTATAATTCAGCCAAAATTCATTTTTTGGAACAATAAAAGAACAATTATTATTAGAATGATTCAGGGAATTATTCTTGCAAAATATTAAACAAACTGGACTCAGTACCATCAGTTGAAAAACGTTTTGTAGGTTTATAACTCATATGGGAAAATACAGCAAAATGGCAAAGTTCAGCTTCCCATAACTCAGCCAAAAATCATTGAACCAAAACCATTTGAACAAACTTGAATAATCAACTTCTAAGGATTATTAATATATGAGATTTAAGAATTTGGCCCAGTGGTTTTTGAGAAGAAGATCTTTGTAGCCACTCAGCTAACATGGGCTGTTATGGCATATGACTAAATTCAGCTTCCCATAACTTAGCCAAAAGTCACTGAACTGAGACCAGTAGAACAAACTTCAATTATCAACATCTAAGGATAATTAATGTGTGAGATTTAAGAATTTGGCCCAGTGGTTTTGGAGAAGAAGATTTTTGTAGCCACTTAGCTTACATGGGCTGTTATGGCATATGACTAAATTCAGCTTCCCATAACTCAGCCAAAAGTCACTGAACTGAGACCATTTGAACAAAGTTGAATTATCAACATCTAAGGATAATTAATGTGTGAGATTTAAGAATTTGGCCCAGTGAATTTTGAGAAGAAGACTTTTGTAGCCACTTAGCTAAAATGGGCTGTTATGGCATATGACTAAATTCAGCTTCCCATAACACAGCCAAAAGTCACTGAACTGAGACCATTTGAACAAACTTCAGAAAGCACTACCCTAGGATCATTTCTGTGCGATATTAAACAATTAGGCCATTTTGTTTCAGAGAAGAAGTTACTTGTAGCTGTCAGTATGATACGGGCACTGAGGACCACCGTACAAAAAAGGCTGATGCAGGTGGCGCCACCAATACCTCAATTTCAGATATGACTCATGTGACCAACATTGGCATAAGATTTGGTGATGATAGCTCAAGCCATTTCTGAGATTGTGATTTTAGTATGCTTTTTTGGACAGATGACTAAGTTCAACATCCTGTAACTCGGCCAAAAATCACCGAACTTAAACCATTCGAACAAACTTGAGAGAGATTGTTCCAGGAATCATTTCTGTAAAATATTGGACAATTTGGCTGAACAGATTCGGAGAAGAAGATTTTTTAAGCTTTTTTAGCGTTTTCCCTATACAATCTAAGAAAATGCAGTTAGCCAAAAAAATAAGCAAAATCCGATAGAGTTTTTTAGATGACTGATTTTATGCATAAGATTTCGTGATGGTAATTCTTGCTGTTTTCAAGATAGTATGGGTTAACGTACAGACGACGGACGAGGCCACACCATCACATAAGCTCGCAGGTTCCCTAAAAAAAGACGAAAAGGAGCTGATAAAAGGTGGAAAAACAATGCGAACTCCCACATTCATACTGAGAAATAGATTTTGCAGATTTTCACTGACCAACTTGACACAAGATGAAACTAAGTTTTGTGATGGTCTGGCATCCAAAAACACAAATGTGCATCTTGCCAAATGTAAAATACACTATTATTCTGATTTATTTATATTGCTTGGCCTAAGATGCAATCATTTTTTATTGTAACAATAATTAAATATAAGACTAGGCACCCGATTTATAATATGAAAACATAATGTCTTAATCTCCAGATTTGTCACATTAAAATTTTGAAAGAGGTCCAGCATGAGACTTCATTGAATTTAGAGTGAGAGTTATTACCAGTGCCCAGTCTGTAGCCCTCTGTTCCATGGGAGACGAGGGTTGTTCTCTGATGAACCACAGCACACATCTCATCAGCACCATGTAAGTGGCCTTGTAGCACAGGACAGATGGCAGTGCACACAACCTCCCTAGCAGCTGTCCAACTGTTGGCAGAGCAGCCATACAATCGTCAACAGTATCCTGAAAAAGAATTAAACCTTCATGTTTTATTTCCAGGCTTATTATAAACTTTAAAGGGGCATAATCAGGAAAAATATTATGCCTATTCTTTCACACCATCAGTTCAATTTTACTTTATACGAAAGTTTCCCAGCAAACAGTCAAAGTACCGTGCATTCGGCTGTTTTACACCTTGTTATGGCTCCATGTGTTCGTAAACACATTCCACACATGTATGTTAACCATAACAAGTCTGCATGACTGCAGGTCTGTGAGCCACAACGTGATAATTCAGCTAGGGGGAACATGTATTCCATTTTTTTGGGACAAGTCAGTCAGGGCATCTCCTGATTGACACATGTTGTGGCCTTTGTTTATGTTGACACCTGTGACCACACCTGTTCAACTGTTTTTCTAAACTCTTTTACATGAGTCAGCAAATGGTTTCAGGGCAATATTTTGGCAGATATAAATTTATTTTAAAGGAAAGCTATTTTTCATGTTAATGCAACATGTTATATTGGTGATTTGTCCCCTTAAAAAAACTTTCTGGTAAGATAAATAGGAAAAAAAATTATTTATGTAATTTTTAGCAAGAGCACCGCAAATGTGCATAATACTTCCATCATGTATCTGATAACCTTTGACCTCATTAAATGTGTGAATTTTTATGAGGTTATTCAGGTGAGAAACTCTATTGGTAAATATGTATCATGAATTCATGAAAATCCATAGGATATTTTGGTAAGTCACCTAGGTGCCTCCAAAGTGCTGTGACCTGTGAACTTTTTAAAAATGCATGGATTTTGCTGGAAATAAAACTTAGGCAATATATTTTATTGATTAACATTTCTGATCAGTTTTATCAAAATCCTTCATATTCTTCATAAGTTATTGCAGTGACAACAGTGGACAACAAGACTGACCTGTACTCCAGTCAGTTAAGGCTGACAAAAAATAATTCATTATTCTCTTATAACTGTAAGTAAATGCCAGTTTTGGTTGAAATACAGTTTACAAAACTGTTTCTGCCAAACTGATAGCAGAAACTGATGTCTGCCCGACAGAAACCAGCAAAGGCAGAAACTTGCCCAACCTGACTGCTTATTTACCATTACTGCTTCCAGAAATCATGTCAAAATGGACAGAGTTTCTGTGAGGATCCAGCTAAACAATTTATAATTATTTATAACTACAGTCCAACCTTTCTGAAGGACCACCTATAAAATGCTGGCTATTACAACCACTGGATATCAGTCCCTTTCAAAATCCTGTTATATATAGATAAACCCTGTGAAATATTACCACCTGGCCAATATGGATTACCGCAGTTTTTTCTAAACCAAAGTAATATACGTGCATTACTAAAAAATTGACCTGCCTAATACAGATCCTCTTTGAGCTATTCCTTGACCAGTCAGTTGTTTGCCCATGCATGAAGTCTCAGTCACTTGTCTTGTGTACCCCTGCACTGAACACAGACTTGTGGTTTGGGCAGCCATCGGCCTGGACATGGTGCCCTGACTAGGCCATGTGAATGGCTCACACAACCTGCTAATCCACAGGAATGGAGGACTCTTGAAGTTAATCTTTTATTCCCCCCCCCCCCCCCTGGATTTTCTTTAATCTATTCAGTGTATTACATGAAAGACTTTATAACAAAGAGTGAATGACCTTTGAAGTTTTTAAGAAGTGAGTGATGGCATCATCAAACAATTTTAAGATGTTCACATTCATCGTGTCAGCAGAGCCTCTATAAATACCAGTTTGAATTGTACCTTATCAGATTGCGTTTAGTGATTAACTTATTAACATACAACCCTCTATTATATTATATATAAACGGGACTGCCTAAAACGTGTGAGCGCCTACGTGCACATAGTTTCGGCTGCCTTAGCAAGTGCCTAAATCGCGTGCGGCCGGATTTTGCAGACAACAACGTCTGACTAGAAAAAAGTTATTGTGGGATGTGTTTTGATAATTTGTCTGATGAAACTTATTATTTATTATATATATATGATTTATGTTTATATTATATTCATATAATTTATGTGGGTATTAATATAAACAGTACTCATCATGAATATTTTTTCACTGTTCATATGTGAGAAATTATAAAAGAATTAACGATTATTAGTCATTTGATTTAAATTATTATAAAAGACCGAATTTGATTATTAAATTCATATTGAGAATTCAATTATCACTAATAATATTTCTTGGGTGTCTTTATTCTGAGGAAGTGAACTGAAGCCACATACTGGTTACAACAAAATTATTCACAACAAACACAACATATACAGAAATATGTGATACAATAAATATATACAGAATATCATTACTGTTATAACAGGCAAAAAATAAGCACAAAGTGAAATATATTATGAAAAACAAGTTACTGAGACATATACCACGTATACCGATCCAACTAAAACACTAGCCATTCTAGAATAATTAATATGGCTTTAAAAATAAAAATGTAACAACCAAGAACTTGAATCTGAAATATATATTCTTATAACATTTTACCCTATTTACATATGTGACAAATCCACCATTTCTACTAAGTTCTAGATATCCAAGATTACATGAAAAAAGAAACCATTTATCACAACTGTCACATTGAACCATTTCAGATATACCGTCAGTTAGTTGTACCCAAATGAACACAATAACTAAAACTTTTTATAAGTGTAAAATCTAAGATCACTATCCCAGATTAAGCTAATTTTATATATAATTTTTTACATTTTAATTAAGTAATATATTACAGTTCAGTTATTTTGCAGGTCACTTTAGCGATATGACTTATCCTTATATTTTAAATACATACAGCAAAAACGAATTAATAATTAGATCCTTTGATGTTTTGATTGCCTGTGACTGGTTGAGTAAATCATAGCTTCTGTATTACTATGGCTATTATTCCAGTGAATGTTTGGCAAAATTGGCATCCACATTTAACATTAAATGGCACCAAACTTCAAAATTTAGACAATTAAGAATTCATGTAAACTGGTACCTGTCCTATTGTACCGGTACATAACTGATGTAACTATTCCATTATTAATATATATATAAATATATATATATATATATATTCCTGTCAAAATCGGTAGGCTATTATTAATAGATATATAAATTGGGCCATTGCTTTTAACTATAAACAGGCACTTTCAAAATGGTAATATTTGTCTTTTAGTTTTTACATCTTTTATTCTACAAGTATTGAATGCATGACGTTCAAGTAGTAAAAAGCCATGGAACTTTGTAAGTAATAAATAAGACACAAGGTGTCATAATAAATTATTAATGGGGTAAATAATACGTAGCATGTTATTACAAAACGATATTTGCAACGCATATACTTACTGGATCATTGCCTCCAAGTATAGTCATTTTCAAACGTAATTGTTACATATTTATCTTTCCGTCCACCCTCTTTGCCATTCAATTAAAAAAATGGACTCCTCAACTGCTTTTTTCCCCAAGTAAACCTGTTGCACCATTCAGTGTTACGTCGCCGTTACTCCCCGCCTCACGGCTATCCTTCATGCTTGTGATGTACAGCTGTAATCTTCATATAAAAAGTAAATATTCATGTTATTCCCCGCATAAATTATATAAAGTTCCCTCAGACAAATTAACAAACCCCCCCTCCCCCCCCCCCAAAATAACTATTTTTCTGGCCAGATTTTGTTGTCAGCAAATCGGGCCGCACGCGGTTTAGGCATTTGCTAAAGCAGTCGAAACTGCATGCACATAGGTGTGCGCGCAGGCGTGCACGCGTTTTAGGCAGTCCCTTAATTAGAGCTTAAAGCTCATTCAGATGGCTGACATTCAGTCAAGGGATGAGCCGGCACAAGCTTAAAATAACATATTAATCAAATGTTAGCAAATTCATTTCATTCATATATCATCACATAAATAACACATACAAGTAAATAATTACAACATATATTTAACACAAAGATCATTCCCTTTCACAAAATTTGAATCTAATATGTGTGATTGATAGGTTTGTGCTAAATATGGATAATTCTTTTTATAAAGTGCTAATCATTATAAAAAATCTCTACTGCTCTGGTTAAACCAAAATTACAAGGACATTCAACCTGAAGCCACACGTCGCACATTAACAGACATGGGGTCTATTACAGTTGTTCTATTGTACTATTACTATTACTATTACTTTCAATTTCTGATATTACTATTACTATTACTATTACCACATTTTATCTTCTATTACTATTACTATTACTATTACAGGGGTATCTATTACTATTACTATTACATAAACTGATGAAGGATTCTAGACTTTTCGCAGCCATGAGTGCTATAAACTAGCACTGCAATCACATTTTTATATTATATATTAATATTAGAAGCACCTATATCATCCAGTTACCTACACAATTTTCTTATACTGTGTCTGTCATTAACAATAAGCCTAATGATACTGGAGATCTTAATTATTTCAGCTTCTTTAATTTTGTTTATATATATATATATATATATATATATATATATATATATATATATATATATATATATATATATATATATATATTGAAACCTCAATGATTATTGGGGCGTTCAAGTCGAAATTATAAGATAATTGTATGAACTCTTGAATACATGTAATTTAAAAGCAACCCATTGTAAACACCCTGGCATATGTAAAATATTGATTTATAATTATATGCATACTTGTACATTTTTTATTATTTTCATATATATTTCACATAAATTTATTTTATAGTACATATTTCTGTTAAGATTTAATCTTCTTTCGCATAATTAATAAATAAAGATTTTCAGTGTAACTAAAAATGGTCTCCAAAGGAATTATTCATGATTATGTCATATTAATATTTAGTATCAAAGCTGACAATTTAGTCCTTTATGTATGTATCAGGAGAGGAATTTTGGTAGGGCTGTGTCCTGTTTCTACTGTTTACAAGATTCTGTACAGATTCTAAACTGGAGACAAAAGTACCCCATCTTCTCAAGTGTATATATATTCATTTGGATATGATGCCATGTTTTATTTTATCACATAGTACATCTTGAGAGTGAACAGAGAGGTGGTAAACTTTACAATAATGGTAGCATGCATGGCTTTTATTCTTCAGACATGCCCTTCTTCATTGCAGCAAAACCAGCATAGGATAATTTAAGAATATGGAGAGTGATTTAAACTTATATCAATTTTACAAAACATATAAAATATTATTTATATCACTTTCACAATTAATTTGGTATTCAACAATCTTATACTTTAAATTTTGTACATAACAGGATCTGATTATTTGATATCAAAATTTCAGATTTAAAATAATAAAATATTAACAGTTACTTATATTCTCATATTATATAATCAAATAAATTAATATCTTAAAAAAATTGTTCATTTAATTTTCAAAATATAAATTAACATAATTTTAGATACTGAATGAAGGTCTGCAAAATTGGTACTATGAAATAACAGACAAGTATTAAAAAAATTATTTTAAAAGAATATTTATATAAATTAAATAGATAATACATGTGCCTGCAGTATGACTTTATCAAAGTGATTGTAGTACTGGTATGAGTTTATATAGCATTGTAGGCTTCCATACGTTATGGGTAGTGAAAACACCATAAGCTTATCATGAACATTTTGGGTCTGCACTGCAACTACATCTGGTTCCATATTCTATTTTTCTTAAATGTGTGTTATTGCAATCTGTATAATTAAAATGCAAACTGGCTTGTGAAAATAAATCTGGGTACATTTCAGAATATGCATATGGATTGATGGATGTGAGATAAGATGTACATGTCAATATAATAATACATAATTTATCTGTCTCATAACATCAAACATTCCTCTGTTTATCCATGGTTTACTAATCAAAGGTCAGATTGTACCAGGTTACCTATTTGGCTGTGACCTGCTCTGTCCAGTACTCTTATGTAATTAGCACCAGTGGTCACCAGCAGTGTGGCAGCTGGCCCATGCTTGCCTCAACAATAGGCACTTCCTGGGCAATTGCTGGACAAGAATTGAGTGTGTTCAGCATTATTTGCTGATATGCTTCATGATCAAGGGGCTCACAGGAAGTAATAGAAAGTAATATGTATTACTCTATTACTTTGCCTTCTGTTTCTATTACTATTACAATTACAGCTAAAATTTTTGAGTCTATTACTATTACTATTACTATTACATGGAAAAAGGTGTAATAGTCTATTACTATTACTATTACTTATTACTATTACCCCATGTCTGCACATTAATAAGTTGGCAGACAAAGAGAGTGAGCAATATCTATATTTCAGGTTGATTATCAACCGACCTTATACTAAGTTATAGCTGAAGGTACTCCACCTGCTTGTTAAAATACACAAATACACATACATATTGATACATGCAGACTTACAAAAGTGTGAAGGCATTCTTCTAGCTTGCGGAGAAATGCCCACAGCTGTTCTAACTTTGGTTGGATAACACAGCTTTGAACTACAGGCTGCTGGACCTGCCACCTGGAGGCTTGCTGGAGCCATCCATCCAGATCTTCCCCACTGATACTGCTAGACATTGGTCATCTATTTATTATCCATGAGAAACCTAGCAGTGATATAAAATATCATTCCATTACATAATGTTTTTTATATTACATTTTACAAGGGTAAAATGAATATCTTAGCAGTATAATATCTAAAATAATTTATTAACCCAGTGGCATTTCACTGTAACACTGATACCTCTAGACTTATTGTAATGGAGTGTATGTAAATACAGAAAAAAAAATAGATAAATCATGAACACTGTCCCAGCATATATTCCCCCCAAGAAAACCTCTCCCAATTATAGAGCAATTAATGCAAAATCTTGCTGTAGAAAAGGTAATATACAAAAGGAAACAATATAGTCTGCTGATATTCTTACCAACTTATTTGAACTGAAGAAAAGAAACATTTGATTAAAAAAAAAATGATTTTACTTTGACAGATCCTGCAATAAAGAAGCACAGTAAGAGTTTAAATATAATAACTAGAATGGCACTCATTGGAGTGCATACCTCTGCCTGGTCTCGAGGAAAACAGACCCCAACCAAGGTCACGCATAATAAAAGGAAAAGCCGACAAATTCTGGACCGTTCACACTGGATAATTTACTGCGATGGAAAGACCAAATGGTATATGACATTTTAGTGGCTAAATAACATCTTCATATACAACAGTATTTATGATAATTACCTAGAATACCAGACATGTCTAGCATATTATCTTGACATATATATTGCTGACTCCCCATACACGGGTCCTCCGATTATGTCTACAATGAATTCAAGGGAGTTTCGAAGTACACACTCAAATAGTGTGTTTAATGATATTTATTAAAGTCATATTTGACTTTTTTTGTGTATTACATGCACCAGAAATTAGGCAGACAGGGGTGTTGGAACGGGTACCCGTTGGAACAGAGTACATAGACCTGCAAAAAATTAAATTTCCCTGGTCCATTCCTCCTTAAAGTTTTCTGGAAAATCGTCCAGCAAATTTCTTTTTTTTTGCGTTATCCTTCTGGCAAACAAAACAAAGCAGCATAAAAACAAACTGACAAGGGTGAAATTTTAACCTCCTTGGCGTGGCATTGGCCCAGGCTTGGCCTTGGGAGCTAAGTTTGGTCATTCAACACTGTTCAACACACTCGAAGTATAAACAATGATGCTATACATACAAGTCACTTAAAAAAGTATAAATTTGTATATATATATAAAAGCATATTGCATTATTTGGTTGGATTAAAAACTGTAAAAATATGATGAACGTACTTATAAACCATATAAGTGGAACAGCAGATCTGGGCACACTTCTCTGACAGTGACAGACGACAGGGCACTACAAATATGGCGCCACAAGTCCTCTGTACGCACTGACCCAATGTTTACTTTCGTATGGAACAAACTTGTCTATTTTTATACAATTGTTAATACTGTGAAAGCAAAACTTAATTAAAGCAATGTAAGAATATTCAAATGAAATATATTAATAAATGTTCCAATAAAATCCTTTATATAAGAAAACATTTAATACGAAAATAAACATACATATGGATGGCATTCTTATATGAGATTGCACGTGCTTTTCACTCCCATCCTTGTTTGTAAACTTCAACTGGAGAGGTTCACAATATATCAAATAGGCCTCTAAGAAATATGAAAATCTGTGTGGTTGTGAAATTACTGCCATGATCTTATCAAACTTTCTATATGAATAACATTTACTCGGACTTTCGATTAACTTTTCTCAAACAGACTTCCGAATGCTCTTTTTTCAGGGAAGCGCGGATGAATATCTAGATGTCTGCGCATTGCGATCAATGTTTTGTCTGTCAGCTGTGAAGTGTCGCTCACGTCAGACAGTCTTTGTTTACAGTGAACACACGTAAATAAGGAAGCCAGAAAATGTCATCATGGGCAACTGCCTTCAGAGCACATCTGCTGACGATATCTCATTGTTGAGGGGGAATGACACTCAAACTGACCACGAATCTTCTACGCTGGGACCTCCTCCGCCTTACCAGGTTTGCAAGCGCACGATAAACCATTAGCAGTACTTTGCTTAGCTCACGACTGTTGTGTATTCTCAATGAAGTGCCCAACACAACCTACGTAAATGGACAATCTCACCAACCAACAAGGCCCGTTCTCTTAATATAATCAATGGTTTGGTCGAGATCTTTGTTCTGATATTCAGATAACTCAGTGTCGTCAAATATTTTACACAACTGATACTTTTAGTGAACAGTGACACACTGACAGTTCTTGTACAGTAATAATAGTCCTTGACTTTCACGTTTCAGGTCAACTTGCTTTCTGGACAAAGCCCTTTATCATGTATATGTGTACCCCCACGAGATCTTGCCAATCATTGTACACATTACTGCTGAGGTTCTATCATAACACTATATGATATATTTGCATTCCAGGTAAATAATGTGATCTGTGGATAAATATGTACCCCAAAATTGGCAAAATATACCAGATTATTAAAATTTAAGCCCCAATCTCAGAGTTTAATACTTTTTTTTGGGGGGGGGGGGAATAACCTGGGTCTTGGATATTTATCTTTCAGGAAATATAAATTCATAACAACAAAGGGGTAGTCAAGACTGTTATGGTTGGCGGTTTGTATAATTACCTTAATTAGAACATATAAAATGCATGCATTTTATATCAAATATTAAGCTTTATTTCTTGTTTAACCTTTTTTTTCAGAATCTGTCACAGTGGAAACTGAAGGTCCTTTTTCCTTAATACTTAAAATTTTTGTATTTTAAACGATGTGCACACCCAAAAAGTCCCTACAGGGCAAGTGCAATACTGAAAAAGTTCTACAAATTGATATGTTGTTTGAGGGAGTTTTTCACAAAAAGTATAATGCATTCTTTCATGATATGAAGATTTGATCATAGTATATATAACTTAATTTTATCAATCATTTTGCAGAACTATAGAAACCGGGCTTCAGCCTACCGCCGGTACAACGGGTGTTGCATAATAAATTGTTTCCTGGAAAAGGCTGATACATATCATTTTCCTCAGAATTCCCGTATTTAATTTTGCTCATAGCTGGAGTTTATTATATTAGAGGAGGAGGGGTCCGGGGAACCGTCTGAATGGGGGTGTGGGGGCGGAGCCCCCACCTAAAGCTTAATTTTCCTTTTAAAATAGTAAATGGTTTCCCATTTTCGCGATAGATGCCTCTTCAATCGCAGATAAAAATTAACAAAACTTGCTCCGGCAGGTGTCTCGTCTTCACGGCTCACTTAGTAGCGTGTAGGGCTCCTGGTCTAGAGATCGTAGGTTCGATTCCCGGTTCAGGCGACTTGTGATGCTTAGTTGTTGTTTGTTAGAAGAGTTGAGTGTAGGGACATCTGCAGGGAAAAGTAGGAGCTAAAATAGGGAATGAGAGGAGACAATTTTATTTATATGTTCCTCAATAGAAGCGAAGCCCGCGTTCTATAGTGGCTCCAATCATTTTGATATAGACTTACAGTGGTCAAATATGTCATAGTTTCAGCAATGTAATGTTCAGACATGCCAAAACATGCACAAAGAGTATGAGAATAAGATTAGTGCAGTAATTTCAACTAATTTGCTTGTAATGGTGGCATTCTATATGCAGTACATATGTGTATAAAAATCTGACATATGATATTCTCTTGAAGTAATTGCATTAATGTTTGTGTCAAGCCCCAGGTCCTGATCTGGAATAGGACTGGACCAGATCCAGATCAGGGTTAAGGTTGGACTGAATTTTGATCGTGATTTGGTCTGGGCCAATCACCCATTGGTCTAGACTAATTTCTGATCAGTCCAAACCCCTATCAGGATCTGGACCAGTCCAAATCTTGATTCAGACAGAGTTAAAATAATACTAAATAATGCCTCGACACATAGTCACATACTTCTGATTAAATTAAGGTAAATTAACCTTAGTTCAGCCTACATAAAACTAAAATTAAATTTTTTTCATGGCAAAATTTTACTTATGCCATAATAAAATTGCTATTACAAACTTTAAATACATAGATTTAGTTTAACAGGTGAACATTAGTAGGACTACTATGTACCTCACATGAATTAATTAAAGGAATAAAAGAATACTACTGACTTTTGTGGTACATCTTAGCCTTTGTAAAAATATGAAATATGTTAAACCGAATACTTGATGAATAAAACTTTTTCTAGCTTAATTGTATTACCTACATGCATCATTTATGTATGAATCAAAATATTCAATTCTGTATAAAAAATAAACAAAAACATTTTATAAATATAAACAATTTTACATTAAATATATAATTCAAAAGCACCTTAAGCACTGGTGCACTTCCACAGTTTGACATAAGTGATAATTTACTCCTGTTGCAGATACGCGTTAACACAGCGCTTTAACTATAGGCCTACTCCCTATATCGTAAGCCCTGTTTGTTATGACCTCGTATCCTGAATTGCTACACCAAAGGGGAGCACTGTATTTTTGTCCAATCAGATGAGACCTTGTGCTGGAAGACACAGCCAAGCGAGGAATACACGGTGCCAACCATTTTCATTTCATTTTGAGTGACAGCTCATCTCCCCGGTAACTGTCTGAACAGGCCACAGACATGGTTTGCTTAGGGCCTTTGGCATATAGGATGCCCGGCCGTTGAGTTGTAATTTAAACAAAATTTAACAACAAAGGCTGCGTGCACACCTCGCTGGCTGGTTTCAGTTCTGCAGACAATAGATACATGGCTATGCTAACACTGTCATAATGTCATAATTGACTCAGTCGATCATGCGAGAATACAGAGGGAGCAATTAAAATTCGACCGTAAACTGCCATCAAGTGTTGCTTGAAGCGCAGCCAGGATGCCTGTCGAGTGTTTGTTTATTGGCATCTGGTTGGCTGCTTGTCACATCATACGCACATTTTTTTCAGCGGACAACAAACCGCCATCTGGTGTCTAAATATATCATATACCGTCAAAGCTGGCAGCGTGAAAATTGTTTCTTTACAAGCACAAGATTTCCGCTGCCTCAGGAGCGTAATTGCAGATGACTTCTCAGCTCCTGAAATCCAATTTTATATCCCTGGTTATGTGGCTTCAGTCCACATATGCATATAAATTGAATCTGGCTATATACATTATTCATAAAAAAGGCAAATGCAGTGTTACACAATATATGAAAAATTAAATGAAATGTTAGCTGTATACATTATCTTCTTCTTTGACATGCATGCAATGAGACAAAAATATCCTTGATTACAAATATCTGGCAGCTTGTAACATTCTTTTAAATGCAGTCATCATAAATTTATAGTGTACCTAACATGACTGGCAACCAGCTGATGCAGGGCCTTAAAATTATTTCTGAGGCTGTTTTGATTTTTTTTTTTTAAATTCCTTAATTAAGTTCGTTAATTGATGTTTTATATTGGTAAATTGTCCTTGCTGAGTCTAGTTTCTGTACAGCTGTATAGATAAAGTGGAAATTTTCTTATTTTAACCAAAGTTACTGTTTCAATAAATAACTGGGCATTAAAGTAAATACTTTTTAAAAATGGTTGAAAACAGATTAAAATTGATATTCCAATTGAGATACTCTTCCATATTTTGCAGATTTAGTTTATTAATACACACTTTATTATGGGTATTTCTGCAATATAAGTAAGTATATAATAACCACATGGAATGGAATGATTACGAGCTGATATTTATATACCATTGAGACAACAGCTGACAGAGGCCATGCTGGGTTATTGTAGGTTTGTTATCTCATCACTTAAAATTTGTGCTCTCTTGGGAGTCAACTAGGCCACATTAATATCAGCCCAGCTGTTAAAGTTGTGCTATATTATCTAGGTCTGGTGGCAGGCTCCATTTCAAGATATATGAGTTATCTATAAAGTTTTGAGTAGCTCTGCTGGTAAATTGTGAATTTGTGATCATGTAATTTGTGTGGTAACATTGTCAGTCATAACACACAAGTCACAGGCACTTGCACAGAATAATACCACATTTAAGTAAAAGGCATCAACTGCAAATTAGTAAACAAAGAAACCTTTGTACCGACTGGCATTTATATACATGTAATATTGATAAAGTGTTGGTTTTGTTCAGGAAGTATTTTGCACCACATATTATGGGGCATGATTGTTATTGTATCCCCAGACAAAGTCGGGGGATACTATGGTTTCATACCGGTCCCGCCGCCGCCGCATATAAATCTTGTTGGCGCGATAACCCAAAAAATATTTCACGGAACTTTACCAAACTTGGTATATGTATAGATATGAGTAAGAGGACGACGCCTATTTAAAATGAGGTCATGACCTTTACTAGGAGAGTGTCCTTAACCTTGAATAGGTCCAATATTGGGGAAAATCACACAAATTCTTTAATATCTCAAGAAATCTTGCATGGATTTATCCCAAAATCAAGTTGATGGAAGATCATGGATAGGGTTGTCATGTTCCAGAAACTGGTGGCGCCACCTATTATTCTTTACTTGTTTTCATGCCGTTTAATACCCCCAAAATTGCCACCTTACAGTACTGTGAGCATTATAAGTCAAAAACTAATGGACAGATTTCTTTTATATTATGCATATACATAGGCATGGTTATGGGATGATGTTTATTTAAATTGGGGTCATGACCTTTCCTATGATAGTGGCCTTGACCTTGAATATTGCCATTTATGGTGAAAATCACACACCTCTTATGATATCTCCATTGTTGATAGCCTTATGGATTTCAAACATGACTTATGTATGGCCCACCACTAAAGTAAGAACCCTATAGGTTCTAGGGTCATGAGGTCAAAGGTCAAGGTCACTGGACTGGCATTTTAAAAGATACTGTGGATGCATTTTAAGCCAAACTTTAATCCCAGGTCTTCCATCTTGAATATATAGCTCACTTGCCAATAGTGGATGATCCATATAAATTTTGGGGTCACAAGGTCAAAGGTCAAGGCCACAGGAGCTATCTGTCCAAAAATTAGTTTCTGGATGATAATTCCTGCTTTTATTGATGTATTGATTTCAAATTTGACTTATATATGTCCCATTGAAAAAGCAAAACTCCAATTGATTTTGGGGTCATGAGGTCAAAGGTCAAGGTCACAGGACACATCTTTAAAAAGATTGTGGATGCATTTTCAGCCAAACATTTCATCTCAGACCTTTCATCTTGCACTTATAAGTCATCTGCCAATAGAGGAAGACCCCTAACAGTTTTGAGGTCACAAGGTCAAAGGTGAAGGTCACAGGAGTCATCTGTCCAAAAATTAGTTTCTGGATGATAATTCCTTCTTTTATTGATGTATGGATTTTAAACTTGACTTGTACATGTCCCATTGGAAAAGCAAGACAAAATTTATTTTGGGTCATGAGGTCAAAGGTCAAGGTCACAGGACACATCTTTAAAAAGATGTGGATGCATTTTCAGCCAAACATTTCATCTCAGATCTTTCATCTTGCACATATAGTTCACCTGCTAAGAGTGGAAGACCCCTATCAATTTTGAGGTCACAAGGTCAAAGGTGAAGGTCACAGGAGCCATCTGTCCAAAAATTAGTTTCTGGATGATAATTTCTGCTTTTATTGATGTATGGATTTCAAACTTGACTTGTATATGTCCCATTGGAAAAGCAAGACCTTAAATGATTTTGGGGTCATGAGGTCAAAGGTCAAGGTCACAGGACACATCTTTTAAAAGATGTGGATGCATTTTCAGCCAAACATTTCATCTCAGATCTTTCATCTTGCACATATAGTTCACCTGCCAAGAGAGGAAGAACCCTATCAATTTTGAGGTCACAAGGTCAAAGGTGAAGGTCACAGGAGCCATCTGTCCAAAAATTAGTTTCTGGATGATAATTCCTTCTTTTATTGATGTATGGATTTCAAACTTGACTTGTATTTGACCCATTGGAAAAGCAAGACCCGAATTGATTTTGGGTCATGAGGTCAAAGGTCAAGGTCACAGGACACATCTTTATAAAGATTGTGGATGCATTTTCTGCCAAACAATTCATCTCAGATCTTTCATCTTGCACATATAGTTCACCTGCCAAGAGTGAAAAACCCCTATCAATTTTGAGGTCACAAGGTCAAAGGTGAAGGTCACTGGAGCCATCTGTCCAAAAATTAGTTTCTGGATGATAATTCCTGCTTTTATTGATGTATGGTTTTCAAACTTGACTTGCATATGTCCCATTGGAAAAGCAAGACCCAAATTGATTTTTTCATGAGGTCAAAGGTCAAGGTCACAGAACACATCTTTAAAAAGATCAAGGTCACAGGACCAACATCTTCAACAAGATTGTGGATTGTTAGATGGAAGAAACAATAAATATGCCAAGTGTCAGTATATGCTGCTTAAAATGGGGGTCGTTCTTAAAGGGGGTGGGCCTACTATGTCTGGGGATACTCTGGCACCTGCGGTGCCAAGAAATGTCTAGTTAAATTTAATTTTTGAAAGCCTGTTAAGCTAATTATGCTGTTGATGAAACATTTCAAATATTAATTTAGTTTATATTTGAACAAAGTCTAGCATTCTAGGCTGTAGACATCCTGACAGGATGTTACATGAGATGTAATGTTTTATAATATTAGATAAAGTGTACTTTATTCTCGAAACTATTTACAATCAAGTGTACCTTCTCTAGCTGTTACATGTCTGCTATCTGGCCAGCAGATATAGACATAATTTACAAACCTTGATTGAACTTTGGAATTTACTATTCATTACAGAGGCGGAGGGCATATACTGAACTTGAGTGTGGCATAGTTTACAATGTTGTTTTAGATATTTGGATTTACAAATAAGGCAGGTGAAAAGCTGACTTTAAAGCAAAAAAAAGTTTCTGAGCAGATTTTGATGCAAATACTGTGTGGGATGAAGTAACACTGAAGAACAGTCCATTAAATTTTGGAGGTTATTTGATTTGCCATTTATGTATTTCTAATTCAATGGTTCTTCCAATGGTGGAGCCATCCATTGGTATATCAGTGACTTGCCCAGTTCTAGGTCTCACCTGTGTGACTGTGTCATGTAAACTTTGCTCCAGAGCTGTAACACTATGTATACAGGAACTCAGAAAGATGGAGTTAACATGCTGATGGCGATACATGTAGGCTCTGACTTCAGTTAAAGATACAGGGAATTTAAGAATTTACCTAGATTCACATCACATTTTACCAATCAATTCTGGTTAAGTGCTAAAGATTTACCTGTGTTGGTTAGGTACATTGCTGATAAGCAAGATTCTGATAAAGAGGCAGGCTCATCAAGGAAAATAAATAAATTTTAGGAAGCCTTTATAATTTAGAAAAGCCAGAAATTAGAACTGTTTGAACAAAAAGGATCCTGAATTGATGGTCTATGTACTAAACACCTAGTGCTTATGCAAGTATATTGTATTGCCATGAGTTTGTATTTTGTTTTGAATTTACTTCAATAAATCCGATCTACTCACTTAAGAGATGCAATATCAATTACACTCCAGATCTTGATCGCTACACCAGTAGTCGTAATATATAAGATTCTCTGAGTAGATGCTAAAACTGCTAATCAAAGCAGTGGCGTCAATTTTTCTTCCAGGGTGGGGGGGATGACACACACACACACATATATATATATTATATATATATGTTTTGGCACCTGTATGACACATTTCATATATATATATATATATATATATTTATACTTAATCAAATTTCAAGTTTATTTCAAAATAATATTTCACAGTAAACTCATAAATAGAGCCTGTCTATATATTCTATTCAAATCTATTTTTCATTTACAATATATATATATATATATAATACTTGGAAAAGTGGGGGGGGGATGATACTAAATAGCACAGATTTCATACATCAGATCACTCACCATGCTTGGATTACTATATTTATTTTTTATATGTACAAGTATTGCTGACTCATTATTAATGGTCGCTGGACATTTGCTCAAGCATGATGAGTGGAGAAACAGACAGGAGCATTTTGAGAGCCACCTGTAAGTTTAAGTGATCTCTCACAACATATTCTTAGGACCATGGTTTACCCTTTCACAAAATTTCATAGAAATTCATTGAGAATTTTTAAAAGATGTTGTTTGGGCAAACCGAAAAAAGTTTGAATTTGGCTGGATCAGCATCTAGATCAAGATCATCAAAGGATGTTATATGTTCACACTGATTGTCTATTAATCTGGTAGCAATGTAACACCTGATGCTAAAGAACTCCATTTCTTAGAGCTTATGGAACACTGACCCTGCTTATCGGAGTAGGTGGTTGTCTTATAATAAAGCTCTCAGTCTTGAATCTTCTGGACTTGGAATTTGCTGGTGTTTACGTTCTGGTCATCACTGTCCTGTGCTAATCACTTCATATATGTATATTATTAGTATATAGGCTTACCGTAAGTTGTATTAGATAGGCAGTTTCAACACAACACTGTTTGTATACTCTAACAAAGGATGCTGCTTATGTTTAATAAAAATGTAACAACAGTTTAATTAGTTTACAGGCCACTAAAGAGCACTCAAAATGGGACACTATAATGCCATGATATCATCAGTATAGATTCTTTCAGGACAAAAATATTGCATATTATTTTTAAGTTTCAGTGATTTTCCATAATCTTCAGCAAACCCTTTTAATGGGAAATGTTAAAAATTTGATAAAGATACAAAAAAAGCTTGAAAAGATATTGCTGTTAGTGTTAATTTAAATAGTGTCAGAATTTGTCGGAAATCTAAAATAAATGTAAACAGGAAAGGGACTTATAAGGTCGTTTTTCTTTATTTTGTCATAGAAGTTGCAGTTTTCATCTTTTATGAGCAAAGACTTTAATTTTGAAAGTATATCTCACAATGGATTATCAAGTGTGGTGGATTTCTTTATGATAAAATGCTGCTTAAATTAAGTATAATGCATTATTGTTAACAAAAATAAGTTGGTATGAAAATAAAAGTGGAAGTTGGTTAAGTGGGCAAACAGTTTTGGAGCTGTTATGAAAGGACACAACGATTTTCAGCCTGCAGTTGCCATGCATGCATCATTAAACCAATGTTGTATTTATGTATTTGTACAGTGAAGTAGATTCAAGAGTTTTACCATGTGATATTACAGGCCCACCATAAGAAATGCTACCTCATGATAAAATAAGTGGTGTACACACAATGTCACACATAAAGGCAACTTAATACACTTATCAGCCAGTACTGTCTTTTTTATGCCCCCGCCACAAAGTGGCCGGGGCATATAGTTTTACCCATGTCCGTCATTCCGTCATTCCGAAATCACACAGTTGTACAGACTTTTTTTCGCAATGCCTGCAGATATTGGCCAGATTTTTGGTGTGTGGGCAGATAATGACCAGTTACAGATCGAGTTCGCGTTTCGTCCCGGTTGACCTACTTTTGACCGTTTTACAGCTCCAAAACTTAGAAAATTTCATGAAAAATAGAAATTTTCATGACAAATACACATGTACAGACTTTTTCACAATGCCTGCAGATATATTAGCCTGATTTTTGGTGGGCAGATAATGACCAGTTACAGATCGAGTTCGTGTTTCGTCCCGGTTGACGTACTTTTGACGGTTTTACGGCTCCAAACTTAGAAAATTTCATGAAAAAAAGAAATATTCATGACAGATACACATGTACAGACTTTTTTTTCGCAATGCCTGCAGATATTGGCCTGATTTTTGGTGTGTGGGCAGATATAGACCAGTTACAGATCGAGTTTGTGTTTCGTCCCGGTTGACCTACTTTTGACCGTTTGACGGTGCTCTAACATAGAAAATTTCATAAAAAGGTGCACATGTATGGACTTTTTTTTGCAGTGCCTGCAGATTCAGGCCTGATTTTTGGTGTGTAGGCAGATAATGACCAGTTACAGATCGAGTTCTTGTTTTGTCTCAGTTGACCTACTTTTGACCATTTGACTGCTCCTGAACATAGAAAGTTTCATGAAAAATATAAATTTTCATAACAAATGCATATGTACTGACTTTTTAGCTCAGCTGACTATAAGTCATCTGAGCTATAGTCGTGGTCCATTGTCCGTCGTCCGTCCGTCTGTCCGTCCGTCCGTCCGTCCGTAGATGTGGCACGTTTTGAAACCGTAAGACCTAGGAATCCAAAATTCAGCATAATGTTTGATGTCCCCAAGATCTCCTACCAAGCCGAAAACTGGGTCTTTGCGACTTCGTTCCTTTGAGAAATTAAGGAAAAACCTCAATTTTTTATTTAAATCCTATTTTCACACTTCAGGACTGCCTAATTTCAAAACCACTCATTTGTTTTTCCTCATATTAACCATAAATATTCTTCTATATAGTTCCTATGTACATGCCAGAAATTAAGTCTGTTAAGTATAAATTCTTTAAGTTATGGGCCCAAACATAATGGACTTTGTAAAAAATCAGGAAAAATATTTACTCACTTAACATGAAAAATTTTGAAACTAGAGTCTATTTTCCCAAGTATATAACTATGTTTAATTAAGATTCAATTGTTTACCCAAAATTAGATCTGAATTTTGTAAATTTTTTAAGTAATTAGCATAAAAATAAAATCAGTACCTTAAATTTTGCCCAACTTTGACCATGGCACGTTTTTTTCCTGTAAGTACCATTGATTTAATTTTCACAGCATGTAAACATAAATATTTAATTTGTTTAAATCTGAAATTTGGAAGTAAAAGCTTGAAAATTAAGCTAGTTATTGATTTTTTTCTTGAGGCTCTATTGTAGTCATTTGCTTTGATTACAGATTACAGATGCAGGGTCCCACTCCAGGTCACTGGAAGTCAGCTATGCCAGGGTTTCTGATTTGTTACAGTCACTGGGGGAGATCCCCTGCTGTGACAGGTGTACAGTTATTCTGATATCACCACCCCATTCCCCCCCCCCCCCCCCCCCCCCGCAAACCCAACCCACCAAATGTTATGCAGTATTGTTATTGTTTTCACTGTATCTCCTTATTTGTAATGCTGTTTCCACTCTGATATGCAAAAACTTTCCTTAAAAAAGTAATTCAAGGTATAATCCAGAAGATGCAATGTTGTGTAATGTAACATTTTTAAAGAAATCATTTTTCTTTTAAATGATTTTACCAATCATAATGGAACCCATCAGTATGCTTAAATTATGATAAAATATGAAGCACATTATGGATAAATAAAGACACAATTCAAAATTGTGAAATCTAAATCAAGTATTTTTTTTAGACATTTATTGTTTTGCAGATTTAAAAGATATATTTTTGTGGTAAAAAATAAATAAACATTTGTATGCATGATGTGGTGTTATCTGACAAGATTGAGATTTATGATGATGCAATTGAGAATTATGAATTATGAAACTTTTATATTCAGATATATATGTTATATTGAAAATGTATAGAAATATAAACTTAAATTAAAAAAAAAATTGATGTGATAAAAAAATGAGGATTTGTTACAAACATTTGTTCATTATTTTCCTGCATCAGCAGAATTTGAGATCAGGCTTTGTTTGCCATGTTTTATGTTGTTAATTAGTTATATTTCAACTGTATACATTTCATAAAAAAAAAAATATTTAATAATTTATATTATACAAAAAAAAGATTTGATTGAACAAATGTGTAAACTACTGAAATGTCAACAGTTAATCGAAAAGCCAACTAATGATCATGGTAATTGTACAGATCATTTGTTCACAAACTGCTCACATGCTTCAGTTTCAACATTAGGGAACACATAGTCAGGTCACAAAATATTATTTGCAACAATTTCTTGCTCATCAATACAAACCAATCATATAAACCAACCATGGCCTTTATTACCTCTTCCTCTTACACTTTATCTCCATTTGATATTATTTTAGATTTTTACCTTCAAGGTTAACGTCAGCTGAGCATAGTGACCCATAGGTCCCTTGTTTGTACTGATAATGACAGTTACAGATCGAGTTTGCGTTTCATCCCGGTTGACCTACTTTTGATTGTTTTACGGCTCCTAAACATAGAAAATTTCATGAAAGACAGAAATTTTTATGGAAAATGCACATGTATGGACTTTTTTTCACAATGCCTGCACTTACTGGCATGATTTTTGGTGTGTTGCTTGATAATGACCCGTTACAGATCGAGTTTGCATTTTGCCCTTGTTGACCTACTTTTGACCATACGACACCTCCTGAACTTAAAAAATTTTCCAAATTTTACAAATGTTTCTAATTTGCCCAAGGCGGGGGCATTCGTGTCGTTCCGACACATCTAGTTTAAGTATGGTTTTTATAGCCAAAAATTTTAAAATTAACATGTTAATGGCTCAGTGCAGTTAAGTATACCGGGAACTCGGTATATCCAGTGCAACTATATATGTATATCCTTGCATGATTAAAACAGCCCCAGTCTGTTTGTCAAGTTATGAGGAAGGTCCCAGATTTAACCCAGGGGTCAAGGACCCTTTGAGTGATATTATATAAACACCTGTGCAAGGTTCAGTAGTGAGATATATGAAAATGGATGATGCTGGAAAGATTTAATATAGTTAGAAATTATTTTTCTGTATGAATGGAACTTCTAAGCTCACTTTACAGAACTTGTGTAGTCATTATTCAGATAGAAAATAAATGTAAGAAATACATTTGATAGAATGGGTGAGATCTGCTTCATATAGAATCAACAGCCCAGTTCATTTTATCTACACTACTCTGCTATCATCTTTTGATTCTGGCTGGCCTACATGTTCATGTAAAGGTGCCATAACTGTCAGATTGTGCTTATTAATCAACTCACAGACTTTGTAACTGGTGGTAAGAGTTATACAAAATGTAGTTTATCACAGTAGAGGCAAACACAAAGTAGTTCATCTGTGTTGATTGTTATGAAAAGTTGAAAAGTGTATTTAATATATATCATGAAGTATTTTGTAATTAGTTATATAGGACTTATCTATTTGTTTCACTAATCTATTTATGATGTCATGCTAAATATCTGATTACTCATAACTGCATAAATGTAGTGTGTGTGTGCAGTAAGAAACATATTTAAAGGGGCCTAAATCACCAATAAAGCATGTTGAAGTAACACAAGAAACAGTGTCACCTCTGTGAAATAAATGGGCACCTGCCAAAATATTGCCCCCAAACCATTGACTTACTCCTGTACACGAGTGTTATACTTATAAACAGTGGACTGTGTCACTTGACTTCATTTTAAATGTTAGATTCACTGTGTTCATCATTTAAGATATTTTGGTACTTTACACATTTATTCCTGGGATCACTGACAATAAAGTAGCTTCAGAAATGAGTCATTTGTGTCTGATAAATATGAATAAACTGGTATAATAATACTAGTAAAATGCAGTGTAATTGTTTATTATTGTAATATGTTTGCCTAATTTAAATTTAAATGGCTTTCATACATTGCTTAATGATTTAAATTGTCTTGATACAAAATCCCATGTTAAGGATAGAATGTCTTAAAGAAAGCTCACATAGGTTCTTTAGATGCTTGATCTGCACTTATATAAATAATAACGTGTATCTGATTCCATGATTACATTTGCCAGTTTAACAGTGCCATTCTGCTGGTAGGAAGGAAATGTAATAAGATGCATCTGGCTAGGTTCAAGTTGTTAAAGTTCAGTCTGTAACATGCAAATAGACATGTTTGCTTAGCTGAGAAGTTGTTTATTTCTTTTCTGTTGGTTGTGTCCTGTTTCTCTTCTTTGAAAAGGCCACACCATAAATAAGTTGTTCAGCAGACTTTGGGACCAAAAAATAAATACGCATTGAGTCAGTGTATTTTTTATGTATTTATTTGTTTTAATATAAAGTTTACCAGTCAAATATGTGGAATTTTGCCAACTTGCAATTCAAAACTGTGCTTATAGAAAATATCTTTGAATGAGACATATATGAACAACACAAAGTTCAGTATGCATTCCATGATAATGTTTTGAATACTCAGAAGAGATTTATGCAAGAGCACTAATCAGCGACATAATCAAAGATTTAAATTGGTACTTGCTAAAATGAAAGGATCCACAAAATAAAGCAGTGGCAAACTTGTAGCCTGTAGGACAGTTACTAGTATGTTTTTGGTGGTGTGGCCTTTCTGTTGTCACCAATTCAGGAAAAAGCCCTGTGTTACCTTCACTGAACTGCAGTATCCCTTGAGTTCATTCGGCCTTTATCAGTACCACAGACATTGATGGCACTTTAGTACCGTAGTGACTTGGTTATTGTTGTATTCCAAGTTGGAAATTAGGTATTACATACTTTACTGATTGTGTCGTAGGTTTAGTTTTACATTGGCTGTATTGATTTTCTCTCAAGTAAGATAATTTGGAAATCTTGTTTGGGCAGCCTTGTTTAAAGACAGTGTCAAAGGTTTAGGTCATCACTGGAAAAGAAAATTAATGGCTACACGTATAGTGAAATATGTTTTAAACTGGCCTACATTCAGTACCTAGCTTGTGGTAAAGTAATTATCTCCAGATTTTTTTAATTAAATTATTACCAGGTAATTAAAGCTTCAGATGTATTGAAGTTTTCTGTTGGTCCATTCATTTTTCACATTAAAGAGAATTCACCTTCTTTCTTAAATAAAACTGTTTGCACACCATATAGTTTCAGCATTTTGTTATCCTAGGATTATAAAATTGACATGATACAACCATCAACTATTTGAAAAGTCAAATGGACATATCATTAGCAAGCTAATAACTGTGTAACTTTTATAGATGAGACCTTTGTGTATACCATATATTTTGAAAATTAATTTGGGTGGTTTGGGATGATTGTTAGATAATATCACAGGTTGAAGTTAAATAACAAATAAGAAAATACATTTCATAGACAAAAAGTTCAAGGTCATCATAAACCAATCATACAATTCCCTTCTTTATAAGCACATTGGCTTTTGAGTTCTTTTGATTTTGACTCGAGTTGAAGCTTGAACCAGAAGAAATATATCTGTAGTGAGGGCCCATATTTATTATATTCGATGGGATACAGGAGGTCAAAGGTCACCTTTGAACCTACACTAAAGTTGTGATGGAGTGATGGGGATGTCCCATGATGCTTTGCATAGGTGGCCTGATTGACCAGATTTTGTCATGTATATGCAAAGTGAGCCCAGCCATTCTCTCCCTTTCAAAATGTTTTTAGCATTTGGCTCGTTTTGGGTTTGTTTGTAAGGTATATTCAGTTATTGATCATTTCAAGACAAGGTCAAGAGGTTTAGGTCACCAGCAAACACGCATATCTAGATTAATTTTCCTTTTTGTGACCATGTAGATCTTTGGAATATCTTCTAACTTTGAACTTTGAACCATGCAGTTTATCTGTTTGATTATACTAATAATTTATAGCTTGATTAAATCTAAGATTAATGAAAGGTCAGAGGTCACCTCAGGATCAAATGTGCACAAAAAAAATATTTATGCCTTCATAGTAGACTTAATAAACCAGATTTTTCATATTCATTATAGGTCAATTGCCCAGCCACCCTCTCCTGACTTGATGACTATTGATAAGTGTTGAGGTATGTATCACTGTGTTCAGTCTAAGTGACGTATAGTTTTTGTTACAGGAGAGTGCTCCAGTATATCATCCTTCCCCCAATGTCAGCCGGCCAGCATCCCAGCTGACAGAAGAAGAGCAAGTTCAGATAGCTAAACGCCTTGGTCTCATCAACCATTTACCTACAGGGGTGTTTGATGGCACAAACAAGAAGATGAAAGAGTGAGTCAGTTCAGTTTCTTAACATCCTGCTTAAAACAGCAGGGGTTTGTTAACTGGTCATCAGACACAGCACAGAACCTCTGCCTGGGATCTTTGGGCTTAATTGCCCAGATTATACTCAAGCCTGCATTGTAACCATGACAACATGATCTTGTTTTAATTAATTAAATATTATTTTAATATTTGGTAATTTAAAGTAGATGTATTTATATTTATATAAAAACTTAAGTGATATAATTCCTATGAAGGAATAACCTGTTGTGTAAGCACTGGACCATTAAGATATTTATTTATCTGACCATAGCATATAATCTATAAATTATTAGGCTCACGTCTAAAAAATGATCAGTGTATGTATAGAGGGATAATGTGATTTCAGTCCTTGCAATGTACGATGAAAATGTGTCTCAAACCTGCTTAACAAGATAGGATGCAGCCTACTAGTTACAGCTTCAAACTTTAAAGCAGAATGTCCTAGTTTCATATCCCCTACAGCCTCAAAAGCAAATTTGGTAAAATCTTGAAAGAACCTCAAGATTTTCTGTTATGTTTTAACCGTAGGTGATGATGTGCTGTATGTAGTTTCAGTGTATAATTGGTGTATTCAATAATTGAATTAACCTACTGGTCCCTCATATCATGTATTTTTAAAATCTTTGGCATGCAGTGTTTTGCCCCAGTTTTCTGATAATTAAACATACAGGATTGCTTGAACCGAATATCAGACTTTATGTTTTTGTTGATTATTAACATGCAGTGAGTTAATTATCATGAATATGCAATATAACAGAATCTGCAGTACAGCTGACCCACCTGAAAATGACAATACTGATTTCTGTATGAAATTTTACTGTATTTTATGTGTTTCTTAATCATTAAAGGCCCTCTAGGTGCAAGCAAAATCAAAGTCAGATAGCATGTCTGTGGGTCATGTACATACTGTGCTTGTTTATGTTTAGCACGCCATCTGTTATAACACTGAAATCTGTTTACCAAGTTGATGGCAGTTCTTGCAAAGTACATAATTTTCATACATTTTGTACATACTGTATATGACTGTGTAGTTTCTTCATTTAATGAGACAAGTTTGTGACACTTTCAATATGCTATTATTACAGGTCAGTATAGCATTCTGTAGTTGCAGCACAGTAAATCAGATTACAAACCACCTGCAGACAGTGCACTTATGTTATACATAAATAAATAATTTAATCTTTTATAAAGTGAACTATAGTGTTGATGCAAAGCATACTACTTCCAGGCTTAAGTTAACCATTTAAGTTCAATCAAGATAACATGTGAACCAAGTGCAGATTGGTCTATGTGACTAGAGCTCAACCTTTAGTTTGATTCTCTTACTGCAGAGCATAATTGTAATCCAAAGATGTATGCTGATATATGAAACAGTATATCAAGTGTATTTATGTAATTGTATATCCACAAAGGCACATGTATAGCAGTAAACCAAATAATCAAATACCCAGATTGCCTTTTTCCTGGTGATTTAATAATTCAACAATAATGTTCCCTGGGGGAAGCAAATACCTTATCTGAGCTAAAGAGTGTTACATAAAAATAACAAGAAAAACCTGAACAGTCTACCTGTATGTTACATAGTGTTATCTTTGTTGGTGCAAGCCCTGTCCACTAGTACAGTATGCTTATCAAAGAATAGCTTGATCTGAACAGTTGATCCAGGGTGGTTGTAGCTTGGAAACCTCCCCTTATAGGCACATTTCTACTTAATTGTGCTTTTCACTCTTTGGAGAGTTAGTATGGAGGTCTGCAGCTTCTCTTATATATGGCAACCTCACCATTACAGGCAAATTATGAGGTCCTGCCAGTGTTTGTAATTGGCAGGTGCCACAGTAGTCATATTTATATAACTAGATATGATCTTAAATGAATGATAACAGGATTGATCGAGTTTTTGTATGAATACTGACTATTTTACAGAAATATAGAAGTTACTTAAATACTCAGTTAATAATCAATCATCTTTGGTTATTTTCTTCCAGTCATCAAACATGATTTTACCATCAACTTGTTCCACTAGAATGTAAGTGTATAGTATCAGAAATGAATTAAAAAACTCTCTGTGAAAGCATAACAAAGTAACCTTGACGACCCTCAGTGGGATTGAGATATATTTAAAACTAGACTGCTGTCTCAGATATTGATTTTATAAAATAATTTGCAAGGTATGATATTGTTTTAGATAATGAGGTCTGTGCCACTTCCTTCACTGCAGCTCCCATTGGTACACAGGCTCTGGTGTTTCCATCTTTGTGATAGTATTTTACCTGAATTAAGGGACTGGTCACACAGAAACCTAAGGAATTTTGCTTCAGATAAAGTGTAAACCATATTGCAGCCCAAGCATACACCTAACAGAACTAAGTAACATATAATATACTGAGCTGTAACGCAGTAAGATGTCTGTATTGGCATATTTCATTTGCTGTATTTGAAATACTGCCAAGTCTGAATAAAAGGGGACTGTCGGTGATAAAACTGTACCAGGCATGCAGCACATCTTCAGAACCCTGGCACTACCATAAATATAACAATAAACATGGTTTATTTTCCAGGAGTATTATAGGATGTCTGTATTTTACGAGACACATGAGTCATGTTATTTTGAGTCTCGTATTGATCTTTGAGTGTCTCTTGATATCTGTCAGTGTGTTTTGCACTCTGCTTGAAGGAATCCTAAATTTAGACTTGATATCTGGTGGATACAGACTCAGTTATTTTATCTCAGACACCTGGTTAGAATTGCTGCCAGTCAAACATATACAAAGGCTGATTCATCCATTCATTCACTTTTTATTTGCAGACTCGGGGTTGCCTCGCATTTGTAATATTGATAAATAGCTGTCATATATGGTTAATACAGAGGAAGTACTAGCTGTTTCATGATTGTATCCCCAGGCAGTTATGGAGTTTGTGCCATTTTATCCCATTTCAGTGCTGGAAGCAATGCATTGTGTCTTTGAGATGTAATATAATATATCATGATTAGTAGTCCTGCAGGTTTTATACATTGGAAGTGCCTGATATTTAGTAATTGCGTCTCAGAGCAATTGTATATGATTCACTGTTTTATCTCTAACAAGAAAGATGGCTACAATGAATCAGGTTTCGTGCTTTATGTTGCAATGGATCTGTTATTAAATGACATTAATAACCAGACTTGTGCCAGGCCATTTGTAATTGTTTTTGTCGCTGGAACAAAGTGATATAAAACATTGATCATGCCAAAGTAGATGTAACTCAATAAGGAACCCCAGTAGGAGCTTATGCCAATAGCCTGTCCACTGAATGGAGTATATTCATGATATTTACATATAAATAAATCACAAGGCTACTCATTTGCATATTAGTAAATGTGTCCCACTTTAGGTCAAGGGCAGATATTGTTGCTATGGTGACAGCAAAAGGCCAATATAGCAGCCAATGGGCAATCTATCACACGTGCAGTGACTGGATGACCGATTCAGTAACTCAAGAAGTGCCTCTTATTCTTTAAAATTTTAAGGGAAAATTTAGACAAATTCTTACAGGTCATTTGAAACCCATTGTTACCGAAAAAGAATATTATAAATTCAGAAAACCAAATGTTTAGTTATTATTTCTTATGAAATAGTTTTATGTTTCCATGTATGACCATTTTGATATAGCTGATAATTGATATGACATATGCATGACCAGAATCCAGCAGAAATTCTCAGTTTCAAATGTGTTCATTTCATGAACTTGGCAAACCAGTTGCACATTTAGGGTGAAACATGTGCACACAATCTTATTAATTAGACAGGAACCAAGGGAACATCAAACAGGTAAAAATTATTTTTTATTATTGATGGATTATGTAATTGAGTTATTACAATGATCTGATATAAATTATTAAATTATCAACCCTAAGCCTTTACCTTATAACACTGCAGGCATGAAGTGTGAGGATGTTACAGAAATATCTGTTCACCTGTTTAGATGAGGTATCTTGATAACCAAGGATTTGTTTTCATGATAATTTCCCTTCCTTGAACCTCCCCCTCCCCCCCCCCCCCCCCCAACACACACACTACCAATTGTTTCTAAATCTGTGCTCTGCGTTCGGGTCTCTTGTGACCTGTTGCTTACTGTTAATGATAATGACAGAGCTAGCATTGCAGGTCACAGAGTCCACAAAGCATTGATATAGCCAGGTAAATGGCCTGATCAGTGACTCAGCATCCAAGTCAGCTTGTTATTAAAGCCAGCAGATGACTCCCGCTTGACACCATGTGATCATACTGTGCAAATTAGTCTATGTCACATGTTTACTTAAGTGGCAGAGATTTTCTGTACCTGGCATAAAAGTTTTTATCTGTTATGTAATGTTTCAGTAAAATGGTTGCCAGCATATCTTAGCCTTTGCCAGCTTAAATACTTGTGAACTTAAAATCCAAATTAAACAAAGAGAAAGGTGATAAATCTTATTATTATTCCCAGAAATATAAGAATACTGTAATAAACATTTGTGTTTTAAATGTCTCTTTGTATAAAGTGTGACATTTATGGTATGTATTTACAAACAAAAACCACTTTATCCCAAGAGATTTTACTCAGAAAATAATGCACAATAATTCACAATAATAAAAAAAAATTAAGCTTACTGTCAGTACTTCTGAGATGTTGCCCTAAGTTGATTTCAGTATGTATTGTACGAGAATAGGGTCACCAATACCCAGCCCTACTTATACCCAATGTGTGCATATATATTTAACATCTGAGTCATTATATTTCTAAATAGAGCCAGGGCACATTTTCCCTGCACAGATCTTTGATTCATACCCATCTGAAATAAAGGTGATCCAGTATCTGGTATCATTAACTGCAATGGTGAAGGTATTTAAATGGGCCTTGGTCTGGAGACCTTGAGACCAATTTTTGCAAGTTTTGATCTTGGCCTTTTAGCCTTGGTCTTTAAGGAAAAATTTCTCAATCTGATTCTCTACTCTGGTCTCGGCTTCCAGAATGAGCAAACTTCATGTTTAATAAAGTATGCAACATACAATGCCTTCATGTGCCAGTACGTGTGATTTGCTCTTTGTTTAACTTTTCCTTTCCTGAATCAAAGAAGCTGATTATCCACTCTGCTTGGTTTTGGGCTGGTTGGTTTGATAGCAATAGAGCATCAGCCGCTAATATAACATTCACTGATATTTTTATGAATCCTTGACTTTAACCTGTTTCTCTGGCTCAGGGTTAGAGCACAAGACTCAAAAGCTGGGAGATCATGGGTTCGAATCTCAGTTAGGTGGTGAGGTTTTTCACAATCGGCCCTCACCCAGGGGGGAGAATGCTCTGCAGGCTTAATGGGAAGGCAGTGCTGAAGTATGTGATACTGCGCTGTCACGGAGTCCAAAACCGGAATGGAATTCTGCAGATGTACAGTTAAGATAGTGTAAACTTCAGCGTGAAGCTCACACCAAAATGAAGGTGACAACTCACCCTCAGTCACGTGTCACCTGGTCAGTAGCTTGAAATCCGTCGTTAAAGACTTGACCGCACTTGGCTAGCGTACTGACTCAGAATCTCGGCAGGTGACCTCTCCTTTTCGCGGTTTCCATCCCGGCCCTTGGTAAGGTCGCTGGCAGGTCGGCCTGGCTGCACTTCGGCGCGAGTGCATTCCTCTTACATCCCTCCCCTTTCCATAGACTGGCTGGTGTGACTGTAGCAGAATGTCTTTAAAACACATCATTAATCAGGGTTATTTCTCTTCAGTCTAGTATATGACAGCACAACATATCAAATTAAACTTCAATTACTCGAAACACTAAGACGAATACTTATCATTCCGAAAAAATACGAGGCTTCATATTAAAATTGTCTTATGACCCGTTGTCTTCAGACCTGTCTTCCCTGACAATATGCGAGCTGGTGTCCATCATGAACACAGGCAGGACAGGGCCGCCTCATATTCACTCATCCTGATTTCCAGCCCTCACACTGTCGAGTGATATTGTATACCTCAGTACTTAAGGAACAAAGTAAACTGAATCATGCATGGATGAGAGCAGAACCAGGCCGCTTCACATCCAACCGTTACAAACATTACTAAGGCACCATGCAGCTGGATGATTACTAAGATTAAGAGGGGGCTCTGGAGATTCAGTGCACTTCTCATAGTCACACTCCTCATAATCCGGAACAAATTCGTGTTCCTGTGCAAGATTCATCTGCAAGGGACAAAAACCATCCGTTGCATCTCCACTGCAGATGAAGTCTCTTAACTATGTTAGTTAACGTTTCTAATACGTAACATATCTAAGCGCTTATTTAACAAAATCTTGGAGGTGCCTCAGACTCTGGACCCTGCGGCCTCTGCTGGTGGTGCGATGGTCCTTTCCCCCCCCAAGTTGCAGAGCTTCACTGTCATGGACACCTTTTTCTCTCTCAGCTACCATCTGAGAGCGTTCCACTTCTGGGTCCGGCGTCCCTACAGCTGCATCTAAGGGATCAGAACCTTCTTGAGCAGAGGGTCCGTTTCCTGAAAGGTCTGATTCCTCTAGATCTGATTCCGAATATAGGTTTCCAGTGACTGGAGAATCACTGTCTGCATCAGAGTGTCTATCGCTGGTTTCTTCTTGCTCAGGGTTTTGCTCCTTTGAGAACTGGATCCTGGTCCAGCGAAGCCAAAATGGCAAATGCTCTGTAGGACAAGCCTTCAAGTTATGGTGTATGAAACAGTCGCGTTTCCTAGTCTTCACACTATAGAGGGGATGCCTGCTGACGATAATCAAGTAGGGTCCCTTGTATACTGGCTGTAGTTTTGGGCTGGTGCCCTTCTTGTTGGTTTTATCTAACTCATATACCAGCTCACCAGGTTCAAACACTCTCTCACGTGACTTAAGCTCATAGTGCCTCTTCTGATAGGCTTGTATCGTCTTCAGATTTTGCCTGACCTGTTCATGGATCTTAGTTAGCCTGTCCCTAAGGTCCTTGACCCACTGGTTTACGCTACACCCCTGTGAGTCTTTTGTTCCGCCAGGTGCTGAGTCAAGTATAAGATCCTCTAGTTGGACTACTTCTCTCCCCAGCATGACCTGATTGGCCGAGAAACCGGTTGAACTGTTCACCATTGAGTGCTAAGCCAAAGCTATCATTGGAAGATCACGATCCCAATGTTTAACGTTCCCAACGATCAGACAACGTATCATTTGGAGGAGTGTCCTATTATGCCTTTCAAGCTGTTTGTTGGAGTTTGGATGGTACGGTGTCGTCCTGGTACGTATTTGTTTCCTGCCTCACTATCAGTGAACGGGACTAACACATCTAAATGTACTCTCTCCATTGGATAACCAGCGTGATTAGGTCTTTTCGTGGCCTTTTTGTTCTTGTGGCACAAGTCACACGTCTGGCAGTGTAACTTACAATCTTGACTCATCTGGTACCAAATGTAAGACCATTTCAGTCTTGTGAGCGATTTCTCATAAACAAGGTGTGCTTCAGCTTTACTACCGTGGCACATGCTCAAAACTTCTGCTTGCAGGGACCTAGGAACAACGAGGTATGTCCAAGGGCCGGCTGTATCTTCCAACTTGTAGTTCAGCGCTGGATCTATAAGCAACAGCTGAGACTTGAGGAACCACAGCCACTTAGTCGCCTGGCTGTTCAGATTGAAGTCTGCCTGCGTTGGCAATTCATTGTAGTCTTCAGATGACATCAATATTATCACTGATCTGATGTCGGGGTCCTGTTCCTGTAACTCAGCAAGTTCAGTTGGAGAGTAATCCTGCACAGGATTGGATGGTGCTGCCTCCTTCTCTTGGGAACTTTCCTCACATCGCTGGACTGTCGTGGCAAATACAATGTGCTTATCAGGCGAGGCAAACCAATCACCTGCACCACAAACTGCTGAGTCCCAACCCAGCAGCTTGGCTGCCTGAAACTGGGAATCCGGGCTGTCTGAGATGCAGGCATCGAGCCGCCTCATCCCCAATGACAACACGTCGTCGACATCATTGTGGAAACTCTCCCACAGGTAATGAGCCATGGTGCAGTTCCGGCAACCTCTGCAAGGAAGGTGTTCCCCATCGCAGACAGCTTGATAACAATTGCACCTGTCCAATAGATCTTGCAAACGGGAAAGCGTACCTTCGCTCTGATGTATCACGCCTGGCCATTGCATAATTACAAACTTTGCCAGCTCTTCAATCCGTTTTGTTAACTGTTCCTTGATGTATCTTAATGGCACGAGCCAAGCTAGGCAATTATGATCTGTCCTGACAACGAACCTCCTTCCCAAAACGTAGTGACTGAAGTGCCGGCAGAATCTCATAATTGCAAGGAGCTCCTTCCGCATGGTGCAGTACCTCCTTTGTTCTGGTGTTAGGACGAAGCAGCCCAACACTTTTGTTTTCTCAACACTGAACCCCCCTGTATCAGTCAGTGCAGCTGTTCGGACTGAGTAAGTGCTGAGTGGTGGATTGCCTGCACAGACCAGCGCGGCCGATTCAGAACAAGCCTTACCACCACCCTTGTCCCAATCCCCATTGTTCTGATCTTGTGGGACAATTGTTCCTACAATCTCTAAGGCAGTGCCAACACTGACCCCAGCTTCCAGAGTCACATGATGGTCAGAGTTGTTTATCACACTGAGAAACCCATCTTCTCTGGTGTTAGCGGTTGATCCAAGAAGTCCTTTCAGGTTTCTGCCGAGGGGTTCTACGATGAATTCAAGGCCGTCCACTGCACCTAGCACTTTAATCTTGATTCGAGAAACCATGTTAGGCGGTATGATATGCCTTCTTCCAGTGGTCACCACATAAACTGGGCACAGCTGTCCATTGTAAGTTTGTTTAAGTACTGTATTTTCTGGCATGAATATAGTGTTGGTTGCAAAGTTCATGGAACACTCCTTGGCTGTCAGGAATTCTAAGCCCAGCTGGACTGGGTCTGTTATGTCTGCTACATACCACTGCCATTCATACTGCTTGTCCCCAAGTTTGAGTGTTCTGCCATCGACTTTGACATTTGGGATAAGACTAGCATCTTTTTCAATACTTTTCAGGTTTACTCGGTTTGTATTGACGATTTCGCCGGCCGGTATCTGCTCAAACTGGTCTTTGCTCAAAATGGACACCTGTGCGGCTCTGTCTACTGTTGCATTTGCATTTAATCCATTTAACTCAACGGGCATCACCAGTGATTGCCCTCTACCAAAAGTCCGATTTGCTTCAATGGTCACCAGGTCTTGATCTTTCTTTAATTGCCTGTAAACCCCAGGTGCAAGGCTTGGCTCGATTACATTTTCCTTTGCTTCCAGATGGCCATTTAGGAGTCGGGTTGAGTCTTGGCCAGTGGACCCAACCCTTTGGCATTTAAACCCTGTGCCGTTTCCTGGCCTGATTTACTCAGGCAATCTTGTTTGAAATGGACCTTTTGGTGGCATTTAAAGCAAACTGTTTCTTCAGGTCTCTGGGGTGAACGACTGTAACTTGGTGACCTAGATCTTGACCTTGATGGTTCCATCAACGTTTGGAGCATAGATTCTAAACGGCTCATCCTTTCATTGAATTGCTCGTTCATTTTTTCCATTCGTTCGTTCATTCTCATCTCAAATCCAGAACTGCCTGTTGATTCACTGAGTCTAGCAGACTCAAAGTTGGGAGCATCCCTAGCACTCGTGGCTCTGACGGAATGGCTGGTCTCCTCCCCCGAGTCTGGATGACTGTGGTAACTTACCCTGCGGACTGGCAGTGATGACTTGCCATAAATTGCCTTATAGTTGTTTGCAGCATCTTTGACATATTGCACCGCTTTGTGCACCTTTGTTGGGTTCCTGCACATAGCTGTGGCTGCTGCCTTTTTATCAAGGCAACCTTTCAAGAAGTACTCGACCGCTAACTGCTCCACAGTGGATTCTTTTGCTCCAGGGAAGCCGTTCATGACTTGAAATAGGACCTTCTGGCCAAACTCCTCTAACGTTTGTCTTTCCTCCTGTTTCAAATACTGTAACTCCCTACGAACAGTGATGGGCGCCTCACTAATTCCAAAACGCTTGCTTAGCTTGCGGGTCAAGGTTCGGTAATCCGAGTCCTCACATAGTCTAGTGCTTTACCCGAAAGGCAGTCTAGAAGGCGTTCTGCACGTTTACGACTGGACCATCCATACTGTTCTGCATACCTGCTGAACTGGTAAATAAAGCTGTCCCAGTTGGTGTTCTTGCCGCCAGAGAAGGTTATTAACTTTGGTGCCTGGGGGCTGCCAGAGCGACCTGTGTGGGCCCTGTGATGACCACCATGTCTCTCCTCTGAGCTATCGGAGCTGGAGCTATGATGGCGGTGCTTAGTGTGTTTTCTCTTCAGACATCTGTACTCACGATCACTTGAGCTATCTGAACTTTCTGAAGTGCTTGAGTATCCATGATCCCTCCGTCGTCTTCCTGATTGTTTGCAACCCCTAGGCCTGTGATCCTCTACAGGGAGATATTCCACATGACGCCTTGGTATATGTTCCCAAGACCTTGAGTGTCTTATGGTTTCGTGGCTATGTCTCTTCTCCCAGGAAGTTGGTTCCCTGTCTCGAACATGCAGATTGTCCCTGTCTGGTCTCCGTTGCACCTGAGATGGGGGCACATCATAGCTATGGTAATATGGGTCTTGATCATGACAACGGCCTGCATCCAGATGTTGGCTTGGGTTGCAGTGTCTTGTTGCTAAGCGACTTGTGACTAATGCCACTCTTGGCCTCCTAGGAGGAGGTTCACGATTTGGAGAATGGCTTTGGACCTCATGGATAATGAGCTGGTTACCCTCCTCGTCTGAGTGGCATGAGTAGCCCGTTGTTGAATTAGATGCTGAGCCGACTGAGTCCACCTGTCGACGTCGGTTGGGTGCACTTAAAGCCAATATGTCTGATGATGGCATCGTATCGGCTATATCCTGTATGGTGTTTGGGTTACTACCAGAGCCTCTGGCTTTACCGCTGTTTTTTGTAGCATTTCCCCCATACACTCCTTGTTTGGGATGGGCTCGTAACAGCTGGCCAATTTTGGGATCACTATGGGCTATCCCACTTTTTTCCACATTTGCTGGAGCACTGTCTTCCTCTTCCACGTCAGAACCTAATTCTATATTCGAGAAATGCAGTCTCCCGTCTTGAACGAGCTGGAGCCATGTTGCAGCCAAGACTCCCGTCACATCTTCTAGATCATCTGGACCAAAATCTGGGTTTTCATCTCGTAACAGGATGATCTCTTTG
This sequence comes from Sipunculus nudus, assembly GCA_026874595.1. NCBI lineage: Eukaryota > Metazoa > Annelida > Sipuncula > Golfingiida > Sipunculidae > Sipunculus > Sipunculus nudus. The sequence goes on from CM049309.1 coordinate 48,275,959, forward strand.
GCGGTGTCTTTATTAAGTATATCAGGCAGATGTTCAGCCATCTGTCTGGCTGACACCTTACAAACATCTAACTGCTTATGACTAGCCATTCTATAACAATAAGTGAATACAACAGGCTATTGCAATTACTCCTGCTTCCTTCCTTCACTCGCTCCCTTTATTTTTTAATGCAAGGTGAAGAAAGTAAACAAAGAGCAGGGCTTACTAGAACTGTAAATAACTGGTTTAATAAGCCAAATATGAAATTGAAATAATATAAAGTTAGTAGCTTAGTGAGCTGGGACAGGTGAAGTTTTCAGCTGTACCAACTGTTCACGCATATATGTGACATATATAAAAGATATGCAACTGATCAGCTTAAGCATCAAGCCATATGAACAATGAGACTATATACTGTAATGAAATAAGCACAGTATAGATATAACAGACAGAGGTGACTTAGAAATAAACAAATAAATGCAGGCTCCAAGTTTAATGAAAGAGAAAACTTATGCAGAAAACTGCAAAAAGCTAATATACTGAAGGGCTAAGGGGATTAGTCAATAAGGCAAAATGACTTAAGCTGAGCCCTAAGTATTAGATACTTCAAAAAAAAAATAGTGCCAGAATAAGTGACCTGCACTAAAAAGGCTAAGGGGCACAATAAATATATCAGTATGTTTGAGTATGGCTCAATGAGCAGCTCATTGACAGCCAGGGGATCTTTAATGTAGTACAAACTACAAGGACACTGCAAGCTCCCAAAATAATGTCAATAGAAATGTGCTTAGTAATCAAGGTAGTAAGTCAATCACTTAAAGTTACAGCAACTGGCAACTCTCAATGATAAGTGTAGTAAGTTTATAACTGAAAGTAATGAAAACTGGTAGGGAAATACCTTGATGCTTAAGTCATGAGACAATGCTGTACGATTATATTATTACTGTTACTTGTTTTTCTGGATTAGTTGTGACAAGGTGTGGTGTAGCAAGGGCACAGTTATAAACACAGCTTAAATATAGACTATGAGCTGCACAGACTCACTAGTTAAGAGTCTGAGCAACTCGCTTAAATATAAAGCACTTACAAGTGTAGCTACTTACAGTGAGGTCTGTAAGTAAATGGCAGTGAATGGACCACTGACAGTGAATGTGTATTGCACTGCTAGTATATGTCAGTGCAGATTTCACTGACAATGAAAGCCAAATGCAGTGAATGATTTTCACTGCAAGTATATGTCAGTGCAGATATCACTGACAGTGAAAGCCAAATGCAGTGAATGATTTTCACTGCAAGTATATGTCAGTGCAGATATCACTGACAGTGAAAGCCAAATGCAGTGAATGATTTTCACTGCAAGTATATGTCAGTGCAAATATCACTGACAGTGAAAGCCAAATGCAGTGAATGATTTTCACTGCAAGTGTATGCCAGTGCAAATATCACTAACAGTAAAAGCCAAATGCAGTGAATTATTTTCACTGCAAGTATATGTCAGTGCAAATATCACTGACAATGAAAGCCAAATGCAGTGAATGATTTTGTCACTGCAAGTATTATGTCAGTGTAAATATCACTGACAGTATGAACAAACTGCAAATTGGTTCAATGAAATTTTTGGTGTCAGTGATTAGCTGTCACTGAATGCAAAAAAAAACTTGTTTTACAGCAGATGTCCTGGCAGAATACTGGCTATTAGCAAGATAATAGGTAGATTTGACAAAAGAGGGAGTAATTTTAATAAAGTATTTAAATTTTGCTTAAGAAGTGAATTTTGAAACTATTTAAATTGTTGACAACAGGTAGGGTTGGTCCCAGAAAGACCGTTCATCCACGTGTGCCGCTCCCTCTGATCACGTGATCAGCAGGCAAACTGTTTACTTCAGGTTTAACAAGGCACAGTAATAAATTTAAAAGGAATACTGGGTGGCCGAAAGAAAAGATGTATTCAAATATTGTGTGATGAAGTTATAGGTCGCTAGGACATAAAATTCTGCCTGTACAACGGCTGCAGAGCGGGGTTGCATGCACAGCTGAAAACGCAACCAATACGTTATGGACAAGGCGGGCGACAATGGAGGTATTGTCGCGGGGCCCGCTTCAATTTTGTCAAAATTTGACAAAAATATTTATCTTCGTCGCCAAATGTAAACTTCAGCGTGAAGCTCACACCAAAATGAAGGTGACAACTCACCCTCAGTCACGTGTCACCAGGTCAGTAGCTTGAAATCCGTCGTTAAAGACTTGACCGCACTTGGCTAGCGTACTGACTCAGAATCTCGGCAGGTGACCTCTCCTTTTCGCGGTTTCCATCCCGGCCCTTGGTAAGGTCGCTGGCAGGTCGGCCTGGCTGCACTTCGGCGCGAGTGCATTCCTCTTACAATAGCATTAAAATTGGAGGTGGTTACCATAAAAACAAATTCTTGACTTTGATAGAGTTTACTGGAAACAGAAAAAAACAATCAAAATCATATCTGAGTCAAGATTAAATGAGAAATTATTAATTTAGTCTCTCGCAAGTCTTCTTCAGTAAGAGCAGTCATTCAACCAAACTTCCTGAAAGTCATGTCACTAGATTTTGAGAATTTATCCTGCTTGATGCAAAGAAGTAAACACTGATTACACATACCGGGTAATTCTCCTTGCTGCAGTTATTGATAAAGAAGCCTGTAAAATTTTACAAAAAGGATGTATTTGAATGCACTTGATGGACCTCCAGTGTACATTAATAGTCACTGAGATCAGGAAGCACTGGAGCCATCATAAACTTCAGGTGACCTGTGATATATAATCACATGGAAGACTTCCCACTGATGTTAACATTACACACAACCACATGGGGTCCAACTGTCATGGCCATGCTTTCTGTGTTCACCTCTGTAGCTCATAGTACATTTTACAAAACAAATTTGAATATTCATGATCAGCTGTGCAAACCTTGCCAAGCTTGTTTATAAATGTCACAAGCTTTTCTTGTTCATATACCTGAAATCACATGCATAGGAAGAGTATTTCACTACCTTGTAGGGATTGAAATTATAAACAGTCCACAAGCTTTTTTGTATATTTATATATGATCGAGACTTTTGGTATTTTGAAAGACATAAGTGTAGTACTGTGACCTAGCAGCCTAGACCTATAATAAAAAGAATGCATCATGACCGGGTCATTCGAGACTGTGCTTGTAACCATATTTATAAGCTTAGACGGGCTGCTTTGTCTGTCAGTTTGTCAAATAAGATTTGTCTCTTGTACCTCATGGTCATCAATTTCAGGGGATATGAGGCTTCATAGTTAGTTCAAACACTGATTGGACTCTTGACAATAAGAAATGTTGGTACATATATGGCAGCAGTGATACAAAATAATTGAGGCATGGTACGTCAAACATCATATGATACAAGATAGTAATGATACAATACATGTCTTCTGCCTGGTTCATGAAAAGTAAACTGGTACTTACTTCCTCCTGTAAAAATTGTTATTAAACCATCAATAAAATTTTATTTCCTAACAGACTTATATATCATGACACACTATTCATTCAGGTTATAATGTTGTCAACATGTAAAGCAATTGCCAGTACAGGTTCCTCTGATAATACTGATATGATATGTATGACTGTGTATCAGTGTATGAGTTGCATTGTGTATTAACTGTTACACCGATAATTCCCATCCTCATCTTTATCTTTCATAATAGTTTCAACCTTATTGTAGGAGCAATGTTGTATATATAAATTTACTGGTAAATATTAAAATTTTAGTTTTAAATGTTTGAACTTGCTGGATACTTTAATGACTGGCTAGGTACTGAGATATTTTACCCGGCTGCATGTCTGTATACTATATGTTTAGTACCTTTAAGTTGTCAACCATTGAGCCTGTTCATTTGATTATGTGATGATAATAATAATGATATTGTTCATTTTCCATGAATATTACTCATTAGGTTCTGTAAGGACTTGTGAAGAAAGATTCTGGTTTGTTGGAGGTTAATTAGTCAAATTATCTATTTTGTCATCATAGCATTCACACACCTTAAAATTACCTTAAAACTCCTCATTTTAAACTAAAAATAAACTGCCAACAAAAATGAACTAAATTGTATCTGTTTGGGCCAATACAACTTTTTATACACATCTGTATTACAGGTGCAATAAATACTTTCAAGTTTTCTCTCACCTTAAATGCAGATGTGTTATAATATTTCTTCCAGGAAAGTCTTAGATAAAAAGTAATGCTTTCGCCAGTGTAAACAGTTGTGTTTATCTTTTCACATAACTTGGGTTTGTTTACTGGTTCTTATATCATTCAGGTATGGATTTGATGTGAATCAACTGCATATTTGTTTGTGTCAGTCATTTGTCACTACTTAACAAGTATGTCTACTGTATTATGTCCTGTAACACAAACAGCCACATAATTATGTAACATTCATTCATAGATCCCTAAGATTACTGATCATGCAGGGCAAATCCTGAATTCATTTCCTTTTATGAGAGTACCTGGTTTGTTTGAACATTTTGGAGGAACAACAACTTTTCATTGTGAACATTTTGGAGGGACAACAACTTTTCATTGGAATGATGTTACATGTATTGGCAGTGTTGTTGTTGAGTAACCTTTAGGACAAGAATGAGTTCAGTCCCACCCTTCAGAGGCCAAGACTGAGTCTGATTCCCCATCAGAGTCTGTGCAACCTTAGATTTTAGTGCCTGAATTCTGGTCTGAGATGACACCAGGGTTATAGCCACGCCTATTGGTGCCACTTGGGGGTACGGGCTTCTGCTGGCCGGCACAGAGCTAACATTTGGGACCCACCATCCTGCACAACAGATCTTAAAGACCGTAAAAAATCAACTACCAGCAATGAAACATTGGTTATTTATTACCCCAAACTGTATTGAATTTGTGCCTCATCAGTATATTTACAAAAATGAATTGATCAAGAGCCAAAATAATCATAACACATACAATAATGCCCTTAGGCATGCAGGCCTGGGACCCCCCTGCTGTGGCCACCCCTGCTCACTTTGCCAGTGTCTGTAAATTTAGCCGGCGCTCAAATTTTTCAAGCTATAAGCCTTGTTGACACAAAAGTGAAATATGGCGGTCTAATTCAGTGTTTTAGATTTCTGAATTGTCAGAATATAATTTGAACAAAATGTGAATATAAATAGCAGAGGATACATAATAAGTCAAACTTTAGCAGCCCTGGGCCAGCCTTAGTGATAAGTATAGCTTTGTTTATACTAGAAAGATCTTACTTGATCTAGCCAGATCTAGCTTGGACCACATTTCATCTTTCATTTTTTGTGGAGGGCCAATGGACTGTTTAACAATACCTGTTAGTGTTCAAATCTTGCTTTTACACTCAGCATCTGGTCCAATCAAAACTGCGCATGTATTACTCCAGATCAAGCGAATTTCACTCCAGTTCTATTTACTCACAAAATTGAGCACACTCAAATGGCAGTCTAGTGAATCTTGTAGATGCCAGAATCTAGACCCATCTGACACTTGCTGGTCTAGCTAAGACCATTCCAAACTGAAATCTAGCATGTATGCCACTGATCTAGCACATTACAAGACTCTAGATGGATCTAGGTTTGGTGTGAAAATGGGGCTATTGCCTTCTGAGGCTAAGACTTGTAGTGCCTGGCTTCGAGAGCAGAATCGAGGCCAAGATTAGTCTCAAGACCACCACCAATGAAGAAGAGCCCTAAAGGTCCACTCTTCATCTGTCAGATTTAGTTTGGAGATTCACTCTGATGTCTTAATTAATAACATCATCTTGATATTTCCTAACCCAGAGATGGGGCACGGGGTGCAGCAAGCACATGCCCATCCCTTCACCTTTTATTACCCAAAACCAAGGAAAAATGGAATATTATTTGCTTAATACTGAAAAACCTCAAATTTTTCATTCTCGCACAATTTGCTTCCCTATGCTTCTGGATGTGAAAATTTTGTAAAACATTTACTAGCACTTTTGGCACACATGTTTACTTGTGCAAGGGTGTTAACCTCCCCCCCCCCCAACTTTTCTAAGGTCCTGTTTCTGGTCCTGTAGCCCATCTGGTGTACATGAAAACCTGAAATTAAAAATTGAATTCATCCTCATTCTTTAGACAGTGTCGTTGGCAGGCCATCAACCTATCCTAAAAAAAATATTTTTTAAAGTTCAAGTCTCCTTAATATATGGGTCATGGGGAGAATGTTCTGTTCTCTGTTTTGATTTATGGATGAACAAATATTTGGAAAAACAAGATACAGACATATTGGGATCTACTGTATATGGGTCACAATGTTTTGCCTTAGTGATGCATTGTGTATACTTGTGTACTAACTTTTTGTCCTAAGATGTTTTATAAATTTGTTTATATCTGTCTAAAATTTTATGTACAGTTAAAGTTACTAAAACCTTGAAACTGTGACCACCAAGGGACCTTGATAAAGTGGTCACATTTTCAAGGTGGTCATCCAAGTGAGGTATTATATAAAGAGAAATAAGAATCAGGGCCATGAACAAGTGGTCATTATTTAGAGGTGATCGCTATACTGAGGTGGTCATTGGATGAGGGATTTCTGTATTTCAGGAACAATTATTTCATCCCACATAATTATAATCCTAGGAAAATCAATTGGTCTGATGCAGTATGTGCATAATTATGCCTTTTGTTAAATGTGCTTAATCATTGTATTCTACATTATGTAAGCAGAGTCATGATGTATTACACATTTAGTACTTCTTTGTTTTACACATTTAATGTTTCATATATGTAATTATAATGTCTACCATATTTCATAGTATGAATGAATTTAAATTATTTTGTCATATGTTACAAACATGATTGTTTTATCTCACAGTTCATGTGAACTTTTTATCTTACAGATGTGTGATATGCATGTGTGAATTCATGATGGGAGACGCTGTACGGTACCTGCCCTGTTTGCACACATACCACAAGGAATGTATTGACGACTGGTTAATGCGCTCATTTACCTGCCCGTCTTGTATGGAACCAGTAGATGCTGCTCTACTCACGACGTACGAGACCAGCTGAGACTGTGATGTCCACCCAGCCAAAACAACTGTCATGTTTCTTTACTACCCTGAGAAGAGCTTGACAAATGTCTAGCTTAAAATCCTGAGGGATATTTGAAGTATATTGTAACCTATGTATTATCACCATGGTGTTTCATAGCCCCCTTGACGCAATGTCCAAAGACATGCTTACAATAACACAAACAATGGGGTACTAAAAATATTCTTATTATTTATTATGGTAATTCTGATTGTGCCCCTCCGTGTCATCTTGTCTATGTTCATGTATTTAAAAAATGTAATTAATGTCAAGTTTGAACACTAGAGGGCACTGAGGAGCAAAAGCAGTACTACTGTAAATAACAGTTATCATGTTTCAGTTTACCCCATTTAATTAGCTCACACTGACAGTCACACATACACCTTACATATCTAATATAAAATTCAACATTAATCTTTAAACCATGGCTGATTTTGCATTGGCCTTTCACACTGTTCAATATTTCATTTTCTGGTATCATTGACTGAATATGATATACACTGGAGAAAACTCCAACACAAAGCTGCTTTACCAAATCTCCATATATCTGTCATACAAAATCTGCTCCCAGCCATATGGTTGATTACTGACATAAAGGCTGGCTGTGTGGTAGCCCTTTTGACAAATCCAGATCATATATGCAAGGATGCCATTTATATTGGTGTATGTGGTGAGACGCATTTCTGAGGGTGGCTTAAACTAAACTGGATGATGGGATAGATGTATATAGCACTGTTTGTTTTCATCAGATTAGTTTAATATGTGAAGTTGATTGTATCAGTTGGGTTGTGATTCCTTAGATATGGAAAGACAGTATGACTGAAGATGCTTGTAATACAGTAAAAACACGAAATTACGACCACCAATAGGAACTCGATATAGTGGTAGCATTTTGAGGTGGTTGTCTAAGGGAGGTCTTATATATAAAGCAAGAAAGAATTGGAACTGTAAATAGGTGGTCCTTATTTTGAGGTGGTTGCTAAACTAAGTGGTTATGAGGTGAGGGTTGACTGTAAATCAGGACTGTTTTAGGCTCCACAAGTGGGCTGAGCATCTTGATTTAATATATTGAGGAATGTTAAGGACAGTATTATTTGCCATCAGAGCTTTGTACTGGTGGGAATATAAGTGGTAATAATGCTGCATTTAATATTTGATGAAAAAGCTACCTGCTGCTAAATTTGTAAAGATCTGTCTAAACAACTGATTAAATCAAATGTTAATTTTTAATGTACTGAGCATTAAGTGGATACTTGTGTTGTGGTTTTAAAGAACTATGCAGTATTCATTCATTAAAAAACCAGTGTTGTCACAATGAAACCAGTGGAGGGGGGGGGGGAGGGGGGGGGGGGGTAACATTACCTTATAAACAGAAGTTATCTTGACCCTCTTTTATTGAAATATCTCAAGTTTTGTTTTGGGTTGAAATACAGCCAATTTTTCAATACTAGATGACTTTGTCTGTACAATCCATTATTGATTCATAATTACAGGCAATGAATAAATATCCTGGTTACATGTGGGAAAGTAATTTTTCAAATGTGGGGTAAGGAAGTGATTTAATTTGCAACCTTTGACCCTGTGCCCTTACAGAGCTTTGTGGGTTGCTGACATTGAGGCAGTTAGGTATTTGAATTTAACCTTTGACCAAGTGACCCTACAGAGATGTGAAATTAAAGCAGTGTCCTTTGAGGAAGTTAGTCATGTAATTTGCATGTAACCCTTGAGTTGGTTCTGCAGAGTTGTAAATGGCTTTAGTTCCTGCAGGAAGTTACTGATAAATTTGCAGACTTCAGTATAAATAAAGATTAGGCACATACTACTGATGTTACTTCCCCGTCTTTCGGCAGCTGTGTTTTATGGCACTCAGAATTGTCAAGACTGGCAACTATAATTTAAACCAGTTTAACTTTAACTGTGACAGTCACTATTGCAGTCGCTTATCTTTAATACATGTACAGTCATGGTTATGTTTAAATGGTATTTATGATGGAGAAAATTCATGGTATTGCTAGATACACAAGATTCTATTATGTGAACACATAATTTCCATGTATTGCCAGATATTGTTCCCTTAAGGGGGTAAAATTCAGGTTGTAAACTGGCATATGATTTTTTTTTATTGATGTATGAAAATGATAAGATGGTTAATCTCATATTTAATTCATTCATGCAAGGTCAGAGATTGTCTCCTATACACATCCTAAAAATTTGGTCAGAATTAAATTCAGTCTACAAACATTTATTGAGATATATTTCTTGGGTGACCATGATTCCTTTTAATTTAAAATTCTGCCGTCTTGTCCAGATTAGGTGTACATGCTAGAAGGACTTGATTTATACTGTCTTAGTGTTGGTGGTGGAAACATTACTTCTGAAGTGAACTAGGGTCAGTGCTGCCATCTTTCAGAAGGTTTTGGAACTACTTTATATTATGCGTGCCACAGATGTCCTTGTGTAAACCATCTGTGCAATTTGTTCAAAACATAGTTAAGCATACAAGTCTTAGAGCTGCCTGGAGTTCATGGGTCATTGATTTTATTTATTCAAGGTAAGATAACTTGACAGTTATTGCTACTCTGACACTAAACCTGATATTTTAGACCTACTTTGGATATATATACATATATATACTGGGGAAAGTATTTGGATGTATATTACAAATACTGCCTGATGATATGCTTCAGTATTTCATATCACTTGTAATACCTTTGTATTCTGTTTCTATATAGACAATTTATTCCTGTTAACTATGTATTATTAATAATCTGTATAATATGCAACATGTCAGATTTCTTAACCAATGAGGTACAAAGTATATATGCAACTAAAGTTCTGGGGTTTATGTGTCCCCAAGGTTCTGTTACATATTACTATATATCATGAGTAATACCTAGCTTGCATCTTAGGTGTCACTAGCTTATAGCATCCACACAAACAATCATTCAAATATACAAGAGGTTTATTTCTAGCATATTATACTTATATACAGTATGCTTCAAACACACAAGTTGACAATGCAACTTATGTCACAATTGCTCAACTTTGAAAGGTTTTGGGCAGGTATACATATAGGATTAATAGATGTGCTTTTAAAATAGTTTGTTCACATTGGTTGGCGTGATGTTCACAGGGATGAATTTTCAAAATGTCTTTACACAGATACTCCAGCTTCTGTGTTCATGGTGTCATATTTAAGCTAAGATTCCATATGCAGATTAAAATTTTACATATACCAAATAAGTAAAGTGAGATTTCATATGTAAAGATCCAGCATGTAGAATGCATATCCAGGAAAAATCAATCGCTACAAATAGTGATTTTCGCTACCTCCGCATGGTATCCTGTAGCAACACAGAAAAATGTGCATATTGCCGTGCTGGTACATATGAAATCTTTCAATCCATATGGAATCCAAGCTGAAGTCGGTCAAGCATATGAGACCTTAAAACTTTGGAAATCTCATCTGATTGTGTAATGATATACTCCACTGGCTATGTGAGGTGTTCACGATAAGTAGAGTGAAACCTCTCTTTTCCAAGACTTTTCAATAAAGGGCACATTCTATTAATGGCAAATATACAGCACTAAAAGGTTCCTTATCACGTTTCCCCCTCGATTACTGTTTAAACATGAAGATGGTGAATTTGAATTCCTATTTTAATATAAGGCAACCAGTGGATGTGAAATAACCATGAATCTGTGCATTTTGTGTATCTTGTCAGTGTTGATGCTCTGTCATAGAGTTTAGGAACATTCTTGGTGTTTATCTCTGTAGTTAATTAATATTACATTCACTATACACACGACTGATTATAGTGTTCAAGGTCAATTCCTTTTAAAAGAGGGCAGGTATTGAATCTTGTCATACACTTAAGCTTTCAATCTCTCTATGTAATAATCATGCCATTGAATTGGTCCTGAACAAATTTCCTTCAGTTTGATGGATTCAGATATGAAATGTTACATACAAGTCAGTGAAGGGATCACAGAGACATTGGGATATGGAATTAGGGGGGGGGGGGATAGGGTTCTCATCTGTAATATTTAAATGTTAACCAATTGTATACCTATGCAAGATATCTAAACATGCCCAAGGCACTTCTAGAGGTACAAGTTTATTGATTTGTTCATTGATACTGACTGATGATTGTTTGTGTTAGTAGACTAATTTCCAAACATTCACCACCTAGACACATAACTGTTCTGTTTTTGTCTGTTTGTTTACACTTAATCATCCTGTGTCATAATGTCTAGTCATTGTATTTGTTTCACCTTTGAAGTAACACATAAATACTTTTCCCTTTTTATTACACGTCACTATGACTTCTTAGATTCCTTAACTGTCTTCATGTATGTGTTCTACGCAAAGAATCAATATAATTATTCAGAAAACTATACAGCAGTTGCAGTTTTAAACTTAGGCACAAATCTCTGTGTATGTTAACAGTCATTGTTGATAATAATATAAAAATATAAAAAAAGAAAATGTGAAACCATGGGCACATACCGATAGCCCTTAGATAATGTTGTGACACACATATAAATTAACACAATCATATATGTGTATATATATATATTTATATATATAATGATATGTGACTATATTTTAGTTCATGTAGACTTGTTTCTTCAACATTATTTTTATTCAGAGTCAGTCCACTGATTGTATATCCAGGAGATGGAATGCAGTCAGTAATTTGCACAATGTCACAAGTGATGTATACCAGTTGTCTATGTGTATCATATATATGTTTATTATTTATCCTGGCTGACTCCTGTTTCGCCATCCCTGCCTACTTATTTAGGGCATACTCTTTTTCCAGCCTAAGGTATAGTATAAACAGTTTTAAGGGTAAATGGAACATGGACCTTATAAAAAAAACAAAAAAAAAAAAAAAACAGACTGCCAAAGTCAAACATGCGACTTCTAGAGTATTCATATTTAAAATATCTGAATTATTAAAAAAAAAAAACTTTGAAAAAAACTACTGATGGCAGTTTAGGTCACTGATCACTTATTGAAAAATAGTTGCCATACACCGTTGGAAGACTGGTAGATAATCTAGTGAAGTAAAGATTGTTACTCCATTGGAGTTAAGCAAAATATCTTGCTAATTATATTTGTCGTGCTTCAGTAGAATGTCGTTTCTATATTTGGCGTCATGTGAAATTTTCTGGCAAAAAAACTTCTCAGCTCACTAGCGCCACCTGTTGAGGGTGACTGACACTGAGTGATGATTAAAGTAAAATTATCAAGATTCTGTCTGAAATCCCGGCTTGTTTTTAATTTCACCTGACAAAATCTGTAAAACTGGCTTACTGGAGTTGACGGCTATCATAATAATGCACAGTGTATATCCTCATGAGATAAGGTCTATTGGTGCCCAAAAATAAGTGGACGTGATGGTGAAACGGAGTTGTAGATGATTTGCTTGAGTGCCTGTATTGTATGTGAAGTTGAGGTCTATATTTATGCTGATTATGTGTGTAACGATGAAGCTGGGCTTTCACGTGTACATATTGCTCCACAGATCTGTGTTAAATTAAACGTATACACTAATGCTTCTTATTGGATATGTAGATTCCTAGGTGGGATTAAATCATTTATAGGAACATTGCCTTTATCACTTGTATAATAGTGCCCTGCTTTGGAAAAGCGGTGCCCTATAGTGATGACCGTGTCCGACTGTAACTTCGTCAGTGACGCTTTCTTTCGCTTTTCTCAAATCCACAGGGATGATTGGTGCCTAGGAGGGTTCCGTCCCTATCGAATTTCAGACCTGCCAAAAATTCAATATGGCCGCGAGAGCACAATCGGTGATTTTCTTTCGGGCGCGATATCCCAAAGAGAACACGATGGATCTTTCTCAAATCCACAGGGATATTTGCCATAAAGATATTCTTTCATCGCCACTATGCTGAAAAGCTGTGCTACTTTATACTATTATCTGAAATTATGATCCAACAAGTTTCACTATACACCTATTCTCTCCGTTGGGCCCTCTGAGGACCATCGTCCGATTACATCTAGTTACCTTTATCCTCGCCCCTTGTGAATAAACTGACCAAGTCCATATGCTTTAAAATAACACATTTCTCAACCAATGATTTAGTTGTAAAGTTTTTCATTGGATGAGAAATATACACAACTCTCCATACCAGCACAAGGCAGCAGGCATATTGACTGGTACTATCAAGGGCGAGGCGGTAGTTAGCACCACCTGTCACCGCCTAGGTGAACTTCGGGCGTTTTCTTGTGACGTTCGCCATGTGGGTGTTTTTCCCGGGATTTCATTACAGATAAAAAGTGTGTCATTAATTCATTACCATCCTTGATCTAAAGCCTGATGTACTTATATACCAATAAGCGTGAATCGCCAGGTCCTTCAGCGGCCACGTGACAAGCTAATATGCAAATATCGGAAATTGGACAGGCAAGCTACTAAACATCGATCCTGCCTTAGTGTGGTCCATTCAGGCATGGATTACGTTCTGTTTTACATAATTAAGTGGCAGTTACTAACGGCAAGACAGGTTTGCCTTGTTAATACATTTAAGGGACATGGAGCGAGTCTGTCGTAAATGACTGAGCGATGGGCGCGAAAGACCACCAGTGCTGTCACTGAGGATTTAGGCTTCATGACAAAAGTATAAAATAAATAACAAAACATAAATTAATGCCAAATATTGCGACTGAAGTATTATTTTTCTGTATGCGATGCTTCTGAAAAAGCATCATGTGTGGCATTTGTATTGTGTTTGGTGCGAGTTAAGAGCACGAGTATTTTACATTTCCACTTAATTAATGTTTGTGAATATTGAAGAGATCACAGCAAATCATTGCTCAAATAAAATTTATGCATAACAAGACTTTGTGACCAGAGTCCGATCTAGACCCAGTTGTTTACAACAGAGCCACAACTGGGTCTAAGGTCCGATCTTGCGTGACTTCGGAATAAAGAGAAGAAATATGAAAGACGAAACATGAAGAAACGCTGGTTCGAAGCTAAAAAACTATTTGTGAATTTGCGCGGTACGGCCGGCAGGTGGCGTACGCTATGTTTACATTGAGCTCCACTGACCACTATCTTCATACTATCTATCATGAAATAGACGCTCGATGAATCAGGGTATCCGAAACCGTAGCTACCAGAGCCTTAATTGATAGTAAGCCTATGAAGATGCTGACAGCGCCCGAAACAAATTATTTCCAATGATAGGAGTAAGCATACGGTTTCAGATCGAAATACTATCAGATACCATAGTATTTTAAGGAGAAAACACAAATTCTATGTAATTTTAACGTTCCTGGTATGTCAATAGGTCCCTTTAAAGATACTTTCCATATTCTCTTGACTTAATTATATATATATATATATATATATATATATATATATATATATATATATATATATATATATATATTATCATGATAGACCCAGCAGTAGAAGCGGCAAAGTGCTCTATACGATTGACGTAGAGCTATACACATGTACTACACTGCGAATCTCTGTGACGAGTACGCAGCCACCTGATGATCGCCAAAGGATAAACACAGTTATACCCTCTGGCGTGAAACTCAGAGTTGCCATGGGTAAGACGCTCTGTAGTATATGTATATATATAGTATATATATATATAGTATATATATATATATATATATATATATATATATATATATATATATTGTAAAATTGATCTTTTAATCAAAAGATGCATGGCTTCATTTATGGTCTCAATTTAAGTACATTTTAAATTTGTTCTTCCTTTCACAGCGGGTCGTACGGAGCCCGGGAGACGACATGGTCAAAATATTTATCCATGCACACCAATTACTAATCCGTGCGCACGGATTAATAAATATTTTGACCATGGGCTTCCTTTTATAATTTGTGGGGGGAAAAATTATTACCTTTGCTTCCAGGGAATGCTTCTTTTTCTTGTCCGAGTCTTCCTGCATGTCTTGATATAAAAAAAACAATTAAAATAAACTACTGAATTTATGACTTATTTATATTTTTTAGCGTACCTGTGAGCTTATGCGATGGTGCGGCATCATCCGTCGTACGCCGTGCGTCGTGCATCGTGCGTCGTGCGTCAGTAGTGGTTTGACTTATCTGCTTAAAATTTTGCATGTTTATACATCTTCGAAAGCTTTCTCGATTTTGTGGCAGGTGGCGCCACCTACATTTATGTATACGCTGCAGACATTCAGGCTTATATTTCAAGACTGGTTTGACATATCCCCCTGAAATTTTGCATGTGTATAGATCTCACATAGCTCTTAATCATACACAAGAGTGATGGCGCCACCTGCCAACATTTTTTTCACAGCGTCCGTTTCTTTGTCCGCCGTGGGCTAAAATCACTCATATCTCAGTTTGTTTTACTCGTCTGCCTAAAATTGTGCATGTTTATACATCTTGGACAGCTTTCTGGATTTTGTGGTAGGTGGCGCAACCTACATACACATTTCGGCTGCAGACATCCAGGCTATTATGCAACACACCTCATTCTATTTCCCCTTGCCACTCAATCCATGCCTCACTTCACCCGTCCCACTCTGATTTTGGCGGATACAAGTAGTCACTTGTTGACTACCCGTATTCTAGTTTTTGTGTTGTCATGCTAGAATTTCAGCAGTGATGTTTGTTTAATTGTTTCTTGTTCTAAGTGTTTAGTTCTTGCATTGTTCATATACATGTTACACATGTTCTTGAAAAGTAATGGTCCAGCATTGAAGCATTGTACCTGGTGTAATCTCATTGCACAGGTTCGCATTAGGCCTGTAGGCCTTGTTTATGGTTGTAAAAAGTCTCAGAAATTCAATTCCGGGGAATAGAGAAGAATGAATCTCTTAACAGTTTTAAATGTAATATATGCGGCGGTATACAATAAATGGAAATACCTTGAAACCTCTGTTATGTGGACACTCTTGGGACTGGTCTAAACTGCCCAATGTATAGAGGCGCCTACTATATGGAGGTCATGACCACAATATAAATTATGATGAGGAGAAATAAAGGGGATGATCAAAAACTGAGGTGCCCACTCTATAGAGGTGCCCACCAGATAGAGGTGCCCACCAGGTAGAGGTGTCCACTAGATAGAGATGCCCACTTGGAGAGGTATCACTGTATGGGCGCCTGTTACCTGATATGGAAGTAGAGCGAGACGGCTCCAAGCATCAGGAACAAGATCAGAAGTAAGATTCTCAGCCTAACGGATACAATTTGTGCCCTGTGTGTCTGGATGCCCGAAATAATATTTTTGACCAGAAGCTCGCAGACTTACTGAAGATGTTTATGCTCGAGCAGCTACAGGTTGCTGTAGTCAAGACTACAGTCCTGCGCAATCCTTAAGCGTAATTTTGAGTCAATAGAAGCCAAGCAGAGAGCCGCAACAGGCCGCAACCGTTTAACCCGCATCGGTGGCCGAGGAAAGCCACAGCACCCACACCCACAGAGCCCCGCGCGGGCCATGCACCGGCACCGGCCCCAGCAGCACAGACTTTCCAATCCAGAGAGCAGATCTCGATCATGAAGACTCTAGCGAGCGATCGCTAATTTCGTCATATTCCTTATAAATATATATATATATATATATATATATATATATATATATATATATATATATATATATGGTTTTAATATGGCAGCCATTTTTATTCAAGATGGCGGAAGAACATAATTATGTTTGCAAAAATCTTTTAAAAAATTCCACAGAATGATCTATCCATATATACTACTTTATACTGCGGCAGACTCAGGAGCTTGAAGTACATTAGCATGTTCACATTTACAAAGATTACAAATTTACAAAGGAGTTGCAGTTTTATGGCTTTCTCTGTTAAATTTCTTATAAAAAGTTAAAAGCAATCGGTAGAACGATTTGGAAGTCACGATGATTTTAAATGCATATTGCTATAAAACTATGTTGTCTCAATCTAGCCCCTTTTGCATTATTTTTACAAGCATTTGCAAGTCTAGTTTATTAGTTGTTTCGGATACTGCTGGTAAAACTAGGTTTGTCTTTATATTTAGCAGCGAGTGTCACACCTCACATGCAGCGGACATAAATTTCCCGGGAACTTTCACGCAGAAATCCAGAAAAGTAACTCAACGTCTAGGGTATAACAAAACACAGGTTTATTCTTATCACGTCCTAGATTTGGCCTTAGACCGCCGTAGACTGGCATCGATCTCACGATGCAATCCTTTAAAAATTGTTTGGCTTTCGCCCGCCGCTAACTGGCTCTAACTTAAAAAATACAAAGTCGACAAAATTCTAACGCCCTCCTTGGCTAAATAAACACTGTCACCCAGGACCAACAATCGTCCTAACGTGGAACCCGGCAAACACTCGATCTGGCGCAAATCTACGTCTCACCAAACTTTCTCCCCAGAACGTTTCTACTCTGACTCACACCGGCGGCTTTGGAGCCGGCTTTTATATGAGAAATTCTATCGAAAGTTCTCGATATATCTACATGGAAATCACCAGCAAAAGCCCCCAAGAAGCTTCTGACCTCCAGAATCTTCTGTCAGCTAATCTATCAAACCGTAGTCTAGTAAGTTCCAATACTTGATACATAAACCGATCTACTGATCAACACAACTAATGATTAAAATAAACACAACATTATTAAATATTACTAACTACCTTATTCTATAAGGCTTTTATTAAACATGACCTTACCTGGTTGTACATTTGTGTCAGCGAGCAAGCACTTTTTTTCCTTTCTTGAAGACTGTATACAGCTGAGCACCTGCTCTTTCATTGCACTGTTATCCAAGTCCACGACGCAGTTACCCTGTACTTCATTCGCGATTGTTAAATATAAATTTTCCGACACAATAAATATCCCAAATTATTTCGAAAATAAAAATTACAAATAAGAATAATTCATGAAAAAATTCGAATAAATTTTTGATTGATTACTTTTGAAGTTTCAAATTTGAGCAAAAATGGATTAACGCATTAAAAGGTTGTTGTTGGCAGGTGAAAACTTGTATCATACAAAATGAGTGTTAATTTAATTTGTAGCTGATGAAAACATCTGAAAACTGCTTCGCAAGACATATACAATAACAAGGATGACTCAACTGAACATATTTCTTTTCGTTTGGTTTTCTTTCAGGACAGGTTAGTTGGGTTTTAATGCTTTGGTTGTCGATTCCGTTTTACTGTAGATCTACTTGTGTTGGAACCATTCAATACATGTACGCACATACGGGAGAATATATTTATCGGCGACGCACATACGGGAGAATATATTTATCGGCGACGCTATGGTTTTGTTAATGATTAGAACATCATAATTTCCCATTCCTTTTCTTCTGTTTATCCAGAGTTTGTTTCGGGGAAAACTTTGATTCTCGGACCAGCTTTAACAAATCGTGCGAGACTAGACACAATGGATAAACTGGATATCATCCCACACCCAGACCGTCCAATACAGTTAAGGAAAAGTTGTGCAGTGAGCCGGTTCAGCTTTTGTGCTAAGGAAAGGGGGAAGTTGCGTTTTCAGATCTGGAGACCAACTTCCGGGTACAATGCATATCGTCTGGCTGACACCACCCGTGAATATAAGGCAACGTATTTAGGTATCCATCACGTGAAAACATCTAATATGGCCGTCCATGATGGCGACGTCATCGGCTTTCACACAGAAGGGACTGGCATTATACCTTATGATGAAATAGAATGTGCAGACAAGCGCACTTTGTACTTAAGGGTACCTAATATAAACCTGTTATTTAACAACACAGTTTCTATTTTTTTATCCAAAGGTTACAAAACCTTGCAGGAACTATTCTGTCCAAGTTATCATTGATATCCCCGATGTGAATAAAAGTGAGAGGGACTGCTTATCCGATCTTTTGAGGTTAATTTTTCTTAAAATGTGATGCGGTCTACAAATACCGTAAAAATTAACTCTTAAAGCTTTTTATAGGTTAATAATAAATGGCTGTAAAAATAACGATAAAAATTTGATATCAAAGACGGCGAGAGCTTATACAAATTGTATAATCACTATCTAAAGGACCTAAAATATTGGTTTTCAGTACTTCTGTTTAATATTTCGGCTTAAGTCTGTGAGACTGTTTGTGTATCATAGTGCAGGTTCACAGTCATCGGCGGCAAGAAAAAGAAATGCGATGGATCCGGGTATCGAGCGGTCATATAGTTAGAGGGACTGACTCCGTGCAGGTTCACGCTCCTAGTCGTATTGTATGTGGTGCCACATGCTTGACTGAAGTATGGTGCGTTGGGTATACGTTCTCTGACACTAGCGACACCTGTTGGCTGAACAATTGCAAACAAGACATCTCCGATGAACACCAGGCGGAGAAACAGACAGGTTATTATATTCCCGGAAAGTAAACCATTAAGTGGGATTTGAGGTTTTTGAACCATCGATAACTTTCTTTTGGGCAAAGGGAAAATATCACCACGGAAGCACTAACAAGAGCATTTGAATGAACTTGGTATTTCATAGGGAAGTAAAATTAACTATATAACTTGTTGTGGATGTTACCACCTGTGTATTCCTTTTTTTTTGTATGTCTATTTGTAGAACTAAAGCAAAAACTACTGAACTACTTGTTAGATAAAGTCGCTGACTAAGTCGTACTCTTTCCCTTGCGGGGGTTGATAGCTTACAGGAAGCGGTGTTTTGACACATTTGCTGGACCAGACATCCCATATATTACAATAATATGCTGATTCAGGTATGTATCATAGTTTTACCTGTGGTATCGCATTCAAAGCTGTTATATAAAGATTTCCTCATTAATGCAGGTAAATAAAGTAGGCGTTAGGTTGTCAGATTCCATACTACAAAAATTATATTAGAGTATTTAAATGTTATAATAGTATCCGGCGAATTTGAGTTTCGCGGATACTTTGTTTTTACGCGGGTTCAGCCTCCACTGCATTAGTTTCCGGAGACCCTGAATGGATCTTCCTGAAATGATTATCGGGTCACATGTGAAATGGTGCCTTACAAAGATAGGTGGCGCCACCTACAATCTTTTTCGCATAGTGTCCATCATTTTTGTGATAATAACACATATCTCAGGAGTGATTTAATGTAATTGGCTGAAAATAGTCATGTCCATACATCGTCAATATTAGTATCTCGTACTCAAGATTGTTAGTAAAAATCGTTTTCGCTTGCCGTTCATCCATCTGTTTGCTTTCTGATGAAAATCACTCATACCTCAGGAATGGTTAATGTATCAGCCTGAAATTTGCATGTTCATCCATCTTGGACAGCTTTTTGTTCACGAGAGAGGTGGCGCCATCTATCTATCACCTGTTCATAGATTACATCCATGTATTTATTTCGGGAGTAGTTTGATGTAACCGCCTGAAATGTTGCATGTCAAGGTGGCGCGAATGTCCATCCATATATCTGTTTTGGTGAACATTACCCATATCTCAGCAGTGGTTCTTGCACTTTTATCCATCTTGGATACCTCTGTTGTAGACAAACCTGGTGGCGTCACCTAATGTCTTGTTTTTAATGTAATAACTTGATGCCATTATCCCACCTGAGATTCGGCGCATCGGCCTGGAATTTTGTGTGTCCATCCATAAGGACAGATTTCTCGTATGCTAGACTGGTTGCGCAACTTACAATAACGTATAAATGGCATACATCTATGCTCTTTTCTAAGGAGTGGTTTGATTTATCGACCTGAAAGTTTGCATGTCTATAGATCTTGGAATAGTTAATCTTTAATATAAGACTGGTGGCACCACCTGAAATCAGTTTTAATTGCGTCCATATGTAGGTCTGTTGTTTTTAATCTCAGGAATGGCTAATGTATGTACCTGAATTTTGCATGTCCATCCATTTTTGATAGCTCTATCATGCACAAGGCACCACCTATATTCGTAAAATACACTCTGCATTTATCTAAGGAGTGATATCACCAGACCTTTTGTCTGATTTTTTTACTTCTAGGAGTTTTAGTTTATGTGGTTTATGCTCCATAACTCGCAGATTATAGTTAACAGTGTCATGCTTTTCGGCTTCCATAGAGGACCAACCTGGACAAGTCAGGATGTCAAGTTTGAACTTGCGGTTATGAATTGTGCCATGTTAAAGGATGAGCCAAGGGTTTCTGAGGTTTTCACTCCATAACTAAGAGATGAGCGATGGCTTCTGAGGTTTTCACTCCATAACTAAGAGAATTTAGGTTACAGTAACCTACACTTCAGCTCAACAGAGGTATCCCCTTAGCATGTTAAGTCCGTCCGAAGTACCTGGGGTTTATGGTCGCAATTTATGCCCTGTTAACTGAAAGCGAGTGGCTTCAGAATATTTTGCTCCATTGGTTGGAGAATATGTCATAGTACCCTAATCTGTGGGTTCCTATCTGGACATGTTAGACCGTGAAATTTGAACTTCCTGAGCCTCACGGTTTCAATTTTTGTCATGTTAACTGACTGGTGATTGACTTATGAAGTTACCTACTTTTTGAATTTATTTAGTTACATACGTGTCCCTATATTTTATAAGAGATGTCCGCAGGTTTTGCAGCTGAAATAAAAATTTAAAATTCAAGAAGTTCCGATATGAAATAGAATAATTCTTGTTTTTCAAGTATTATTGAAAGGAAAAGATAAAAGGGGCCTAATTGCCTATAAAGCATGTTGAATTTACACGACAAATAGCTTCTTCCCTTTAAATATATCAGTACCTGCCAAAATATTGCCTTACTCCTGTAAAAGAGTGTTAAAACAGTGGACTGGGCGTGATTACAGGTGTCAACATAAACAGTGTTTGGGGCCGTGTGCATCGCGGAGCCACAAAACGTGTCAATCAGGAGATGCCCAGACTGACCTAGCCAAAAAATGTAATACATGTAACGCCGCGTGTTGCGGCTCACAATCCGACCTCCGGTCCCGCGGCCTTGTTAAGGTAAACAGCCACACGTGGACTGTGTTTACCAACACGCAGAACCCTAACAAGGTGTTAAACAGCAGTATGCGAGGTACTTAGACTGTGTACTGGGATGGTTTTACTGGGAAACGTTTTGTGTAAAGCAAAACTGAACTGATAGTGTTAAAGAATAGGCATAATATGGCGCCTGATTTTGTTCCTTTCAAGGATAAATCAATGGCCTGTTGGTGGGTTTCAAGATTTCCTTAAGAGGATTCAGGTCGAAGGAAGATGAAAGATATTTTATTTTATGCCTTCTGGATTCAAGGTTTTATATTCAAGTGGCTAAGAAGAAACAAGAAGTCGTAACCTGTGTTAATTTCATGGAAGCGAATCTCTGAAGTTCTATTGAGATATTTACACTTTTGGGTTCGAGCCTGTGTTCGAACCTGCTGCGACATCCAACGGTTGAACCGTTATGCGGGTTGCGGTGGCTGAAAATGGGATACGGACCCTCTGCATGGAGTCTCATTGGGTCCGTTTCTCCTACTTACGAGGTATGCATATTTCTGTTTCTTTCTTCAGAAACAGTTTACTTGCAACGTATATTTAATTAAACTTTCATGTGTTCCTCACATCAACCTTTTTATACGTCCAACGATAGAAACCAGTCAAACATAATCGAAAAACTGAATGCCCCCGCCTCTCATCCCGGTTCGCAATGCAAACATCATCACTGACCAGGTCTTCAAGGTAAACATACCGGGGTTTGAATTTCTTGCCATGAGCACAGCGAAACAAGATAAATGTAAAAAATACTTGTGCATATCAAAATGAGACAGTATCCCACGGAAAACTTTTATTTTCTTTTAACTGTTAGAATAAAAAATGAGCCAACATTCCATATCGCAGTAAATATATCTCCCCAACCCCGGTAAAAAGCCCGGTATACCCATTTTATCAGCTGGTTAATTATACCACCCGATCACACCACGCTCACACGAAAAGTAAAACTCACTTGATCGGAGGAAAAATGAAACAGGACCGTCAAAATGAAGGTAATTAACTTTTTTAATCATGGCCGTCGTTACATGTGGTACCTGTAAATACCGGACGGGACATTGAGACGAGACAAGGTTCGTTCGGCATTCAACGTGTCAACTATTTGGAAATTTTATCATCTGAAAAAAGTGGGGCATAATTTGCATTCTAGTTCATCTATATTATAGATCTGAGTCATTTCGCCTCATGGGTTGATCAGGTGACTGACTGACACAAATGTATTACCAGGTTAGGTCATGTTAAATTGAAGCTTAGCGGAATAATGAGTTTAGTGCCGGTATATGAGTGAGGGCACCGTCGCCTCAAGTTCTGCGGACCACGTGTCCTGAGATGTAGATTTACACAAGACGGTTGTGTTAACAAATTCCGCGGAAGGACAAATATTGGTCCTGATGTTTTATGTTTAGTCGAGCAGGGCGTAGGAATACTTTGTATGTTGAAGAATGGTATTTGAAGCCATTTAACGGCGGGCAAAAGCCAGAGAACTGTGTATTCTTGAAGTACTGTCTGTCATACTGGAACCCGTCGACGGTGGGCGAAAGCCATTTGTGACGTTCTCGGAAATAAACTCGGTTTGTTGCAACTCCTAGACTCGAAATTTCGGTACTCTTGTGTACAGTTCCCGGGAAATATATGCGTGTGTGGTGTGACACTGACATTTCAACAACAGCGAGATTTCAACTATAGAAAATGTCTAGCATCATCCATTGTCTGCCAAGCCTAAGTGTAATTAAACGGCACAGTTTATACGTAGATTGGCATGACTGGAGGTACTATAACCACAATACATCTTTTAAACACAGGACCCACTCAAACGCAACAGAGCTCGAAAAACGTGGAACCTGAAAGACATCACCTGGTCTATAATCCAGCAGGCAAATACATTCTTTTACCTCTTCATACCAGTGCTACCTTCGTTTGGCCGAGAAACTGGCATTCTTAAGTTCCGAGCAAAAGAACTTGCCGAACATAAACGTTCAGACATTGTATCCACCTGTCGCCATGCACCAAGGGCACCCAACCACGTGAAATGGAAACGATTAAAACCGATGGCGCTGGAGCTGAAATTTCCGCCACCTGATGAACCAATGAAGCGACACCTGCGACAATGACTCAGATCTATCACATACATAATATATATATATATATATATATATATATATATATATATACATATATATATATATATATATATATATATATATATATATATATATATATATATCATTGATCAAATTATAGGACAATATGAGCTATGTGATGTATGTCGGTTAAAATACCCCATTGAAAAACAGTATAAATAAGTAGGAAAATTCATATAATTGTATTTCAATAGTTACATTCAATAGGAACAAAGTACATTTCAGTAGTTAAACATTTGTAAAAATCAAAGAAATAACTGACAACTGACCTGCTTTCATGAATCACTGCTCTGTAAGCCTGTATTTGCTAGGCATTTTATATGTCAGTATTATAAAACACGTTTACAAAGGGGTCTAATCGAAATTTTGATGGTAAAATACAACTCGGCATGGTCGAATTACCACAAATATATATTACACGACATGCTTTCTCACGGTCGTACTTTCTTGAAAGATTTGTCAATAATTGCGGCCATCTTGAAAAATGGCGGCCATCTTGGATTTTTTTTATTAACGTTACTGTCAAAACCATTCGTATCAACTCCAAAACAATATTCGAGCAAGTAAATTTAATTATAATATGATGGGAGTTCTGACTGCTTCAGGGTTATTTGTGGGAAATAAAGATGGCTTTGGCGGCCATTTTGAGAAAATGGCGCCCATCTTGGAAAACTGCTGAATTCTCAGTGGCTATGCCTTAATTTTTTGCTCAGCTGACTGTAAGTAGCGATCATCCTTGGTCCGGCATCCATCTGGCCGTCCAGTTGTCGTGCCGCTCGTCCGTCCATTAACAGAGCACAAATCGTAACAGTTAGACTAAGAAACTTCTGAACATCCAGGGAGGTTCTAGGCAAATCTCCTTGGAAACCTGAAATTATGTCATGGTGACCCATATTTTGCGACCTATAGGAAAAAGATGTCATATGCGCACCCTGAATGTCATATGGGTACCAATTGTATCTGTTAGGCTTAGAATCTTCTATAGCAACATCCAGGGAGGTTCTTGGCAAATCCCCTTTGAAACCTGAAATTAGGTCATAATGACCTTTATAATCGATGACCTTGAGGACGAAAAATGACTTTGCGCACCCAGACAGACGGGGCACAAATTGTGTCCATTTTGCCTTGAATATTCTAACGTTTCATTCTGGGAGTTGCTGGGCGTATGTTCTTGCAAACATGAAATTAGGTCACCATGACCTATATTCTGCGACCTATAGGAAATAGATGTCATGTGCACAGTGAATATCAGATAGGAACAAATCGTATCTGTAAGACCTATGAACTTCTGCTGCAACATTCAGGGAGGTTTTGGGTAAAAAAAAACTTTTGAAACCTGACTTTACGTCATAGTGACCTATATTCTGTGACCTTAAGGCCGAAAACATGATTTTGATCAGCCAGACAGTCAGAAGGGCCCCAGTTGCACCTATTAGGCCAAGAATCTTCTAATAATAACATTCAGGGAGGTCCTGGGCAAATCTCCATGGAAACATGAAATTAGGTCACAGTGACCTATATTCCGCGACCAATAGAAAAATGTCAAGAGAGCACTCTGAATGTCAGATGGGCACAAATTGTATCTCTAAGGCTCGAATCTACTAACACGACATCCATGACATGACATTAAGTAATGTTGACCTATAATCTGTGACCTTCGGGCCAGAAACATGATTTTGAGCACCAGGCAGTCAGGCAAGGTTCAAAATGTATCCTTCAGGCGTCGAATTTTCCAATGTAATATTCAGGGAGGTCCTTCGCAAAGATCCATGGAGACAAAAATAGGTCACTGTGACCCATATTCTGTGAGCTATAGGGAAAAGATGTCATTTGAATGTAAAATGGGCACAAATCGCATCTGCTGACCTTAAATCTTCTATCACAACATCCAGGGAATTTCTGGGCGAAATGCCTTGGAAACCTGAAATTAGGTCATGATGACCTAAAATTATTATTTTGAGCCCCAAGAAAAACATGCATGATACAATTCCCTCCTTTTTTCCTTGGAATCTTTTAACATATTATCCAAGTCTTGGCCAGATCTCCATGGAAACCTGAAGTTATGTCATGGTGACCTATATTCTATGAGCTACTGGCATACAACATGTTTCTGAGAATCCAGACAGTCATACATGACACAAAACTTAACAGGGGGACCTATAACCTACTATTGTAAAATTCAGGGAGGCCCTTGGCAAGCCTCCATTGAATCTTGATATTAGGTCACTATGACACATATTCTATGAGCTATAGAACAAAAACAGGATTTTAGTACTGTGAAAGTCAGATAGGCACAAATCATTATGGTTGGACCCAGAACCGTCTAACATAAACTTCAAGGAGGTCTTGGGCAAATCTCCCTCAACACCATGATGCCCTATATTGCGTGACGTATGAGAGGAAAACCTAATTTTGAGCACATAGAAAGTCAAACGTGTTCAAAATCTTCAATGTTGGATCCATAAATATGATTTAAATGTATCATAGGAAACTAAAAAAGGTCACTATGACAACATGATTTTAGCATCATATTAGTCAGATGGGCACAAACAGTACAGTTGGACCTAGAATTTATTTGGACATTAGGGAGGAGGGCCCTGTAAAATTTTCATAGAAATGCTAAACAAGTCACTGTGACCCATATTCTGTGAGCATGTAGCACCAGATAAGTGCGATGGACAAAAACGAGCAGCTTGACTTAGACCTTAGCATCTAGTTCTTGAGATCTTGGTAAAATCTTCTCATATACCCTAAATAAAGTCACTGTGTCCTATTATCTATGGCCTATGGACAATACCCCTAATTTCGAGCACGCTAGAAATCATTTTATCCATTGTTTAAGGTTCCGTAACAAATATTTTATCACCAGATCATAACATTAATAATTAATACATGCATCACATGTATGTCAAATAAAGCTAAGCATCATGGCCCACGGGCCACTTGTTTATCAGGGTAACATGAAGAGCCAAATTGCATCACCGTTTATACTTTTCTTATTATAATCAATAGTTATCTGCTCCACTAAAATATTACGTTATTTAAAGGACAATATTGAAAGCATGTTGTGCAGTACAACTATTGTGATTACACATGAGCGCTGTGTTACAGTGCTGTCTGTAGCGCATGTGTACTTGTGGTGGTAATGAATTCTAGACAATACTCAATATTACTTAAAATGTAGCACTCCCACAGGGTGTAATAACAATGAAATATTGTTGTGGGCATTACTGAAAATGTGAAGGGTAGAAAAGATGGATTCAGGACCACATATTGGCGCGTCAACTAGACTTATTGAATATTTAATCTTTAAAAATATGTACCTTAAGGCAGAAATATGCTGAAAGAGTGAGTAATAATACTGAGAGCTAATGAGGATCAGTTATGGTGTATACGACCTTTGAAAGTAGGTCAAATTAAATAATCAATATCAGGTGTAAATCTGTCACCTTGAGTAACATTGCGCCTAAAGGCCAGTTTTTTTGTTGATTTGCCATGTTTGATTTATTTAGAACGGGGGAAGAGGTCTTAATTATAACAATCGATTCAAGTTATTTAAGATTTCTTTTGGATGCATATTTCATTACCTCAGGCTACTGAAAACAATAAATGAAGATAAAGGTCTCATGATCTTTTTCTAAATGTGAAATGTGGACCAGTTAAACTGCATGTGATAATGACTGATATTTTCATGTTTTGGAAATAACTTCCATTTTGTAAATTTTAGCTGATAATAAGTGTGTCTGAAATGTTTATCCTCAGTATTCATACAGAAAATCAGAAATGGGGTAAAAGCAACAAAAGTAGTATTATGTCCTGTATTAGGCCTCTGTTAAATGGGCAACATGAACCATTTCGTAGTCACATCGATCTCAAATGTATATTTTCATGAAAATGTGTTCTTTTGGTCAAATACATATTGCATTTATTATTCTTGCCCTTACACAATGACAACCAAAGAATCTTTTTTAAAATAGTTGTTTCAGTTATATGGCTGATTGCATGTCGCTCAGCTCTGCCAAATCGAGGTTAGCATTATTTAAACTTTCTCTCATGAGAATGTGTTTTTTTTAAACTTGTCTAACATCAGTCAAGGTATAGAGTAGTATTGTCTATTTGACTATGTGCACATGTGAGCTCCAAATACAGCTATAATAGAGTATTGTCACGGTTTTGATTTTTGTTTTACGTACCTTAAAAGCAAATCATTGTCCGTGTTGGTAAACTGGAATTTAGGCTAAAGGAAAACAGAAAATATATAACCTAACATACTGTCAAAAAGGACTCAAATATAATGTTTCTATGAACATGGAAAAATGAAAATACTTTTTTCAATGAATATTATCCGTTAAATCGTTTGAAAATACTACACTTTCTCTCAACCAAGGAATAGGAAAGCTGTCCTATGGTGGTTCATCTTTGCAAGGCTGAGTCCACGAAACAAGTATGACGATTCTGATTAATTTAACATGATTCAGGTATTATTGTCAACAAACTGAAAAATATATACAGGCATATGAAATATGTTCTTTCTTTGTTTACAAAATCTGGTTATATACGAAATAGCTTTTGCGTTTAAGTTGGTCACATTCAGACATATGTTACTGCTCGCTAAAATGAAAGGTAGAAACATGACAATTCTTGCACAAGATTTACACTGAGACATAAACTCTTGAGACATAAATCCTTGCATACGCAGGTTTGGCTAGAGCAGTGGTCGTGGTTTAATAGGCAGGTCGGCTTCTTCAAATCCAGGTGGTCACTAACCCTTCCTCAGTGGCTCAGTCCTTCTTTTTTACATAGATTTTTTTTTACAATTAGTATCCGTAATGATTCTTCAGGCGTTGTCCACAATGGTTCTTTGAAAAAAAAATATTTATCATAAATAGTAGCATTAATTTTTTTAGACATGTTTTAAGTATGACACCTAAGTATGAAAGGTTATGGTGAGGTAGAATCCAACAATTAATTAAACTTGCTTGTTGTAAATTATAATGATTATGGTGGGATTCTTTTGGAATAGCTGAATGTCACGTATCCTCTCTAATGAGCTTGTGACAGATTATCCACTGCGCAATTAGGTATTTTCTCAAATACTGACACACTGGAGATAACCATTAAGTACTTGATATGTTTCAGTAGAATTCAAATTTAAACTTTCAGGTAAGTTAAAACTTAATTGTTGAATTAAATGTACGCTTAATTCATAGTTGAAAAAACACCTGAAGAGACAAAATGCTCTGCACGACGTTTGCCATGACAAGAGTGTTCCTACGTCAACTGTGTATCTTTTCATATGTTTGGTTTTCTTTCAAAACAGGTGGGTTAGTTATTCAAAAGATTCTGTGTTTTTTCACATTCTACCGTAAATTTCAATTTATGAGAGAGTTTAAAAGGTAAAAGGCCTATTTAAAAATACCGAGTAACTTGTTGCCCGCATTACTGTTGTTTCGTTACTGACTAGAAAGCACCATTTCAAATTCCGATTTATCTCTTTATGCAGCTTTTGCTTCAAGGAACATGGCGGTTGCTGGGCCCAGTTTATTAAATCGTGAATATCTAGACCTATTTCCCTATCAGATCATCATCCCTCATCCAAACAGACCAATACATCTGGGGAAAGATGATAAAATTGGACAGTTCAGATTCTTTGCAAAGAAAAAAGGGAAGTTAAGTCTACAGATTTGGAGAAGAGAGCAGGTTAATGACTACCGTGTTGTTGCAACCTCGCGTAAATACAGTGCAACATTTGTAGGTATCCATAAGGTGACACTGTCCTCTGAAACAACAATCCGCGATGGTGATGTCATCGGCTTTTATACCTATGGTACCGGTATCATACCTTATGATATAACTGAATGCGCAGGCAAGCACACATTGTACCTATATATGCAGAATACGAAGAAATTAGTTAAAGACAAGACTTTTTCTTTTCATGAGGCATTAAAGACTCCATGTAGAAATTATTCCGTTCACTTGACCATGGAAATCCCGGGTGAAGATGAAGGTAAGTGTAATTAATCAGCGCTAAATAAACTGATCATTCTGCACTTAACATTAAAAAGCTGCTTTCAAAATAATTATTGATATAATCATTAAAACTTACGCACATCACCTTATTAGGCGAGAATTGCATGTATGGCGTGCTCTGAAGAAACATTATCTAAAGAACCTACATGTTTTGGTCTACAGTGCAGTTACCGGTTTGAAATAGAAGTATGTTAATATACTGCAGGACGCTTTCAATATTACGGACCGCCGTTCAGAGAAATGCGATGGATCCGCGTATCCAAAGGCCGAGTTGTAAAAGGGATTGATCATTCGCCGGTCCACGCCCGGAGTAGCATGGTCTGTGCTGCAACATGCATGACTCAAGCCGGTTGCAGAAGCTTTACGTTTTCTGGCAATAGTGGCACCTGTTGGCTAGATAAAGAAAAACAAGACAACCCCGATGGAAACCAAATTGAGAAAAGAGCAGATGATTATATTCTAGAAAGTAAAAAAAAAGGTACTTTAAGATATGAGAAGTGAGATATATGGCTATATTAATGAATTTTGCACTTCATCTATTTATAATCATTTTATATTGTAGAAATATAATTTATTTCTTAAATTAATTTATTTGGATCATATAGAATATACAAATAATGATAATGATGATGATGATGATAATAATAATAATAATAATAATAATAAAATGAATATATAGGTTTTTGCAGAACAAATATAATATGAGTCATATGAATATAGTCATGGAATTTTTTCTCAAAATGCAACGAAATGTTTATGTTTGGTCGGACGTGCCGTTTTCGTCCCAATTGTAATGATTCTGTATTTTTGCTTTGTTATTAACAAGTATACGCGCAGTATAGAATTTGCTGCATTTCACGATTTTTATGACTGTATCCTTTCAATTGTGTGCCATAAGTGGATATGATGAAAGTGAAGTGGTATTCTGTATTTGTAGTAATATTAAACAGGATATCGTGTTTAGCTTCATATCACAATGTTATAGATAGATCAAATATTTTGAATTGTTTGTATAATCTTCTGTAGATAAATTTTGTGATATCTAAAATATTTTAGGCACAGCACTTCAGCTATGCGGATATTTTTTTATATTATTTTAACAGAAACTAACTTCGTCAACATAGAAAAGTGTTTATTCATACAGTAGGCAGCAAAATGCTCCTAATCCAGGGAAAACATGTTGTTTCCATTGCCATTGCCTGCCGTCATCGTCAGTCGTCGTAGTCGTTTGAAGGATATTTTTTAGCGCGATAACTTTTATTCCCCCCTCCCCCCTGAAATTTGAAGCACAAATTGTTTCCTTCAAAATCTGGGAAAAGTTTGAAATCTGGTCATATGGAGCTCCGAGGTCAAATCCGCAAAAATGTAAACTTGTTTTGAACCCCATAACTTTTGAAATATTGCACATTTCCCCTTTCATTTGTTTTTGTCTTTGGATGAGTTCAGCATCTCAATTTTATGAACCCAATTAATTCTGGAGTATTGTATATTTTGTCCTCAAATTTGACAAACGACTTGTTTCAACCAAGTGATTGTTTGAACATTTTGATCATTTCAGTTTGAACACTGGTGACCTTATAAGGGGCTTCAAGTTTATATATTTCAGCATCTCAAGGTTTTCTTTTGTGAATGCGATTGTGAAGTACTGCATATTTCCCCCTCAAATTGTTCCAATCAAGTCAATGGACGAGTTCGGGAAATGGTGATCTTGGCCATGAACTTCAATGAACCCCATAATTTATGACTTATTGCATATTTTGCCCTCAGGTTTTATAGGTTTGTTTCAACTGAGTTCCTTGAAGAGTTCAAGTAATGGTGAGTTTGATCTTCAAAGGGCTAATCTGCTTAATTCTCGAATTATTATGCCCCTATAACTTAGGTTAAGTATTTTATATTTCACATACAAGTTCTTTGTATCCCATTCTCAGAGAAATTTGAAAACAGGTGATATTGACTTTCTTCTTCAAGGTCAATCTACTGATTTATGTTTTCCGAAACACCACAGAAACTTTTGAAATAGAGCATTATTTTCACATTTTCGGATGGCTCTGGGGAGACGGATCTGTTTTTGCGTCCGTAAAAAATCTTTTTTAGTTGTTTGTATATACTTAATGTTTACATGCATAAGTTGCACATTTCCTTGTGCTATTACTTTCTGAAAACTGTCCAGGAAGGACATACGATTATCATATAACATTGTTCCTTCGTAACTACAAGATTTGTTTGTTTTGTATTGGTGTAACGATCAAATATGTAAAAGACATATAATACTCTCGAGAAGGTTACCGCCACGGTACTTCTGTGTAAAAGCACTGTGATATCATTGTAGATATTGTGCAGTTGGTTAACAGTTAACATCCACACAAAATGCAACATATATATATATATATATATATATATATATATATATATAATACACTTTTCCGTTTACGGTATGATTGTCCGTAATGATGAAATTATGCAATAGTATCCATAGCCTATACATAATATATGTTTTCAAAATCCTATTACTGCAACTATTCTAAGTGATAATATGGGATTGTAAGGGTAGAACGTCGCACAGTGAATAAAGAATATATATTGCATAATATATTGTATAATTTGTATTGTATAAAATATCTGAGTAAAATATGTAAATATTAGAAGACAGTGAGAATGTTTCTAGGTATATTGCTTGTTATATACACACAATGACTGTAGATACCTTAAGATCTAAACACGAAAAACAATTTTTACTGTCTATTTAGGCTATTTCTTAAGTACATAACACCACTTGAGTGATATTTCACCAATAACAAACATTTTATCTCTCAAAATCTTTTATTTTCAACAACCTACTCATGGAGAAGATTACAGTCCAAAGAGAGAAACACATGTATTGGACACATAAGTATTTTGCAGTCAGTTCACAGTCATTGTCCTAATAAGCAATATATTACTTGCTTATTAGTAATGATACTTGGTAATTACCACACCAGCAGTTGATTTAAAAAAAAGAGAAAAGGGAGAAAAAAAAAATAAACCTTTGTATATTACACCCAATGGGTGAAAGGAAATAACGATGGGTTATTGTCTCTGGTGCAATAAGAGAGAGATAACAGAGAATATTGCTAGACTTTCATGAACAATTTACATATGCCTAGACTATGTCTTACATAATTCTTTTCAATGGCAAGTTTTGACCTGATTAGCACCTTTAATTAATACTCAGTGTAATTTATGATTAATATAAATATAAATTGTATCCACCTCACAGAGACATTACCTTCTTTTCCGAGTGATAGCACTGGTTTTTTTTTTCTTTTTTTCATAACAAAAATACATTATTAAATGGCAACAATGCAGCAGTGAAGAGATTAACAAAGACTATCTTAGGTACGGCAATGTTGACCTCCAGTCTCAGATTTGTGTAACATCAGACTGTAGATATGGAAACCAATGGTCTCGAGGTTAAATCATTTACAACCGCTTTTGCCTGGAGTTCACTCATGCATTTGCCCTCTGTTTATTTTAGTGATTGGTTCAGTATATTGGAGCATGTCCATAGATCTTGGTTACCTTCATCTAATACTTAAGATTGGAGAATCCACCAGGAATTGTACTTGTGTGACATCCACCTATGCATTTGCTATGGGTGTAAACCACTCATAATTCTGGAATGATTGAATGTATTAGTTTTAAGGGTGGTACAATCATCAGTCTCGGAAAGTTTTCTGATAGACCAGACAGGTGATGCTGCCAACCTTCCTATTCACGTAGAAGACATAGATGCTCTTTATTATTTAGCCATAATGGTTTGAAATTACCAATGTCTAAATGTCTATTGATCTTGGATAACACTACCTTATACTTAAGACTATCCCCCCGTATGCGTAGAAAACATTGATGCAATTTTCTTGTAAATGGTCTGTCACATTAGATTGAAATAATGCTCATCACACAGATCTTAGATACCTACTCCCACTCGACTGGTGAGGTCTTCTGCAATGGTTAATGAACAGTCTCCATCTGCTGGCTTGCTCTGGGTGAATATCGCTCATATTTTAAGAGCTTATGACTGTATCAACCGGAAATTTCGTATATTTATGAGTCTTGGATAGCTTTGTTATGGACCAGATATATGGCACCATTTTGTTCTTGTAGAACTCACTGATGCGTTATTATTTAGCAGTAGTTTGGTGTCTCTGTGTGAACTGTTGCTTGTTCATTGTTCTTGAGTCCTTAATTAAGAGATTAAGGGCAACATCATAGAAAACACTCATGTATTTATTCCAGGACTGCTTTAATATATCAGCCCGAAATTTCACATTTCCAAATATTTTAGAAACCTCCAACTTATATACAAGCCACAGTGCACTACCTACAATCGTTTTCAAACAGTATAGGTCCATTATCGAACAAACAGGTGGCACCATCCATCTTGTAGTTTTTGTAGAAATAGTCTCCTCAGGAATGGTCTGGTGTATTCAGCTGAAATTCTGAATGTCCATAGGTCGAGAAATGGGTTATCATGTATACAAGGTTGTTTTGACCACCCACAGCTAATATCATTTTGTATTTATTTGTAGATCCTTTATGTATTTATTTATTTTTGTGTGTGTAAAAACTACACATATATGAAGAATTTAATTGGCATCTCTGATGCCGCCACTAAAGAGCCATGTCTTATCAGGAACATTCAAGCCTATTTCGACCATGCCTCTTTGATTTAGCAGATGCCTGCATTCATTTGTGGACTACCCATTAGCAGATGCCTGAAGTGGATTGTGGATTGCCCATTCTCTTTCTTCTACTTAATGTTGATCAGAATTATGCTGCACTTCTCCCAAAATTTCTTAGCTTTCACCTTTAACATAGCCCGCACATTCTTCCCAATATGATACCATATAAACCACTGCCACTACTCACTCATTATTGCAGTTGAAAGGCGAACGGGACTTTAGATTTTAGATAACTGGTAAGCTTATTATCTCATGTTTATGTAATTTTTTATATTATTTAAGGTATTTATGTATTTCTACATGTCTACTGTATATGTTGTATATATTGTAGGTACATTATAACAGATGCAGGAATATTCATATATATTAGCATTTCTGCCAATTCAGAAAAACTAATCAATATAACCAATTATGACCAATATTTGTCAGATAACATCACTTAATGCTAGAGGTCTAGCAAGTTACCCAAAAAGGAGAGAAGTTTTTCATTGGTTGAATAGAAAGAAAAGTTCTGTCATATTTTTACAAGAGACTCACAGTACAATAGATTGCGAAAATAGGTGG
This sequence comes from Sipunculus nudus, assembly GCA_026874595.1. Classification (NCBI taxonomy): domain Eukaryota; kingdom Metazoa; phylum Annelida; class Sipuncula; order Golfingiida; family Sipunculidae; genus Sipunculus; species Sipunculus nudus. The sequence goes on from CM049309.1 coordinate 48,311,446, forward strand.
AAAACAGAATGGGGTAATGAGATATATTTTAGCCATGGCACTAGCATAGCAAAAGGGGTTTGCACACAAATTAAAAACAGATCATGAATTCAGGTTAAAGAGGTAATTAATGATAATTTTGGAAGATATTTAATTATTAATATAACAATATGTGAACACGACCTAACCTTAGTAAACATCTATACACCTTATAAGGATGATCCTAGGTTCTTAAGCAACTCTGTAAATCACTATGCTACAGGAAGTTTAATAATAGGAGGAGACTTCAATTTAACATTAAATCCAGCATTAGATAAAAAAGGAGGAAATTCTAACAGTCATAATAAATCTAGACAAGTAATAAATCACTGGATAGAATTAGAACAACTGTCGGACATTTGGAGACTACAACACCCTAATAGTTTGGAATATACCTGGCATAGATATCTACCTGATCCAGTGTTTTGCAGATTAGATTATTTTCTAATTAACGATAGCCTAATTAATAGTATAAGTCAGTCAGAAATTAAAGCAGGATATAAAAGCGACCATACATTAATTACTATCAGTATAATAAAAACAGAACATAAACATGGACCAGGCTTTTGGAAATTAAACTGTTCACTGTTAAACGAAGAAAGTTACATAACCACAGTAAAAGAATGTATAAAAGCAACAGTCCTTAATAATAAAGAAACAAACCCAATATTATTATGGGACACCATAAAATGCCAAATAAGAGCAGAAACCATAGCTTATGCAGTATATAGGAAAAAACTGAAAACACAAAAAAAAAACTTTTAGAAAAAAGAATTCATGACCTACAAAATATATTTAATACAACAGGTGATATTAAAGACCGAGAAAGCTGGGAGGAAGCAGTTAACAAACACAGACAACTTATTGAAGAAAAAACCAGAGGTGCAATAGTGAGATGTAGAACCAAATGGTGCTCAGAGGGAGATAAACCGACTAAATACTTTCTCAATTTGGAGAAAAGAATTTACGATAAAAAATCTATACTAAAACTTAAAGATCAACATTGGAAAATAATTTCAGAACACAAAGATATTTTAAAAGAAGAATTACAATTTTATAAAAATTTATATACAGCCAGAGATGATCTCAAATGCCCAAATAGAAATTGTCTTTCAACAGAACATCTTAAAATTCTTGATGAAGATGAAAAGGAATTATGTGAGGAAGAATTTAAAGAGGAGGAATTAAAATCTACAATTGAATCAATGTCTCTTAATAAATCGCCAGGTCCTGACGGATTCCCAGTTGAGTTCTATAAACATTTTGGGGGGATTTAAAAGAATATTTTATAAGTGCTATAAACTATTCCTTCAATACGGATCGCCTTCCAATAACTATGCGTCAAGGAGTTATATGCCTCATTCCCAAGAAAGAAAAAGACCATTTATATTTGAAGAACTGGCGCCCCCTTTCACTTCTAAATACAGACTACAAGATAATAGCAAAAACATTAGCAAATAAACTTAAACTAGTTTTACCCTCTTTAATACACTCGATATTCACAGTTGTGTATTAAATAGAGGCTGGGCTACAAAATTCTTTCCAGTAACTAGGGGTGTAAGGCAGGGCTGCCCTCTTTCTCCTTATCTATTTATTCTGGTAGCAGAAACTTTAGCAACCAAAATAAGGAACAAAAGTAACATAAATGGAGTAATAATAGATCAGAAAGAACACAAAATTATACAATATGCTGATGATACAGTTTTAACATTAACAGGGGGCCTCTGTCAGTGCAAGAAACCTTAATAGTATTCTCAGATTTTGAAAAAAATATCGGGACTCAAAGTAAATATAGAAAAAAAAACAATAATAATGCCAATAACTGCAAACACACATAATAACGATACATTAAAATCTCTAGGTTTACAATGGTGCACCAATCCTGTAAAAATCTTAGGAATCTCCATTTATCCGGAATGGAAAAAAATGATAGAGATCAACTATAAAGAAATCCTGAGTAAGATTAAAGTTATTATTAATACCTGGAGTAACAGAATAATGTCTCTTGCAGGCAGAATAACTATTGTAAAAACCTGCATAATTTCACAGCTAACTTATTTATTCTTAGTACTACCAACTCCACCAAATAATTATATCAAAGAAATTGAAAAATTAATATTTAAATTTATTTTGAACAACCAACCAGATAAAGTCAAAAGATCTACAATGATTGCACCAAAAGATAAAGGAGGGCTGAATATGATTCATCTTCCATCTAAGATACAATCTTTAAAAAATTCATGGGTTAAACGGTTCCTCATTGGACCTGGGTTCATACATTTTTAAATTCAATTTAAAAGAACATGATATACACAATTTCAGTCACTCATGTGACCTGTTCTGGAAAGATGTGTTACATAATTGGTGCAAATACAGTTTTAATAAGACCGTCAAAACACATGAAATTCAATTACAAACCTTATGGTATAATTCTCATATAAAGGTTAAAGGTACAGTAGTTTTTTATAAGAAATTATATATGGCAGGCGTAAAAACGCTTTCTGACATAACTAAAAAATCAGGAAACCATTTATCATTTTTGCCATATAAAGAATTCACTAACAAATACAAGGTTAGTATAAATTTTATAAAATATGTAGGTTTAGTGGATGCAATTCCAACCTGTTGGAAAAGAGAGTTAAAGTATAATCCTTGTTTAGAAGTAAAAGAATATAGGTGGAACAAAATAATAAATATGAAAAATACAACACAGTCTCTATACTTAAATATTATTAATTCTGTCTCATCGAAACCAGAAAAGCAAATAGAGAAATGGATTGGTGAACTAAGGCTACAAAATAAAGGAAAAAATATTTAAAGCATTCAAGAATATTGGCAAAATTACTGTCAGAGAAATTAAGAATTTTCCCATTTAAATTATTACATAGAATTTTACCACTCAATCCTCTTTTATATAAAATGAAGAAAAGTGAAACTGAACTTTGTTTATTTTGTTAAAAAAAAAACAATAGGAAACTTACCTACATATATTTTATCACTGTGAAGTAACCAATAAATTGTTAATAGCTTTTGAAAATTGGTCAAAAGACCTGGAACAATCTTTAAACTTAGGCAATGAAACAGAAACAGTGTTAATATTAAACATCTCAGGTGACAGCCTACTGGATACTTTATTACTATTATTAAAATATTATATATATACCTGCAAATGTAGAGAGAAATTATCAACATTCTCTGTGTATAAAAGTTATGTCACACAGATTTATAAAATGGAAAAACAAATTGCGAGTAAAATAGGGTAAAATAGAAAAATATAAACAAAAGTGGAAGAACTTTCAAAACATATATATAGAAAACGAATAACGCAACAAAGATAAAAACCCATTTAACCCACATTTTGAATTAGAACAGCAGTTTTATCTCTGTTATGTACCTCTTTTATATGTATCCGTTTTGTATGTAAGACTTTCAAATTGTTTTTGTCTACATATCGTCTTTATGTACATTGTACTTTATTGTTTGTACTATTTGTTTGGAATAAAATATATATATATATATTGCTTTGCATGTAAAACCAAAAACCAAGACTGTCATTCTCCTCGCAGTCGTACCATTATGGAAGACGATACACAAACAGCTCATGGAACTAACCTTCAATAAAATATGATATAATAATGTTTATTTTAAACCATGAGTGTATATATTTTATTGTTATGTTTTAGGTTGTGGCTTATAATAAAATGTGAAACGTCTCATTGTCATTACCATAAGCCAGTGAATGTACCCGAAGACATAATACATTGCTGTACAGAAACACCTTAAGGCCGGCATACACGTTGCGACCCGACTCAACAGGTCAAAAACTGTTTAGTTGAGTTGGGTCGGGTCGCGCCCAACGTGTATGCCGTGCTTTACTTACACTTGCTTAATACATTCATTACATTTATCTTAATCGTCAAATATTTTTGTTTTGCCAAGAGAACGAAGTGATTTTTGGTCCGCCAGTAATATATCAGAGTTCATTTGGTTCAGAGTTTAACATCCCAAATGTAAATTAAACATATGTATAAACTGCTTCCTTGTAAAAAGAGGCATAGCATAGTTTCAAATTTAGAAGTCAGTTGTTTCGGGATATACATTTAACTGACACCTGCGCATTAGCAATGAGAAATTAAATCCTATTTAGGTCACACCAATGTCTTCAATAAAATCACAGATGGTGCGTTGATCGGATTCTCCAGAAAACAAGCCTCTGTCTGCTTTATCAAACCTACATTATACTTGTTGAGACATAACCGCAAATGATTCTAACTAATGGTAGTGACTAATTCTTAGATGCTGGATATTCCTGTGAGGTGCCCTCTTTTCAGGTAATTAGCTCAGCTTACTGAAATCCTTCTGCGTTAAAGCGATCACTCTTTGCGAGTCGGTCGTCCCTTCACCAAGTTGTAAGCAGCTTACAACAGCTCTCCTACACGGTTCTTGTTTGGACATTCTTACCGGGTGGCAAGTCTGGCGCTTCTCCTTCAGATTTATAGCTCTGTTAACTGAACTTCATCTGAGTAATAGTGATCTCCCGTTGTCCATCACCTCTCTATTCAGCCGTGAGTCCATGCAGAAAAACTCCGCTTTTTATCTCGGCGTTAAATGCACCAATTCCATTTCCCCTGGTGTAACATGTGGATATTATCCACAAGCTCTTTAAATATCAAACTAGACGACCAGAGGTCGAGCGCTTGCCGAAGGTTGAAATGAAAGACAGACGGACAGACAGAACAAACTGTCAGTTTTCTATCAATGAGTGACTTTCTGAGCGATTGCTGATAAGTTGGGCCTGTTGAACGTCAATTATCACAAAAGAACATGAAAGCAGAGACAGCTGACAACAGCTGACAAACAGACAGACATACTGACACATCTCAGATAACACACAATTAGATAACTATATAGAGAAGGTATTTAGAAACAAAATAAGTTATAGTTTATGCAGATAAGTTTCCAAGTATTGGAGATATGGCTAAAACTGATATGTTGGGAAGTTTCAACTGCAGCGCCCTCTAGCAGCCATATGCGGAAAATTAAAAATCGGTTAGCTGTGAGACATAAGATGTACCAGTTTCAAAAAGATTCCTCCAAACTGTGGAATGCTATATATGAGACAACTGACAAACAGACAGACATACTGACAAAGTGACACAAGACTGAGACCAGATGACTTAACCAGGTCATGGAAAAGAAACAGGGAAGAAAATAAGCTATAGTTTCTGTTATTGAGGTTTACAATTTTGGAGATATGGCCAAAAAATGATATGTTTGGAAGTTCGAGTGCAGCGCCCTCTAGCGGCCATATGTTGAAAATGAAAAATCAGTTTTGAGATATGTGCAAGAAATAAGATGTTTCAGATTCAAAAGGATTCCTCCAAAACGGTGGCCTGTAGAAAGCTATATGTGAGACGCAAGAAGCAGGCGAATTTGAGGACAACTGACAAACAGACAGACACACTGACAAAGTGACACGAGATTGAGACAAGATGAATTACTAAGATTATGGAGAAGACCCAGGGAAAGAAAATAAGCTATAGTTTCTGTAATTTTAGGTTTACAATTTTTGGCGTTATGGCCGAAAAATTATATGTTGGGGAGGTACGAGTACAGTGCCCCCAAGCGGCCGTATCCGGAAAATGAAAAATCTGTTTCGAGATATTAGTGTAAAAAATAAGATATATAAGTTTTAAAAATTTCTGCATACTTGTGGACTCTAGGCTATCACTAAGCGATATCTTGAAAAATCTCGTTTGACGAGATATTGTACAAGATATTGCAAGACTCTAATATAATCAAATAACACTATTTGTATGCTACCTGATGCAAAAAACTTGACCTCTCTAACGTTAAAACTGACAAAGTTAGAAACAAAGGTCAATTGATTTTGAATTTCATAACTTTTCCCCTAAAATACGTCAGATACACACAAAATGGAAGGCCTTGGAATGACGATTTAAATGGTCAGTTATGGTATACTTGTGTTTGTTTGGGGGGGGGGTTAGGGGGGTTGGGTAAAAAATAAACCAAACGTATGTCACTGTAGACCTACATATTCCTTTTAAGAACTAATATAACGGTTCAAAGCAGGTTTGGTAAATAGCTTAGCTTTAACAGCTACTTAAATATTTATTAGATATTTAGATTAATTTATATCCTCATTATATCCATGATGTCCTCCCTCTTTCAGTATAGTTACATTGACACAAAGGCAAGTAGTCAGGAGAATATGTACCTTTTAATTATTTATTGAGGAGATGCGGAATTTGGAATTTGTGCTTGTCGCTCAGCTTTGGAAGTTTTTAATTAAAGTGTTTTTATCAGTCCATGGTAAACATTCTTATTCCTGTTTTATAAATATTTATTAAATTGAATATTGGTTTTGAAAAAAAAAATAAAGTGTAGAAACTGAAATAAAACTTATTCCTTGACATTTTCATTACAATTGCTTTACAAATTGTTCGGTCAGAGCATTTTAACTGATTAGAATACTGTACTTTGTACCATAATAATAAAGCTTTTAAAGTAACAGTGTCCCACAATACGCTATTTAAAGCAAACGGTCTTCAGTGACAAAATGTTTTGTCAACCGAACATAACTGCGAATAAATTTAATTCAGTCTGTTTATTACATTAATGACAAAAGGACACAATGGCCCTTTTCAAAAGGGCGGATTAATTATTATCTACAAAACGGAAAAGTTGTCCTACATTGTCTCACTCAATGATCAGTGTTTAAATCACAGGTATGGTCAGAATGACATAACTTACAGTTAGGAAAATGCACAATACTACTTCTCTTCAGGAATGAAGGTTCTCTTCCTGAACTGAGACCTCATGCATTGCTCTTGTTTAAACATATACAGTTCTTAAGAAACCAAAAAGTATCGAAACATCAACACGTCTAATGGTATTCGTTGTATTTATATTTGTATTTATTTATAAAATTTATATAATCTTATTCTCCCTTAAGATAACGTTGGAAAAAAATTTAATCGAGCGAGGTTAAATAACCTTGTCTTCATGTCCTCATTTACATTCATTTTTAGTCTGGAGATCCGAACGTGCCCCTGACGACGGTTACAGTTTGCAGCATGTTTCACATTAATATCCTCCTACATGTCTGGGTTTGCTCGAAATCAGGTTTGTAACTCAAATGGATCTAATGCAGTTCTGGGCCATGTATTCATAACGTTAAATACTTCTTTGTAAATACCGAATAAATCGGCGATTGTATTTTGTTTATTGAAACATTTACGCTGTATGTATCATCTCTTTATGCAGCGTTTTCTTCAGGGAAAGAACTCACTATTGGACCCGCTGTTTTAAATTGTACGGAGCTTGATTCGTGGCATAAACAGATTATTATTCCACATCCGCACACACCCGTGCAATAAGGAAACACTTATCCAGTGGTTCGGTTCACTTTTTTGCCAGGAGAAAAGGGAAGCTGCGTTTACAGATTTGGAGATCAGTTGCAACGTTGTTGAATGAATTTCGTGTGGTTGCTAGCACGCATGAGATCATGGTATCAAAATTAGGTATCCATCACGTGACACCACATTTCCCAATGACAATTCGTGATGGCGATTTCATCGGTTTCTACACAGAACGTGCTGGTGTGATACCCTATGATGGCTTAGAATGTAAAGAGAATCCTGCAATGTACAAGAAAATAAAGAGTTCCAAGGTGATATCAAAAGACAAGTCATTTATATTTTTTCCAAGTGTTGTTAAACCCTGCCGGAAATATTCTGTTCAGGTAATCTTACAAATCCCGAAAGAGGACAATGATGCTTGTAAGTATGATTATTTTACCTCACTTATCTGATGCTGTAAATTATTCGTGCGGCTAGAATGATGCTTGTAATAGATTACTCTTATAATAATTATTATGGACATAATAATAAATGATCACACACAAGACTGAATAGAGATTTAGCAATAAACGACTCTGACAAACATGACATGCAGATGCCTTGCGTAACAGGGCAAGAATTAATTAAATAGTGCACCCTGTAAAAAGTGTCATCTTAAATGTGTTATATAAAGAGTCCATTAATTATGTTTTCTGGACAACTGAGTAATGTTATTTTAGTGTTAATACAGTTGTAGGACAGTATCAAAATCCATTGAACGAAATGGGATGGATCCGAGTGTCGAGTGGTCGTATTGTAAGAGGGATTGTTTCTCAGTCCTTTCACGTCAAGAGTAGTATTACATGTGCTGCCATCTGCCAGTCTGAACCTTCGTGCAGGAGCTTCACTTATAGTGAAAGCGATATGTGTTGGCTGAATAGTGACGACCAAGACAACGTAAATGGCCAGCAGATGGACGAAACAGCAGATTTTTACATTCTGAAAAGAAAAGCATCCAGTGATTATTACTGAATCCTTTTTAACTGGGATTATCAAATGAACTACTAATAAACCTTTTGCACGCGCATGCGCATTACGATCAACTATAAATAGACCTTTTGCACGTGCATGCGCATTGCGATCAATTACTAATAGACATTTTGCACGAGCATGCGCATTGCGGTCAACTAATAATAGACCTTTTGCACGAACATGCGCATTGTGATCAACAATAAATTGACCTTTTGCAAGAGCATGCGCATTGCGATCACCTACAAATAGACCTTTTGCACGAGCATGCGCATTGCGATCAACTACTAATAGACATTTTGCACGAGCATGCGCATTGCGGTCAACTAATAATAGACCTTTTGCACGAGCATGCGCATTGCGATCAACTACTAATAGACATTTTTGCACGAGCATGCGCATTGCGTTCAACTAATAATAGACCTTTTGCACGAGCATGCGCATTGAGATAAACTACTAATAGACATTTTGCACGAGCATGCGCATTGCGTTCAACTAATAATAGACCTTTTGCACGAGCATGCGCATTGCGATCAACTGCTAATAGACATTTTGCACGAGCATGCGCATTGCGTTCAACTACTAATAGACATATTGCACGAGCATGCGCACTGCGCGTGATGATTGGCTGCAGTATATCGGTGAAGCGAGTCAGTGGTGGTGGGTTTGCAACTATTAAGGATATTCTAAAAAAATGAAACACTGAAACGTTTCCAGTTTTTTTTAACAAGGAGATTAATATATTCGTTAAATACAGTTGGTAACGACAATAACCGCCAGATTTGGGTATATTGGTAGGATTCCATTTAATACTCAATACATCTGAATTCAGATTGTCACTGGTTCACAACAACCTCCACAATTTGAAAAAGTTCCTATTTTCTTGCCTGTGTAAGGATATAAATCTTTTAGGGTTTAATAAGGGTATATCTATTAGCATTTATTCAGCATCGGAGAGACAATTGCTGTCAGCAAGGCCCTGTACCACGAATAACATAATTTACCTGTATGACAATAAACACACACATAATCAAATAACTGCCATGAACTCCCACTTGAACATATCGGACATTCCAAATTTTAGATTAAAAGGCCTCTGGGTGACCTATTTTTGGAAAACATTTTAAGTAAACTGAGATTTTACCTTGTAACTATTATATTTTTCGATAGGTGATTTATTGAGATGTGTATTTCTGTTTATTCAAATATAAAGAACTTTATCGTTTTAATCACATATTCTGATATCTGAATACATGACATTTTGATATAGAGTTCACTATATAATATACTTTTTTCAATATATTTTACTCCTAGCTGTGGAATTATCCAGGAATCTCAGAGTTACTGAACGACAGCACAAATATAGAAATTCACATTTGTTTGTCAGTTATAGATTATTTTGCACAGAACAATTGTTAACTCTTTTGAAACGGATGCAAATTATTGGAATAATATGGTAGTAATGGTAGTTCGAACATTTATGTTAACAGTTTTAATTTTGTTGTACATAAATTTCATATTCTTGTTAAGCGAAGCCATCGCCATCGCGTTATTCCATTATAGCATACGCTGCAAGGTAAAAGAAAAAAAGTGGCATGACACTGTAGATATTTGTACTGTAAATGTATTGCTGTGTTGTATTATGTTGTGTCAGTATCTGTGACTTTTCTCTATTCAAGAATAAAAATTATCACTTAATGGTGTAAAGTGGGATATTCAGGTCAAGCAAACGTATTCCAAATCTCATTATATTATCATATTAACTTCTGTGTCGAGAATATTGTGAAAACAAAATCAGTAACTTGTTACCCAAATAGTTAACCATGGGCACTAAAGAGCTCAGAGATTTACTAGATAAGAAAAAGAAACATTTACTAGATAAAGATAATATGCATCTGAGGAATGTAAAAAAGAGATGAAGAAATGTATTTATATTTGTAAACAAAACTACAAGAATAAAGTAGAGGGCTTATTTGAGAGTAAAGATTCAAAATCAGCATGGAAAGGTTTAAAAACCCTTATCGGCTGCGTCAGGAAGACTGTCTTACCTGAACCAGAAAACATAAATGAGTATTGAATTGAACAAGTTCTGTGCCCGGTTTGACAAACATGATTTTTCAAATATGTGTACATCTCTGCTAAATGATCAAGAATTGAAAGAAGACAGGGTTGATGATATAAATGTACAGGATGTTATGAAGGTCTTGAACAAAGTTAAAGTTGGCAAGGCCATGGGCCCAGAGAAATTGAGTGGAAAGGTGCTCAAAGTGGTAAGGGATTGGCACCCATATTCACCTGGTTGTTTCAAATTTCATTAATCACGGATTATGTTCCAATTTTTTGGAAAAATTCAGAAATTATACCGCTGGCTAAAAACAATTCTCCAAAGGTTTTAAACGACCTAAGACCAGTGGCACTCACTGAAATTGTCATTAAATGTTTTGAAATGATAATAAATGCGATGTTATGTAGACAAAATAAACAGAACCAAGACCCTTTACAATTTGCCTACACCACAAGGCGGAGTGTTGAGGATCCTAATATTCTAATCACACACAACATTCTAAAATTCCTTGATTCGCCTAGTAGCAATGGAAATAGCAAGTTTTATAAAAATCCTTTTTATAGATTTTTCTAGCGCTTTTAATACAATTCAACCACACTAGCTTCTGAAAAAATCTTCTTAACTTGAATGTCAGCCCATCTATCATAAGGTGGACATATAGCTTCTTAACATCCAGGTGCCAGTTTGTCAAATCTGAGGAAAATCAAACAAAAACAGGTAGGTGATCCACAGGGATGCGTTCTCTCGCCCATATTATTCACTTTATATACCAGTGACTGCAGGGTAACCTCTGAGAGTTGTAAATTTGTTAAAGATGCTAATACATGCTGAACCCGGGTGATATATGAGTGTCCCTTACCACAATTACGACACGGTGTTGCTGTCACAGCACAGATCTTTCTTCCGTTCGCGCTGGACCCGATAAAGTTCTGATCCTCTTGTTGAACTTGACGCTTCTGCTCGCTTCCGGCTTCATGCGCCGGCGTCCTCATTCATTGACCTCTGACCCCAGGTTAAATCTTCTACACTCCCCCCCCCCCCCCCCGTTTTCTAAAAACAGAGGACATTTGCAGAAATACGTATATATATGTGGTGGTAAAGTACTATACTATGACCAGGGCGCTCTCAGTATAACACTGATTAATATATAGGCACCCGCTAAGCCAATAACCCGGGGAGGTATCGAGTACAGAGTGCATAACATCGTTTAGATTCAAGATCGCGGAGATAACATGGCCTATCAAGAAGTAACAGGGCAAATGAAAAGTGAAATCGGTGCATTGCCACCGTACCCAGTGCATACAAGTACATCAATGAAATAATCTGTGCTAGTAGAAATAAGGTAACTAACAGAAACAGGTGCATGCATGAACCACTGGGCAACACACCACAGACCTATATATATCCAAGGCAGTCTTTGTCCTTAACAATAACATATATCATAGAAATTCCATTTACGAACACCCCGGCCAACGTGAGACACCACAAGCGCTTTGTAAAAGCCCAGGATGCTCCCATGGCTGGACAAGACCTATCACTAGCTGTTGGTGACTACAGACCTACCTGCTCCACTACAAGTCGGTCCTAGCTACTAGCTTCACTCGCCGCTGACGACTACAAGCATACTTACTAACATGTAGGATCCGCATACAAGGGTGGTGCCGATACCTCCTGCCCCAACAATATTCCTACATATCTACATATTATATACGGGTCTAGCACCGATTACGGTGACTCCAAACCCCAGTTCCAATACACATTAACAGTGAGGTCGAGCACCGATACCGGAGCCTCTAAACCTCACAAACACATACAGCTAATAGCCTACATGGAATACTGTGTCACAGAATGTCAAAACAGCCCGGCATCCATCAGTATCCAAACAGTATCGGCATCCATCCTATCAGCACCAAGTGGCGGTACTAATACATCCATCTCGCTTGACTTGGTCTTTCTTTAGTACCACTGTCTGCTCCTGACCACACTCACAAACTCATCTGCCGATATCACCGATGTTGCGGCGACCAATCCCTTTAAATCCGAAGTCGGCTCCACCATGAACCCAGGATTTTTCCCTGTGATATCCGCGACTTGCACTGTCACTGGAACCACCGACACAGACCCAGGTGAGATGACGCTCTTTTTTGCTACCACTACCCTGTAAACCGGGTGGCTTACACCATCTACTCCCTTCTTGAAAGTGGCAGTAATGAAATTGTTATCTATACTCATTTCCCCGTAGCAAAATTGACTATACACTCCATTTCATACGAGTATTCTAATCCTAGCAACACAGGGTCCTGAATCTCTGCGGTGTAGACTGTCCACAATTCGGTGCGTTTCCCTAACTCCTTCCCTTCTTACTGCCGGTACCGTTTTGTCTGTATCCCAGACCCTTTAAGTACCACTTTTTTTCCGTGTATGTCTGTGAACCTTTCACCCAGGACAGCAGGGTTTCCTACGGTGTCTTGTGCCGCACTATCCACAATAGCCTCACTCTTCTACCCATTAATCACTACTGATACTGACAGACTGCCACCCAGGAACCGTCTTGTGTGTATCACATCCTCTTCGTTATCAACATCCGGGCCTTCCGCACTATCCGCGAGGTCGGTTTGTGTATGAGACGTTAGGCAAGGACTAGAAGAATTCTGTCTACTGGCGATAATGTGGTCGCCGTTAGACAGAGTTGTCCGATTGCCACTGATAGTATTAACCGCTACATCCTCATATTGACCCTTATCTGGTGAGGCCATAGGCGACTTACCTGGTACCAGATGACCTGCAGGGACTACATTGCTGGAAACTGACATGGAAGGAGTAACATCTACACCTTTATCCTGTATAAAGAAATCGCGATTATCCTGTTAGCCTACCTGTGTAGTCGAGCGACGGCCACCTGTCTCGATCGTTATGAGTTTAAAGGGGATGGTGCACCCTCTGGTGCGGGCTTCGTACCGCTAACGGTTCCCGAAGCAGTCACTACCAGTCTTGGGTGGCTTTGTTGGACATTCTCGTGCAAAATGGCCGGACTTGTGACACCAGTAACATTCTAGCTGGTTTCTAGACGCACCCTAAGAATGCGGTTGCTATCGACCGCTTGGGTTGGTGTCAGTAGCCGGGCCCCTTCTGGCTGGTAGAAATTTGGCCCATGTGATGTGTCAGCTTCTCAATGGATTTCGCCATCACCTCCATAGAAACCTTCAAGTGAGTCATAAGCTTTTCCATCCTTTTGGCCAACGCGTCCACTGGGGTAGAATGAGACTGTGCGGTCACTGCACGAAAGGTCGGGCATTCCTTTGTGACTTCTGGATTCAAATTCGAATTAAAAAAATATAATAGCACTATGTTACCTGAATTACATTGAAATTACAAAACCCGAAAAAAAAATCACGATGTTATTTTATATACTGAAAAAATAAATAAATAATATGTGACCTGAATTTCCGAAAAAAAGTCTTATAAAAAAATCACAGTGCCTTTGAGTTGCATAACCGAGGGGTATATATATATATATATATATATATATATATATATATATAAACAATGTTGCATGGGTTTGCCTAGTGGAATAGAAAAATAAGAAAAATCCCACTTATCCTGAAGAACTGCCCTATCCCGAAAAAAAAATGTTTATTTAATTGCAAAGTGTACTGAAAAAAAGTCTTATAAAAAAATCACAGTGCCTTTGAGTTGCTTAACCGATGGGTATATATATATAATCACAATGTTGCATGGGTTTGCCTAGTAGAATAGAAAAATAAGAAAAATCCCACTTATCCTGATGTTTATTTAATTGCAAAGTGTACTGAAAATAAATAAATAAATAAAATTTCACTATGATACCTGGATTACACAGCAACTACTAAATACCATAAAATAAAATTAAAAAATAAATTTTAATTGACACCTTTAAAGTGAATGCAATGCCATCAAGTAAATGTGAGAAGCCTTGAATTGAGCTGCACCGTAATGTGTGTTTATAGCATTAATAATCACACTGTGACGCAATACTTTGCAAATATATCTCTCACCAGATACATATATATATATATATATATATATATATATATATATATATATATATTTATATATATATACCAACATAGACATATGATTCTGTTTCCGTGTAAGCTTTGCTCCAATTCAAACCAACGCCCTTATAAATTACTAAAGTCAGTAAGAGATGCCCTACAAGTCCATGTGCAAGATCAGTAATATACACCTTACTTTAACAATACGTGTTACCTGGTTACGCTATTGTTAAGATATTTCCATGAACTGACAATTCTGTTCAAAGTCAGTAATAGAGACTGTTAGTATCACCTCAAAACGTTATGGTACTGTTTACATAACAGACGTACACACCGGGTTCAGCAACCTCAGAGTTATACAAGACACAATGCTAATTGGCCAAATCAGTCAACAGGCAATCCCAGGCAAATGCACCGAGCCGGTGACCTCTGACCTCGGTACGTTACCAGCCACAATTAACCACAACTTGGGCAAATCTCCGCACCTCCAATGATAAATAAGTCAGCCGAGTCAAAGCTACCAAAAAGTCTAACAATTGCCTTGTTTCCGGTTGCAAATCCACTCCGAATGGCTCTATTATTCTGTGCGCGGTCAGATGCATCGCGCCGGTGACCCTAGACCCAGTTGTGGCTCTGTTGGGAACACAACAGAGCCACAACTGGGTCTACGGTGACCCCTGACCTTCAAACAAACGTAGAAATCTGACGCAAAAAAGACCATTCGACATAATATTTCTCTATTAATCTCTACGACCTATTAAAGATTTCGTTCTTTATTCCCTAACTGATCAAATAAACCATAATGATGCGACCAAATTCCGCTAGCTCAAAATTCCGAAATTACCATTCTTAACAATTATTTTACGTTGGAGATGTTGAAGATGCTAATACATGCTGAACCCGGGTGATATATGAGTGTCCCTTACCACAATTACGACACGGTGTTGCTGTCACGGCAAAAATCGTTCCTCCATTCGCGCTGGACCCGGTAAAGTTCTGCTCCTCTT
Source organism: Sipunculus nudus (assembly GCA_026874595.1). Lineage (NCBI taxonomy): Eukaryota > Metazoa > Annelida > Sipuncula > Golfingiida > Sipunculidae > Sipunculus > Sipunculus nudus. The sequence continues at coordinate 48,326,960 of CM049309.1, forward strand.
TTTGAACTTGACGCTTCTGTTCGCTTCCGGCCTCATGCGCCTGCGTCCTCATTCATTGACCTCTGACCCCAGGTCAAATCCTCTACAAATTGATCAAATACGCCGATGAAACGGCACTGATTAGCCTCTGTAATAATTCAGACTTAGTTTATAGGTTAGAGGTACAAAGATTTGTGGAGTGGTTTGACAATAACTTCTTAGAACTCAATGTTAGGAAGACAAAAGAAATGATTATAGATTATAGGTAAGGGAACAAAAACATGAACCTCTTACCATAAATGGCAAAACCGTGGAAAATGTGACAAAATACAAATATCTTGGTACAATAACAGACGAAAAATTTACAATTGAAGCTAATGTGCAAAACATTTATAAAAAGGCAAATATGAGATTGTTTTTCTTGAGAAAACTGTACCGGATGAATGTTAAATTGATACGAAAATAATGGAACTTTTTTATATGTCTGTGATTCAGTCAGTTCTAACATTATGCATTACAAGCTGGTTCGGAAATTGTAATACAGCATCCGTAAAACAAACTGGGAAGAATTGTTCGTGCAGGGATAAAGTTGGGTCTCAAGAATGTAAAGCTGCTGAATGAACTCTATTGCTGCTGTGTCACACGAAAGGCACAGTCTATCAGGGCTGATTCTACACATGAACTGTCTTGTTTATATGATACCCTAAGGTCGGGAAGAGGGCTAAGGGCTGAACATTGCCGCACAGCAAGATACAGGAAAAGTTTCATACTTACTAGTATTAGATTGTTAAATGGTAGAGAAAGCACTGTGATGTGATATAGTAATTGTATATATTTTATGTAGTATAGATCAGCTCACTCTTGCGTATGTATAATACCTGTGAAGTGCTATAATGCCAGTGATATACTTAATATAATGCCAGTTTTGTGCTATAATTGTCTGTGATGTGCTATAAAGTCTGTTCTTGATTCATGTACAATAGCTGTATAGGTGACTAATGTGCTGTAAATGCTTGCTTATCTTATCTAACGTGATTGCCTATGGAAAAAATATTAATATAGCTTTTACATAAAATGAGCCCAATTCCTGGAGGTAAAACATTTTTAAATGAAAACTATTTTTTCTATCTATTTTTCCACAAAAATGTGTGATTTGTTCAAAAACTATTGGCACATCTATGAGAACTGTCAACTCAGCGGTGACGACACACAAAACAAATCACCTGTGACTAAAAATTCAAGATCTCAGTGAAATCACAGTATTTCTGCTAATGTCAGTGCCAAATTTTCAGGAGAGAATAAAAACAACATGCATTACTATATCTGACTTGTTGATAAAATTTAGTCCGTGATGTCATACGTGTACGAGCCAATCAATTTAGGAAAAAGTCTGAGATCTTGTTGAAATCCCTCGTTCACACAACAAACACACGTGGAATATGTTTACTTAACCTGGAATATATATATATATATATATATATATATATATATATATATATATATATATAGCTTGTAAGAGTCCAAGCATTGTGGCCAATATTTTATTTTCTGGAATTCACCAGTGTCACACAACATGGTAAATGAAATCAATATTTTTTATTCTTTGTGGTGATAAAAAAACGCTTGAAGCGTATAATAACAGTAATAAATGTATCCGTATTTTCTTGTTATTGACACGCGTTTGATCGGATTACATAGTAATGAAATCTTGTGAATGTGGCCGACGAGAAAACAAGCCAGTATGACGTGTCCATCTATCTAAAACGGAACGACGTGACGCGTTCATCTATTTAAAACAGGTCGACGTGACATGTCAATCTATCTGAAACAGGCCGACATGACATATTCATCTATTTAAAACAGGTCAACGTGACGTGCCCATCTATATAAAACAGGCAACGTGACGTCTTCAAAACACTGTATAAACCTGTTTTAAACAGGTAGCATTAACTTACCTAGTCCGTAAACAGTGCGTTTGGCATAATTTGTTACTGTCCGTTTTAGTCACATGCACTTAACACAGTGGTGGCGACGGTGGGGGGGGGGGGGGGTAGTAAGCATTAACGGACTCCTCCCCACCGTTGTTTAAGCATATATGTATATAACGTATTTACGTGAATTTAAAGCTCTGTAGAATATCCAAATTACAGAGAAAAGGGGCACGGGATTGGGTGTGTGTGTGTGTGTGTGTGTGTGTGTGTGTGTGTGGTGCTGATATGCGATATGAGCTCCCTCAGCCTGAAAAATGGACATTGACCAAAAATGTTACAAATATTCATTAGAGAAAGGTAACCGCGTTTTCAGTGCGTCGTAGCCGATGTGCCCTTATGATGATGTGCTGTTAGATATGTTGTTAGAACCCACTATATGGCAGAGTTAATGATTTTCTGTTTTTGGTTTGAACAAACTGGAAAAAAATTGAGACTGAAATATAAGGTATATTATGTAGGTATTTGACACGTTTCCTTTCCATTGTTATGGATGCCGATAGAATCAAAGCAGGTTGCGATGATGGCGCTTCTGTTGTTGATAGACAAAGCTTACAACGAACGTTGTGCATAGGATGATAATGATAAAATGCACAGCATGATGAAACCAGAAAAGACAGAACATATAGTAATACACAAAGCATGACTGATTATACAGGTTAGATGCATTATTGCTATCTATCAAATATATCTTTCAAATAAATCCATGGTTACAGAAGGTTCCCATATTCTACATACAACCGTAGGTGTAGGTAGCCTCTGTGGTTCTATGATGACTACAAATATTATGAGATACAGTTATTATAATAACCATTATGCCTTTATTGTCCGACAATAAATGTTATATAAATGCACCAATTGATAAATATGGTTTACGCAATGAAAACGGAATTGTTACCACTTAGCATTGTGCGTTCACAGGGTGGACACCTGGTCAAGAGAGTAATGTAGCTGAAACCGACACACACATATAAAGTGCTACTAAATGTAATTTAACTCCTAATCCATTACATATTCAAGGAATCATTGCAGCATCTTCACAACGGGATCAGTGCAAGACATCCTTGCACGAGTGATTTACGGACTTAATGTAAGGAATACTCGGAGCTCTTAGATATTCGTATCCATTCATTCAGACAATGGTGGTATCTACATAATAGGGTCAGTCCGAGAACTTTTCTTCGATATAAAAATTACAACCAACCTCAAGATTAAAAAATTATACATATAAAATTGGAAAGAACATACTCGCATGGCAAACATGACAAAATAAATATAATATGACCACATGTGTGAAAGGAAAATGGTTCATGCTGAATATTACAAGTACAGTCGATCCTGCTGAATTTTATATCGTATAATTGTATATCCCGTTTAACTGTATAAAATCATGAAATCCAAAACCATTTCCTTTGTCTTCTTAATAAAATTCTGCGTTTATATATAAATATCAGATAAATTTATATATCGAGTAATTGTATAGTAAAACCGTCCATTAGGCACGACAATCCCGGATATTCATGTGCTTGCAACGGTCTCACGCCCGACAGGTTTGAATGGTTACCCCATGGACCACTGACCACTCTTTCTTCTAATTAGCCTTTGATATGACTCGAGCCATTGGCTGAAATGGTTTCCCTCCTTGATTACACGCTTAATTAAATGTGTGATTAATATGTTAATTCTACACGTGCTCCCCGGACAAACTGTCAACGGGTAGGTTGCATTATAAAAACAGGATACACTATAAACATGGTTTTTATTCGAGAGCATTACCTGTACGGCCAATCGGTGAATATGTTTTATAATTCATAATAAAATCCGTAAGGAAAACAGTATTAATTCGCTTTTTTATAGTTAATTCGAAGTATGAATCTGTATTTTCCTGGCCTTATGTGGCCTCTCACCTTATTGACCTTTGCCATATTCACGTGATCGGTATGCAGCCAGCCATGCACACTGCGTATATTCGTACTCACAATGGTTTTGAGAAGAAACGATCTCTGGCGGAAGGATGACGTTTTTACAGACCACACACCTACATGTAAACGTGCAGAAAGTATTTTTTAAAGTTTAAAAAGGAAGCCAATACGTGTTATATAAATCATTTTTTAAGGAATCTTTATGACCTTTGACACATTCTCGTGATCGTTTATTTGTCGGCAATTTTGCAGCATCGCTTTTTATAGATAATATACACGAACAGGTGAATGTACAGTAATTCTCTATTTCCTGACTTGAAACAAATAAAATGTTTAATGATAAACCAAAATCCTTGAGGAATCGTATTAAACCTTCTACAACATTTGATATATTCATGTGATCGATAAGCTGTCAGCCATTGGCACGGATATCTTTTTTCATCAATAATAAATGAAAAAAGTGAATATACAGTATTTTTTTCGTAGGAGGTGTATAAATGATTAATAAATAAATTATATAAACTAATAAATTGAAACATCATTGAATGAAAAATTCCAAAACAGATAATTCAGAACCATCTGAATAATACGAGAAACACACGCAAGCCATCCGATGGCAATTCATAGTATTAAAGTGACGGCTATAACATTGAAGATTAACACACCGTTTATTTGAATAGCCCGCTTAAATGAATATTATCGATTAACAAATACGATATTCAATTAAACGGGATCGACTGTAATATAGATAGAATACAACAAATCCCAAACTATTGACCAACTAATGACCGTTACATAGTAATGTCTTTATAAACGTACTTTTCAGAATCTTTACAGTTTAATAAAGAGGATGAAACAGGATACTAACTATATATGCTAATCCTCAGTCCATAATCTTCATACAAGCATGGCGTCGATACATAATGCAAAAAGAGTGCAATAACCTACCATACTAACTTAACACGCCACATGCTGGTCATGAGTATTCCGTACAACTGGCAAACAACCTAGCTGACATATGACCTATGTCGACAACATCCATGCATATATTTCTTAAATTTATCATTAAACTAAATAGTTGCATCTGGATAAAATCAATCTTATACTTGTGTCTAGTAATACAAGCAAGAAATGAAATATTATTATGAACACAATTTGGCTTAGTGTATGTGTACGTTTTAGACTAAGTGATGACGGTTGTGAAGGTTTATAAGTCTTTTGCAACATTATCCTTCTTACGGTAAAATTAGCATAGTTAATGTCAAAATGGTGCATCAATAAAATCGCGCACAACATTAAACGATGGAATCACAATTCATTTCATGTACAAATGGAATATAAATCCGCGGTTATATTTATAATAAAAATATCTCGAAATGTGTCATATTGCTTTAGCCTCATTCAGAATGTTATGACAGAAATATCGGTGATATGCTATTGGTATTTTAGCACTAAAACAAACCTCAACACGGAAATACATTTCTCATTTCTAGATTGAACAGTGACAACGTTCAGCAATAGGATAAATAAATTAAAATCAATGACACAAGCTTTGACAGCCAAAGCGATCTGGAATACATACCATCTTAAAAATATCGTCTACCTCCCTTTTTTTCACTCTAGCATGCACATATGCGACAACAGGTTGAGTCTATATATTCGAGGTTAAAATGACTTTGTTTTCCGCTAACCAATATTTATAAGAGGAATTTTCTTTCTCGACATTAATGTGCATATCATGTTTGCGTACAGCTCTGTCAGAAAACTGTCACTTTTGTATATATGGCTGTATTGAAATGACAGTCTTTAGACAGACTACACAGAGAAAATGAACTCCAGAGGTAAAACAACATTTGATTGACGTTGATAAATGTCAGTATCAAGAGCAATATAATATGTTTAAATATACATGACAAGATACAATATTTTACAAGTATTGCCTGTTTCAAATGAGCGCAGTTTCCCGAAAAGAATGAACGGGTTCTGTGCCATGGTGGCCCTTCTCCATGAATCAATGTTCAAACTAAAGGTGTTGTCTTATTATGTTTAAAATGACGATGCATATGTCATAGTTGTTTTGTTAAATATAAATAAGCTCCATATGCGAAAACATGAGATATGAAACTAAATAAAATTCACTAAACGTTTTGGTTTCGTAAATATTTTATTATCATACGATCATCCCGTCTAATGTTTACTTGGTTAGTTCTGCTGACTTGGATAAATGAACTGAATATATCCGGGTGACTTACTACCATAGGGGCGTGTAGGTAATTTTTTATGGTACCACACCAGGATTACTTAGTCAACTGCTGTTCTCTTTCAATCCGGTCTGCTAATTTAAATATAACAAATGCATATTTACAGTAAAACTCGTTTATTTTTTTTCTAAGAAATCTGCCATTGATTACTAAGATTTTCTCTTGATGTTAGGGGAATTTAGTTGATAAGTATTTAGTATTACATAAAATGTTCATAATCACATGCCTTTTTTGAAGATACTGTTCTTGAAATATAAATTCCGTAACGTAAGATTTAGATTGATTGCTTTTGCAAGAGCTCTCTTTAAAACGAGGCTTAAGGGATCGAGAAGCAGTAACAGCGGTTAATAATTGACTGTAAAATTTCATTTTTTCCGTAGGAGAATAACATTTTCTTTCTCTTCATTAGAGGAAAAATTTCATAACTCAACAAGACTTAAGTTCAGATTACCCTAATAATATATCAAATTCGGATAAAAGTTTTGTAGATTCGTGCCAGGTGATTTCACGGTGGGGCGGCCAGGCTGGAAGTGAAACTGAAGGTGTTTTCCCGAAAATTCGTGCTACGTAATCTAAAGGGTATAAATATACGAAAGGTGTTGATCCCGTCGAGATGATTGATGTGTTTTCTTTTTTTGTTTGCTGTTCATGAATATCTGCTGGGCAAGTCTCCTGCCAACAACATAAACAATACGTTTTATTTTAATACATTTAATTGATCGGCTGTTCAAGTCAAACTATAAATGTCACAAAATTTTGTGGATCTGTTTTCAATACATCAATTTTTATTTTTTTAATTATCAGCTGAAAAAAATTCCCGGAGAGACCAACATGCTCCAGATCTTCCTATACGTTTGGTTTTCTTTTACAACAGGTTTGTTATTTGATTGCTCACTTCTTTTCATGTTGTATGTTACGTTAGGTTCTATACGATCGGATATTTATTATGAGAAAAATTGTATTTGATAAAATTGCTGCTTTTGTGGCTGACGATAAGATATCCTTTTTATTTCTTCGTCTTCTCTTTATTCAGAGTTTGCTTCTACGAAACTGGTGGCGTTTGGGCCCGCTTTGTTAAATCGTACAAGCCTAGACACATGGCACAATATGAACATCATCCCCCATCCAGACGGATTATTAGAGTCAGGAAACGGTTATTCAGTGAGCCAGTTCAGATTTTTTGCGAAAGAAGAAGGGAAGCTGCATTTCCAAATTTGGAGGCCAGCTTATTTAATCAACGCCTACCGTTTAGTGGCAACCTCGCATCAATACTCAGCAACACATGTAGGTATCCATCACGTGTCATTACCCTTTAAAATGACATTCAAAGATGGCGATGTTGTTGGTTTTCACACAGAGGGGCCTGGCATAATACCCTTTGACGAAATTGAATGTGCAGGCAAGAACACATTGTACAGAGTGGTAAACAATATAAATAGTATAATGAACGGCACCGTTTATACATTTTATATGGAGATAAAAATACCTTGCCGGTACTATTCTGTTCAAGCAATTATAGAGATTCGGGGTGTGAAGAAAGGTGTGTATGGTTGCTTTTTCTAGAGTTTTTCCGATTTATCCTTTTTTGTTCTTGTAATGCGTAATACCGATGCTGTTATAGTGTCGCTTAAAATGCTCTTATAGTTATATAGATAAAGTATTAAATGACTGTGTGAAGGTTTGATATCTAAGATGGCGAAAATTCAATATAACGTTAAATCGTTGAGCATCATCATCTTAAGAACGTAACGATTATGTTCTCTGTAACATTTAATCTGTCAGATCACTATAAATGTATTATATTATTATGCTAAAGATCAAAATCAGAGACCAATATCCAGAGCGATGCTATGGATCCGGATGTTAAAAGACCGGGTTGTAAAAATGATTGATTCAGTGCAAGTTGAAGTCCCGAGTCGAATTGTCTGTGCTGCAACATGCCTTACTGAAACTGTATGTCGGAGCTTCACATTTGAAGGTAGTAGCGGCATTTGTTGGTTGAATAGTGGCGAACAAGAAGAAAATGATAAATACCAAATGAAGAAGCAAGCAGATTATTATGTTTCGCATTTCGTCAGCATAGAGTGACTATCAGAAAAAATAAAGTTAAAGAGATAGTTAGTTTTATATTCTGGCGATTATAAGGTTATTAAATTCGGGACTGAACAATTGGAGAAATGGAGAAATTGGAAAAAAATCCCCACTTACTCAGACAGAATGGCAGAAATAAGAAGCTATATACCTGTGCTTTTAAATTGATTACCTGTTAGCTGTAAGTATAGTTGAAAACATTAAAAATGAGAAACGTAACAGAAATATAGGAATATTGGCATTAAATATCATGCCCCAACTGGGCTTCTACATGTAGTAAACAACTGCAAAGCATACCGAAAGATAGCGTACTAGACCAGTACAAGTCTTATGTTTATAAGTATGTCTTAACTTGATGAACCCAGTTTAATTACATACACATACGGGCTTCACTAAATATACATTGGTATGCCTCTTTATCATAGTCACCTAGAAATATTACCTAGAGTTATTACGCGCATGCGCGATAAACGTTCTATTGCTTCTGGGCATATTACACACAATCAAATAACCGTAGCTGAAAAGTAGCTTTCCATACCAGTCATGGATTCTGACATATTTTACAATGGTATGCCACGGGGTTGTCCTTAAAGGTTTTCATGATGATGTAAATATACCTTGTTTTAAAAGACACATATATCCGCATTATGCCTTAGGTTCCCTTATTTAACGGAAGTGATTTCTATGACGTGTAGTACATTAATTACACATTATGTTCTACTTAATATAAGTTGGAAAGATATTACTTAATTTCCTTTTGTAGACGCGGGGTTCATGCATTACACATAAGGAAATTTCGCACACTGGAATATATGTAATATGATTTTATATAGCTCGTGTTATGTAAATGTTTTCACACAGAAACATTATTTATATATCATTTTGGTAATATGGAACTTTTACAACGTAAAAGCACCAACCATGTTCGCATTTTGTCTGATAATTACCTGTGAATTTTTATATTATTATAACCTTTGTGCAGTGATATAAATATAATTACACGTCATCATTTTTGTAAAGGTGCTGTTTGTGAAGCACCTGTCAATACCTGGCGGGTTATGTATAACACAATAGAGGTATACTACCACTGTCCTGCTGTGTTATAGAATTGTAATGCTGACTTTACCTTATCATGTGTACCTTATCATGAGTAAAATTTCATAAAGAAACGTCTTAAAGTGTCTTAAAAACTAATAGATGGACAGAGTTGAAGTTTAGTGTCCTTGTTAATATTGGAAACTTTAGTGTCATTAGGTATTAGTGACACAGCTATAATACTAGTATTTATGTGGTTGTTTTATTTTTTGTTCATCAATGTATGCAAGATCAAGATTGTTTTTAAATAAAAATTACAGATGATAAATTAATCTCTTGACTTATACGTCTGACTTTAGATCATAAAATTGATGTATGTTTGGCAACTTTTAATGTTTGAACAAAACGCCTTACCAGATCTTAAAAAATTACAAATTCAGGTTTTCCCTGTAATTGGTCCATTTGGGGTAAATATTCAAACTAAAATTTCAATTTCTGAAAACCGATGACCTTTAAATTTGTTTTTCTTATTCATCCTGGCTGACTTGCCTGCTGTATGACAGTAGAGGTGCAAGATATTATTTTGTTGGTACTTTGTTGGTAAATATATATATATATATATATATATATATATATATATATATATATATATATATATATATATAAAGCCTTTCATGCTGATTATCTGTTTATTATAAAAAGGTTTATCAAAATCGGGCAAAATGAGTCCTTAAAAAACGGACTGACTAGTGAAATTTCTCCTTAAGTTAATTTGAGGGACAATCTATGCAAGATATATAAAATACAAATTCCTTAATACTTTCAAATTTACTTTTTTTTATCTTGGTCAATTTTATCAGTTGGTAAATTTCTTTAAATTTGGACAAACTAAATATTTATTTAAAAAACTGGAACGCAGCAGTCTTAATTTTCATGAATTTTGCATGATCATTGAGAGAAGCGACCTACTTTATATTAGACACTGTTCCGACACAATAACTTTTATATTGAGAGTTTAATCCTAAAAAAAGAAGCATTTCAGGAGATTAGATTGCCCGATTTGTTAAAACAACGGTGGATCTACTCTGCTTATATATGTCTTAAGAGCATACCGGACGTCTAGAAAGATGCTCTATTTATGTCTTATTTTGTAGGTAAATGGGTACATACATACCTTTGAACACGATTTGTGTTATGTACGGTAACTATCGACTTTGCTTCTCAGCGCCATCTAGTATTCAAACGTTGAACGACTTAGAAGTTAAAGACATCTATCTTTCCGATTAAAAGTAAGCTTTTATCATACTTCAGCTCAACAAAGTAAAACGTTTTATATTCTCTTTGGCAATCCACCCAAATGTATAAGGATATACAAAGGAATTGTCCTATTCTAATGCCTTACTTAAACGATATGTGTTTCACTAAATTAACACATGATTGCAATGATATGCATTAGCGGTTTACTGTGATCAATAATGAAGACATTTGCTGAGGTATCACATTGGTGTTTGCATCTGTATTTGCTGTGATTAAAAGATAGGAAACAGATCTGCATCATAATCTGAGATGTCAAAATATTTAAAACTGTTGTCATTCGGTGGACCAGTACTGGAATTTGTTTTATCTAGTTTATATATGCTGTATTTATTTTATAGGATTCAAAAGCTTACTTATTTGTTTGCTGATTAAAACACTTCAAAGTAGCAGAAAGATAACTTCTTTATAATTTTTGTTTACATTAATTAACCAACTAACTTATATATTGAACCCTAATTAAGGTAAATGTACCTTATATGTGACATTTAATGTAATGAACTCTTTACCTGTGTTCCATCAGGTTTTCCTTATCTTTGGATATTTTTATTAAGGTAGGTGATCCTGAAGAGTTGTTTTTCATAATAATATTATAACTTTTACAACTGTTTCACTTTCTCAGTTAAAACAAATTAATAGATTTTAAGAAATTTTTACCCTTGTGTTATATATATATATATTATTCTGTATAATATATTTTTATTATTTTATATTATATGCTTATTATTATTTACGTATTTAAGCTATGTCTTGGGTTAGGAAGTTTTATTTTGCAGAGATTAAGTCGGACTGAAATCCTCTGACGTAACGTTATACCCCACTCAGGTTTACCACGTTGGGTTATGCTAATCATTTATTGGAAATCTTCGTTAATAAACCGGCAAAGGCAGCTGCCTTAACTTATCGCAAAAGATCCGTTTAATTAATGTCTCATTCGTGCTATAAGAGCGCATCGTTTACGTTTTCCAGGATTCAAAGATCAAGGGCTGCATAGTGAGAGTGAAATAAAAGGTTCAGCTGTTACCCAGACCTTGAATCTATGTCTGCCATTGCTGTTTTTCATCACCTAAAGGACCCAGCAGGGGCAAATATAATACAAGGGTGTTGTCTTTAATAATGTTATAATATACATCTTAACATTTTGAGCGTGTGAGTCAAGTACATGAATGATGATTTGGCATGGACGTTTCATAATTCTGCCAAAGCATACTCTTCAGTAAGTTTTTATGATAAAAATTTAAAAAAAAATCTTGTTGGTCGGTTAAGCTGTTACGCAACCTAAATACCGGTTGTTAGCTGGTTAGAACACAATCATCTTCAATTTTCTAAATTAAAAGAAAGCATACTACTAAAATAATCTTACTTAGATAAAATTGGACTGATCATTTGAGCTTTCCTATCTCTCATATATCTACGCGTTACTGTGCCAGAAGTTTATTGTTGTAGTCAGTGTAAATTATTGGTTGTGTACTGAGATCAATGCGTTTTAGAAGTTAAAGGATACCTATCAACAATATTTTTTATCGAGCATCATTAATGTTGTTAAGATAAGGTCAAAGGACTAATTATTAAAAGCAAAAATGTTTATGAAAATATCCCATGTTTTATATTGAAGTTCATATAAATGTTACAGACAACAAAAGAATCTGGTCGGATCTATTAGAATGGGATCGACAGCAGAGCTTGTAATTTATACATGGAGAACGTTATTAAGTTTTCCTTGCACGTTAACTCAGCTTTTCGATATGACCTCTTTCAGTGTAATGTGGGTTATATTGGGTCAGGAAAACACAAATCATTCATTCAGTATCCACACCACAACGCCCATTGAACCTTCCTTATAATGCTTATCCTCATCGACCTTTGCAAGACATAAATGACAGCGTGACGTCATATGTAATCTGCAGACTTTGATCATTCCACTTAGGATAAAAAAAGCTAACACAATGGACAGCAACGATTGAATGCAAATAAATGTTGCTTTGTGTATATTTATTCAATCAGTTATATAATACATTGTCCACATGTACGGCTGTACGGAACAGTATAAACTCAAAAAATCCAGCGCGTCTTTTACCAGGGTGTAATGAAGTATTATTAATAATAAATGCACTTTGAACTATCACGGACAAACATATATTTGCTCGTTACAGTGACGACGGTTTTACACTGGCATTGCCTCACATAATTCTAAACTCGGCCCTTTACTGGACTAAATGTTTGTGAAAACGATACTAACTGTATTGTATACAAAAAACGCCCGAGGAACATTAACAGTTTAAATAGCAGTTGTTAAATCATAAATGCACATTTACAACCAGGTTAAATAACAGCTACTGAGTCACAAATGTAGATTAACAAACAAATATTAATAATGAGTTATAGTGTGTTTTCATTAATTAAGTTAAAGCTGCAGCTTTCGAAAACGTGGTGAAATTCGGTTTGTAAGCTATTACAAACAGTTGTGAATATGTCTCTTGAAGAAGAAACACACACAACATATAATATTAATTCTGAAGGGTTGTGACAATGATTCTTGTACTATGGAAAATAATTGATTCTACATTTTTTCTGAACAAAATATATTACTGAAGAACAATTATGAGTAGGTATCTCGATGCAGACAAGCACATTTTACAGAAATTATGTAGGGAAAATACCCAAAACAAGCCTTATTAATCGCTCAATCACTGTGATTCAAAATTACGGATTACTCAAATAAGCCTTTAGATAAAAAAAATAAGATTAAAAATATGGTAAAGATTGTTTAGTGATTATGGGAATTTCTAAAGCATACAGCTGCTAATAAAATCGAGCAGAGCACATCCTTGATCCGTTACCCTACATGCTATACACAAAAATAGAGATGTGCAAAGTACGGTCAACGGTGCTGCAGCGACTCGTAATCTGCTGGGAGAGACACGGTGATCTGTTTTGGATCAAGGTTGTCGTAGTGGTTTGATGGAGCATTTCTCTTCCTACCAGGCTCAACCATCTCGTATGCCGTGTCTGCTGGAGGCGACCCATTTGTGGCTGATGGGTTTACTCCCCTTGCTGATGCCACAGTGACGATTTCGTACTCTTCACCATAAACTAAAAACAGGATGTGATGAAAACCATAAACATTTAACTTTAACAACTGTATGGAGCATTCCCATAGGTACTCGGCGTCAATTTAAATTCGTTATTTATGCTAAACTGACTCGAACTGACAGCTACCTTATAACCACATTGGGGCGTTACACAAGAACATATTCCTTATATCCCTAAAATATATATTATGAAACTATAAAGCGCCTAGGGAGCGCAGATCTTCGCCAATGAAGTTTCGTTTTTCGGGGTTGTCATTATATTTAAAAAAAATGTTTATATGATTACTTTGAATATAATATCATTATTATAATTCGTTATAATAATTCACCTAAAATGGGATTATATCATAAATATTTGAAGATATGATATGATATATGAGAAGAATAATTGTACAACTCGCTGCTTAAAAAGGGAGAAAAAATATAAGCGGACGAACGCTATTTGTACAATTAAAAAAATATAATTGCTTAAACAAAAAGGCAAATGAACTCGAAACCTGATCAACATTTAATGAATTATGTATACTTTCAAGTATTGTGTACATAAACCCCCTTGTGTATATTGGTATCCATTCAGTAGACCATTGTAAAAACAGTGTGCGCTTCGTATAAAGAGCAAGAAGTTTCGTGTGTCACGGTTTACTACTCTGAGAAAATAATAGTTCATTTTACACTTCCACTTTGTTCCCACTTGATCGAACTTTTATGACATAACGACTATTTTATCGTAGCCATGCGTCCGTTGCCAGCAAAACGGATACCAGACCAGAGAGGAAAGCCCAGGAGCCAACGTTGTTATATTTCGTCTTTGCTGACAGCTAAGCTGCCCGGTAGGCGCGTGCATGGGCCACAAGCTCACAAAGGGAGGCAAGCAACCTGCTGGCACAGGGCTCAGACTGTGCTAGTTTTACACTGAGGCCTTGTTCAATTACGAAGACACTCTAACTGCAGTGCGCAGAAAATAATCATATAACAAACTGGTGACACCCATGACACACAACTAATTATTTTAAAATTCGGTGCATTTTTCTATAATGTTTAAGAGGTTAAACAAGAAGAAAACATTAAAATTTGAGAAACAACTACATATCTACCTACAGGTGCAGGTTTCTCTATTAATTCAGTTAAAAAGAGTAATTTCACCAACAAAATGAAAAATTTTAAACAGACAAACTGGTAATTATGAAAACTGATAGTTGATGCACGTGTTTCAGTGTATATATAATCACTACCCTGTAATTTGCAAGATACACTCTCTGCTGTTAATATGCCTTAGGATATATCAACAAGGTCACATTTAAAGGCAAGAGTATATCTGAATTTGATGCTTGTGTCCCAGATTGGTTCTGGTTCTTCTGTTTCTCAAGGCACACTTTCTTTGAATATCTGATGAAAGTGAAATAAATATGTGACAAAAAATTGAAATGACAGTAAAATAAACAAAAAAAGCCCATGGTAAACACTATCGTAGTATCCATTAACCTGGAAAATAATAAAATAAAAACGTGTAATGGAAAAGTACAAACATAAATACAGCAATATGTAGCTTACATCTGCTGATCAACCACATGATAAATGGCTGTAGCCTTTCGTGTGATATTTGATAATAGATATAACACCAAGCACACAAGAAGTGTTTCATATACCAAGACGCTCAGCTGAATTTAATATACAGGCTATGCATGCATTACTCGTGCTATGATAGTGCAAATTATTTGGAATGAAACCTTGAACAGTTGATTGAAAGACCCCCAGATTGCTCAAAATCATGTTACTCCCATAGTCCCTAGAGAACATATACCACAAAGTGATCATATTTAGGTATTCCAAGAAGATTTTACATGGGCCCTCTGGAAACTAATTATATCACAGGTTTCTGGGCCCAACTGCTGTGATTTGCGCCCATATGATGTATGGGGTGTACATATCATGTTCATTCACATATCTCGCATACTATAGGTCACAGTGATTTTTTTGGATGTCCAAGGATACTTAACACTGACCTCGTTTCAGGAAAGAACATAAAGTTTGCGCCCCGTCTTACTTTCCTAGTGATGAAAATCAGGACAATATCCCTAGGAATATAGGTCATCATAACCTCATCTCAGGTGTTGTGAGCGATTCGTCAGTTCATCCCTGGATGCTATGCAGTTCTAGGTCCAGGCGTTATGATTTGTGCCCATCCGACTTTCAACGTGCTAAAATCGTGCTTTAATAGGTGGCCTTGATTCACTAAGGTTTTTGGCCACTCGCTTGCAGAATATAGGTCATGATGACCTAATTTCAGATTTGAAATGAGATTTGCAGAGGACCTCCTTGAATAAAACCCCAGACGATTCTTTGTCTACAGGATAAAATGTTTGCCCATCGGAGGTTAACGGTGCCAAATTATATTTTCCCTTAGCTCGCAAAACCTAGGTCACCGTGACGTAATTTTACTTTTCTAAGGAGATTTATCCAGGACCTCACTCGTTGTAACGATTCTGAAGTTAGGTCTAACAGATCAAATACGTACCCGGTCCGTCTGGCTGCTCATGAGCATGTTTCCAATCTGTTGCTCGCAGAATATATGTCAGCATGAGAATTTTGAAGATTTTAAAGGAGATTTGCCTAGAGTCTCCGTGGATGTACAGTTAGAAGTTTATAGGTCTAACGATTACGATATGTGCCTTATGAATGTTTGGATGGACGACGGACAAACGTTGTCGCTATAGCTCAGCTGACTTACACTGAGCTGAGCTATAAAAATACCGTACTTCGAATAAGAGAAATTATAGATTCCGTATCATGATTATTTATTTTTTTTTAATTTACGGATTTCAAACCTAGATGCATATTGCGATGGTCCAAACCTTATTTTTACGGTGCCAATCGTCTGATGGCAAAAACCTAATTATCCTTGATTTAGGCCTTGTTAATAACAAGTAGTGATTAAGTGGAAGAGTTATAAAACGAATGCGTTGTATACCCACTACGTTAATGTCTGAAGGCGACATAATTTTGCGATCGGCAAAATTTGAAGTTCCATGCAGAAACAATTTTGAACATGATCTAATAGAAAAAATTCAACAATGGCATGAAAGCTTAACTGTTATAATTCCTGACTTGTCTTGGAAAAAAGTGGAAAATATATTTTGTTTATAAAAAGCAAGTCAACATAATTTGCCACCACCTGCAGCTTTCAGTCTAATGATAAATATTCCTGTTAAATTTATTGCAGAAACTGCCGCTGTTGCTCAGATTATGACATAGGTATTACATGATGAATACAATGATCAGAAGAGTCAAATTGTGAAAATAATTGGACTCAGCATAAACTTATTTTATTCCATTTCAACAAAGGAATATAATATTTAAGCTAAATTTTTCATTTTTTTTTTCTTGATTTATGTTTTGGTTTGGAGAGAATAATGATTAAATGTTTTGTGAAAAAATAACATATATGCAAACATGTGAGATTTTGTTACCAATAAAATGTTACATTGAAGAATTTTTAAAAAATCCTGTTATATAATCAATACCAATTAATATAATGAATGTGTTGCTCTTAGAGTATTTATTTATTATACTTAAGATAGAGTGCAAATATATTATATCTTGGAAGACATGTGAAATAATATTTTGATTCAGACGAGGTGGCTCATCACAGATGCCATCATGTCTACATGGCTCATTTAACCGTTTGTGGATCATTGTTTAAGCCGCTTCTGACCCATCGGTAAAACAAATAACATCATATCTGTGAACTCAACGATTTCTCTTTGTAAACCATACAGTTCATACTGGTTTATAGTCAAGGATCAGCATAGGGGGAGACGTTTAAAGCTTAATTTTCAACTGATGATAAACGGGTCTGCAAAATTTGAGATGATGACGGCAACGTATTTATAGGTGTTTTGTAACGATGTTGGGCATCTTCCTGGAAGCCAGGTGTTCAGCTCGTTTAAGCATAGAACTTGCTTCATCGAACCCTGTTTCATAAATTATTAACAAGAAAATGGAAACTACAGGTGGATCGCTCTAGGCCCGTTTACGCGGCTGGAATAACTAGATTTAGATTAACCGGTTGCCTATGAGAGACGCTTTCAACAATCTTACATGTCATATAAGGCTTGTAACCTGGTGACTTTCCGTTACGTAGTCACGTGGATAAAGCCTGTGAACCATTTTGATTTTTGTATCACTGTTTAGTACTATTGTATCAGTGGAATAAATTGGCCTTAATTATTTCAGCCCCGTTACACGCGCTGTTCAAAGGTCGTGATATAGCAGGCCAAGGGCCGCTGAAGCAAAGTCTTTGCTGAACCGAGCTGGTTACCTGCTTTCCAGAAAATATTATTTTTGGTGGAAATTTCTGCTGTTTAATATTATATAATTCTGAATTTAGATTACCTTTGAAAGAAGAAATAACCAGCGGCCGCCATACACAGAAGTATGGAAACACATAGGAGAGAGATGCCAACTGCTGGGCATACTGTGGATGCCTGCCCCGCCGCTAATGCTTGATGCTGAGTAGTAGTATCATTGATTCTCTTTGTCGTTTCTTTTTCTTCTGTATTTTCCCATACAATTATAAATGTTTGCTCTTAAAACCAGGTATAATTTGAATTGATGTTAAGTCATGTTTAATAAAGGTATTCTATTCCATTTAACTGGTGCATGAATTTCTATACGATTCCGTTAAGCTCAAAAGTTCAGTCTAAAAGACATATAAATTAAAATTTAATTTTTGTTCATTTTTTTCTGACTTTTACCCTATCAAATAAGAAGGAAATCTTAAACTATCACCGAACGTTCCACTAAAGTAAATAGTAAAACAGGTAGACAGCAAAGTTGGATTGGCGTATATACGTGAAAAAACACACTTATCAAAAGTTTATCCATTTGTTACAAATAACCTTCTTCTATATATTCTTTTGCATATATTTTATTTCTTGCATGGCACCCAAAACCGATATCAGATATTATAATATCAAAAATAATATACATACAGTCAGAATTCAATGGTAGGTACTGTAGAAATCATATGACGCTCACCAGGTGGGGGCCCTGTAGCCATGACGTCACTGAGTGTGTGCCTGTTCACGTTGTTAATGACGTTCACTGCTACCAAGATGACATCACCGAATTCCTCCGTCGGCAACTCCACCTGTATTGATGTCGCCTCGGGTGAGTCGACCTGCTTTGTTCGCCACCTTGTGTCATACAACTTTTTGTAGAAGCCGATGACCTTGTACCTATTACAGTTATGTCCATTCTTCGCAAGTCGCTAAATAACAATGAAGAATATTGTATAAATCTCAGTACGTTTCACTGATAGACTAGACCTAAAGTTTGCGATGTTTATATTATAATAAAATATGGTATATTGTATGGCATGTTCCTGCATAGCTGTAAAATATCGCCAGTGTAAATCAAATATATACAGTGAGACTTAAGCTAAAATTATATATACCAAAACTTTGCATAAGGATGTATTCATCCCCTTTAGTCAAGTGTGATGGACGAATATATAAACCAACTAAAATGGTCGACTTTTAAAAGCACGATATAATATAGACATACCTGAAAGTTGATAGAAAGAATAATTCGTGATCCTCCTTTCGTTAGTTTATATCCTGGGCTCAATATGAGAGGTTTCTCCGGATCTAGAATGATCACACATGGAATAAATGATTTAATACTCAATGTAATATATGAATTTGATATAATAAAGTTATAAGGTAACACGGTCGCTAGTCTTACATCCTTTCTGATCATGATAATAAGGTGTTTCATGAATGCTGTTTTCCAATATGGGGATATAGTCAGTTTCTATTTGATCATACCTTCATGCTCCGTTTTAAAATCAGTACTACGTCCTATTACACTGCTGCATTCGGAAACCCACTGAAAGCTCCTGCACAGGGACTCTCTAGTATGCTTGTAACATATTTGCCCCATATTTTAAACGAAATACTTCGCAGAGTACTTACCTGCACAGTTGGTAATGACATCTATGTTTGTGCCTGGTCTCCCACGTAGAGTAACGTTCCCTTTATGATACCAGGGAACAACTCGGATTCGGTAACGAGTGTGAGGCTTTAGATCCGCCATCGTTACTTGCCGAAAGACTTTTGCATTGTCATGCTTGACCGTAACCATAGTGACCCATTGAGAGGACCCGTGTGTTTGTGCTTCAAAGGTGTAATGTCCGACGGGACCTGTGCCCTCATTGACTAATTGCCATCTTCCTTTCATAAACTGGCGGAAATTTACTTGAAATGAAGTCGATCCATCCTTTGTGGTAACATTTTGGTTCTTTCCACCTAATTTGGGCAATTCTGAAGAACCAACGTTATCATGAATAAATATATCATTCATTCTGAAGAACTAGCGAAAATCATTTAAATTAAGAAGTGGGTTAATTTTCGCAAATGTTCCCAAGATGATGACTCAAAGGAGAAGTGAGATTTTAGAGCTGATGCTCATTAATTTAAATTACGAATGAACAAATAGGTATGACAAAGAACGGAGGGAAAAGACTATACAGCAGTATAGTGATCTTACAGTAAACTTTGATAAAAGGAGATATCGGAGCCAATGAATGTAACATGTAATAATGCAAATGACGAAAGGAACTATTATAAAGATAGAAAATCCTATCAAGGTGAATCTCCAATCTTCATAGCTATGAAACTAAGTCAATGCCTCTCCTGTGGTCTTCTTTTTAAAAGTAAATTTTGACGAAGTTCTTTTTTTTAATTAAGTATATGATGAAGAAAAGTGTACATATCAGTTGATTATTTTAAACTGTTATAATGTTTCTTGAAATCTGAAAACAATACATAGGCATACATGACGAAGACAAAATTTATCAATCATTTGTATGCCTCGCTATTTCTGATGCTTTAAAGTGGCTGTGTCCATACAAAAATGGTAATTCTGCAATAGCCTATGGGAATACAATTGCACGACGTTTTAATACAATAAAATGGAGTTCATGTACAATTATCTTTTTATACGTACCGATGCTACATGTTTTGTTGCCATAATTTTCCGTACAACCTCCAGGGGGACAAATTCCTGTTTGCTTCTGACAGTAAGCTCCACGAGCACAGTGACAGGTCTGAGCACAGTTTTTCCCATACCGCTTGCTATCACATTCTATAACATTACACACAAAGAGGCAAATGAAATGAATAAGAAAAGATCTATTTCGGATGTTTTTAATTAATCCCTTATGCAATGTGGAAGCTGAAGAATGATTTATGTGTCATGGGATTTAATGAATTTTAAGGTGTAGCTGCTTATTTCTGCTTTTTATGGAATAAGGGTATGAATACTAGGCTGCTATATACGTGGATTAAGGTAACAAACCTTTGTCCTTGTCGCAGTATTTCAAATCACACACATGCTACGTGTATTGACAGCTGGTTAGCAGAAAAGATGAATATGTGACTTGCCTCTTTGACAATCAGCACCGAGATATCCAGGACTACATTCCCCGTTGCATTTCCCTGTAATGTCATTACAGAGCCCCTGACAATGACAGTTCACCGAGCAATTTTCTCCAAAGGAGTGTCCACCGCAGGCTGAAAGCAGCATCACAGATCCCAGTGATATTATTTAATTATATTTCCACCAAGATACTTATTGGAAATGGAAATAAATTTCCGATATTATGATTACATTGACCGATGTTTTGCTATTTAGTATAATAGCAATTTTTATGAAAGGATAGTCCAAATAATTAAGTAAGTTGCACACTTCATGTTGAATGAAGTTTTAAAAGGAGTTAAAAATGAGAAAACTTATTAAATTTATAACTGATTTTAAAACTAGATGTGGAATTTATCCAGTCCACTGAAACTCCTACCAAATCGAATCTATTGTCTTTTATTAATAAATAAAAAATTCGTAAGAATAGCATACACGCCAAACCGGAGATATCAGAGGTAACGACCTTTTCATCACATAGAGTGTCGTCTTCAGAAAACTTAATCAAACAGGTGGAGGGCTTCGAAATAGACCAAATTGAAAGTGGCAAGATTAAAAATTTTATTGTATGATTACCAAAGTTTGTCTTGAAACTAAAAAGTCAGGAAATGCCTTGGTCATCCAATAAGGATTGTGAGAGCCAGTGTCATTTTAGAGATTGAATTCATATACATTTAAATGTTTTTACAGTGAGAATAAGATTTCTTGAAGTTTTTTTACTGTGAATTCTAAGCATACCTGAGTACTTATAAGCAAACACCTGAAGCTCGCAAAGAAATACTCGGCCAAAAACAGAGCTGAAGCTAACAAAGCGGCCAACCATCGGGGTCTGGCACGTCAGTTCCAAAGCATCATCTATCAGATAAGGTAGGGATCTTCTTGCACATATATGGTGACGAGAAACGGTGTTGTTGAGTCCAACGCCAATTTCAATATTATAACGGTCATATCTCTCTGTAAAAGAAAGGATGTTTATATTAAAAGACAGTGTAAAGACATACAGAAGCGTATTGCTGCCACCTGGTCAAAGAAAAAATATATATATAACTCGTACGCAAGACATACTGTCTCGTAGGTACGGCATATTGCATCGGACGTACGATATACCATCTCGTACCTACGATATGCCATCTCGTGTGAACGACATAGTTATTTCTGGGTGTCACAAACATTACGACAAAAAAAAACTTGATATATTTACAGGCACACTAAAGTAGTCTAATTATTCGGCATGTATCCAATGATTAGCCTTGAGTCGAAAAGGCTATTATTATGATTATGCAATCAGACAATAATACACCTCTGACTTTGTTTATCTCTTTGATCAATAATAGTTGAAATATAAATATTTAATAATTACTGGTTATTCTTTTTGCTGATACTCACAAACTCCCAAGAAACGAAGCTCCTAAAGTTTAAACAGGAAGACACTTCAACTTGGAAAATCAATGAAGTGCCAGAATTAGCTGGAGGAAAAGTGCCCACTTTAAAGGATATAGAGGTGCCAACATTAGCCATACATAATTAAGAGAAGAAATAATTGGACTGCCTAAAATGCCCACTTTATAGAGGTGTCCACATTATTGAGGTGCCCAATGAGAGAGGGTCGAATATATATATATATATATATATATATATATATATATATATATATATATAGCTATATGTTATAGCTAGTATTTTGCAGAAGGAAGGGTTCTGAAAAGGGATACATTTCCCATATAGCCTTATTTTAGGTATAGACAAATGTTTTAGAATCTATATTCTTGGGACAGGTTTTGTATATTTATAATCGAGCTAAGAACTGGATTTTGAGGGAAAAAAAACGGTTTAGTGGATAGTTTAAATATTTAATGCTATATAATGTCGTACGTACGGGATACGACAAGGTTATATCTTTTATCTAACACCGGCATCACTCTCATATGGTCTGAACTTGTGCAACCACATCATTTTTAGACATAGGTATTTAGTAATGAAACAGCTATACACGCAAGGAGCCCCTTCTGTAAATCATGCGTCCCCAAGGTAGCACAACAGTATGCCTTAGTCACGAAAGCCATGTGATCGCAGGAAAGTAGACGTCAGTTATTACTGCAATTTGACCAACACATGATTCATCATTTGTCTGATAATTGTGACTGTGCTTACAATTCTTGTTGAGTCACTGCGCCATCCCGGCATTTCGTCAAGACCTGAAAGAAAGCCATATTGCAACACGACCTACCTCTCGGAAGGGTGCATTAATGATGTGGATATGCTGACTGTTATTTTATTTTAAAAAAAACAGACTGACGGACGGACACTCATCATTAGATCCCCCGCCGACGGCGCCTTCGAGTGTTGGGGTAGATTTGGATCGCAAATATAACTGGGGAACCAAAATGATGTACTTACAATGTACCAGACTGTGCACATTCACAAATAACACAAAAGGTATCAAATCAAATACTATACAAAGTCACCATACTATGTTCTAGTTGAGTCATATGGTCTTATTCCCCACAGGTCTTGGAACACGCTTTTTAATACGTGTTCATAGAAAAAGTCCTTCCACTCATGGAAATGTAATCTGCTATGTCTGCTCTGCTTAAAACCCTGCTTGAATGAGATTATGATACCCAGTACTAAGCACTTATACAATCAAAAGTCTTTGGCTCTAACATTTATTCTCCTATAGAAATTACAGCTAAACGCTTCATTCGGTACAACTCTTAAATACATCCAAGAATTAAGTCTTCCGATGCGCAAGGGTCTCTTTGTATAGCAGATACTAAGAATATATCGGAAGGACACATCCGGAGGCTTCTCTGGACAACAACGTACTCCTCGCTCATCTCAATATTTCGAATATATTACTGCTTACTGCCTAAATCTCCTCCTCCAGAAGAAATTGCAATTAGCCTCACATTTGCAAGTACGAATATATATATATATATATATATATATATATATATATATATATATATATATATATGATAGATCGGAGTCACTACCGCCGGTTTCCCATCATCGGTTTATCAGGTGACTGAAATCCAACTAGTGCGATATCGGGTTTTTTATTATTTCTTTTTTTGCACTGTTTGGTGGCCTTGGTCCATGGCGACAGGTGGTCAATTCGAAACGTTTGTTCAGTTAGTTTGTTCAAAACGATACCGATGCACTTAAATTTCAGGAACCGATGAGGTGAAACCGACAGTAGTGACTCAGATCTATCACAATCTATACCTCAATATATCATGCTCTGTTGCTAAACATAGAGCGCTGTGTAATTACGGAGGAAAGACCTCCTTCCCCTAGGTCATTTTGTTCATCAGAATTGGAAGATTCAACTCTCAGCGATAAACCAGCCCAATAAATTTGACACTAAATATACTAATAGGCCTTTACTAAGTCTGACAAAAGACCCGAAAGAACCCAAAGCTGACATATAAACTACAACCGCTGCGCAACTCCTCTAGAACTACTTTTCCACGCTCAATACATCAGACATTTATCAAGCATTAAGAGTCACTTAATATCCAAGCATAACAAGATGAATAATAATAAATAACTAAATGAAAAATTTAGGCAATGGCTCAAGACAACGGCGTGTAATCTTGTCTAGCTCTCGTAAAATGGTAGGTATAACTCTTATTTTACGTATATCCTATAGTTTAAAAATGACATTTTTTTACATAAGGTAGCACTTATTAAAATCAATTGACCTTCTGAACGTCACTGGCGACCCGCACAAGGAACAGGCAACACGTTTGAATATATTACTAAAATAAATATAACGTATCTACACAAATAAAAAGTAAAAGAAATCAACGGCGTCAGTGAACTAATTGTAAAACCAGTCCCCATGATCATCATAAGCATTTGGCAGGCCTAGACTTTATCGTGTCACAGAAGGAACACAATCGAGGTTCAGCAACGCGACACATTTAACTCCTTGACTCCCCATCAAAGCACATATGACTGCTTGAATGCAACACTTAGGGTCCTGGATATGTGCTTTATCTGTCCAGTGTGGACTAAATAAAATAATATTGTCGACTTTGTTGTCTTCACATGAAGAAGTTTTACAGGGTACGGGCGATATAGATAAGGTTAATGGCACATATAACAATCTTTTGGAAAAAGTTTTGTCACTTAGCGTTGTTACACAATATTTCATACATGGACTGACAAAACCTCAAAACAACAAGATCTTGACATATGGGCAAATATAAGAATAAGAATTCAGCCAACATGTAAAATATATATACATTTATATATACGTTTAAACATATGTTTTCACAAGATTAATGCTAAAGTCAACGAGCAACCTTTGCGGAAAGGAAAGTACACACCGGCAATGTATGCTGTAACATTCATAACAACATAGTTATTTCCAAGGTCTACCATCAACCAGCGATATACCCTGGCACATTCCCGGGAATAGTCGTCGCTGATTACACCATCCACTGCTAAATGAGATGAAATCCCGTAAAGACTACGTGTGGTCTTATTTAGAGCTACATTCTCCAGGGAACGGCTGCCTAAATGCAAAAGGTTTACATCATTGAAGCAATATATATATATATATATATATATATATATATATATATATACACGATCGTAAATTCATTGGAGCTATCGTCTATTGAAGTCATATATATTCCCCACGTAAACATGATTATGCTCGAGGACAATCGTGTTCATGCTTCCTTTTCTCACACGTAATGAAAACAGCTGAACATATGTAGTCTCATTGTGTCTATTCTGTCTTGAAAGAGTCAAATGATCACTTACCTGATGGACACAATATTATTGCAACTACCAGTATGTATAATCTTGCCATGACAAAAATCAGGACTCTCCACCACCACGGGCGAATGAGTCATGAAATAACTCTTTGGTGTTGTTTTGTAAAGCTTACTGGAACATTAACAGAACGTCTCTCCCTTGTTCCTGTACTTCTATTTACTGGCCTATATGTAGGATGTTATATATATAAATGAAATCCAGAGCACAACAAGAATGGCCTACATATCTTTCGGTTTTGTTTAGTGTATTTACTTTAGTTTTTTCCTAGTGAAGACATTTGATGACGATATCACTCGGCCATGTATATGTGAGACACAGGTACATCTACTTTGGTTCTTGATACATGCCATGACTATCCGAATACCTCTATATAATAAACGGCATTAGAGCGTTTATATTATGTGACCAGGTTTACTCTTTGAGCTGTTTTGGTTGTGACCGAGTAACAAGACGGGCTCTCACAACGTTCAAAGGACATTGCTATTTAATGATGGCTTTTTGGTGAAAGAACATTTTCTGGGTATGGTCCGATTAAAAAGAAATCATAAAACATTAATCATTCCTTGGACATGGAACCTACATACTAACCATATCTATAGAATAACTGAAAATGGCAACATGGCTAGGGTCTTACGACATATAAATCCATATATTTTGTGTGTGTGTGTGTGGGGGGGGGGTACACGTACAACAGTTTTTAGATATGAATCACACTTCCTAGTCTAATGGCTTCGTTTTGAAAGGCCTAACCATTTGACCATGCAAACATGAACATTGTACTCTGCATTCTGAGGGCCAAAAACCGCACAATAATGTTGTTTGTATCAACCAGGAACATGGTAACCTACGTCATTTGAATACACAACACGACCGAGAGCTAAAACACTACTCAGGACCGCTGAAACACAGTAGTGTGTCAATACGTTAGCAGTTTTATGCCTGACACTGGTTTTACTTAAAGTGTTTATTGTGGCAGAAATACCTTGGGCCCTAAGGTGCTTAATGAAATTGAAACAAGCTGTAAGTAACCTTACTCTCTACATCCTTTGAAGCAACAGCCTTTAAAGAAGAAGGTTACTTTGATAATCTAAATTTAATTGTATTAAGCAAGTAACCATTTTTTATCTGCTGTATGTGCACGTATCATTTCACCACTTTGCGTTATGGAATTAAGGGCTCAGATCGCGAATACCTTACATATATAAGCATCACTAAGCTACCAGAACCATGCACCCTCTTCCGAATTAATAGGAAACAATGATAAAGGGGTACTAAGATGTCAATGTAGAAATCGTGAAATATCTTTAAATACTAAATTAACCGAAGAACTCGCGTAAACGCCGCGCATTACTAACGACCCAAAGATTTTTTAAAATCAGAAAATAAGAACAAAAAAGAATCAAACCGACATGTGTAGCAGTTAGTTTAAGGTAAAATGGGTAGGCAAAGTATAAGGAGATACAAAGTAAAAAGAGATGCAAAGTATAAAGAGACGCGTAAGGCAATGCAGATTTTAGATACTATTAAATGTGAATTAAAGATATATCTTTAGCGAGTTGCAGAAAACTAGGTTTCCTCATATATATAAGCATAGGGTAAACTCTTAGAAAAGGAAAACAAGGTATTGCTTATTAACAGAGTAAGATTAAAGATAATTGTATTTGTAAATGATCACGGAAAGATTCTATCAGTTATTTGCAATCCGCATGCAAACACTGTAAGGTATAACAAATGTCCATATATTAAGTTGTTTTGGTGCTAGGTATATCACAATCCGCCAGGTAGCAGCGCGCCAGAGCGTAAACAGATTTTGGCCTATTTCCTGTGACTACTCCGGCCCTCAGTGAATCGATAAATTTTCAGTTGTCAATTGTATGCGTGATGCCGTTGGAATTCCCCGATCATGTGATCAGTTTGACCAATGAGCTATTAAATCTTATTTTAGTATGCGAGACTGTCATGTCTAACTTCGTTAAGCCGTAAGAAAACTTGATGTAAAAATAACATGTATTTTTACGCCGATTTGAAAGGTAAGCATCCTTGGGGTCCGGGACAAACTTAAGTAAATGCTTAACCTACTCACAAAGTTGCTAGGTATAATTCCTTCGGTTTATTTAATTATTTGCTATGTAAAAATTCGTCTCTGCTCAAACGGCTGAAATCTTGCCCAAACGATTCCGATAAAATATACAATCCATTCCGAAGCTATCGGCGCCGCCATTTGCAATATGTCAAAGGGCTGTTCCAAAATATTGTATGAAGCCCAACCTAACGATTATAATCATAATGGAGTTTATGCTGTCACACATCGCAGAAATCAAAGATAAGCATTTGAGGAATGGCGGCCTGAGTGAAGTGCACACCTGCATGAGTTAAATAATGAATTATCCAAATCATGAGTAGGACGGTTCATAATTATTATTCAATTCCAATCAGAAACAACAATACAACTGATGAAAAACCTCAAATCTGTTTCCCTATTTCTGCGTAATGGTTATTGTTATGATGAGACCATAGTGTGCTATTTCTGCTTAGAAGAAAAGTGGGCGGGTATGCCATTATCCTCAGTCCTGTCAGTCAGGCTAAACAGCACTGATATTTACAGACTTACTGGCTTATACAAAACATCTATGTAGAACTACTATCCCGGTGATTTTTTTCCGTTGACTTTAACCGTTTAAACAAAAACTTCAAACAGCTAAAACCAGAACGTTGTGCTTGTGTATTTGAAGCACACAGGCAAATGCTGAAGGGCGACCGCTCTGTCCCTGCGTTTTTTTCTTGAAAGGGATACATTAAACTTTTATGTCGAAACGAAACATAGATGTCTTAGCGAGCGTCATGTCGTGGGTCCGTGTTGTCAACCGTCTTTAACCTTAATATTAACACGGCAATGTGGGTGTACTTTTCACCCATGTCTTTATTATCTACCTGTTAGCAGGTTCATAAAAATAATTGCTAAACCACTGAACTCCGGCTGATGAAGAGAGAGAGAGCAGGGAACATCCGATTATATTTGAATGCGGTTATTTATAAAGGTGCATGATGTTTGCATTATCGGAGATAATTTATTTAAAGTCGTCTCTGAAATTTTATATTGGATATTTTCCGTAATCGTACTCTTGCCAGTGTCTGGGTTTGGTTCTCCTGCAGGCCCTTTGCATAGCATCACATTTATGTAGGACAGCTCCTGCCCTTTCGGCAAGTGGTTTGAAAAAAAAAACATGTCACCATATCTACAGTTTTCCTTTTCGTAGCTCAAGTAATATTTTAGGTACGTCATTCGCCATATTTACTGTATTGAACCCTCTGTAACTGTCTATACATTTTGGAATAAAAGGATTTTAGAGTAGCATATACATATTTATATAATAAAAAGTACTGACAATATATCGTTATTCTATAAACCTACATACCTTCAAAAGGATCTCCGTGCTTCGTCCCATATTATTTTCCAATTTAACAACAGGTTTAACAACACTGGAAGGTTAATTTTCAGTCATTTTAGTTTTCTGCGTATAATGTATATTTTAAAATCTCCATAAAGCAGGAAAGGAGACGACGCACCGAAGACCGCAAATATATGTTAATTAATACATTCTGCCCGGACTTCAATTCTAAATTCTGTGAATTTCCAAAACGCGTTAATTACACATGAAATGTTATTATATGTTTCAATAACTCATATATTTTGCACGAGGTAAAGTAAAGTATGAAAATGTTATTGGCCGTCCCCGGATTAAACTCCGTCTAGAGGTAATCACGGAAACATTGTCTTGAACAGAAAAAAAGTTTTAATTAACGTATATTGAACAATGTGACACAGTCCATCAACTGATGTTTTAGTAATGTTTATCTGACTTTCGCTGGCCTTTGTTACTGCATGACCAGCTAGGCGATTAAAATAAGTCTTTACATGTGCAAATTGTAAATTTGAAAGTATTCTCTATTATTTGACAAGCTTGGAATATACCAATACTATTGGATTTGATATAGGAAAGAGCCTGCTGATTTGACATATGATTTAACCCTCGTAAATAATTCCAGTCCATTCAACATATCGAGTTGTCAAAATATGCTCTTGAAAGCATTTCTTTTTATTTTGCTCCCATTAAATGATTTCATCGTTTTATGCTATACGTGTGACATTTTACCTAAATTATTTTGAATTTTGTTATTTTAGGAACATTGCCATATTTATCTTGGGCACCTGTTTTATTCTCCTAAGCAGGACCTTGAAACGTAAATGATGATGGAAAAGCGAAACGATGCTTATGTCATGAAACAGTTCTCTGACCATTATTTCTCGAGTGTAATTTTATTGACACGCGGTGATTGTAAAACGGCCCTGACTGATATTTTGGCTGTCGGTCTTGCTCTGAACTAAATAAAAGTTTATTAAACGTGGTTAGCTGCTGTAACACGCATATTAAGTTTACCCATTTATGTTTGCAGGGTATTATGTTATATTATCGCTTTAGAATAAAAGACGGCAAGGGTGCTTTACATGTGCGAGAGTTAACTAGCAAGTTTGAGATAGCATTGAATGTGAGTTAAAAGAAGCTGCTGCTGGTCAGAAACGTAAATACTTAAAAGGAATATGTAGAGGATGGAAAAATATAGGACGTCTGAAAATGTTATGCAATACATAAAAACATTAACATTTTAAAAATCGTGGAATAATATCTTGGGGCCAGGTGCGAAGGTATTGATCTGGCTTGACACATGGAATTCTTAAAATTTTTCCGAAGAAAACTGATAATGTATAACATTAAATGAAAATCATATATCCAATTAATCCGTTACAGTTAAAGAGCCAAAGATCCATAAAGTTTATAATATCGTTCTTAGGAGACAGTTAACAAAATATTTTATTTTTTCCTAATATAAAATAAAAATAAGGAAAGTAAGGGATTGCACTATGAAAGATATATTAGTTCTCGTGATCTGTACGATTTCATCATATAAATGATGTGATCTGTAACCTTGCGGCATTCATTAATACACTGAATCAAATTCAGCCCGCACAATTGAAAATACCAACAGATGAGTTTTGTTTGGTGTATATTTTGTTTTCATCCAGTTATATATTACATCGTCTTTTGGATTGTCAATACAAAGAGGATCCATTCCTTCAGCAGGAAGGATTCCTTTAACAAGAATAAATCAGTGCACATTAATCAATAGCAGAGCTAGGGAAAACGTATGCTGATCATATTGAGAACCTATTCACAGGTAATAATGCCTTATTAACTAATATAATGCCTAATTAACTCAGAACATCACACGTTTACTCTAAGTGTAGTTTACGCATACAATAATCAGAAGTTATTAGCACGCGCTTATAGTTTTTCTAGGGCTATGTAAAAATTGTTTGCAAAATATATGATTATATATCATTTACCTTCATAGATGGATTTCAGATGATAAAACCTTTATATATATATATATATATATATATATATATATATTGATACGGGGTGACATAAAAGCGGACCGAACTGTCTCGCTAGTAAAGCTTGCTTTTCTAGCGAAGCGGTTGGGACGCCGGACTGGTGCGCCACCGACCTGGGTTCGACTCCCGGATCGGCCCAGGATTTTCCCCTCATTTATTTGTCTTCGTAACAATATATATATATATATATATATATATATATATATTAACTCTTGGGGATTATAATATTCTGTTTAAAAAATGTTAGCCATTCGAAGTTTTATTAGGAAAATCTTATAAAGCAGAGTGGTACATCCACATTTAATTGAACGTGAACACACTAAAGAGTGTACATATAATAAAACCTGATAGTCATCTCACCATTACATTATTGGTAACATTATTACCAATCATTCTGTAAGTTTGTAGTTTAGGTTATGTAGGCATGTAGTGTTTGAGTGTTTAACTTACCAATCATAATAACTGTAAGTCCAGCTTTCGTGATTAGTAAGACCAGTGTACTTAAACATAAATCTACATAAATGTAGTTGCATTTTACAGCCAGAATTGGATATTATCACAAAATGTGTCTGTTTTGATATCAGAATAGCAGTTTAAGGATCAAACAAGTTTGGTAAGTATACTTGAGAAGCATATTTTAGTGCTGAAGCATGGATCACACTTCCTAGTTTACGCATTTGCTTACAAGTACCTTGATATACGACCATTGCACACGTAAACATTAAACCTTGGCTATACACAGGACCAAATCACACAGTTATTTATAGCAACCAGTGACATAAAATATAAATAGCGTCTTTTGACATTACACGGCCGACAGCGATAACATTATTTAGTGCCAGTGAAACATGGTGGCAAGTGAAAACGTTAATGCCTAAGACGCAGAGTTTATTATAGCTTTGGTCCCCTGAGTATTACAAACGGTATGTAATTTATAATCTTTATGAAGTTATGAGTTCCAAGAATATGGGTTAATTGGTTTTAACAATATTCATGTCCACTGCCTGTATACATGTTCCAAGAGCAAACTATGTTTTCGCCAAGGATTGGTGTAAAGTATGGAATTTTGTAGCTTTGTATGGCATTTAGGGTTCGCTTCCTAATCGTGTAGGGCCAGCAAACGTCGGTATTCGGATTGAAAGGGTGGATTGTTATGCAGAATAGATCTGTATATGATGATACGTATATCATTATAACAAGATCTATACACAGGCTTTTATTTGATACACATTTGGATGTAATTGGAAGTTGCCCATCAGTCATTCAGTAATTATGAGTTACCGAGGGTTGATTTTTTTTTTTCATTTGACAAAAAGATACATTTGGCTAAGATGTTAAAGAAAAGTTAACATTTTCTTTTAAAAGTTGGGGACTTTGGTATTTCACTTCTCCATATTGTGTTTTCAGATATTGCTGCATCAGATAAACATCCAGAATCTGATCTGATCTCTTATCGGTAATTTCTGACTGGCGGGGGGACATTAAAACATGTGGTTCCGGTTTATATGTCTGACGATCAGTGTCACGACAGGTAGGAGTTTTAATTGAATATGCATTTTACACGAACAAACTTTCGAACTGTACAAATGGAAAACCAAGCAAAACTCAAGCAAAGCTCACAATTGTGGTCTCGCTGTCAGCCACAGCTAGGCCAATACATAAAACACAGAGATCCGGCTGGGAGAATGTTGAAACTATCAGTCCGTTGGGAAACGTCAAAGGACATATTTGGTACATCATTTCATGGATATAAACTCTCTTTACCAACAGGCCTCTATTATATATGTCGTTTAAGATATTTTAAAATTTTAAGTCGAAACATTTTGTGTTCACAAATACAACTTATCGTGTTACCCTGGCAGAAAAATATTGTTGTGAACTTCAGCAGCCTCCGTCATTTTTTTGTTTACCCTCATGTCATTTTTGATAGCAGGTGATATTTTCTGTATTAGACTGTTGGTATGTTTATTTACTTTTTTTGTTTTCTTTTTAAATATAAATAACTGTAATTTTTTATTTCAGCACTGAATCGCATTTCAAACGTAGCCCTTTTCAAGTCAGTATATCAATCTAGTACGGAAGGATTTTACAGAGGATATGTAAACTATGCAGGGTTGGCCGTTGACGGCATCATGACACATCCAGGAAAACCTGCCAATGGATGTGCAGCATTCTCATCCAGATTCCCAAATTATGACAGCTGGTGGATGGTTGACCTCAAGGAAATCAATGTTATTTTTAACATTACAGTTCATATGTTTACTGAGAGACATGGCAAGTATTTCTCTTTTCATCTGTACTCGTCTATGGTCATTTTAGCCGTCACGATACAACTTTTATCTGTAAGTGTTATTACCAGTTTGTTCCAACTCTAGTTGAAGTTGGATGACACACGTATGATTACGTCATAAATACTAGAGATTACCTGTTACGCGTGTCTCATTTTAAATGCTAGATTTTTATTTCATAACTTTAAGTTCTTAAAATAATAGATTAAAAGAGTGCATTTATACATTTGTACCATGCAGGTTGTAAATTCGTTTTACTGTACCTTGTTCTCAGGTATTATTTTCTGTTCATAGAGCATTATGTATCTTTGTAACAGGAAGTTTTATATTCTACCACAGAATATATACGTGTATATGTCGGAAACGACACCAATAGTTCCCACAGGAGATGCTATGAAAACGGTTTTAGCAGAGGCTCTCGTCCAGGCATTAGAACACATACGTTCACGTGTCCTGACCCGACGCTGGCCCGATGGGTCAGAATGCAACCGATGGTTTCTGATTCTGTTAACCTTTGCGAGGTTGAGGTTTTCGGGTATACATACGAAGGTATATATGTGTTACGGTTATAGTTTTAAGTCATCTGTGAATATCATAATCGGAACCAGATGCATCGTTTGAGAATGGTACAACGTTTGATTACAATTCGGCGTGTATTGTAGCTCCAACTGAAAATAACACATCACAAGTTAGCCGAATGTGGTTTCCAAAAGGGTCATATTATATGTGATATACAAGCTCAGCTGAAAGTGACTCGTGTGTTTATTTATTCAAATTACCAAACCTTAGACATTAAGTTAATCTTAATAAAAGTTTGAATAATTTGTATTTTGACGAATCATGTATACATATACCAAGTAAAATACAGCCATCTATAATGCATGATCTATAATCCATGCCTTACATAAGGTTCTTTTTTGCATCACACTGTACAGGAAATTTGAGATTCAAAGTGTTTTCATTTGAATTGATTAATGCTCAATCCCGTTAATGGATAGGATGCATTGGTATATTGAATGAATAACTCCAAAGTATTTGTGATTTTAACAGCTGATACCATCACTCTGCTCCGAAATATTTACACTAACAGGTGCAAAGTTATTGATCCTTACATTACGTTGGTTTGTTCCTTTCGTATTTGGCCTGTGAGATATCTTTTTGGCGCTGCTGCATGGGAAAGCTTTTGAACTATGTCCATTCTGAAATTTATTAGGAAAAACCTATGATTTTGTTTTTGTAATTTTAGGTCTGAATGAACACTACGCAAACCCCTTTAACTTAGTGATCGGAGGAACATCGGTGACATTCCAGTTTCGCACCTTTCTGGATGATTCAGAATCTGATCTGATCATGAATGGTAAGAATGTGAAAGAGTACACAGTGGAACTGCGAGAAAGAGGCTCATTCGGTTATGTCGTGAAAAACACCATAAGTCAAACTGTGGTAGATGAGGTGCAAAACATCACTCTGGATGGATTAACACCGAGATCTTATTACAGTGTCAGGATTGTCCCGTGGTATTTAGAAAATGGTAAAAGGTTCCGGAAAGAAACAAGGAATACGAGGGAATTTAGGACCTTATGTACAAGTTAGTACTATTACATAAATGGGTAACTATTTCACTGAATATGCCAAATATGCCAAATAACGTGTCAGCTTCACAACAATAGCCGATTGAATTTATAATATATATATATATATATATATATATATATATATATATATATATATATATATATATGACGTTTCAGAGGGGTTATAGTTCATCGTAAAAAAAATCTCTCAAATCCGGCTTCAAAAATTTCTAAGTAAATGTTATTAAAAAAATTAAAAGTAAAACTTACACACGGCTTTGTTGTTTCATTCATTGAGTAAAGTGGTATATATATGTATATAACAGACTTTCCCATGAAACTATTATTCACCCTACAAAATGATGTAAATAAGTCCGTTCACATCTTTTAAAGATGCTGTAATGATATATTTAAGTATTTCTTAATTTAAACATTTAAAAGGTTGATGGTCAAATTGGTCTTATTTCAGTTAAGCAAAAGTTTCATTCTCATGTATTAATTAGGTCCTGAAAAACCTATAATCGACAAACCAAAGCTAATAGTAACAAATGAGCATGAGACTTCAGCGCTCCTAATACAACTTCAGGTAAGGGTATTCGTCCTTAATGCTTAATGCTTAAAAAAGACAATTTTATCTTCGGATAAGAAGGAGTATACTAAAAGTAAGCTTTTATCAGGTCCAAATAAAAGCTCGAATTATCGAAATGAAAGCACGATTGAGGTTTACACCAAACATATCCGTGCATATATATCTGTGGATTAATTTATCAACATTTTATCAAGGCAGTTGTCCAAATCCATATAAAACACCTTAATTGGACAGTCATTTCTTAAATATAAGAAAAGATAACGTTGCCAAAAGTCAACCGGCTCTACATAGTGTTGAATCGAAGAGGTCGTTTAGAAATATCTGAGCTCCTGTCGCGACGTTTTATATGTCAAGACTTGGGATTTCTTTTCATAATCTGTCAACAAATTGAATTGTTTACTTGCATATTGAAACATCCTCGCAAATTATTGTTTCCAGTAAATTACTTTTATCAACGAACAGTCGGTTCCCAAAACCCGGGAGAGTGTTTGGTAATTTTTTCTGCACAAGATGAAATGCAATCGGCCAAATAACCGTTTATAAATTGCTAAAAAATGAAAACAGCAAGAAGGACTAAACCTTCCAGCAGGTACTTGTTGCCCAACAGGATTACTACAGTGGTTTGCTTACATATATTATATTATGCACGTGTATTCTTTTCTTATTACATCTGCTATCCATCAGGCATTATCACAGACCGGTCACAACTGCGACAGCTACACGTATGTCGCTGGGCTCTACAAAGCACTGACTGACCCTGAGTGGAAGCGAAAGGAGATTACGGATCTGTCTAAGACAGACATCTACGTTACCGTCCAGAAGGACAACGTTTACCTGGTGGCTGTAGAAGTCTACAATAACGACAACAGGATGACCATGAGCGACATCAAATCGAATTTTCTGGACAAACCACACCCGACAAATTTCTCGGCCACACCACCAACCAAGTCGGAGATTAAAGGTAAGTATATTTAATTCTGATTGATTTAAAATAATAAATAATATATTTAAAATGAACCAGATTAAATTCGTATCACCTGTGTTTACCAATGTAACAGTGCCTTCCACGAATAATGATTGATAATTAATTGTTCAGAATTGTCATATTCATACATAAAACACATATACGTACTATGCATGTCCAACAGAGGACGCTGGAAGCCTAGGCTCTGGAGGTACTGCTGCAGTTATACTTGGAACTCTTCTGATTTTGATTCCCATCGTAGGGGTGGTCTTGGTCTACATATATTTCAGGTATAACAGGAAATACTAACAATCATTACAATAATGATATTAAGATACTAGGAGACTTATTTTTCTGTTTTAATCGACAATCACATAATACCCCATGTTGTGCGCATACTCAGGAGTACTCAGCAGATCAACCGAACCATTTTCCTGGATTTTTATTATTTTAAATTTTCCCCCACAAATATACTTGTGACAGAGAAAAAATTAGAATGTTGCTACATTTAAACTAGAACCTGGAGTGTAACTCTGAATGTGTTCAGAATATGCTATTGTAGGCTACTTGCACCTAGACTTTAAACGTATGATAAAGTAGGGATATACAATTTTATGGTCTTTCCACGATTAAACAATATTGGATTTAATTTGAAAAACAATTGTCTAGACAATTGTAATTAGCAAGTTGTTACGAAAGCCATTATGGTGTATTTTATGGTTTAATAATAGCATTTTATTAGAACATTATATCCTCCAGGAAAGCAATTTAACACATGACAAGTAAAAGAAAAAAAAACCAGCATCAATGCTGTCTTTAATTACCCGTCAGTCAGTCACTCACGTTTTGCATTAAACTTGTTTTTCAACAGGCATTAAACTGTCACTCGGTCTAGAGTCTTCTGTGGTTTCCTAACCAAAAGGTCTACATCTGCTTTAACTTCGGTACTGCATAACTACAGGAAGCCCCCTTTTATTGTCATACTCAAGGAAGTATTCATTGTTTAATTGTATTTTTATCTATCCAGGCGTACTCACATGGACAAGAAAAAGGAACTAGTTTTCAGTGAACGCAAAGGTATTTTTTAAAATGCTGAAATGAAATATTTATTTTCCTACTCATACGTCCTCTCGGGACAGCAGTTGCGATAAAAAGGTGACATAAGCACAGAGGTTTAAATTGTTAATTATTGTTACTTTTTACAAAAAATAGCCATAAACGAGACAAGATGCCATGTTTTAGTGGGCAAATGGTAACAGGATGGAATGCAAAAGACATATTGTTTTGTAACATTCATAGCGATATGTTTTTTTTTAGGAGGAGTGGGAAATATTGCTGCTTTCATTCTGTTTATTCTTCTTACTATCAGGTGGCAACAGAAGCCTTTCATTAAAAACAGATGAAAGATACGAAAACGCTGAATCTATCAGACAGCCAAATCCGACTGCTGAAGTGACCATAACTACAAGCGATGAAAACTACGAAGATATCACATTGAGAAAACAGGCCGAAACACTCCCTGATCATATGACCGCTAGGAATGAGGCCTACGAAACGCTACAAAAGAACCACGCTGATCAAGAGATTTATGAAACCATGCATATGTAAATAACATATTGATATATATTGATAAACGAACATAAGAAGAGACGTACCCAAGTGACCGTTTGTGAAGCGAGTACTCCATATAGTCATATATATATATATATATATATATATATAATACACAAGAAAAAAAATATATATAGTCTTTCTAAACCATTCAACATCATCACTTATTGTTGATAAAAGGACAGATAATATGCCAACTGTTAAATAAATTAGAAAGCACTTCATTTCAATGAATCATTTAGTATGTTTGTATCAACGGTGCATTTTTTGTACATATATATCAAAATAATAAAATTTACTTACTTTCATGTATACTAAGTAATCCTGATAACAGCTGAATCAGCAATTCTGTAAATATAAATATTTATATGGCAAAAAATGGTAACTCTAATTAGTTATTACAGTATGGTGGAATAGTTGAATCAAGTGAGCCATACAAACCCTATTGCACAAAACCTTTCGACTCACCCATGTATCAGGATTAAAGCAGTCTATACATGGAATAATTGTCTACATTCCATGCCAGGAAATTTAAAAATGTATAACTTAACGCTGTCTGTAAGGAAGATAGCTTGAGATAACAATATTCATAAAAACTTATGACACTTTAAACGCTTTAATTAACGCCTGGAAACGATACATACCTTTAAAAAAACATACAAACGCACACCAGCACTGATGCTATCCTGGTTGTGGATAATATGTTTTAATGGTCATGTTAAATAATACTAGAGGGACACTTTATCAGGATTTGCATGTATCTGTACAAATGAATTTGATATTACGAATGACATCTGAATTGCATGAAAATTAACGAATTAAGATTTTGTCATATGATAATTGGAATTTATTTACAACAGATCGACTTCAAGAATATTACTCAGTGCTTATAAAACAATTGCGTTATGTTTTTCTGTGTACATCAACATCAATATTTGTATAAGGGTAAATAAATATGTATATAACATCTTTGCTTAACGTGTTGATTTTTGCATTCTGAGGGTTTTAGTATCATAAGTATATAGCGCGCTACATTCCCTATTTAATATCATATATTAAAGTGCTAATGAAACATGTATAATGAATGACAGCTGAGTCTGTTGACAACATACAAAAATCCCTTTCCCATTTTGAATAATTCGACGCCGAATTTTGCCTGGATGTACAGATCTTGGCGAATTGTTACCAATCAATTTTCGAGTGGCAAAAAAACATTACAAGGGGGAAGGAAATATCTATCAGATATACTACTCTAACAGAATATTGTGACTTATGCAATAATTTAATCTATAACCAAATCATATTAGCATCCATGTTAACTATTATATTAATCGTATAAATTTTATTCAAACACAATATCTGTACAATGACTGGCACTGCCAACATGGTTAGGGTGTCTCGACATATTAAACTACTATATTAAGCAACCTATCATGTAGATATATGTATGATCAGGTACAATGACTATTCGACCATAGCAAACATAAACATTGTACTCTGAAGTCATAGAGCCAAATCGCATAATAATGTTATTTATAGCAACCATCGACATGGTATGTAAATAGCGTCATTTGAATACACAGCAAAACCGACAGCTAAAAAATCATTTAATGTCTTTGGAATATACTGGCGTGTCAATACATTATCACGTAAGACGCATGAGCCACTCATAATATGTATTTTGGAACACCTACCTGAGCACCTATACAACCTTAGACGTGTTTGTGTATTATATATATAGGCATTCGGCCAAGATATTGAATCATTGTTGTGTGTTTCTGTACAATTATTCTTGGAGAAGTAGTCCTTGATATTAAAACTTTCAAATCGCTTGTTAGTTAGACCTAAAATAATTCATTTCCGTTTTATGTTCACTAGCTACGAAACAAATCACGTAGTCAGGTGGCTTAGAGCAAGATTTGGGCAGGAAGGGAACCTGCCGGACAAATCTTTTTTCAAAGTATTATACTTGCCTTAACCATCAGTTTTTGATAGGGTCACCTCCTAATAATGCATTATGGATTCCATTCCAAGATGGCCTTCATGTAGGAACACATATACGCTAATATCTCGGCTTCTTAATAACTTAGGGGAAAAATCTTAGTGTTTAAAAATACATTTTCGTGGATGAGGAATACAATTATGCTATCCAAATATCAAGATATTGATTAATCTTTTTAAAATGCTTGGTTGATAGTCTAATATTAGTCTGCACGCTTCACATTCGTGTTCTTTGGACATGCCCATTCTCTATAGCTTTTCTCAGCCCCGCCAGGACCATACAACCAAAGAGTTTATAAGACTCAAGAAACTAATCCCAGCGGCCCAGGCCAGCCCCGACACTAAATTGCAATTAGCACGCGATAACCCGATCCAACCTTTCATGCGCCCATTGTGTGGAGGTGTCACGCGCGGCACTTGCACTGCCATTGATCCTGGCCGCGCGTACCAATTAACTGAAGGTCAACACGACAGGCATTGCCAGACAGAGCTATAAATCCAGTTGCTGAGCGGTAAATTCCTGGAGTAACACCGACTTATAATATGTATGCGCAGACAGTTTGTGTTATTTAGAATTATGCGCACGAGATATATTTTGGTGGAGCAAAATGCCGGAGCGGACGAATGCCGCCACTCATCGTCCATTTTTTCTGTCATTTACGAATGCATCACTGGTAGGAAAAATTTGATTTTTTTTTCGAATAAATGCTTAATCTTGCTAAGTTCACATTATTTTACACACAATACACTGATATTGGTCATTAATGAGGTTTATAATAATCCTATGATGCTGACATTTTAGAGCGCTCATGAGCGGAAGACTGTTAATTTAAGTGATTAGTAGCAACGGTTACTGGCGGTGACATTTCAGGTGCTTGACACGTATTATCGCCCGTCTGCTCTGTCGCCAAGCGATTGTTCTGGCGTCTTGGTAACGATGCGGTCTCATGCAAGGATATTCACATTACTTGTAAGAAACTGTTATATCCCTAAGTTGGAAATTCGATACTCATAAGTCAATAGCCAAATGTTCAATTTACGTTGTTGCAAAATGAGTGGATCGTCACAGGTAAAATGTCATATATCGTCTCCCTGCTGTTTATTGTTGAGTGTTTTATGTGTCAACTGACGGGTGTCGACCTTCTCTATTTACATCTCGCGGTATATTTAATGCGTCCACTTTTGTCATGCAATTTCATTATTATCAAAATAATTATTATCAATGTGTTATGTTAATTTTTGGTTTCACGGAAATGGAGGTTATCGGTGCAGACTGTGTGATCAGGAGAGTGTTCCTGATAAGTATCCACAGGACCAGATTCCGTCGAGAGTTCACACAGGGGAGTTCCCGAAACGATGGTTCCGAAGGGCGGTCATTCACGGTCCGTGGGTCTTATCAGCGGCATCTCTTTGTGCCACAGATGAACAAGTTTTATGGCCCCGTCAGGCATATTGGACATAGACCGGGCTTGGACTTGTTACTCCAGTCCTATAAACTTCTAGATACAACCGAGCAGCCATAATGGGGAAGAGAAAGTTTTTCTTTCTACATAGCATGCTGCCTATAACCAGTAACCCATCACTTCTGGGTGTAGATGGTCGACCCTTGTGGTAAAGGCTTTGGTCAGGAATCTTAGCACAGAAGGCGGTCACATCGGAATCCGAAACTACAATTTATTGTGGTCACGAGACCAGCGCATATACCAATACACTACCACTAAGCAGAAATGATAAGGACCTCGCCAGCCCTTTTACAAGCGCCCATGTATACACTACCAAGACCATGGTGGTTGTTTTTATGACTTCAGGTCTCTTGAGGCAGATTTTAATACAAAGAACATAGCCAAAAATATGAAAGAAACAGATTTATTGTCCAGCATAGAGGGTGGCGACCTAGTTGCTTCAAATGCTTTATATCATCTAGGCTTCCTCCGTTTTCTCATCTGCAGAACGGTTCTCACTCCTGCCATCTCTCTCCCTCTTTCTTGGCCGTACAAATGTGTATGTATGACAATTCTTGTGCCACTGTGCAGTATAATGTCTTACCAGGTGAACATAAATCTCCAAACGTGAATTCCACTGGCAGTTTTTGTTTATTTCCTGAATATCTGTCACACGTTCCATCAAAGATGTATGTATGGTAATGAGCTATCACCATGTCTGTATGTGCAATCTTAGGGATCCGAGTGTCTCAGCAGATGACTCTTGACATATTTTACAAAAGTTCCTAAGCCACCTGACTATTCAGAAAATAGTAACTTGTAACCTCTGTATCTAAGAAATGCTGAATCCTTAATGAATCAATAATTTTTATCACAATTTGGATAGCATAATCGTATTCCCTGCCTATGAAAATTTATGTTAGACGGCAAGATTGCTTCCTAAGTAGCCAAGAAGCCGAGATATTAACAAAAATCTACATGGCAGCCATCTTAGAATCCAAGATGGTTGCCGTGATGCATTTTGAGGAAGTGGCTCATTTCAAAAATATAAAAATGAAGGTCTGACAATTTTTAAGTAAGAAGTTTTTTTCCGATAAACTACAAAGGTCCCACAGCTTCTTTGCTTGGGACATATCGTAGATATAACGATTGTATAAAGGACATGCTAACGTGAAATTATTTGTAAGATGCTTTATATTAGTTGAAGCTCAGGCGACATCGTGAAACACGTTGTTTATTCAGTGTAGTCAGTTACGGGTTTAGTCTAAGGCATGTT
The DNA here is from genome assembly GCA_026874595.1 of Sipunculus nudus. Lineage (NCBI taxonomy): Eukaryota > Metazoa > Annelida > Sipuncula > Golfingiida > Sipunculidae > Sipunculus > Sipunculus nudus. The sequence goes on from CM049309.1 coordinate 48,370,115, forward strand.
AACAGACACATGCATTATTTGTATACACATGCATATGTCATTGACGTCTCTTGTACGCGAAACGTATAGCTGCCAATGTGAAAAGATAGGCCCAGAAAAATATATTTCAACAGTATTAAATTTTTGGTTTAAGTACTGTAAATTGTCATGGAATATTCAAAATTTGATGCAAAATTTACAACTCTCCCAAATAAAATAGCAGGTTGATATATTTCGATGAAAGCATTTAGCAAAGAAACCACTTGAGCCTCGGTTCGTTGCATTGTCTTTCAGCAAATTAACGCAAAATGTAATATACAGATTTTGCTGAAAAGGGGTAGAGTAAAACTGCATCCGTAATCTATTACATTTTTGTGGTAATCGGAATCACCATTATAAATTTTTTTCTTCAGTGCCATAATCACGATTTCACAAAGGTATAATTATTAAGGGTTATTCCTTTGTCTCCGCGTAGAAGCCGCCCATTCGTATGCAGTTGTTCTGCGACTCGTGTGGTGAACCAGTGTCTCTGAACCATGACAATGTTTTACATGAAATGTGCACGCATGAACGAACGACTGGTTAGTAGATTCTGGCGGGGGTTTCTGAGTCCCAAAGATTGAGGACCCTCAGAAGTGTGTGCAATCCCCCCCCCCCCGGGCTTCCTTTTGAAAAAAAGTTAGGGTAAAGACATATCAATAGTCTATTTCATTTTGAAGGTAATAAGAATCACCACAATATATTTTTTTCTTATAAATATTATAAAAACCATTATTACAAAGGACCATTCCTTAGTCCCAGCGTGGGTGCCACCCACTGAAGAATCACGTGAAACGCATACACGTGAACACATGACTGATATTAAAGGATATTCTGGTGGAGGTCTGTACGCCCTGACTACAGATTTTTAGTTGTAATCAGATGTACTGGTGATATTTTTTCATTTTTCAACGTCCCTACAGACAACAGATCTTAATAAATATATGTGAACCCCCGAGGCGCCTCCTGAAAAAGTGTCACAGGCGTGGAGGACCTTGCAGCACAAATAGGGGCACCTAATGGAGAAATATTAAAATTATTAATTAATCAGCTTAATAGGGCATAATCCCGCAAAATAAAACAAACGCCTGCCGAATTTGGAGAGTCAAATTGGAACAGAAGCAGGTAACTCCGTATTAATTATGTAGATGTTTAATAATCACTCAAGGCCATATTTGATTGTTAGCAGGAATTATGTGAACACTTCTAGTGTAAATGGCATATGGATAATAGGATTCAAGATTGAAAATCCGTACATGTGAATTAGTCAGATTGCGAACATATGTTTATATATAAATATTGCTATATATTTATAAAAGTACATATGGAAAACACCCCCTTGTTGTGTATTAAGTTGGCAAATCAGTATCATTAGAATTCTTTACTGAGAAACCTGTCCTATATTTTGAAAAGAGTTGTCGTGATAGCATTGTTTAATGAGAACACATACTGAACACTTGTACCCGAGATTGTGAGGTTCGAATCCAGACCAGTCCTTGTTTTAAAAAAAGATGATGATCATTAGATGGAAAATGTTGCATGGAAAAAAACAACTTTAGCTTATGATGATATATGTCAAACTACCTTCGGAAATATTTATTATTTGACAAACTTGTGTTTATATATTTATATAATATTATAACTTAACAGGCTAGTTCTAACATGGTGATATTGTAATGTATCAACATCATTGCATTGAGATAAGACTATGAATATTGCAATGATAGACTTTGAGTATAGGTTTGAGTTTAAAGGCCAGTATTGTCAGACTCATAGTTGCACGACATTGATTATCTTTGGAAATGATTTTTGAAGGATGCATATGTGACGCTGTGTTTGTACTTGAAGAAAAAAGCTGATGTTTCGCTTCTCGCTCGATGAAGACATCATAGTTATTATTCTCTCCTGTGTTTTTCAGAAGTGACATCTGTTCACCCAGACCCCTCGATTTTTGACTTGTAACATAAACCATGGTGTAATTTGTATTATAAATTATTCATTATGTATTATTCTTGAAAGACGCTGTTTGTTTATATATGATATAAAACCCTGGAACAGCTGATATTTCTAAATGCCCCGCAAAAAAAAACAACATATGAATTGTAAAATTCTTAATGTGATTTTTTTTCTTCATAAAAGTTGCTCCATGTGAATCTGCAGCCCATGGGCCTGAAGTATACAAAAAAACCTCACTGAATCGGCAGATTTACGGTATGAATTCCAGCTTCAACTATCAATAAAATATTATATAATTCACGCATCATAGAGCACAGCTGCAGGTACTACAAAAAACTTTGATCAGACAAACAGACCAATAATATACGCCACCGAGCTCAATCAGACATAGATATGGTTGACGCCCCATCAGATGTTCATCGCATGTCACATTTTTAAGAAGTAGTCGTTCATAAAATCCCATATTCGGCAAATGGGGATAAAAACCTATTCATTTTGAGAGACCAATATCCTTTACAAACCATCTTTTTAGAAAATAGATATATGAAAAAAATTAAGATATCGGGTCTCATAAGAATTTAACGTACGGGCAGACAGACCTGATCATTATATCCGCTTTTCCGACGAAGCTGGATTCATAAAATAGTACCCAATTCACGCATCGCGAACCAGACAGGTCAGTACAAGGCCTACAACAACACATAATTCTTAGAACTATACATTTTTATATCGAGAGAGCGTGACGGTCCGATCTTATACAGGCATCTAATAACAAACGAGTCTGGCAACAATGAAATCCTTTTGCGTATTAACTTACACATTATTTCATGGACAATGATTTACTTACATGGTTCTTAGAACCAATGATGTTTTAACTCAGTGGGTGTTTAAATTCGTCGGCAGATCGTGACAGTCAGAATGGCACAATAACCTTTGAATGTGTTTCTTTGAGAATACAAATATATAAAATGGGAAAAAGATAACCGAAGAGGTTTTACGGAGCCCATCCAAAATAAATATAGCACATCTGTCCCTTCATGCGGCTCCGTAAGGTTCAGTTCACACCGATAGGGAAACTAACCTCGAAATTGAAGACCGAACTTCTCTCTTATATATATAAAACAAAGAAACTCAATAAATGCAGTTTATGTTGAATAATGTTTTCCGGATGAATCTATTAAAATAATTCGTACGTAATACAAACAAGAAAGAGATATGTTTTATATGCCGGATCAGTTGGTCCTGCCATTAACTAATTAACGTTTGCGTGGGGTACATCTAAACATAGTCTACAGACACACCGTGGCTCCCTGTGACAAGTTGTCGCACACAATTTGCTTCATATCTCTCTTGACCAATCAACAACTATTCATATTAGAGAGATTCAAATCTTTCCTGAATGGTCAGTTCTCTATGGACCAAACAACCAGTTATTCATGTTAGAGAGATTCAAACCTTTCCAGAATTGTCAGTTATGATGACAGAATTTATAACTAATTTTATGGTAAAAGTTATCATGTTATATGTCACCAGAGGAATGTAACTTAGTTATTTATTGTATATTTAATTAAGGAGTATAACCAGAAGATTGTTTTCTATAATTTGTTGTATTTATTATGGAAGTTCAGGCTTAGATGTTAACGGGAGAACTTAGTTTTGAGAACCCAGGTCACCTGATGTCTGATGCGATGTTAATTTTCAGTACACTTTTAGTTCCCAGGGACCGATTCATGTCTAGACTTTTCCTATTGTAACATTGTTTATTTTAGACATCAAAGGCTACGCACCTGCTTATTTTCTTTATCTCATGGTTTACTCTTTGGAGGCTTGTCCATTTAATTATTCATGCAGTTAATGACAAGCCGGATAATGTTGTGAGATGATTGGCCAGAAGACGGCAAGGACGTGTGACATCAGCAAGCGTATACAAGCCATGGATAAGAATAACTCTTTACAATCGCCTATAGGTCAGCTCGCCAGTTAGGTGTAGTCTGACGGTAACATGTAACTTTAGAGTGTACCGGAAGAGAATATCTTTGAACCCGAAGCCTAAATCCCTGGCAATAAAGGATGGATTTAAACTAATTTATTGTGGCAGAAAAGTGCACTTTGACTGGTCCGGAACAGCCGGTGTATATGCTACATGTCACTTGGACGTCTTTTTTCGGTGAGTCCTCATCTTGGTGTTTCATTGTACATATCGTGTGCTTGTGGATGACGTGACACCAATCCATATATTATTTATAAACAAATATATAAGAAAATCAGAGATATATGAAACTAAATACACCGGACATTGAGATTGCCTCGGGCAGAGGATAGTAGGGAAAGTCAAAGAAATAACACGGCTAACGCTACTCATATTAGAAAATATTTGTCCATTAGCTCTTGAAAACGTGATGTTTGATGCCCTTATTAATAAATTTTGTCAAATCTCATTTAATCGAATAGAATAGAAATATAGCACGGTACAGATTTGTGTATGGGTTGTTGGTGAAATGTTATCGACAACAATCAAAGGAAGAGACTTAAAGTGAAAAGGAGAAATAAACTTATATCCTGTTGGTTAGTTAATGAACTTTTATTAGTTATCTTGTGTAGATGTTAATAGTAACACCTTGTTCCTTTCAAAAGTAAAATATGAAAGCATTCCAGATATCATGACCAAAGGCCCGCATCGTAGAATGTGACGAATATCGTCTGAACCATGCAATAGATTGCCATTTTAATCAAATGACATGGCCTCATTAAGACCCTAAGGTTAGAAACCCCAGTCCCTCAACCAAGTTTCTGTGGTGTCACCCAAATAGATATCATAATTATTCATGTGTCATAAATATGGTATGGAAACTCTTCAAATCAAAATAGACTCTACCATTGTTCAAGTACTAAACATATTTTACAGAATCCCTCGCAACCTATATATCCTACATAAATGTTCTTGTATGATACATCTGGTACAGAATTTCTTGCTACCATAACAGCCTATTTATTGTTCATGTATTACATATGTGGTGTTGAAAACCTTTAAATCCATACAACCGGTATATTTGTACATGTTTTTTAGTTGTATGCTGATGATACAGAAGCCCATGCATTTTAAACTGTTGCTTCGATGCCACAGAATTCCATATATTCCTGTGTCTTATTCCTTTGATATTCCATCCTGAACATCCACATGAGCAACACCTGAAACATAACAGACAAATATGGATCCGCATTTACTTTAAATGATTCTAGCATTATCCTCGAATGATGACAGATGATTTATAATAAGCGCCTTTAGCTGGTTGCTGTACAGGAGGCAGTATAGTCAGCGTTAAATCTTCGTAGGTTTCATCGCTTGTTGTCATGGTTGCAAAGGTTGAGTCTCCTGTGGCGACTGAACACAGATCCGTGATGGCGTTAGAGTTTACATAAACATCGTTTGTTTGGTCTTGAACATCGGATCGTAAACGGAAAATATTTTCCACTTGTAAATTTTAAATTTAGATCTGTTTCGGGCCAGTTCAAATCTGGATATATCCAAACGAAGAGCAAGATCAAAAGTGTTCCAAGGATAGCCGCAGCAATACCTCCCAACCAAATTCCTGCATTTTGCTCAGTAAAGTGACCTGAAACAAGTAGATTTTCTTATTATAAGTGTTTACATTAAGTGCGAATGCAGTACAAGGCCGATAACAATTACTCAACACGATGACGATTACCTCAGAGAATTAATATTTTCTATTTAACTTTTTTTATTTAATCTAACCAAATCCAATTTTCGTGGAACTCCTAGGCGATATTTTGGTTTTATTTCACTTTCCCCAAAATCGAAGAAATATTATACCAGCGTAACCTCTCAATATGCTTGGGCAAAAATGGTATATTCGTGCAATTGAAATTTCATTGAAAATGATGACATTAGTTATAACAATTATATTTACTTGTACGCAAAGTCCGGAATTTCATCCCATTCCCCATATTCTTCCGTAACATTTCCTGGTTTTTCATGTACCATGGAACGATTCTCAAAGTGTAAGAAATGTTCGGCTGTAATCCATCCAGAGTGACGTTTTCTTCTACGGCCGCCTCACGTTGTTGTATACTATTTTTGACGACCCATCTAGCCGAGCTTCGTTCTCGCATTTCCACCGTGTACTCTGTCACATTGTTACCATTCATGCGATGAATGAATAACGTGGGCCGTATATTTAGAAGGAGGAATACGCCACTATGATCTACCGAATATAATGCAGAGGCAAGAATGTTATCTGCGGAAAGAGGCTCGCTACAATTGGAACAGCAGCGGAAGAGCTATCGAATAAATGACTCAGCGGAAGAGACAACATGGGTGATATACTGCCTTAATGATACGATCGACGTGGTGCAAGTATTTAAATGAGGAAAAGCATCGGATCTGTAAATTCTGTATCACATACTCGTGTCCAACTGTGTTTTTATCTAATTATTCATACTTTGTGCTGATAATGGGAGAAATAATTTAGCAAAAACTTGCAAAATAAAAAAAAAATCTGCTACCCATTCATGTATTCATTTTGCGTGTTAGTTCTATCAAAGGGCACACGATTTGAAAACAGGACAGTTTTTTGGACATATTATTTTACAAATAGATTATTATTTCAATTTGATAGTATGTAGTTTCAAGTGATTGTTTTTCACTGTATTTAAATTGTTTCCATTAAAAGGGTTAAACATTTTCTTTTCTGTATGTATTATTAACGATCAGACTGATACTTAACTTTAGACCTTGTTTTTAGAAAACCCATCTAAAAAGAGTTACCTAGTTCAGATGTTTACGTCAATAATTTGTCACCCCGACCAATAAATTATCCTAAATAACAAAGAGCTTATTCTAACCTTGGCGTAGGTTTATTTTACATATATATATATGTAAATAATTATTGTGTGTACCTTCATAGCTATATCCATACACCTTGGTCTCGCAAAATTGTAAACTACCACGCTCAAGATGCATTTGGTTCACTCGAAGCCATTGCCCAGTTGTTTGCCGAGCGCATGTAAAGTTATAAACTCCAATCTTTTCCACGGTTATTTTTTCCTTCCTGAAAACATCTTCGCCAGTTTAGATCAGTAAGGTTGTATCCAATGTGTACAGATGTATGAACTGGAAAAGCTGGGAATTGGAAACAATAAAATACATTTTTTTGGTGTTATTGGTCGCCATAATCTTGTTTTTATTAAACAAGCAACAAAAAGCAGAATACCGGGCATATATGTTAGGGCTACTATGGGCTGCTGGATGTAAACATAGACATCACCTGAAACTGCGATAAATGACGATCTTATTTGTTAATACTGTGCAAACAAAATTATCCGAATGCCTGACATGAATTGACAGTATTGTTTGTATTATTTGCTACATGTACAATAAGGCGCCAAACCTTCGAATCCATTATAAGAGTTCACCGCAGTGATTCGGAAGAACTCCATGGTTCATCCAATTATCCAAGGAGGGAGCACATTATTTTGCTTAAATTTAATGAATAAAGATGCGAGTCAAAATGCTTGAATTTACTCTCTTGTCTGTTGATTCTACAGTGCTGAGAACTGATTAAAACCCTCATAACAATGTACAAAAAATAATAAATATAGCCCGGCCATATTAACCAAGGGAAATGTTATACCATATTCAATATATGTGCAAAATAAAGTGAGAATTCATGCAGGTTTAGCTGTGAAAAGCCATCCTTTGTGTCTGAGGTTAATGGAAAAGGACACTAACCAGAGCCAAAATACCAATGTGTATGACATGCTTCTGAAAAAACTGTTTGGGCAATTTTCTTAAATATTTGTATGATGACAGGGATATATACCAGGATAATACACGTACTTACAGGATGATGCACGTACTTTCATTTTATTAGTTTCAACCGTGACTGCATAATACGCCACAATGTGAAAAAGCGTGACATTTCTTATGAGCCCATTACACAAAGAAAAGGCACGTCAAATCACCATGCTAATGAAACTAATGAATGAACAGTCTGAACACCCCTATAATGGAAAGTGGTATATTCGAACTTCTGTATATTATTTTTTACGCTCTTCATGAAGTGACAGCGCTGCATGACGTCATTTAGCTGAAGTTCTGCTTATTATCACATTATCAACTTTAGCCACATACAGTGCCAATGTGTTTTAGACCATATCGTTTAAGAATTTTTTTTTCAAATATTAAATCGATTTTATTTCCTTATAGATTTTGCAACGCAGGGTGATTAAATCCTAAATAGTAAGCAGAGTACGTGAACGATTTAGTAAGGGGTTATTGCTTGATGATAATAATTGTTGCAAATATCTCCAAGTTGATGGGTATCTCTGAAGAGAACCGACCATAGTGATGTCATGTGCTTTATATTTATTTCTCGCCCATCTACTTGTAGTTGCAAAATATGTGACGGAAATAAGAATGATGATATTCGTTAACTCACTCGTTTTCATTATAAAGAGTTAAATATAAAAAATAACATGGATTTCCCGGAGGTCAACGGTCCACCACTTCTCCATCCTATGGTCGTGGAATGTCGAAGCACATCCATTGAGAGGTTTTCCAGGGTGTGTCAAGATTCCATCAACGGCTAACCCAGCGTGGTTCACATATTTAAGACTATATCCAGCCCGTACTGGACTGATAAGCTGACTTAAAAAGGGTGATGTTTGTAATTTTCATCAATGCTGAAACTACAGTCAGAATACAAAAGATAAGCTTCTCTAATTACCAAACTAAAGTAATGAATCAGTTGTAGCTATACGAAAGAACAAAATATATTGCATGGTCGTCAGAAAGTCTCATTAAAATCTTACTTTGAAACTTCCGTAATATGTTATTGTTAATTGGAAGGCACTCAGTACATTGCGATAGACGGATTTGTTAGTACACTAAAAAGCTTTAACAAATTGTTAAATCTTTTTCTTTTAGGTTTTTAAATTCTGTTTCTTCAATATTAGCATACATCATCTTCGTTCGTACCTGCTATGAATCTGGAGGTCAAACAGAGATGAACATATAACATGCTGTTTTCAACGTAATACGTATCTCAAGAAATTATCACACAAATGAACTTTACCAGACCTGTAAAACCTGAAACTACGGAACACACCGGTTAATATTTTCATTTAAAAAAATCCTCATTATATTTAGTAGTGTTTTATGCAATGTTTACAAATTTTAAAGAGTCAATTTTAGACATTTTATGGGCTTCCATTGCCTTTAGTACTCTTATATTTCACAAGCGTGAGAGAAAATTTAGCTCACCAGAATGACTGTAGAACGTGGTACGCAACGGTGTACGCAATATTATATTTGAAGACAGGATCAAGCTGACGAAGCAAACAGCTCATGAATATAAAAGCTTGCGATACATGTGTCACGGACCAGAATGTGTGTTGGAACATCCCTTTTTTATTCTTAGTAAAGTGGATGTTTTTTAATGTACGGAATCCTACAGGACGGAGACAGAGCGTGACGGTTAGTAGTTTGACAGGCAGCTGTAATGAGGAAACCAGGATCTGACGTATCACATAAACAAATCATATTATTTTTTATCATAATTTCAATGACCTTATATGTAATAGGATGAGATGTGTGTGCTTGTATGTAATTAATATATATATATGTATACATATATATATATATACATATATATATATATATAACTATATATATATATATTTTCCCGTTAACTTTGATATGTTTCATAATCACGATCCTGTGGTACTGGTTGGAGCACAGGAGTCATGGCGGAAGAGTAAGAATTTCATCCGACAAGAGGTAATATAAATTATTGGACAAAATATTATATAACTTATCTGAACTTTTTAATTATATATTTTAAGGCAGCCTTCATTTGCGGTTCGCGATTTTGACAAAGATAAATTTCTGAATTTGTTTCTTGTCAACAATATTTGTTATAAAGTGGTATTATAACCCTTAATGGGTAACAGTTTATGCATTTTCAGCTAGCAGAAGCTTTCATATGTGATACCAATTATATAAAGCAACATACATATACAAGATACCCATATATATGAAATAGAAATATATGAAATACGACTTTCAGCAAAAGCTATAACATGAAATGATTGCATCACGTCCCAAAACGGTCAGTACAAGATGACCACGTAATTCTCAGAAGTTGGAGTTTTATTTCAAAGAAGATTTGCTATGGTATAATGTATATAAGCAGTGCGTGCCGCTATATGTTTTAACAGGCATCTAGCCGGTCCTTCATATGTGAACATGGTTTAAAGACTGGAGTTCTAAACAAAATTGCACACAGGGATTTATTACGCGTGTAGGTTTGAGACACAAATACACACACACACAATCGTGTGTGTGTGTGTGTGGACATACACGGACATTAATAATCCCTGGTCTTATGATCGAAATACAGATAAAATAATATACAAAAATAAATTTTGATGCGGATAAATATATCGACAAAAATCCATAAGATCAAAGTTGACTGGTTAAAGATAAAGGGTCCAATAAAAGTATTTTGATGATGGCCTTGCAATGAATAATATGTCAGTCTACCTAGGTAATCTAAGTACTGTATACCTCATAAACCGCTTTTGTTTTTCCATTTTGCTCAGGTCTCTTAAGAAACTGTTAAAACGAAAGATATAGCTTTCCGCTGACGAGAGGTCTAACGTAATGTGTTGCGCATGCACATACCTTTCGATGAATAACTGGAGAATAACATATATCTACTAGTCAGTCGGTCACGCAATATTGCTTCTCTATTGACTGGTGCATGTGATTTATCAAGCTACAAAATGCTTTCAGTCAATGTTGTTTGCTAATGCCGTGTCAACTACAGTGATACGTGAGATATCTATGCCGCAAAGTATGTGGATGTCCGGTTAACCATTGCAGACAAGTTTGGGGGTCTGTAGACAAACCTTAAGGTCTGTCCATACCAGAATTACTCTAATTAAACAGATGGATCCCACATGGTGTGAAATATAGGGAGGGCTGACTCCTGTGGCCCGGTGTATATATATTATTTGTTTAACCAATAATACTGTATTAAATATAAATACGAAATACAGTAATGAAACATGCATATTTATTTACAGTTATTATTAGATGTAATTTTTGTACGAGTAAAATTGTTTTGTCTATAAATGATTCAAGTATTTCCAGTAGCGTATTTAGAGGGGGTACGAGGGAATGACCCCCCCCCCCCCCCCGCCCGCCCGCCCGCCCCCCTTTCCGCATAGAGAGAGATATAGAGAGTAATATTACAGGTCGCAGGACATGTAAAATAGTACAGTTATAACATTCAATACGATTATAAAGCAATAGCATAATGATAGATTATTGAAGATTTACACTTATTGATAAGTCGTTCCAATATATGTTTTCTTCTACCTGCTTGCACAAGCAGGTTATTTGCAAGACAGCAGATTAGAGAATTGACTCAGCATTTGATTCGTCTTATAAAAGCGAAGATACACTGTCTCAACACAGCCTCAAGATTGTCAAAACCATGTTGCACAAACATTTGACTTGCACTGTTGATTCGTTGATAAACTTATAATCAACGGTGTACATCAATGAATGCAACACGTTGTTAATTAAAACAAAACGTATCATAATCAGTCCATAGAAACAAGTAGTACAGAGTAAGACAATTACTTTTGATCAGCTGGATCTTAACTGTATTAGTGCAATGGACAAAATCACGTAAGAGTATAAAAGATCTTACATTTCAGCCTCTAAAACCTTTGTAAGGGAACCCATCAATTTTTGTAGGCCAAGAGCGTCAACCTATGGATCCCCCCTTTTTCCAAATCCTGGGACCGCCCCTGGTTTTCCTTGATCAAACTGAACAATGTTTGTTTAATCAATTAAATAGTCTATATTACATTTATTTCGAAATTTCAACAAGGAGGTCATATATCCTTCATTAAATGAAACTTAGAAAAATGCGATAAATATACATTTATATGCCTAATGATATATCAGCGGTATTGAAAAATAATGATCGGTACGAAATCACAACTTCATATCAAATCTAAAATACTAAATGTAAACAATACACTATTCAAACGCCGTCTGTATAAGTACGCGCACACCAACACCGGACTTGCCTTCATTTGATTGGTCAGACTCCCAATGGCGTTCTGGCAATGCCAAACGTTCGATTTAAACATAGAAACAAATGGTCTTCTGAAGCCACTTTAAGCAAGCCATTTGATTGGTAAAATTACATCGATCACTGAAATGGATACCGGAGCAGCTCGATGAAGTAAGGTATCTTCTTATTATTTTCAGATCCTTGCTAGTGGGAAGATGTGTGGGAGGCAACTATAATAAGGAATACCAGCTTTATTTTGTATATCATATTGTTAGATTAGGTTTGCGCTTTTGTGTGAGGCTTTAGTAAAGATATAAAATGAAGAACACTTTAGTTAAATTTAGTTTAAGTAAGGTTTGAGAGACAACTATAATAAGGAGTACCAGCGTTATGTTCGTAATATATCATACAATTATAGCCTAATAATTTATGGCACCATACCTGCTAACGATATAAATATTATTTACTTTACGGCCAGGTTGACATGTCTCATATATATCTGTGGTTCTCGGCGTCCCTAATAAGTGGCCATTATTTATCCTCCTTTGATATGGCAATAAAGTAATCATAATTTGACGTAACAGAGAAGAACGTACACGCGGAGAATACAAATCTCCTTGTAAACAGAGGTCGGCAGCTGTTGGTCATTGGTCCCATGAATGTTGGTGCCTCTTTAGTACGTCACGTCTATTGTGAAGTCATCACTTTTCCCTGTATTATAGATCATTGGCAAGATGGCACTTCAGGAAAGACAAGTAACTCATAAAAGGGTTTTAATGTTTTGATGAAAATTTTAATAGGTAGGCTATTACTTACATAAAAGTAGATTATGCATTTTCCATTCTCTGCCTTAAGTACAAAACATTTTGGCGTTCTTAGACTCCTAAAAAATAATCGCAAAAAAACAAAAACAAAAAAGAAAACAGGTGGGCAGGGGTGCTGGAACCGACTAAAACAATTTTTGTGTAGGACGACCAATGCACACTCAGTTTATTCGCACAAACCTTGCCCTGTGAAGTCAAGTATCACAAGAAGTTAAAGAAGAGGATCAGCAAAAAAATTTCGAAAAACAAAACTCTGTAATTATCTGGTCGCATTGAGGAAAAATCATAGTTTGGGCGGTTCTACTACTTTTGTGGCTTACACCCTTCACACTAGTCATATTTATGCCATACACCTACCCTCAAATGGCGATCTCTATCTAATTTATAATAAATGCAACCGAGACGGAAAAATTTTTTTACAGATTACCTGGAAGACTGCGCCATTATGTGCTCCCTCAGAAGCCGATGTGCATTGTTCTATTTTATAGCTTGAAGAAAATTTCAATTTTGATAAACATCAAGGAAGGTCTGCCCATGCCTGATAACATAGAAACATGTAAAAAGCTACCACAAATTGGTGTGGTAAGTCTATATTGTTGCCAGAGAGAGAGAGAGAGAGAGAGAGAGAGAGAGAGAGAGAGAGAGAGAGCTTAAGATAGTTTTGATAAGACAGGTAGTCTAACAGAGCACAACATGTTTCTGATAGAGTCAGCAAAAGCCATTTGAGTATCGATATGGAAGTGCGATAAAGTAAGCCGAAGGCCATTTACAAATGCTTGACACAGCAAATACCGGAAACACACCTGATAAAATAAAGAACGTTTGAAATAAAATACCGAAACAACATCCCAACCAGTAAAACATTTAAATCGTAAGCTATTACAGCTCGGACTAGACCGGCTAAAATAAGATTCACTTTCTGTGAGCTAGCCGTCTTGTGTATCGACTTATCTTTAAATTGCAAGTCCATCTCTCTTTCGCTATATCTCCTCAAGCCCGTGTGCTATCTAATATAATATTTGAAAAGCTGCAATTAAGAAGGCGTTGGAAGAAATGATAATTACTTTTTTTTTAAAATATCAGGTTGCATTTGACTGTAAGTAAGTATCTCTTTAATGAAAACAGGATTCCGTGCCATATACTCGGTTGTCAATGTTTTGCAGGCAAGGTCAGTCGAAGAAAGCAAATTGATATGTGCACCTACGAACGACTCGAGCATGGGTGCCATACGCGTTGACGCCGCTTTTCTCTATACAGGGAATGCGGCTTGCGGCATGCGTGCAACTCTGGGAAATTATACTGAATATTTTATTTTCTCGCGCTTCGGGCTTGCACGGTGGATCACATAAAGGAATTTCTTCTCCTTGAAGAGGAAGTACTGATTATTGCAAAGACAGCAATAAACACAAAGCAACAGAGAAAAGGAAGGTACTGGGTTCATCCCATATACCAAAAACGCGATACTTATGATGTTTTTTTGTAATCTTGTGAGAGATTAGAAGAGTTCAAGAGATGTATCAACAGCTCGTTCAAGGGTTGGCCCTTGTCGAAGAGGATTTAGTAAACACTCAAGATCACGATCAATGATTGCTCCCAGACAAAATAAATAATGTAAGTGTATAATTAGCCCATATATGACTGAGAATATTTAATACACATCAAGCCTGCAAGAGAGAGAGAATTTACACTTCGACATTTATATTTGGTGTAGCCTAAATACTTAAGGTATACTAGGCTATATGCATTCTCAACGTTCATCCCATGAACCTTCATATTCTTTGCGATACTGCTTTTATATTGAATCTGAGATTATGATCTGCATGTGACCCAGTGCTCTTGCGTCATACAGAACATGATTTTGTTTAACCAGTTAAACCAAAATTTCTTGTGTGGCTGTCGAAAACTTGGAACGTAGCATTGTTGTGTTTGAATCTCGCGCTCACTCTGACTTGGGAATACTCACGGACTGACGTCAGTTTCCGGACAAAGCGGTCCGGTCCGATTATTAAAATTTTAAATTAAAATTGAAGATTTTTATTTTGCCTTTATCATACATAATTTGTTTTCATTGCAAATATCACCTGTGTTGAATATTAAAAAATACTGCGTTCCAATATTTAACAAAACCGAAAAATCACATACACAGCAACACTGCAATGAATGGCATATCATAATTTATACGTGAATCGCAAGACCTTGGTTTGATTCTTTGATGACAAATTTAAAGTCACAATATTTTTAATATGACAACAGTTGAATATTTTATGCTACTTCCGGTGGGACGGTCTTTTGAATATAAACCAAAGTGTGCAGGATAGGGTGGACAGCTGAGTGGTAAAACACTTGGCTCTCTCCGCTGGCGACCCGGGTTTGATCCCCGGCTTGGCCATGAGAGTTGGTTGTAGTTGCCAGTCCAAGGCCGGTAGTTTTCTCCGGCGACTCCGGTTTCCTCAACCCCTGCAGACTACCGAACGCCATCAGCGGAGCCATAGAGAGTACCTCGATTAGTTATAATAACTATTTGTACAATCGATGTTAAATAATTAAGTTAAAGTTTTAAGCTGATTCAAAAACTTTGCTGGATGGGGTTGGATGCGGGTTGACATTAGCTGAATAGTAGATGTAGTGATTTAAGTGCGAACCTGAAAATAGACAACATATCTAATATTAATGAGTTAATATTTAGAGCATGTATAGACATATGCATTTAATGTATCTAATGTATAGAAATTGGTCTGATTATACTGTGATACAAAGTGATACAGAGGAAAAACCCTGCTTACAACAGAAGGACTTTTCTGCTACAGGCTACCTTGCAGAATGTTGTAATAAATAAATAAATAATTCTTGCAGGTGCCATTGCAAAATACATTTTACGTAGCTACAGTCTTTACCGCCAAAGGTTAATTACAACTGTTTTCATATTTTGTAGTTTGAAACTAAATCCATAAAGTGATATGTTTAGCTTGAATCTTTAAACACTAGGTAGAACGGTCCGGTCCGGTATTTTGTGTTAGCGGTCCGGTCCGATCCAGCCCAAAATTGTGGACCTGACCGGTCCAAGCAGGCCGTCGTGAACCTCTACAAACAGTCCCGTTGCCACGCATGTAACCACGCCACCATAGTTCTGTTTTCCGACATGAGAGCGTCATTTTATGGTCTTTTCAAGTACAAAATGTGACCTTTCCAGCCCCGTTGTTTCCTTATTGGTGGTAGGCTTAGCTGGTTTTTTTTTGGGTTGCCTGGTGTCCTGACTTACATTGGATCGTTCAAATTTAGCCACTTGAATCGGTTTACTTCTATCTCTTTGTCTATAACGGAAATCGGTTGGGCATTGAATCTCAGGCCACTACCAGTAACCATGCGTTCATTATATTCATCTTAATCAGGCGGGTCTTTTGCATCATAATAGAAATCATTTATTAGTTTTCATCATATAAATTCTCTCAAGAGTTCTTAATGATTTTATTGACTTTTTTAAGGCGGGATAAACATTAGTCATTTAAATATTTTCTTATTTCAATTATGTTTGTTGTCATTTAATTCTACACTCAGTGAATGTCAATGGATCAGGTCTACTATTTAATCAGAGTTTGGGGCCGACCTGGATGCGGATAGAGGTATGCACTCAGAGTGCAGTTTGTTATGATTGAATTTGAATAATTGAAGATTTTATTTGATACAAATGTTTCATAATTAACATAACGCTAGTTTGGTTAGGTTCTTTGACGAAAAAAATAAACTGTGTTGTTTATATTCACGGTATTATTTTTTGCAACACGAAACATAGCCACGAAGCAAAAGTTTCTGAAAGAAAGCCGGTCACTTAAAGTTTCCGTGTGAGATCCTGCGTTCCCTGCCCCTTTATCTTGCCCACGGCAACTGGACCGTACCACAGCACGTCACCGCATGCGCATACTAGTACCGCGACGAGGACTATGGCGTTACAGAAGATTACTACGTCAGCGTCACCGGAAGTGACGTTCAATTCTACAAAACGCCATGTACGGGAACAGACAAAGAACCACAGCGATCGTGATATCTGCTAGATTCCAGGGCCTGGTTTACATCAGAGAGACAGTTGCGGGTTTCCAGATGGGATCTAAACCAGCAGAAAAAACCTCAGACCATATATGGTAATTTTCTGATTATTTAACCTTGATCATCATGTTCCTAAAACATAACAAGACCCTACCTCTTTTTTTTTCCAGGTAACTGTTTTAATAAAATAAAGGAACCCGTGTTTATAAATTTGCAACCTAGTGTTAGTTGGGTACCTGGGAATGTTGTCATTTTAGCGACGGCGTTTTAATGTTTCTTCGTGCCATCTTGTAACCAAATGTGAATTGGTTTTGGTGTTTTTAATGTCTTGTTTACATGAAAGAGTGGCGACAGTCATATTGGAGTTCGTTTCGCAGAAAATACTCTTAACCCCATTTGTAATCCATCCCGATGGTGATACATGGTGATATTTTTAGTACATTTCATGCACGTGGTTAACATGGACAAATGCATTCTACCCATGTCAGACATACATGAGCATTAAACTTAAAATTTTCAATACTTTGCTTTAACATCTAAACCATCTGTTAATATTTTCATGTTTTGAAAGCTTATATATTTCAATATTGGACGACAAGTGGCGCGACATATCATTAAATAATATCTTTCACCAGTCTTTACAATTGAAAAGTGACGCTTATGCTCTCACATAGTCTGACAATTACGTAGATGAGAGACTAGAGGATTAATACCAGATGAACAGCTTAATGCAAGAACAATCGTTTATGTTTTACAATTTCTCTTCGTGTTTAAATCCAGCATATTAAGACCCATGCTTACATGGGCGTTCCTTACATTTACTGCCTTGTATCAGTTTGAATGGGTATATTAAATATATGCAATGTTCGCACATGAATAGCTGAAGCAACTTCTATAGTTATGATCTGTGTAATTTATATATCAATTGATCGAGAATGAAGTATTTAACCCTTTCCTTTTTACATTTATTTAAGATTTCCGACAAATTCTGACACTATTTATATTTACCCTAACAGCGATATCTTTTCAAGCTTTTTTGTATCTTTATCAAATTTTCAACACATCCCACTAAGAGGGTTTGCTGAAGATTACTGAAAATCATGGAAACTTAAAAAAAATATGCAATATTTTTGTCCTTAATGAATCTACACATATCATGGCATTCTAGTTGCCCATTTTGAGTGCTCTTTAGTGGCTTGTAAACAGTTAAGGTTTAAGTGACTGTTTATTCCTCGCTCACAAAACAGTCCATTTTTTGCGTATGTATATATTTGCTACATCATTAGCGCACCTATTTCAAAACACAATTTTCCTTTTTTCCCAGCATTTTGATATGTGTATTAATAAACCGCAAAAAGTCAAGGCACGTTTTATTGTTATCCTCATAACATATTATTGAATATTTTCTTATTAAAGCCTGTTCCTCAAAAATTGAACTCTGGTCTTTTTATGTTTTTCCTACTTCTAAAATAGAAGTTGCAAGAAAAAAGGCATGCCGTTAACATACAACAAGGAAAGAGAAGGTACCTTTAACAACACATAAGGAATATGTGAGACAATAGGCCGAAATGATAGCGGTGGTAACGAAAAGGTGGTTTAGCAGTTTAAAACAAAGCAGTGTGTTCACAGGGACATTGTCGGCCGGTCTCACATAAACACTTACCCACTTTACTTTGTGTCTTGGATTTGTATAAAAATCTTACAGTCCTTCCTTGAGACATTTATCTGAACTAATAAGGAAACAGTGAGCTAACTGCATGTCATCAATACAAGTCTCATGTAAACATAAAAAAGGAGTACCCAAATACAGTATGGAAAAGCAGTTTTCTCTAGTGTTTACAAAATAAAGTGCAAACTCGTCATCTTGACCTTATAGTTCTAAATCTAATTAAAATGATTAATTATTGGTTTGCATGATCCTGTAGCAAAGTGTATTCGACTAGCACAGGCAAATATGCTCAATCTAATACTAAAATAAAATATCTGTATCCAAAATAAAATATGTTTTTCTGAACAGAAAAGGCATGTCTAGTATATCAGTAAGAAAGTCATAAATCCCTTCTTTAGGTTTGGTTCCGATTTCCCTAAAGAAGATGTCGCTTTCTTAACATCATTTTCACACACAATACTGTCAGATAATCCAGAATCATGAGATACACCAGGTCTATTCGCACAATATCATTTATTTCAACATTATGTGTGTGAACTTTAGGGCTATTCACACTTTCACTTTCCTGAATATAAGGTGTATGTATCAAATAAAGAATTTCAGGTACCCCGTCACAGTGTGGTTTCTTTATCTGCATCATGATTATCCTAAATTTGTCCAATATGGCCATGTCCGTTTTTCCCGAATACATTGCCAGTTCATTCATTACAGGTTTTGCCACATTGTTAAATTTGCTGTTTTCATGGTTTCCATCCTATCAATATCAAAGTTAACCCAATGTATTTCTTGTAACTGAATTGCTGTATTTGGTTGGGATAAGAACATGGTAGCCCCATAACAAGCAGTCTTGACTGACAGAAACCTACCATCTCCGAAGAAAATAGGAAGCAACTTGTTAGCAATGGTACCCTTAGAAGGTACCCTCATAGTTGGTAAATATGATTCTTATGATAAAGATCTCAAAGATCTAT
The DNA here is from genome assembly GCA_026874595.1 of Sipunculus nudus. Taxonomy (NCBI): domain Eukaryota; kingdom Metazoa; phylum Annelida; class Sipuncula; order Golfingiida; family Sipunculidae; genus Sipunculus; species Sipunculus nudus. The sequence goes on from CM049309.1 coordinate 48,389,706, forward strand.
TTTAAATTTTCTAAAATAAGAATAATTTAATTGGGCCTCGAAGAGGTTGCACTTGGACTCGTACATCAAGGACTCGGATTTGGATTCGGACTAGAGTAGGTCAGACTCCGACTTGGACTCGGACTAGAGTAGGCAGCAGCAGCAGATGAAGAAGTTTACACTCATCGAGCAGCTACAGGTTGCTGTGGTCAGGACCTTACCCCTGTGAGCTCCTTTAGCACGTTCTCTGAGCCAACAGACGCGATGCCACACCAAGCTAAGCAAAGAGACCGGAGAAACCGCCACCGTACATCCCGAGCCGGTGATCTTGTAGGAAAGCAACATCATCCACAGCCGCAAAGGCAGAAGCAGCCTACATTCCCTCCACCGATCCCAGCAGCGGAGACCCAGACATGCCATTCGAGAGCCAAACCCGATCTTGTGAACGTCAGTGTTCCGAGACGGATCGCCCTTTTTATACTTGCAGTTTCGGACTAGAGTAGGCTGGACTCCGACTTGGATTCGGACTAGAGTAGGCTGGACTCGGAGTTGCTATGGCACTTGTGTAATGCCGACATGGCTATATCACTGCGTTCTGTACGGATCTGTACGTGTTCAACACGGACTAGATGTCAGTTTCAAGTTCTAAAGTTATAGGTTACAGGTGCATAGTTGAACCTCCGTATCCTCCTCCTCCCAGTTTATAATGTAGCTTCTCTTTGGGTAATAGTTACATTACCCCCTATATTTTTCCCGTTTAGCGTTCGGACTGAGAGAGGTATTAAATTATACCAGTTCATTTGTATATTTTCTCATAAGCTGTTTAATCTTGTAACGAAGCGTCTGTTAGGGTAATCTTTACATGATCCCTCTGTATTTTCTTCCGTCTCTCAGCATTCGGACTTAATTATGTCAGTTTGTCTATACATTGTTTCATAATTTGTTTAATATAGTGAATAGCTAGATCTCTCAATGTCAAAAACAAGCATGATAAGATGGCCCATCGGAATGCTCATCTGACATATATTTCTTGGCTTTCGAGTAAATTTTTGTTTAGCGATAATGATTTCGGAGACGAAAAAAAAACACATTACCGCACGTTAATAATTTACCATGCATTTTTATAGTTTGTTGAATTCATACCGATGACATGGGTCTGTAATAAAAACACACAACACAAGTTCAGCTAGATGCAATGAGTGATAGGGTTCACAAAAGGATTACATTTGGTGAAAGTCGTCCGAGATATTAGTAGAATCAATTTCATGACAAATGATATTGGGTTGTTCTAAGGATATCGCGTTCACATGAAATGACCCATACGAAGACCATGCCGACTACGGCAGACGATGACACGACAGACCAAACAGAAATCCCTATAGGAAGTCAGACATAATTCTCCTCGAAGTATTTCCATTCACATCGGGCAAGTCTGCGAAGGTTAATGTCAAATCATTAGTACTAATTGTTGGGGGTGGGGTGGGAGAGGAGTAAAATTTATACAATCTCATACATTTGAGAAATAACCTTATAGGTGTTTCAACACAATAATTAAACATGTTGTATTCTTATAAACCGATGTACAATTCTAAAATTCCATGACTAGCTAAAGACCCGGGGTGGACATAAAGGCTTGGAGAGCAATACTTGACCTCCGTCTCCATACTTTATAGCACATGATAAAAATGACAAATTAGAGGGCCTGCATGGCTGTGCATCCAAAAATTGTCATATGTAGTACAAGACTTTCCATATCTGATAATTATAAGTAACATGATTATCTAATATGCGCTGGCCTTGGTTATCACTTCACTAAACAACTACTTAACAGCTAGATTACTCAAATCTTAAACTTTTGTACTCTTACTTGATTTTGTCTATTGCATTAATACAGTCAAGATCCAGCTGGTCATAAGTTATTGTCTCACTCTGTACTACCTGTTTCTATGGACTGATTATAATACTTTTTGTTTTAATATGCAACGCGTTGCATTTAAAGTTGTAAACTGTAAATTATTAGGTTATCAACGAATCGACAGTGTTAGTCATATGTTTGTGCAGTAATGCTTTAACAATCTTGAGGCTGTGTTCAGACAGTGTATCTTTGCTTTTATTAGACGAATCAAATGCTCAGTCAATTCTCTAATAGGCTGTCTTGCAAATAACCTGCTCGTGCAAGCCGGTACAGATATATTGGAATGATAGTCTATACCTTATCTATATGTGTAAATCTCTAATAATGTATCATATTGCTATTGCTGTACCTTAATGTATTTTATAACTGTATTATTTTATATATCCTGCGACCTGAAATAAACCTCCCTAAATCTCTCATACGGGAGGGGGGTCATTCCCTTGTACTCCCTCTAGATACGTACGCTACTGGGAATACCTGAATAATGTATAAACAAAACAATTTTACTCGTATAAAAATGCATCAAATAACTGTAAACAGCTGCATGTCGATGTGTATACGAGTAAATAAATATGCATGTTTCATCACTGTATCACGTGTTTATCTTTCATACAGTATTGGTTAAACAAATACCGGGCCGCCTAAGTCAGCCCTCCCCATATTTAAAACCATGTGCGCCCCATCTGTTTAGTTATTGTAGGCCTGGTATGGAAAGAACTTACGGGAAGTCTGCAGACCCCCCAAACCGGTCTGAAATAGTTAACTGATCATCCATATACTTTTCGGCATAGATATCAAATGTATCACCGTACTTGATACGGCATTAGCAAACAACATGGACTGAATGGACTTTGTAGCTAAAATATAAACACATGCACCTGTCATATAAACGCATTATTGCGTGATCGCCTGACTAGTAGATATATGTTATTCTCTAGTAACTAGTTATACATCGGAAGGCGTGTGCATGTTCAACACATTACGTCTGAGTTCTCATCAGCGGTAAGCTATATCTTTTATGTTAACTTTTTTTCAGACACCTGGTCAAAGCGGGAAAAAACTTATGATCGCAAGGTACATGTATAAGTGACTGCCTTTCTAAAATGTATGGTAATCACAATCACAGAATCCTTAAACTATGGGATATTTGATCAGTTTATCAAAATTTGATGCACTTCCTTCACCTATGTTTAAATCATAATACCTGCAATACATATTGTATTTTAATATTGCATATGATATTACTGATATAATTAAATTAACCTTCTTCAAAACATTACCTTCACACGACTACCTGTATCCTGTTAATAATGATTTCCACTGAAGTTCAATATTTAAATATTTGACAGTTATTTGCCATATTTTTCTTACTGCTTTACATTTAAAAATCATGTTCTGAATTTTCTTTTTCACAGCAAAGGGGACATTTTATATTTACATTTTTTTCCATTTATATATATTATTACGAGTTGGTAATATATTATGTAATAATTTAAAGTTAAAATCAGATAACTTATTGGTTGGCACATTTATAATTTTGCATTTGTATACTTTTTGCAAACTTATTAACTCATCTTTGTATTTCTGTTTATAATATACTTGGTGATTTCGGGACTGTTAGATTTTTTTAAACAAGTATGTTGTAATAAAAATCGTGATTTGAGATAACGTATACAAAATAAACTTTTTTCTGCATAAAGAGAAGAAATTAATGAGATGTTTACATTCAATTTTATTAGCCTCTTTTCAAATCCGGGTGGTATTGGTAAACAAAGGCGTACAGTGTTATATAAGAAAAAAAGTAGTGTTTTAATAATTAAAATGTTTCCAAAAAAGTTTAAATTTCTAGGTTTCCCCATTTTAATTTTTCCTTCTATAATATCAATCTTTGCATTCGAATTTAAGTTTTCAATTATATTCTCATGATGTCCTAGCCATAGTCCTAAACATTTAACTAGTCCTTTTGTCCAGTTTAACCCTGGTGTTATAATCGTCTATAATATTTCCAAGGTGAAGTGCTCATGTTTTTCTTAAATTTAAATTTAGGAATAATTTATTGATTTTTTCTTGCTAGGCAAAAAGCTGAACTTTTTTTAGTCTGTTTTGCATAAACTAATAGGTCTAACTATTTGGAGTGTGTTTGTCACCCTTTTTAAATAATAATGTAATTGTCGCTGTGCAACCTACATACTAACCATATCTATATAATAACTGAAAATGCCAAAATGGCTGGGGTCTAACGACATATAAATCAATATAATTTGTGTGTGTTGGGGGGGGGGACACGTAGAACTTTGTTGAGATATGAATCACACTTCCTAGTCAAATGGCTTCGTTTTGATAGCCTAACCATTGGACCGTGCAAACATAAATATTGTACTCTTGATTCAGAGGGCCAAATCGCACAATAATGTTGTTTGTAGAAACCAGGAACATGGTAAGCTATGTCATTTGAATACACAACACGACCGAGAGCTAAAACATTATTCAGGACCCTTGAAACACATTGGTGTGTCAATACATGAGCAGTTTTATGCCAGACACAGGTATTACTCATAGTGTTTATTGTGGCAGAAATACCTAAGGTGCTTCATGAACATAAAAAAAGCTGTCAGTAACCTTACTCTCTACATTCTTAGAAGCCCTAGCCTGTAAAACGGAAGATTATTTGATAAGCTACATTTAGTTGTGTTTAGCAAGTAACGATTTTTTGTCTGCTGTATGTGCACATATCACGTCACCACTTCGCTTTCACGATATAGAATTAAGGGCCCAGTTCGCGCATACCTTATATATATATATATATATATATATATATATATATAGAGAGAGAGAGAGAGAGAGAGAGAGAGAGAGAGAAGAGAACACCCACAGGCGGCACCAATGCAACACACCTGTAAATAAAAAAAAAAAGATAAGGCACAAAAAATGCAAATATCTTCACTATCCGGCACTTATATAATATTTTTCATAAAAACCATTAATGTGTATCTTGGTACCTGCCTCATTGTAGAATCGCCCATCGCCCTCTAATACGGTTTCATGAATATTTCAAATGCTCCCTTTAATTATAAAATGACTCTTTGCCGGTTTTTTGTAAAATTTCCTGAAAACAAAATGAGGTACCTGCCTCATTGTAGAATCGCCCTCTTATACGATTTCATAAATACTTCAAATGCTCCCTTTATTACTTAAACCCATATTTATTAAAATTTGTCTTTTTATAAACAATAAATGTTTAATTCATTATGTTAACGTTGAATAATATGAAAAAAAAGACGCTTTAACAGTTTTCTTAAATTGTTACTTTGGACCTATTCAGACAACAAGCACTTTTGATCCCAAAAAATCATTCATAATAAGCACAGCATGTTTTGTAGATGTAAAAGATTATATTTCCTTTCAACAGAAAAAAATAACAAGTTCCCCCTTAAATGGATTGGGTTATTATAAGTACATGATTCACCGAAATTGTCAAATAAAATGCTATTTGTTATTGCTTATTGCCAAATAGATTTTTTCAATACTGACAACTGATCAGATAGAAAATTTTACAAGCTTCTTACATAGTGTCTCTCAGAAATAACTGGAACTTATATTCAGGCAAATAAATTCTAGATTTAACTTGGTTCAATGGAAACAGAAGAACATCTTTAAGCATATAAAGAACACTCAGCGACACCCATTTATTTAGAAGTGCTATGAAATTCAAGTTCCATAAGCTCATGAACGACCCTGAGTCTGTTCTGCTCATAAGTGGCCAGAATTGATAGAGAAAACAGAGGTTATGCGATAACGAGACTCGATCCGCTGGGTTATCAAGTGCACGTGACAAAAAAGAGACCAGGGGATGAAGGAAACCGTTACTCCTAGCGGGTTACAACGAAGTACATTCTACATATTACAACTGAACCATGCGCCACCTTGCGAATTAATAGGAAACAATGATATGTAAAAATTAAATAAAGGGGTCAATGTAAAAATCGTGAAATATTTAGAAATATTAAGTTTAACAACGAACTCATGTAAACGCCGCAGATTACTAACGACCCAAAGATTTCTTTTAATCTATAAAAAACAGAACAAAAAAGAGACGCGTAAGACAATACAGATTTTAGATACTATTAAACGTGAAGATATCGCTTTAGCGAGTTGGAGAAAAACTAGGTTTCCCCAGATATATCAGCATAGGGTAAACTTTAAGAATAGGAAACAAGGTATCGCTTATTAACAGAGTAAGCTTAAAGATAATTGTGTTTGTAAATGAACACGGAAAGATCTCTCAGGTATTTGCAATCCGCATGCAAACACCGTAAGGTATAACAAATGTCCAGGTTTTACTTTTGGACGGTATGTGACAACCCGCCAGGTGGCAGCGCGGACAGAGCTTGGACAGATTTTGGCCCATTTCCTGTGACCACCCATGGCCGGCCCTCCGTGAATCGACGTATTTTCAGTTGTCAATTGTATGCGTGATACCGTTAGAATCCCTCCATCATGTGAGCAGTTTAAAAATGAGCTATAAAATTTTAATTTTATGCGAGACTGTGCGAGATATCTAACATCATTCAGCCAATATAGTCTCCTGAACTTATTTAATGCTCGAGTTCAGCATATAGCGTGCATTGTGTTTAGTCTGACTAGTTTGAAAGATATATAAACTGTTATGTGTGGTTTTCTATGTATTTATAAAGTCAACAAGTAGTTTATGTTGTCATACATCGAAATATGGCGTTCTGAGTGGATATTTGTTTCCATATCTGCGTAATGGTTGTTATATATTTGTTTTATATGTATTTCATGGAATTACTATTGTCATATATTATAAAGATTATACCCTATTGTGCTATATCTGCTTTGAAGCAAAGTGGATGGGTATGGTATTATCCTTCATCTTATTATCAGACTTAAACACAGTTCACGGGAGGATGGGGGCTGAACACATATTTTTTTTAACATCTGCTATCCCAACGAACTTTGAAAAATGAAAATATATTACCAATTCGTTTTGAAACTGAGAGATTAATTAACAAACTAGATTCTGCAGTCGGAGCATAAAAACCTCCTTCAGAATCTTCTTATCAGTCATGATTTCCAGTATACACTTATCATGTATAAACAATGTGACGCTCAAGTGACCCGATTTCACCTGACGAGTGGCAGAACAAATGCGTACGAATGGGCGGCTTCTACATGGGGACAAAGGAATTCTTCTTTTGTCATAATGGTTTATTAGAAAGAAATAATATATTGATTCTGAGACCCTCCAAAATTTAATGCATTGTTCATACGATTAAACGCTAACACTCTGCAAATTTTCTGAAAAAAATCCGGATATACTTTTTTTGCGTTTATTATACTTATGACAAAGCAACGAAAAAAGGCTGAAGTAATTTCTTTGCCACGGACTTGCACCAAAAGATGTAAACCTGCCGTTTATCTGGAAGCATCGTCAGTCTCCGAGCAACATGATGACAATCAACAATGCTCAGGACAAGCATTTAATACTGTTGGAGTCTATTTATCTGAGCCTGTCTTCCACATCGACAGTGTTATTACATTTTCGCGTGCAAGTCTTCAATGACATATATGTGTTTGTTATCATTTCTATCAATTGACAACTAAAAACATCGTTTGTCGTGATGTCTCTGATGTTTAATTTATTCAAAATAATATTTCATAAACTTACATGTTTCTATATACGGTCGTATACTTTCCTTAATTATTTTCACAATATTGATGGCCCATATACAATCGCCATCACTCCGGCAATGGCGATGCCCATGTTGTATGTCGGAAGAATAGTGAGAGCATGGTCCATTTGCGAGTGAATCTCGGTCTTGTACCAACCCAAGCAACCAATCTTAAAGTGGTTCTCGGTTAACATACACGTTTTAGCTTAAATAATGTTTCAGCTGCAGGTGAAAATCTGACCAGTGGCGCCATACCTGCTCCGGCCAATATGTCAATAACTCAACAGGTGTGGATATTATATGTCATACTTGATTGAAATTGATACCCTCAAGTTCATAGTAAGAATGTTTGAAAGATGTGGAGCAAAATGTGATATCAATGAACAAAGTATATTTATTAAATGATTGATAGAGGAACACCACAAGATTGCGTACTAACGGAAACAAAACATATTGAGGGAGCTGGGGAGTTGTTTTCCTTTCTTTGCCCCTTTTATCTCATTTATATCATTATAGATTTAGAAATATGTTTTGTATTTTGCCAGTCTACAGAAAAAAATACATAAAGCATCCTTTAATGGTTGAACCGGTCCATATGAACCCCAAGAGGGGATATAATTTTCCGTCATACCTTCATGAATCCTTTAATCAGACAAGTTTAAAAGAATTGTCTAACTAGGAACAGCGATCCAGTTAACAGTTTGTTTTATTTCCCAATGGAAGTTTTTATTCTGTCTAAAATATTAGCAATGACAAATTACTAACATGTAAAATGTACGAGATCAATAGAAGGGCACTTATTCATGCACAATGAGAGGGTGTCAATATTAACTTGACTGATGGTGAAACATTAAATGAAGCAAGAATGAATACCACAATTGTGATATGGTAATTAAGTTTATATTGTCAGAGAGAGAGAGAGAGAGAGAGAGAGAGAGCCCTTGTGAGGTACGGTCAGAAAATATATGATTAATAGTGTTCTATGTATTGTCATATATTTGCAACGGGAATTGATTCATGGCTGATCATGATATCCAGGGAGAGAGAGAGAGAGAGAGAGAGAGAGAAAGATAGGGGAGCTTATGATAGTTTTAATAAGACTGGCAGTCTAACCGAGCAAAAAAAAATCTAGATAGAGTCAGTAAAAGCGATTTGAGTATCGATATGGAAAGTGCGATATAGTAAGCCGTAGGCTAAAAACAAATGCTTGAAACAGCAAATACCTGAAACAAACCTTACAGACCCATGCTTATAAATGAAAAATAAATGAAAAAGGAGCAATATTCTAAAAAATATCAGTTTCACAGTAGTCAAAGAATTATGGACAGCTCTCTACAACAGCCGTTTGAGTTTGAACTCATTCGAGGAAGTTGGATACAATGTGACTAGAAAGTCTGAAACAGTCACGTTGATACCTATGTAATCGCACCATCATAATTCTGTTTCCGGCTACAGAGGCCTGCTTTGATCTTTTGAGATACAAAACATGTGACTTACTCCCCCCCCCCCCCCACACACACACAAACACATATACACACTCCTTTCTTCTTGCCCCGTTGTTTCCTTACTGATGGAAGGTTGATTATCTGCTTGGTGTCACGACTTACAATGGGTCGTTCAAAATGTTTTAGTTCTATCTCTTTGTCAAGTAGGGAAATTGGTTGGACGTCGAATCTGTGTCCACCACAAGATATCATTCATTCATTATATATATACATTCATCATCATGTGGCAAGCCCAGTGCAACATTATAGCCATTTGACATATTTATTAGTTTTTCATATGATAAAATCTTTAGAGAATTCTTGAATGATTTTTATTGACTATTTTTATGGGGGGGGGGGGGCGATTACATTAAACATTTAAATATTTCCTAATTTCATTTATTGAATGTCAGTTAATCAGAACAATTCATAATCCAAGTTTTGGGCCAACCTGGAGGCGGATACAGGCATGCACTGACTGCAGTTATTTAATTTATTAAATTTGAATGTCTGAATATATATAATACAAATGAATTCATAGTTCCTGTAACCCTAGTATAGTTGTGTTGTCCTTGGACTGTCTTGTTCCTTTTCCGGTACTATATTTTGCAACTGGAAAATATAGCTAGCACTTGCAGCTGTCTTCTTAACCGCATCACCTAGAAAAAAAGAATAAATAAAAGATTTTGATCGCCAAGTATCACGTAGATTACACGAGTACACCTGTCCCGGAAGCAGATATGATGAAATCTAAAGAGTCTAAAGAGTTTCGGTAACAAAGCCGGGCACTTGAAGTTTTCCGTGTGAGATCCAGCTTTCTCTACTACATCATCGTCAACAGAAGAAACGTACGGTTTTTACAAAACGCCCTATACGGGAACAAACAACGTTCCCACACCGTCGTGACATCTGCTAGATTCCGGGGCCTGGTTTACTTCAGGGAATCAGCTGTTTTCCAGTGCATGTTGATCATTGATCTTTATATTCCCAAAACATCACAAGAGCACGGCTCTTTGTTCCAAGTTGGCTGACTTAATAAAAAATTAAGGAACCTAGAAACCAATGTACTATCCTAAAATTCCATTTCTAGCTAAAGATCCGGGTTGGAGAGCAATACTTGTCCTCCGTCTCCATACTTTATAGCACATGATAAATATGACAAATAGGAGGGCCTGCATGGCCGTGCATCCAAAAATTGTCATATTTAGTACAAGACTTTCCATATCTGATAATTATAAGTAATATGATTATCTAATATGCGCTGGCCTTGGTTACCACTTCACCAAACAACTACTTAACAGCTAGATTACTCAAAGCTTAAACTTTTGTACTCTTACGTGATTTTGTCCATTGCATTAATACAGTCAAGATCCAGCTGGTCAAAAGTTATGGTCTCACTCTCTACTATCTGTTTCTATGGAATGATTAAAATACTTTTTGTTTTAATATGCAACGCGTTGCATATAATGTCGTAAACCGTTAATTATTAGGTTATCAACGAATCGACAGTGTTAGTCATATGTTTGTGCAGTATGGCTTTAACACTCTTGAGGCTGTGTTGAGACAGCGCATCTTTGCTTTTATTAAACGAATCAAATGTCAGTCAATTCTCTAATATGCTCTCTTGCAAATAACCTGCTCGTGCAAGCCGGTAGAATACAGATATGTTGGAATGATAGTCAATACCTTATCTATATGTGTAAATCTGTAATAATGTATCATAATGCTATTGCTGTACCTTAATGTATTTTATAACTGTACTATTTTATATATCTTGCGACCTGAAATAAAACCCCCTAAATCGGTCATACAGGAGGGCGGTCATTCCCGCGTACTCCCTCTCGATACGTACGCTACTGGGAATACCTGAATAATGTATAGACAAAACAATTTTACTCGTATAAAAATGCATCAAATAACTGTAAACAGCTGCATGTCGATGTGTATACGAGTAAATAAATATGCATGTTTCATCAATGTATCACGTGTTTATCTTTCATACAGTATTGGTTAAACAAATACCGGGCCGCAGAAGACAGCCCTCCCTATATTTAAAACCATGTGCGCCCCATCTGTTTAGTTATTGTAGGCCTGGTATGGAAAGAACTTACGGGTAGTCTGCAGACCCCCCAAACCGGTCTGAAATAGTTAACTGATCATCCATATACTTTTCGGCATAGATATCAAATGTATCACCGTACTTGATACGGCATTAGCAAACAACATGGACTGAATGGACTTTGTAGCTAAAATATAAACACATGCACCTGTCATATAAACGCATTGTTGTGTGACCGCCTGACTAGTAGATATAGTAACTAGTAACTAGTTATACATCGGAAGGCGTGTGCATGTTCAACACATTACGTCTGAGTTCTCATCAGCGGTAAGCTATATCTTTTATGTTAACTTTTTTTCAGACACCTGGTCAAAGCGGGAAAAAACTTATGATTGCAAGGTACATGTATAAGTGACTGCCTTTCTAAAATGTATGGTAATCACAATCACGGAATCCTTAAACTATGGGATATTTGATCAGTTTATCAAAATTTGATGCACTTCCTTCACCTATGTTTAAATCATTATACCTGCAATACATATTGTATTTTAATATTGCATATGATATTACTGATATAATTAAATTAACCCTCTTCAAAACATTACCTTCACACGACTACCTGTATCCTGTTAATAATGATTTCCAATGAAGTTCAATATTTAAATATTTGACAGTTATTTGCCATATTTTTCTTACTGCTTTACATTTAAAAATCATGTTCTGAATTTTCTTTTTCACAGCAAAGGGGACATTTTATATTTACATTTTTTTCCATTTATATATATTATTACGAGTTGGTAATATATTATGTAATAATTTAAAGTTAAAATCAGATAACTTATTGGTTGGCACATTTATAATTTTGCATTTGTATACTTTTTGCAAACTTATTAACTCATCTTTGTATTTCTGTTTATAATATACTTGGTGATTTCGGGACTGTTAGATTTTTTTAAACAAGTATGTTGTAATAAAAATCGTGATTTGAGATAACGTATACAAAATAAACTTTTTTCTGCATAAAGAGAAGAAATTAATGAGATGTTTACATTCAATTTTATTAGCCTCTTTTCAAATCCGGGTGGTATTGGTAAACAAAGGCGTACAGTGTTATATAAGAAAAAAAGTAGTGTTTTAATAATTAAAATGTTTCCAAAAAAGCTTAAATTTCTAGGTTTCCCCATTTTAATTTTTCCTTCTATAATATCAATCTTTGCATTCGAATTTAAGTTTTCAATTATATTCTCATGATGTCCTAGCCATAGTCCTTAACATTTAACTAGTCCTTTTGTCCAGTTTAACCCTGGTGTTATAATCGTCTATAATATTTCCAAGGTGAAGTGCTCATGTTTTTCTTAAATTTAAGTTTAGGAATAATTTATTAAATTTTTCTTGCTAGGCAAAAAGCTGAATTTTTTTTAGTCTGTATTGCATAAACTAATAGGTCTATAACTATTTGGAGTGTGTTTGTCACCCTTTTTAAATAATAATGTAATTGTCGCTATGCAACCTACATACTAACCATATCTATATAATAACTGAAAATGCCAAAATGGCTGGGGTCTAACGACATATAAATCAATATAATTTGTGTGTGTTGGGGGGGGGGACACGTAGAACTTTGTTGAGATATTAATCACACTTCCTAGTCAAATGGCTTCGTTTTGATAGCCTAACCATTGGACCGTGCAAACATAAATATTGTACTCTTGATTCAGAGGGCCAAATCGCACAATAATGTTGTTTGTAGAAACCAGGAACATGGTAAGCTATGTCATTTGAATACACAACACGACCGAGAGCTAAAACATTATTCAGGACCCTTGAAACACACAGGTGTGTCAATACATGAGCAGTTTTATGCCAGACACAGGTATTACTCATAGTGTTTATTGTGGCAGAAATACCTAAGGTGCTTCATGAACATAAAAAAAGCTGTCAGTAACCTTACTCTCTACATTCTTAGAAGCCCTAGCCTGTAAAACGGAAGATTATTTGATAAGCTATATTTAGTTGTGTTTAGCAAGTAACGATTTTTTGTCTGCTGTATGTGCACATATCACGTCACCACTTCGCTTTCACGATATAGAATTAAGGGCCCAGTTCGCGCATACCTTATATATATATATATATATATATATATATATATATATATATATATATATATAGAGAGAGAGAGAGAGAGAGAGAGAGAGAGAGAGAGAGAGAGAGAAGAGAACACCCACAGGCGGCACCAATGCAACACACCTGTAAATAAAAAAAAAAAGATAAGGCACAAAAAATGCAAATATCTTCACTATCCGGCACTTATATAATATTTTTCATAAAAACCATTAATGTGTATCTTGGTACCTGCCTCATTGTAGAATCGCCCATCGCCCTCTAATACGGTTTCATGAATATTTCAAATGCTCCCTTTAATTATAAAATGACTCTTTGCCGGTTTTTTGTAAAATTTCCTGAAAACAAAATGAGGTACCTGCCTCATTGTAGAATCGCCCTCTTATACGATTTCAAAAATACTTCAAATGCTCCCTTTATTACTAAAACCCATATTTATTAAAATTTGTCTTTTTATAAACAATAAATGTTTAATTCATTATGTTAACGTTGAATAATATGAAAAAAAGACGCTTTAACAGTTTTCTTAAATTGTTACTTTGGACCTATTCAGACAACAAGCACTTTTGATCCCAAAAAATCATTCATAATAAGCACAGCATGTTTTGTAGATGTAAAAGATTATATTTCCTTTCAACAGAAAAAAATAACAAGTTCCCCCTTAAATGGATTGGGTTATTATAAGTACATGATTCACCGAAATTGTCAAATAAAATGCTATTTGTTATTGCTTATTGCCAAATAGATTTTTTTCAATACTGACAACTGATCAGATAGAAAATTTTACAAGCTTCTTACATAGTGTCTCTCAGAAATAACTGGAACTTATATTCAGGCAAATAAATTCTAGATTTAACTTGGTTCAATGGAAACAGAAGAACATCTTTAAGCATATAAAGAACACTCAGCGACACCCATTTATTTAGAAGTGCTATGAAATTCAAGTTCCATAAGCTCATGAACGACCCTGAGTCTGTTCTGCTCATAAGTGGCCAGAATTGATAGAGAAAACAGAGGTTATGCGATAACGAGACTCGATCCGCTGGGTTATCAAGTGCACGTGACAAAAAAGAGACCAGGGGATGAAGGAAACCGTTACTCTTTGCGGGTTACAACGAAGTACATTCTACATATTACAACTGAACCATGCGCCACCTTGCGAATTAATAGGAAACAATGATATGTAATAATTAAATAAAGAGGTCAATGTAAAAATCGAGAAATATTTAGAAATATTAAGTTTAACAACGAACTCATGTAAACGCCGCAGATTACTAACGACCCAAAGATTTCTTTTAATCTATAAAAAACAGAACAAAAAAGAGACGCGTAAGACAATACAGATTTTAGATACTATTAAACGTGAAGATATCGCTTTAGCGAGTTGGAGAAAAACTAGGTTTCCCCAGATATATCAGCATAGGGTAAACTTTAAGAATAGGAAACAAGGTATCGCTTATTAACAGAGTAAGCTTAAAGATAATTGTGTTTGTAAATGAACACGGAAAGATCTCTCAGGTATTTGCAATCCGCATGCAAACACCGTAAGGTATAACAAATGTCCAGGTTTTACTTTTGGACGGTATGTGACAACCCGCCAGGTGGCAGCGCGGACAGAGCTTGGACAGATTTTGGCCCATTTTCTGTGACCACCCATGGCCGGCCCTCCGTGAATCGACGTATTTTCAGTTTTCAATTGTATGCGTGATACCGTTAGAATCCCTCCATCATGTGAGCAGTTTAAAAATGAGCTATAAAATTTTAATTTTATGCGAGACTGTGCGAGATATCAAACATCGTTCAGCCAATATAGTCTCCTGAACTTATTTAATGCTGGAGTTCAGCATATAGCGTGCATTGTGTTTAGTCTGACTAGTTTGAAAGATATATAAACTGTTATGTGTGGTTTTCTATGTATTTATAAAGTCAACAAGTAGTTTATGTTGTCATACATCGAAATATGGCGTTCTGAGTGGATATTTGTTTCAATATCTGCGTAATGGTTGTTATATATTTGTTTTATATGTATTTCATGGAATTACTATTGTCATATATTATAAAGATTATACCCTATTGTGCTATATCTGCTTTGAAGCAAAGTGGATGGGTATGGTATTATCCTTCATCTTATTATCAGACTTAAACACAGTTCACGGGAGGATGGGGGCTGAACACATATTTTTTTTAACATCTGCTATCCCAACGAACTTTGAAAAATGAAAATATATTACCAATTCGTTTTGAAACTGAGAGATTAATTAACAAACTAGATTCTGCAGTCGGAGCATAAAAACCTCCTTCAGAATCTTCTTATCAGTCATGATTTCCAGTATACACTTATCATGTATAAACAATGTGACGCTCAAGTGACCCGATTTCACCTGACGAGTGGCAGAACAAATGCGTACGAATGGGCGGCTTCTACATGGGGACAAAGGAATTCTTCTTTTGTCATAATGGTTTATTAGAAAGAAATAATATATTGATTCTGAGACCCTCCAAAATTTAATGCATTGTTCATACGATTAAACGCTAACACTCTGCAAATTTTCTGAAAAAAATCCGGATATACTTTTTTTGCGTTTATTATACTTATGACAAAGCAACGAAAAAAGGCTGAAGTAATTTCTTTGCCACGGACTTGCACCAAAAGATGTAAACCTGCCGTTTATCTGGAAGCATCGTCAGTCTCCGAGCAACATGATGACAATCAACAATGCTCAGGACAAGCATTTAATACTGTTGGAGTCTATTTATCTGAGCCTGTCTTCCACATCGACAGTGTTATTACATTTTCGCGTGCAAGTCTTCAATGACATATATGTGTTTGTTATCATTTCTATCAATTGACAACTAAAAACATCGTTTGTCGTGATGTCTCTGATGTTTAATTTATTCAAAATAATATTTCATAAACTTACATGTTTCTATATACGGTCGTATACTTTCCTTAATTATTTTCACAATACAGATGGCCCATATACAATCGCCATCACTCCGGCAATGACGATGCCCATGTTGTATGTCGGAAGAATAGTGAGAGCATGGTCCATCGGCGAGTGAATCTCGGTCTTCTACCAACCCAAGCAACCAATCTTAAAGTGGTTCTCGGTTAACATACACGTTTTAGCTTAAATAATGTTTCAGCTGCAGGTGAAAATCTGACCAGTGGCGCCATACCTTCTCCGGCCAATATGTCAATAACTCAACAGGTGTGGATATTATATGTCATACTTGATTGAAATTGATACCCTCAAGTTCATAGTAAGAATGTTTGAAAGATGTGGAGCAAAATGTGATATCAATGAACAAAGTATATTTATTAAATGATTGATAGAGGAACACCACAAGATTGCGTACTAACGGAAACAAAACATATTGAGGGAGCTGGGGAGTTGTTTTCCTTTCTTTGCCCCTTTTATCTCATTTATATCATTATAGATTTAGAAATATGTTTTGTATTTTGCCAGTCTACAGAAAAAAATACATAAAGCATCCTTTAATGGTTGAACCGGTCCATATGAACCCCAAGAGGGGATATAATTTTCCGTCATACCTTCATGAATCCTTTAATCAGACAAGTTTAAAAGAATTGTCTAACTAGGAACAGCGATCCAGTTAACAGTTTGTTTTATTTCCCAATGGAAGTTTTTATTCTGTCTAAAATATTAGCAATGACAAATTACTAACATGTAAAATGTACGAGATCAATAGAAGGGCACTTATTCATGCACAATGAGAGGGTGTCAATATTAACTTGACTGATGGTGAAACATTAAATGAAGCAAGAATGAATACCACAATTGTGATATGGTAATTAAGTTTATATTGTCAGAGAGAGAGAGAGAGAGAGAGAGAGAGCCCTTGTGAGGTACGGTCAGAAAATATATGATTAATAGTGTTCTATGTATTGTCATATATTTGCAACGGGAATTGATTCATGGCTGATTATGATATCCAGGGAGAGAGAGAGAGAGAGAGAGAGAGAGAGAGAGAGGGGAGCTTATGATAGTTTTAATAAGACTGGCAGTCTAACAGAGCAAAAAAAAATCTAGATAGAGTCAGTAAAAGCGATCTGAGTATCGATATTGAAAGTGCGATATAGTAAGCCGTAGGCTAAAAACAAATGCTTGAAACAGCAAATACCTGAAACAAACCTTACAGACCCATGCTTATAAATGAAAAATAAATGAAAAAGGAGCAATATTCTAAGAAATATCAGTTTCACAGTAGTCAAAGAATTATGGACAGCTCTCTACAACAGCCGTTTGAGTTTGAACTCATTCGAGGTAGTTGGATACAATGTGACTAGAAAGTCTGAAACAGTCACGTTGATACCTATGTAATCGCACCATCATAATTCTGTTTCCGGCTACAGAGGCCTGCTTTGATCTTTTGAGATACAAAACATGTGACTTTCTCGCCCCCCCCCCCCCACACACACAAACACATATACACACTCCTATCTTCTTGCCCCGTTGTTTCCTTACTGATGGAAGGTTGATTATCTGCTTGGTGTCACGACTTACAATGGGTCGTTCAAAATGTTTTAGTTCTATCTCTTTGTCAAGTAGGGAAATTGGTTGGACGTCGAATCTGTGTCCACCACAAGAAATCATTTATTCATTATATATATACATTCATCATCATGTGGCAAGCCCAGTGTAACATTATAGCCATTTGACATATTTATTAGTTTTTCATATGATAAAATCTTTAGAGAATTCTTGAATGATTTTTATTGACTATTTTTATGGGGGGGGGGGGGCGATTACATTAAACATTTAAATATTTCCTAATTTCATTTATTGAATGTCAGTTAATCAGAACAATTCATAATCCAAGTTTTGGGCATACCTGGAGGCGGATACAGGCATGCACTGACTGCAGTTATTTAATTTATTAAATTTGAATGTCTGAATATATATAATACAAATGAATTCATAGTTCCTGTAACCCTAGTATAGTTGTGTTGTCCTTGGACTGTCTTGTTCCTTTTCCGGTACTATATTTTGCAACTGGAAAATATAGCTAGCACTTGCAGCTGTCTTCTTAACCGCATCACCTAGAAAAAAAGAATAAATAAAAGATTTTGATCGCCAAGTATCACGTAGATTACACGAGTACACCTGTCCCGGAAGCAGATATGATGAAATCTAAAGAGTCTAAAGAGTTTCGGTAACAAAGCCGGGCACTTGAAGTTTTCCGTGTGAGATCCAGCTTTCTCTGCCCCTTTATGCTGCGCACGGCAACTGGACCGCACCAAATAAGGTCACCGCATGCGCATACCGCATCAAAGACAATGGATCTACTGAAGTCTACTACATCATCGTCAACGGAAGAAACGTACGGTTTTTACAAAACGCCATATACGGGAACAAACAACGTACCCACACCGTCGTGACATCTGCTAGATTCCGGGGCCTGGTTTACTTCAGGGAATCAGCTGTTTTCCAGTGCATGTTGATCATTGATCTTTACATTCCCAAAACATCACAAGAGCACGGCTCTTTGTTCCAAGTTGGCTGATTTAATAAAAAATTTAGGAACCTATAAACCAATATACTATCCTAAAATTCCATTTCTAGCTAAATTTCCGGGTTGGAGAGCAATACTTGTCCTCCGTCTCCATACTTTATAGCACATGATAAATATGACAAATAGGAGGGCCTGTATGGCCGTGCATCCAAAAATTGTCATATTTAGTACAAGACTTTCCATATCTGATAATTATAAGTAATATGATTATCTAATATGCGCTGGCCTTGGTTACCAAACAACTACTTAACAGCTAGATTACTCAAAGCTTAAACTTTTGTACTCTTACGTGATTTTGTCCATTGCATTAATACAGTCAAGATCCAGCTGGTCAAAAGTTATGGTCTCACTCTCTACTATCTGTTTCTATGGAATGATTAAAATACTTTTTGTTTTAATATGCAACGCGTTGCATATAATGTCGTAAACCGTTAATTATTAGGTTATCAACGAATCGACAGTGTTAGTCATATGTTTGTGCAGTATGGCTTTAACACTCTTGAGGCTGTGTTGAGACAGCGCATCTTTGCTTTTATTAGACGAATCAAATGTCAGTCAATTCTCTAATATGCTCTCTTGCAAATAACCTGCTCGTGCAAGCCGGTAGAATACAGATATGTTGGAATGATAGTCAATACCTTATCTATATGTGTAAATTTGTAATAATGTATCATAATGCTATTGCTGTACCTTAATGTATTTTATAACTGTACTATTTTATATATCTTGCGACCTGAAATAAAACCCCCTAAATCTGTCATACAGGAGGGCGGTCATTCCCGCGTACTGCCTCTCGATACGTACGCTACTGGGAATACCTGAATAATGTATAGACAAAACAATTTTACTCGTATAAAAATGCATCAAATAACTGTAAACAGCTGCATGTCGATGTGTATACGAGTAAATAAATATGCATGTTTCATCAATGTATCACGTGTTTATCTTTCATACAGTATTGGTTAAACAAATACCGGGCCGCAGAAGTCAGCCCTCCCCATATTTAAAACCATGTGCGCCCCATCTGTTTAGTTATTGTAGGCCTGGTATGGAAAGAACTTACGGGTAGTCTGCAGACCCCCCAAACCGGTCTGAAATAGTTAACTGATCATCCATATACTTTTCGGCATAGATATCAAATGTATCACCGTACTTGATACGGCATTAGCAAACAACATGGACTGAATGGACTTTGTAGCTAAAATATAAACACATGCACCTGTCATATAAACGCATTGTTGCGTGACCGCCTGATTAGTAGATATATGTTATTCTCCAGTAACTGGTTATACATCGGAAGGCGTGTGCATGTTCAACACATTTCGTCTGAGTTCTCATCAGCGGTAAGCTATATCTTTTATGTTAACTTTTTTTCAGACACCTGGTCAAAGTGGGAAAAAACTTATATTTGCAATGTACATGTATAAGTGACTGCCTTTCTAAAATGTATGGTAATCACAATCACGGAATCCTTAAACTATGGGACATTTGATCAGTTCATCAAAATTTGATGCACTTCTTTCACCTATGTTTAAATCATTATACCTGCAATACATATTGTATTTTAATATTGCATATGATATTACTGATATAAATGAATTAACCTTCTTCAAAATATTACCTTCACATGTCTACCTGTATCCTGTTAATAGTGATTTCCACTGAAGTTCAATATTTAAATATTTGACAGTTATTTGCCATATTTTTCATACTGCTTTACATTTAACAATCATGTTCTGAATTTTCTTTTTCACAGCAAAGGGGACATGTTATATTTACATCTTTTTTTCCATTTATATATATTATTACGAGTTGGTAATATATTATGTAATAATTTAAAGTTAAAATCAGATAACTTATTGGTTGGCACATTTATAATTTTGCATTTGTATGCTTTTTGCAAACTTATAAACTCATCTTTGTATTTCTGTTTATAATATACTTGGTGATTTCGGGACTGTTAGATTTTTTTTAAACAAGTATGTTGTAATAAAAATCATGATTTGAGATAACGTATACAAAATAAACTTTTTACTGCATAAAGAGAAGAAATTAATGAGATGTTTACATTCAATTTTATTAGCCTCTTTTCAAATCCGTGCGGTATTGGTAAACAAAGGCATAAAGTGTTATATAAGAAAAAAAGTAGTGTTTTAATAATTAAAATTTTTCCAAAAAAAGCTTAAATTTCTAGTTTTCCCCATTTTAATTTTTCCTTCTATAATATCAATCTTTGCATTCGAATTTAAGTTTTCAATTATATTCTCATCATGTCCTAGTCATAGTCCTAAACATTTAACTAGTCCTTTTGTCCAGTTTAACCCTGGTGTTAATGTTTCGTCTATAATATTTCCAAGGTAAAGTGCATGTTTTTCTTAAATTTAAGTTTAGGAATAATTTATTGATTTTTTCTTGCTAGGCAAAAAGCTGAAATTTTTTTAGTCTGTATTGCATAAACTAATAGGTCTATAACTATTTGGAGTGTGTTTGTCACCCTTTTTAAATAATAATGTAATTGTCGCTGTGCGCATAGAAGTGCATATTTTCTTTTGATCATATGATTCTTTTATTGAATTATAGAGTGGTATTTTATTTCTTTCCAGAAGCATAAGTAAAATTCGGTAGGGATAACATCTTCCTTGGAGCTTTATTTTTTTATATGTTTCAATGCATCATATTAATCTGCAATTTCAAGTTCTTTATCACAAAATTCTTTTTCTTCATCATTTAATGTATCATTATGTTCTATATCATCGAAGAACCTTTCCATATCATTAATATCTAGATTTTCAGTTGTATAAAGTTTTTTCTATAATAATATTTTATTGCTTTCAAAATTCCTGTGACCTTGTCTATCAATTTATAGTTTTCAAATAATCTGTATATAGTATTATTCGACTGAATTTTGCCTTCTAATAAAAAAAATACCTTGTATTTTTTCTCCTTTCTCAACCCAGATTGCCCTGTTTCTTTTTTGTGCACCTCTGGCTTTATGTGTAATGATTTCATACATTTCTGACTCTAATTGTTGTTTCTCCTTTTGTAACTGTTATTATTAAGTGTATCTGAGTAAATTCATAAATTCATTGATTCTTTTCTCAACAAAATGTATTCTATTTTTATTTTGTATAACTTTTTTTAGAGGCAATTCTTATACTTGTTTCCTTTATGTTTATCTTCATTATCTCCCATATTAATATCGAGGATTTGCATCGTTTGTATTGTTCACAGCTTTTTTCAATACATTGCTTTATTGTTTTGACATAATCCTCATTAAAAAAACTTATATTCAAATCAGACAGTCGGTTCTCAGGTTCCGTGGATATTGCATACTCTGTATAAAAGTTACATGCATTCCATAACTCAGATTTCCCTCTAACCAAGTAAATCTGTCATGTTTATTTCCAGAATGAATACAGGCGTCTTCTAGCTCTCAATAGATACCATTTTTTTAAATATTTTTCTGCTTTTTTCTTAATTATGCGAGTCTTTATTTCTAACAAGATCCTCTAAAAACAGTTAAAGTCTCCTGCAATAATGATATTTTCTGATGACTCACTTTTCTGTTATTCATGATTCTTAATTTTCAAAAAATGCTATTCTGTCTCTCACGTTATTCGGTGCATAAACACAAACAAGACATAATTTCCTGCCCTGGTATTCTACATTTACAAGTAGTTTTTGCCCATCACAGCACCTATGTATATGAAACACCTTTCCCATCCAAGAACTATTAAATATTTTTTTCAATTTTTTCGGTACAATAAGTCTCTTGTAGAAAAACAATATTATTTTTTTTTCTGTTTCAACCATAAAAATATTCTTTTCCGTATTTCCTATTTATGAAGTCCTCTTATATTATATGAACAAAACCTAATTCTTTTCAGTATCCTTTCACCAACATAGTTCTTCACTATATCAGCTGAATGTTTCTTGTTCAATAATACTCCCTCTAAAATTTTACTCTCCAAATAGTGTTTGTTTACATCCAAAAATGGGCTTTGTCCACATCTTGATTGTTTCACTCATCCCTGTCTCCTTGGGATATATGTATTCGTTTCCTCTTGGTTGTTTCTAGTTCCAAGCTGTCCTCTTTTTTTTTCTTGTGTGCCTGAATGTTCATGGCCATACATAGACCGTACCTTTTCTACCTTGAGCCAAGCAATTTTTTTACCTTGCCTGAAATAACCCTTGTCACTTTTGTTAAACAGTTTGACAACCCTGCAACCTATTGTTTATCAGGAAAGGAATGTACAATTGGTAAAGATCCTGTTGCTAACAGAGCATCTTTGTATTCTGATATTTGTTCAGCTTTTTCAATCAGAATGTGTTCCATGATATCTGTTTCATTTCTGCTAACAGTTTCTGTCGAATGTAAATTTTTTCCTAAATTTCTAGCAATACCTGCATATTTAGCATTAAAGATTCCCTCTGCCAGTTTATCCTGCCCATGCTTGTATGCACACCTACATTGAAAGGCATGCTCCGCACTTTTAAATGTCTGTCCATACTTTTCCAAATTACATGGGAAGACATTGGAAAGTATATCTGTGTGTCCTTCAACATTTATCATCAGTGTTTTCATAACGTAACACTCACATTGCTTGCTACCTGCCTTGTGGCTATTTTTATTACAAGCAGCACAGATCTCACGGAACTGGTCTTCATGGAAGAATGTACATTGGAAACTGCCGATCTTACCTTTTCTTGGCAGAGGGAGCCTTAACAAATAGAAATTTATTTCCATTTTTATAGTTGGTCAAAAGACCTTATTTGGTTCTCTCATACTGATATTTCACCTCTGAGCAAATTTCTAGTTTGTTTTCTGCTTGCAAGTACTCTGCAGTGCATTGATTGCATAACCACTTAGCTAAGCAAGATTTCTGTGAATGCTCCGACCTTTCTGTGAATACCATTTCTATCTATATACAGCATGGCTGTTCATACATCTATATATAATATATGCCGCACACTTCGCTGGTTCCTATAAAAGTGTGCCGATTTTTCTGTGTATACCATTTCCATATATATATATATATATATATATATATATATATATATATATATATATATATATATATATATAAATTACTGAAAGGGTTGATTGCCATTCCAGGATCACAGAAACCTGCAGGTTTCATGCTCACTGCGTGACACTCATCAAGTGACTCTGATAAATTACACACAAGCACACACATCTGAGCATTTCACATATAAGGTCATTAACACTATGATAAAACATAATATGATTTGTTAAAATGACACGTCAGCTCGTAGTTCCTCTTTTCCGCTGCCTCTAAAACTATTGACCGTCACGCTCTGTCTCCGTCCTGAAGGTTTCCGTACATTAGAAACATCCACTTTTCTGAGAATAAAAAGGGATGTTACAACACACATTCTGGTCCGTGAAACATAATATGACGTGAGCTTTTTATCCATGAGCGGTTTGCTTAGTCTGCTTGATCCTGTCTTCAAATATAATATTGCGTACACCTAATCTCCAAGTACAACTTTATTATGAGAGTCCTACAATGTTCTTCCGTCATTCTGATGAGCTAAATTTTCTCTCACGCTTGTGGAATATAGGAGTACTAAAGGCTATGAATTCCCATAAAATGTCTTAAGTTTACTTTCTAAATTTGGTTAACATTGTATAAAGCATTATAGAATATAATTAGGATTTTAAAAAATCGAAATATAATCGTTTGTGTTTTTTTTGGGGTTTCAGGTTATGCTGGTCTGGTCAAGTTACGATTGTGTGATAATTTCTTAAGATACGTATTACATTGAAACAGCATGATGTATATTCTTGTCTGTTTTGCCTCCACATTCATAGCAGGTGCGAACGAAGTTGAAGCAGTTTTTTTTTAAAAAGTTCAAAGAAAAATATTTTACAATCAGTTCAAGCTTTTAAATGTACTAGCTTACCCGTCTATCGCAATGTAATGAGTACCTTCTTATTAACACTAACACATTATGGAAGATAAACAAGTAAGAATGTAAAGAAAGGTTATTGATAGAGACTTTCTTCAGACTCCGTTATACAAGGTTTTTTCTTCTTTTGTGTATCTACTCCTGATTCATTACTTTAATTTGGTAATTAGAGAAACTTATGTTTTGTATTCTGACTGTAGTTTCAGCATTGATAAAAATTACAAACATCGCCCTTTTTAAGCCAGCTTATCAGTCCAGTACGGCTGGATATGGTGGTAGATATGTGAACCACGCAGGGCTGGCCGTTGATGGAATGGTGACACATCCGGGAATACCTCTCAATGGATGTGCTTCAACATTCGACGACCGTAGGCCGGAGGAGTGGTGGACAGTTGACCTCCGGGAAATCCATGTTATTTTCAATATTTCACTCTATGTAATGGAAACAAGTGAGTTTACGAATTTCATTTTTCTTATTTCCGTCAAATAATCTGTCCCTAAAACTAGATGAAAGAGAAAAAAAACTATTTAGCACATGACATCACTATGGTCGGTTCTCCTCAGAGAGACCCATCAATGTGGAGATACTGGCTACAATTTTGATATCAAGCAATAACCCCTCATTAACTCTGGCATTTTTTTAGAAGGAATTAATAACCCTGCATTGCAAAATCTATTGGGAAATAAACTCAATTTAATATATGAAAAAAAAAACACTCATTCCTGTCATGATGTGGTTAATGACACTTAACATTGTATGTTGCAAAACATGATATTATGATTATGAACACCTTTTCAGCTTAATAAAGCCTTGTCACTTCATGAAGAGCAGGGAAGTATAATATTCAGAAGTTTGAAGATTCCACTCTCTATCACTCTTAATGTTCAGACTCTTCTTTTATTAGCTCACTTGTGAGCTTTAGCTATGGTGCGGCATCCGTATGTCACCTGGGGTATGTCGTCTGTCTGTTAACACTAGCAACTTTCCTGATTAAAGCTTGGGCAGATACTCTTGAATCTTTTGTTTGTAAGTGTAAACTGGACAAAGTAGGTCGCACACCATTTGGTATGTTTACAAGTTTGTTGATTAAGTTGCGTGTCTGTGTGCAATGTGCCTATAAGGAATTGCACGCTTTTGAACATTGTGGGCTATTATGCAGTCATAGAGAAACTATTAAAAAAATGAAAATACGTGCATCATCCTGTCAAGTTCGTGTATAGTCCTGATCTATATCCCTGTCCTCATGCAAAATTTAAGAAAATTGCCCCAGTTTTTTAGAAGCATGTCAGATACATTGGTACTTTGGCCCTTGTTCATGTCCTTTTCCATTAACCTCAGACACAACGGATGACTTTTCTCAGCAAAGGCTGCATGAAATACCACTTTATCTCGCACATATATTGAACACAGTAAAACATTTTCACTTGGTTAATTTTTTTTACCTCTTTGTGAGGGTTTTTCTTGAGTTCTCAGCACTTAACAGACATGTGAATGAATTCATTTTTTACTAGCATCTTTGATAATTTAATTTAAGTAAAATAATGTGCACCCTCCTAAAATGTAACTTCATATAATGCAAAATTTGAAGACAATTGGATGAACCATGGAGTTCTTCCGAATCATTTCGGAGTACTCTTAAAATGGTTAGTAAGAAGGTTCGGCGCTTTATTGTACGTGTAGCCAATAATACACACAATTAATACTGTCAATTCATGTCAGGTATTCGGACAATTATGTCAACACAGTATTAACAAATAATAGAAGTTTTTCGTAGCTTAAGGTGATGTCGCCCATACCAGCCTTGACACATAACCCCCGTAATCTGCTATGTGTTGCTTTGTTCTATACTTCTTATAAATACCAGATTATGGCGACTAATAACACTCTGTGAAAAAAGAAGTATTTTATTGTTTCCATTTCCCAGCTTTTCCAGTTCGTACATTTATATACATTGGGGACAACTTCACTGATCTAAACTGGCGAAGGTGTCTTCCGGAAGGCATCAACGACCGTGACCAGATTAGAGTTTATAACTTTACATGTGCTCCACAAACAACTGGGCAATGGCTTCGAGTGGACGCATGGCATATTGTGCATCGTGGTAGCTTACAACTCTGCGAGACCAAGGTGTTTGGGTATAGCTATGAAGGTACACACACAATATATATATATATATATATATATATATATATATATATATATATATATATATAAATATATATATATATAAATATATATATATATATATGACCAGTGAACCTCAACCAAGGTAAGAATAAGCTCTTTGTTATTAAGGAGAATCAAGTGAATAAATTTAGTGGACATGGTTACAATGCATTGAAGTAAATATCCGAACTAGGTAAATCTATTTAGAATGGTTTTCACAAACAAAGTCTAAAGTTAAGTGTGAGTCTGATTGTTAATAATACATACAGAAAAGAGAGTTCTTTAACCCTTTTTATGGAAACAGTTTAAATACAGTGAAAATCAATCACTTGAAACTGCATAATATCAAATTGGAAAACATAATCTAGCTGTAAATTGTATGTCAAAAAACTGTGCTGTTTTCAAATCGTGAGCTCTTTGACTACATTAATACGCAAAATAAATACATTAACAGGTAGGTGATTTTATTTTATTTTGTAAACTATTGCTGACTTATTTCTCTCATTATCAGCACAAAGTATGAATTATTAGATAAAAAAACAGTTGGTCACGAGTATGTTATACAGATTATACAGATCCGCTGCTTTCCATCATTTAAATACTAAAACAACGTCTGTCGTATCATTAAGGAAGTATATCCCACTATAATATGTTATCTTTCCTCTGGGTTATTCATTCGATAGCTCTTCCCCTGCTGTTCAAATTGCAGTGGAACTCTCTCGGCAGATAACATTCTTGCCTTTGCACTATATTCGGAAGATCTTAGTGGCGTATTCCTCCGTCTTAAAAAATACGCCCTACGGGAATCATTAAGCATTAAGTTTGTTTCGTACATTCTTCGCCTCGTGCCGTATATCGGATGTCGATACGGACAGACCCCTGATATCGCGTGTCTGATGTAGGAAGAGTAGACCACTTCTGAATAAAATTCACATTTTGTGTCTTCAGGACTGAAGGAACACTATGTAAACCCTATGAATTTGGTAGTGGGAGAGACGTCGGTGAGTTTCCAGTTCCGTTTGTTCATGAACAATTCTGAATCTGACCTGCTTATGAATGGAAATAATGTGACCGAGTACACGGTGGAAATGCGAAAACGAAGCTCTTCTAGATGGGTCGTCAAAAATACGATACAACAACGTGAGGCAGTTATAGTAGAAAACGTCACTCTGGATGGATTAAAGCCAAACACTTCTTACACTGTGAGAATTGTTCCATGGTACATGAAAAACAAGGAAATGTTACGGAAGACTATGGGGAATGAGATAATATTCCGGACCTCGTGTACAAGTAAATATAATTGTTATAACTAATTTTTATCATGTTCTAGAAATTTCAATTGCGCTTGTAGAACATTTTTGCCCAAGCATATTGAGAGGTTACGCGGGTATAATATTTCTTCGCTTTTGGGTAAAGGAAAATAAAACCATAATGTCGCCCAGGAGTTACACGAAAAGTTTAAATAGGTTTGAGTAAATAAAAAAAAAAAACATTTTCTTTTAAACATTTCTGTTTTTAAATAAATATGAAAGCACATGGCTATTGAGAAAGTATCCGTGTTTTGAACAACCTTCTTATGAATAATTTTATGTTAATAAGAACAAGAAATTTATCGATTGCCCTGTGCTGAATACGCATTTTTGCGACGGTATTTGACGTGTTTGTACTGTGTAAACGGCTTCAGTTATAATATTTTAGTTAATACCCACCAAACTGAGGCATAATTTCATTCTTGTATAATTTATACGTTTTCCAAATTAGACTCTCCAGAGTTTTCTGGAAAAAAAAGTTTATTTGAATATATCACTTCACTGAGTAAACCGTTATCGTTTTAAAATATTTGCTAACTGCCTTGTACTACATTCGCGCATAATTTAAACACTTAAAATCAGAAATCTACTTAATTTAGGTCACTTAACTGAGCCAAATGCAGGAATTGGCCCTGGAGGTATTGCTGCGGCTATCCTTGGAACACTTTTGATCTTGCTCTCCATCGTTGGGATTGTTATGCTTTACTTTTATTTCAGGTAACTGGCACACCAAGCTGTATTATATGTTGTGGCATTTGCTTTAATAATTATAAGATTTATTAGGTCGCTGCATGTAATGTGTACTAGCTATTAACTACCTAATAAGTTGAATAATGCCGTCAAATGCGATCAGTTTTTACCTTTCTACCTAATTACGGTATAACTGCAGCCTAAACGAGAGACAATGGTTACCGTTGATCTAACCAGCAACAAAACCAATATACAATTTGGATATATCCAGATTTGAACTGGCCCGAAACAGATCTTAATTGAACAGTCGAGCTCCCAAATGACTTTAACCTGCCCTGGTTATTACCTTTCCATAATCATATTTACCTTCAAGTAGTAAGCAGGAATTAAATTCTAATTACTATCGTTTTCTTTAACAAGGGGAATTCTCCAAATTGAACACAGAGATGCTTCTTTCAATGAACACAAAGGTAATGCTTTATTTTTCCAACAAAATAATTTATTTTACTGATATTCATCAATGCATTGAAATACCATTGAGATGAAAAATGCCCAAAGCAATCCATTTTACTACAATAATTTTGATAGATGGAAAGCAAATTTGATATATCTAATCTGAGATATTTAAATTCAAACATGTCTGCCATACCAGATGAAACAAGAATTTGTAGAGAGTATGTCTTAGGGACCTGAAAAGTCGAGTAATAAAACATTCGGCCTGCTCAGTTGGGTTCGATCCCATATTATATTGTTTAAACAATATAACAAGGTAACATAGTTGGTCATTGGAGACCTATGACAATTTTGATGATCTTTCGGATAAATCGGAGAGGTTGTATTGGGCAAAAATGGAATCAATCTTCGCTCAAGCTAATCCTGCTGCAAAACTTGTATTTGGTCACAGAGTGAGGTTTTTAATTTTGCAGTCAGATCCGTTGAGGTGAAATAGATCAGTTCTTGTTATTCTGTCGGCAGGTTGGAAAAAAAATTAGTTTCCTCCCTAGTATCTGATGATTCTCCGAGCAACTTCCTCGTTTTATCATGCTATGTAATCATATGTGACGAAGGGGCGTTTAAACAAGTGTTGTTGATAATTGTTGTCTGTTTTAGTGATGTATAGTTAATATGTTTCATGGTAACATTTGTATGCTTCTAAGTGAAATATGTTCCGTTTCCCATCCGATGTTACAGACCAAACAAATGAAGTGTATGTTAACTCTAACGCCATCCCGGATCTGTCTTCAATCGCCACAGGAGACGCAACCTGCGCAACCATGGCAACAAGCGATGAAAACTACGAAGATTTAACGCTGACTCAAATTCCTCCTGCAGAGCAACCAGCTAAAGGCGCTAATTATGAACCATTACATAAGAACCAACCTGGCAGTAATAATCTGTCGGCATTCGAGGAGAATGCTACAAACATTTAATGTAAATGCGGATCCCATATCTGTCTGTAATGTTCCAGGTGTTGCTCATGTGGGTGTCCATGACAGAATATCTAAGGAAAAATACACAGGATTACATGGAATTCGGTGGCATCTCAGCAACAGTTTAAAATGCTTGGGCTTATCTATCATTTGCATACAACTGAATAACATGGACCAATATACCTGTTGTATGGATTGAAAGGTTTCCAACTCCACATGTAAAATACATGAACAGTAAATAGGCTGTTATGGTGGCAAGAGATTCTGTACCAGATGTATCATACAAGAACATTTATGCAGGTTATATGGGTTGCAAGGGATTATATACAATATGTATAGTACATGAACAATGGTAGAGTCTATTTTGATTTCAAGAGTTTCCATACCATGTGTGTGACACATCAATTATTATGTCTATATTGGATGAAACCACATTAATTAGGCGATGTCATATGAATAACATGGTTGATAGTGACAACTACACAAGATGACTAATAAATGTTTATCAACTAACCAACATAATATTCACTTTATCTTTGTATTCTACTTTCAATGTCGTCCCTTGATTGTTGTCGAAAGTGTTATTTCTTTGACTTTTCCTACTATCCTCTGTTTCAAAACAACCCTTTATTGCAAAGTTTGAGGCTGCGGGTGCAAAGATATTCTCTTCTGGTACAACCCAAACGTTATATATAACCACTTTAAAATGTTCTCAATATGCAGTAATACTTTGCAAACAACCAGGGGATATTTTTACTTCATTAAGCTAAAAGCTCGCAATATATATATATATATATATATATATATATATATATATATATATATAATGTATCATATACAGTTAGTTTTACTTCATGTACTACATAACTGTTTCGTGAGTACAGCTAACTAGCCGGCTCACTCTTCAGGAGTACCTGAAGAGTGAGCCGGCTAGTTAGCTGTACTCGCGAAACAGTTCTGTAGTACATGAAGTAAAACTAACTGTATATGATACATTATTAATGCTCCCCTGCATGGTCGAGCACTTTCACTATGATGTATTGAATTTCTGTGTGTATTACTTTGATTATATATATATATATATATATATATATATATATATATATATATATATATATAAATATATATTCATAAGAGATGACGTTTGAGATAAGTTCGGTCTTAATTTTGAGGTTAGTATCCTTTTTTGAGGTTGTCGGTGTGAACCGCACCATGTGGAGCCGCATGAAGGGACAGATGTGCTATATTTATTTTGGGTGGGCTCCGTAGAACCTATTCTGTATATCTTGTACACCTGTTATATATTTGTATTCACAAAAGGCAAAGGCCATTGTGCCATTCTGATTGTCACGCTCTGCCGAAGAATTCAAACACCCACTGTGTTAAAACATTATTGGTTCTAAGAACCATGTCAGTAAATCACGACTCATGAAATAATTTGTAGTATTATACGAGAAAGGATTTCCTAATATCCAGGCTGGTACTGGCCTGTCCCGTTCGTGATGCGTGAATAATGAACTATTTATTGAATCCCACTTCGTCGGACAGGCGGATATAATGATCAGGTCTGTCAGTCTATCTGTCTTCCCATGCGTAAAATTCTAATAAGACCCGATATCTAGAAAAAATATTCATTTATGTATTTCTAAAAAGATGGGATTTAAAGGTTATGGGTCTATCGAACTGTAGGTTTTTTTTTAGCCCAATTTGCTGAATTTTGGATTTTATGAATGACTAATTCTTAAAAATGTGACATGCTATGTAATATATGAAAAGGCGTTAGCCATATTCACGTCTGATTATGATGGCTGGCGTATATTATTGGTCTCTTTGTCTGATCAAGGTGTTTTGTAGTACTTGAAGATCTGCCCAGTGATGCGTGTATGATATAATATTTTATTGATAGCTGACGCTGAAATTTATTCCGTAAAGCTACCGTTTCAGTGAGGTTTCTTCGTATACTTCAGGCCCAAGGGCTGCAGATTCACATGGAGCAACTTTTATGAATAAAAGTACATATTTAGGATTCTACATTACACATGTTTTTTGCGGGGCATTTAGAAATATCAGCTCTTCCAGGGTTTATATAATATATAAACAAACTGCGTCGTTAAGAATAATACAAAGTGAATAATTTATAATACAAATTTACAACATTGTTTATGTTACAGGTCCAAATAGAGGAGCCTAGGAGAGAGTCACTCCTAAAAAACACAAGAAAGAATAAAAAAAACATGATGTCTTCAGCGAGCGAGAACCGAAACATCAGCTGAATTCTTCAAGTACAAATACACGTCACATAAGCATCCCTCAATTATCGTTTCCAAGCATAATCAATGCCGTGCAACCATGAGTATGACAATACTGGCCTTTGAACTCGAAGTTATACTCAAAGTCTATCATTGCAATATTCATAGTCTTATCTCAATGCATGATGTTGATACATTTCAAACACAAGTCTGTCATATAAAAAATATTAGAGAACTGAGTTTGCCATATATCATCATAAGCTAGTCTAGGTTTACATGCAACAATTTCCAACTAATGATTATCATCATCTATGTAAACAACTACTGGTCTGGATTCGAACCTAACAATCTCAGGTACTGGTGTTCAATATGTGTTCTCATTAAACAAAGCTCATTAAATAATGCTATATGTCAACTCCATTCAAAATATAGGACAGGTAAGTGGCTCTTTCACAATAAATCCCATTTATAAATATAATCAATATTTTTCTTATAACTTTATAACACGGCACTGTTTCTTACTTAAGTTTTAATCTTTTACTGTTGAAGGCACATGTTTTAGGAGAGGAGTGGATGGAGGACTTCTTTATCTAAGTAACTAACTCTTCCATGTAAATATTACATTAATTACATTTCCAATTTAGCATCTAAAATAAAGATAATCAGGATGACCCATATTCGGCCATATATGCTGTGATTCAATATACACAAAATCCTGCTCACAACTGTGTCATATAAAATGTGTTTTTCACAGAATTTTTCTTTTTTATTTTGTATTTGCAGACACTCTATTTTCAGAAAACATTTGAGTTAAAAAAATGTAAACTTGAGTATAAGGAGTGACCAGGGTAAGACTTTTTTTAAAAGTGCAGAAGCAGAAAATAAAACAGAGACCTATATGATCGTCACGTTCGTAGCCGTCATATCAACCTTGGAGTGTTAACCGTTAACTACTTGCTAGAGAGGAAGCCAGGGTGGATGCCGATACAATAAAGCCACACATTCACTTTTTATGTGAACACTGAAACATTGTCGGACAAAACCCTGTCCTTACAATCAGTCCTAAGACTGATGCAGACAAATGCACGTATCACAAGTTACACGACCAATTGATTTTTTTATAAATAAATATTCTACTTTAGATTATCTGTTATTTTATATATATATATATATATATATATATATATATATATATATATATATATATATATATATGGAGAGAGAGAGGGAGAATTATATACGGATTAACCTGACAGGACAATGACAAACCCATAGGTTGTCATAGCAAAATTTTGACAACCATTTTGACAGCCCTTAAGGGTTGTCAGATTGATATTTTGACAACCTGGGTTGTTGTTTGAGGTACTCCCATCTGACAATCCTAATGTTGTCGACTTGACAACCCTATGTTTCCATTGTATTAAACTTTCAAATCATTTGATCACTAGACTTAAAGAATGCACTTCCGTTTCACAAGCTACGAAACATATAATATGTAGTCAGGTGGCTTAGACCCTAATTTTGGCAGGATAGGGACATGCCAGACATAAGGCACCCAACATTTTTCATGCAATATTCATGCCCTTAACCATCAATCTTTGATATGGCCACCTCCTCCGAATGCATTATGGAATCCATTTCAAGATTGGCGTTATGTGGGCACACATATGTGCTAATATATCGGCTTCTTGGTAACTTAGGAAAATAATCTTAATGTCTAAACACACATTTTCGTGGATGAGGAATACAATTATGCAATCCAATTATCAAAAAATTTGTTATTCATTAAAATGCATTGTTTATAGTCTGTTATTGGTCTGCACACTTTGCATTCGTTTTCTTCAGGCATGTCCATTCTGAATAGCTTTTCTCGGCCTTCCCAGAGCATACAACGAAGGAGTTTCTAGAAAAAAAACAAGTCCCAGCGGCCCAGGCTAGCCCCGACACTTAATTGCAATTAACACGCGATAACCCCATCAAACCTATTGTGCGCCCACTGTGTGGAGGTGTCACGCGCGGCACTTGCACTGCTATTGATCCTGCCTGCGCGTCCCATATAACTGACGGTCACCACGACAGGCATTGCCAGCCAGGGCGATAAATCGAGTTGTTCCGTGGCAAATTCCTGGAGTTACATCGACTTGAACATGTATGCGCAGAGAGTTTGTGTTATTTAGAATTATGCGCACGATATATAATCAGGTGGAGCACGTGTCAGGAACTCACTTGAGCAACGTTGGAACGAATGCAGCCACTCATCGTCAATTTTTGCTGTCATATACGATGCATCGTTCGTATAAAAAAAAGACATTCTTCGAATAAATGCTGATTCTTCCTTAGTTCACATCAGTTTACACACTGTACACCAATATTGCTCATTCATGAGGTGTATAATAATCCTCTGATGCTGATATTTAAGAGCTCATTGGCGGATGACCGTGAATTTAAGTGATTATTGGCGGCTGTCACTGGCGGTGTCATTTCAGGTGCTTAAGACGTATTATCGCCCGTGTGCTCCGTCGCCAAGCGATTGTTCTGTTGTCTTTGGCAAAGAAGCGGTCTCATGCAGAGATATGCACATTGTTTGTAAGAAACTGGTAAATCCTTAAGTTGAAATTCGATACTCATAAGTCGATAGCCAAATGTTTAATTTACTTTGTTGGAAAATTGATGGATCATCACAGGTAAAATGGCATATATTGTTGAGTGTTTTATGTGTCAATCGAGGGGTGCCGACCTTCTCTATTTACATCTCGCGGTATATTTAATGCGCCAACTTTTGTCATGCACTTACATTATTATCAAAATAAAATCATTAATGTGTTATGGTAATTTTTAGTGTTACGGAATGATAGGTAATCGCAGCCAACTGTGTGAACAGGAGAAAGTTCCTGAGAAGTATCCCCAGGACAAGGCGCCCAAGAGAGTTCACTCCGCAGAGTTCCGGAAACGATGGTTCAGAAGGGCGGTAATTCACGGTCCGTTTGTCTTATCAGCGGCATCTCTTTGTGCCACGGATAAACTAGTTTTATGGCCCCATCAGGCACATGACCGGGCTTGGACTTGTTACTCCAGTCCTATAAACTCCGTGAGACAACCGAGCAGCCATAATAGGTAACACAAATGTTTTCTTTCTACATAGCATGCTGCCGATTACCAACAACCCATTCACTTCTGGTTGTAGAGGGCCTACCCTTGTGGCAAAGACTTTTGTCAGGAATCTTAGCACAGAAGGCGGTCAGATCGGAATCCGAAACGACAACCTTATTGTGGTCACGAGTCCAGCGCATAAACCAATACACCACCACTAAACAGAAATGACAAGAACCTCGCCAGCCTTTTTAAAAGAGCTCATGTGTACTCTACCAAGAACAGGATGGTTATCTTCATGACTTCAGGTCTCTTTGGACAATTGTAATGCAAAGAACAAAGCCAAATATCTGGAAGAAACATATTTATTGTCCAGCATAGAGCACGGCGACCTAGTTGCTTTATATCATCTATGCTTCCTGGCCAGATTTTGCTCCATGAGGCAAAGTCAAAACTCTCATCATTCTGCACACATTTAACAGCCTCAGAATCATTAAATCGCCATAATCACAATGCATGTCATCTTTAAGCATTTATTGCATGACTTGTTAAAAACTGATGCAAAGATCATGTAGGTAGCTTTCAAACATTTGATGTTGCCAAGAAAAATTGAACTAGAAATTTGTGTCCTCAACGCATGTTTTATGTTCAATTGAGCTCTGCAGCACCTCTTCTTTGATTTGTTTCTCTTCTTTATAGTTCTTAGACGATTGTTCATTTAGGGTCCCATCACACTAGATGAAGACGTAACGGCACTTAGCAGATCGCAGTTGGATGCCATTAACATAAGAAAAAAACCCTCCAAGTGTGACTGCAATGCCGCTCTTACCCTGCTGCCAAGACGTGTGCGGTCGCTGCGAGATATTCATAGAGCTTCGTCAGATCAGACGATCGGCAGCACCGTGCAAAGCGCGTAAAGAGCCCCTAAGAGTCGCCGAGGTTTCAGTAGCAGCGTGGTAAGTGCGCCTGGCCAGTGCCGTGGAACGGGAAGGTCTATGATGCCCCGTTCACTGGCGCTCGACCTGCACTGTCAGGAAGCTGGAAGTCCGCTGCTAGGACGCTGATGGCGATCCCATTTTGATCCAACAGTC
Organism: Sipunculus nudus; assembly: GCA_026874595.1. Lineage (NCBI taxonomy): Eukaryota > Metazoa > Annelida > Sipuncula > Golfingiida > Sipunculidae > Sipunculus > Sipunculus nudus. Next base: position 48,426,456 of record CM049309.1, read on the forward strand.
CTTTTCTATCCACATCGACCCAGCGGCGTAAATTGAGTCAATGTTCAAAATTGATCGCCGCACATTGTGCTAATTGTGATCATATGACGACCCAAAGTGAAACTACCTCGCTATTACGAAGCTGATGGAGACCTTAGGGCATTCAAATTGCGCTCTACGGCGATCTGACCCATTTTTAAGAGCGCAGCGAGATTGCCTTCTAGTGTGATGGGGTTTTTATAACGATGTCGTTTTTCATGTCCATTCATGCAGGCAAGGTGTGAATGTTTAGAAACAATCTTTTGTTAAAAACATCTGGAAGGAAGTATTAATCCGAAGTAATCCGCTGCTATGCGCAAAATGTGAACCCGACTTGTAAGGAAGGTCCTTTCCAGTGACTCTAAACATGATATAGTTAAAGACCCTTGTGCTCACATCTACTGCTCCAAAGGATTAAGTTGGCTCTGAGGTCTATGTTTGCTGTTAATCAAACTACAGGCACAGGATGCCATTAATTGCCCGAGGTCAATTAACATTTCAAGAAATCTCAGTGCCGGGGCACATGAGCTGACTGATACACATTCCAGACAGAAGAGAATGAAGTGGTCTGTGTTTGGTCACTCTGACTGTGTATGTTAATATGAAGTTTCTTGTTTCATGTATAGTAGGCACAGTGTGACACACACACACACACACCAAAACACTTTGGCAGTACGCAGCTGAAACTGCCATTATGAAGTCATTAACGTATAAAGTTAAGATGAAACATTTCTGCTTCTGTGTGATAGGTAAAAGTGTTCTGAAATGAAATTATAAAAAGTTTTCTATTTACATGCCTTTTAAAAGTATAAATATAGGTATGCTGTATCTATTATCAAAAATAAACCATAGAAAATACACTGTATTTTTATAGTGGCATAAATAACACATAGCTCTCAAGTAACCATACCATGCCACAGGTCATTTAAAACGGAAATCCCTCCTCAATGGATAGTGATATCATGCGTTTCCGCGCATGGCCAGGATAATTTTAATATTAATAATATTAAAAATCATTGTTCTGAAATTGTTTTTCATTTACTTATTTGGAACAAATATATGAAACAGCCGATTAAACCAGAAACATATGAACACACAATCACAATGAGTCCCTCCGACTCCCTCGTCCAGATTTATGACTTAATTATTACTATCCACTATTTTTTTCTTCCTGGATTACTAATGAAAACTTGCATCTGATGTACGATTAGTAAATGAGTATCATTAAGGAACAGAAAAGGCTGTGACACAACCTTCCATGCTGAGCTAAACTGTATCAGCACATATGTTTCTTGTATGACAAGTGAGCACGTGTCTTTGTTATTCCCTACAAACCTCGCTTTGGCCTCTGGTATATGTGGCATGCAGAGAATTTAAGTGGAAGAATAAGGACAGACCAAATTCTGACTTTTGTTTCTTGTTAATGGTTATATTTAAATAAATAATCATTTTTATATATTAATTTATCTATTATTTAGATAGCATATTTGTATTCCTTACTCATGAAATGTATGTTTAGACACTAAGATTGTTTTTCTAAGTCACTAAGAAGCCGAGATATTAGCATAAATGTGTTTCTACATGGCGGCGATCTCGGGATCAAAGATGCCATGATGCATTTTGAGGAAGTGGTTCCTGTCAAAAATTAAATGATGAGGCCATGAAAAATACATGAAAAAGACTGGTGCTTTTGTCCGGCATGTCCTCATCATGCTAAGCCATCGAATGCAAATTATATGGGCGCACTTCTGTAAAAGTGAAATGTAAAAGTCATAGATTAATGATAAACCTCATAAAGGGAACGTTACAAAAGTGAATATAATAAACGTTTACAAAACAATAAGTAGGACTGGGTGAATTTTCAAAAGTGTTACAGTCAGTTGTAAAGAACACATGAAATAGTAAAAACTTCTCCCTCGAAGTTCTCTTTTTTATGAAAACTATACGCTCCAAGGGGATCGCATATAGACAGGTCGCTTCAAGTAATCAAACATAAACGTCAGTGTGCCACCTAAACGTCGATAATCCAGATGTGGAGCAGGTAGCAGAAAAAACCAACTAAACTAAACTAAACTTAAATCATTGATAGAGAAACAGCACAAGATACCATACTAACGAGAACAAAACGTACGGAGGGGCTGGGGACATTTTTCATTTGTTCCATTTAATTTCCCCCTTTTTTACTTAATTATTGATTTAGAGAAGAATGTTTTGGATTTTGCAAGTCTACAGAAATAATACAGATAACATCCTTTACTTATTGAACCGGTGCATATGTACACAAAGAAGGGATACCATTTTCCGTCATACGTTCATGAATCCTTTTAATCGATTCAAAGCAATTTCAAAAGTAATGTCTATCCAAGAGCTACAAACAGCTATTCCGTACACAGTGTTTTATGTCCCAATGGTAGCTTTATTTTGTCTAAAATATAAACAAAGATAAATTACCAACATGTAAAATGATCGAGCTCAATAGAAGGCACTTATTCGTGCACAAGGAGAGGGAGTAAAAATATTAATTTGACTGATTGTGTAAAATTTAATGAAGCAAGAATGAATTATATCTTTTTTATTACTGAGGCAGCATTCATGTGAAAAACAAATGACGTTGACAGCGAAAGGCACTAACATATGACATTTTAAGTTGTCTCAAATCGATCATAAAATTGCCATTAAGGTTTTAAAAGTTGTCCGTCCTTAATTTCAGCTTCACAACTGACCGTTTTCTTGACTCTTTGACAGTTAAAACTAAACTTAAATGATTTGCTTTAAAACACAAATCAATATTACTCTGGCAAATAACGGTACCAATACAGAAATATTTGTAACTCATCACGTGTTACTTATTAGTTTAAAAATAGAATTTTTTATGTAGGACGACCAATGCGCCCTCAGTTTATTCGCAAAATCCTTGTCCTGTGAAGTCATGTATCGGAAGTAGTTAAATTAGAGGTTCAGCAAAATTTTTCGAAAACAGGATTTATCTGGTGACAATGAGGAAAATTATGGTTAGAGCGGTTTTGGGTAGGCCAAAAACAAATGTTTTACACAACATATACCTGAAACAAAACTGATGAAATATATTACTGAAATAACATACCATCCGGTAAAGCAAATAAGCTATTACAGCTTGTACATAAAACAAATTTCACGTCCTGTGAGCAAGCCATCTTTTGTTTCGACTTATATTTTATTACTTTATTTTGACGCACGAAAACATACCCAGTACAATCAGAAGTCTTCTTGGCCGCAACACCGCCAAGAAGAAACGAATAAACAACAGTTTTGAATCGCTACGTATCACTTTGATGACACACTTTTCCACCTGACCCGGAAGCAGAGATGATGAAATCTAAAGGGGCTCAAGAGTTTCTGAAAGAAAGCCAAGCACTGGAAAAAGGTTTTCCCGTGTGAGATCCTTCGTTCTCTGTCCCTTTTTTGCGGCCCACGGCAGCTTGACCGTATCAAATAACGCCACCGCATGCGCATATACCGCAACAATGACGATGGCTCTTCTGAAATCTACTAAATTATCTTCATCGGAAGTGTCGTACGGTTCTACTAAATACCATACACGGGAACAGACGTTACCACAGCGGTCGTGACATCTGCTAGATTCCAGGGCCTGGTTTACATCATTGAGATATATCCGATTTTCCAGCAGTTCAGTTAACCAGCAGAAAACAACCTCAGACAATATATGGTAGTTTCAGCATGTTTATACTTGATCATTATGTTCCTAAAACATAACAAGACCCTACCTCTTTATTCTGGTTAATGTTTAAATAAAATAAATGAAACCGTGTAAAAAAAATAAGCCACCAAGTGGAAGTTGGGTAACTCGGAATGTTGTCATTGTTAGTAACGGCCTTTTAATGTTTCTTCGTGCCATCTAGTAACTTTATCTGATCTTGTTTTGATTTTGAAAATGTCTTGTTTACATGAAAAAGTGGCGACAGTTCGTTGCTCAGAAAATACTCTTAACCACGTTTGTAACAAATCCAAATGGTGATATTTTAAGTACATATCATGGACATGGTTAACATGGATGAATGCATACTACCAATGTCAGACATGGATGAGCAGCAAAACTAAATGTTCACAATAGTTTGCTAAACATCTTAACCATCTGATCATATTCATCTGGTCTGAAAGCTGATCCTCTCACACAGTCTGACAATTATGTGGATGAGAGACTAGAGGATTATTACTAGATGAAAAGCTTAATTAAAGAACAATTGTTTTTTGGTCTTCAACAAAACGACATGCCTTTAACGTACATCAAAAGAAAGAGAAGGTACCTTTCACAATTCATGAGAAATATGTGAGACACTAGGCCGAAATGATAGAGGTGGTAACATACGATTGGTTTAGTACTTTAAAAACAAAGCAGTGTGTTCAGAGGGACAATGCCGGCCGGTGTCACATAAAAACTTGCCCACTTTGTATCTTGGGTTTGAATTAATATCTTACAATCCTCCCCTGAGACTTTTATCTGAGCTAATAAGGAAACAGTTATATAACTGTCAGTCACTAATACAAGTCTTATATATACTAAACAAAGTGTAATACAATAAACGTACAGCAATCAAATTACTCCTTGAAACTAATATGAAGGATGAAGTATAGGATAGCAGTTGTCCCTTGTTTACAGATTAAAGTGCGAGCTGGTCAACTTCATCTTATATTCCTAAATCTAATTAACAGGAATATCTTATGGTGTGTATGATACTGTATCAAAGTTTATGCGACTAGCGCTGGCTAGTATGAACAGGTCAATACCATAATAAATTGTCTGTATCCTAAATAAAATGTTTTCTTAACAAATAAGGTAGGGTCTAGTATATCATTGGGAAAGTCATATATCCATTCTTTTGGTTGGGTTTCGCTTTTTCCAAGGAGATTGTATTTTTCGTTAGATCATTTTCCTACACAGCACTAACAGATAATCCAGAATCATGAGCTACACAAGGTCTATCTTGCACAATTTCATTTTTTATCCTTGTGCGTGTTAACTGTAGGCCTATTTACACTTTCACTTCCCTAAATATTGTGTGTTTGAATCAAATAAGGAATTTCAGGTACCCCGTCATAGTGTGGTTTCTTGATCGACATCATGATAATCAAAAATTTTTCCAATATGGCGATGTCCGTTTTTCCAGAACCCATTGTCAATTCAATCAATACAGGTTTTGCCACATTGTTCAATTTGCTCATCCACATATGACCATCGCCTTCATCTTGTAACTGAATCGCTGTATTTTGGCTTGAACCAGAACACGTTAGCCCCATAACAAGCAGTCTTGCCTTACAGAAACCTCCCGTCTCCGAAGATAGTAGGAAGCAACTTCTTATCAATGGTACACTTGGAGGGTCATCCTCATAGTTGTTAAATAAAATTCTTATGATCGTCTCAAAGATCTATTTATACAAAATAAGAATAATTTAATTTGGCCTCGAGGAGGTTGAACTTAGACTCGTACAGCAAGACTTGTGTAATGTGGACATGGCTATATCATTGCATTCTTTACGGTTCTATACGTGTTCAACACGGCAAAATGTCAGTTTCAAGTTCTAACGTTAAAGTTTACAGCTGAACAGTTTAATTTACGTCTACTCTTCCCAGTTTATAATACAGCTTCACTTGGGGTAATCGTTACATGATCACTCTGTATTTTTTCAGTTTAACTTTCGAACTGAAGGAACGTTTTCTAATGCCAGCTCATCTATATATTGTTTCAAAAGCTGTTTAATCTTGAACCGAAGCTTCTCTTTGGGTAATCCTTACATGAACCCTCTGTATTTTCCCCTTTTAGACTGAGATACGTTTTAATTATGTCAATTTGTCTGTACATGGGTTCATAATTTGTTCATTATAGTGAATAGCTAGATCTCTCAGTGTCAAAAACAAGCATGATACAAGGGCTCATCAGAATGCTCATCAGAATACTCGAGTAAATTTTGTTTAACAATTATGATTTCGGAGAAAAATCACATCAACTCACGTGTGTAATTGACCATGTGTTTTAATAGATTGTTGAATTCAGACCGATGACATGGGTCTGTAATAAAAAAACCCCCACAAATCTACATGCAATAAGGGATAGGTTTCACAAAAGTATGACATTTCGGCCTATTTCACTTTGATGGTGAAAGACGTCCGAGACATTGGTAGAACCAATTTTATGACAAAAAATATTGGGTTGACACATATGAAGACGATGCCGACAACGGCAGACGACGATACGAGAGACAAAACAGAAACCCTTGTAGGAGGGCTGACTTAATTCTCCTCGAAGTATTTCCATTCATATCGGGCAAGTCTGCGAAGGTTAATGTTAAATCATAAGTACAATTTTCTAGGGAAAAAAAACACACCTATTGTAATGAACAACCTCATACATTTGAGAAATGAGCCTTATATGTGTGTTTCAGCATAACTAATCAAACATGTTGTATTCTTATAACCTGAAGTAATATCCTAAAATTGAATTACTAATTAAAAATAAAGGGTAGACATAAAGGCTAACAGAGCCATCCTTCTCCTCCCTCTCTATACTTCAAAGCACATGATAAATTTGACAAATGGGAGGGCATGCGAGGCTGCATCCGCGAATTGTCATATAATACTTTCCATAACTGATTATTTTAAGTGATATGATTCTGTCAAATGTCGATGGCCTTGGTTACCACTTCGCTAAACAACTACTTAACAATTAAAGTTACTCAAAGCTTAAACTTAATTTCATAAAATTTTTATCATTCTACAATTTCACTTTCGCCTCACAAACAGAAACCTTATCCAAGACCTGCAATTGTATGCTATATAACGAACATAATGCTAGTTCTCCTGATTGTAGTTCCCCTCAGGCCTTAAAATTTAATTTTACTAAGGTGCTTTTTTATTTTAAATCTTTATAAGCCTCACACAAAAGTCCAAACCTTAAACCTATCTGAAAATGATAACAAAGATACGTCCTTGCTACACCGTGCCGCTCCGGTATCCATGTTAGTGGTTAGATGTTAATGTCTTGCTTTACGCGGCTCCAGAGGACCATCTATTTTTTTAGATCGAACGTGTGGTATTGCCAGATCAGCATCGGGAGTCTGACCAATCATATAAAGGCAAACCCGGTGTTGGTGTATGTGTAATTATATAGACGGCGTTTGAATGGTGTATTGTTGTGCCCTTATCTGCAAGGGGGGGGGGGGGGGGCATTGATTTGGGTTTGCCTATCTGTCCGTCTTTCAGGTTTTTATTTCCGTGTGATAACTTTCCTAAATTTTATCTGATCAAATGTTGATCATTGATTGCTCTCATGCATACCTTGGTTGGGATTGGTTTTGGAGTGTTTATCTGAAAAATAATTCTCTCCAGCTCAAAAACAAAATTATCACATTTTCGGTTCAAATTTTCAGTGTGATTTAATTTTTATGTTCACAGGCAGATGTCTCCATATGTCGTAGTTAATTAATAATTTGTCCCATTTCTCAATGCGTTTAAATTTTAATGTTCTCCTACAGATGTCTCCACATGTCATGGTAGATCTGTTTAAGATTTCATGTGCCCTCAAGATTTTCTCCACGTTATAATTTTGTTTGCTTATCGAGCATGAAAGTGACAGGGACCAAAGCGGGGACAATAATTTCAAGAATTTTTTACATATGGTTAGTTCGATTTGATATGCAATTGTGATTTCGGCCCGGTCATTATTTATAGAGATTATTTAATTGATTTTACAATTGATTTTACAAACTTTATCACTTTGATTTGATAAACAAAATGTTTCATTCAATAATGTACATCATACATTATTAGGCTATCAACGAAACGACAGTGCTAGTCATATGTTTGTGCCTCATAGTTCTAACAATTTCGAGGATATTTTGAGACAGTGCATGTTCGCTCTTCTTAGACGAATCAAATACTCAGTCAATCTTTCGAATATGATGTCTCGCAAATGACCGGCTGGAACAAGCTGGTATCATACAAATACGACAGACTTTAGTTTAAAAAGAATTGTTAATCACTAATAATGTAATATAAAGCAATCCCTGTACCTTATTGTTTTTATAACATTACTATTCTATATGTTCTACGACCTGAAATAAACCTATGTCGCTCTCTATCCCGGGGGGGGGGGGTAATCCCTCGTACCCCATCTAGATCCGCTACTTGGAAAAGTTGAATAGTTAATAGACGTGATCAGTCAAATTATTTTTTTTCGTATAAAAAAATGCATCAAATAACTGTAGACAGCTGCATGTCAATGTGTATATGAGTAAATAAATATATATGTTTCATCACTATATAATGTTTTTTTTTCCTTTTATAAAGTAATATTTGTTACTATATGATAAACATACACCAGGCCATAGAAGTCAACTCTCCCTATATTTAACACCATGTGCGTACCATCTGTTTAGTCAGTGTAAGCCTGGTATGGAAAGACCTTACGGATAATCTGCAGAACCCCAAAACCAGTCTGCCATGGTAAACTGAACATCTTCATACTTTGCGGCGTAGATACCTCATGAATCACCGTACACAAAACGGCATTTGCTAACAAAGTGGACTAAATGCACTTTGTAACTTAAATATTAATCATATTCACTAGTCATAGAGACACATAGTTGCGTGACCGCCGAGCTCGAAGAGATGTGTTATTCTTCACTTATTCATCGCAAGGTGTGTGCATGTTTAACACATAACGTCTGAGTTCTCGTCAGCGGTAAGCGATATATTTCATATTATTTTTTCTTAACAAACCTAGTAAAAGCAAAAAAAATCATTTTTTTCATGATTGCCAGGTACAATAAAACCTTACCTAATGACCACCTCAGTTTAGCGACCACCTCAAAATAACGACCACATGGTCACGGTCCCGATTCATGTTTGCGCTTAATAAAACACCTAGCTTAGACGACCACCACCATAATGCGACCAATCACGGAATCTTTGAACCAGGGGATAATTGATTATGGGATACAAGTTATTGAAATCTAAAGAGAACTTTAACAAGAACTTTTTTTTCATAATATGAGGATAACTAAAGCTAGGTATCATGGGCAGGATATTATCGATATGTTTACCCTGAGAGTGATAAATTTAGCTCCTATCGAAAATAAGTCGGTTGGTTTATTAAAGTAAGCAATTTCATATAAAAAAAATAAACTGCGTCCCGCAGCACAAGACCCGTTAAATGGTAATAAAAGTAGTATTGAATTGTTTCCATTAGGCACAGTGCAAGCAATATGTTTCCACAGCACTTAAATTACCTAGGTAGACTGACATATTAATAATTGCAAAGGCCTCAAATTTTCATTGGACCATTAATTTTTACCAGTCGAATGTCCGCATTAAAAGGTATTTCCCTAAATATTTTTATCTGTATTGTGATTATAAAATAAGGGAATATTAATGTCCTTGTGTCCCCCCCCCCACACACACACATATTTATATTTAAGGACCGGCTATATGCCTCTTGAAATGTATACCGGCACGTGCTGTTTATATACATTATACCATCGCAAACCTTCTTTGAATTATTACTCCGAACATCTTAGAATTACGTGCTATTCTTGTTCTGACCGTTCTGGGCCATGATGCGTGATGAATTTATTCTGGTTTATAGCTTGTGCTGAAATTCATATTTCATATATTTTCTGCATCCTGACGCTTGTGTCTGTTGCTCTGGCTAATTGGCATTACACGTAACGGCTTCTGCTAGCTTAAATTTGACCGTGACCCATTCAGGGACATGATATTCAAGAGTTCAGATAAGTTGTATAATATTCTGCACAATGATAAATTCGTCGAATTATATTTGCCATGACTCCTGCTCTAAAACCGATACCAAAGGATCATGATTATAAAACATTTCAAATTTATGGATATAATACATTTAAATATTTAAGTTAAACGTGGCACTCATCATGTGACTCCGATAAATTACACACAAGCACACACATCTGACCCTTATACATATAAGGTAATTAACACTGAAAAAAAATATGATTTGTTTATATGACATGACCTTGTTTCCTCTTTACAGCTGCCTCTCAAACAACTGACCGTCACGCTCTGTTCCCGTACATTAGAAACATCCTCTTTTCTTTGAATAAAAAAGGAATGTTACAACACACGTTCTGGTCGGTGAAACATAATAAGACGTAAGCTTTTCATTAATATGCTGTTTGCTTAGTCTACTTGATCTTGTCTTTAAATATAATATTGCGTACACCTAATTTCCAAATAAACCTTTATTATGAGAGTCATACAATGTTCTACACTCATTCTAATGAGCTTAATTTTCTCCTACGCTTGTAGATTATGATTTCTAAAGGCTATGGATTCCTATCAAAATGTCTATTATTAACCCTTTACATTTTGCTTACATTGTATAAAACACTATTGAATATAATAAGAATTAAAAAAAATATATAATCCGGTGTTTTTCTCAGTTTTAGGTAATGCAGGTCGGGTCAAGATTGTGAGATAATTTCTTGAGATACGTATTACATTGAAACAGCAGGATGTTTGTTCTTCTATGTTTGGCCTCCAGATTCATAGCAGGTGCGAACGAAGATGACGTATGCTATAATTTAAAGAAGAAGAATTTAAAATCTAAAAGAAAAAAATATTTTATAATCTGTTCAAGCTTTTAGATATTCTAACATACCCGTCTATCGCAATTTAATGAGTGGCTTTTTTTATTAACACTAACACATTATAGAAGAACTAAAAGTGAGAATGTAATGAAAGTTTATCGGTAGAGACTTTTTGAAGACTCTGTTATATAAGATATTTCGTTCTGTGTTTATCTTACACTGCATTATTACTTTAATTTGGTAATTAGAGAAACTTTTGTTTTGTATTCTGATTGTAGTTTCAGCATTGATGAAAGTTACAAACATCGCCCTTTTTAAGCCAGCTTATCAGTCCAGCACGGCTGGGTTGGGCCGTGGATACGTGAACTACGCAGGGCTGGCTGTTGATGGAATTGTGACACACCCGGGAAAACCTCTCAATGGATGTGCATCAACAATAGATTGGCCGGAGAATTGGTGGACTGTTGACCTTCAGGAAATCCATGTTATTTTTTATATTTTACTCTTTGTAAAGAAAACAAGTGAGTTCACAATTTAACTTTTTTTCGTCACATCAGATTTTGCCACTGCAACTAGTTGGAAGAAAAATAATTATCAAGCAGCTGGTATAACTATAGTCGATTATCCTCAAAGGCGCATAATGGTTTGTAGGCTATTGTTACAATTTTATTATCAAGTAATTACCCCACATTGAATAATTCATGTACCCCGGCAATTGTTCGGTGGCCCGGCAATTAGTGGTGTTTATGTGTACCTCCCATACCATCCCGAACCCAAAATCTGCTTTTGGTGTTTTTTCTACACTTCTTATAGATATTAGATTATGGGATCAATAACACTCTAGGAAAATATTCATTTACTATTTTTCCCTTTAAATCCAGGATTAACATCTTTACTAATTGGGGAAAACTTCACTGATGTAAACACGCGAGGATGTCGTCGGGAAGGATACAGTGATCATGACCAGATAAGAGTTTATAACTTTACATGTGCTTGGCCAACAACAGGGCAATGGGTTCGAGTGATCAGCGATTTTCATTATAATTTACAACTCTGCGAGGCAAAGGTGCTTGGGTATAGTTATGAAGGTACACACAAACACACACACACACATATATATATAACGTAAATATGAGCTACTTATATTAATTATAATTGCGTTTTACACGAACAAGGTGGAAGAACAAACTTATATTTAAAAGACTCAACACCTAATTATTAATTTGATCGTTATTTATACAAACAGAAAAGAAATATTCTTTATGGAACAATTTTAAACAGTGAAAACAATCATTTAAACCTATATGATACCATATTTGGAAACATTTAAATATAAAAAAAGGCTTACTCAAAACTGTTCATTTTTCAAATCGTTAGTCTTAGTGTGTCAGCCTTAATATTGCTGACTTATTACTCCAATTATCAGCACCAAGAATTCTTAATAAGATAAAGAAACACAGATACACACGGGTGTCTGTTACAGCATATACAAATCCGTTGCTTTTCATGATTTTCATACTGAAACTACGTCGGTCGATCCAGTAAAGAGATAACTCGTACCATAATTTTATCTCTTCCGCTGAGGTTTTCGCAGATGTATCTACGGTTTCAATTCCAACTGCAGCGAGACTTCCTCCGTAGATACATTCTTGCAATTGCTATGTCACCGACAGATTTTTCTGGCGTATTTCTCCATCTTATAAAATACAGGCTTACTAATTACTCGTTGTAAGCATTTCACACGCTTTTCTGGGGCCATTATTGTTTTATCGTTCCCTCTAATCCTTGAGTTTGATATCGATACTGAGAGACCCGGATATCACAAGTATGTTGTAGGAAGGCTGGGCAGCTATTGGACAAAATTATCAAAATATGATGTATTTGCCACCTTTTATATTTGTAGGACTGAAGGAGCACTATCTAACCCCTGTAAATATTGAAGTGAGGCAGACGTCAGTGCGCTTCCAGTTCCGCACTTTCTTGAACAATCCTGAATCTGACCTGCTTTTGAATGGTAACAATGTCACAAAGTACACGGTGGAAATGCAAGAACGAGGCTCGTCTAGATGGGTCGTCAAAAATACAATACAGCAAAGTGAAGCGAGTACAGAAGAAAACGTCTCTCTGGTTGGATTACAGCCAAACACTTCTTACACCGTGAAAATTGTTGCATGGTACATGAAAAACCAGGAAATGTTACGGAAGAATATGGGGAATGGGACAAAATTCCGGACCTTGCATGCAAGTGAGTACTGTTGTAAGAACTACTCGGCGACATGTTCAATTAAGTTTACATTGAACTTTAAGAATATTAATGCCCAAAACATTATAAGATGTTATTATGGTTGATGGCTCAATTTTTAGTGTGCTAGTTTGAGAGTAATACACAGCCAAAAGGTCATCCAGGCATTCGATAAAAAATATTGATTTGGTTTATAAATATCAATATATTAGGTGAATATGTAAATAATATATGTATTTTTGTGAATATATCAGTTGTTTAAATGGATTAAGTATAAGAGTTTTGATGAGGGAATGTGATTATTTGAAAGGTTCCTTGTTTTGAAGAAACTTTTCATGAATGCAGTCACCCTAATGTTTAAATGTTGCAGCCGTCTTTATTGGTTTCTTTTCTGTGGTAATGTGAGCATGATGTTTTAAATTACTCTGTGCTGAATCCTCTTAAGTGTCACGATACTGAGGTTGGCAAACGTCTTCAGTTTATAATCAAATTCAAGTTGGTAGCCATTATGGTAGGAAATAAGCGGCAACAACTTCATTCTTGCATATTTTTATATTTCACAATGTTACTCAGTTATCAACACTTTTCCCGGAAAAAGAGTTTCATAGAAATATCATGTCACTGAGATAACCAATTGTGTAATAAAACATTTTCTATCTGAATCGTACAGCTCTGCTACGTAAGTGGAAAATTTATAATTATACATATACCGATTTCAGATCACTTTATTGAGAAAGATGCAGGCCTTGGTCCTGGAGGTATTGCTGCGGCTATCCTTGGATCATTTTTGCTCTTGATCGTCATGGTTGGGGCAGTTTTGTTCATCTTGTATTTCAGGTAACTGGCATCACAATCATTCCATTCATTTTTTTGACAATTGCTTTTAAAGGGCTAACTTTCATCATGTAATGTGTCATGTAATGCACGTAATGTGTACTAACATTTCATTATTGAATATGTAGAATAATGAAATATAACTAATCTGACAATTTTGAATTTCTAAATATATTTTATTTCAACTTAAATGCGGTTTGTCTGCAGCTATAACACGATTTCAAATGCAGTGATCAGATCATTAACTTAACCAAGTTAACCTTTGGATATATCCAGATTTAAAGTTAACTATTACTAGTGGACCTCCGAATAACTTATCCCTGCCTGTTTCTCTAAATATTTTGACTGTACAATTTTATATGTAGTAATTAGCAGAAACAGCTAGGGGTGTATATATTTATAGAATCATTGGATTATTTCTTAAATTCAAATAAAAATCCGTTTCTTTAAACCAGGGGAATATTCCAGAATGAATCCAGAGATGTTTCTTTTGCCAAACGCAAAGGTAATTTTTTTCTGCAAAATTTGTTTTGCTGACAATGACCAGTACACTGCAACATCATTTAGATGGAAATTGTGCAAAAAACTTAAGTACAATTCTCTTGATTGATCGAAAGAACTTTTGATATTGCTCATCTGATATATTTAGAATCAAACATGTCGGGTCGAGCTAGATGAAACAAGATCATGCAGAAAGTATGTCTTAGAGGCCTGGTCAATCCAGTGGTAAAACACGAAACTGGTTCGATCCCCTGCGTGGCTATGAGAGAAGGTTATACTGGCCCGTCAAAAGACGGTGGTTTTCACCCGGTCCTCAGGTTATCTCTGCCCCTTCACACTACCGAACTCCTTCATCCGAGCCATGGGGAGGGTCTCGTTTTATACATTATAACGAATTGTACGTGAATGTTTTCAGGGAAGTGCAGAAACAGATAAATACAAAAGACGTGTAGGCGGCGGAATCACCAAGATTAGCCAAAAGAAAAAGTATTTAAAGAGTTATATTTCATTAAAATGATTAAATGCATTTGGTTAAATAGTATGACAAGGTAAAAACGTTGCTTATTGGCCGACCAGTGACAAATCTGATGATCTTTCGCGTAAATCGTACAACTTGTATTCGGATGAATTGCGACAGCGACCACGTTTCAACTCTCCGCTCCAGCTTATCCAGTTGCTTAACCGGTATCTGTATAAAGGTTAAAGTCTTTAATCATGTCCCGAGACTCGCCGACGTGAAGGAGCCAAGTTCTTAATATTCTTTCAGTGTTTGGGAAATTTCTTCACAGCAAGTTTCTCGCCGTGCCATGCTATGTAATCATATATGATTTTAATTGGTGCTATTGATGATTTCATGCGCCTCAGTTAGGGTTATGTAGTTATTATATATATATATATATATATATATATATATATATATATATATCATGATATTATTTATATGCTATGTCCTGTTTCCCCATCAGGCGTTCCAGAACAAACAAATGATGATTATGTAAACGT
This sequence comes from Sipunculus nudus, assembly GCA_026874595.1. Lineage (NCBI taxonomy): Eukaryota > Metazoa > Annelida > Sipuncula > Golfingiida > Sipunculidae > Sipunculus > Sipunculus nudus. The sequence goes on from CM049309.1 coordinate 48,441,667, forward strand.
AAACGCCACCACGGATCTGCCTCCAGTCGCTACAGGAGAAGCCGACTGCTCAACCATGATAATAAGCGAAGAAAACTACGAAGATATAACTGTGACACTGCCGAACCAACTGCCTCCTGTCGCGCATCCAGGAAACATCGCTAATCACGAACCTCTAAAAAAGAACCAACCTAATACGCCAACTTTCGAGGATAATACTTCAGTCTAGTATCCTTTACAGCGGATCCTTTATCTTTCTGAAATATTTCAGATGTTGCTTAAATAATATTTTTATGATGGAATATCACAGGTATAATACACATGGACACATAGGATCCCTTGGCGGGAAAGCAAAATTAAAAAAATACATGGCATGGGTTTCTGTACCATATGTACACAACTATATCACATTAACAATAGAGCTTGTATGGTTGTAAGGTTTTCTATCAGACATATATATTACAGGAACAATAATGTATAGACTATAATGGTTGCAATATTTTATATACCATGTATCATACAAGAACATTTTCATAAATTATATGGGTTGCAAATGATTCAATAAAATATATACAGAACAGGAACAATGGTACAGGCTTTCTTGGTTGCAAAGGTTCCATACCATATGTATAAAACAAGAATAAATGTAATGGTTAAATGGGTTAATACCACATAAAACACCAGACTTATAACTGAAGACTTCTTTCCGATGAACTGTATCCATCAAGCATGGACAGAGTGGACATAACTGACGCTTTCCATGACTGTGCTTCGTGTGACAAAACAGATTGGGCACAATAAAACAAAAGGAGGAGGCCATGTGAGGCATCAAATCGACCTTGTTGGAAAATCCGCCGACAGAACCACGGAAACACTTATGATCCGATCCATCGACCACGTCTCAGATTAGAATTTTATGAACTTGTTAGGAATTTGTCAGGGTCACACACACACACACACACACACATATATATAGAAGGTAGAGTAACCCTCCGGCGTAAAGTACTCTATGGCCTTCAAACAAGGCCAGAGCGATATAACACTGTGTTATATATAATATATGTAATGAATTACATAGTGGCAGGGAAGAATTAATGTATTATGTATCACAGACAGTATTTATATCATACACTTATAATAATACAGAAAGCCACGGGCTCCGGACCTGGGTTTAATGTTGATGCTGTACCTAAATCACTTTTGATCTTATTTTCACTCTTGGGGGCTGTAGGTCGCGTTCTATTTTATAACAGCTTACGGATGTTGCCTTCATTAAAAAACTGTTAAATATATTTAAGCACTAGTTTTATTTGTTTGTCTACAAGCACATGTTAGCACATGCTAATAAAGCTTAAAAAGACACGTTTGACTTGTAAATGTGATCACACTACTCATGATTATATATCTGTTTTGTTAGAAGAAACTTTAACGTTGTAGTGTATGAGCTAAACATATACAGAATGTTAGATCATCAGGACCGTTAATCCCACTGGATGTACAAATAGGACCACAAAATGCCCTGTGGCAACTAATACAATCCACAATTTCACAGGATCGGGCACATTACAAGTAAAATAGTTTCCTTTCAATTTTCACAGCACACATATGATGAAGGAAACAATCATAGGACTTTAAAATATTATGACGTCTTTAGGCATTTTTTTAAATAAAGCCGGCCATACACGAGGCGACATGTCCTGCAAATCTAGATAAAATTAACATGCATCAAGCAGAACTTCCAGGAATCAATCATTATTTGGTTTGGTATTATTTTATTTATCAATATAAGTGCGTATGACGAAAATTTATTCTGCCTAGGACATGTACTGTCTTGTTTCTCTTTATTAATATAGATCTATAAGTAAAATAGGTATTTTGGGATAGCTACACAACTTCTTCTGAGTTTCCTGTTGTTCGCGCAAAACACATAGCCCCCTCATCAGACACGGTGAAACCACGGACGGTCACATCATCACAGGATAACATGATCAATCGTTATATATTAGTCGCCTTTTGCCTAATATCGCACGACAAGTCGCAGGAAAAAGAATCATTTTCCTTCTTCTGCGACATGTCACGCAACTCATGAAAACGTGCGACTAATCCCCATACGTGTGTTCTGCGACTTGTCGCGCGACATGTCGTCTCGTGTATGGCCAGCTTTAAGCATTTCCTGTGCACGTGCATGTAACATGTGGTAGGTATGCATCTTTTCAGTTCAAGAGGGTACGTTTAGTTGGATTGTTTGGTTTGAATTTTTATTGTTGCGACAAGCAGTTCCAGCAATTCTCACAATTACTGAAATGAAGAGGTATATTTTTTGGTTTTTTTTGCTATGCTACACACCTTATAGTTGTATTAACTCGCATTAGTACTGGTGTTATACCACTTGGTGTATTGGTGATATATTTATCGCAAATTCCCAAGTTTTATTCGATTAAAATTATATGTCAACCTAGATGAAATTTACACAGATGAAGGTGTTATCCTTTCTGCGAGCAGCCTCGCTAGATTATCTATTAATTACCGAGGTCAATATGTAGAGCATAAAAACATTGTCTAGATTGACATTGGATAAATCAGAAAGCATTAACAATCCTAATTCCAGTTATATGCTCATTTTTATAAACTGCATTTTTTAAACAACAACATGCGACATCCTTTATGAGGAAATGTTTAGGTATTTTTCAACAATATTTCATGATGTTTTTTATGTTGTACTGAAGCTCTTGACAGATCCGTACCATTCACCGCCCTGAAGAAGCCAACTCTCCATATTTAACAGCTATATACCGCCTGCAAGTGTATGTCTGGTATGGAAATATCTTCCGGGTAGTCTGCAGACTCCCTATAACCAGTCTTCAGCGGTAAACCTGACACCTACAGTCTTTGCGATATAAATATGTATTACCGTTTATATATCTACGGCATGGTCGAGTAATCTTAATGGAATGAATGGACATCAGTTTTGTTTTATGGTAACTTTAATTTGTAAAACCACGGTGGGCGTACAAACAGAGTGTTGTTCTTGTCAGATATCTTGAGATTGCCAATCTAAAATGTAGGATAATTAAAATAAGGGAATCTGGCATCATTGGTTAATTTTTGTACTGTAGAACAATCCTAGGCCATCTTAAGAATTAAAATTTTCACATTTTCCCCACATATTAATACATCTTCATACGCCCATCTAAGACGGGACGTATTATGGTATACCCACGGTCCGTCTATCTCTCCGTCTAGCCGTCCGTCCATTAACTTTAAGTGTCGCCGCAATAACTTACTAAGGCTATGATGGATGTTCACGAAACTCACCAGAACTACTTACCAATAAATTTCACCCTAGTTCGATTATGCAAAAATCCACGCATATTTTATTGGACAGAGGGCACTAGGCTACTTCTTGGTGTCGCCGCGATAACTAACCAGAAATATGTTTGAAAAAAAAAACTAAACAGAAATATTTATCAATTTAATATATCGCCTTCACCTTCCAGTAAAATCCATGAATATTGAATGAGGTCAGAAGTCACCAAACTTTGATGGCGCTGTTACTTACCAAAACTCTGATGGATATTCATGAATTATTATAAATGTTAACTAGAACAGTTTTTCATCTGTTACATTCTCAGCAGAATTCACGAATATTTAATAAGGTCAGAGGTCACAAGATATGCGACCAGCGAATTATGCAATATTTGCATTGCTCTTGTGTATGATGGGGATACCTAAGGGTAGCCATCGAGAAAAAAAGAAATGCAATATTGGGAAACCCTGGATTGGATATCGATAATGAAACGCTAATGAAGAGGTATAACATTATTTCATGAGGCAATGTAAGCGCTATGTGTTTAGACTGCCCTGCAATATACGGGTAGACTCGCATTCTTCAAATTTGAAAAAGATGATAACTATCTATTATCTTCTGTTTAACCATATGTATTTCCATGTCATCCATTATCGTATCAGCCCTCTTCCATAAAGCAATATATGTATGTATATGGCCATACTGTTTCATGTGTTATTTATTTATAAGCTAGAAAGGAGATTCACAGAAACGTTCGTTCCTCATTATTAGGTATGTTTTCCTATCGTTTGAACCACACCTTTTCTGTCTGCATCATTCTCAACATATAAATATAATACAAGATTATATATACAGATAAAGAGTGACACCTACATACAGATAAAGAGTGACGCCTATTTATTGTCACACAAAGTGTTACTCTTTCTCTTTGCCTACACTTCGACTACAGACAAAGAGGAGCAAAACTCAAAATTTACAATACTTTGTTTAAATATTTAAACTTCCTGTTCATATGGTCATGTTCCGAAAGCTTTTATATTTCCAGATTGGACGACAAGTGGCAGCGACATATCATTATATAGTCCTTTTCACAAGTCTTTTACAAATGAAAGTGAAGCTTATCCTCTCACACATTCTAAAGTGGATGAGAGACTAGAGACTTAATACCAGACGAAAAACTTAATAGAAGTAACCACCGTTTTTGTTTTACAACTTCTTGGTCTTCGACAATCTGTGTGATTATATCTTGAATTACGTATTACATTGAAACTGCATGATGTATGTTCTTCTCTGTTTAGCCTTCAGATTCATAGCAGGTAATAACGAAGATGACGTATGCTAAAATATAACGAAACAGAATTTAAAAATCTAAAAGAAAAAGGTTAAAAAATCTGTTAAAGCCTTTTGAATTTACTTACATCTATCGCAATGTACTGAGTGCCTTCTTATTAACATTAACACATTATAGAAGAATTATGAACACTATGTAATATATTTTGTTCTTTTGTACATCTACAACTGATCCATTAATTTGATTTGGTAATTAGAGAAACGTATGTTTTGTATTCTGACTGTAGTTTCAGCATTGACGAAAATTACAAACATCGCCCTTTTCAAACCAGCTTACCAGTCTAGCACGGCTGGATATGGTCTTAAATATGTAAACCACGCTGGGCTGGCCGTGGATGGAATCGTGACACACCCGGGAAAACCTCTCAATGGATGTGCTTCAACATTCGATGAACATAGGGAGGAGGAGTGGTGGACCGTTGACTTCCGGGAAATCCATGTTATTTTTTATATTTCACTCTATGTGATGAAAACAAGTGAGATTACAAATTTCATAATTCTGAATTCCGTCACATATTTTAACACTTCAAGTAGATGGGCGAGAAATAAATATAAAGCACATGACATCAATATAGTCGGTTCTCCTCAGAGAGACCCATCAATTCGGAGATATTTGGAACTATTTTATCATCAAACAATAACCACTCATTAAATCATTCAAGTACCCTTCCAACTATTTAGGAAGAATAAATCACCCTGTTCTGCAAAATCTATTAGGGAAATAAAATCAACTAAATATCAGTGAAAGCTGTATGAATTCTAAATTTATTGTGCACATATATATTGAACACGGTAAAAACTTTTCATTTGGTAAAATTGGTCGGTCTATATTTATTATATTTTTTACATTTTATGAGGGCTTTAATAAGTTCTCAGCATTTTAGAAATTACAGACATGTTGGTGAATTCAAGCATTTTATTTGGCATCTTTCATTAGATTTAATAGTGTGTACCCTCCTAAGATGTATTCGTAACATAATGCAAAATTTCAGGACAATTAGATGAACCATGGAGTTCTTCCGAATCATTGCGGAGAACTCTTGAAAGGAATAGTTCGAAGGTTTGGCGCCTTATTGTACATTTAGCCAATAATAAAAACAATACTGTCAATTTATGTCAGGCATTCGGGCAATTTTATTGACACAGTATTAATAAATAAGATCCTAGTTTATCGAAGTCTCAGATGATGTCTATGTATACATCCAGCAGGTCGTACCAGCCCTAACACATAAGCCCAGTAATCTGCTTTTTGTTGCTTTGTCCTATGCTTCTTATAAATAACAGATTAAGGCGACCAATAACACATCAAAAAGATGCATTTTATTGTTTCCCTTTCCCAGCATTTCCAGTTCATACATCTGTACACATTGGGGACAACTTCACTGATCTAAACTGGCGAACATGTCTTCCGGAAGGCAACGATGACCGTGGCCAGATTGGAGTTTACAACTTTACATGAGCTCGGCAAACAACTGGGCAATGGCTTCTAGTGAACCAAATGCATTTTTTTCGTGGTAGTTTACAACTCTGCGAGACCAAGGTGTTTGGATATAGTTATGAAGGTACCGCACAATAATTATATATATATATATATATATATATATATATATATATATATATATGAAAAGTCAACCTCAAGAATAACCCCTTTGTCATAAAGGAAAATCAAGTGAATTAATTTAGTGGACGGGGTTACAATGTATTGACGTAAACATCCGAGTTAGGTAATTCTATTTAGATAAGCAAGGTCTAAAGTTAAGTGTCAGTCTGATCGTTATTATCACATACAGAAAAGAAATTTTTAAACCCTTTTTTATGGAAACAATTTACACACAGTGAAAAACAATCTCTTGAACCTTCATAATATAAAAATGGAAATCATAATCAAGTTGTAAATAATATGTAGAAAAACCCCATGACTACACTAACACGCAAAATGGGTACATAAACAGGTAGGTGATTTTATTTTGTTTTGTAAACTATGGCTGACTGATGTCTCCCATTATCAGCACGAGTATGAATAATTAAATAAGAAACACAGTTGGACACGACTATTTGTAAAACAGAATATACAGATCCGCTGCTTTTTATCATTTAGATACTTACACTACGTCGATCGTATCATTAAGGAAGTATATCCCACTATATTATGTTATCTCTTCCGCTGAGTCATTCATTCGACAGTTCTTCCGCTACTGTTCCAATTGCAGCGGGACTCTCTCCGCAGATAACATTCTGTCTTTGCACTGTATTCGGTTGATCGAAGTGGCGTATTTCTCCGTCTAAAAAATCGGCCTACATGAATCATTCATCACAAGTAATACAAAAGTCTTTCCGGGGCCGCCATAGTTTGTTTCTGATATTGCAAGTCTGATGTAGGAGGAGTAGACCATTACTGAGTTAAATTCATATTTTTTCTTCAGGACTGAAGGAACACTATGTTAACCCTATGAATTTAGTAGTGGGAGAGACGTCGGTGAGTTTCCAGTTTCGTTTGCTCATGAACAATTCTGAATCTTACCTGCTTATGAATGGTAACAATGTGACAGAGTACACGGTGGAAATGCAAGAACGAAGCTCGTCTAGATGGTTCGTCAAAAATACGATACAACAACGTGAGGCGGGTTCAGTAGAAAACGTCCCACTGGATGGATTACAGCCAAACACTTCTTACACTGTGAGAATTGTTCCATGGTACATGAGAAACAAGGAAATGTTACGGAAGAATATGAGGAATGGGACAAAATTCCGGACCTTGCGTACAAGTTAGTACTTTTGTAAGAACTACTCGTCGACATGATCAATAAAGTTTAAATTGAACTTTTAGAATATTCATGCCCCAAAAATAATAAGATGTTACGGTTACACAATTTTTCTTGTGCTAGTTTGAGAGTAAAACAAAGTCAAAAGTTCATATAGGCATTCAACAAATAATAATATCAATATATTTGGTCAATATAAAAATAATATACATATCTTTTGTAAATATCTCAGTTGTTTAAATAAATTATAACAGTTTTGATGAAGGGACGTGGTTATTGGAAAGGTTCCTTGCTTTGAAGAAACTTTTCATAAATGCAATCACCCTAATGTTTAATAGTTTGCAGCCATCTTCATTTTTTCAATGTGAACATGATGTTGATAGATTACTCTGTGCCGAATACCCATTAACGTCACGGTATTGAAGATTGTAAATGCCTTCAGTTTATAATAATATTCAAGTTGACATCCATCATGGTAGGACACAAGCGGCAAAAACTTCATTCTTACATACTTTTTATATTTCCTATGTTACTCTCATAAGTTTGAGTTATTTACACTTTTCCCGGAAAAAAAGTTTAATAGAAATATTCATGTCACTGAGATAACCAATTGTGTTATTAAACATTTACTATCTGGTTCGTACTGCTTTCGCTGCTTAATTTGAACATTAACAATAAATCTACCTATTATAGATCACATTACGGAGACAAATGCAGGCCTTGGTCCTGGGGGTATTGCTGCGGCTATCCTTGGATCACTTTTGCTCTTAATCGTCATCGTTGGGGCCGTTTTGTTCTTCTTGTATTTCAGGTAACTGGCAGCAAAATCATGACATTCATTTTTTTAACAATCGCTTTAAAAGGCTAACATTCGTCATGTAATATGTCATGTAATGCACGTAATGTGTATTAACTTTAACATTATTAAATATATTGAATAATGAAATATGACCAATCTGACAATTTTGAATTTCTATATATGTTTTTATTTCAAACCGAAATACGGTGTGTCTACAGGCAAAACGCGATTTCAAATGCAGTGATCAGACCATTACAAAAACCAAATTACCCTTTGGATAAATCCAGATTTGAAAGTAACTTTTACTAGTGGACCTCAGAAAATAACCCTGCCCTTGTTCTCACACATCCATAATCACATTTGCCTTCTAAATCTCTACAGATTTTGTCTGTACAGTTTTATATGCAGGAGTGAGAAGAAGAGCAGGGTTTTATATATTTATAGAATATCTAGAGTATTTCTTAAATTCTAATTACACTCTGTTTCTTTTACCAGGGGAATATTCCAGAATGAACACAGAGATGTTTCTTTTGCCAAACGCAAAGGTATTTTTTTTCTGCAAACTTCTGTTCGGCTGACAATAACCAGTTCAGTGCAATATCATTGAGATGAAAATTGTGCTATTAAACCCGTACAATTCTTTTGGTAGATGGAAAGTAGTGTTTCTTATATGATATATTAAGAAATAAACATGTCTGGTCGAGCTAGATGAAACATGATCATGCAGATAGTATGTCTTAGGGGCCTGGTCAGTCGAGTGGTAAACACGACACGGGTTCGAACCCCGGCGTGGCTATGAGAGTAGGTTGTACTGGCCCGTCAAAAGTCGGTTGTTTCACCCGGTCCTCAGGTTTCCTCCACCCCTACACACACCACCGAACACCTTTATCCGAGCCATGGGGAGGGTCTCATTTTAGAAATTAATACGAGTTGTACGTGAATGTTTTCAGGGAAGTGCAGAAACAGACAAATACAAAAGACGTGTAGGCGACGGAATCGCCGAGAATAGCAAACAAGAAAAAGTATTTAAAGAATTATATTTCTTTAAAATGATTACATATGTTTAAATGGTAAAAACGTTGCTGATTGAACGGCCAGTGACAAATCTAATCATCTTTCGCGTAAAACTTGTATTGGGATGAAAAGCAAAAGCGACCACGTTTTAACTCTCCACTCCAGCCAATCCGGTTGCTAAACCGGTATCTGGATAAAGGGTGAAGTCTTTAATCTTGTCGTTATACTCGCCGTCGTGAAAGAGCCCAATTCTCATTATTCTGTCAGTGTGTGGAAAATAGTTCAATTTCTTCACAGCAAGTTTCTCGCCATGCCATGCTATGTAATCATATATGATGAAGATGCCATTAAACAAGTGCTGTTGATGATTTCATGCGCCTTAGATAGGGGTGTATAGTTATTATGTCTCATGATAATATTTATATGATATGTTCTGTTTCCCCATCAGGCGTTTCGGAACAAACAAATGATGATTATGTAAACGTTAACGCCACTACGGACCTGTCTTCAGTCGCTACAGGAGAAGCCGACTGCTCAACCATGATAATAAGCGAAGAAAACTACGAAGATATGACTGTGACACAGCCGAAGGAACTGCCTCCTGTAGCGCATCCAGCAAACATCGTTAATTACGAACCACTAAAAAAGAACCAACCTAATACGCCAACTTTCGAGGATAATACTTCAGTCTAGTATCCTTTACAGCGGATCCTTTATCTTTCTGAAATTTTCAAGATGTTGCTTATGTGGATTTATTTTTGATGGAAATTCAAAGTAATAATACACAGGCACACATACGATCCTTGGCAGAGAAGCAAAATTTGAAAATGCATGGCATGGGTTTCTGTACCATATGTACACAACTGCATCACAGGAACAATAGAGATTATATAGTTTGTAAGGTTTTCTATCAGACATATATATAAGGGAAAAATAAAACATAGGCAATAATGGTTGCAATATATTATATACCGTATGGATCATACAAGAACATTTACAAAGGCTATATGGATGGAAAAGTATTCTATATAATATATACAGTAAAGGAACAATGGTACAGGCTTTTTTGGTTACAAAGGTTCCATACCATATGTATAAAACAAGAATAATTATAATGGTTAAATGGGTTCATACCACATAAAACACCAGACTTACAACGTCCTTCAGTGGCGTCTCAAATGTCAGCCACGGGGCATTATCGTGGATGAAAGTGATGAAACTGAAGACTTCTCTTGGATGAACTGCATCCACCAAGCTTAGTCAGAGTGTACATTACTGACGTTTTCCTTGACTGCCATCCGTGTGACCCTCTCAACGGATAACGTCTACTTTGGTCACAATAAAATTAAACAAAAGAAGGAGGCTATGTGAGGCATCAAATCGACCTTGTTGGAAAATCTACCGCCGGAACCACGGAGACACTTATGATCCGAACCACCGACCACGTTTAGAATGATATGAACTTAAATAAATTTGTCAGGGTCACATACACACATATTTATGTATATGTAATGAAGAACATAGAGGCAGACATAGGGTGAATGTATTATGTATCACAAACAGTATTTATATCACACACCCCTAATTATATACAGAAAGCCACGGGCCTCGGACCTGGATTTACTGTTGCAGCTAAACTTGAATCACTTTTGATCTTATTTTCCCTCTTGGGGGCCTGTAGGTCATGTTCTTTTATATAACAGCTTAGGGATGTTGCTTTCATTAGAAAACTGTTAAATATATTAAAGCACTGATTTAATTTGTTTATCTACATGCACAGGTTAGCGCATGCGCATAAAGCATACACACACTTTTTACTTGCTAAATATGTTCAATCTACATACATACATACATACAGATTAAGAGTGACGCCTATTTATTGGCACACGAGGCGTCACTCCTCGTCACTAACCTACACTTTGAATACAGACAAACACGACTACACCATTAATTTTATATATATATATATATATATATATATATATATATATATTTATATATATGTGTGTCATAAAAAATAGAATCAACGGCCTCTGACTCTCAAACTTAACTGACACGCTCTGCTTTTGAATTGAAGCACCCTCCATGTTAAAACATCCCTGATTCTCAGAACTCGGGTCATAAAATCATGTTCCATGAAATAAATTGTAAGTATGCCAGAGAGCGTTTTCATTGGACCAGGCATATTCGTTACTAGATGCCAGTATAACCGTCATGCTCTGCTTATATGAACATATTATACATGTATTACTCCCATTCATTACATGTATTATGTGTTATTGGTGCATGATGCAATATGTAATATTTTATGAAACCCGCCTCTTCTGAACGGCGCATAAAACGATCAACTCAATTCGTGTCTCTGCCTGTTCCGACGCCAGTGATTTAGAAAACAATTCTTATCACATCCGATATCTCCAAAAGTGTTATTTATATCTGTACCTCTAAAAAGATGGGATGTAAAGGTTATCGGTCTAAGATGGGATGTAAAGGTTATCGGTCTCTCGAACTGATTAGGTTTTTATCGGTATTTGCTGAATTTTTTATTTTACGAATTACTTATTCTTAAAATGTAACATGCGATGTAATTATGAAAAGCGTTAACCATATCCACGTCTAATTATGATGGCTGGCGTATATTATGGGTCTCTTTGTCTGATCAAGATGATTTTGTAGTACTTGCAGCTCTGCCCCGTGATGCGTGTACGATATGATATTCTATTAATAGCTGACACTGAAATTCATACCATGAATACGGCGTATCAGTGCGGTTTCTTTGTATGCTTCAGTTCTATGGGCTGCAGATTCACATGAAGCAAAAATTATGAAAAAAATATAAATATTTAGAATTATACATTACATATGTTTTTGGTGTGACATTTATTATTATCAGGGGATTTATATAATATAATATTTATGACATAATTTAAAACTAACTGTAAAAAACAAACAATGAATTATTTATAATACAAATCACACCATTGTTTACAAATGTAAATCACAGTTACCTTCATGCTTAAGAATATATTGATGGCTAATATAACCGGCCGGGCTGAACGATGCAATACGTGTGCATGATAGATATTCACACGCTATAGCGATGTATCATGTCTGTATAACATTCATTCTGTATCACTGGAAGATAAAACCCGAATTCCTGGAATATGTTTTTTTTGTTCATCAGGTTTAATCTTGCGAAAAAACTCGACCATAACTCAGGTAGATAAAACATAAAAAGAAGATCGCCATTCAAAGGAGAATAAATATATATATATATTGCATATATATAGTATTTAGAAGGGCTTTTTAAATATTAATGATTACCTCAACCACGGTGTCAACAGCTATTTAAAACAATATGTGTATTTTTCTAATGAAGGTTAATCATTTACAAATGAAGGTTATGTAAATTCCGTCAACATCCCGAGTGGATCTTCAGTCGCTACAACAGAAGCAACTCGCACAACCATGGCAGCAAGCGACGAAATTACAAAGATGTCACATTGACCCAAGCGCCCCCTATCGGACGAAGAGCAAACAGCGACAACTGCTAACCGCTGCACACTCCATCAACGCACACTGCACAATATCGGACTCACAAGAATTGAGATTTAAGCCCCGCACTTGTTTGAAATGTAACCAATTTTGATCTTAAAGTGTGACAAGCAGTCCCGGCCATCCCCACAATTCCAAACTGAAAGAGGTTCGTTTTAAGTGGAAAACATACATCAGAATATATAAAATCCTGTCGCCATACATTTTAATTAAAAGGGGTCTTTTAAAAGTTTGCTATGATTTACATGTTGTTACCACGTATAAAGTATCAAAGTGTATTGTGAAACCGGCTCCTATGGCTCAGAGTTAGCGTACAGAACCCTAAGTCGGGAGGCCATTAGTTCAAATGTCAGCCGAGGCGATGAGATTTTAAAGGTCGGCCTCCACCCAGCTAGGGTAAGCGCTCTGCAGGCTTAATGGAAATATTCACATACGAGTGCGTCTTTGGGAGTGCCACGGTGTTATTTCTCAGTTGTGGGTGATTACATAACCAGGACCCGCAGGTGCGGTAGACACCAGGATACAAAAATAATATGATATGAAGCGAGTGCTACGCCCGGTGATGTAGTTCCAACCGCAATAGATTTCTGCAGCTGTATATACTACGAATTAGATAAAAGAGCATGAAAAATGGAGGTCGTTACCTCTACAAATAAAAATCTTAAGGAAAAGGGTATGTGAATCGAAAGTTGAAAATGCATTTTTCATATACACACAGTGCTTCCTAAGTGATCCGTTTACTTCAGCATTAGTTATGTTCCGGATCCGCATTTGTAAGGAGTTATAAAAAAACTTTCATGAACGAAGAGAGGCGTTAGAATTGAGTTTTGCGCCCACATTTAGAAAAACAGCATTCAGGATCTAATTCCGTAACCGAAAACGACATGAAAATATGAGAGACTATGCATATGCTTTAACGCACCTAGCAACACAGGCCTACAGTATTGCTAGTTACGATGTCTTCAAGAACAAGTAACAGAGCAGTTCATACTAGGTCAGACCAGAGGCTGCGATATCTACTGCCGCAATAGCCAACAGAAATAGCAAGGATAAACACAAAAGGTAAAAGATTGCAACAGAATTTCTGTTCATATAATGACTTTTCGTAAGGTATGTTGTTTGATATACTAAAAGTCTGCCCTAATTCGACCGATGGGAAATATGAATATGTCACTTTTTTCATGAAGAAGCAATTTTTTTTTTTAATATTTTTTTTTAAATAAATAGCATTGCATATCCTCATTTCAATCAGACCTGACCTAGCTAGAATGCATTTGAAATGTTGCGCCTCCTTAAAAGCGACAAAAGGTACATTTATGTTTGCACTCAAAAGATGGTATATTGAAAGGTATTCACCTAGCATTAACGAAGGCACGCTTTGTCATGCTTTGATTTAAGCAAATAAAGAATATCCCGAATAAACAAATTGAACAGAACATATACCTAAGGGTGCTTTATACATGCATAATGGACATCGAATAATATAACGTCAACAGAACAGAAATGACAGCTGTCTGGGCATTCTATAACATTTATATTGAAATGCTTTTGTTCATAGAAATCCTTCATATAAGCTCGATATTCTGTTATTGGTATTTGTTATTGTGGATGCAGAACACAAGAATGAAAGGCTGGCGCCTGGGCCGCGTGAGTAAATGAATTCCAAACCATATACCATTTTGAACATGGGATAATCAACTGTCCATCTCGTATACATAAACAAAGTTGGAAATGTTATGTCAAGAATCAAATGAATCTAATCGTATGTCTGGAGACACATTATGATATACAGATTAATTTTAGAACAGAAACCTGCATGTACGATTTCGGTATTTTTGTAATATACATCAACAAAGGTTAATGTCTCTAAATGGTGGTCTGGGCCATGAAACGTTTATTATTACCTGTGCTGTACATCAGTATTTGCAATACGTCAAATTAAAGAAGCATTTTAGGTATCAAGTGTGCACATAACAAATTGTTTAGTTACTTTTTTGTCATACAAGCAGAGGCAAAATGTATTATTAATGAAGTCTCTTGCAATGATCAAGAGGTTGATGTGTATGATCCCGTAACCATCTTTTATGCTTTTTCTTTTTTTCAGGTGTATAGATTTTGTTAGGATGAAGTTGTTTGTGCTGTGGGCTTTCTGTCTGTACCAAGGTAAGAATATAGCATTATCGAATCTAACAAATCAGTGTTTTTTAATCATAACTCGTTTGTTATCACCCTTGTATATAGTGGAGGTACACCAGAGAATCGGATCACATTTTACAATAGTACTCCTGTCTATACAGTATATATTATGACAATGACAGAGATGTGATCTTATGCGTGCGTCTGGGTCGAAATCGTTTTCAGCCACATAATCTGTGTTACGAATATTACTCGGTATTGAATAAATCGACAATAAAGATGACCGATTACACAACACAAAGCGACGTAGATCTGGCTCAGGGGTCAAATTTCTGAACAATATTCCTCAAAGGCAAATTAATTGTTTTTATCAACTGATAATGACCTTATCTGCATAGCGCAAAGTAACGTATTTTTTATCTGAACTGAAAGGATATATAACACATTGTAGTGAGACTATGTCGGCTTAAAGCATTAACGTCATTTGCATTCATTGTGCACTCTTGTCTAAATAAAATGTCAATAGGTCGTTCTTATTTCATGTAAAAACCTTATAAAATTATCCATCTGATGATAAATTATATGCATTTATATCTCATGAAACACGTTCAAAATTGTGAACTAAGGTAAAAATTATTTTTTGTAAAAAAAACGAGTTGTTCCAAGATCATCGTTGCAGTTTGCACAGTTTTTGTAGGCTCATGTGAAAATACATGCAAATATCCCCAGACAGTTGTTTGTTTTCTGACCTATCATGTACTTTTCATATTTTAAAATGCAATAACAAATTTTGCTTGCAAAAAAGTTAACTTTCCATGTGAAAAAAAGGTCCACAACGTGTTCCCTGGTAATATTTTCGGAAAGAGAAAAAATACACTCTTAAGAAAACATATGTAACTTCGTTGTATGAAATAAGAAATGTATATGACTTGTTGTTACCGAGAAATATCCATTTAACTCATGCATCCCACTCAAATCCGATTTTCAGAAAAAAGCCAAAAAAAAAAACGTATCTAGGTGGTCCTGTTACAATATGAACCTTTACACGGGCTTATTTTGAATGACAACCTGTTGTCGTTATAACGTTTACTATGATCAATGGAATATGATTTCATGTTATAAATTTTGTTTTCATATCGGTAAGTAAAATGTGATTTTAATGGACAATTTTACATCTGACGGCTGAGCGACAGGTTTGTGGGCGGAGCTGAGGCACGGTCAGTGAGGCATGCTGAGGTTGCTGGCTATCATGTGCTAAAAGGATTAACGCCCGCCGTGCTGACACCAGTGACCCGGTCAAACCTTCCGCTCCTCAACTCATCGAAGCAAAAATAATATCGATAATTTACTGTCTGTCTCCATATATACCTGCTAATTATTTAGCATCGTAATTGTTTACTCACTAATTAGTGTTGTTACGCCAAGGCCAATCAAAAGAGATAAGCCTGCGCAAGTCGCACAGCCCTTACTATGGTTTTCAAAGGCTACACAGCTGTCAGTCAAGTGGAGTGTGTGGTGGGTCCTCCCCTATCAGTATGGACTACCACTGTTGGTACACAGCCTCCTCGGACGTGTGTTGTATTGTGAAAAAATTATCAAGTATTTTTAATCGGAAATTCATTTTAGCACCGGATTCACCTTCTTACAACTAGATTGAAAGGTAAATGACCTAATGGTACCCCATTAAAAAATTATAATATTAGGGTTTACAAACGACGTTAATACCTTAATGTATATGTAATGGCCTGTTATAGGGATCAAAGCTTCACATTCCAGCAACACGCTTGTAGAGTTTAAACGTGTGCATCGAACAGGAATCACTCGCATGCAATGTGAGGAAATTTGTCAGTGGTCAAACAAGCCTCAGTGCACAAACTCCAGAATATTTCTTCAGAAGACAACTACGAACACGGTTGGAATAACGGGTTATGGTTTGGTGGTAGTGATCGTGACGAGGAGGGGGAGTGGCGATGGGCAGCATCTGGTGACGAGATGTTTTATGATAACTGCCTGCCTGATCAAACAGGAAACTCTGATGAAGAGGACTGTGCTGTTATGTTGTCTCTACCGTCAGTGGCGATGGAATGACATCAAATGTGACTGGAAAATGAGGGGAGGAATCTGTGAGAGGCTCGGCTAGTCCATGTAAGTGAGAGCAGTCCCTGGAACAATGTTAACCTCAAGTCTGGACAGTACTTGGTTGACTGTAATAGAATAAAGGCGACAAATAAAATATTTCAAAACTTTTATTAAAAAAAGAAAATTGCTTATCTATGTGATATTATGGTGTGCGTCATTATTTGGGCAGCTGTTTATTTGTACACTCCGTCAGTTAACTGAACTTCAGAATGAAACTGAATGCATAGACTTTCGGTTGTTCTGTGTGAGGACATTTTGATTCAGATTGGGATACACAAATCAGCTCATCTAAGCCCAAAGGAAATGTGGCGGCGACTGCAGGTAAATTCACGTCAATTTGTCACGAACTCTTCTTGGCTGGCAGCGGACACTTGGCCCTTTCGTATACGGTCGCCATTTTCTGACGTTGTCGTCATGATGCAAACAGCCGTGGTATGCATGCGTATATCTGACAAAAACCTTCACTTGAAGACCGTGCAAGCTGAAATTTACTTAAGTGGGGGGATGGGGTACTTTTAAGACGCAACAATCTTTTAATCTTTTAATGGGTATTTTATGACAAGGCATCCCTTTTTCCAAACCAGAGGGCCTTTTTCTGTAGGTTTTCTTATTACTTTTTCTGGGCGTCGGCAAAAGGGGAGATTATCTTTGAAGATGATTATATAGAGTTATATTCTTTTATCAAATCGCCCTAGCTATACACACTCTGACAGGCAAATGTTTCTTTATTCTGATACCGTGAATCTTGCATTTTTATGTAGGTTAAGTCAAAATTCAAACATTATCTATTCGCGATTTTTTTTAACTTGACTTCATAAGAAACTGAAACTTTGATTTCAATATAGGAGGTAGTGTTGCGATTAATGATATTTGTATCGTATGAAATAAATATATGGTCTTTTTATCTGGAATAGACTGAAAACAACGGCATCTTTTGAATGACTTAGCCTGTTTATCTCTTTGAATTAAAAAAGACTCCTGCGTGATTACAAATGTCGCGTGATAGTAATTAGAACATGACATTGTAACGTAATTTTTGCATTTCAACATAAAACTGACAGAATATGACTCGGTATCCCTCTGAACTTCTTAGAATACAAAGTGTAAATGAAATAGGTCTTTGAGTTTTTCATGCATCATGAGATGAAGTTAACACTTATTTGTTCGTCACTGCTTGTGTACATTTTACATACAGGAGTTGATACCCCCTTGAACATTTGCGTGTCCTTTAAGTTTAAACATCTACCGCTCCAAAGCCTCAACAACTGTGAACCAGAAAAGGCGATTATTGCAAGGGCCCTTTAATCGCTATAACATTCAATGTGAACAAAACACAAGTAGGCGAATACAAAGTTTCAATATGGGAAAAGAATCTGAAGGTGACAAAACATTCTCTGCGAAGATACTCCGAATGGGTGCAGGGCAGCTTATAAGTGAGCTCTATGTGTCAAACAAGCATTTTATACTGGTTAAGTGTTCAATAAAATGAAAGGTTGTTATTTAAGTTGATAAAAAGCTCTTTAAGCCAACATTATACCAGGAGTCAACTTTTAAATACTGTTATATATATGCTGTACAAAGTGACAAAATGTGAATATTTTTTTACCTTCATAAGGTTGGCATATTACAATGAGTTCATCGAGAGTTTACAAAAACGCTCCTTTGTCATCTTTGCTAACAACAAACAAATACTTTCTCTCAATGACTAAACAAGCCCCATAATACACAAACATTAAAGGCTCATACATACACGTCATATGTTGACTCATCCACCTGATATATCTATTTAAGAATCCTAGGTAAAAATATCTGATAATGACAAGGATAAATATATTTCCCGGCCAAGGCGTGAAAGGCGTCCCCCTGCTTACTTAAGGTCCGGCGACTATGCGGTAGGACACACGAACCGGTAAATCGCGTTTTACTACATAATATGTCAGGCCGGTTTGCTCGCTTGTTAAGTTGAGTTATGTCACTGCGAGTGAAAATAATCCATTGTTCATTAATAGATCTCTCAACGTCTATGCTTAGAATGTCAAGGTCTACATTTTCATAGGGGGGGGGGGGGGTGTAAGGGAGTCTGTAAACATATCTGCTTTAGATCATAGGCCAGTAAAATTTCAGTACATGCAGTTTATAGTCCGTTGTTTACTTCCGTTTTCTAATCATGCATCGTGATAACTCTTCATTTAATTGGTACATAATGTTCCTGGTTTTTTAAAACTGTGACCTCTTTTTATTGGATATTTTTGTTTAAGTTGTAAAACCGCTTCCTATAGTTGAGTATAAAAGCGTTCTGTTATGAAGACAAATTGTTCAGGGGAAAAATTCTGGGCCGATCCCGGATTCGAACCCATAACGGTGGCGCACAAGTCCGGCGTACCAACCGCTTCGCTTGAAAAGCAAGCTTTTATGTCACCCCGTAACACACCCCCTCTTAAGAGCGTTCTGCTATCAGAACAAGACTAATTATCCCAGGAGTCACACTTTGGTGAGCTTATTCCCTGGGCCACAAAGTTTACCGTCACGTTGGACATGTCCCAATTTTGTTACGAAGACAAATTATTCAGGGGAAAATTCTGGGCCGATCCGGTATTCGAACCCATGTCGGTGGCGCACAAGTCCGGCGTACCAACCGCCTCCCTAGAAAAGCAGGCTTCACTAGCGAGACAGTTCGGTCAGCTTTTATGTCACCCCGTAACAGTTCCAATGTCAGTTGACGCCACTCTGGCATTCGAAATTTGAGGATAGCACGTCCCTTAATTGTGCTTTTGTCACTTCTTGCAGGTTAGCGTGTTTATAATTTATACTTTTGTTCACCAAGTAAATATAGTATAATAAATAGTTATTCTCTGTGAACTGATTATAATTTCTAGGAACATGAGGTACATTCTATATGCCCAGTTCAGCCGTGGCGCCAGCTTATAAGTAATAATAAAGCCACGTTATTGGTAAAATTTAATTTTCCCTGTATACCCTTAACTCTCTCAGAGTATAAATAAAGTCAGCGCTTTTACAAATTAAATAAATATCAGCGCTTTTACTATTTCACTTTAGTTTTATCACTATTACAGGATACTTCTACATTTCACTACATTTCAAATCAGGCTTTATTCTAATTAATATCTCTGACAAATATTGTTTTCTATCTTTTAACTTTTTAATTTATCACCTTGTGATGAAAGTTTTTAAAACATATATTATAGCAATGTTAAGTCAAGTCTAAGTTCATTTGCAGCGTGAATGTCTTTGAGAGTTATGTATTATATTTATGAAGTTGTAGTATACTTTTGTTGATGTAGGCATGAGATAACATTAATATTTATGCTTCTTTATATGCTTTTTTCTCATATTGAGGTTGATGCACCTGCTTCTTGCCGAAAAGTAAATAACTCCAGGGGCGATTTAACCATAATAGCATTAACTGTATACAAGAGAGCAGTAGACTGATAATCAGCTCAGTAAGAAGCTAATCACAAAGTTGATAAACGAGGCCTGTGTTTGCTTCTGTACAAAAGTTTCCAAAAGTGTGATATTCCATTTCAGTGTTCCATTTCATGAAGGGGTATTTGGAAAATTAACTGAAAGCTTTTTAAGTAAAAAATGTACCATAAGGGAGATAAAAGTATCAGGAACAGCGGCTCTATAAAATGACAACAGGAGAGTGCTTGTTAACGTTTATCAGATCTGATTTGTATATTACAACAATTTCATTCAGCGTTAACAAAAGAAAGGAGGTACATTTTTCTACTTTCACCAAACGAACATTATCGCATTCATATCAATCTGAACAATAGACAAACTTTTAAGGCTAATGGATACAGGTATAATGAATACAATAAACTAACATATCCTTACAGCCATCTCAACATTCTAAAATAATATAAAAATTTAACTTGAAACATAATCACTCAAGCAAATTAAAAACTTTGACTAAGATCTCTTCATATCCGCCTTATACAAATATGGAGAGAAATGCCTTTATCAAGGCGACAGGAAGCACATTACCGTTTGCTATCAAAAGACTGGCATGTTGAAATGAGTGCATCCCGCATTAACGAAATAAGCTTTCATGTGTTTCCCTTAAGATAAAGTACTATCCTCACTAAGGAAACCGGAGAGAACCCATTTACACATGCAGACTGAATACAAACTAATAAAATATCTTTAGCAGGAGACAAAGGAACATTCTGAAAACATCGTTTATATTGATTCCGTACATTGAATTCCTTCATATATGCTGGATATACTGGCAGTTGCATTTGTTATTGTGGTTACTAAATTGAGCTGTGAAGAGCTGGTGCCTGTGCCGCGTCAATGTAAGATTTTCAAATCACTGACATTTAGAAGACGTGTATATCCGACCATACATTACATTTGTAGTACAATGTATGAGGAATTTTTTATAGAGTAAGATGAACCAAAGTCTATTTATATATGTACAAAAAATGAGCATCTTGTGTCTGCATAAATAACGTTTAAGGTCTCTCAAAGATGGTTAATGATTTGTTTTGAAACTTTAATCAATACGTGTTTTGTTGATATTTTTTAAATAGGTCAAAATAAAGAAGCATATATTTCTTTTTTTATATTTTTGATGCCGTAACAGGATTATTCATATATGGCTTATTCATATGAATATATATATATATATATATATATATATATATATATATATATTATGTAGATATATATACACTTATATATATATATATATATATATATATATATATATATATATATATATATATATATTCAGGCTTTTAGATTTGTTAACATGAAGTTCATTATGCTTTGTGCAATCGTTCTATACCAAGGTAAGCAAGTAGGATTAATGGACAAAGTCAAAAGAGTTTTATCAATTTGATCATAGATCGTTAGATTTAATCCTTTTTGTACATTCTATTCCTGACACCGAGAATCATTCTAGATATAAAAATCTGATATCACTTTACACTTGTAATGCAAACCTACTGTCTATACATCAAAGCCCGATTAATGTCATGTCATCGATGCAGGTATACACTAGGACAATAGCCGGGCTTCCAGATGGACATCCCTTTTAGCCACATACAGTGTGTTACGTATTACATGTTATTGGTTAAAAGAACAATAAAGACGACGCAGTTAATACCTAGCAATAAAGTCCTTGCAACCCGACTTATAATACACTTTTAACTCTTACAATATTTGTTTTTGAGCTTTGAGAATATGTAAAACATTGACAAAGGAAGCGAGTATATGTCAGGTTAATGTAAAGTGTAATGGTATGCTACAGGGACCAATGCTTCACATTCCAACAGCAACCTTGTGGAGTTTAAACCAGTGCATCGGACAGGATTCACCCTCATGCAATGCAAGGAAATTTGTCAGCGGTCAAATAAACCTCAATGCACTGGTGTCAAAATGGAAGAAAATATATGCGTCCTGCTAACATCCGCCCGAAACAGGGAATTTAACACTCCATCTACATGTAGCAATAAAAAACGCGCTAAGTTAGAGGAACGAATAACGTATCTTCCATATATAAATAATTCAAAATGATAATACAAGTATTCAATTGAGTAAGAATGGTAAAATTTGCAACGAACCTGTAAGAGGTCCTTAGAATATGCAAGAGGCCCCTAGTTTATGAAAATTAAGAAAAGGATCGACGTTCCCACTTTATCACGTAACTGTATCTAAATCATGACTATCCAGGATTTTCGCGGAGGGATATATATATATATTTATATATATATATATATAAATATATATACATATATAAATATATATACATATATATATATATATATATATATATATATATATATATATATATACATATGATTTCTTAGTGCTTTCTAATTCTTATATATCAAACAGGTGTCTGTCCCCCGGGGTTTAGGAAGCCGTATGGGAATCCGCGACGGATGCCAGTGTCCTGCTACCGATTTGCGATAGCAAAACTGACTTGGAATGAATCTAGAGAAACATGCCAATGGACCTCGTCACCATTGACAACAAGGAGGAAAACAATCATCTTAGGGAAATCCTTAACCAGCTACCAGGTATGTCAGAGCAAAAGACACTCTTTAAATAAAGGAACCAGTTGCAAAATTCATATATGGATCACCCTAATTAAGCAGGTGTTCGATAAATAGCAAATTAATCTTAATTTCTCAAGAGAATTTATATTATGTGTTTTTTTTAGAAAAGATGAATGCTTAGGTTTCTGAGGACAAGTTCCGTACAGTCATGCTTATGTTAACCCAGAAATGCGGAGAAAAATTCACACATTGGTAAATTCTATTTAAACACGAGATTTCGGGATTTATTTTGACCCTCCGTCCTTCCGTCCGTCCATCAGAGATTTTTGTTAACAGGATAACTTAAAAAAACCCAGAAAAATAAAACATACAGCCACCATACTAGCACCATTGATGCAACTTATGAAGTACTAGGTCAAGTTCGAATATGGATGACATTGACGCACTATTCAATGTCACAGTGGCAAAAATGCTAAAATGATGTTAACCCAATTACTTGAAAAGAATATGAGGCAAAGGCACAAAATTGTAGCATTGATACCCCTCATTAAGGGCCAGGTCAAGTTCGATTATGGATTACCTTGATGCATGTTTCAAGATGAAAAAGGCGATAATGTTATTTATTTATTTATTATAATATTGTGAAGGGTGGCCTGTACCAGAATAAGAATTCTGTTATAAGCAGGGCCCTCTTCCAAGATATACAAGATATTATAAACAATGGAACATGATAATAAAATACATAAAAGTACATGTACATTGCGAAATATGAGACATAATGAGACTGTAAAATCATTACAAAGGAATGATAATATCATAAAATTAATAAAAGGGACGGTACTAACAGCGGTAAGAGCAACGATTACATCTAAAACAATTTCGTGCTGTGATAAGATTATGACATCATTGTAAAATCGGAGAAGTACGAACGTGATAATTTTTTAAAATGCTGCAAATTAGAAGCAAACTTAATGTGTCGAGGAAGGAAGTTCCATAGAGTTCTGCCTGCATAAAAAGAGGTAGCCTTGAAGGCTTCAATACGTGGTTTCGGAAGGATACAGTTTTTGTTTTCGGTTAACCGCGTCGAATAATTATGAATGCCCTTCGCCATATGAAAATTCTTACATAAATATGAAGGGGCTAAATCATTTATGCATTTATAGGTTAAAATAGATAGGAGGTACAAATATCGCTGTTCAATTGTCATTAAGCCTATTTCTTTCACTAAATCTAAACTTCTTTGAGTTGGGTCGTAATTTTTTGTTATTATCCTAGCCGCACAACACTGCATTCGTTGGATTGCGGCACGGAATGTGCTGGGACAGCTGCCCCATACTGTTAGGCTATAATCTATTGAGGGTTGAACAAAGGCGTGATATATAGTGACTAAAAACTTCTGTGGTAGAAATTTGCTGAGCCGATGTAAAAGTCCAATTTTGCAACATAGCTTTTTAAAAACGGTAGAAGTGTGAGATTTCCATGTGAGATGGGCGTCAATGATCAAGCCAAGGTGAGAAAATTCATCGACATTCGGGACAATATCTTTATCGATAATTATTTGTAATGAATTTGATTGTTTGCGTTGCTTGGAACTCACAAGCATAGTAGCTGATTTTGTGGCGTTTGCAATTAGTTTGTTTTTATTAAGCCATTTAGTAACTTGGTCTACAGCAGCCTGTAACTTATGTTGTGCTGATTCGCGATCGATGCCATCTGCGTATAGCGTGATGTCGTCAGCATAAATCGAGCATTTTGCGTCTGTTACATTATCGGGCAAGTCATTAAGATATAGTTGGAAAAGAATGGGTCCAAGTACAGTGCCTTGTGGTACACCTGTATCGATGGTTTTCACCTCAGAATTATAGTTATTGAAGCAGACAAACTGCTTTCGGTCGTATAAATAATTATAAAACCAGGTGTGCGAGTTTCCATTTACGCCATACTGTTTAAATTTACCCAATAATATATCGTGATTTAGAGAATCAAAACCTTTTTTAAGGTCGAGAAAGCATATGGAGTTTACACGTCCGCAGTTCATAACTGTCAGCCAATTATCAACTATTCTATGTAATGCAGTTTGGGTAGAGTTGTTTGCAAGAAAGGCAGTTTGTTCAGGAGATATCAAGCGTTTGTGGTTTAAGTAATTAAGGAGATGACGTTTAATGTGCTTCTCTAAGATTTTAATCACATGGCTGGTGATTGAAATTGGCCGGTAATTGTTAGTATCAGAAGGTTTCCCTTTACCCTTATAAATGGGTACCACCCTTGCACACTTCCAGTCAGGAGGAACTATTCCTGTACTGAGTGATAAGTTAAGAATATGTGTCAGCGATGGCGCTAAGATGACCGCGGCCTCTCAAAGTAAGAACCCCGGCATATTAAGGACATCAATTCCATGTTTATTCTTAAATGCGACTAGAAGTTTCACGACATCCTGTTGGCTCATTTAAGGGATTGAAAACCGAGAATCAGTAAAATCAGGTTGGTCCTGCACAACATCTTTGGTAAATCCTTTGGTTAAAGTTTTTCCAACTGAGGCAAAGAAGTCATTTAGGTCATCCGCAGTTAGATCTGGACTATCTTGACCCCGGCTAACTGGATTGATCACGTGTTTTAAAGACTGCCAAATCTCCTTAGGAGATTTTGATGACTGTGCCTTGTGTCTATAATAGGAACGTTTCAGTTGACGGATCATGCAAGTGACCCGATTACGTAACCGCCTAAACTGTGCCCACAGCTGTGGATCATTATTTGACACAGCAGATTTACGAATGCGTTCTCGGTTATATATTAGACGCTGGATATCAGGTGACATCCAGGGATTGTGTCTATTATTTCTAACTCTAAACGTTCTAAAAGTTGCGTGATTATTACATATTGGTCAGAAATTCATCACGCCATAGATTCCAGGCTGAGATGACATCATTTACATCGGGAAGACCGTGAAATGTTAATGATGACTGAATGGACCGCTTGAAGGCAAGGGGATCAAATTTCTTAAAGGACCTAACTCTCACAAATTTGGTTCCTTTTTGGCAACTGCCTCCTGAGAGCCGGGTAAAAATAATATAATGATCGCTAAGTGACCACGGAATAACGCCGGATGATGAGTGAACACCGGGTGTATTTGTAAAAATCAAATCTATCGTACTGGATGAGGTTGCGGTGACTCGAGTTGGGGAGGTTATAAGTTGATGAAGGTTGTATGATGTGGCCATATTCACCAACTCAACATTTATAGACGCTTTGGGGTTATTAAAATCAATATTAAAATCGCCTATGATCACTGTATGAACATGTTTAGCCATAGCAAGGCTAATGTTATCGAAGAGAAGTTGTAAATAACTTTTGTCAGAGTGAGGCGGTCTATATATACACCCGATCAGAGAGTTACGTCTGTTCCATTGAATTTGGACCCAGATTACTTCTAGATGATCATTAGAAATAAAAGGACATACGGTAGATTGCAAGGAACTTTGTACATAAATGGCAACACCTCAACCATGTCTATTTCGGTCTTTTCGGTAGAGAGTATACCCCGGGATTTCGATTTCATGGGTTGCGATACTATCGTCCAGCCAAGTCTCAGTGAGACATACTACATGGACCGAACCAACCTTTAAGAGGAGCACTAATTCGTCGAACTTGGGAGGAAGACTTCTTACATTTAAGTGGATTATAGTTAGGCCGTTCTTCTTTCGGATACACTGTAGGAGTGTTTCATTGAGGAACCATTATCATGCGTGTTTGAGGAAGGCACGTTTTGATAATCGGGAATGAACCCGTCATTGTTGTGACCAGGTAAGTAACTCTCGTTGTAAGGGGTACTGTTCATGTTAATTCTATTGCTGCTTGCTTGTGAAAATTTTTAAGAGAGGTTGCGATTTTGATTACATCACATATATTTGAACGGAATGCCTTTGAGCCTTTCTTGTTTAGATGGAGGTTGTCAGATTTTAGTGTAAATGGACCAAGGTTATCAGTCATTAGCAGAGTCCATCCGTTTTTTTCAGCGTAGATTTCTAGTGCGGCATTCAGAAGTCTTATTCTTTTAGAGTATATCTTAGAGGGTCTGCTAATCACTGTGCTAATTGTGACGTGCTTAATACTAGGATTCTGTTTTATAATTGGCACAATCTTACGGAACTTACGAATGCTAGTGTCTGCATTTTCTTTGCTTACATGATTTGTACCGATGTGTATGAGAAGATGGTCAGATTTGACTTGCTTGATCCTATCAATAGCATGATCAAAAGTAAACACACTTGAGTCCACATGCACATTGACTTTGGTTTTATCGGAGAGGTCAGAAGAGTTCAAGTTCTTTGTCATTGAGTCCCCCAGGACTTTTTCGTAAGAGGATTGGCAGGGCCTTGTTTTGTGTTGTTTGTGTTCGTGTGAAGGCTTGGGCGTAGAGTTCCCTGATTTCTTCTGAGCTCTGTTTACATGGCATGTTGCTGGGTTTACATTGGAGTCGTTGTGTACTTCTGTGGAAGCGTCTGTGCTAGGACACGCGTTTACGTCTCGGAAGCTGATATTTGAGGCTGTTACAGACGAATCTTCACTCGTTGAATTTGATAGTGTGGAGTTTAGAAGAGTAATGGGTGTACTGGTATTCAGCGTAGTCTGTGTTGCAGTGGTCTTGATTTTTGGAGTTGAGGGTGGATCATTTACTGGTGATGACGAAAGGCAGTTTGTTGTTACGTTACATTTGCATTGACAGCATCGTGTTGAGTTCGATGGAGTGATACGTTCCATGAGGGCATTAATCTGGGTTTGAAGGGCTATGTTTATCTCAATTAGCGACTCAAGGCGGGTAGCAAGGAGGTTGATTTTGTGTGGATAGTTTCTGCACGTTATACACGTCCAGATGCCAAGAGTTCCACTATCCTCTCCTACACATACTGGATGGAACCAGCTCATACAGATGCAGCATCGAACCATAGATTCATCAGCATACTTGCGATCATATACACAGTCCTTAGAGCAATATGATTCTTCTTGATCTTTGGTTTCAAGGTTACGTTTTGTTGCACTTTAAATGATGTTCTTTTTTTTGTATTACGTGTCTGACGTTCACATGTAGCTTTATCAGGTGTTAGTTTATCACAGTTTGATTTTGTGTTCACCTCATTGTATGAATTAGGAGAGCAATGGGTGTTATCATTCAGCTCAGCGTGTGAAATAGGGGAGCAATGGGTGTTATCATTCAGCTCAGCGTGTGACATTACACTAATATCCAGAGGTGGTGGAGGCGACGTAAAGGCTGGCGATAATGGAGAGACTTGAGGTATTGATGAGTTTATATCAGGTAATGGACTCATTGAGTTGGAATTTTGAGGGGTCTTCTGGAAAAGATCCCCCAGGATGTTGTCTTTTGTTGTTGACCCTTTGTTCTCAATTGGGGATGAAGCGATGACCGCAACACTGGTTTCTCTCAATCTGGTTTGTACTCTGTTGTTTATACCATTAGATATGAATAACGCTTTGCATGAAAGTACAGGTTTTGGTATTGACGGGATTATATTGGCAAGTTCTGCCTGGATTGCTGACTTGCATTTTGTTTTCCTGAATTTGTTTAGGTCACACTTCTTCATATTATGAACAGTGGTATTCCAGTTATTTGTGACGTCTCTGATGGCTTGCTCGAGTTTTTCTTTTGTCGGCACAGGCAAGCTATCGAGCAGCATGTTAGATTGTTGAATCAGTTTGTCAGACATGATTTCTTTTGCGTATACACTAATATGAATTCGATAAAACGTCTTAGTGACTGTTTATAGGAAGATGAGAGAACAGGACGCGGGGTTTGTTTACAGTTTCCAGGGGCGACGTCTTGAATGTTATGATAGATAAACTTACTTTTCCGTCGCTGAAATATCACTCAAACATCCCCACAACACAGTGTAGGGGAATGCATGGAATATCACAGTTTGTCTTCTAAAACATGTGCTTGTAAAATCCGTTTAAGAGCGTAAAATCCATTAAAATCCAAGTAAAAATGTGAGCACTGAGAAGTTCGTTCTCGTACGCCCGAGTCTGCGCAATGACAAATTATGTTAACGCAATAACTTGAAAAGAATTTGACGCACAGTCACTAAACTTGCAACATAAATACACCTCATAAAGGGCTAGGTCCGGTTTAATTACGGATGACCTTGACACATTTTTCAAGTACAAGTGTTAAAGTACACTTTAATATTATAAGTAATGTTTATTTAAATACCCCAAGTATGTTCCGATAAATAACTCCGGAGTATTTTCAGTTTAAAGGTTGGTCAGACCAGAGATACCCGGCTATAATGTGCTCGTGACCGATACCCAACATTTAATGCCAAAAAATACAGTTTTTAAGTGGAAAGAATGTACTTATTACTGCCTGAAATATCTCTATTAAGGTACCTTACCACACGCCTTTTTCAGAAGACGAGGTGGAGGGCGCTTGGTGGAACGGGTTATGGATTGGTGGTAACGATCGTGACGACGAGGGAATATGGAGATGGGCAGCATCTGGTGATAGAATGTTTTATAATGACTGGCTTCCTAATCAACCAGACAATAGTTATGAAGAGGATTGCGCCAACATGTTTGGGAAAGGTCAATGGATGTGGAATGACATCAAATGTGACTGGAAAATGCGGGGAGCAATCTGTGAGAGGATTGGCAAGTTCATGTAGGTTAAGTGAAAGCAGTCCCTGGAGCAATGTCCGCCTGAAACTGGACAGAACAGGCCTCATTCTAATAATAAAATAGATGACTTAAGAGTAACTACTTGAATGGCATGGGTTGACTTGAAATTCAAAACTCTGCGGTAATTTACGATGTTTCCATGCAACAATATTATTAGAAGAGGGTTGCGTATCTATTTCATAGAACATTTTGTGACCATCTTTATCACAAGCGGAGTTGTTCATTTGGAAGTTTCGTCTTATAAAGTTTATCTTTGTTCATAGGCCTTTTGTGTGTTATGTTTGTCTAAGATTATTTTTAATTAAGTCAGATTTGGATGCCTCAATCAACCCACTTAAATGCAAAGAAATTACTGCAGATAAACTTGACTAGATTGCCTGCGGTCCGGCCGCAAGGTGAGAGTACCTTGAAATAGAATATAACGAGTAAATCATATTCCATGATCAAATCACAATATCTTCAAACACCCTTGGTATGTAGATACTTTTATATGCTGATAATGTGACTGTTACTTACTTTTTAGCCTTAAATTATATATATATATATAAATGTGTATATATATATATATATATATATATATATATATATATATATCATGTTGACGATATTTTTTTCAAATTTATTTTAATTCATTAGCTACATTTCAGAAGGAAGTGTTGGGATTTATAGTTTTTTAACGAGTATGGAATAAATATATACTTTAGTTGTGATTGTATCGGTTTTAAATTTCTCGATAAGCTAATTAATAAACCAGGCGCGCGACCATACCCGTTTTTTTATGAAATGAGAGAGACGCATGAGTGGTGTAACAAAGGTCGCTTAAAAGTGATAAGAACAAAGTATTAGGACGTCATTGTGTATACCGTAATATGTGTTTCGTATAAGTTCATAGACCATAATTGGTTGAAATTTTGTACATGTGATTATCATACGTCATTACAAATTATTTTAATGTAATTCACAGATAATCCGTACATATTCCCCGATTTTCCTTAAGATTAAATGAAAATTAGTTTTAGTGCCTTTTATAAAATTAATATCAGAAATAGAATGTAGTCAGCACTCAAGTACCTCCGTTATTGTTCTTCTAAAACGTTGGTGTTTCCTACGTAAGCATGAACTGTACTATGTAAATGGAATGAAAAATATGTGTCACGGTTCACCAGCTTAATGGCCGCACCAAGGAACACCTTTGCAAAGGCGGACCATACTTCTTTTAAGTAAATCAAGCCCTCAACAAGAATAAACTGAATAAAAATCATGTTGATATTTACTAGTTATATTTTATTTTTTAGCTCAGCTGACTGTAAATCATCTGAGCTTTAGCGATCACCCTTTGTCCGGCGTCCGTTTGGTTGTCCGTCCGTTAACAGGGCACAAATCGTAATCGTTAGACCTAGAAACTTCTTACAATACATCCAGGGAGGTCCTGGGCAAATCTCCATGGAAACCTGAAATTAGTTTTTTAGCGTCCAGACAGTCAGACGGGGCACAAATTGTATGGATAAGGCCGTGACAGTTAGGGAGATCCTAGGCAAATCTCCTCGGAAACCCGAAATTAGGTCATTGTGACCTATTTTTTGTCACCTATAGGCCGAAACCTGATTCCGGGCACACTGAATGTCAGATGGGGCAAATCGTTTCTTGGGGCCTAGAATCTTTTAACTCAATATCCTGGGAGTTTTTAGGCAAATTTCCTTGGAAACCTGAAATTAGGTCATGGTGACCTATATTTTTTTAACTATGGGCCAAAAACATGATTTTCAGCACCGAGACAGTTACGCTCCATAAGCAGCGGCTACGCTACACTCAACTATTTGCTACACTACCCACTGCATTAAACCGCAGTTGCCGGTCAGGTTTGGCCATCAGGCGGTGGAATTCCCCCTGCGTTATATTTAACCAAACACATTGCAGGTATCACCAACACAAACGGATGTTCTTCGAGGTACCGGTCACTTTACACTGCTGTGGAAAGCTCTTGGTAGCACAGACTTTTTTCACCCCGATTAGAATACACACGATATAATCGTCAGCTTTAGCAGTCTGTATACTGACTTGCCTGAGGCCAGTTATCCCCCACTGTATGCATATTTCATGTATTGCGTGCTACACGAGCTTGTCACGAGCATAGATATGTTTGTTTACACGCCAAGCCAATCAGATTTCTTCTACCAGTTCTGCAGATTTGTTTAAACGCAGAGCCAATCATATTTTACTTTATCCAGCGCAAACTGACTGGGTGTTGCCAAACCTAAAAAAATCCTGCTATTTCTCACAGCGGGTGAGTGGAAGGTCACCAGAGCGTACCAGACAGTCAGGTGGGGCACAATTAGTATCCATTAGGCCGAAAATCCTCCAACATGACAGGTCCTAGGCAAATGTCCTTGGAAATCTGAAATAAGGTCATTGTGACCTATATTCTGCGACCTATGTGAAAAAGATGTCGTATGAACACCCTGAATGTCAGATGGTGACAAATCGAATCTGTTTGGCCCTTTTTAAACAATTTCCTGGAAGGTTCTAGGCAAATCTCCTTGGAAACCTAAAATAAGGTCATGGTGACCTACATTTACGAGACAAAAACCTGATTTTGAGCCTCCTGAATGTCAGATGGGCACCAGTTATACCTGTTATGCCTAGAATCTACTAATGCAACATCCTGGGAGGTCCCAGGCAGATCTCCTTGAAAACCTGAAATGAGGTCAAAGTGACCTACATTTTGTGACCTACAGGCCGAAAACAGCACCCAGAAAGTCAGACAGGGCACAAATTATATCTGTAAGGCCTAGAATCTTCAAAAGTAATAATCTGAGATGTCCTTGGCAAATGTGTGTGGAAAACTGAAATCAGGTCACTATGACCTATATTTGCGACCTTCAGGAATAGAAGTCATATAAGTACCCAGACAGGCAGTCAGGGCAAACATTGTTTCTGTTCGGCCTAGAATCTTCTAATGTAACATTCTGAGACGTCCTTGGCGAGTGTCCTGGAAAACCGAAATTTGGTCACCATGACCTATATTTTGCAACCTTTCAGTGTTCATAGTGACCTATATTGTGTGATCTATGGGCTGAAAAATGATTTTTGCGCACCCAGACAGACAAGGCACAAGTTGTATCCGTTAGCCCTTGACTCTTCTAACATGACATTCATGGAAACCCTTTGCAATTCTCCTTGGAAACCTGAAAATGGATCATGGTGACCAATATTCTGCTAGCTATGGACAAGAAACATGATTTTGAGCAACCAGACGGACGGTACAAATTGTATCCATATTCCTTGGAACCCTGTATTGTGAAATCCATTGGGGTTCTAGGCAGGTCTCCTATGAATCCTGAAATTTTTATTTTCTGTCCATTTGTTCAACACCTTAACTTTAGCCTTAGGCTTACAGACAATATATAACATCAATAAAAAAACTGAGCACCCAGCCAATAAGCTGAGCGTCATGGCCCATGAGCCACTTGTTTTATATTTGTATTTAAATTCATAATACTAGAAAACTAATAAATTAATATTACTGGAAATTTAAGGAGAAATATCTATGTGATTAAATCTAAATATTTTCACTTTTTATCCTTTACTTGGATACATGCAATGGGATTTTACATCAAATATAATATAATCACTGTATCTGATTATTAATTTTAAGGAATTTTTTTTTCGTCTTAAGCATTTTCCATTTCAATCATCATTGTGGTTTTGATCTCATAAAAGCAAAACAGGTATATTTATGTGGGGCCTAAATGGCTGTTACATTAAATGGATATTAGTCCGCATCAAAGAAAGTAAATTACACCTTACCGAACTTTTTTGTTAACTAGCCGCAATCCTCGATGGAATACACTGGACTGAATAAACACAATTAAAGACCATTTATGCAAACTGAAAACAATAAACTAACAAAGCTGTGGCAGAAGAGATAGTAACATTCTAAAAGCGTCGTTTATCTTGAAATGGTCTCTTTTACTGAATTCTCATAAAAACTCGAAACACTGACGATAGCCTTTCTCGTTTTTTTATGAATCGTCTTTTGAACGGTTGCTTTCTAAGTGTATATTAATGAAATAAAAATTGCATTTTGAACACGTGGATATAATTATGTCTGGGGCCGGGCGTGTTACAATACCGAATCTTTTGACCTTTGGAACACATGTGAACCTTAGTGTCTGGGGGCTTGCGTGTTAGAATCCTGAATCCCTGACATTTGGAACACGTGGTTATCTTAGTGTCTGGGGGCTTGCGTGTAAGAATCCTGAATTCTTGTCATTTGGAACACGTGGTTGTCTTAGTGTCTGGGGGCTTGCGTGTAAGAATCCTGAATCCCTGACATTTCGAACACATGGTTGTCTAAGTGTCTTGGGGCTTGCGTGTAAGAATCCTGAATCCCTGAAATTAGGAACACGTGGTTACCTAGTGTCTGAGGGCGTGCTTGTAAGATTACTGAATCCCTGACTTATGGAACAAGTGGTTGTCTTAGTGTCTGAGGGCGTGCTTGTGAGAATCCTGAATCCCTGAAATTAGGAACACGTGGTTGTCTTAGTGTCTGGGGGCTTGCGTGTTTGAATCCTGAATCCCTGACATTTGGAACACATGGTTACCTTAGTGTCTGAGGGCGTGCTTGTAAGAATCCTGATTCCTGACATTTGGAACACGTGGTTGTCTTAATGTCTCGGGGCTTGCGTGTTAGAATCCTGAATCTCTGACATTTGGAACACATGGTTACCTAGTGTCTGAGGGCGTGCTTGTAAGACTCCTGAATCCCTGACGTATGGAACACGAGGTTGTCTTAGTGTCTGAGGGCGTGCTTGTAAGAATCCTGAATCCCTGATATTGGAACACGTGGTTGTCTTAATGTCTGGGGGCTTGCGTGTTAGAATTCTGAATCCCTGACATTTGGAACACATGGTTATCTTAGTGTCAGAGGGCTTGCGTGTAAGAACCCTGAATTCCTGACATTTGGAAGTCGTGATTGTCTTAATGTCTGGGAGCTTGCGTGTTAGAATGTTGAATCCCTGACATTTGTAACACATGGTTAACTTAGTGTCTGAGGGCGTGCTTGTAAGAATCCTGAATTCCTGACATTTGGAACACGTGGTTGTCTTAATGTCTGGGGGCTTGCGTGTTAGAATCCTGAAACCTTAACATTTGGACCACGTGGTAACCTAGTGTCTGAGGGCGTGCTTGTAAGAATCCTGAATCCCTGACATTTCGAACACGTGGTTGTCTTAGTGTCTGAGGGCGTGCTTGTAAGAATCCTGAATCCCTGAAATTTGGAACACGTGGTTGTCTTAGTGTCTGGGGGCTTGCCTGTTGGAATCATGAATCCCTGACATTTGGAACACATGGTTACCTTAGTGTCTGAGGGCGTGCTTGTAAGAATCCTGAATCCCTGACATTTGTAACACGTGGTTGTCTTAGTGTCTTGGGGCTTGCGTGTAAGAATCCTGAAGTCCTGACATTTGGAACACGTGGTTGTCTTAGTGTCTGGGGGCTTGCGTGTTAGAATCCTGAATCCCTGACATTAGGAGCACATGGTTACCTTAGTGTCTGAGGGCGTGTTTGAAAGAATCCTGAATCCCGGACATATGGAACACGTGGTTGTCTTAGTGTCTGAGGGCGTTCTTGTAAGAATACTGAATCCCTGAAATTAGGAACACGTGGATATCTTAGTGTCTGAGAACATGCTTGTAATATTCCTGAATCCCATATGTCTGAGGGCATGCTTGTAAGAATCCTGCATCCCTTACATATGGAACACGTGGTTATCTTAGTGTCTGAGAGCGAGCTTGTAAGAATCCTGGATCCCTGACATTTGAAACACGTGGTTATCATAGGGTCTGAGGGCGTGCTTGTAAGAATCCTGAATCCCTGACATTTGGAACACGATGATATATTGATGTCTTGGGTTGTGTGAATACGTATTCAAAATCATTGGCAGTGTGAACACATGGATATCATAGATTCTGTAGCAATGCGTGTAAGAGGTCCGAACAACTGACATTTTGAACACGTGGACAGTACGGTGTCTGGGGACGTGCGTCATTGACAGTTTGAACGTTGAAGAATATTATAGTTTTGTTATCATAAGAGGTAACAAAGGTAGGTTATCAAATACAGCGAGATTTTCCATGAATAGATTTTACGGGTAGGACGGAACGCTTAGTATTAAGCCCAGCCCGCGTATTGTCATATCGTCAATGCAGGTCAAAATAATGGCCATAACCGGGACGTGATATTGTGCGGAATTTCAGGTCGATGTGTAATACGTTTTTTTCTAATCAAGAGGATGCAAACGCGTTCATTGAAAAAAAAATCACATAAATCTAAAATCATATATTTTTGTGCTCCTTATAGCTTTATGTGCTTTTTATTTTTACACACACTGAGAAATTCTTGATAAATATACCTCTAGCCAAGACATGGGGTGTCAGCACAAATGACTTGGGGTCCGAATCACAGGTTAAATGTTAAAAATAATATTGTTACATTGGTAGACACGCGGGGATATTTCCGCATAATGCATGGTGTAAAGAAATTGTCAAAGGGGCAGTGCCTTTTAATTAAGCAAACAGGCATTTCAACTTAAACGTGTGCATAGAACAGGAATTACCCATTTTTCGGAGGGCAAGTGTATAGCTATTGGCTCAAACTTCAACAGGACACATCTTGTTTCAATACACCTTAGCCCCTAGATTAGTTCAGTGTGATCTATTTATATTCAGTATGGCCTTTAAATATATTTCAAACTCAAATTAAAACTCCTCGATGTTAAAAATAAGCCATTCCCGTGATTTAGCTGAGCACATAAACACCTGTTTACTTAATTAATGTTATAATTTAATATGTTCCTACGTTTCTCGATCCTAATATTTTCAGCATTTCAGGGACAAATCTGAAACAGACTCAATGAACAGGCCAGTTCTATCTAGTTAAGAAAGTATACCACATCACATCTGAAGATTGGGGTATCATTTTTCTTGTTAGTTCCATTAATATGTCTTTTTCACCTCTCTCTCTCTCTCTCTCTCTGTAATTTTCAAACAAGGTATTTTTTAAATGATCACTTGCACAGAATGTGAATTATTATGCACAAACTGTAAAACGCCAATTTTACACACACATAATGTGTGACATTCGGTCTGTAACAAACGAAAACTATTTAGGAGTTCGCTCTTGTCAATAAGTCCATAATGCATTTGGGGTTTGAAATGAAACGCTCCATGGTTCAGATACAACTTAATGAATGCGCCGAATTTAAGCTCGGTGTATCAGCAAATCTTGATATATCCATTTTGTCCAATGAAAATATTTTAAATTGAAAATGTGATGTGATCTTTTGATTCAATAAAACGTTTATGGATCAAATGTTTGTGTTTGTTTAAGGTGTTATCTGATATTTATAAAGTGAAATGTATATGCAGGAAAGTGAAGAAAGAATGTAGCAATGAGAGACAAATGAGCACAGCAAGTGGATGTGGGGATAATGTTGAACCTATGATCAAAAGCAGTGCACGCAATATATCCGTGGGCCAGTACGATCCTATGGCTCGTTATATTTGGTACCATCAAGGGACTCGTTTTCTTTACTTTGTGGATGTTTGTCAGAAAATATTATCATTCAGTAGAAACTTAAATAGCAGCTGTGCGAATAATTGTTATCCTATATTCTCTGCACTGATGATTCATTTTCTTTTCAATGTAGTCGAACCCACGCTTTGTCTTTTTTCTAAACTTGTTTGGATAATCTGCTTAAAATTATCCTTGCCTAGTGGATAAACCTTATTCAACAAACTTGTTGCACATGTCTTATTTTCTGAAAAAGAAATAATTTGGCAATTACATGTGTACTACCGTCTAGTTCAGTTATGAAACTGTGTCCAGAGCAATCCGGCGATTTTTAAACATATACACCACAAGAACAAAATGTTTCTTTTTGCTTCCTATTTATAAAACACCCTCCATATGAAAAAAAGGTGGTACCAATGAAATAAACAAATTGGTGCATATTATCGTGGTTGTACTATCCTTTGCAACAAACCAAAAAAATAAGATTTCATTTTAACCATCTAAATTTGGAGCTAAATAATATGAAGAAACTGACAGTACACTGTCAATTTTAAAAGGTATATGTTTCCTATTTATCTCATTCGAGAAAAAACATTAAGCTTTGGAGGTGTTCTTAAACTTTCCTTACGGTCGCTCAAATTTGGGATATAGTTAGATCAATTTTTAATATATATATATATATATATATATATATATATATATATATATATGTATATTTGTATATATATATAATATTATATTATATTATATTATATTGAGGGTTGAATCAATCAAATAATGTAACCAAAATGTCCACTACAGCTTGCGAATACAAATATTTTACATTTGATGAAAGTCATCTGTCTGGACTTACAGGAGTGGAATCCATCTTTGACATCCCGCAAAGACGTAACAATAATTCAGTTGTTCAGATCAAAATAAGACCAAGTATTGACATATATGAGAACTGCGTATATAATAGCAATTTAGAATAATCGGAGAAAGGGCATGAAGTGGGTCGAGGCTTTTTTCTATAGTATCTCCTTTATTTTTATATGATAATAGCTATGTAACATACAAGACATCTATCAATTCAGTAATATAAATCAGCCAGTCTTTTGTAATATTCTGATAATTTTTCAACATGTCATTCGTCAAGGTCTTTTTCACATGACAGAGGTAAAGTACAAGTACCAGTCATTGATATCGAGGCTTATTATGACTCGAGCCGATCATCACTGCTTCAGTGCTCTTCACTACATTTTAAAAAGGATTTATCTGCCAACTTTCCTCAGACTTGCCGAATGATTGACTTAACGTCTGATCAAAAACAATTTTCTTAGAATGGTCGGGAAATGCAAGACATATGAACGTCTTGAAAATACTCAGATATATTAATTTTATTTGCCAGTTTCAAAATACCCACTGAATCCTCCTACAAAAATTAAAACCGTTTTGTTTTTTCTTGTTAGGCTTCTATTCAAATATTCTGAAATAAGGTGCGCAGAAGGTAAGATAATATTTAATCCTGAAGGAAATAGCATTTTGTTAAATATATATATATATATATATATATATATATATATATATATATATATA
Source organism: Sipunculus nudus (assembly GCA_026874595.1). Classification (NCBI taxonomy): domain Eukaryota; kingdom Metazoa; phylum Annelida; class Sipuncula; order Golfingiida; family Sipunculidae; genus Sipunculus; species Sipunculus nudus. Next base: position 48,480,574 of record CM049309.1, read on the forward strand.
TATATAGCCGTGTTAGTCTGTAGTTGAAGCGTAGGTTAAGATAAAGAGTGACGCCTTTTAAATAGATAAACTTGTTTTTTAACACACGAGCTTTCGAAGCACACAGGCTTCTTCGTCAGGTGGTTAAACACAAGAAACGTGTATGACGACCAAAAGTAAGTAGCACCAGTAAGGCAATAGTAAAACTCTGAACTTGATATGATCACATGTGTTATCAATAAGAGGCCTATTATATAAAACAATAACACAGCCGAATTACGTCTGAAGGCTTTATTTAAACAAAACTACTACTTTTTACTTTAGCACGATTTCTGTGGCAATACTTATAATCATCGACCAGATGGCTGCACCGGGAAACAGCTGAGGCGCAGTGCTCACGGTCGCCATCATTCGAGGAACCCGTATCCAACAATCATTGGTATTGGTTCTGCACCCTGTGGAACGCTGTGGCCGACAAAATACTTCACGAGTGTCACTGTAGGATACATATACCATAGGAATAAAAAAGTTTAACGGGGAAATATACTAACATACACACACAAAAATGATCTTTCCTGGATAAGGCTTATGTGGATAGTTATTTAAAAAAAAAACTTGTATCATGTCATTTTTTGATGTGAGAATATCCTCCCTAGAAATATCATAGCATGGTTGATATACAGTAAATCACGCGAAAATAAGCAACACACAACTCATTCTAGCTGCAAATATTACATTAACTATAAATTGTTACGAGATGTACAGAAACGTAAAGGAGATATAAAACACCTATGCAATGAAGATTTATACATTCATATATTGATAAGCTATTGTATCACCGTGAAATTAATTAAAGGAGCTTAAAAGCTACGCAACATCGAGCAAAAAAGATTAATCCTGTTCAACCAGGAAGGCCATGTTGACGTCACCTTAATTTTTATTCATAAGAGGTGAATATGTATAATTATATTCATAATATATGAAGGCTTTGTTGATACGCACTCAAGATTATCAATACACTGGTATCCTTTGAGGTGGTAGGTGTTAGTAATCAAGTCCTCCAGTCTTTCCAGTGATCCCTGCCCACAACGTTCTCTGAGAAGCAATATGACAACTGTTAAAACATGTGGATCTTCATCATGCCGTGGTGCGTCCATGCTTGATTTTAACGGATACTTTGATAAATAAATTACAAGAGAAGATTGTGGGAACTTAAAATTCATGACCATCTCTATTGTTGTTAACTGTATAAATATAACTGATTCGTCAATAAAGCGCTCGGATATATTATGTTATATTAGGTTTATCGGAAACCACCGCATGTAGCTCCAAAACAAATCCTGTTTAACCTACTCTGGTGAGTGGTCGTCATTGCCAACGACATATACGGTCACCCCGGTAACCAATTCACTGTTTAAACTTGGCAGCTCATCCCGAGCAAAGATCCTGAAATTACAATCGTATAATCATTTTAGGATATATACGTAATTTTACAACACTTATTGATGCATGTCAACATTTTAACTATATCCCAACTTCTGCACGCTTTACTTTAAAAAGTACCATATATCAAATATTGGAACAACATTGCAAGAAAAAGTCATGATAATTTAATGTTTGAATCTGTTTATTACCAGTTTACCTACAGTTTGTTAACGGAAAAGTAATATATATATATATATATACATATATATATATATATATATATATATATATATATACTTACGTCTCCTCATAGAAAACTTGTTCATACAACCCATCCAGAAGAATCCGCACTTGTCCTCTAGCCAGAGTCGCGTACTTAACATAGAGAGAATCCATTGTGACCTAATTATTTCTATGGTGCATGATAAATATATCTTCTCTTAGGTATTACCTTATCGATAAACAAAAAATATAAAAATGGTTCGAAACAATTTATCAATATCAGTTGAACATACCTCTCTAGATACACGGCGCCAAAACGCTCTTTCTGTGGTGCTTGTTGGTTCATTTTCGTTTTGTATTACATAACCATACCCATTTTCGTTGTTAGGATCAGATATCCAATGGGTACCATTGACTGGCAAACCTGCTCGTAAATAATATCTCAAACATACGACTGGGATGATATTATATTTCCTTTTATAGTAATCTCTTTGTGTCTATGTGTCAATTTGGAAAGGAATGATAAATTCCTACGAACTATTGCTCGTCTTATAGCAAACACAAGGGGAAACTAATTAGCTAAAATTATTATCCGATTACTAACCTAGCATAGTCTTGGATATCGACACATAATCCTCTTTGATGCCACATTCCCTCAGGCCCGAATAAAAGGTTACCTATATAATATCACATCGAAGACATGTAGATAAACGTTTATATTCACACAAATACATGTACATTATCATATGGCATAATTGCAATAAGCCTCTGGGTAAAGACGTTCACCGCGCAACCCCTCTGGAAACAGATAACATCTGTTTTCAGATACCGAGGTAATAATGGATTAATAAACTTAATCATTCATTATATCATTTAAAAGATGGAAAGAGAGGACATTCAGGACGTGGTTGTCGGGTGGACAAGGACAGGGGTATCAATACAGGGGGATATATATCTCCTAACTATTAGCAACAGGTGATGATCAATGTATGTCATGCCCGTGCTATTCAGAGAAAAAAATTAAGAATGATAGACTTGATCCCATTTCTCCACATTTCATTTCTCTATAAAATAATAGATATTTTAGCCTTGTTTAATCTTAATAAAACCTTTCTTCAAACATAATAATATCTATTTTTATCTTATACTTAGCTATAATATTTAAATGGGTCACAAAGACAATATATATATACATGATGTATATATATATATTTATGTGTGTGTGTATGTCTAGATTTAAAATAAACTAATCCTTAGCTATAATATATTTGAAATGGGTCACCCAGACAATATATATATGTGTGTGTATTTATAGCTAGATAGAAAAATGTGATATTTCAATAATAATATTATACAAGGCGTTCACCCAATCCACGAAGATAACTGGACGAAGACGCAGAACAGCTCTCATCATATATATATATATATATTTATATATATATATATGTGTGTGTGTGTGTGTGTAATCTATATTGAAAAAGCAAGTAATAACGACACTTATAAAGCATTCTACAAGAGTGTTGATTTTAATGTTTTCTTCATGCAACATTTCCCAATACAGCCGTATATATCGGTCTATTTCCCAAATGATGCGAACATTTTAAAAAATATTTTCCTCATCAAAATTAAATCATGTTATGTTATTCCATCTGAAATACCGTCACTTGTAATTTTTCCCTTCATAAAAAGATATACTAACCAGATAATTAAAATGAAATATGTTTGACCATTTGTATTCTTCAAGATATTAGGTCCAGGTCAAAACTAAATATCATTTGTAATTGTTATTGAAACCAAAAGGTAAATTATTCAATCCCCAATATAAGAGATCTAGCGCAAACAGGGAAGAAAAAAGAATTCGAGGTGAATGAAGAAAGCCAAATGATACAGAAAAAAAAACAAAATTAATCATCAAACTATATATACCTCGTCATAAATTCTCGAGGGAGAACAACAGAAATGTTCCTTTAAAATTAAAGAAATGTGAATATAATTTTCTTTTCTTAGATTATTCTCTTTTAAGGTGTATTAAATAAAAAATCATACATAATCCTCAGGTAGACTGTGGCTGGCTGCTCCGGCATAATCATCGTAGTCAGGCTGATCAATGTCTTTGTCCTCCTTGTTACAAAAACCATCACGGAATTTTCTCCAGAGGTCCTGACACTTTCCTCCATCACTGCTCAGTGTGTCGTTTTGAATACAAAATTAACCATTACAATTTTAACGACGTCTATGTTACGAAGCGCATATTCGAAAAAAAAATAAAGATGTTGAGCAACAGAGATACAAATATTTGAATTTGCAAGATTTTTAGTCGTCCGTATTTTTGTTACTTAATTTTTTTTGGTACGGTGTTGGTTGTAAAATGTCTAATGTGGAATTTTAATTGTTTAACCCTATTCTTGAGTTCTAGGATGTAATGTATGTCATGGACAGGGGGGTACCTTTTCGTAAGATTATCTGCGTTGTCTGTTTTGTCAATGATACATAACATTAAACTACATGCAAAATTATAGTTGAAAATATTAAGTCTGTATAAAATATCGCTTCACTGACCAGTAACAAAATTTCATTTTTATTCTACATATGACTTACTGGGTAGCAAGGGTTATCTATGACTTCATCTGCCAAACACTCTCTGATTTTGATGCATGTCATGTAAGTCCTTTTTAGATGATAAATTATTATCGCTAACTCCAATACAATTTTAGTAGTAGTAAAACCAAAATTTATAAGAACTGATGATTTGAATTATTCGATCTTTAACATGAAGTGTATATGACCTAGCAAGTAGATAATTTGCCTTCTCGAGGATTATATAAATATATAAATATTTTTATTCAAAGATTAGTTTATTTTAAATATGTACACATTTGAATGATTATAAACTTAATCATAGGATATATCCAACCACTTGTTTATCTTGGTTTCGAAGCTCGAACGCTGATATGCCTGCCCCTTTTCCTTGCTTAGGTTGCCTCTATTAAAAATGATGAAACATTTATATATGCTAAGTTCTGGAATAATGTCTTACCTTTCAAGGAACCCGCATCGCCCTAAAAACGGACTTGTAAAGGGCCCATTATCACAGTCTGGTTGGGCCTTGACAACACATACAAGAAGCAGGATGACAAGGGTGACTGTCCAAGCTGTCTTCATTGTTCCTGTATATATTGATATAATTGTGCTTGTTATATATATATATATATATATATATATATATATATATATATATATATATATATATATATATATATATATATATATAGTCTACTCCCGTTTATTCGCCGATTTAGAGGTGACAATGGCGGTAGACGAGGGTAGCGGTTCATCAAGGTTGTCGGTGAAAAGAAATAGATAAGGGATATCGTACGCTCTTTACACAGCGCTTTAACTATAGGCCTATACTCCCTATATCGTAAGCGCTGTTTATTATGACCTCGTATCCTGAATTGCTACACCAGGGGGGAGCACTGTATTTTTGTCCAATTAGATGAGACCTTGTGCTGGAAAACACGGCCAAGCGATGAATACACGTAGCCAATCATGTTCTTTCGTTTTGAGTGACAGCTCATCGCCCCGGTAACCATCTGAACAGGCCACAGGCTCAAAGAGAATTGCCCCAGACGTGGTATGCTTAGAGCCTTTGGCCCATAGGATGTCCGGCCGGTGAGCTGTAATTCACACGAAACGTAACTACAAAGGCTGCGATCATACCTCGCTGGCTGGCTTTAGTTCTGCAGACAATAGATACGTGGCTACGCTAACACAGTCATAATGTCATAATCGAATCGGTCGCTGATGCGAGAATACAGAGGGGGTAATTAAAATTTGACCGTTACTCTCTCACCAAGCGGCGCTTGAAGCGCAGCTATGGGCGGAGCCAGGATGCCTGTCGAGTGTTTGTTTATTGGCATCTGGTTGGCTGCTTGTCACATCATACGCACTTTTTTTTCAGCGGACAGCGAACCGCCATCTGGTGTCTAAATATATCATAAATGGTCAAAGCTGGCAGCGTGAAAATCAGTTGCTTCTTTAGAAGCGCAAGATTTTCACTGCCTCGGGAACTTGGGAAAATCGGGAATTTGTGAATTGTTGGCGAATGGTGAGTTTGGCGTATAAACGGGCAGCAAATAAACGAGAGTAGAATATATATATATAGAGAGAAATTGTATGGTTGATAACGGTACACATTAAAGAAGTTTTATGTTGTGTGGAGAATCCTTGGTTAAGAAATGGTTAAAGGTTATCCCACAGGCACCTGTCGTATCAACTGAGTCTTTCAGGGAGTACAGGGAGGGTCAGGGTTCCTCGGCATGTGTACTCTCGCAAAGACTCACTTGATACGACAGGTGCCTGTGGGTTATCCGGTACGTTTGTTGCTTATCTATATAATTTATACGGAGTTGGGTTTTTTTCTAGACCACGGTTTACTTGCTTCCGTTCTGATTTGACTCAACAAATTCGGCAGACGTATCGGTGGTGTGCTCTTCTAGGACAAGTTTGTTTTATTTTGTGGGATTATGCCCTATTAAGCTGAAAAATTTTAATATTTCCCCATTAGGTGCCCCTATTTTTTGTGCTGCAAGGTCCTCCACGCCTGTGACGCTTTTTCAGGAGGCGCCTCGGGGATTTTCACTGGCCTGTTAAGACCGTGGCCAGAGCGCATGTCCTACCCAAAAGGCATTTCCGTGCAATACGCGATCACGCGGGTCCACTATAATCCCCATTGACCCCCCATATCCACTGTAACGCCTCTAAAGGAATTTCCCTTCTCAAAAGGAAGTAAAGATTTTTAATCCAAAGACCACATGAGTCCGCTTTCAATGCGAGGTATTTTCAGTTTGATCAATACTGGATACTAAGTCCAGTAATGTGACCACCGTTTGACAATTTTTTTTTATGGGTAACAGGTATGTTGATTTTAATACATTCAAAACTATCTTTCCATGATAATCATGCTTTCAAAAATTCGACCAAGTCATGTGTTTTATGAAGTTTTTTTTTTACAAAGAAGCTCCACAACTTAATTATCATTCAGGTTGGGGGGGGGGTTCACATATATTTGTAAAGATCAGTTATCTTTAGGGACGCTAAAACATGAAAAAAATATCACCAGTACATCTTTAAATTGATAACAAACTAGAATCTGTTGTCAGGGCATACAGACTTCCATTAGAATCTCCTTTAATATCAGTAATGTGTTCACGTGAATCCGTTTCATGTGTGAACACTGTCATGCTTCAGTAAACACGTACGAGATCACCTTGCGAGTGGCAGAATAAATAAATACGAATGAGTGGCTTCAACACGGGGACAAAGAAATGGTCCTTTTTCATAATGGTTTTTAAGAAAATATATGTTGTGATGATTCTTATTACCCCCAAAATAAAATGGACTGTGGACAATGCAACGAACCATGGCTGAAGTTGTTTCTTTGCTAAATTCTTTCATCAAAATATATCAACCTGCTTTCTTTTTACCTGGGACAGTTGTCAATTTTGCATTAGACCTGCTTATTCCATGACAATTTACAGTACTTAAACCAAACATTTGTTGGAATATATTTTTCTCAACTGACTACACTGAATAAACATCGTATTTTACAATGTCGCCTGAGCTTCAACTAATACAAAGCATCTTTCATATAATTTCACGGTAGAACGCTTCTTTATACAATTGTTATATCTATGATATTTCCCAAGCAATGAAGCTGTGGAACCTATGTTGTTTATTGGGAAAAAAATATTGTTTGTGTGATTTCAGGAATGGAATAAATTTTCTTTCTATGTTGATTTTTTTGGGGAGCGTGTTCCTGGGGAACTCAGCAGAAGTAATCTTTATATCATATAGGTGAAACACATGACAAAAGTTCCTGCAAAACCTAAGAATTAAAATATGCGTCGTTTAGTTCCTATCAGCTCATTACAAAAATATACATAAGATAGAGCCGTGGATTTTCCACGGGAGCAGCAAGTCTATATATTAATAGCGTAAGGCGATTTTTGTAACTTTCCGTATCTCCTCTGATACCACCGTACGGATTGCCGTGATTTTCGACAAACATATGCTCCGGTCGTGTCCGAAAAGATTCCACCCAGTTAAGTTTTATTTGCAATATTTGCGTATTACGTGCATAATTAATAATTTTAATATTTGCTCCCCCGCGGGCGCCTCTTTTCTTTGTGTCCTCGGGTCCCGTAAGACAATGACCAAAGAGTGTGTGATGGCCGAACAGAGTTTTACTCGGGGGCCCTATCTGGGTTATTTGTACATTTCGCGGTCACTGGCCCGAAATAATCCCCTTCTCAAAAGGGAGATATTTGAAAGAATTGTTTGACAGGCCTTCCTTTCACCGGGATATCGCACGAAGAGGGCTTCTACCTGCGGCCTGATATGCTTGAATGCACATGTACCGCGTCCAGGGCGTTTGACAAATGAGCGAGTCGCATGCGACTAAAATCGTGTCCCATGGTCAAACAAACCTGTCTTTATCGCATTTGGTTTGTCGCAACTGTCTTTCATGTGCGATCAAAGGAAGGCAACCATGAGGCAATACATGACACATACAAGCGTCAAACAGATGACGATAAGTAGTTTTGTCCTTTCAAATCAAGATTTATGCCTGTAAACCTAAATGATATTTCAGTAAAATATAACAAATAATTATGTTTTAATTAAATTAATGTGGGATATGACCCCCCCCCCCCTCCCCCCATGCACACATGCACACAAAAATAATTGTCCTGGCGCCCGTGGTTAACGCTTTATTTTGCCTCCACCTTAAATGTCACTTTTATTGCATCAAATTCATTGTTGCAGTCTTTCAGTGATACATATATAGTAAGATGCATGTTGAGTGTTATAGACATGATGCTTCCCTACATTTATTCCCCTATGAACTTTAATACTCATATTTTGGTAATGGAAGTGTGGGCTTCCCCGATTTCACGTCATGAAGTGGAATCCCCTGTGCGTTTAACGGATGCGTTCATCGCAAAAGTCGAGCAGGACTCAAGGTCTGCGATAAACGATTGCATGCGTTGATCGCAGCTGATAATCGTTGCCGGAGGTATGTGTCGTGTAATTGAAAATATAGTGTCCAAAAGTTTTACACGGATGCGATGAACGGATGCGATGATCGGATGCAAATAAACCTTGGATTATGTCACCAATTTTTTACACGGTCGATTTTGTCTCAAGAAAATTCGGAGGGCAACTTAAAATAGCGATGTTCAACATAATATATTTTTATATAAAATTATTTCATTTATCATATCAACTTCTCCGAAAACATCTCCGTCCAATCTCTTGGCTTCAATACGATGTTTATGCATATCACCCTACATATAATGTATCTATATATTAATAGCGTATCGCGATTTGTGTGATTTCCGTATCTCCCGATTTTCGGTGGATTTCCGATACCAACGTACGGATTGTTTCGTTCGTCCCAAACCGTGCGTAGCACGGGTATTTGCTATTTATTACTTAATGACAAAGTACAAGTTGTGGGAAACCGTTGATTGAGAACGATGTTGCGGTCTGGAAAGGCACGGTCCACGAAGCGCATATTGTTCTTGTACAATAGTTTTTCGGTTTCAGGTGGTGTTTTGTCATGGGCATTTCCTGAACAGCATTATCTTAAAGGAACGGGTCTTCAAGGAACAAATCTGTAATAACGGCGATTATTATTATTCTTATTACTATTTTAATAATATAGGGGAAAAATCAAAATGTACTCAAGATCTTAAAAGAACCGTTCTTTTTTTCTAGCATAACCTTTAAAGTGATAATGGGATATTATAAAAAGATTATAATTTGACTGAAATCAGTTTCATATACAATTATTCATTTATATGATTTAAATTATAATTAAATATCAAATTATGCGGAGTATTATTATTATTATTTTATAATTATTGTATCTGCCAAAACAGATACCACTGTAACCACTGGGCGGAATTTTTAAAAATTCGGGATTATGATCAGGTCACAAGTGAACTGTTGCTCCCTCATTTTTGGTTGGCCTCTGACCTTTTCTCTCTGCCCAGCGTCCATTTGCGCGTCTGTTTCCACACATAAACCCACATGTCTCGAGAACCGGTTGAACGATCAGGCTAAAAATTTTGCACACATGTAGCCATTGGATATCTTTATAACATACACTAATAATGTTGGCGCCACCTGCAAACATTTTGCACACCGTCCATCTGTTCATCTGCCTTTAGATAAAATCACCCATATCTCTGCATTGGTTGGACCTATCCACCTGAAATTTTGCATGTGTATACATCTGGGATAGCTTTCTTGATTTTATGTCAGGTGGCGCCACCTACATTCACATTTACAACCGCAGACATCCAAAATCATATCTCGGGAACCGTTTGACCGATTGGGCCAAACCTTTGCATGTGTATAGATCTCACATAGCTCATTGTCATATGCAAAACTGGAGGCACAACATGCAACCATTTTTGCACAGCGTCTGTCTGTTTTTATCTGTCATGGGATAAAATCACTCATATCTATATCTCAGTAGTGGTTTGACTTATCTGTCTAAAATATTGCAGGTTTATACGTCTTGGATAGCTTACTTGATTTTATGACAGGCGGCGCCGCCTACATTTATGTTTATGCTGCAGACTTTCAGGCTTATATCTCATGACTGGTTTGACGTATCCTTCTGAAATTTCACATAGCTCTTAATCATACACAACATTGGTGGCACGTACACCTGCCACCAATTTTGCACAGTGTCCTTCTGTTTGTCTGCTGTGGGATAAAATCACTCATATATAAGTAGTGGTTTGACTTTTTGCATATGTAAACAACTTGGACAACTTTCTGGATTTGTGGTAGGTGGTGCAACCTACATACATATTTCCGCTGCAGACATCGATGATAATATGCAACACACCGCACGCTACTTTCCCTTGTTGTTCAGTCCATGCCTCACTTCATCCGTTCCACAATGGTTTCGGCGGATACACGTAGTCGCTTGTCGACTACCCGTTTTCTAGTATAATTTATAATTCCCGTATAATGTTTTATCATATTCAATTATCTCAACTTTTAAAAGTGAAAGTTTTTTTATAAAACTACAGTTGTATAGTAAGTGAGTGTAACAAGTAAAGTCATTGTAAAATATGTCCCTGTTGTTGCTGGAATCAGTAACAACTGATCCAAATTAAAAATGGAAACTGGTAGCCAGCTATATCACGTCTCATTAAGATGTAATCAACAGAGTGATTGATCAGCTCCTTGATCCATCCAGGCCATATCAATATTTACCCATGATAACATGGGTATAAATCAGCGAGACCTACCCATGATTGATTTTTCTGTGTATCCCTGCTTATCACAAATACTGCTTAACTGACCGATTGTTCCGCAGAACTAAACCAAAATTTGTCAGCAAAGACAAACAGAAAAAGGCTTGGTTGTTTAGAAGCCAGAGAAGACGAAGATCTCGCTTAACTACTCACTGGGTGGGGTAAAGTAGATCGTCATTTATTTAAATAATGTGTCATGTACACTCAAATATTAAGTTTTTTTGCAAATCAGCTGTACAGCAAATCGGACATTTACATTTCCCTGGACTTCGAAGTAAAGGTTGTCTCTTCATTTTTATATTGTATTGATAAAGTGATTAGATCAAGATTCCAGATGTAGGGCCAAAGAAAGAATGGCATTTGTGAATGAACCGGTTTAAGATTACAACATGAATGACTGGGTACTTGGACATGTTGGTATATTCCTTAAATGAAACAGGACTTGAAATCAATGTATCTTTTCCTTATAAAGGTTGCCATTTTCAGAATACTCTCGAAACTCTACAACAGCCAGGGTTTCTTTAGATTATTTTCTGGGACGAGCAGTGCCTTTGGTAAGACTGAACGGCATTAGGAAGTAAGTGACAGGTGGTTCATTGTTCAGGCTCAAGGTCAAGGTCAAACATAAACATCAGGCGCAAACCTGTGGCCTTCGACTAATACTGCGCCCAAATTAAAGTTTTTGAAAATCAGCCATATTAGAGGTCTAGCGCAAACATAAAATGACAAAGAAAAAATAAAAAATATAGAAAAATTAAGAATGAGTCGTAATTCATAATTTCAGAAAACATAAGAGTTTCTGTTCTGCTGTGTTTTACATAAAATTACGGCTGTGTTTTCCCAAAAAAATCTTTAAATAATTTCCTTGTACCGCAAAAATAACATGAACCTTAATAAAATATTTAAACATATCTTTATCTTGCCATATTGTTGTAAGTGACTGAGAAGAAACATCGTTAGACTAGCCACAGCCAGAGCATGGTTTGTGAAAGTTTCAAAATATAATAAATCTCTATTAAATAACTTTGCCGCTCTTTGATGTCGACTGACCGAAATACGAATAATACATTTTTAGATGTTTCGTAACAAAAGGACACGTTTTCATGCATTGTGTAAATATATATGTTGTACAATCTGAGAAAAGAGTTTCAGGCGGAAAACAAAATGGTTTTTCGCAGTAGATTGATTGAAAACATTTAAATATTTTAACTGGAACTTTGAATTTATGGTTCTTTTTTTAAAATTGCCTGAGAGTTCTTTCATAAATACTAGCATGTTCCTGCAGAAATTCTTAAAGTTTCAGAAAGGACCCTTAATGGTTCAGTTACGGTAATGATGGTTAAACTTGTGAACCCCTGGTGTATGGTTATTTTTCAAATCTTTAGTAGAGGCCTATCTTTGAAAAAGTCGTTGGCGTTATTTAACGCAATTTGGATCATTTATGATGAAGGATATAGGCCATTTTTGGTGTTTCTGTCTATCTATAAAAGTTGTTCAGGGAGAGCTATAGCCTTTAATATTTGTTTGTAAAGTAGTAACGTGGCCAATTGACCTATCCATGGACTCTATGTGACCTTAATCGCATACTAATATAAAGAATAATCATAAGCATAGGACTTACGAGCAACCAATCAGGTGACCGTTGGCATTGTAACCGTCAATCATCTGACAAGTAGGCCTACAAAATTTGCATAATTTGGCAGGGCTCTTCCAAAAAGAACACTTGTAGTCTCTACCTGTATCCTTGTTGCGGATCCACAACTGTGATACGGTCACATTGTTGACGGAGAGGAGCAGAGCGGATCAGAATCACACGTCTTTGGCCGAGACAACCTGTATCCATGTAGGCATGTTTTCGGAATATTATTTTATACAAAGGAGACAGTAAAAGAAGTCCTAGGCTAAAGGTTGCAGGAGCCATTCCTCCGAATACCGAGTGAATAATTATGCCTTACCTAACAAGTATTTCATATGAGACAAATAATCCAAAATATGGCAAGACAGTTATCAATCACTGCTATATATTCAACAATGGAGAAAGCAAATTCAGTTGATGATGTCAGTCAATGCGACGTCACGCGTCATCCACCTTTGTGACGTCATTATAAACAGTTGTTGCAACCATGGACATGGGAGACCTTCTGTGTAGGAGCGTTTAGGGGCTCATTATATTAACTGGGTTAAAGGGTGGAGCATATGGGCCGTGGTGGATAGGTCAATTGATACAAGTTAATGCTGCCTTCTTGTCTTCTGTTCTGGAAACAGTTTCTATGGATCATGGAACAAAATCTAAAAGTATTTCTCACTGAATGTGGGAAAATTACTTGCAGCCATAACAGTGTGGAGTATCAGAGTTCCAGAAATGTTTTATTCTGCATCAAGACACTAAAAGACGTACTACGGTACAGTGACGTAAATTATATGGGGGCGGATATAACACCATATGTTTCGTAAAGTTGTCATTATGGAATAACATTTATAATATATTATTTATAGACACACATGAAAATTGCGACATACTTACAGTTTACTCTGTCAGTGTGATCTCTATGCATCCAGCGATTGACTAAGTTTGTTTGTTGTGTACACGTATGTTCGCATGCATGGGTATATGATAGGTTTTATGGTTATACACTAAAAAATCTTTAGTTCTCTCTTATCAATTAGCAACACGAAGAGATATATCACACTAATCATGTGTCCTTATCAGGCTCAATACTTTTTTTTGGCATGTGTCATGGCTTCCTGTACAAATATGTTTCATGATTTGAGAACATGTATCCATATCATTTGGTGATAGTTGCCATAATTGCTTATCTGTGTATGAGACACTGCAAGAATCTACACATGTAGGGATCACGCTATATGACACAAATATTTGACAATAATCTCTCTCTCTCTCTCTCTCTGTCTGTCTGTCTCTCTCTCTCTCTCTCTCTCTCTCTCTCTCTCTCTCTCTCTCTATATATATATATATATATATATATATATATATATATATATATATATATATATATATATATAGATATAGCACATGTGATCTTTATATCATGTACAATTGTCCCTGTGAAAAGCACAGGATGTAAATCTGCGGTATGCAGTCCCTATAAGCTCATTAGAAAACCATATATCATATAGAACAGTGGATTTCCACGAGTGCGTCTGGTTATAAATATTATTAATTACCTGTGTACAGCCCAAATCTGAACTGACTCCTGCAGCACTCATTGAAATGTTGTACAAAATGTCGATATATTAAATATGGTAAATTTTAACTATATTTCTGAAAAAAAAAGATATTATTATTTTGTTGGCAGAGAATGTCCAACATTTCACTGACATCACCTATCTTCCATGTTATGCAGGGGCGTAGCCAGGATAGAGGGAGGGTAGGGGGGAGGGGCATGATCAATGGCGGATCCAGATATTCCAAAACGGGGGGGGGGGGGGGGGGTAGGGGCGCTTATATGCATGTATGGGTAATATGAAATCTGTTATATTTACGTGAATATGTCATTAAGGTTAGTTACAGGTACATGGGGAGGGTATGGGAAGGGATATCCCCCTCCAATATTGTGAATTTTTTTTAATATATGCAATGTATAAAGAGGAAATTTTGAGGCAATTTTCACAAAAAATGGGGATCTCCTGCTCCTGATAAACAGTTCCTGTAGTCAAAGTGTAGAAAGGTGCAATATTAAATATTTATATTTCTTCAAAATAAGGTTATAAAATTTCAATCGCTTTCAAACAGGTCAATGGGTACCATGAATATGTTATAAACGTGTATATATATATATATATATATATATATATATATATATATATATTTATTATTATTATTTATTATTATTTCTATACTATATATGTTTTAGTGTATGAAAACATAATTTTTGTTTATTTTAAATTATGAACCATGGTTTCATTAAGGTTAGTTACAGGTACATCGGGTGGGTATAATATTAAATATTTATATTTATTTATATATATATATATTATTTATATTTATAATCGTTTTCCAACAAGTCAATCGCGCACAGGCGAATTTACGTTTGTTACTTGCAAAATATTATCTTTAAAATGTAATGCTCGGAGTGAAATAACGGACATGTTGAAGTCTTATGTTAAATTTTGCATTTTACGGGGGCCGTGGTCTTGACAGCACACGGGTCTCCTTAGACCACAGATCGCGAGTTCGAGTACCGGTTTCACCGGAGGAGCCGTGAGATTGTTCACGACCCCAACCAGTGCCTGGTGCTCTGCAGTTGTTCTGCAGCTGTTATTATTATCCTTATACTAAAATAAATTTGAAAGTAATAACCTGAAGATAATTTAAACAAAATCTTATTGCTGATTAATGAAAAAGAATTAGAAAAACAAAAATTTATCACGAAAATTGGGAAATTAGATAAAATGACAGATATTGCAGCTCAACAGGGGGCCCGCGCGCCGAAGGCATCCTCTCTGGATATGCCACTAATAGCAAAGGCAATTTCATGCATATATATATATATATATATATATATATATATATATATATATATATATATGGGGGGGATCTGCGTTCTACCCCCCCCCCCCGGCTACGCCCCTGTTATTTTCGCCAAGTAGGTTGTGTTTTCACCCATGCCTGTCTGCCTCTTAATGATTTATATATCTGTTAGCAGAAATACACAGAAACGTTGACTTATGAAAAATGTTTTGAAATATATATATATATATATATATATATATATATATATATATATATATATATATATATATGACTTGGCTTTTCTGTCTCAACACCCGGCACTGAGCACATAATTCCTACCCCTTGCAAACCAAATAGATTGTTTACTGATTTCAACAAAGTCCGACCAAGTCATTAGCTCTGACCAAGGCTTCAGGGTTAGCAGTTAATTAAGCAATGTTCTGTCTGCATGTATGATATCTACATAAAGTGACTGTTGAAATGCTGGCGTTGATGTCTCTCCACTGTTTATGTTGATTGACTGTTTTGAGCCAACACCCGCGGAATTTAAAAATTATATATATATACGTATATATATATATATATATATATATATATATATATATATATATATATATATATATATATATTTGCTTACTTCACTTGCGGAGAGTGGCGGTGCATATGAAACTTCTACTGGTTAAAAATTTACTTCCTCTGAAAGGCTGACCCATCGGGTCCATGTTTCTGTTTTGCCAGTGCAGTTTTATCAGTGCAGTAACTGTATTTAATCCTGAATTTTCCAAGTCATAGATGTAGGATAATCGCTTATCTCCTCGTATGTGCAGAGGAAACATATAACACAAACATAGGTTCTCTCCTTGAATCATTTCAAGGAGAAAGGGAAACATTCCTATGCATTGTAAATGAGAGAACCGCTATGCCTCCCCCCACCCCCACCCCCCCCCCCCCACACTCCTTCCCTCTTTCGAAATGCAAAACTGAAAAATACAAAATTACACGTGCCCAAGAGAGTGCCGAAACTTCCCCAGTACTGCACCACTACCCCTCCGATACCCTCCGCATCTGCCGTGATGTTTGCACCCCTTCCCTATTCTGAAATCATGTTTCCACCCTTGTGATGATCATATACAGTGGTCAAATGTCAATTCAAACTATAAATATGCATTCTCAAGCATGTGGGTGGTCTTAATAATGTGGGGTCTCCTCAGCCCGTGTTTTAATTCACTTATTGGCCAATATTCCCAGGTTCATTTGGGCATAATTTCACCAAAAAGTGTTTGCATCCATTTAATCTGCCTATATTCCCATGTTCAACTGTGCATATGTGACTGCACATTTGTTAATATTCCTTGAAGTTCTTCCTGCATCCGGATCATGAGCAGGGCCCACAGAAAATTCTAATCGTTTCTTCATTACTCCATACTCCAGGGGGCGCTTATATATGCAATCTATTAAAACCCGGTTACTAATAAAATAAGTGAAAAATCCAAACAGTGGAGAAAGGAAGGTGACGCATCTAATAGGAGCCATCTTGCATGTCAACAAATTAAGTGTTCATTATTGGTCTATGGCCGACAGATGGCCATCCGCATTAAGCAAATACGGCAAACGCAGATGCCACATCGTCCTTTAACAAATAACTCACGTTCTGTATACAGGGCGGTGTTTGCAATCTCCTGGTGTCACTTTTTATGATTGGTTGACACACTATCCCGCTGTCCTATTTTGAGTGAGATAACCCACGAAGATGTATAACCACGAACCCTAAAATATACCCATGCCATCGAAACATATCATGTGCACATATCATGTGCACACAGTGCTGAAAACATTGATGTTCATATCAATCTTCTCCCAGACCAGTTGCCGTGAGTATAATCTTCTTTTTTCTTTACTTAATATATTAGCGGCCACATATTTTTTGGTATGGTCAGTTTGTTATTTGTACATTTGTTAGGAGCAACTTTCAGATGTGGAAAGCATTACCCCTATACGCACAGGGGCGTCAATATAGGGGGATGGGGGTATGTATCAAATGTAATTATATATATATATATATATATATATATATATATGGAGGAGGGTAAGGCTAAAAAATAGGCATATACACGCTCTCGCTGTCTAAACCGCTCGAAAATTTAGTGAAATAGTTCACTCGATACTGCGCGAGTAACACATCTCAGTACGTAAACATAGACACTCGGATATATGGAGATATGTTAACCAGGAAGTAGGGAGTTTTTGCGAGTGGATGTTTTTTCTCGTTATGTGTGATGTATATGGATATAATAAAACATGACTTTTCAGGGAAAGCATGACTTTCAACGAAAGTGTCAGATATAACGAGTATATATGTAGACATGTGGACTCCTCGCGCGCTGCTGTCGTTGTAATTCTTCCAGTACCGTAAACCGGGGCTATTTTGAAAATTATTTAATAATATTTTTTACAATATAAAAACTGCAGAAAATGGGATGTGATTTTTAAAATATTTAAAAAATAAATTGAACAATTTCAGGTTATTTTTTTTAAACTGCAGATTTTTCTGTGAACTGGAGGCAAGTCCTGCACTAACTATCAAAATGGCCGCCCCGCAAAGTGGTTTTTGACATGTGGTCCAACTTAAATCCAAACAGATAAAGATATAAATATGCAAGTCTCATAGCAGTAACCAATGCTTCTGTTATTTAGTGTTGCATAAAAAGAATATCCTTTTATTTTGAAAGCCTGATGTAAATACTCAACTTGTGTCTGTTTTTGACCTTGCGCATACTTTGAACAGGTTGAGGGGGCTACTTTCAACAGTTCCAAGTAGCCCTTTATGATCCATTAATGATACGAATACAGATATATTGGAATGAAACGTACCTACCCGTCACATGACAGCCCTTTGCCCAGGTATAATGAATGATATACGGAATATCCATAAATTATATAACAAAATTTTTTTCTAGATGAAACTCCAGGTGTCAGCACTGTATCATGAGTGTATGGCCAAGCTTCAGATAGTATATTTGACATTTGTGAATAAGCTGTAGCTTGTTTTGTTTTAACCATAGATTAATTTACTCATAAGCTTATTGTTTGAATTTTTTGGTGAGTTTTAGAGTCCGTTTCTCCACTGGAATGGAGACTAGTTGATGTGAAAAACTTGCACCCAGGAGCTTAACTTCATTTTGCCCGAATACCTTTATTGCCCCTCTATTACTGTAATAGAGTTGGTTGGGATTACTTATATTAAAGAGCATTTGAAGTGTTACTTGACAAGTGCATTTGAAAATAAGATTAGGCCTACTCGAGTCCCTAGATTCAAACTAATTACTCGAGCCCCAAACTGGGACTCGAACACCCGTATTGCTGCTCTAGATTTAGCCACTAATTAAATTGACTGTAGATATATTTGTTTCCTTCAATCAAGTTTTATGTTCTTGTATGTTAAAGTGTCATCAGTGCCGAAGTTATACACATATATACTGAGAGGGCTGCAGCTCAAGACCTTACAATCTATCGGGGCCTTGGCTTTGTGCTAACAACATTAAAATTTTCCTTTCATTTATTTCGTTTGTAACGCTAAAAATGAGACCAAAATAATGTTTAAAATAACATATGTGTGAGAAACAAATTTTGGGAAAATTCTTGAAGAAATTGCATCGAAAAAATAAATGGAAAGCAATTACTCTAATAACTTTGTAGAGACTGTAGCATGCCTGTTAATATTTGTGTCGTCATTATTAATATTATACAGTTGCTAGCTTACTAAATGTAGTAAATACATAAAAAATCTCTTTTATAAATGACATATTTTCCAATGTTCTTCTTGTAATGCTTAGATCATGCAGTATAGTTATGATTTTTTTTCATAATTCTGGGGGCTTCCCTGGGTTTCGTAGCCAAGGGCCTGTAAATGCTCAAATCCAGCACGGACCATCTCGCGTTTATAAAAAAAAATAAAATCTGTCGGTAGATGTTTCCACAAATGATGACAGAGCGCACGATTGTAACCTATACAAGCGCAGTCAAAGTGGGTTCATGATGTGGAATTGGTCGGACATTGCTCCTAGAAAAACGCATGTCCTTTCAGTATTGGGTAGGTTTATGAATGTCTGGCAAAGAGTCAAATTATTGACTGTTAAAAGATATGGTATGGCGTGGAAAATGATGACCTCTCTCAGGCTATCCGCCTCAAGCTATCCCTAACACTGAGGCGATATCAAGGAATCAGATGTGCAATGCTCCGAAAACCGTGTGTGCATTCACTTAATGGTCCAATAATCCCTGGTTCATTTGTGAATATTCCTGGAAGTGCTTCCTGGACACGGGTCCACACACAAATACAGGAACGGCGATGAACACATATCCTCCTGACGAAGGGTGTAAATTACCGGGTGAGCAGTAAACCCCATCGCTTTGGGACATGTGATGTCAAAACCCGTTAAAATGTAGGTCAAAGTGGTCGCTATGTAACGGATCCATTGGGAATTCCATTTATCCGCGTGTCTCATACCGCATATCGCAGAGTAAAAAAATGCTTGTAATAAAATGATTGCAGCAAAAAAATCGTTCAGCAAACTGCATACCGCGTGCGGCGCTTTTAACCGAATCATTTTTTTTTTTTTGCGTCGTGTGGGCACTTATATCGCTTACAACGGAAAGGTGATATTATTAGAAACAGAGGCTCATAATCAAATTTGGTTTATTTACTGAAAATGACTATCTGACTAAAAGATTCCGTTATTAAAAACGTATCAAATCTGAACTTCCATGCATTAGCACTTGAAATTAAGGCTTTGGACACGTGTGCGGAGTCTTTACGCAGAAGGTCTTTAAAGTTTCAGAAGTGGGTCTAGAGGACTGGGGGGGGGGGGGGGTGAGTGGGTTCCAGGAGGTTCCAATTTTACGGCCTTTTATAGGATTTATCATTAGTCCTCCTCGGTTGGACCCTTATTTTTCCTGAATCCTGGATCCGCCCCTGTGTTTTGTTCGGGTCTGTGATAGCCGCCATCACACCAGTAATTACACATTCCGAATATATTTGTAATTTGTATATACTATGTAACTTTATATATACTATTTTCCATGTTTTAAGCAGTATGTGATCTAGACGCATCATAATATAGCTCTTGCATTATATCCTGGTCGTATCACGTGATATAAGCCAAAATTACAACTTTATTGAAGATATTAAGTGATGTATTAAAACCTATATTTTCATATTGCGGTGTGTTTTAATCAGTACTTATCCCGTTGAATTTTAGACTTAAGGCTTAAAGAGTGTATAAAAGGGCACCTTCATGTAAAATAAACGTAACCTCTGATCATGCGATTATATGTACATGTATATATTTATAGTTTTAACGCCAATTTACCAGCAAAGAATGGAAAATCACAGGACAGTCTTCTTATTTCTACTTCCCATTTACACCGGACAAAACTGTGATCCCACCAGCCTCAGCAGCATCTTCACATTCCAATGCGACAACGTGAACAAGTGAGACTTACTGACAGTTTATGCGAGAATGTTTATTATGAAATATGGTATATCCCAATGCGACAACGTGAACAAGTGAGACTTACTGACAGTTTATGCGAGAATGTTTATTATGAAATATGGTATATCCCAATGCGACAACGTGAACAAGTGAGACTTACTGACAGTTTATGCGAGAATGTTTATTATGAAATATGGTATATCCCAATGCGACAATGTGAACAAGTGAGACTTACTGACAGTTTATGCGAGAATGTTTATTATGAAATATGGTATATCCCAATGCGACAACGTGAACAAGTGAGACTTACTGACAGTTTATGCGAGAATGTTTATTATGAAATATGGTATATCCCAATGCGACAATGTGAACAAGTGAGACTTACTGACAGTTTATGCGAGAATGTTTATTATGAAATATGGTATATCCCAATGCGACAATGTGAACAAGTGAGACTTACTGACAGTTTATGCGTGAATGTTTATTATGAAATATGGTATATCCCAATGCGACAATGTGAACAATTGAGACTTACTGACAGTTTATGCGAGAATGTTTATTATGAAATATGGTATATCCCAATGCGACAACGTGAACAAGTGAGACTTACTGACAGTTTATGCGAGAATGTTTATTATGAAATATGGTATATCCCAATGCGACAACGTGAACAAGTGAGACTTACTGACAGTTTATGCGAGAATGTTTATTATGAAATATGGTATATCCCAATGCGACAACGTGAACAAGTGAGACTTACTGACAGTTTATGCGAGAATGTTTATTATGAAATATGGTATATCCCAATGCGACAACGTGAACAAGTGAGACTTACTGACAGTTTATGCGAGAATGTTTATTATGAAATATGGTATATCCCAATGCGACAACGTGAACAAGTGAGACTTACTGACAGTTTATGTGAGAATGTTTATTATGAAATATGGTATATCCCAATGCGACAACGTGAACAAGTGAGACTTACTGACAGTTTATGCGAGAATGTTTATTATGAAATATGGTATATCCCAATGCGACAACGTGAACAAGTGAGACTTACTGACAGTTTATGCGAGAATGTTTATTATGAAATATGGTATATCCCAATGCGACAACGTGAACAAGTAAGACTTACTGACAGTTTATGCGAGAATGTTTATTATGAAATATGGTATATCCCAATGCGACAACGTGAACAAGTGAGACTTACTGACAGTTTATGCGAGAATGTTTATTATGAAATATGGTATATCCCAATGCGACAACGTGAACAAGTGAGACTTACTGACAGTTTATGCGAGAATGTTTATTATGAAATATGGTATATCCCAATGCGACAACGTGAACAAGTGAGACTTACTGACAGTTTATGCGAGAATGTTTATTATGAAATATGGTATATCCCAATGCGACAATGTGAACAAGTGAGATTTACTGACAGTTTATGCGAGAATGTTTATTATGAAATATGGTATATCCCAATGCGACAATGTGAACAAGTGAGATTTACTGACAGTTTATGCGAGAATGTTTATTATCAAATATGGTATATCCCAATGCGACAATGTGAACAAGTGAGATTTACTGACAGTTTGCGCGTGAATGTTTATTATCAAACATAGTACATCCGAATGCGACAGTGTGAACAAGTGAGACTTACAGTTTGTGCGTGAATGCTTATTATCAAATATAGCAACAGTACTAAGCTTATTAAAACTTATTTACATATTATTTTAACCTTGTTCGATGGTACTTAGTGGTTATAAAACGTAACTGACAGGAGCGTCTATACAGGGGGATGTGGTCAAGGGAGAATTCAGAGAATAATATTTGTTTGGAAATGAATTAAAGCGTCCCAGCTCAAATCACTCATTTTATTTTACACCTTTTGGCAGCAAATATCGTTATGGAAAGGACTGTCATGCCTTGTGGGAACTCTTTCGAAATGGATTTTACTACAAGAAAGACCACGAGATATCTAAATCCAGTTATGATGAGTATACCAAAGAAGGGCGCCACAGCCTAACCAAAGACGAGGTATGATCAGTTATAAAAATGAAAAGGTCACACATTCACGATCTGGACCATGGTCTGTCCCGACTAATCGTAGCCACGAAAGTCGTGTGTGGTCGTGTGAGAAGTTCCACCATATCAACTCCTACGACTGTACTATACGATACTGCTGAGATAAAGCAAGGTGGCTCCAGGACCTGTCACGACTTAAGGCAGAAATTTTTAATACAATGTGTAACTGAAAGGCACAAATTAGAACGATTCCCCCACCTTCACGGGCCGAAGACACACGACCCTCTGCAATAAGCGACGATTCCTATATGAATAATCACGATGCATTAAACACGTAGGATGTCGTAAAAAATCGTAGCAAACCGTGATATATCGTAGTAACACGTACCACAACATCAGAGATGTCCGACGACTGTCCCGGATTAACCACGATATATGCCGACTAGGCACATGTTAACGTCTGATCAAGTTCATTTTAACGTTTGTCTCCTGATGAATGACTATCGACTTAGGATGGAGCTACGATTGGAAAATATTCGTATGGGCTCCACAACAATTTCAACCTTTCCAAAATAGTCATAACCCTCGCCCGACCTATCATGGCCCATCCCGACCTCCACGATTCATAACGACTGCGCCACGACCTTGGTCCCGGCAATCACGATTTCAAACCGTAGCTATATCGTAGTTCAAATCGTGAAGATGTGCCATTTTTCTCTTTTTTTTTTAATTTGTTCATTTTAATTTGTCATGATTTTTTCCTCGTTTTGAATTTTTTGTTAAAATATTGAAGTTCTATACTATTTTATATATATATATATATATATATATATATATATATATATATATATATATATATATATATATATATATATATACTCGTATTCGGATTTCTGTGGATTTGACTAAAATACTGACCAGTTCACCACAATTTGATATCCTTATGCTTTACACGCAAGGACACTGATGGTGCCCGTATTATTGTATATTTTGTGATATCGTTCGCTTTCCCACAGGAATTTCAGGATACCAGTATACAAATGCATGTGCGTTTGAAAATGTCGCATTTGTATGTGAATGCAAGTCCATCGGGTATTCGTAATTGCCAATATACGACTACTGAAACATTCTGACATTAACTGATGTTCACCCTGTTATAAATATATATCAATCAGGTTTACCTCTTTTTTTACCTATCTAATTAGAGTTAACAATTTGCATTTAAGTTATATGAATTATGTACATTTGCATTTATATGTAGAGTTCCATTTGTCTCCAATCTGGGATATTTTTTATCTGAACTCTAACATTTTTTTTCCTGTGTGGAAGATTACTTTTAAAGGTTACATTACCACTTTTTTGTACTCCTAAACAAGGTCACATTATATTCTGGATTAAAGGAAAATGGCATCAAAGACGATCTCCTTTCAATATCAAGGACAATGCTTGGTAAGTTGGAGTTGAGTCCCAGTAAGTGATAAATAACTGTTAATAAATGTGTCATGTGACAATGTGGATATATGTAACAGGAATATACACGCTGTATTGGCTTAATATATTCCATGGCTTTAGCATTTTTTATGGTTATCAGACTGACAAATTTCCTTTACTTTGATGTTCTTTTATCATTTATGAAACGTTGTGTAATTTTTTTTATAACTGATGATTTCATTTTATTGGAAATTTAATTCCACCAGGTTAAACTAATAGGTAAACTAATAGTAAACATAATAATTTTTAAATCTGCCGATAGGTGGCCCTGTTAACGGGGTTCATTGGATTGCTGATCCAGTGGTGGGGTACAGGTTACCGAACGACAGTGGAAGTAATACCGAGACGATGTTTTGGCGCCGAGTCTCAGAAGAGGTAAATTTAGCGTATAATTTTATTTACGATTAATTATTTTATGTGATGACAAGATTCTATTTAGAACCATGTTTATATTTGTATTCATAATTTTTCATAAATGTATACAATGGGCTTCGTTTCAGGAGGGGGGGGGGAGCGAGGGATGTAAACAAAGTATCCTTTGTAACCCTCATTTTATAGGAGAATTAAGCGCATAAATTTGTACATAGCGATTTCAAGACTGAATTTCCGTCTTTCGCTTTTTGGTTTTCATCCTATTAACCTGTTAGAAATATTTTGTTTCCAACAGTATGCTGCTCTGGCTGAAGGAGAAGTAAGGGTTCTCTTGGATGGAACCAGAGAGAATGCTTTTAAAGAAGACACGTAAGAATTACTACATGTAATTAACATCCCGGACTTTTTTATTACAATATGTTATCCGTGCAGACATAACATGAAAGAGGTCCTTCATGCCTGGACACATCCATTTTTTATGTGATCAGTTTCAGGATTAGCTGATGATGCACAGCTTAAATTCTATCGTCATGACAACATGTTGTTTATGTAGTTTTATTTTCGGTTTCATTTATATGGCAGTACGACAAAGCGTGCAGTGCATTGTTAATTTCAAGTAAGGACCTTTTGTTTAAATATGGAAGGTAATTTTACAGAAGTAAAAAAGGACCGTTTGTGCGACAAGCACGGACAGTCCTACCGGAATTAATTATTAGAAGTCTTCACGATCTTATCTGAAAACGGGTTCCCTTGATATTGCAAGTTGGTAGTTTTGTTCATGAAGATATATATTACTTTAACATAAACATGATTTTGTATCGCTTGTCAAGCGTCAAATCAGGAAAAAGACGCTTCAGTCTATTTATCTTTACAAAATAATAGACTAACGCGGGTCAGTAATTCAACCTGCTGCTTTAAGACGCCTGACGCGCGCTGGCTGAAATAACTTAAGACAGATTTTCCCTCCCCTGCATTCGAATTCAGTATTAAACTGCACGCTATAATTGATTTGACTATAATTATTGATGGGAATCTGGTTAGAAAACGTGCAACAAAGCAACACAAATATATAATATCA
The DNA here is from genome assembly GCA_026874595.1 of Sipunculus nudus. Lineage (NCBI taxonomy): Eukaryota > Metazoa > Annelida > Sipuncula > Golfingiida > Sipunculidae > Sipunculus > Sipunculus nudus. The sequence goes on from CM049309.1 coordinate 48,506,470, forward strand.
TTGTGAAGAAAGATTGGTCTCAAACAGATACATATTTGTATACATTTTATCCAATGCTGATCATCAAGATTACTAGTTTTACAACGATTAACAAAATATACAACATGTACTTGGTTAATACCATACAATCTGATGAATTGTCTTATTATTATTATTATTATTATTATTATTATTAAAGCCATGAAATATGCAATGAATATGTAAAAAATATTTCAATGTAAACCTTACTTATTAAATTTAATCTACTGAGATTTATTTCAGCATCTTGGGAATAGAAGAAATCCCTAACTTAAATAGCGCAAATGTGAACAAAGTGACGGTATATGTAGTTACTTCTGACAGTGAAAAAAGGTATGTTTAATAATTAGTAGTAACAGCACTGAATGGTGCGGTAGAAGTACCAGGGTATATGTTATTTGATGTGTTTGTCCAAAAGACTTTAATGTGTCCGAACGCTATGTCTATTTTTTTTTCTTTCTCTCATTCTGTCATGGCAGCCCGGGATTTACCATTTTCTCTTTTTTACTCAAGATTTTTCATTTGTTATTAATTTAGCTGATTGAAAATCATCTGAGCTATAGCGAAGGGTTTTTGTCTGGTGGTCCGGTTGCCCAGTCGTCTCTTAACAGGTCACTAATCGTAACGATTAGACGTTGGAATTACACCCTAGGGAAATCTTAAATTCTTAAAATCTTAAAAAGGGAAATCTAAGGTGACCTAAAGCCTGTGAGCTATGGGTCAAAAACATGTTTTTTTTGTAATCTGATTGCCAGATTTATGTCACAGTTTAAAGTTGCTGAACATCTATTTTTGCATTAGATCATAAAATTAAACTTACTTGTGCTAAATTTACACATTTAAGTACTATCAGCATGCAGAGTTTTATCAGAATCGGATACGTTTCATATATTCGAATACATAAGCTAGGTTATGTCTGTTACCCCATGTGTCAGGAACAGCTGGCGCTGCGACCAATGAACATAACAAATCTATTGAGCCTGTTACAGGTTTATCAGTGTACAGTGCAGGTGGCGCCACTTATATTGACTCAGTTTCTGTTTGATAAAACATTCTTTTCCACTACTTTTACCTCAAGCAGGAAAACAGAGTAACAATTTAACTTTTATGTTAAGGTTAATTATAGTATGTAGGATTAATGAGTATTAGTTCATCTTAATTATTTTCAAAATGCCGTTTTGTTAATTGCAGTATTTGATTTCTTTGTTTGTTTAGAATATGTTATTCGTTACAAAATAGTGTTAAATTGTGAATTGTATTCTTGGGTCTCCTGTTAAGAACACCTATCAGTACAGATATCAGTGTGATACTTAGCAGGGCACATATAGTAACTATTAGGTCAGGGTTATTCAAACTTAATATCCAGCAACCAGGTACAAGTAAATTCAAGCTGTAACCCCTAACTTGGTCACTTTAACTTATATGATTTATCTTTCAGTAGTGTGTCCTTTTCAGCAAAGCGTCATGGCCCATGGCCACTTTTTTTCATACTCTGAATTTTCGTTTTTCTCTTTACCAATCAGATTTGCGATTTGCTCTTTTCTTTACAGGAATACGCTTTTGTTCTTTCCTACTCCAAAAGTATATCATTTTCTATGTTACAATTCTGTTTATGCTTTCGACAAAAAAAATATTTTTTGTCGTGTCCTACTTTCACTAGTTTACATTTTTAATCAATACATCTTTAACCTTGAAGGAGGGAAATAACTGGTGATCTACAATGCTTATTCCAGGCGTTTTGTAAAATTTATTGATTAAGATATCCGTACATAATAAAATAAATTCATCCATATAATTTAAGAGGATCAGAAGACTCCTTGTTGTGTTGTATACAAGGAAAATAAAATAACCGTTTTGTATCGTTTTTGTCATATCATAACATTACAAATAAGCGATTTGTGCTATTTTTCAAAGCACGTCTATTATATATTGTGTAACTAATATTTATGTTCTAATATTATTTAATACATTTTTGTCTGGTAAGGGTTACCCTCCTCGAACAGCGTTTGTACACTGCAGTTGTATCAGATCCCGTTCCAAAAGCTATTTCGAAGTCTCAACAACAGTGCTGGCACAAGGTCAAGAATCAGACCAACGAGAGCGGGGTGTCACGATTTTAGACGTTGAGTTGCATGCACAGTCCTATACTCCGCTGTCATTGGTCTGATCAGAATCATTTGCACTGCTCCCACTCTGGTGGTGAGAGCCGGAGAATCATTTTTTAAAGATATTTTGGTGGAGGTAACCGCTCCCTATTTTTTAATGCGTGTACATATGCACAATTCAATTTCTTTATCGGACTACGTGACAGGGGCTTGCAGGCGATAATTCTGTCGTCAACCAGCTTCGGTGTATCACTCCTGCAGGTCCTAGGTGTGTATTATTCCAATTGCTGGGTCTTAACACCGAGGAACCTGTGAAAAGGTGCACTCGTTTGTGAGTGAAACACGTCTGTTGGGCACAGTCTCCCCGTTACCCTGAAGTATTTCACCTCCTTGACTGGGATTCGAACTCACGATCTCCCGGCTTTAAGCCCTCCTTGAGCCACAATCCCGAAGAATCATGCTATATAGAGCAGCGGTTAAAACGAAGGCGATCTGGAACAATTGCAGTGTATACCTGCTGCGTAAGGGTGAAGGTGAGAATTAATCATTTGCTTTTAATTTCTGCGGATCGAAAATGTTCGTGCATTTCTAATTCTATGTTTCCAACCTAATCTATCTTGAACAGACGAGACTCGTGTGGAGGGGAATCGTTGATTAGACTGAGATATCTGATAGAAAAGAAGGGCATCATATACTGCTGTATTGACAACCAGGCGTAAGTACATGATGATAGTTATCTCGAAATGTTTATGACGATCAAAGCTCAATGGCATGCATGATTTGTTATAATTTACTTTCTTTCTAATCTCTTGCTATGGTAGGAGGACAGTCCAATCAATATGTGTGCATGGTAGAAACGACCAGTACACGGTCTGAGATAGTCCGAGCTGGCCAACTGGCCCAGTCTACTCGACAAGAAGGTAGTTTTCTTATTGGAAAGGTTTGAATGTGAACAGCAACATCTTTTGGCCATTAAGGACTGCATGGTATTAGGCCATTGTATGTTTTTGATAAAGGAGCTTTGTATTGAGGGAAAATTTGTAATGAGAAGTACACCCTCCCCCGACATAAGGACACCCGCTCCAAAATCTCGCCCTGCGCCCACTTAAGACAAACAGGACAAAATCTAACACTTAGGATAGTTTTCTTTAATCCTACCCTATTTTAGAAATAATTTCTCAGTTTTCAGTACCAATTATTACATTTGATTTACATATTCATAACCTGGGCTTACATATAGACAATAAAATTAGACAATTGAAAAATGTAATATCATAAATGTTCTAAATATAAGATGCATAACTGAAATATTATTGAAGAGGTTTCACGAAAATATAAACTGTGAAATAATGTTCTCGAAATTTAGACATTTTTTTTTATTTCCCTCAAAGGTGAGGAGGACAAACAGCACTTTGTCCACCACAATTAAAAAAGTGGGGATGATGTTTACCCAAGAAACAAGGCCCATGACTTCACTGTTGTTTGTAATGAACAATATAAAATACTCATAAAAACTAATTTGACCATTAACAAGAGTTAATTTACATTTGTAGAAAAAGAGAGAGGATCAGCTATCCAGGAAAATCACATTTTCGCATTTTAGAAATTACCTAACATGGCAAAACACATATATATATTTAATTTTCCCATTTTTAACCTCTAGTATATATATTTTTTACAGTGAAGCTCGGAGAGTGTTTTGTCCCCCGAACAGGAAGCGGGCCACTGGATGTTGCGATTGTTGGACACGAGTTCCGGACATTGTCGTCAACAAGGCGCCGAAGATGTCTGCAGCGCGATGGCTGGCACTGATAGCTTCCGTCTTAAGCTTCAGAATCATCTGTGCTTAACGGTTTTGTATAAGGCCTTAAAAAACGTCAACCTTGAGTTGAGGTTTATTGACCACATTGTTTACATTTCAATGGTGGATACATTGGGTTATGCTGTTATAAGAGCCTTCTTTATGATTTGCATACTTCGTACCTGATGCTTAGGATATAATCCTGAATCATAACGTAAAGTTTATGATAAAAAATAAATCATGATGTACTAGGATACAATCTAGTACATAATCATTTAAATGATATCATATTTTATTTAATTATCTAATACAGTATCATGCCTGAAATATCGAACGAAAACGCATCGAAATTCTATTGACCACCAAGCTGGGGCCATGGGTAATTTCTATATGAAAGGACCAATCATTTCACGTAATGATTGTTCATTGTCGAAAGGACATTTTGTTGTATTGTATTGTATTGTAATGTATAGTATTGCTTTGTAGTTTCCATGTAACAAGCTTGAAGTATTCAGGGGCATGATTATAATAACTGTAATTCTGCATTTAAAAGTATACACCTCTAGAGATGAAAAATGCTTCAATATTTATATATTCCTATAATTTTTTTCCTGCTTTTGGAGTTTGGATTTGCATACATCATTCAAATCATATATAGCAATCTAGTTTCAACGATGCACGCTACCAATATTTTTAAAAACTTGTCAACAAATGACAAAGAATGAATAAAACACTGTGCATTCGGACCGTCATTATGGTGGGCCGTGTAGACTTTGATGGTTATTTGGCAAATGGTGTATATTTGCAAGAAAAAAATGCGTTCTCAGGCAAATGGTATATTTAGCCCATACCCATGTGTCATAAGCATCATTTGTATGAATGCCACACCTTTTGAAGGAGGGAGAAATTTGGTCTTAAAAAACAGATTCAGCAGAGTTCCCGGTGGATTTTAGAATTTATACAAGAAATTCGCTTGATTATATTTGTCCCGGAAAGGTAGGAGGAGCAAATAGTTCTGCTTTATAATGTTCAGAATTTGAAGCCGTGCATATTACCAGGCTTGAGTAATAGTGTATTATAATATTAATTATTGATATCGTATGTATGATGAACAAGGGTGCGGCTTACATATTAACGAAGGGGATTATCATACAGTTTCGTGTCTATTTTACATCTGCCCAGCCTATGATAATGGCGTTTAATGGTGTTGTATGTCAAAAAGAAGTTATCAGCACTACTGACACCGACCTCTCGTGTGATTGAACCAAACAAGCCACAGCTCAGTGAACGGTCACGGATGTTAAAAGCATTTTAAATGCATCTTTTGTACAACTTGTACATGGAAAATTGACAGTGTTTTTATTTCTATTTGTAGGAGATATACCTTCGTGTGTTACACTTGTATAAGGTTCTTCGGTAAATCCGTTATATACATCAGTTGTTGTAAAATAACAAGATATAAAACAGTAATTTTCTACTATTCTTTTACCCTCTCAAACGAAAACGACTATATTTAAGAAATATCATAACAGAGAGAGAGAAAGAGGGATGAAATAACGTTGTCTTCTTCTATACCGATCGTGCACAGTTGCACCATCCGGTTCACAAAGAACCCTCAACCATAAAAAAGAAACCTCAACTATTCAAACATAAGCAGAAAGACGCTGAAAATTAAACAGCACTAAACTTAACTTCAGAGAAATTCTTCCGTATTAATATTGTTTAAATGGAAGTGTGTCGCTGAGCTATAAACAATGTAAAAGTTCTAGATACTTAGTTATGATACTTTTATAGATGATACTAAGCATCATCGGAATGTTAATGTTTCCATACTTGTGGGGAGATCATTTTGAGGCTTATAAAAAGGATAAGAATGTAGGAGAGCTATAGCCATAAAAGGCCGAGAGTTTAGCATATGTTTTTAAACTGGAGGCGAGGTCACAGGTTAACGGTGAATTGGTCCCAGGCTTTTGGCACATTGTACAATTAAGGTGACCTCATGCATTAGATTTAGTTTAATGACTTAAATAAGAGACATTGCTGTAATATTTTCCTTCCCGTTTCCCTGAGATGGAATATTCATAAATGATTCAAGTATTTGTATAACCAGAATGCTTACCAAATACCCATGCACAGCGTCATTTCCCGCTAAAGTACAGATATCGCTAACGGATTGCTCGAAAACTCTATATTGACTTGTAACGAGCAACAACGAACCAAAAGAGCCGTGTGAGTATATAACGCAGTTTTTTCGGTTTTTTTAAATGTATTTACTATATCATATGTTCTTTTTGTTTATTCAAATGGTACTCTCTGTCCCAATGTGTTTTGTCCATGGCATTTGTGTAAAGTCTGGATAGGAAATTCGTGATCAGTTGCATCAAATTTGAAAAGTCCTTTACACTTACGATTCCATACCGCAAGAGTCATTCATGCCGTGATATCAGATGAGAGAGAGAATATTATATATCTACATGTGTGTGTGTGGGGGGGGGGGGGTGTTGTGTTGGTGCGGGAGATTCCTGCTAAAGGAAACCGGAGCACACGGAGAGAACCACGGATTACCCACATTACCACACACTGTCATAGCCACGCCAGAAATCAAACCCGGGTCTCCAGCGGAAAGGGTCGAGCGTTTTACCACTCAACCAGCCAGGCCAAGGTCAGCTCAGAGAAGAACATTTTGAAGTCTTGTGTCTTAATATTCCATCCGTACCAAATGTCCAACCAACCAAAGCTGGGCTTTCATGATGAGTGACCCAGTGCTTCCCTCCATGAATACCCTATATACGCTCCTCACGGTTATACGGTTATACATGGCAGCCGTCCCAGACCTTGTTACCGCTTGTTTGTATAGCGAGATTCTCCGGGTTCGAAAGACCTATGCGGACACAGAGTAAAGAAGTGTAATCAGACCAATGAGAGCGTGGTATGATAGTGCATCTAGCTCAAAATTTTAAACATGCGACACCCACTCTTATCCGTCTGAATACACAAGGACACCAGCAATCGTTGGTCTGATTCTTGGTCCTGTGGAAGCATCAGGTGTCAATATGTCCTTGTCCACTGTCACCACGAGCGTTCAAGCCCCCAAGTATAGCAAGATTCTGTCTTCTTTTGGACCGTGTCCAAAATCTTACGAGTTTCTGGTAGAATTGGTATATATATATATATATATATATATATATATATATATATATATATATATATATCTATATATATTGTTGGTTCAGCCTTGATTAAACTTACAGGATTCAGACGCTTTCAGCTGTAGTTTGCACGGTCTCACTTATGACGTTCCCCATTCTTTGTGTTGTGTGTCAGGCAATTAATAAATATGATGGGGGCTCATATTAACCTAATTTTCAAAGCCGATCTAATAGGATAAACAGGTAAGACGACACTGTGGAATTGCAAAAAGATAATATGCTTTATGCTTTAGCAATGGTCAACTCGGCAAAAGAAGATGTGCTTTTTTCACGATTACGATAATAATCATTTAAATAAAAAGAGAATTGTAGTGTTGACTATTTATGGTTTCATATATAAAAAATGGCCAAAATAATATTTAGTGCTGTTTGATTGAAATGTATACAGTAATTTATCTGCAAACATGAATGTGAATGAGAGTGCAAAAGGAATGCTGCCTTTATATCTTCATTCTTAAATTAGTTGCATTTGTAGACTGCATGCTAGCTGTTAACCACTCGTTCACTCTTGAGCTCTTTACGGAGTGTCCATCTGTTCGGTCTCCGTCGACATTTTTTCAAAATCCATCTACTCTTTCCTTGCTTATTTGATATGGAAGGACTATTTATGGGCTTCCAGTTATTCAAACAGAATTCCTATTAATTCCTTTTGCACATTTATTCAAACTGTATAGAAAAAAATGCTTCTTTTTATTTTTTTGACTGACTATAATTTTAGATTTAATAGGCTCAGGCTACACATTTTTTAATTTTTTTAATTGGGCATATCTTGTTTAAAATTGTTTAAACTAAAAACAAAAATGCTTCTTCTGCCTTATTTCTTGAGCAATTTTTATTATGTTGGATTTATCAGGCAAGGCTAAGTGTACCTTTGAAATTTTTTAATTTATTCATAACGCAAATTAGGTTTTTAATTTCTACACTTAGTAAAAATTGTTAAAGCTTATGTTGCCGGATGGGTACCGGATGTGCAATACCACATTGACGTTTTACTTTAGTAACTTCACTACATAACGTCATCATTTAAAGCATGGGATGATTATTAAAGAACCAAGACTGTTTAATGGATTAAAAGTTACATATTTAATATATCTGAATGATTTTGTTGCTGGTAGATTGTTTTCCAAAACACACCTTATCACACTAGGTTGTCTTATGCTTACTCCCCACCTTTTTTGCTTTCGATAGGAATTGAATAATTCAACGTTATCAAAATATAATTATGAAAGGATATATATTAAATGCTGGTCTTCTCTGTTGGAAACAAGCTTCTTGTAGAATTTGAGAACACTAAATTATGAAGACTTTCAGAAAACTGACTTTTTATACCTTAAAGGCAGCAGAACTTCTTCAATATTAAAAGCTTTCTCTTCAGCCATGGTTCAAGCCTGCTGGTCCATCTTCTGCAACTGACCTACGGGCAAGATCTGATGCTGGAAATGTATTTTTAGGCATTTATACAGTGCTCAAGTGTCGGTCGGATCGCCGATATATATATATATATATATGGAAGGTTAAGATGTATAGTTAACTGGTTTATTAACACACGAGCTTTCGAAGATGGTACTTCGAAAGCTCGTGTGTCAATAAACTTGTTAGCCTATCTAAAAGGCGTCACTGTTTATCTTAACCTTCGCTTCAACTACATACTAACACGTCTATATCAACATGATAAGTATATTGCCGACATATTTTTAAAATAGATACATCAGGTGAATGTGGTTAGAATGAAGCTAACGGCGAGGTTTGAAAAGCCGAGACTTTACGAGATTACGAGATTTTGCTTTGTGCGATTCGGGGGGGGGGGGGGGGGGGGCATGTGAAAGACTGACACTGATTCTATTGTCCTCGGGGGCTCAATAGGATCGGTCGGGGTACACGTGCGATACTGGAACATAACAGGGCAAAGAGGTTTGTTGTTGTTTTTGTTTATATATGATACAAAGATATATACCAGGATGCTCAATTAGCATAGTAAACTGATTTGCAATAGGGTCCTGGAAGCAGTGAACATATCAGTATAATAAATGTGATATAAATACACAATATAATATGAAAATACACAATATACAATAAATAAATAAATATTTAATATAAAAGACAAATATACTATACTATACTCATATCGAGTGGACTCCACTCGATAAACTCACCATGGGGTAGTGGTAACGCCATGTCCCTCAACACTGCAGTAAGAGAACAACTACCTGATCAGGTAAGTCTGCCCAGCAGATCCTCGTGGTGGGGGGGGGGGGGGGGTTGGATGAGGGGGCACGTATAATATTAGTAAGAATGCTAGGTTTTAAAACATATTAGAGTGAATTTGTTTTTATGGCGGCACTTGGAGAGAATTTCAGCTCTTGAGTTCAACAATGATACAGGGGGGGGGGGGGGGGGGGGCGTTGCTATATGTAGCTCTTCGGACAAACAGAGATCACACTTTCTAGTCCGACAGAAGTAAGGTGCTGCCTTGGCAGATATTTCCCAGGAGAGCTTGTAACTGATATTGTTATCTTTTAGTGACCAGATGTCTTTAGACATTTCAGTATTTTTAACTTTGGATCTGTTACGAAAGGATTGTTTGTGGTTATTGTATCTAGTCTTGAAATAACCTTCAGTACACCCTATGTAGTGTTTCTCGTCATTGTCTGTCCTAACTTTTGCCTTATCAGGGGCGGATCCAGGATTTAGGAAAAGGGGGGGTCCAACCCAGGAGGACTAATGAAAATCCTAAAAAAAAGGTCATCACGTCTGGAAAAAGGGGGGTCCAGGCCGCAAAATTACGTCTAAATCCCCTTAAAAAAGGTTGCTTCGGGTGAAAAGGGAGGGGTCTGGACCCCCCCCCCCCCCGGATCCGCTTCTACTTATAGACATTGCATCTCAGCTGACACTGACCATTCATAGGACATTCGTCTTTTTAACGACAGTTACACTGTTTTTGAGGTACATTTACAGCTTTGTCAGTATTTAGAACCTTCATATTATGTTTACTGATCAGGTAAGACATGTTGGGTAGACAGCTGTAGCTTATTTTCAAATTGTTCCTGTTGAATAACCTGTGGTACCTGTGATGTTTTGGAAAGAGTTTTTCAACTAGTTTCATGAATTGTCTGCCAATGTTGGTTTTTACAGGACGGCTGTAGGGGGGATTGAACCATATTATTTTCCTTTTCCTGTTTCTTTTGCTTTTCACTGTGGGTTCAACATATTTTAAGCTTTCTGAGAACCCGCTTTTTGCTTAAGCTTTGTCATACATGGGTTTGGCTTTCATAAATAGCTCTTCATTGGCAGGAGGTGTCGGATACACGCTTGCTGATCATCATAGGTATCTGCCTGATAATTGCTGGGGGTGATTGGGTTGTGCGTGGACATAGAGCGGATCTTTGTTCGGTTTTCTGTAAGGGTAGAAAATGTCATTTTTTGAGGTCAAATGTTACGTCTAAGAAATCTGTGCAGGTCAGGTTATTTTCAATGGTTATTTTTAACCCAACATTGGAAAAGAGTTTGATCATTTTCTTACGGGTGCTAGCAGCTGTCTGCTTTGGGTCCAGACATGTTGGGGAAACAACCTAAACCGTCATCTCGATACAGGCCTAGAGCATTTTCACCAAATTCCTTTTTCAACATATCTCGGATGTATAAACCAACAATTTTGCATACTTCAGCGCCATCAAAACAGAAGATCTATTCATGAAAGCCCTCAAATTTGCCAAAACCATGGTCTTCATTCCAGATGATGTTATCAAATTCATCCTGCACAGCAGGAAAAGCTTACTGTTTAGCAATGGTAACATCTGGGTGAAAAAAGATCATACTAGTTTTGACGTCACCATGGGCAGTTTTGATGGCGGTGAAGTGTGCGAAATTGCTGGTTTATACATCCTAGATATGATGAAAAAGGAACTTGGAATATTATACTAGCTGATAAACCCGGTATACCGGGCTTTTTACCGGGGTTTGGGATATTTAAATGAGATGTGGAATGTTGGCTGAATTTTTTATTCTAAAAGTTAAAAGAAAATATAGGTTACATTTGGGATATATATGGGATACTATCTCAATAAGATATGTATGAATATTTTTTAGAAAGTTCATACCTCCGTATGTTTACCTTGAAGACCTGGTCAGTGATGTTAACATTGCGGAACCGGAATGAGACGCGGGGGCATTCAGGTTATCGATGATATTTGACTGGATTCTATCGTTGGACGTATAAAGATTAGGTTGAAGTGAGCAACGCATGAAAGATTAATTAAATGTACGTTGCATGGAAACTGTTCCTGAAGAAAGCAGAAGCGGACCCAACGGGACTCCATGCAGAGGGTCCCGTTTCCTATTTTCAGCCGCCGCCATTTTTTTCATCGTATCAGACAAATTTAAGGCCTGAAACCCCCGCAACCACTCCACCCCACCCTAGATCCTGAAATTGGCACCTTGAATTAGGTTTTGTCAGTAAACCTTCCTGGGTTGAACCCTCCATTTTATGAAGCGAGAAACCTGTGTTTTTCACTTTTACTGACCACGCATGTGGATGAGAGCCTGGGTCAAAGGCCAGACATGCTCAAATCCCTCACCGAAAGCAAGCGTTATTCATATGAACAATAGTCCTTAATGGTGTGTTTGAGGTTGAGTGACCACGATGCACGCTTTCCGGTCATTGCCGAAGGCAGTTCGGCTGGGTTCGGTGTAACCTCAGAAAAAGTCAGTAAAAACTGAAAAAATCACTCAAAATTATTAGTACATTAAAATTCATTTATTCTCATATCGCCTATGTCACTGCGGGAATAATAACCTTAAAATGAGGTATGGGACTGTGTCATACGCAACGCGGTTTCACAGAACATTGCGAACAAAGGTGGACCGAATTCCTTTTATAAGTATTAGATTTTGTGTATTTTCATATTATATTGTGTATTTATATCATATGTATACTACTGATATGTTCACTGTTTCCAGGGCCCTACTGCAAATCAGTTTATTATGCTAATTGAGCATCCTGGTATATATCTTTGTAATATATAAACAAAAACAACAACAAACCTCTTTGCCCTGTTATGTTCCAGTATCGCACGTGTACCCAGACCAATCCTATTGTGCCCCCGAGAACAATAGGATCAGTGTCAGTCTTTCACATGCCCCCCCCCCCCCCCCCGAATCGCACAAAGCATAATCTCGTAATCTCGTAAAGTCTCGGCTTTTCAAACCACGCCGTTAGCTTCATTCTAACCACATTCACCTGATGATCGGGTCGCATCCCGTGAAACAGACGGTTGTGAATTTACAGTGTTGTTTTTCTTCAGAGTTATATATATATATTATCTGAAGATACTCATATCCGTGTACAGCAACTGCATATTATGAGACAAATAGCCGGTGATCAAGTCAGTTGCCTTTATCATGTATCTATATTAAAAATATATCGGCAATATACTTATCATGTTGGTATAGATTGACGGAGAAAGACAGAATCTGGTATCACGAATAAGCTCTCTTGGACGGTTAATCACAAATTTGTATTCATGCGAGAGTAAAGTGCAATATTTTTCATTATGTGAATATTAGCCGGGAGCAGAGTCATGAAAAAGTTGTGATAAGAAATGCTCTTGATAATAGGGCGCTCGTTAAAGCAGGGAAATAACGTTTATATAACTGTGACAATTAAATATATAAAGTGTATATCAAGTGAGTAGTGACACTAAGCCGTTATTAAGAACAGGTCAAAGATGAGTATTATCTCATATCTAGATGTCGCCGAGCGTTCGCAGGACAAGCCTCCATGTAATAATCATAAAAATTCTGAAAAGCGGAACCTACCCTTAACTGTACCAGCGATCACGCTCTGAAATCCTGTTTTTCCACTCCCAAAATTTCGGACTGTTATTTAGGTGAATAAAATCTGAGGAATTCAATTTGCTGGCATTTTTATTCATCAACGGGCACCGGGGTTGACATTTAATGATTTAATCACAAAGTAGAAAGTTTATATATCATTGTATACATATCCTATACAAATATCATATATATATATATATATATATATATATCCTATAAGTATCCCAAAAGCAAAATTATATGTGTGTTAAACATTTATATAGAAATAAAATATAAAGTAAACTTTAATGGGTACACAGATTTATAGGGTACGCACGGATTGGTGTAAGGATATGCATGCATGTTGATGTAAATGACAAACATATAGGCAGAGGTTATCATGGCCAGCTTGGCCTACCATATGTTCAACCTTTGCATCGATCATTTATGACTATTATTTTAGCCAAAGGTTAGTATGAGAATGTAAGTACTATTGCAGATCTAGCGAAGTTGGTGATAATTGAGGCTCTGCTAATGATTGTGCGGCCCTGAGAATAAGGTTAAGATAAAAAAAAATTAATATCATGTAATACACATTTGCAAACTAGGACTATTAATGAGCCCACATTTCAGTTTTTGTAAACAGTCATATTGGCGATAAAGCTCAAAAAGAAAATGGCAGAAAAAAGGAAAATAAAATGAAATCTGTTTTTTTTATTAATATGGACCTTAAGAGGTCTGTGTTTCCAAAATATGGACATAAAGATAAAATCCCTACTGGGGAGGCTTAAAAATCCGCCTGGACATGCTTTTCTTACACTATATATGTCTCCTTCTTGTTATCAAATCGTCCTCTCACTCTTACACTTTAATGACATTTCGGCCCTCTGGCAAATGAGAGTCTACGACAAGCGTACTCTGCGTCAGAGTGCCTTTACATCCTTTAACAGGACCACAGTTAGGCGCTGTGAGGATGCAAACATTTTAGTAATTTTTAGAATAGTACGCTGTCACTTGACATAAACCAGACCAACAAACCAGAAAAAATTCGTTTTAACTCGGCATATTTGTAAATCATTCTGCATATCTGTTGTATTTCTAACCGCACGAATACAAACATGGTTTCCACGAGTTACTGAACGAGAGCCAACTTGTGATAGAGGAAAAAACTCCTTACCATAGAGAAGATTTTCAGTTGATTTGTGAGGTCAAATATATTATTTTGTTTTAAATCATAACTTGTAGCCTAATATTAAGACTCTGCTGTTTGCTTGATATCAGTGCAACAGAATGACTCAGCGCTGCAATACATTCCCCCATATGGCTTGTATCAAGAATCTTGTCAGGCTTGGCAGCCCAATATAAATGCCTACTGTACCTTGTATAAACGGCTAGCTCATATACGCACAAAATCACGCTTGCGTTATCTACCTGCATACATATTGATACGCTAATGACTCATAAAATGCTGATAAAATATAGTCCTTCAAACACACAAGAAATTCCTCAAAGTTAATTGTTAAAACAAATAATGGAAGACCCATTTCTTCGATAACTAAAGTTTCAACTTTTTTTAACCAATTGATTTAATTAGGACACCCAAAAGGTCTGATTGGCTAATCATAAGTTTCATTGAATTTCAGCTTGAAAAAGGTATGTTTACCTAACTAGGGTTATAAAAGTTTTCTTTTACTGCTGATATAGTAATTTGAGCGATCTTCCAATGTAAAACATACATTAATCAGACGCTCATTAGATCCGTGTTTTATTCACATTATAAAATATTATAAGCCTTATATTATCATAATAGTTCCAGAGATTTTTATTTGACATTTTGCAGAAACTATTTATCTGAGACGATTCAAAGCTTAAGGAAAATACATGACAAATACCATTTATTGGAAACCATGTTGTATTAAGAGTGAAATATTGTCATGCTCTTCCAAAGGGTACATTGGTCCCGTAAAACATGCATTTGTTATCAAATTTGTAATTTATTTATTCAGGTTGTCTGATAAGGGAGATCGATCAAGCATATAAAACCACACGGCTTACCAGATACCCACGCACAGCAACACGTTCCACTACGTATATAGATCACTCTGAAGACAGGAAGGCGAACACTCGGACGGCTGCTTGATCTCTGGAAACCCCAAAGTGTAAGTTTTACATAATTTTCATATTATGTTTTGTTTCATTGTGCAATCCATATATGAAATACCTTACATTTCATTCAATTGGTCTAAATTGTAACATAGTTACAACTTAGTTGTAAGCTGAACCTACCCTGAACTGTAGCGTCGATCACTCTCTGTCCCAAATCCTGCTTTTTCCAAATCCCTCATTTCTGTTATTTCAGTGAATAAAATTTATATTATTCGATTCGTCGTGACTTAATTTCTAATAATACGTATCAATGTCCTATACTTTCTATAAATAGACTATAAACAAAATCATATGTATATAAAAAAAAACATATAGAAATATAACAAAAAACTTAGCTTAAAATGTTTTATATATATATAAATATATATAAATATATATATATATATATATATATATATATATATATATTCAGAATGTTTACTAAGAAATGTTTTATACATAATATCACTTCAGAAATCAGGAAATAATTCACTTCTGTAGAATTCAATTCTCAAGTCGGCATTTTTTCCTGCTCAAACATAAAACAAAAACAAAACAGACCATCAATATCTGCAAATTTTACCTGCACCACTAATAGAATGTCATTTGAATGTAGTTTTATTCATATCATATCCTTTGTCTTTTTTTCCTCCATTTGCCGTCATCTCAATTTTTTATTTCTGTATAGTCAAAACAACACAATGATAACGTTTATTTTAAATCTAGTAAACATCCAGACATACAGTGTCACTGTACATTGAAGACATTGGTGTCTTTTTACAAGATTTTGAATATAATATTTTACAGACATTTAATTCTCAATAAAATATTATTCATGAGCTTTTATATGACACATATTTGATTGTAACATGCTTTTTAACAGAAAAAAGAGAGGTTCGAGCCATATTCTGAGTGTATCAGCCATGCTGTGTTTGATCCATCGATCCATCAGCCCTTAACGTATACGTAACGGAATGCTGTATTGGTAATCAACAAGACAACCTTTCATATAAATGATAAACGCCGTATGTGACCTGCCAAGGTAAAACAGGCGCTGCTTGTTATCTCCTTAACTTTTTTGATCAGGATTGATCCCTTCCTGGTTTATTTGTGGTACCAGCTTTCACCTTGCACGGCCATGTAATATCATCTACTTGAGACAAGTTGAGGCCGATGACATTTGCAAAAAGAGAAATAAACAGGCAGGCATGGTATAAACAGGAGAAGCCTTAATGTATCATAAATGTATTAAAATATATGTTTAAATCTGCTTTAATCATTATGAGATACAAGTAATACATGATCAGCCAAAGGCCGTTTAATAGCATTAAGGAATTATTGGTATCTAGTATATAGTATCGCTGGGGATATCTAAATGAAATAAAAAAAAAAAAAAGATTTAAAGTAACAGTAGTGTAATCTAAATTATATTCTTTCCGTTATAAGTTACATCCTCCCCCCCCCCCCGAAGGAATGGACTTCCGGGTTTTTAAGCGAACCTGTGAGCTTATGCGATGGTGCGGCGACGTCCGTCGTGCGTCAGTGCGTCGTGCGTCGTCTGTCCGTTAACCCATACTATCTAGAAAGTGGCAAGAGCTAGCATCACATAACTTTATGTCAAAATTCAGTCATCTAAAAACTCTATCGGATTTTGTTTATTTTTTGGCTATCTGCATTTACTTATATTTAATAGTGAAAAGGCTTAAAAACTTTTTAAAATCTTCTTCTCCGAAACTGTCCAGCCAAATTGTCCAATATTCCACAGAAATAATTAATCCAAGGAGAATCATTCTCAATTTTGTTCGAATAGTTCCGATTCGGTGATTTTTGGCCGAGTTACAGGAAGTTGAACTCAGTCATCTGTCTAAAAAGCATACTAAAATTTCAATCTTAGAAATGGCTGGAGCTATCATCACCACATTTTATGCCGATGTTGGTCACATGAGTCATATCTGAAATTGAGGTATTGGTGGCGCCACCTGCACCGGCCTTTTTTGTACGGTGGTCATCAGTGCCTGTATCATACTGAGGGATACAAAAAACTTCTTCTCTGAAACCATATGGCCAAATTGTTTAATATCGCAAAGAAATGATTTTAGGTTAGTGCTTTCTGAAGTTTGTTCAAATGGTCTTTGTTTAGTGACTTTTGGCTGAGTTATGGGAAACTGCATTTAGTCATATGCCATGACAGCCCATTTAAGCTAAGTGGCTACAAAGATCTTCTCCTTAAAAACTACTGGACCAAACTCTTAAATTTCACAAATTAATTATCCTCAGATGTTGATAATTTAAGTGCTTTTTGGCTGAGTTACGAGAAGCTTTTAAAATATAGATTTATCATTTAAATAATTCACAATTTCAGGCAATGTTTCAGTCATGAATATTCAGCTCTCTGTGGCTATATAAAGACGGCTGTACATGGATTATAAATAATTGGTATCCGTACTCACCTTAATTCATGAATTTGCTATCAGAGAGATGTATCTGTATAATAATTTTGCATTCAGTATGCATCTGTAAATTTTTTCATAGATTCCTGATTTCTTTTTTATCAAAAGTCAGCTGAAAAGCAGTATTGGGAAAATTTATTTCAAAGTTATTTCAAGTAGGGACCACTTTTGTGTACAAATGGCAGCACTTGGTTTAGCATGGGCAGATTGCCATGATTTGCCAGTGACTGGATGTTAACGATAAGCCAAAATGATTTCAGCTCTATAAATAGCTTGGCACAGCCACGGTTGGAAGAAGTGCAGCAAGGTATAGGTCAAGAGTTCCCTCAGTGAAGTAGCAGCATTCTCTTTATAGCTTTGACAGACTTCACACTGCATCAGATTTAGCACCAAAGTTCAGCCTTGATCTATTCGTAGCTTTGGCAGACTGCCAACTGTGTCAGATTATGCAACAGGTCCAAGTTCACTCAGTCTAACAAGCTCCAGGTCAAGAGTTCGCTCAGTGCAGAAGCTTGAGCCAGCAATTTGTCATAGTTCACTCGGGGGAACTGCCTTTCTCACCTAAGCCTGGTCAGCCCATTGCATCAAACTCAAGGGAAGTTTGATGTATTGGCCTTCCAATTTTGACCTGTCTATGCGCCATTGATGGCTTTCTCGTTCCAAGACAGGTGTCGCCACCTGCATTGAATTTTGCACAGTGCATGTGTCTGCATATTTCTACGGAGGAATATGGTGTATCAGGCTGAAATTGGCCATATTTATACATATCGGATAGTTTTATCGTGTAAAAGATTGGTGTCGTCGCCTACAATAATTTTTGCACAGTGTATGTCTCTGCTTATTTCTCAGGAGGGTTTGACATATTAGACTGACATTGGGCAAATGTATATAACTTTGCTAGCTTCGTTGTATTAAAGATTCTTGGTGCCAGCTACAATAATTTTTGTGCTGTGTGCACCCAGGCTAGAATTTCAGCAGTGACGTTTGTGTAATTGTTTCTTGTTCAAAATGTTATGTACTTGCATTGTTCATATACATGTTTCACATGTACTTGAAAAGTAATGGTCCAGCATTGAAGCTTACCTGGTGTATATCCAATTGCACAGGCTCGCATTGGGCCTGTACATGTGGACCTTGTTAAATATTTAGTTCAGATGGCTGAATTACATACACACAATAATCCACACAGTCGTTATAATAAATCCAATAGCACAGAGTCCTGGTTACACTTGCATAACACAGTCTTGGTTATAATGATATTGAATCCGATACCATATATATACCCATATACAACTGGAATCAGTCGACACAATGTAATGGTCCGTGCGCACTGAGCTGCGACTCCTGATCTACATATTCTGTGTAGAATAGCGTGGAAATACTCCAGGGAAAAAACTCTACGTGTATAAACACTGAAGTCGCATTCTCAATCTGCCCAAGTGAGAAACCTTACCATTGTATTTCGTCTCAATAACTGTATCACAATCAGTACTTACCAATGACCGTAAGGCTTCAACAGCCATCGATGACGCACCGCAAACATATACTTGGTGATTCCTGTAACTTCGTACGAAATATTACTATTGCTCACTTTTATGCGCAATACATGTACTTTGAGAATTTCAGCGTCCGTTCTAGGCACATTGGATTTTCCTTAGCAGAGTGAGATTGATTGTTGAATACCCGGTGCTAAGAAAGTGGCCCAAAAATTCAAGGTAACGATATCCAACGAACATCCTGGTTTAACCGCAAAGGTGGCTCGATCGTACTTGGCTAACATTTCTCTGGGCGTTTTGGCATGTTCGTCCCATGTTTCTGCGTATACAAATGCATCGTCTATAGAACGTTTGACATATTCCTGAACAGTTTTCGCATCATTGGGGTAAAAACTGCCCCTGCAGTCACTCAACCGAATGGTATTATCCTGAATTGGTAATGTCCGTCAGGCGTGACAAATGCAGCTTTGTCCTTTGATTCCTCAGAATTAACCAATAGCCTTAAGTCAAATATACCTTGGTTTCTGCATTTGGCTACCTCTGTGAATAGTTTTTTGTCGGATTTTGCATCTGATCCGGGTCAAACACTACTGACTAGTTCAGTCTACGGAAATCGATCACGAATCTGATCTTCCTATCCTTTTCACGTAAGCGCAAAACCTGATTCCGATTTCTCGATTATGCCTCATTCTAGCATATCATTGATCTAAGAAATTCTCTTATTTCGAACGGAACACAAAAGGGTTTCGACTTCAATGATGTATCAGAAATTAATAGAATGTTACACTCGATGACATCGGTGCTTTTGGGGGCATCTGTTAACATTTCTCCAAATCGGTTAAGCAAATAACGCATCTCGCGCTTCTGTCGCTTGTCAAGTAAGGCATTGATCTGCAAGTGGCGTTAGGTTCGGCAACGTACTGTGGACGATAAGGACACATGGGATGTTTCGTCTACTCCGTCGGTTTAGCTTACCGCCGAATGAGGATTCAGATTCTCAATTCGAATTATCCGGTTCTCGACTCGTACGGTTGCTCCCTGCCCTTTGGCAGCTGCTGTTAAGACATGCTGATATTCGGCCCTTGTCTCATATATCTTCAGTATGTGCACATGGAAAGTCTTGACATTGTTACCGACCTCGACCCGATAGTCTGGGTCACCTACTTTACCGCACCCCTAACACCACGCCCGTAGAACAATTCAAAGGGCGAGAAACCTATGCTCTCGTGTGATGTCTCTGTATAGGCAAACGGGCACCAACAATCCGTATCCTGCGATATCTCATTTGCATGTTCGTTTTAACCCTGTTTCAGGATGCCATTTAAAGCTTTCAATCATCCCATTGCACATCAGGTGATATGGTGTGGTAGTTAGCTATCTCACATAAGATGGAGGGTCCGACTATCTTCTTTCATGAGATCAGAAATAAACTGATTCCCTATGTCTGTGAGTACTTCCAATGGCACTCTCAGGCGTGTACACACATCGACTAACGCATCGGCTTCTGTCGCGGTGTCTCTGTCCTTTAAGACCACTGCTTCAGGATAGCGCCTAGCATAATCCCTGATGGCCAGTATATATCAGTGGCCTTTGTTGGACGCGGGATGGATCGGTCCGATAAGATCTATTGCAATCCTGCTCCAAGACTCGTCCATCAGGGGCATCTTTTCTAGCGTTGCCCCGACACTGCCTTAAGGTTTAATTATCTAACATATTGGGACACGACTTGCAGAACTCTGTTGTATTGGCCCCCTTCCATGAGAACTGGGCACCTAATGCTCATTTGTCAAATCTACACCTTGATGCTTCGCTATAATTGCTTCGTGCCCATCTTCGATACATCATCCTCTAACGGTGGGCACCACTTTTCTCGATCCATCCGGATCACCGAGTTCACCGCAAAACCTGACAAAAAAGTCTGTAATCTAGAAAGTTCTATCAATTTCGCCAGCTGTTCTAAAAACTGCTTCCAGTATTGAGCTAGCAACGTATCTCCCTCCTGGGTCTTCAAGAATTTGGCCAGACTTGCATCAGCGACTGGCGTGGCTACATGTAAACTTCGCGTCGGTGACTCTTGCCTATGTGCAGCGGCACATGCTTCTACTGCGGACCTCACCTCAGGTCGATACTCTCCGTTGTCACGCACCATGTATGAATTCCTGTCGGACTTCCATGTTCGATCTGGATGGTTCGTATCCTGCGCTCAAGATACGTTCTCTAACGTATCTGTCTGAAAGGGCCCAGATTTCACATATGTTTGCGTACTCCCGCTGATTAGCAAGCACAGTCGTGTAACTCTTTGGCTGCCTTGCCGTTTATCAACCCATCTGAAATGGGTTAAGAACGAACGACCTCTTCAAGAGCAGTCAATCCTGATACTGTTAATCAGTAACTATGGTTACGCATTTTGGGGGGAAATTCACGATATTCGAAAATAATGAGTCTGATTTTTCTAACTTTGTCAGTGATAAAGCTAGAGAGGTCTACGTTTTTGCATCAGGAAGGATTTAAGTAGTGTTACAAAAATTTATTACAAGTCTCACAATATCCTGCACAATATCTCGTCAAACGAGATTTTGCGAGAATTTATTCATGAATTCCTTGAGGCCACAAACTTGAAGGAATAATTTTGAAACTGATAAAACTGATGTTCTATTTGAATATGGCCGCTAGGGGGCGCTACACCTTAACCACTACGACATATAATCGTTTGGCCATATCTCCAAAATTATAAACCTTACCTACATAACCTATTGCTCATTTTGTTTCCTTTTACCTTCTGCATAAGATTATCTAGACATCTGTTATCTCGGATGTGTCATTTTGTCAGTATTTCTGTCAGTTCGTCTGTTGCTGTCAGCTTTTTCTGCTTGTTTATTCTTTTGTCTTATATATGTCATTTTACAGGCAACATGTTCACAGTAATCACTCTGAAAGTCATTCAATTGATGGAAAACTGACATTATGTTCTTTCTGTCTGTCGGTCTGTCATTTTAACTTCCGGTAAGTGCTCTACCTATGGTCGTGTAGTCTGTCTGCCTGTCTGTTTGTCTGTCTGCCTGTCTGTCCCCTCTTTACAGGCCACAATTTTGCAGCAATCGCAAAATTTCAAACTTATACAGTTGATGGATAATCAAAAGTAACAGGAGCTTATTGTTTTTGGTTTTTGGTCAATATAGGTCAAAGATCAAGGTCATAAAAAAAATTATTTTGCATCATTACTTCGTCAATATTAGTCCTATCATGATAATCTTAGGCTCAATTCCTTCCTCTGGGTCTTCTCCATAACCTGCTCTAGTCAACTACTCTTTGTGTCTCTTTGTCAGTATGTCTGTTTGTTTGTCAGTATCCTCCATTCCGCCTGCTTTCTGATTCTAGCCTCTGACATATACAGGTCACAGTTTAGCAGGAATCTCTTTGTATCTTACACATATTGTATATTGGATTATATCTGGAAGTCGTATGTGTATTATTTGAAAAGCCAAAGGTCAAAGTCTTCAATAAAAATCAAACTATTAGTACCTCATTACTTTGTCAATATTGGTTCTAATTTCACAAACTATGGCTCATTTTCTTCCTCTTCATCTTCTACATCATTTGGTCTAGTCATCTGCCCTCAACTTTTTGTCACTTTGTCAGTACATCTGTCTGTTTGTAAATTACAAATATTGTATTTAGAACCAGTTTCTGAAAGTTCTATGTATATTATAAATATCGGTAAAAGGTCAAGGTCATCAAGACATCAGAATCTTATTTTCATCATAGCTTTGTCAATATCGATACTATTTCACAAACCTTTTTTCCTCTTCAACCTATACACACATCCTATAAATATCATCTTATATAATATGTATAGATTATTATTTTTTTTATCTCTTATTTGTTTTGAAATAATGTCTCAGAATTATCATTTTAATTTTTTTTCTTTTTCATCATCGACATCATTACGGTAACCAAAAACATTACAATACATTTATTGTAAATAATAAAAAGGATGTAGCAACAAAAACTCTTCATGTGGCTTCACAATAATCAAGAACTGTTAAAAATGGCGAGAATTTGTCCCCATTTTATAAGATGCTTATCTAGGAATTGATTCTTTTCTGCTGTTTTAAGTTCGATCTTCTCATTATGCTTCACATGCGGAAGGAATGTTGACAGTGATGGGACATTGCCCTGCCTACGTTGACTAAATATGATTAACTTATAAATAAATGACAGGAAATCAACAAGCTGTTTAAACGGCGTATCATCCAGGCAACCCATATACACAGTTTCAGGTGTTAATGGTGGATTACAGATGCCAGCCGGATGCGCCCAATCTATAATGTGAAAGTTAAGATATTTAACCATAAAACATTCACAGAAAAAATGGACAACTGATTCTTTATCCATAAAACAGTATGAACATGTGTAACTGTCAATCAGTCTCCATGTGTATTATTCATCATTGACAGTTAATATATTATGTAGGATTTTGAAATGAAACTGTCTTAAATACACATCCAAAGTATTTTTATATACATTTTTACAGCTTTTTTCCAACAAACATTCAGATCAAGATTTTTGCAAATTTATTATTCACTGGTTCTTAAACTTTGTCCTGAATTAATCGTGAGTAGACCAGTTTGCAATTTACATTTGCAGCATTAACTGTATTTTTCCCTCCAGAGAAAATGTTTTCAAACTCTGTTTCCTCGCAAGTATTTGGGTTCCTTAACAGTTCTTTCCATTTTTGCGGAATGGCCTCCTGTAATCTCTCCAGTGAATAAAATAAATTGTATAAGCAGCATTTTCAGATATAGCGTCTGAAAATGCCTTTTTCGTCCCTCTTTGTGCAATACATGATACACATATTTTATCCCCAACTCATCTAAATATTTTATATTAATAGATCCACATTTTTCACATTTGTTGATTAAATATAGTACTAGTATCAACTGAGTCTACAGTCATGAGAGTAGACCATGACTGTAAGCAATGTCGAAAGTACTTGGTTATATTTCCATTAATAACATTTATATTTATATATTTTGATAAATTAGCTAGACCACCAAATTTACGTAAAAAATGATTCGGTACAACAATGCATTTTGCTTTCTTCATGTCCTTAATCTTAGCGATCCACATTATCCTCTGTGTTTGTACTATAGCGGCTATATCTGGCAAACCAATTCCTTCATTCTCTTTGGCAATTAGAATGACTTCATATTTAATTTTTGGCTTTCTTCGGTAGCATATAAAGTCAACAACACAACTTTTCACTTTCTTTACAAAGTTCACAGGAGGTTCTAAAATATTTGACACATAAAGTAGTTTACTGATGCCCAGCGATTTTACAATTGAATTTCAACAAAAAAATCAATGCTCTCGTTTTGGACATATTAAATAGGACTACTTTATTGTGAATGTTTTCAAAATTTAGTGTATCCGAAAGTGTCTTATCATAAGTGTACCAGATTCCAAGAATTGTTATCGCTTTTTCATGTAAATTTATCCATTTATTATCATCTTGTTCCGGGGTTTTGCTTGGAGGGCAGCCGATAATAGATTAAAAAATTCAATATAAAATTCTTTTGATAATCCGTCATTTCTAGGTGTTTTGTTATTTTTCATTTCCCTAAACACGTTTTTAATTTCATCCTTTGTAATTTCACTTTCACATATATTAAACTCAATAATAATATAGATATATATAATATATAATATACATGAATATATATATTATTATGTTCAATGAATAAATATATATATATATATATGATATGCAAAATTATATGTATGCCTGACATTTATGTAGAAATAAAATAAAAAGTCATCTTTAACAGGTATATAGATACACAGGGTACGCACGGATTGCTGAATGTACACGTGCCTGCGTCCGTGCATGCTGATGCTATTGACAAATATATGGGCAGAGGTATTATGGCCAGCTGGACCTACCATATGATCGCCCTTATTAGATTTACGCATGTATTTGCATACCAATTAGGTTATCAATAAGACAATCTGTCATATTCATGATAAACGTCCTGCTGCCAGAGGAATTCCTGTAAGCACTGGAAGCGTTCAATAACTTTTGTAACCTGGTAAGGTAAAACAGATACTGCTTTTACCTGAATATCATTTATATGTATATATATATATATATATATATATATATATATATATATATATTTCAATATTAAACACTAGATTACTGCTTTATTCCTGATACCACTTTCCACCTTACACGGTGAAGGCCGTCCACCTAAGACAAGTTAGGTTTGTTGTCATGGTTTTTATCATGCATATATATCATGGACAAACATATACATCGAACAGTATAGACACTAAGCCCTTTATTAATGGTTGGTCAAATTTGAGCATGATGTCTTAATTTTTGCAATCACCGAACGATCGCAAGAGAAACCTTCATATCCCTACCACTCTCTCACCTCAAACCATAAGAGTCTTAAATCGTCTCTTCATGGTTACAGCAGTAGTAGAGATTAATCAAATTATGAACTTAATTAGGTCATACTTATAGGACTCGCAAATAATTCGGACCTTATTGTTAATGTTTAAGTCAAAAATAAATATCCTGAGCGATTGTATCACCGATGACTGATATTTTAGCCAAAGGTCAGTAAGAGAAAGTCAGTCCTATTGCAGATCTAGCGAAGTTGGTGATAATTGAGACTCTACTGATGATTTTACGGCCTTGAGAATAAGGTCAAGGTAAAAAACAGATTTCAGGTACACATTTGTGTCCTAGGACTATTTATGTGCCAACATTTCAGCTTTTGAAAACAAATCTGAGAATTTGATGCCTCTACAGTCAAACAAGGCCAAGAAAATCAGGGTTTGTGTATCTAATTTTCTCAGCATTCTAATCCGAATGCAGTGAGGCCAAAATTTCCCCTCAAAGCAGTCCCAAAGAACCATTTGAACCACATGTCTTCGATTGGCCACATATTTAAAAATATTTGACAAAACCATTAATTTTGGGTGAGATTATGCTTAACGTATATAAAAGTCAAACAACAGGTTTCTTTTAAGGTCTCATGCAATAACGGCTAGAGCCAACCAGAGCAGGCATAACCATTCACTGCTCTCCTTTAGTTTCAGGGCTTATTGACCCCAGGTCAGGGCTTGGTGACCCCAGGTCATGAAAACAAATAGGAGCACGTGGTCTAAAGCCACATTTAATACATTTGAGCGATGGTCCCATGTCATATTACATTTACCAGACACTATTTAGATCCTTGGTTTATCAACATTATAAAAATAATAGGCTATATACTATCATGATAGCTTAGAAGAATTTATTTGACGTTTTGCCTAAACTATTTATCTGAGACGATTTAAGGCTTAGGGAAAATAGATGACAGCTACCACCATGTAGAAACCATGTGAAAATCAAGTCCATATGATATAAGAATCAAATAAGGTCATGCATTTTCACGAGGTATATTAAAATTGATGCCATAAAACATGAGTTAGTAAAAAAATGTAATTTATCTCTTCAGATTGTCTGATAATCGAGATCGATGAATAAGTCGAACTTCGCATTCATGCAAAGGCACCGGGGACCGCATTTAATAAATGAATCTCAAAACACGTATATATATGTGTGTGTGTGTGTGTGTAAGCATACGCGTGTATCCTATTAACAACTATTATATAAAATTAGACGTATGTAAAACATAATATATATATATATATATAAAAAGATAATCTTTAAAGGGTATACGTATACATGTGTGGGTGTTCACGTGCATGCGTGCATACGTACAGATGTCATGGGCAAACATAGGCAGAGTTTATCATAGCGATAAGGATACGCCATTTAATCGATGTAATAGATTTTCAAATATATTGACTTGTCATTTTGGTAATCAACAAAACAATCTTTCATATTCATGATAAATGCTTTACTGTCAGAAGCATTCCTGTAAGTCCTGGAACAACATCCTATTACTTATTTGACATAACAACGAATTACTGGGAAAAGATATATAATACCACTTTGTCACTCCGGTTATATATAGAAGGTAGGTGTTGACTGTAGTGAAACAAATTGCTTCCTACATATTCACCAACATTATAAAATTCCACTTTTGCGAACAAAAAGGGTTTTGTGTCGGATTGCGTTAAATTTAACGTCACACATAAAGCTAACAAGATTAACATTGTCCGGAAATATTCGAATTTGGTCACGCCGTGGTCAATTCCCGCCGCTTATAAAGAAGGGCGAGATCTGGGTCACGCTGAATCAATTAGAGGGACACCCAGGTCACATGACCTGTAGACAAATCCAGGCTCTTGCCTTACAGACAACAGTCAAACGTACCCATAAGAGGAAACAACATTCGTCTGTGTTTAGTTTGAAAACGTATCTTGTACACATGTCGAGCATGACTGACATTATAAACCGCTTTGCATTTTTAAGCAGTAATTTCTTTCTTAAGTTTGTCACATATGGATTTAAAATGTTGTAAGTGGTGGGTTATCTGGCAATACCTTCACTGGTTGCACTTTGCAATGTAATATATATCACTACAACCAACTTGAAATTTATTTTTATATTTATTATGTAATAAAGGCACCAGTCCGGGAGCCATAAAATTCCCACACCTCAGTCCTGTTATTCCTTTCAAACCAGCGAACATAACTCGTAGTCCTCATTGTTGCCCTTTCTGTGCAGTAAGGCTATCCCTGGACAAATATAAAAACCATATCATAAGTCCTCCTGGATTGGACCCCTCCTTTTCCTAAATCCTGGATCCGCCCTTGTTGCTTAAGTCGTAATTATTAAGCCTCATTGGGGTGAAAGTGGGAAAAAACAAAGTGGTGGTTCACTCCAGTTATACTTACTTTAAAAAAAAAAAAAAAAACAATCATAATTTTTGTCTAAAATTAAATCAAATAATATTTTAATTTTGTTTCACCAAAACCTACTAATATAAATTAAGAGATTATTTTTTAGTTAACGGGTATATGCATTGCTTGACTGTTAGTTTCATCTTTACTGAGACGGACTAATGATATCATAGCACCCGTATTGTATTATATTAATTTGTTTAAGAATAGTAATTCGTATTTACACGAAAAGCTTGGAATATAAGTGCGAGAACATTTTAACAAATAATTCAACACTGCGGCCTTAATAGTGTTTCTTTGTCGAACTATAGGTGCCAGTTAACTTTGTAAACACAATTTTGAGTGAATCAATTAAAAAGAACTGTAAAGTCTTGGCCTAAGTTTTTGATTAATGATAAGATGCATACAATATTACAATCTCATTTGATTGCACTTGTTGGCACGTCTCTGTTTGTGCGTTCTGACCATACAAGCAGAGTTAACCGTCCATATTGTTCCTGTAAGGGACAGTAGGTTTTTGTAATGCATGAGTCGACGGTGCATCAGTGCAACTAAGAATTCTCGAAGGGAATCTGAAGGATTAATACAATTATAAAGGATGAGTGACTACCTGTTATTTGATGACTGATATCCAAGTGATTGTAAAATATAAAATTCTAATTATTGAATTGTGACAGCTCCCCAGCCCCTCCCCCCCCCCAACGTGTAGATAATTATCGAAGCTAAGGGAAAAGTAAACATTTAGCAAGATTGTCGCCATATAATTGATTAAAACGGATCATAGTCCACATGGGCTTACAGTGAATCGTGCAAAAAATCTTACACTGTGCATGGAAGCCAAACACACGCCTAACGTGTTTGTTTAAGGCTGATAAGGGAGATCAGGTACATTTCTAAACATTACGTATACAAACGGTGTCATTTTCATTGCAAGATAGTGTCCACACCTTACGATGCTCAGGCAAAACTTAGAAACACTGAAAGTTTTAAAGGACAGGGTATAAAGTGAGAGCATATATAATATAATATACGTGTGTTCATAAAGGCATGTGAAATCATGGCTGATTAATGTTTGTTTACATCCCGATATGTAATTTAGGCCAGTGAGTCAGTGGTATTTTGTAATATCAGGAGTTGGCGACGCTTCAGCCCACCCAACTCTTCTTACACCAGCTTTTTTTCATGTCCAGCAAATGATAACAAAATGTCAGGTTGTGGAAGTGTCTCATCGAATGTACAAGGTAGAATCCTTTGAGGTTTCACTCATCATCCACAGATGCAGAGCTTTTCCGAAGGTTGTGACACAGCTGCAATAGATGTAGATAGGGTCTATGTCATACACATGCATGTAAAACAGATGTTAACAAATGTAAAATCAAATGTTAAATTAGATTCTAAACTTAAATGTTTCTGTTTTACTAAGATATTTATGGTGCTTCATATATTGAATCCATTAATCCACTCATGGATCCACTAATGAATACATCAATATATTGAATACCTAATGTGCCTCCCTAAAAAACTGAAGTCAAGGTCAGTCATCATTATTAGTGCAATTCTAAGGTCAGTTCATGAATATCGGCATTATTGGAGATAACCAAAAGGGGACAGAACCGTGCAATAATGGGGTCTGCTATGAAGTGCACGGATTTTAAAATCAAGCCTAACACATACAAAGTGTGTCCTGTCTGTCTGCTAAAAATCCTGTTTGTGGCCAAAAGCTCGTTGTATATAGGTCACCATGACCTAAGTTTAGGTTCTCGACGTGATTTGCACAGGGCCTCTATAAGTGTTATCTTTAAAAGATTCTGGGGCTAACAAATACAATGTGTGCCCTATCTGACTGCCTGAATGCTAAAAATCATTCTTTTGGCTTGTATCTTGCAGAATATATGTTAGCATGACCTAGTCTCAACTAGGTTTTCAAGGGGATTTGCTCAGACCCTCCCTCCCTGAAGATTCTAGACCTAACGGATAGAATGTGTGCTCATCTGACATTCAGGGTGCTAAAATCATGATTTTCTTTCATAAAGCTCGATGAATATAAGTCACTGTGAATGTATTTCATTTTTCCAAGGACATTTGCAAAGGACCATTGTAAATATTACGTAAGAAAATTTTATGCCTATTGATACAATGCGTACCCCATCTGACTGTCATGGTGCTCCATATACATCATATGTTCTTCAGGTGGATCGCAAACTATAGGTCATCATGACCTTATTTTAAGTTTCCAAGTAGATTTGCCTAAGACATTCCCGGGTGTACAGTAAGAGGTTTCTAGATATAACGATTATGATTTGTACCCTGTTAATGGACGACGCAATAGCTGATATGAGTTATATTTTGCAGTCTGTTGAGCTAAAAATCGTGTGTGGGGGGGGGGGGGGGGGGGTGGCAAGAGTCTGGGTTTATGTAATTGTATAAAGTTACTGACACTAGCAGCTTTAGGGGCCTAATTATCGGAGATACAAGTTTTAGTCGTTTGTTTCAGTAACAGGCGTATGATGAGTCCCCCATATACTTTTCATCTATTGCTGATTTATTATTTTTCTCATGTAATAACTAAGAGATGACCCCCCCCCCCCCCAGAACAATATATGAACAAATGCCTGTTAACTTCATCATGTAACTTCATTAGTATTTTTATACTGCTTTAAGATTCCATGCTTATTAAAATTTGAAGCTCATTTGTTGAAAATAAACTCAAATTACAATTTGAATTAAAAAGACCAGCCGTCTTTTTTCTATTTGTTTTAGGTATTTTTGTATTTTTTATTGATACATATTTATCTAAATATATCACTGAGCATCCCAGTAAACATAAGACCTATTAACAAAATTTGAATCAGGCTCGGGTTTTCTCTTCACTTTAATTGATTATTATCGTTACTCACCATATCAAGTGATGCCAACCAAACTGATAAGTATTTGTATTGCAGGTAAAACCAACTGTGACTCGAGAGACAATTATGGTGTCAGTTTCAGCACATCTCAGCAGTTTTATGATCATCTTTAGCATGCTATTTTTTGGCTGTCTTGGAAAGCCAACAGCAAAAGTCGACAAGTTTGAAAAAGATTTTGGGGACCGGTGCAGGAGTCTGAACAAGTAACATTTTTTATTTATGTTATACAATAAATGCCCTTATGCTTGATTAGGTAAAACATAATTACGACAGTGAAAGCAAGCAGCAATGACATTTAGAAGCAGTTTATGACTTTATTTATACAGCTTTATGGCAAAACAATGAATTACCATAATAATGAACGTTCGCTTGCTCATCCCGATTTAACGTCAATCATTTGATACATCTCATATTACAATATATATATATAACCTAGCATGTGACAATTTTCTTACTGAATCAACATAAATGTTGCTCTTTGTCACTGAATGTAAAAATTAAAAGTATATAAAGTAAATTATAAAAATTATAGGGTTGAAAGTTGGGCAAAATATTTTCATTAAACTAAAGTGTATAATCTAACACATATGTTGAGACTGGAGAAAGTTTTGATATTCTATGAGAGGAAGGTGGGGAGGGGGACTGGATGCCCGGAGGAGATTTTGAATGACTGGGTGCCTTATTTCGAGAGGGTGGCTCCTATTGGTACTTAATTGGGTTGTCGCCTCATATTTACTTAGCAACAAGGCCAATACTCTCGTCTCGTTTGCAATTAAAATGTTTCATGATCCATTTCTCTATGACGAATTTAGGATACATGATATCATTACCTCCGGCAGCAGTATATGCGTTCATCCTCATTCGTGGATTTGTTTGTTCACAACACAGTCGCGGCTTATAATCTTAGCCACATCTGGCCTCCTTGAGGCAAAAACTATAATCTTTCCATGCCAAAGGCCTAGTCGAACCTCTGTGACGTCTTACGCAGTCCCTCTATTTTGACATGGCGGTTGCCACATGGCAAGTTTAAGCGGTTCTACGCTGCGCTTAAATGACTTAACAACTTCGTCATGTAAAGTATTTTTATTTCATCAATAAAATTTGGAAAATTTAGGCGGTCTTCTACATTTGTTGATTTTAACAATACTGAAGCCTGTCAAACCTTAAAATCAACAACAACGAAAAAAACCGGGTCGACGTTCCATGGTTCGTGGAATAGCGTATAATAATTATACGTGAACGCGTTCCTCCGACGTTTAGATCATTATCGAAGATTAAGGAAACATAATCATTCAGCAAGATTGTCGCTAGCTTACATAATTCAAATTTGAGCATAGTCCACGTGAACTTACAGTGAATCGTGCAAACAGTCGTACACTATAGGCCTACAGGAAAGCCATATGCACAAAGAAGACTTTTGTTTAAGACTGATAAGGACTTCCGAAGTTAGCTTGGTATGAGAGAACAGAAACCTTTCTAAGCTTTAACGTATACAAACGGTGTCATGTCCGACCTCTGGAATCTCAGGCGGAACCTCGAGACACAGATATCTGTCCTTTATATTTTGAGATTACTGGAGCAAAGCCTTTTTGGTAAATGGAATCCATAGCTACATTATCATTATCTTATCAGTGTACAAAAGGGGTCTTAACTTTATTTTTGTCTATAGAAATAACAATACCAAATATGAACTAGAATACGGGTAGTCGACAAGCGACTACGTGTATCCGCCTTAATCAGAGTGGAACGGGTGAATGAGGCATGGATTGAGTGGCAAGGGGAAATAGAGTGTTGCATATTAGCATGGATGTCTGCAGCCAAATTGTGTATGTAGGTTGCCCCCCCCCCCCCCCCCCCCCACCACCACAAAATCCAGAAAGCCGTCCAAGTTGTGTACATACGCAAAATTTAAGGCAGATAAGTCAAACCACTACATGTATATGAGTGATTTTAGCCCGTGGCAGACAAACAGATGGACGCTGAGCAAAAATGGTTGCAGGTGAAGCCACAAGTTTTGCGTATGATAAAGAGCTCTGTGAGAACTATACACATGCAAAATTTTGGCCCAATCGGTCAAACGGTTCCCGAGATATGAGCTTGGATGTCTGCAGCGTAAACGTGAATGTAGGTGGCGCCACCTGTCATTAAATCAGAAAAGCTATCTAGGATGTATACGCATGCCGAATTTCAGGTGAATTAGTCAAGTCACTGCAGAGATATGAGTGATTTTAACCCAAGGCAGACGAACAGATGGACACTGTGCAAACATGGCTGCAGGTGGCGCCACCTTTTTTTGTGTATGTTATAAAGCTCTCCAAGGGCTACATTTGTGCAAAATAATTTTCCTGATCGGTCAAACGGTTCCCGAGATATGAGCTTGGATGTCTGCAGCGTAAACGTGAATGTAGGTGGCGCCACCTGTCATAAAATCAGAAAAGCTATCCAGGATGTTTACGCATGCCGAATTTCAGGTGAATTAGTCAAGTCACTGCAGAGATATGAGTGATTTTAACCCTAGGCAGACGAACAGATGGACACTGTGCAAGCATGATTGCAGGTGGCGCCACCATTTTTGTGTATGTTATAAAGCTCTCCAAGGGCTACATTTGTGCAAAAAAAATTGTCCTGATCGGTCAAACGGTTCCCGAGATATGTGGGTTTATGTGTGGAAACAGACGCACAAACGGACGCAGAGCGCAGAGGAAAGGTCAGAGGTCAAAACAAAATCGGGGCGCAGCAGTTCACATGTGACCCGAACATAATCCCGGGTTTCGTAAAATTCCGCCCAGCGGTTACGGAGGAGTTCTCCGGACACCTACGCGGCGGCGGCGGCGGCGTGCAGCTGAAAACATAGTATCCGCAAAACTCTGTTTTGGCGGATACAAAAACAGTCCCGTAGTCCTCATAAACCCTTTGATATAGCGGTAATTTGGCGACAGAACTTTCATGAGCCAGATTTAAAGTAACCGTTTCACCGAGAAACGTATAACTTGATATCAACGTAGGTCTTTGGTAATCTACTTGCACACGAAAAATTAGGGAGACTATGACTAATATTTTGAGGATTTTGTATGTTTAGAATGTTTTGTTTGTTTTTAGCACTTAGGAGCACAAATTTTTTGCACTCAAAAACTAAAACATCAAATATACATATAACATTGTTACAATGCAAAAAATTAATAAAATCAGAAGAACCAGTATTTTTGAACTATAACTGAAACAGTTGCAAAATTTAAACAATTTCAGCTGTTGATGTATTAAATTCAAACCTTAGAAAAAAAATGAGTAATAATTGCAGGGATCTTTCTTAAATTCGCCAAGCTTATCGATCATGGATAGCCCTTTCAGCTATGGAAGACTGTTGTCGTCATCTACATTTTCTTTATTTTTACGCATTTCTTTTTTGTACTCAAAAATTACGGTTACTTTATTGTTAACGAGGCACAAAATGTCACCGCTTGACCTAGAAACTTTTTACTTAAAGTAAAGGGCAACGTAGGTCTTGTAAGTTGATCTCGGTTCATACCAAAATGTGGTCACTGTGACCTACATTTTGCGAACTACGCATGTTTTTGTGTGTTTTAGCACTTAGAAAATCAGACTTGTGTTAGTGTTCCTGGCTGCAAAACAAAACCTTTGCACTTAACCCTAAAACATTACGAACTGTTCAAGTCAGCTGAGCGTCATAACCCATGGGTCACTTGTACTTGTTATAGATGTGTGCTACATCTTTATTTATGATTTACACTTCGTATAATGCATGTATAATAACAGATTCTAAACACAAGGGGTTTCGTTTTGTCTCATAAAAAACAGTAATGGAGCTTCACACATTTATAAAGTGATTCCACTTACCTCATTACAACCTCCATCCCCATCCCCCCCCCCCCAAAGATCACCAGCCTGTGGTTTGGAAACAAAAAAATTTTGATCATTGAGTCATCAGCATGTACGAACTAAGTAGCTATTCATGTTGAAATATAGTCAATTATATATAATTCCATAAATATATAGTTTTATAATCCAAATACATCTCTCTGCAAAAGAAGCAAAGCAAATGTCTGCCAGGGCCGAGCGCTCGCAAAAGATCTTATCCTGTGTCATCTATCTATCACTTTGTGTCAGCTTTGCAAATATAGAAGTTGGCTTCCAAGTCTACCTAAGTTTTGAACCTCACGGTATGATATTGACATCAGGAGTGATGGATCACTTTGTTGACCAGTTAAGGATATATCAGTATAAAACAATGCATGGTAACGGGGGATCGAATCAATGAGATTCTACGGACTCTACTGATGCCTGGGCTAACCTCTGCCCCATGTCTGCCACAAACACACTCAAACTTCTCACAAAATATGTAAAAAG
The DNA here is from genome assembly GCA_026874595.1 of Sipunculus nudus. Lineage (NCBI taxonomy): Eukaryota > Metazoa > Annelida > Sipuncula > Golfingiida > Sipunculidae > Sipunculus > Sipunculus nudus. The sequence continues at coordinate 48,541,641 of CM049309.1, forward strand.
TACTCGATACACTAAGAAGTGAATCAAACAGTTTTCACAAGCCTCAAACAAATAGTTGCTAGGTTGCTAATTTAAAGCTTCCTCCCCTAACTCTCGTTACAGCCTATCTCAACGAAATTTAACTATTTTCCCAGAAGATGAGGGCCTGTTTATCCGGAATGTGCTGGTTATGTTCAAAATATAACCTCCTTATACATGTGAACGTACACATCCCTGTTCCTGCAGACATCTTCACTGATGGGCCTGGTGTTTATAATAATCAAATATTCAGTTACATTCAGGACGAAATCTTGGTGTTACCTCTAGTTTCAAGATGTCAGGTTTCACGCCATTCTAATTTTATGAGCATCAGTGGAAGCTGAACGCTAAGAAGCGTTAGCAAATTATATGTAAGGGGTTTTTGAGCGGATAATGGCATTTTGGGTAAACAGAAAATAATAAAGGATGTTTGATTAACGATAAGATATACTAAAAGGACAAGTTGGGGGCTCTTCCAATGTTCATTATATCCCCCCCCTCGACATTGTGACAAGTGCCGAGAATATCAAGATATCAAGAGATGTTCCAAAAACTGTTAAACTTACTAATTAACCTTGATTCTACATATTTTAACCAGTACCTGTAATGTGGTCAATAATCGTTTTCTTACATACAGATATGGCAAAAACTGTGTAACACTCTGGAGTAGTTTTCTTCGTGGATTCTGTGACAAAGAAGACGGTGTGATAGTGAAGACTGATTACAACAAATATGCTGAAGAGGCTAGGCACAATCTTCCTGAAAACATTGTACTGCTGATTTAATTATTATATTTATTATATTATAATTATTAAATTATAGAAAAGTATTGCATCATATGGTTAATTACTGTTATACTCTTTTAAATATAAAAAAAACTTTTTTGTTTTCATCGTAATGTTTTCATGAGTTTATATATATATATATATATATATATATATATATATATATATATATATATATATATATATATATATATATATATATATAATATTTAATATAAAGTTCAAGTAATTAAAAATAACTCATAACTGAAAATTTTTATCCGACGTTTCCAATAGGTTAAAGCGATCATTCGATTATTAGTCTCCGTTTATCAAACATTACAACCAATTCAAATAAAGAAAAGAAATTCACAATGAAACGGGCGGAAGAACCTCCCAAACTCCCTGAACTTTGCTGAATGTTCGCGCATTGCTATTGATGCAACGCGGTTCACCATGTCCTGTGCAGCGGAACGCAAGGCAGGCTCAGAACCGGGTTAAATGGTTATCCTTTCTATGATCTTTCGGCCATTCATGCAGTAATCCGTCGTCAGACCACAAAGACAAGTTTCCGAACACGATTTCGAGCTTTAACATGATATTCCGATAACAAATATACGTGGTGTATTTAGGTATATATATGTATTGAAACCTCCTGGTGTCTGCTGTTCGCTCGAATTGATTTTGTCGACACCTATTATTTGTTTTGACATTTTTAATTTCTTTATGTTTAAATATATGTGTATTGGAACAGTTATACCCAACTCAAGGGCTTTGTTAAACAGTTTCTATGCTCAGTGGCGTCAATTTATCTCCAAGGATGGTGTCGGGGTGGAATCATGATACCTTTCATTTCCAATATATAAATATTAGTCCCATTCCCTGAATATCATCCGCCCTTGCTGAAAAATATATACCTCCATTCCTCTGTACTGACGCTACTATCCATGTGCATACATTTTCTTCAATTACCTTAATTCCTTTAAAAGGTGGCCTTTTATTCTGGCGTGAAAGAGCATACCATTCATACGGACTTAGTGACGATTTCTCGGACAATGCTAGGTTGGTAAATATTCTTTCTAGTAAGACACTTTATCAAATTTAGTACCTTATTTATAGTAAGTAATATGCAGTATATATATAGCATATATAGCATATATAATATATATATATATATATATATATATATATATATGCGTGTGTGTGTCATGTAACCTCCGCCAGTGGTATGTGATCAGCAGGTCTGTGTGTTTTGTGTGTTTACACAATAATATCTCAGCAGGGCTCCTCAATGAATATCAAAAATATATTGTGGAAAGATGGACATTGGACCCAACACAAATGCTGAAGTTTTGGATAGTTTATCCTGAAACTGTATCATTTCACCGTAAATTTGATCACTTCTTTTGTTTTATGTCTCCTCTTTGTCAGAGGGCTTACATTTATGTGTATTCTTATACCTGATCACTCTAAATAATTTGTGAAAATAATTAGTGTTAGGAATTAAGGGTATAGACGTCATATAAAATCAGAGATATACCGAACTTGTAAATGAAACATGTTCCTTTGTCTAATGTCTTTTGGGAAATCCCTAATTTTTTTTCAGGGTTAGGCCTGGGTAAAATAGCCTGCCCCTTTAAGCTTTTCTTGTTGAAGATAATACCTTCTCTTTTATAATGCTAGCTTAACTGTGTACATCTGCTTAATTTCCTTTTTCGGACTCGTGACAGGGCAAAGGCACAGTCTTCCACTCATTTTATATCCTGGATATGGTATAAGTATTTTATATCATTTTATAACCACTTCCGGTAGCTGCGGACCCTCAGTGTGCAGTTGCCCCCATAATAGGGTATACGCAACCCCCCCCCCCCCCCAGAAAGGAGCACTCGTTTGTGAATGGACTCGCCCGTTGGGCAAGGCCTTCCCATTAAGTCTGCACAGTGTTCACACTGGACCTTTGCCGACCAAGAAAAAAATCTCACCGATCTCCCGGCTTTGAGTCCGGTGCTCTACCTCTAGACCGCAAAAGCCCGTGCCCCTTCGTCAGTTGCTTTCCGGATAAACCTTGCAGGTTAGGATCAATGTTTTGGGTCCCGATAAGGGTTACATAATAACGGGTACACCGAACAAATAAAATAACCTGCCCCTTGTCCGCTGTCATCCAATAAAACCTATAAACAACAGTCGTGACACTGGGCACATGTTGTACGCCAATATAAAACCTCATTTAACAGCAAAAGGGCAACATTACGCTCTCAAATACTTAGATATACAATCAGAGTCACGGGCCTTGTTTCGGGGTGCGTATAAGTTGGGGGGGGGGGGGAATATCCTTCTAAATTTCAGATAGGATACGCAGTGTCTTTTCTGATCTCACTTTTAGTGGAATTACATAGATAGTTTTAATTTTAAATTTCGAGACATTGGCGGCAATACCATATTTTATAGGGGGGGGCTCGGCCCCCGCGCCCCCCCCCCCCCCCCCCCCGGTTTCGCCGCCTATGCGAGATAGTTCCGTCAATCAGTTTATCGTTTTGTTTTGTTACCCTCATTTATCTTTCATATTGAGACAATTTAGAACAATACATGTGTGAATAGTCTCACCAAGTTATCATAAATGTTAGCCCATTTTTTCGAATGTTTTATGTACGTATGAATGAACAATATATAGTGCTAAAATCGAGCAATCATTATTTTCGTATAATTAAAATATATATTTCATAATATATGATTTGAGTTAAGAAAATTATGAAAGTCTGCATGGGGGAGTCCTGTATATATGTATTAGTGGGAGTAATACAAAATCTATTTATTTTTGCGGGTTTCAATAGGATTATTAATATTAACAAATCACACATAAATTGTTATTAGTGTCACTGTTGCACTCTTTCCACGTTCATAGCCGCTCTATATACATGCATATAAAATGACCAAGATTTAAATCATGAAATATTAAGGAATTCTGATTAAGGACATCATGCTTTGACAATCAATTTTGAGCCACCTTACTCCGGCCCAGTATTTCATGGAATTTCATTTAAATTAATTGAGGAATATGAGATACTTATTTAAGCTGTTAATAAACATAGCAATGTTGACAAAAGGAAAAAAAAACATGTGTCCAAAGGTGGTTGGTTGCAGATATGCGGAAATTGAACGGTCAATAGTTGCAAGACGACCTTTGCAAAACTCTGCGGTCGTCCGTTAACAGGGCAAAAATCGTAACCATTGGACATAGAAACTTCTAACTTGACATCCAGGGAAGTCTAAGAAAAATCTCCATGGAAACCTGAAATTAGGTCTATGTAACCCATATCATTTGAGCTATAGGGCTCAGAAGTACCCCCAGAATAATAAACCTGACCTACCCACAGATGTGCTTGTTTAGTGTGTTTGGATTATTTTAACGGCCCAAACCTGTTATGAACACGTGGATATAAACAAAATGAACAGTACGTGCTTGATTTGGCGGCGTTTTTCTGACTTATATAAGTTTCAAGGGATTATCTGTTATTTTAGTTAATAGATATCGGAATAGGCCTCTTTAAACCAGCTTATTCATGGGCCTCTACTTCACTATAAAACGATGAGGTTTACTTGGCAGATTGTTGTTATTCTACCCCCCCCCCCCCCCCCCCCCAGGCTACCTCTTCAGCCTCACTACAGTGTGATGGAGCTCCAGATATTAATTTAACTGAGAGATTACCATTGCAGCCGAAATTCACAGATTCACGCATGCCAGGCCACTCAGTTGAAAGTTTCGAAAAATGCCTAACGTAAAACTGAGATTGGCATGTACATGCGGTTTTCATCAGAATTTTAGGTGAATACACCCCCCTCCTCCAAAAAAAGTAGTGTAACATCTTTCAGATCATTATACAATAATGTTTAGTACGGGCAATTGAGTTCTACTGCTGCAATATGGACGGTTTTCCACGAATAACAAGGCAAATCTCTCTTAACTGTAATAATACTGCACAGGCACATCTCGATCTTAAAATTCCCGTTGGAGTGGCATCACTAAGTGTATGACGGAGGGTATAAGAACCGATTGAAAAAAAAACACCGACTTAACAGACTTGATTGGTTTCAGTCTACATAAATCACAGTATCTAGCTTAAAGTAGAACTAACATATGGTTTATCATATGGGTACAGCTGAAACATCACCATCACAGACCGTCCTGGTTAAAAAAACTGCTGAAAACAGGATAGTGTGAGACTTTGTATGTAGGCCTGATTGTACGGTGTGCTAGCATAATTGGATTTCATCAGTAATGTCCTTTTCCTTACATGTACCTCTGCCTATGTTTAACATGCAGGAACGATGGAACGTTGTAGGGATATCGATTATCACATTACAGGGCTGTACTAAATGTTAATTCAGCCAAACATGGCCCATCTGGTCTGCTGTTGTATTAGATTGTCAACACAATGTCTTTTAAAGTCATCCTTCCTCCACAAAACTCTTATTTTAATCCTTGGTACATTGTCCCTATTTCCATGAAATCAACTATAATAAAGAACTTTTGGGAATAAACAAACAAAAAAGACAGCTTTTTACATCTGAAGAACGTAACCACTAGTGAGAACATGAAGGAAATAGCTATCAACATTATCTATTAGGGCCACTTCAAAACAACAGCCATTAGCAAAAGACACCGTTGTCAACTTTTGTAAAGGGAATGATAATAAGCGTGTCCAGGCATTTCTTGTTTAAAATTGTTCCTTGTGTTACAAGTTAACTTTGAATGGAATTCTAAAACATGAAATAATATTAAATGAATGAATTTTTGTAATGGACCGTCAGGTGGCCCGATAAATGGTACCCGTTGGATCTCTAAACCGAATAACAGACCCTGCTACGAACCACCACAAAACATCGAAAATCTTAGCAATACAGAGGAACAGTTTTGGCGCCGGGTATCAGAAGAGGTATTTGTTTACAAAATCTTCGTACCAACCCAGATAAAATATAGATACTGTTTTTTTTTGTGTTCTTCTGGTTGTATGTATAGATATATAAAAACTTGTGGTACTGAATTTGCGGCTCCAAGAAGCTATATTTTTTATATATATTCACTGTCATGTGGAATTATAAGCTTATAATTATTTTGTATCATATACAAATAGTATGCAAAGCAGGCTGTGGGGGAAGTGCGGGTATTTTTTAGTGGAAACTACACAGACGCTTTCAGCGATAGCACGTAAGTATGTTGTAAACCAAAAGCATTCTACAAAGTTGTAATGCATACATATGTCTTCGACAGTGGTAAAAGATAAATGTTTCGTTGTTTTGTAGAAGTTGAAGTTCGTGGTTAAGTCTCTACCGGGATTTCTTGGTGCTCTATTCATAAATAAAGGCGTACATAGAGTTTTTTTTAATACATACTTGTATAGACGCTCATCTTACAAGACTTCATGTTGTAGATATTAGTTAATACACCAGGAAAATCGATGTTTACAAAAACATACATAACATACATATGTAAAACGTACCAATAATTTTACAAAAACACCAATGTTTCAAAAATTATAGATATTTGCACATGATGATTTCGAACTGAGACGTGTTCAGCTAAGTTTTATCTTAGCAACACTTCCAATTAAATAAATTGAAAATGCACATGTGGTTATATTCCAGCATCTTTGCGATGGATGAACTGCCCAATTTAAAGAAACCTCCAGTTACCTCAGTCATCGGTTACATCGTTGCTCATAACAATCAACTGAAGTAAGTGAACAAGTGCGTCATAAAACTACTACCGGTCATACTTCTCGAGCGTATGAGACACAGAAAAGATCAACTTAGAAAATTTTGATAACACGATGCTACTTAAAACCAAGATCCTGATAATTCCTACATTTCAGAGACACATGTGGAAAAGCAAACGGCTCAATGAAAAGGCTAAAACGAATCTTACAAACCTCAAACATAAGCTTTAAATGTGAGGACGATCAAAAGTAAGTATATATACAGCCCAACTCATACGTTTAAAAGCATGCATTATAATGTAAATACTTGTACATTTTCGTGAAATCCGATGATTGATGTCAAATAGCAGGGTATTATTAGAGAGATTTATGATTCTGTCAAAATATGATAAGGTGTTAATGATATCAATAATATTTTTAGGGAAGTCAGGAAATACTGTGACCCGGCCCTGATGCGCTCTGATGGCGGCTGCTTTGTTCTCGTTCCACGTATCATCGTGAGAAAGGAAAGTATCGTTAGCAGTGCACCTAAACCATTTGCGAGAAGTACCTTGTTGCTGCTGACATTGGGTGCTATTAAGGGACTCGTACTTACTTAAAGCTTAATTTGCGTAGAGTGGGGTTTAGAAAGAAGTGCTACGTTATTTAACTTTAATATAACACCTGCATGTGTAAGTAATAACTGAGTACGTTTTCTCCGTAAATGATAGTGACTGCTGGGGATCTTACACCCGGCAAAGCCAGACAATCACTAAAACAAAATTAAGATTTAATGGTTTTCTCTTTGTATCGATATATCACGATACGGTGATTCGAATATTGCGTAACGCGATACATTTCTCAAATATCGATATTTTCCGATATTTTGTTTATGTGCCTACAACTGATTAGTTTTTTAGTAAAAAAAAACAATATTTCTGTTACAAATGTAGACATCTAAATCGGGATCAAGGACAGGTTTAAAGTGAAGACCCTATCGCTTCTTCAGACATTTAGTATCGAATATTTAAGTGAGCATGATATGCCATTGATCTAAGGTCCGTTCCAGGGAAATGTCATGTCTGCTCGATGACTTATTTGGGATGGCCTACGAGAAATATTTTCATACACAAAAAGAAAGAAGTGCTGAGCACGGTAATAATAATAAATCATTCCTTAATATTCTCTCTTCATTTTCATTCACATGATAACTGCAGGAAGATTAAGTGTCAACTTAACAGTTTTATTGTTAAAGAACGGGGGTCGTGCGAAATGGTGTGCACGACTGCCGGGTTATTTGCATAAATAAGACCCAATTAACTTTGATTTTAAATAGACACGGTAAACATTATATTAGTTAGTAATGTGGCCATATTTCTTGTTTGAATTAAACTCATCATAAACTTTTATTGTGTCATTATATTTATCCATTCTTCTACGGAAACGCAAATAATTCCATTTATGCAATAGGCCCCTATTGGAAAAACCCGTCGTTATATCACATATGATACATGCAAGGTACTTATAAATGTCACTCCTAAATTAATTTATGGAAATGCGTTACCGTGTGGAGTGCCAGGTACTCTCATGAATAGAATACAGCGAACTCGAACGTCGAAAATTACCCAAACACTGAAACAACTGCTACAGCTACTGGTGGAATGTCGGTTTAAGTTTAAGATTCTCCTTTAAAACCTGCAACCGTAGGGTTGTCGAAATCCCCAATAAAGACACCCAAACGGGGAGTCGTAGGGTGTAAACGGCTATGGTTGTCATAACACAGCATTACACTGCCACAGGTCAGTGCATGTTGTCCCTACGTCATGTGTCAGGCAGCACGACAGCCGGCTGGGACAAGATCGCGCGCTGACCACAGATGAGCTCAAGTGAGCCGGTCAAGCCGGGCCTGGGGACCCCGTGGACTGCATGGGCCGGAACTAGGTCACGCGTGAGTGTGCGTGCACCGAAGGCTGCGTGCCAAGTGACAAGTCTCTGGTGTATGGGTTTACAACATTTTTGCCCAGTACAGGGTATCGGCACCGGTAGAGTCGGTGTCACATTAACGTATATTAGTTTAAGTATGGGTCGTTTTGCAGTCTTCAGCGTCCCTGTCCAAGGGATTGCTATGCATCGTGTACAACTACACTGAGTGATAGCTGGTCAGGTTTGGTGAGTAGTTGTTAACCGTTTCTGAGTAATTGTGAATAAGAGATACTTAAATTATTACTTAAGTTGTGTTAAAATTGCTGTACAATATAACCACATGATTCTGAGTGACAGTCATGTTTGGTAAGTAGAATATTTTAGTATGCATTATGATATATCCTAATTTCTCTTGATAATACTATTAATATAGGGATCATCTCACATGGACGCTGTTCAGATAGACGCCATTGTATCACCTGGACGCTGCTCATTTGGACGCCATGAAAATGGACGCTGTTCATATAGACGCCTCCGTATTATAAGCTCATATACACTTCATTATGACGCCTTAATACAAGCCATATAGCCACATTTATATATTTTATATATATTTTCTTTAAGTGTGTATATCGTGTGATTGAAGATGAACGTAAACAAAAATGTCTTAGAGACCGTTGTATTATAGACGCCATCGTAACCAACGTCTGCACCAATCCTTCAGAAAGACGCCTTATGATAAGTCATGAAAATATTTCTCATTTTTTATTAAATGTTCCCATAAAAAGGAGACCCAATTTAATAATAACCATGTTATGTTTTAGATTTTATTGTGTGTTTGTGCATATTGCGTGCGAATGAGGGTCTGTTCATATCGTGCGAATCAAAATGAACGCTGATCATATCTAGACGTTATTGTATTATAGACGGCAGTTTCTGTATCCACCCTTTCAGAAAGACGCCAAATGACAAGTAATGAATATAATTGTCATTATTGTAAAATGTTTCAATAAAAGTGGGACCCAAAATTATTATAACCATGTTATGTTATAGTTTATATTGTGTGTTTGTGCATATTTGGTGCGATTGAGGGTCTTTTGATTCATTTACCCAACAAAGAAAATTTTAAGTAATGGTCATGTGTAGTTTCGATTATATAAAGGTAATGTAATGTTTATTATATTTTCCATTGTAAAATTATTATCTTTTCTAAATATTCAATGTATAGTTAAAATTAAAGAACCTAAAGCAATGAAATCATGAACATAATACGATTAATTAGTCAACATCAAAGAAAACCTACCTCATTATCGGGGTATCCCGTTACCTAATTGATTAATCGGGTGACCAAGCTCTAACTGACATTGTACCCCGGACTCGTTTATTGTTAAAATCAAATAACAATATAAAATGTATATACACAGTATGTTTATTCTCGTCATGTCGTGTTTTCCTATACCTTAAACCTCTATACAACGTCATGCCGCTGGAAAGCTTCGTAGACCTATTTCTACCAAGCATTAAGATTGTTGTAACGAGGAAAAAAGCAATGATTGTTACCTATATAGAGTAGTTCTATCTCCTACGAGATTGTTCTTATTGTCATAAATATCAAGCTTGAAAATGCGGTACGGATCATTGATCGGACCGGTTGCCCATGTGTATGCAGTTCAGATCAATCGCCCTCGGAAATTATAAATAATTGCGTGATGCACGTTTGTTGGGTAAAAAAAATACACAAAACACACATATACAGAAAAATCTTTACTGAGACTGTTCAACTTCATTTTCCTATTCGGTAGCTCATTAATGGTACGTCATCACAAACGGTCGATATAGGCCGATACACATGGTTCCAAATTTGACAAAAGTGCATAATATTAAGAACTTAAGGGTTGAGTTGGTGGATTAATATTGCTTTATTTTGTATGATTATCCCTGTATGCATGATTCTCATAGTGTTAGAATAGCGTCTAAATGAATAGCGTCCAGCTGATCAGCGTCCATTTTCATAGCGTCCAGCTGTCGGCGTTCATTTTTATAGCGTCCATCTGAACATCGTCCAGGTGACATGGACCCTTAATATATAGTATATACTATATATAACCATACTATAGATAGTTGATTTTGATAGTATGTCTACAACAGGTTCAAAATATGTAACCAATTACCCCAAAAGACACCTATTACTAACAAAGCTTAATGTAAATAAACGAAAAAAATATCAAAACTTGACCATACGTCTCCTGACACTGACAGTGAAGTTGTAACATGACACACGGTCAGTATATATATATATATATATATATATATATATATATATAATTCATGTTTGTATATCATTCATGTTTGTATATCACAGTCAGCAAATTCTGTGTGTATAAAAGGGGTGCTGGGTGTGTTTTCAGTCACTCCAGAGAAACATGTTTGTTACAAATTTGTTAACTCGAGTGGAAAAAGGGACCAGGGCATGTCTATTGTTCACGTACAGAAGCTGAAAATAATGAGAGAGGTATATGATGGTCATGTTGGTAGCCGGGAACCAAACCTTGGATCGATAGTTGCAACTAATTGCCAAAGAAGAGGCCGTGATGGATGACGATATGTACAATAAAGCCACACATTCACTCTTTATGTGAACACTGAAACACACTCGGACAGAAACCTATCCACATTGTTAGGAATAATCAATAGTGAAACTGTAGCAAACAAAAACACGTATCAAAAATAACACTACCACTTTTTTTTTATAAATAAATGATTTACTTGAATATATCTGTTATTATTATTATTATTACTATTTATATATATATATATATATATATATATATATATATATTTTTAACGGAACCATATATCAACAGGTCACCTAGTCGTGACAAGCATACATTTTGTTACGGAGATAAATAAAAATCAGATTCTGTAACAGTAGAAAGCGTAAAATGTCTAGGGTTATGAATAAAGAAGTCAGTGTTTTATTGTGAACAAATAATCATAATTTATCTCTGAAACAATCCTAACATTAAAATACACTAAATTAATACAATTACACAGTATAAGTTACTATAACAACAGTATAATAGTAAATCAATACAATTACACAGTATAATAAATAAAGTGTACAGTACGTGGATACCACCATTATCACAGTGACATCAAGTCCTTTAAAACCATAATCCACGTAAACAGTTCAAATAGTCCAAAGTAAAGCTTTTGTTATAATCCCGAAGCAAACTGGAGACAGGTCACACTAAATCTGCATAGAGTTCGTAGAACTGCAATTATCGTATAGGTCAAAAACTGACTCACACTCTTCCGTGTCCGCTGGAATATTTCTCTCTCCTTCCTCGGCTCTAGAACGCAGCCCATATCCATAACTTTTCAACTGAACATTCTAGAAACTTACATTTCACGAACAATCCCCAAGAACCCAACCATACATAATACACACACCGAAAGAACGTTACAAGACATGCGCGACCAGCCAAGAAAGTTACAGATTAGTATGAGTGCTGTGTTTCTACACTCCGCGAGAGTTAAGCAAGTGCGGTTATTTATAGCAGCGCACAGGGTTTGCGCTTGACACGAAACTGAATGCCTACAGACATATGTACCACAATAAAAGAGACCCCTGTAACCCTTCCCCTCCTGTAAGAAAAAACAGTTTTCTCTCAATCTTTACAATATTTCAAAAACATCTTATTTACAACATTACATAAACATCTCGTTTATAACTTTTCATAAACATCTCGATAAGCAATCAGCAAATACATTGTCTCTCCCATTAATGTGTCTGATTTCAAGATTGTAATCCTGTAAAAACGAACTCTAACTTAACAGTCTTTGATTTTTACATTCAACTTTTTCATGAATGTGAGGGGATTGTGATCACTGAAGACTATGATAGGCTTGACTGATGAAGTTACATAAACTTCAAAATGTTGCAATGCCAAAATCAAAGCTAAACATCCTTTTTCAATAGTGGAGTTATTTTGCTCGTTTGCATTTAACTTTCTTGGAAAATAGCAAATTGGATGATGTATGCCATCACTGCCTTATTGAAACAACACAGTACCAGCAGCAGCATCACTAGCATCTACTGCTAACTTAAAAGGAACAGAAAAGTCAAGAGCTGCTAAAACTGGTGAACTTTGCAGATTGCTTTCAAATGCTGAAATGCATTTTCACATTTAACAGTCCATACAAACTTTTGTCTCTTCTTTAACAAATTAGTCAAATGTTCAGCTACAGCAGAAAAATTTGGACAAAACTTCCTGTAGTATCCAACCATACCAAGAAAACGCATTATTTTCTTTTTGTTTTCTGGTCTAGGAAATGCAGAAATAGCACTTATTTTAGCATCAACAGGTTATACTTGACCCTGCCCTACAATATAACCCAAAAATGTTACTTGTGCATGACAAAACTCAGATTTGACTAAGTTGACAGCCAGGTCTGCTTCGCTGAGTCTTTGGAAGAGGTCGCGTAGAATTTGTAGATGTTTCTCTCAGGTGTCGCTGTACACGATAGGGTCATCAATATATGTGTCGCAGCCCTGAATATCCTTAACTACCATACGGATGAGGTGCTGGAACGTGGCTGGCGAGTTCTTTATGCCAAACGGCATAACTTTATAGTGGTACAGTCCTTGCGGCGTCACAAATGCAGACACTTCTTTTGCTCGTTCTGTCAGCGAAACTTGCCAGAATCCTTTTAGCAAGTCGAACTTGGAGACATATCTGGAGCTACCGACTCTATCAATACAATCATCGATCCTCGGAAACGGGAACGTGTCAGTCTTGGTGACAGGTTTCAGTTTTTGATAATCTGTGCACATACGGTAACTTCCATCAGGTTTTGGCACAAAAATACATGGTGAACCCCAGTTAATGTCACTAGGTTCAATGAAATCATTGTCCAGCAAATACTGAACCTCATCTTGTAGATACTTTTGCTTTTCTGGATTCAGTCTATAAGGATGCTGCTTGACTGCGCTTGCCACGCCAGCATCGACGTCATGGCACAATATATTAGTTCGCGTTAGAATGTTACTAAACAAATGTTCATAATTCGGCAGCAGGTTCTTGAGGTCTTATTGTTGTTCTGCGGTAAGGTGTCACAGTTCGGCATCCAGGTTTTTAAGCACATTTGAGTTTTTTTAGTTGTACTGTTCCACATTGAATGTCTACATCACGCTAACAATCAGTATCTACTTTAACTGGGTAAGGGTCAATTTTTTAACATTATGTACAATATCTGATGTGCTATTTCTGTCATAATATGGTTTCAACATCTTAACATGACACAGTTGTATTTTCTCACGTCAGCCGGTGTTAACAGTATGTAATTTAAATCACTGACTTTCTTGTCAACAATGTAAGGACCAACATACCTAACTTACAGAGGTCTGCCAGGGATAGGAAGTAAGGCAAGGACCTTTTCACCAGGCTTAAACGTCCTACTTACAGTGTGCTTGACATATTTTGTTTCATTTTACTTTGTGCAGATTTTAGATTTTTCTTTGCAATCTCACAAGCATTGTGTAGTTTAGTGCGAAAGTCTGAGACATACTGCAATAAACTAATAGAATTAGGATCCTCACATAAGAGTTTCTCTTTAAGCAGTTTTAATAGACCGCAAACTGAGTGTCCAAAAACTAGTTCAAAGGGACTGAAACCCAAGGACTCTTGAAAGGATTCTCTTACAGCAAACAGCAATAGGTGGATTCCTTCATCCCAGTCTTTCTGTGTGTCATAACAATAAGTCCTAATCATGTTTTTAGCTCAGCTGACTATAAGTCATCTAAAAAAATCAATACCTTAAATTTTGTCCAACTTTGGCAATGGCACGTTTTTTTCCCTGTAAGCACTGTTGATTTAATTTTCACAGCATATATACAAAGGGATTAAATATTTTAAAATCTGAAATTTCAAAGGAATTGATTGAAAAGAGTAGCTTTTATTCAAGTTTTCACACACCATGTCAAGTGTTGTTTACATCTAGCCCACCTAGTAGTACTGCCTTCACTTGCATTATGTAACCCATCCCAGGCAGCTTGCCTTGGCTTAGGTTGGCAACTAGAAGAAGGCTTCCCCTCTGCCCTACACTCCCCCCCCCCCCCCACTCCGAGTGGTGCATTAACTAGATGAATGTTATAATTTTGTGTATTTTATTTTATTCTTGGCTTTGCTACATGCTAGATTTCGTATTGTACCACCAGGGTTACAATGATTAAAGTGCACATTTAATTGTGTCCACAAAGTGGTGTATTGCTATGAAACTGTGAATGTTCATCAGATAAGTAATTCCTTACTTCAGAAGAGTAAAAACTTCACCAGGTGTGAAATTGACTATTAATTACAGTAATAAAATGTAGCCGAGATTGTAATTAGCATAATGATATTGTTTGTCCCTCATTCAACCAAAAGTGTGTATACTTTATTTGAAAAGATGTTTTTATTTTATCAAATTTACTGAATCTTTTATTTTATTTCGGTGAATAAAATTAAGCATGTACAATACAATCAAACTCCTCATGGGAGTCAACAGAGATAATTTCCTCAGCAGAAACAAACTTCTGTTTGCCATAAGAGGACCTTGCCTCATTTGAAATACTCTCGCAAGAGTCATAAAAGGACTTAGCCTTATTTAAAGAATACTCCTCGCAGGAGCCTTGAAAGGACCTAGCCTTATTAAATTCCTCGCAGGAATCGACTGAAGTTTTTACCCTGCAAGCTACGGATTCTTCTTTGGATTCAGACGGCAAGGTGGCCTCCGCAGCATCAAACTCTTTTTTAGAGTCAATAAAGGGATTGAACCCTTGTTCACATCAAAAGAGCCTGGCTCTTGTAATATGCTATGCATAGATTTTTAAACAAAACCGGAAGGTTTGCTATTTGGTTTATTCACAAGTTTACAGCAGTCAGATATTAGATGACCTTCCTTCTAGCAGTGATTACAGATTTTCTTTGAAAATGACTGGTCTTTGTTGGACTTAGACAAAGTGAACGTGGACCGAGATGTAGCATTGGACTTTGTTGAACTATCAGGACTACTAGTCCTTGGTGACTGCGCTTTAAACTTCTTTTGACCATACTGATTCACATTCTTGTTTGTGAAAGACTGGTTTGATTTGCTAGTTAAGGACATTTTGTGTGTTAATGAATAATCATCAGCTAATTGAATAGCAATGTCAAGTGTTTCAAAACTTTTCTCTTCAAGAAAAGTTTTAACATCTGTGTTAATGCAGCGCTTGAATTCTTCAAGCAAAAACAACTGGCGCAAATTGTCACAATCTTTCATTACATTTTATGAACTACACCAGCGTTCAAACAACTGCTCTTTTGTTCTAGCAAATTCGACGTAGATCTGTTCTTTGCGCTTTTCCCAATTTCTGAATATCTGGCGGAAAGCCTCCGGAACTTACTCATAACATTTTAGGATCAACCGTTTAATCTGGTCATAGTCGGCAGCGGCTTCTACTGAAAGCTCTGTATAAAATTCTCTGTCCCTGCCAGTCAATACACTTTGTAATAGCATAGTCCAATTTTCCTTAGGCCATTTTAAATTTTCAGCTACTTTCTCAAAGTGAAAGAAATATTTATCAACCTCTTATTCTTGAAAAGGTGGGACAAGTCTAATTTTGTTTAGTAAAATTAAAACTGTGAGTTGGAGCAGCACGTAGACTGTGTTATAGTTTGTGTCTTTCTAATTCGAGTAATTTAAATCGATTTCTTTTTCTAGTCTTTCTGTTTCTAACCTTTCATGTTCTTCTCTCTCTGTTTTAATGCTAGCTCATGTTGCATTTCTAACATTTTTAATTCCAATTGCATAGCAAGGTTGTCATCTTTTTGTATTTCCACTTCACTCTCTTCATTTAAACCTTTGCTAACTAATCCTGCATGATTTTAGCAATGGTATCAGGCTTTCTCAAAGCTTTTTTCACAATTAGTCCTAAGTGTTGTCCCAAACGCAACAACTGTTCCTTTTTCAACAGTTCAAGTTGATTGGGGTCGGGATCGTCAACAAATGTATCAGGTTTGGTCTTCCATGTTAAGATGTTAAAACTTTAACAAAAAAAAAACACTGAGATAAATCCTGTAAACAATGTACTGTAAATAATATGTTACCTTGTAAACAATGTATGATAAAACAATGTGTCCAGGTCAAGGCCCAAAAAATTTTCAAAACTATTAAGCCATCACGACGAGCCCACAATTTTATGTGACGAAACCCAATATCAACAGATCACGTATGCGTGACGAACATAAACTTTGTCATGGAGATAAAAAAAAGTCAGATTCTGTAACATAAGGCAGCATGAAATGTCTAGGGGAACGAATAAAGAAGTCAGTGTTTTTTTATTAACAAATAACTTTAATTTTCTTCTTAAAACAACCCTGACAATACAATACACTTAATCAATACAATCACACAGTACAATATTCTCTCACCTCTCTCCCGGCTTTAAAACACAGCCCCCTATTTATAACTTCTCGCCCCAAGCCGAGAATTTTCCATTTCTCGAACCATCTAAAGAACCTAACATAATAAACACGCTCAATTGAAGAACATGCTAGAACAAAGAACGCTGTGTATCCATACGCCAGGGTTCAACCAATGCGGATTCAACCGAGCCTGCAACATCCGGCCAGGCGAGACCACTACAACACGAGCTACGCCTGGCACACGAACCAAATGTCAACAACGCATGGAGCACCCCTGCCCACAATAAAGGGAACACGTGCAAGACCGCTGCACCCAATAAAAAGGGCACCTGTAACATTATTTCTTCAGTGTCAAAGGGTCAAATGTATCTCAGGTTCCAAGAATATATCACCCTCTATGTTTGCATTGAGATATACATTTTGCCCAAAGAGAGCCACTTTGTTCTGCTATATTTTCATCTTTTTCCCTTGCTTGGTAGGACCCCTCTGCTAACGGTTCTTGAATAACTCAAGGGAGCTTATTTTCGGTTTGTGGATACGACTGGTTCCGCTATAAAATTGGTTACATAGGCCTGATACTGCTACTCCTCTTAAGTTCCAATGGTGTCTGCCATCAGTTCCCCTACCATATCCTGCTGTCAATGGTGTTACGAAGACAAATTATACAAATTCTGGGCCGATCCGGGATTCGAACCCATAACGGTGACGCACAAGTCCGGCGTATCAACCGCTTCGCTAGAAAAGCAAGCTTAATTAGCGAGACAATTCCTCCCGCTTTTATGTCACCCCGTATCACACCCCCTCTTAAGAGCGTTCTGCTGTATTCAGAACAAGACTATTTATACCAGGAGTCACACTTTGGCGAGCTTATTCCCTAGGCCACAAAGTTTACCGTCACGTTGGACGAACCCCCATTTCGTTACGAAGACAAATTGCTCAGGGGAAAACATTGGGCCGATCCGAGATTCGAACCCATAACGGAGACGCACAAGTCCGGCGTATCAACCGCTTCGCTAGAAAAGCAAGCTTCACAAGCGAAATTAACCTTCATTTTAATTTCAAGAAATTCATGCATCTGTTTGATGGGTGTTCTTGAATGAATAGGAGCTCTATATTGTTGATTACATTTCTGTTGAGATACATTTAGGAACTGCGTATATATAATTAATTTTGCGTTGTAAGTTGAGGGACTACGAGTCTAAATCAGACACATAGATTCCACAGTCAGATTAAATGCAAACTATTTTTTTTAGAAATTCTTGAACATGTGAATAGTTGCTTTTAAGATACATGTAGGCCAACTTTAAACCATGTTGCATCCTTGTTTACATAATAAAAGTCATGATATGTTTACGGATGTTTAGCAACATAACCAAAATTTGTATGGATAAAACGAGTTACAGATCGAAATGAAGGACGTCATGCACTCCGTACACAGCAAAGATCCATCTGCCGGAGGTTTAGGATCTCTGGCAGCATCTTGTTATAACAAGATGTTATCGGAGACCTTGAACTACAAAAGGTCTATACACACCTTGCACTAGAGACCGGACCGATCCGGCCCATCAGTTTTGGGCTGGAACGGACCGCTTACACAAAATACCGGACCGCTTATCCCTGGAAAGAACCAGTCCGGTTGATCTACCTATTTGTTAATGGTTCATGTTGAACATATGATTTTCTGAATTTAGTTTCAACCTACAAATCTTGTTATGAACAAGGTGTTATTAAACTCTCAAAGAAGGACTCTTTGGTTACATATAAAGTATGTAATGTATTGCACGTGCAATGGCAACTGCAATATTGTTATGGAGTGAGAAAGGGTGTATATGTGACTTAACACATATTTAAAGGAATATTTCAATATTTCATTAATTAAGATCTAAAATCATTCAGAAACAATAAAAATCAATCTTGGTTTCAGTCTGTTCTGATATTCAGACAGAGCCAAAGGAAATTAATGTTCATCAGATGACCAAGTATCTAATGGTAATTCAGTATGTTTGTAGAGCCTAAATGTACTCTCAAAAATTAGCTCTAAATTGGTTTCTATGATGAGGCAGGCAGATTATGTTTATATGAGTCTGTTAATAGGACTTGTAGGTCAGTCTATAACTGGATGTATGTCAGGTCAGACTTGGGATTTTCCGTAGCACTTTTGTCGAGTCAGATCTCACGAAAGTGAGGAAGAACACTTATAACTCTGATGTAATTGTGACCTACTTTGGGTCATCCAATAAGGTTTAGCTTTTATGACGAAATGCAGAAATATGGATATGAATGTCTCATATGTCACGTGAAAGCTCTGTAACAAAACTATCTGTAGTGCGCACAGAGAGTCAGAGAGAGAGAGAGAGAGAGAGAGGGACCATGTCTAGCTGGGCACTGCAGGGCCTCAGCAAAGACTGGCCCAGACTCTGTCCTGTGAATAAAGGCTTCTGTCATCAAACTGGTCTTGGAACATTGTCAGCCACCCACATCAGCAACCGTATGTGATACAGGTGGGGACATCCCCAACCCCCCATCGTATCATTTTGGTGGAGACCGGGTCCCGTATCATTTTGGTTGATAAACCGGGATTCACTTCCAGTACATCAACACCAGAAACGATAACAGTGCTGCCAGCTGGAATGAAGAATGAAGATCCCCTCTCGCAACCACACACGCCATTGACTGGTCTCCCATCTCACAACTGTACTGGAACTTCGACCTAGATGTCTGCAGAATCACAGCCTAACATCAAGAATGTCATCTCTGCTGCTGAAGGTATCACACTTTTGCTAAGAACTCTCTCTTAAAACTTTAACTTGGCTGCAGTTTCTCAGTGCTCTGCTTGAGAAGATCAAAGACTCTCTCTGTATCTTTAAACCAAAAGGACACTGTAATCAGCATATTGCTTTAACAGTGACTTCAAGTTGCAAAAATGACATTTTTCGCTAAAAAAAGTGCTGTGATATCTCAACCTGAGATCATCATTGTTTGGACCAGCCACAAAAAAAAATCAATATCGGGACAAGCCAGCTTCGGGCCTATGTCAACAATAATACTGGCCATACCACGTGCACTGTGTTTTGTGTGACAACAAGTCCTCGCTGTGTTCCTGCAACTGCTAGGTGCAGACTCGCTGTTATGTCGCTATCTTCTGCATCACCTTCCATACCATGACTCCAGAAAGAAAAAAAGAAAACCAAGTCAGCTGAGAAGACAACTTAAGACCCAAAGATGACGAGACTTCCTGAGGTAATGAAAAACAAAACCAGAGACTCTGAATTTTAAATACCCAATGTAAAATTTCGGGCATTTCATAACATTTTGCATGTATATGTTGTAAACAAAAAAAATATGTGTGTAGTAATCTATAACTTTCTCTTATTGATGTGTCATAACTGTAAAATGATATAATTTATAGTGTGTCTGTCTTATTGATATGGTTAGGAATAAGTTTACAAGACCACAGCAAAAGGTGTAGAACTGACAATGTTAGGTTTGATACAGTAATGTCTATCTAAGACATTAATATGCAATGTCGCAAATGACTGTATTGATTTAAATACAATAATTCCTAGAGTAGAGCAATATGCAAAGCCATCAGCATGTTAGCATTCATTTATACTGAGATTTTCTCATGTGTTGTTCCATACCAAATCAGAGGTATCGAAATGCTCTCCTGGCTATAACTTTAATGGAATGGTTGCACATTGTGTAACCAAAGCACAATGCGATGCTTATTTTCAATTGTCACAGTTTGGTCCTCAAACACAGGTTCATTGGAAGCCCCCCAATATATAGGGAATTGGACAAACTGGGGAGTGTGATGACTCCAAAAATCAATAATGCACTGACCTGTGGTCACATTATTGCCTAAAACAAGGGTTTGATATGGTTAACCTCATTAATAGCTGGAATTGCCGGGCAAGATATGTAGGTTGGCACAAGAATTCTTCTCATGGGAATTTCACATTCACCCGTACTATGACAGACATGTTTCATGAGCAAAAAATGCATTCTGGTCACTGCATTCATGATACTGATAACCCATAAACCAACATATGGAGTGACAAGGATTTCAAACATTAACATTATTCTTTTAATTTTAAATCATCACTCTGCAGATGTATGTTTGATCTTACACATAATGAGCTCACAATAAAATTACCATCAAAATCCATATGGTCTAGATTGATACATGCAACTGTCAGGGATTTATTTTCATTATCATCACATTTTCACACATATTTCGCCTTGCTCCTGCACAGAAAATGGGTAATAAATGGGAATATATGTACAACATTCCTCTATCATTAGGAATGATCTCATTCTGTCATGTACTTATCCGCTGGTAAGGTACACCAGTTGTGTTTTGCTAAAGGAGTAGCAAATCAACCTTCCATTATTCACAATTCAACTTGTCCCAATGCCAAGTATGAAAGCCAAGATGTATTTTGAATCATTGGTACTGATCAACACACAGGGCAGATTGTCATGTACCTATGTATATGTTAAACTCTTAAGCACAAGAGTATATACACCTTGTCATATAAGGAATTCATTATCCATTTCTCAATGGAAATATTTTGATTAGCTACAGGTATAGACTAATGTCAGGCATTGTAAGCAAATCGCTTGACATTTTTTAAAAATGCACATTACTGTTTGACAGAACATCTTTATGTAACATCACTTACTGTATGTTCAAAGGGTTCACATACTTTGACTTATTCCATTGCTTATTCAGTATGCACAGTACTTGTATAATCTATGTATGATGTTATACTCATATCCCTTAAGATATTTATTGATTCTATTATGATACTGCCATACTTATTTAATCTAAAGTTTAATGCTTATATTAGGATGTCAAATAATGTCATAGTTGCGATGTAGTTCCTGATTCCTTATACATCAGCATTTTATCTTCTGGATATTGTTTAGGCTTGTCCATTCACAAAAAAAGAAATTCTGTTTTAGTTAGCATGTATGTGTAGCTATATATATCTCCTTTCTCAGCTTATTAAGCTTTAGCTTAGGCATTGTTGTTGTACTCCTAATAATTTAAAACCGGCAGTACCTTATTCCTTACACTGTTACATCACGAAATGTGACATGTTAATGTATTCCCCGGCTATATTGATATGTGTAATCTATTACACCTCAGTGATGTAATACTTTCGTCTCTCCAGACATATATCCAACACACTGTCACTAGTGCCAGCAAGTTCATTCACATTATGGCTACTGTTCTTGCAGTTAATGCAGACTTAAGCTGTATATCTTGATCTTTACACATTATGTATTTCTGTCATCTGTATCCCAGTTATATTTCTTGCAATAACTAATTTTTCTCCGACTTAGCCAATGAGGCCGGAGCCTCATTCTGAATACCAGAGGGATATGTTATGGAGTGAGAAAGGGTGTATATGTGACTTAACACATATTTAAAGGAATATTTCAATATTTCATTAATTAAGATCTAAAATCATTCAGAAACAATAAAAATCAATCTTGGTTTCAGTCTGTTCTGATATTCAGACAGAGCCAAAGGAAATTAATGTTCATCAGATGACCAAGTATCTAATGGTAATTCAGTATGTTTGTAGAGCCTAAATGTACTCTCAAAAATTAGCTCTAAATTGGTTTCTATGATGAGGCAGGCAGATTATGTTTATATGAGTCTGTTAATAGGACTTGTAGGTCAGTCTATAACTGGATGTATGTCAGGTCAGACTTGGGATTTTCCGTAGCACTTTTGTCGATTCAGATCTCACGAAAGTGAGGAAGAACACTTATAACTCTGATGTAATTGTGACCTACTTTGGGTCATCCAATAAGGTTTAGCTTTTATGACGAAATGCAGAAATATGGATATGAATGTCTCATATGTCACGTGAAAGCTCTGTAACAAAACTATCTGTAGTGCGCACAGAGAGTCAGAGAGAGAGAGAGAGAGAGAGAGGGACCATGTCTAGCTGGGCACTGCAGGGCCTCAGCAAAGACTGGCCCAGACTCTGTCCTGTGAATAAAGGCTTCTGTCATCAAACTGGTCTTGGAACATTGTCAGCCACCCACATCAGCAACCGTATGTGATACAGGTGGGGACATCCCCAACCCCACATTGTATCAATATTATAACTTTATACGTGTATTATCTTATATTTTTGCTCTCTGTGTAACAGTAAAGGGCCATATTTGTTATTAACTTATGATTGAAGTGACATGTTCAGCATTAAATCATTGTTGCCTGCTGTGTTGCATAATGCTGATGCTTTTCCTCTGTAATACTGTGTATCAAAGTATATTAAGAACAATTTCCATACATTAAATATATAGGCCCATATATACTCTATATATCAAATCATTTTCTTTAGATTCAGAAGTTGTCTAATTTTAAACCACTAAATCCTTATTTAGCTTATGTCAACCCGCAAACATCCCCACCAAGCAAAATCTTCGAATCAGCTCGCCTGACCTGTATAACTTGGTTTACATCCTTACCACCATGCTCCGCACAGTAATACAAAATATTCCACTTTTGTCGAATTATTTACAAAGATTGTGATTTTAAAATTAGTAATTTAGAAAGCAAACCCAGGTCTCACGATTCACGTATATAAGTACATTTGTTGCATGGTTTGTCTTGTATGTGATATTCGGTCTTGTTAAATATTTGAACAAATATATTTAGAATAAAAGCAGAATAACAATCTACAATTTTATTTTTTTTAATTATATTTTGATATATGGACCGGACCGCCAGGACCGATCGACCTACTGGACCGGAACGCCAGATAGACCGGATCAGGACAGGACCGCTTATGTGTTGGACCGGCCCACTCTTGGTGGAACCGTCCGAACCTCAACCTGCCTCGGTTCAGCCTCATCTCAAATCATATCCAGTATAGAACCGCCCACTGATACGGATCAATAGCTATATTATAATAAAACTACCTTAACATTGGAATAGCATCCTTTGAATTAAATTTGGTTATGGTGACCTAGATTATCCAAAAAAATAATGGATTGTTCGATAGGGTGTTTTCCTAACCCCCAGAAAATTTCAACAAAATTTGAATTTTACTTTATGTATAAATTTGCTGACAGACAAACCAAGGTTAAAATTTAATAGTTTTAATACGCCACCTGTGGAAAATTTTGTAATGTAGACATCCCAAGAGGGAGGTAGGTAGTCCCTCTACCAGGAGGCGCTGCAATCTAATTTAATATCGGTCACTTAAATTATAGGTTTAGGTTAATTTTTTTAAACTGCAGTAACTATCAAAATGGCCGCCCCGCAAAGTGGTTTTTGACATGTGAGCCAACTTAAATTCACACAGCTAAAGATATAAATATGCAAGTCTCATAGCAGTATCCCATTCTTCTGTTATTTGGTGGTGCATAAAAAGAATATCCTTTTGTTTTAAAGTCTGATTTAAATACTCAACGTGTGTCTGTTTTTGACCTTGTGCCTACTTTGAACAGGTTAAGGGGGCTACTTTGAACAGTTCCAAGTAGCCCTTTATGATCAGTTAATGATACAAATGCAGAAAAACTGGGATGAAACGTACCTACCCATCACAGGACAGCCATTTGCCCAGGTATAATAAATTATATACGGAATTGCCATAAATTATATAACAACATAGTTTTTCTAGATGAAACTCTAGGTTGCAGCACTGTATCATGAGTGTATGGCAAGGCTTCAGATAGTATATTTGACATTTGTGAATAAGCTTTAGCTTGATTTGTTTTAACCATAGGTTAATTTACTCATAAGTTTATTGTTTGAATTTTTTGGTGAGTTTTAGAGTCCATTTCTCAACTGGAATGGAAACTAGTTAATGTGAAAATTTGCATCAAGGAGCTTAACTTCATTTTGCCCGAACACCTTTATTGCCCCTCTATTACTGTAATAGAGTTGGTTGGCATTACTTATATTAAAGAGCATTTGAAGTTTTACTTGGTAAGTGCCTTTGAAAATATGACTAGGCATACTCGAGTTCCTAGATTCAAACTAATTACTCGAGCCCCGAACTAGGCCTCCCACACCCGTATTGCTTCTCTAGATTTAGCCACTAATTAAATTGGCTGAAGATATATTTGTTTCATTCAATAAAGTCTTGTGCACTTGTATGTTAAAGTGTCATCAGTGTCGAGATTTTACTCATATATACAAAGAGGGCTGCAGCTCAAGTTCTAACAATCTATCGGGGCCTTGGCTTTGTGCTAACAACATTAAATTTTCCTTTCATTTATTTCGTTTGTAGCGCTAAAGATGAGACCAAAATTATGCTTAAAATGACATCTGTGTGAGATACAAATTTTGAAAAAAGTAGAAAGCAATTACTCTAATAACTTTGTAAAGACTGTAGCATGCCTGTGAATATTTTGTGTCTTCATTATTAATATTATACATTTTCTAGATTACTAAATGTAAAAAATACTTTAAAATTTCTTTGATAAATGATATAATTTCCAGTGTTCTACTTGTAATGCTTAGATAAGGAATAGTTAAGATTTTATTTTTCATGATCAGTGGGGGCCTCTCTGGATTTCTTAGCCCAGGGCCTGTAAATGCTCAAATCCCGCACGGACCATCTCGCGTTTATCAAAATATTAAATTCTATTGGTAAATGTATCCACAAATGATGACAGAGCGCACGATTGTAACCTATACAAGCGCAGTCTAAGTGGAAACGGGTTCATGATGTGGATTTTGTCGGGCATTGCTCTTAGAAAAACGCATGTCCTTTCAGTGTTGGGTATGTAACAGTTGCATATCGAATAGAGAGCCTGGTTCCGAGTATGAATGTCTGGCCAACAGTCAAATTAATGACTGTTAAAAGATATGGTATGGCGTGGAAAATGATGACCTCCCTCAGGCTTTCCGGTCTCAAGCTATCCCCTACACTGAGCCGGTGTCAAGTAACCAGTTGTGAAATGCTCCGAAAACCGTGTATGCATTCACTTAATGGTCCAATATTCCCAGGTTCATTTGTGGACATTCCTGGAAGTGCTTCCTGGACACGGATCTCCACAAAAAATACTGGATCGGCGGTGAACACATAACCCTACTGGCAAAGGGTGTAAATTACCGGCTGCGTAGTAAACCCCTTCGCTCTCGGACCGTTAATATCAAAACCCGCTAAAAAATCACACTGTTTTTTGTCGGTCAAAGTGGTCGCTATGTAATGGATCCATTGCGAATTCCATTTATCTGCGTGTCTTGTTTTGTAATAAAATGCTTGCACCAAACTGCATACCGAGTGCCGCGGGTTTAACCGACTCCATTTTTTGCGTCTTCTGGGCACTTATATTGCTTACAACGGCAAGGCGATATTATTAGAAACAGAGGCTCATAATCATATTTGTTTTATTTACTAAAAATGACTATATCTGACTAAATGATTCCGTTATTTAAAAAACATATCAAATTTGAACTTCCATGCATTAGGACTTGAAATCAAGGCTTTGGAAACGGGTGTAGAGTCTTTACGCAGAACGTCATTAAGTTTCAGAAGTGGATCCAGACGGGGGGGGGGGGGGGGTTCGTGGAGGTTCCGATTTTACGGTCTTTTATAGGTTTTATCATTAGTCCTCCTTGGTTGGACCCTTTTTTTCCTGAATCCTGGATCCACCCCTGTGTTTTCTTCCGGTGTATGATAGCCCCTATCACACCAGTAATTACACATTCGGAATATATTTGTAATTCATAATAATGTAAATTTATATATACTATTTTCCATGTTTAAAGCAGTATGTGATCTTGACGCTTCATAATATGGCTCTATATCCCGGTCGTATCACGTGAGATAAGCCAAAATTATAACTTTTATGAAGATATTAAGTGATGTATTAATACCTATATTTTTATACTGCGGTGTGTTACTTAACAATATATATTAACTATAATGTTCGCACTATTTACTGTAGATATATATTTTGAATTTAATGAATTAAGCATTGTTTTCTAAATATGAGTAAAAGGTGAGTGTGTGATTTGCTCCCAGTAAAAATAGTTTTGATATATTATATTATATTATATTATCATACATATGCAAATAAGGGTTTGTGATTTATTGGTGATAATTATACAATTCTTATTAAGCTATTGGTGATTCTAAACTGACACGTATTTTAAACCAGCTCCCCCAGCGGTTGGACTGATATGCAACGTATGTGCAACGTTCTTGGACTTTCGTGTCCCCAAAGACGGATTAAGCGCAGTGAAGGCAAAGTACACACCGTTGTAAGTAAAATGACGCATTTGATGCTTAAATTAATGAGAACGTAATAGATTTATGACCTGTTGATTTTTTCTGCATTTCTTTCTTTTGAGGAACATGTTGAACCGGCTGCAGAAAGACTGTAATGTGTTTCTATAACATTATGGGAAGCAAAATAAGACACGATATGCAATTAACCTTGCCCTATGAATAGTCTTCCTAATATGAAAGTTTACAAATAAATCAGATTTACAAGGCAGTATTAATTGTCACCTTTTGTTCATCCAATCGTGCTCCAAAACTATAAGTAAGTAGTTTTTTTCAGAACAATATAAATAAAGGGGTTTTTTAAATTTAATTTACTTAAAACTATTGAAATTTGATGAAAATAAACGATGCACAAAACTATGTAAGAATTTCATCAAGAACAATATCGACACCGATTTTTATTATTTTACTTTACTTTATACTAATATTTCATGAAATGCGTAACATGGTGCCGTTGTTGTACAGCTTTTTCCAAAAAAACATTAAGTTTCCTTGAAAATGGCAACCATGTGATAGATCTTCAAATCTTTTCGAGCCTTTGTATATAATGAGACATTAGTTTAAAAACATTTTTTTTCTGTGGAATACATCATAGCTAAAGGTTGATCCTGCAAATAGATGATCTTCGTTCCAGACGGCCAAAAGTTAATTTTTACTTATTTTTCTAAAATCCTAGTTGTCTCGGATCAACACCCTTTCAGGATCCTGCATCCGCGCCTCCATAATGTTACCTTAATGTAAATCTTATACATGTGTATATGTATTAAGAAGGATGAGCTGTGACTTCCTATTTTTCAGTAATGACTCTAGTTGCCTCTCATCTGGTGCTGGTAAATTCGGCAAATCTGACTCCAAGGAGAAGCCGGGAGCTTTGAATCTGTGTATAAGCGGTGACGTCAGAATCATCCAGTCAGTCCGGACTAAAGATGGTACGTACACACCCCGGTTATCGATATTGTCCGGTGTTTTTAATATTTATATTTATATAGCTATGTATATATGTAAGTTATTACAAACATGTTATATATACTGAAACTGAAGTTTATATTACCGGAATCTAAAATTAAATTTATTCAAAACTATAAAAACATTTTCTCTGCTTTGGAGGATGCAAATATGATCCAGTAATCGCATTCTAATTACTGAGAAATAAACTTCATATGTATTGATATTATAATGTCAGATATTTTACAAAAGTAAAGGTGCCATCGGCATATATGGTATCGTCAGGCTACAAAGACGTGAGTGTTTTAAATAAAAAAAAAGTAATACCACTCTGAACAGGAGCGGACTGACCCAACATGACATCGGGAAGTACCCCATTAGGCCGATCAGGGAAACAATATCCTGATGCCTGGGGGCCGATGGTATGAACTAGTAATTGATGCCGGTGGGTGGAAGTTTTCAAATTTGGCCTGCTTCCACTAAAATACCCTGGGTTTGTTTCCAATCCCAATACGTCCCTGAGCATTCCCAATAAAAAACTCGGGACCACCGGTGTGACCACTTCTGTAGAGTGAGAACAGAATTCTTCACGGAACGGCTGTCAAGTTATTCAGGATCAGACTCCCGTAATTCTTTCATGTGCACATGTGTTTTTCTTACAGGATGCACTGCCGTGGGTGTGAGAATCAGCCTCCGTGACAAGCTTGCTTTGCCGGAAGCTACAGAGGCAAAGAGCGGATGTTACGAATACAGGGGATCCCAGCAAGACGAAGCGGTGGTCAGGGCACTGAATGAGACCAATAAATACCAGCTGAATCCGGGAGATTTCATGGTGTTTGGTGAATATTGTCTCTGTGATGCAGATACTTGTAACCAGAAACTCCCCGGAGCGATGGCCAAACCGAAACCGGAGGAACCTTGTCGACGTCCCGTGACCAGTTCCGGTCACGTGTTCCAGCGTGCCCTCGGTCTTATCTTTCTTTCGTTTTCCATTTCACTTTGAGTGTAATGTATCAGTCATTTGTACTACATTTTGCAAACAACTCGAAGCTTCTAACTCGAGCACAAAATACAGTATATCTTTTGTCTTTAAAGACTGGAAACATAATACAATTTTACATGTATATATTCCCCTTCAATAATAATTGGCCTGCACTACATGTCTAAACAAAACCTTTTTCAAAGTCGTTTGAAGTGTTTAACCTTTTTTTTCAAATAAAATATTTTTATGATGACATATGACTTGCTGAACGTCTTTTTCACGAATGAATGCTGATTGAGAAATGGAGAGTCGAACACCCATTCTGTGCAATTTGCATTCATTTGTCGAGTTTCACTCTTAGACACTCTTACTAGAAAAGGGCAACATTTGAATTAAAATGACCTGATATCCAGTAAGATACATGTATACCCATTGACAATCATATCATTAGAACCTATAAAATTCAGGAATATGGGCAATGAAGATGTGCTAACTGAAGCATTAGCAGTTTGACAAGCCTATCATAAAACATTCATAATGAATGCCTTTCAATAATTGCATACATGCTTTGGATATTCATATGTACAACCACGTGCTTACTTGAAACGTGACAGTTTCGCCCACTCACGTCTATACATAAAGGTTCAAATCGTGTCATACGTTATAATTCTGGCAAAACAATGATTTTTTTAAGATACTGCTTATGTCTGTAGTAAATTTGAGAACTTTAGATAAATTATGACAATGACCAACAAACAGGGAATTATAACAGCAATCGATCCTGGTAAATATGGTTTCATAAAAATTGTGATGGTGGTCAGGAAAGTGATTTTGCTGTTATGCTAGCTCAAAATTGTAGTGTTTTGAAAATTTAAATACCGGTAAAAATGTAATACCTTGCCCATTCCTGCTCGTCCTGCCACAGAATGTCAGGATGATTCCCTGAGAAGTTTTGGCAATAATGTGTCAGAGAACACATTTTCTGCTGCAACATAACTGATCGATTATAACCACATCGCCTAGCAAACTTTGACGATAAAGTGTTTTCAAGGAAGAATAGGGCAAGATAATTTATGTGTCAATTTTCATTGCATATTAATTAATTTTTCTATTAGGCATAATTTTAATCATGAACGTATCGTAGCCCCCCCCCCCCCCCCATAGGTCATACTTTGCGAGTCCTATAATTGTCCGGTTGACTTTTTTTTATTATTATTCAAGAAAACTGTTGGTACAAGGAAAATGCTGCGGCTACAAAAAATTTCAGCATATATATATATATATATATATATATATATATATATATATATATATATATATAGTTCATGCTCAAATCGATTGTGGAAACCTCCCTTATGTTTCCATTTATCTACTTCCAGTATTTAAAATGTCAAGTGTCATCGCTGACCCAACGTTGCATTAGAAATGACCACTTAGATGTCACTACTGCATTTACCACCCATAACCGGACGAAATAAGTGTTATTGGTAGGACAATGGAACATCATAATTAACCTTACAAAATACATTAAAAACATATATTTAGTCTTAGTTTTTTATTATCGTATCATTCTTTATGACTATGGTTGAACCCTTAAGCTTTCTAATATTTTCAATTTTACAAATTACGTATTAAATCAGGAATCCGATTGCAATATAAAAGTCCATGTACACTTTTTTTCCATTTCAAGCGTCATTTAAACATAGAATATTTGATAAATCGAATTAAATGTAGGCGTCTCTCGTAAGTTGACAAAGAAACATGCTCATATGACGTTCATACCACATGACACGAAGGCTGTCTTTTGAGCATATTGGTTTAATTTGAAGGACTTTAATATAAAAAAAATAATTATCATTGTTTGTAGGAGTTTTGCGTCGACGAAAGTAACACAAACATTGAACATTGTATTGGTTTGCCCAAAACATCAGAGGCATTTACCAAGATATAATTACATTTTCGTATTTTAGAAATAAGACTAAAACGTAAAATTTGATTGATGTTTTTGAATGTAAAAAAATATGTATATTCCATATTTCGTTTGCATTTTGTATTGAATACAGTAGTTTATGGACTTCATACAACGGTAGTATGCTACATCCGTTAAAATTCTTTACCAAATTGAGTTTCCTTAATTTTAATTGTGTAAATTCTAAATATTTGCATACGTTTTATTTAAAATGGTTGCATACTATCATATTTAACATGAGCTTGTATTTTTATGTATAATAGATTCATTTAAATTGACTGTTGCGCCATGTCTCTTCTTAAATGTTGCAATAAGTATTTGCTTGTTATAATTATTGAAGGAAATTGTTGATGTCTAAAGGAATTTTTATTTATAAATTTCTTTGTAAAAAGGTGAATAATCGATATATTTAATCCTTAAAATTAGTGTTCTATTGTGTTTTATGTTAAAAGCTGATGAACCAGAAATCGAGCATAAATTGAATCTAATGAATGTATTTAAGTTAACCTGTATTCCTGATGTTCAAATTACCATTTAACTATTAGCAGGACCATTAATGAAAATTTTAACGTTTAATATTGACACAAGGTATTGTGTGTTTGATAACGTGTCTGTAAGTATATATTAACTATTCATGTGTTAAATACGGGAAATATTTCTACAATGCATTCGCTGCCCCTGATGTCGGCCGTTGGGGATTTAAAGCCGTTTCTCAGACGCCGTGGACGCCCTTGGTATGCGATAAGGGTCAAACATTGACGAGCGGTATGTAGATTTTAAAGAGCTGGATTACAGGTCAGGGAGACCGTGACTGACAGGTTTTTTTGTAATGGAGAATGAGAATTCATACATATTTACATATAAATATGTATGAATATATAATTGTATAATTATACATACATAATTGACAGGAAACTTTTTAGAATGCGATTTCATGTGGTTAATGATAATTTAAAAGTGCACTATTATTTATAATTACGGATTATGGAACTGAAAGCAGCAGACAAGATCATAGGGTTGTGCAGAGAAGTCGCTTGTTGGGCAATTTATTATTAAATCGTGTCTCTGTCACGTGTAGGCGAGAGGTCATACCAAACAGTAACCCTTGACCAGACTGAAAACACCTTGTACCTAGAGATATGTAAAATACCAAAGAGAATAGACTTTATCACTTACAGGTAATTTTAATGTTACAGATCGTTGCTTATAGGAATAAAAAGGCCCACCTGAAAGGTGCATTTGCATTATTTATTATTTATCTTTCAGCTTATATATTCGTACTTACAAATTATTCTATGAATCGTCTTAATATATAAGTCATGAAACGTCACAGGTTGAACGTAACAGAGTTTGACAATGTGAAATGAAGGGAGTCTGGCGTGTACATTAGAGTGACTAATAAAATGTATGAGACGAACACCCTCGTTGTTTGATGATGGTTGTCATATCACGTCACAAATCGCTAGTAGTGTCCTCTAGCGGTTAGTAAAAAGCATGATGTGTTTCTTGTCAATTAGATTGAAATTAAGTTGAGCTCTAAGACGAGAAGTTTGTATCCGAATTAAAAGTTATTAGGTAAAACTAATCAGGATGATGAGTTTCATCTTGTCGAGTTTCTTCTTCTCTGTCTGAATAAATAGCGATTCCTCGTCACTGGCTCTTCCATGCACTCGACAATCATTCAATTTCTTGCGGCAATAAAAACATCTGAAAAACAACTTCATTCTTATGTTTATATTTATTTTTAAGCAGAAGTGTATTATAATTTTTTTTAACAATGTATTTCAATACGGTTTACATTATAACTACAATTACTAGAGATTATTTAAAAAATTATCTATTGTTGAATTCTTATTGCTCCTGACACTATTAATTACTTGTATATAGATTTACGTAGTGATTCAGAAATTAGAAAAAAACTGTGCATGTATTGAAAAAAAGCTCAATAATATTAATGAATCCTTTTAAAGAAGTACCTTTTACACGATAACATGTTGACAAGAACAGATAAAGCATACATTTAAGGTGTCTTTTTACAAATTACGATAAATCTGAAAAATCTGGTGGTTCTGTAAATAACTTACAAAAAGAAAGCGCAAATAACGCAGAAGACTATCAGAGAGACTATCAATATCGGCCATAGCTTTGTCGACATCTTGGGTTCGCTGTTTACGTTAATGTCAGGAACTCTTGTCCAAGAGTCATACCACCATCCGTTGTTTCTCTGTTGACAGAACACTCTTCGAGCTAAACTGTTAAAAACTGACAATGCATCTCTGAAGAGTAAGAAGTGATATGTAACTCTGTATTCTTGTGTCTATATATAAAATTACATCTTCTAAGAGTAAATTGGTGAACTTTGAAAGCATCGTTCACCACTTTGATATCGAAATATACTTGTTATTCATAACAACATGTACAATAAAGTATTATAATGCAATTGAAAATAGTATATTTATTAAAGGGACATTTGTGGTCTCTCAGAAAAGAGATTCTTCCCGGAAATGCCGAACGCCCACTCTGCTGAGTCTGACGAGGCTGTTAGTGATAAGACGTAGGCTGTCAAGCAAATAACCGTGAAAAAGTAGGACAAAAGTTGGTAAATAGAAAGAGAAAAGGGAGGATAGAAGTAGGACTTAAACCACACATATTATAACATTATTCATGAGCAAGAATGATAAATAAAAAAGTTATTTTCCTGAGAACATATTTATACAACATTTCTCGGGTGCCCAGTATGTACTCATAAAAGTTAAGGATACTGATAACATCAAAAGGACAATATCTATGTAAATGTTACAGCGCATGTTACAAAGCAATAAATAAAAAAGGAGAAAATATAGGATATGCCCATGACGAATAGGACTGACGCAAAAAATAGGAAAAAATAGAACAAGGCCTACATTCCTACTGCGAACCTGTGCAATGGAATATTCATCAGGTATAATGCTTCAATGCTGGACCGTTACTTTTCAAGTCATGTGTGACATGTATATGTACAATGCAAGCACTGAACATTTTGAACCCCAGTACATGCACCAATTACACAAACGTCACTGCTGAAATACTGGCATGGGTGCACACAACACAAAAATAATTGTAGGTGGCACCACCACACTTGTGTACGAGAAAGCCATCAAAGATGTGTGGACATGCAGATACTTTAAACCACTCTTCCGGTATGTGCACAAATGCAAGAAACAATGATGGGTGGCGCCATAAGTCTTGCATACAACAAAACTATCCGAGATGTATCGACATGTATAATTTCAGGCTGATATGTCAAATCACTCCTGTGGAATAAGCAGGAGCATACACTGCAAAAAAATATTTTAGGTGGCGCCATCTGTTTTGCATACGACGAAGCTATCTGATATGTAAACATATGCCTAATTTCAGGCTTACATATCAAATCCCTCCTGTAAAATAAGCAGGGCATAGAGTCTTGTATACGACAGAGTCTTTAAAGATGCAATGACAGGTAAAAATATCAGGCCAAAACATCTATCTTTCCTTGAGCCAGGTGCACTGGGCTGACAAGGCTTAGATGAGAAAATTTGCCCCGAGTGAACCAGAACAAATTGATAGCTGCAGCTACTGTACTGAGTGAACTCTTGACCTACACCTGGCTGCACTGAGTGAACTCTTGACCTGTACCTGGCTGCTCGGAGTGAACTTGATCTGTTACATAATCTAATACAGTCTGCCAAACCAATAAATATATCTAGACTGACCTTTTGCCTGTGCCAAATCTGAAATAGTTGGCAGTCTGCCAAGTTATTTATAGATATAGACACAATCTTAGCCTGTATACATACTGAAAGACTTACGCTTCAATGCTTTTCTTCCAAGCTGACATATCCATGAGATTTTTTTTTTATCAAAATGTTTAGAATAACAAAAGATGCAGTCCTTTCATTGTTAAAGGTCCTGTAATTCTGCCAACAATCAATTAAGTAACTTGAACAAAGGCCTCCTAAGAATCATTTTGTTCAATGTTACAGAAGTTGAAACAGTTTTGCAAAAGAAGTCTATTGCAGTCCTCAGCTTAAAATAGGTCTACTTATAGCCACAAGACCAACTTCAGCTTTCTATGACTCTACCCAAAATCAATGAATCCAATCTATTCTTATAGGATAGAAAGAACCCTACCTAGGATAATTGTTGTGAAAAAATTACACGATTCAACTTGACATTTTCATCATAAAAAACATTTTCAAGCTGACAGAGGCTAAAATTATGAGGTTTTTGTCCCTAAAAACAGGTCGATGTAGTTGGCGCCACAAAAACTTCAATTTCAAATATGAGTCATGTGACTAACATTTACACCAAATCTGGTCATGCTAGCTCCTGTTTTTTCTGAGATTGATAAAAAATTTGATATTTCAGTATGCTTACTTGGCCAAATGACTAAGTTCATATTCCTGTAACTCGGTCAAAAATCATCAAACCCTAACCATTTAAATAAACTTGAGAGAGCTCTTCTCACGAAATCATTTCTGTGAAATATTGAATAATTTGGCTGAATGATTTCAGAGAAGAAGGTTTTTATTTTTTTTCTAGATTTTTCCCCGTAAAATGTAAGCTAATGCAGGTTGCCCCACAAAAACCTCAATCCCAAAACAAATGATATGTGACAATTTTGCATGAAACTTGGGGATGCTAGCTCCTGCTGTACTTCAGAAATTATGTGTTAATGTACTAATGACCGATGACCCTCGTACGGAAAGGTTAATGGAGGTGGCGCTACCAATACCTCAATACTTTCATATATGAGTTATGTGACCACAATTTGCATAAAATTTGATGATGATAGCTGCAGCCGTTTCTGATATTGTAGTTCCAGTAACCTTTTTAGGCCTAATTCAGCTTCCTGTAACTGGAACCATTCGAACAAACTTGGGAGAGATGGTTTCAGAGATTACTCCTTTGAAATATTGAACAATCTGGCTCGACAGTTTTGGAAAAAAAAGATTTTAAAAGTTTTTTTTTAGCTTTTCCCCTATAAAATCTAGGTAAATGCAGATAGCAAACTGGACAGAGATGGTTTCAGAGATTACTCCTGTGAAATATTGAACAATCTGGCTGGACATTTTCGGAGAAAAGATTTTAAAAGTTTTTTTTACCTTTTTCCCTATAAAATCTAAGCAAATGCAGATAGCAAAATAATTAGCATGCAGGGTAAACAAAGTATGTTATATAAAGTCACTTAACCAAAATTTGTCACTGTACTAAAATGAAAATAATTTGTTATTTTGTGAACTACCATGAATAAATACATTTCTCAACACTGACGACTACAACTTGCTGCAGGAAATTAAAACAAAACTTTTAGTTTAAATGTCATCCCAATATTTAGTAAACAATTACTGGTTAGAAAGTGGGAACTGTCACAAGATAACAAATGAGGTTTCCCGGGGCGGATCCAGGATTTAGGAAAGGGGGGGGGGGGGTCCCAACCCAGGAGGACTAATGAAAACCCTAAAGAAAGGTCCCCAGGTCCGGAAAAGGGGGGGGGGGGGTCCAGGCCGCAAAGTTTTGCCTGAAACCCTTTAAAAAGGTTCCTTCGGATAAAAAAGGGGGGTCCGGAACCCTTGGACACCCCCCCTAGATCCGCTTCTGGTTTCTGTAAAATTGACGCAAAAATACACTTCCTCTTTCTTTTGGAGAATGTGAATTAATCAAAGAATCTTGGTCATAAATAATAATAGAATATTTGGCAGAATAGATTGAAGATGGATTAAAGCATGCGTCGTATAAGAAGTGTTAAACAAAGAATTATGGAATCGTAGATTTATTATGGATAAAGTTATATCTAAAGATACAGTTGTAACAATAATGGTGTTAGGCTATTACACATATTTAAGACATCATATACGAGAAATATTAAAATCACTATAAACTATAGATCGACATTTGGAAAAATTCACTACAATATTTAACCGACCTTTATTTGATTCACTTTTATTTTTATTACTGTGATAGTTTGCATCAGGTAACTGGTTATATTCTGGATCTATTATACAGTCAATTGTGAATGATATAAAGTACGTAATTATGTATGTACACATTTGTGTATCTATCAAGACAAAACCTGTTCTAATAACCAGCAAAGAAAGGGTATACGGAGATTAACGTGGTGTTTTGGAAGTGGGAAGATGAGCACATGGCTCGGCGGTAATATCAATAGTATTGTCAAATGTAAAAATGCTAGGATTTTTGGATCCCCTGGATAAACACTGACCATATGACCTTCAGCGACGAAATGTCTTGTAACCTATGAAAGACTGTGTTTGACTTTTAAGTTAATTACGTGTTTTTATACTGAGTTCTGGTACGTTCAAAGGTTTTTTTTATCGTGGCCATGGGCATTCTGGAATAAAAAAAAATCAACCACTCTGTCATAGTAGAAGTATCCCATTCAGACCGTCCCATTCCCTATTTGCTTTTTTGTGTAAAACGTAGTTTATTGAATCATCAATAAGGATCGGAAAATATGGCATAGCCCTATGTTAATTCCTCTCCTAAGATACAAGATTTATATTAACATATGTTTCAAGATAATGGTACAATGCAATCAAATACAATACAGTGACAAAGAAATCCCTAATATTAAAGGTTATAGCCTATTTGCTTAACAGTTACGTATCACTAGAGATTATAATCACACCCAAAAACACATGTTTCCATCGACAAATCGAACATTTTTTTTCGTCATCAATTAAAGAAAGTAATTTTAGCATTTTTCTCAAATGCTTTATCAGTATGTTCTATTTAATTTGATCTCTTTCTTCCTTGAGGTAATGGACATCGAATACTCACACCTGGTTGTCAATACAGCAGTATATCATGCCTTCCTTTTCCATGAGGTGTCTCAGTCGAATCAACGAGTCTCCTCCACAAGAGTCTTTTCTATTTAATAAGGAATGATTTTTTTATTAATATTCATTTTCTAATGAAGAACTAAGCAAATATTGCATATCTACGTAAATGTGTCTGTTCTGTCTGTTTTTTAACTGTTAAGAGTCACCCCTGGTTTATAAGTACTGTTACCCGTTTGGTCTGATTCACAATGTCTCGTCACAGAATGGTTCATCAGCACAGGATCACTACACTAATTTAAATTCGAATTGATTAGGACATACTGTGCCAATTTATTTTCCAATCTTCAAATATTCATATCGATCACTCAATCGTTTCGCGTGATAACATGAGTAAACGAAATTCCAAGATGGCTGCCTGGTAGCCATGTGAGTTTTGACGACTCCGAAAGATAGTGCACACCTGCCTAAACACCAGAAAATTATTGAAACGGTTCAGAAGATTAAGAGCTCACATGAGCGTAAAGGACGGATGGAGTGACAGAAACGTTGGTAGCTAGAGAAAACCGACCTACTTGGGTTCCTAACTTTAACGTGCCGAACACACGTGTAGGCCTACATACAAACGAGTGTTTGTCTTGGTAATGTTAGTAATAACACTTCAAGAAACAAATGATTTTACGACAATAAATTTGAAAAATTTTGAGAGAACTATAAAACTGAAAATCTAAATGTTGTTATTTGAGATACACAACAGGCCGCATGATCATACATGGATAATATCTCTAACTAACTTTACTTTAGTTCATGGTAGCGCAGATTTATATATATATATATATATATATATATATATATATATATATATATATATATATATATATATATATATATATATATGCAAAGTCAAGGTTTTGTAGATCCAAACCAGAAATTCTGTAACACAATGAATTGGTTATATTATACATCTGTTATACATACCTTGTCTGATTGTCAGAGGTAACAACATATACCTCAACCCTGATCACCTTGGTGCTGTTCAAGTTAGGGATCTCGTCCATCGCAAGGATGCTGAAACATTTCCCATTAGAGTAAGTTTTTAAGTAAAATAGGTTTTTAGCTCTAGGCTCATTTTTATACACTTTTATTTACATAATTATTAGACCTTTTGGCTGATGAACATAATCACTAACTATGATGTTAACAGTAACAGTAAAGTACATGAAGAGCAACCTTTCTTACGTTGTTTCGTTAAAAGCAGACTCTCTGGTTCCATCTAGGAGAATATAAATTTGTCCTTCAGCTAGAGAAGCGTACTGTTAGAAAATAAAAGATATTAGATCTTCCTTCGAAACGGTCGTGAGTTAGTAATCAAACTACATTGAAAAATATCATAGGCTACCAAACTTTTGCATCGATCGATAAAAGTTAATATACAAAAATACTGAATATAATTATTAAAATATGTTAAACATATAATTGGGTCTTTACAATTTGTCAAATCGTGGAAAAAGAATAACCTCCTCCGAGACACGGCGCCAGAACATTATCTCGGTGTTACTTTGAGTGGTGTTCTGTAATCTGTACCCTACCACCGGATCAGCAATCAAGTGAATCCCATCAACAGAGCCACCTGTCGGTAGATTTCAAAACAACCCTGTTGTATTAGGTTCAGTATTCGTTTGACATTGTGCAATAGCCTACAATTAAAACGGCACGAGACATTTATAAAACAGTTTTTGCTGTCTGTCATCTGCTCATTGTCATGAGCACGTTTAAACATAATCAAAATATTTGGTTAATGAAAATAATTTTAAATTCTTAAAAGAACCAGAAAAAATGTATTTATAACGCAACGTCGAACAATTACAAAGCAAACGTATGAGAAATAGGAATAGAAATATGCCAGTTCCATGGCCATGGCGGAGGATGCATTTATTCAATGCAGAGTGTAGATTATACGCGTGTAAATTATAAGCTCACCATATTTTCAATAAATTATTTTATCAAAGCAGACTTGACAAGCACATTCACAATATATATAATGTAAATAATTTGATAAAGCTGGTACCGAGCATCGTCCTGGATATTGTCAGGAAGTCTCCTTTAATGCCATGCTGTTTTAATCCGGAGTAAAACGTGACCTAGGTTTGAAATTAGTAATGTATAGAAGATTGATGATAGTTCCTTATCAATTTTATTGGTACGTTATATTGGATTTATGAAAAATCAAAACGTTCAGCGCAGACAAAGATGAGCCAATTAAGGTATGGTTAACATGAGTCCAGGCCTATTTATATGCAAATGTTTCATATACATTATACGCAGACGTGAAAGAAACTATGGATACGTAATAGAGGACTAAACTTAATTGATATTTTTGCAATCAAACACAAATGTACAGTGGGTTTTGCCTTTACATGCAAATGCGACATTTATAAACACATTTAAGCCAAAGCCTGGGAGAAACGAGAGAAGCTCGACCATTTCATCCACACCTTTACATAGAGCAGTCAACTTTTCTGTCATTTTTATATCATTATTATTAAATATAAAGACAGATGGCTGTCAGACAGAAAGACGAAGGTATCTCAGAAGACCTAAGTACCCATGCGTGTAAAGAAAAAAAGAGAAATAAATTTGAGGCACAAATATCACAATGAAATCGTGTGATAAAAAAAACTAACTAAATCGACCTTACCTTGTCTTTTTGCAGGCTGTGACGGGCTGCTGCAGCGTATTCATTATAACTGGTCTTTGGTATTTCACGGTCTTTCTCTCCATAGAACCCTTTACGAAAATGTCCCCACAAGGAATCACAATCCTTGCCGTATCTGTATGAGATGTCAAATGGGCACATTACATATGACTGGTTTGGTTACATTCATGTACAATCTCTTACAATATCCCTTACTTGTCTATTAAGTGCTAGGTTCCAGGCTATCAGTTTCTTCATACTATAATTTAAGGAACTGGGCGTGGTCAAAAAAGTGTTATACCGCTCTCAACTTTGCCGACACACGTCCTCCTAGCAACCAAACCCTAACCCTAACACCCAATTTTATGTATTTGCCTTGAAACAATTCTTATCCATTATTATTTGAACTGACTACATTACCCTTTTAACTACATTTATACCTAAACCGCTCGTGTATTTAGAAGCTCCGATGCATGATGGATGGCAGATTTTGAAGCCACAAACCGTAACCAGCAGTTTTACACTGCGCAGTGTGGCCTCGACGCGGTCTTCGGGTTATTCCCGTTTTGCATTCCCGCGCCCTAATCGAACCCTGACAGATTTATTTCTGCCTGTTTCTCGATACCGCTCATGAAGGCTGCCATTTTGCGTAATCACTTAAACAGGTCGCATGTCGAAATTATGATATATATCAATAGTTACAATTAATCAGTCAGCAAGAGTAGATAGTGGATGTAATTTACCTTTTTAATGTAAATAAAAACAGGCGACTTTTCGTCTTATCAGGAATGCTTCCTTCTTACCAGGAATGATCTGCACACCATGATGTATTATAATGTAGTGACCGATTACCTTTGCTGATAATACGGGCACAAAACCTTCCATAAATATACGTTATCTGACGTCATGCATAACTTAATCTTATTTGTTTTCGAATGATCAGGGGCCAATAAAAGCAAACAAACTGAAAAATTCTATCAGCCACTAAAAGTGTTTTTGTCAAATCTAATTATTTTAATTCTTCTTATGCAGACTTAATACTTAACTAGTGACTCTGCTAGTGGTGTTGCTTTCATGTAAATTGCTATTCTGCAGGTAGTATAGTGCAGTTTATATACCGTTATACATGTGTCATGCTACGGCACTCTTAGGAAATTGTCATGACATGCCTAAACTGATGAAGTGCATATGTACGTATAGTATTAAGGACAGGCATTGTGGACGAGATATCAATCCACTTGATGATGAAGGCATAGAATTTTAGTCTACAATATAACAAATGGAAATTAAAACTATATTATACTCACGCTGTCAGCTCGGTTGGTTATCGCTCTCTGCGTGCCGAGTAAAGTCTGATGTTCACTTTATTCAGATCTTATACACATACAAAGTCACAGCGGGTATATTTTATCTCTGTATAGTTATACATGTTCTTTGGCGATCCACCTTATCGGGCATCAGGACGATCATATATCATATAAGTCATTTATGAATTAATTCCAGTTCATGTCTGATCCTATGTACGTCTTTATATGTATAAGTATATATATATGTGTGTATATATATATATATATATATATATATATATATATTAAAATGTAATTATAAACTGTAATTATAAAATATAATAATAAAAATGTTATTATAACACTAACTGATGCGTTTAAATTAAAACCACGTCCACGTGTTTACAATTATAATCTTCAGTAAATGTTTTTCCGTAATAAATTTGTACAACAAGCTACACTATGCCATGAGACTTGAACAGACTTCTGTAATATTTATTTTGTTCCTATCTTTGCATGTGAGATCTTATTTCGATTGACTTGTCAAACATTGACTTTTATACAGTGTTCACAATGGGAATCCCTTAACCAAACGTAAGTCTTATTTGTTTTTAAATGCAACCGGTATACAGGAATTTTGCATTAAATAAATTTAAGTTAGGCCATAAATATTCCAAAATACATCTGTTTTCTTTCCTTTATGTGTACATTTTTTTACTCTCCACGAAGGGGTGAATGGGTACCTATCATTGGCAGCAAACAAATGTTTAACGGATATCCCTCTAGCTTGTGTAATTATGGGTTGTTTGTTCCTCTCAGGGAGCCGAGAAAAGCTACAAAACGGAACAACCAGGAGGGCCAAGGGCAAAGTAGGATATATGAGACTGACATCAGACTTTAAATCCAACTTTTACCTTCTTAAGCAACCCCCTATTCCAAAGGAAGTTTACTTCGTCCATAGTTCCTCCATCACCTCTCAAACCTTAAAGCTTAATTTATAAACTCAACAGAATGCAGAGCTAACTGGTGTTTTCCAAATCATTAATCCAATATTTTATTCTGAAACCAATAACACTCAGTTCTTCATAATTTGCGAAAGTTATAAGTGCCCTAATCACAGGCTGTGAAAATATTTATTCTATAGCGAAAGAATGCGCTCAACTTTTCTACTTATTTTCACATGATTCCCACCATTAAATACCGTACTCGTATATTACATGGGATTAAGGTTACTGGTGAGGTGAGAATGAGATAGAGAATGGCCCCATCAATTACGTCCAAAAATCGTCATTAGTAGTCCTTGATTTCCTTTTCGCTTTACCTTGTTCATACACATAAGCATTTTAGGTTCAAATTACGGTTGCATGGGACTGTCACAATGTATTATTTTTCCAGTGACACACTTAAAATACGTTAAATTCAATGTGGATATATCTGGCGCGTTCTTAAAAAAGGGGATGATTTCAATAGTCTTATGGCCTCTGTAAGTATTGCTGAGGTTCCAGTTATTTAGAAAGACCGGATACTTAGACGGCGTAGAGACGGCGCATTTGGAGAAAAAGACAGTCAACGTGTTTTCCTTACCGGTCTCTCTCTCTCTCTCCCTCTCTCTCTCTCTCTCTCTCTCTCTCTCTCTCTCTCTCTCTCTTACACATTTTAGGCAGTTAAGTACTTAAAATAAATGTTTTATTTGTTTATTTTTAATTTTTTTAAGACCAACTGCTAGTTACCACGTTAAACGTGTCATGAATTAAACCGGAGTTCACAAGAAAGTTTGAGCCTACAAAGGTATTACTCTTATACTGACACCAAAACTCCAACTACGTTGAGCATCTCGTTCAGCAGTTGAACGCGTCATTCTTGTAACATGGCTATGTAAATCCTTATCAGAGACAACAATAAGGTGCCCGAGAACAGGATTATTTCTTCAAACAAATATATACCATTCACAAAACCACCACCAAAGCATCCGCCGTAATTTTCTTTCGGGATCAGATCCAAGGACCGCATAATTAGTATTTGCTTATGTTTATGTTAGTTTTAAACATTTTTTTTTATTTAACTGAGGTATGTTTGTACCTTTCTGTTGAAATAAATAGGTATACTAGACTTTATGTTATGTTCTTTAATTCCTTTTCTTATCATGATAATTTGGTATTTTTCTTTTCCAAAGTAGTAACAATTTTTTAACTTGTTTTGTTGCATGAAGACACCCCACACAATATCGCGATCTTATGCTTTGTAAGCAGCAAAATGCAGATTTTATAGATTTTGTCACCTTACAGAGCTTTCAATTAAATTCGGAAACGAGGGCATGAAAATGATAACTTTAATTGCTAAAAAAATATAATATCTTAAAGAAATGTCATAAAATAAACATACAGTGAAACTTCTAAAAACCTGCCAACTGTATAGAGATGCGCACTCGATGGAGGAGCCAGTTGTGAGAGGTTCCACTGAATACCTTAGTGTTATTTAAAGAGTCAGTGTCATTACGAAAATATCAGAAAATGTTCATGTTTGTCACCGATGCGTGGAACATGGACTAAGCACCCATCCAAAGTGTTCTTGCACCATACTCCGGTTCACAATAATATACCCTAGCTTCACTGAAATAAATGTCACAACTCGCATATAAGTGATTAATGTATATGCTGAATTAATAGCATAAATATATCGCTAGACACTCTGTAGTACAACTCCCTAAACACTCATTTGTAAACAGGGCTACTGTATCTCCGCCATTAGCCCTACCAGGGCTTTAGTATTTATCTTAGCTACTTGAATACGTAAAATAAACGTGATTCCATGTACCGATATACGTAACTCAGTGCCAGCTCTCATCGCAAGGAGTCGTTCAGATAGCCGTAAATTAGACAATATAGTTATATGATTTGCCACGAGATGGCAGCGGCTGTTATAAGCATTGTGCCACAGCAAGAGCAAGTTTGATGCCAGCGGGATGAATTATAAAGTCTCAACCACTGCATCAACTGGGACAGTCTACTTCACCCTATGCCAGGTTTGCCTCATGAAAATGTAATCATTTGGTTTTCGACTGATAGCTGGAAAATATGGGAAAGAAACCGTATCGTAGCGCAATCGTG
Source organism: Sipunculus nudus (assembly GCA_026874595.1). NCBI lineage: Eukaryota > Metazoa > Annelida > Sipuncula > Golfingiida > Sipunculidae > Sipunculus > Sipunculus nudus. The sequence goes on from CM049309.1 coordinate 48,586,559, forward strand.
ATACGCTTCAGTCATTTATCCACTTAACCAATACTTGCTTTAGTAGGTTTTGCTGGGTTTGACCACCAGCCGGTTGGCACAGGTCCAGGAGTGCTCACACCAGTGAAAGTGGGGTATCGCAAGTTTCAAAATTAGAGGCATGACATGGTACCTCGCTCTCATTGCTTCGAACTTTTAATGTGAGAAATATTGTAGGGAATTTATGCCAGGTATCTTATATATCCTTTAATTTATGAGCATTCTCTGCAGGTTTGTAATGAATATATATCAGATTCAAACGTTCCCAGTTTGAAATGGAATAATTATATAAATTTATACTAGGATCACATGGGAGTGAGCTTTGGGTCACTGCGCCATTGTGAAATTAAGCATGTTTGTGAATACTTTTGATCAGCAATACAGTAGTAATACAAGCCATGATGTCAGCAGTGCTATATATAAGTGAGCCTTGTCTACACCTCTCCCTGAATTATCAAGAATTATCAAGTTCATAATGTTATTAATGTACAGCATTTATAGGCCCCGGAATCGCGGGGTCACTGGTGCCTACTCCCCCCCCCCCCCCACACACACACACAGTTTTAGACACATCGTGTTCACCGGGGGGGGGGGGGAGCAGAGAACACATTCTTCACATTCTTTGGTGGTAAATAAGTCAGCATGCAGCATGGAAAACGCGCTCAGGAATTTAAATTGTTTGTTGGTTGTGTTCTAATGAGAAACCACAAAGCAGTTTATTGCATCCCTCCCTTTCATTTATGTGTCCATTTGAGATCAGACCTTTTTTTCTCATAACATAATCCTCAAAATACCCTCTGCTTCGGTAACTACATATCGACTACAGTGCTAATTAATGTGTTCAAGAATTAAAAGTAAAATTCAGACAATTAACCGTTTTAACACAGTCCTTTCCAGTGATGTAGTCAAGTCCACAACATCCGAGTCAGAATGCAGGTTCTAGTCCAGGCTACACGAGTTCAAGTCTGAGTCCTTGGGGATCGAGTCCAAGTCCACATTCTTCGAGTCCGGGTAACTTGTAAGACCGAGTCCGAGTGAAAGTCCGAGTCCAATACAAATCTCCATTTTAAAAGAAATTGAAAAAAAAAAAATAGAAATACCATTGCATTTATGAAATTATGAGATTATTTTGTGTAAATTTAGTCTCTTTTGTTAACGCATGGTGGCGCTCTTATTTGTAACAAGTAACATGTTATCACAGTTACACAACTATCACACATTCATTTTGAGTGCCTTTGTTATGCACGTGAGAGTCTTTTAACTCTGTCATAGACCACCTGGAATTGTTTCTCCAAACGCCTGTGAAACCATGATTTTTTTTTTCACTTGAAAACCTTCCCCGCCACGCAAAACACCTGGCTTGTTCACACAGTCCAAGAAACGAAATTAATATTATAATTAACGGTGGTGGCACTAAACCACTGTCCCGCAAGTTCTCAGTGGCCACGCCTTAATTGGGAATGTCCGTTTCTGGTCTAGAAATGTCGACAACCATGAAAAGTTTTTTCCTAAGGATGCTCATTTCCCATATTTCCTCTTAAAATTATACCTACTGAATTTGATATTATTTCTCAAAGGGTCTATCACAAAGCCATCTATCAGAAATGTCATTGATGTTATAATAAACGGTTTACCATTGTAACGCAACTTCTACGCGGAGGACTTGGCCCATATCAGCTCTAGAAATAGAAAGCACACTACCCACATACCTGGTGGATGTTCATCCGACCTGTCGACCAAGAACGGGTGATATACAAGTATACAGGTAAATTAGGAGTTTCTTAGAGCCTATTTGGCAAATTGTTTGCCTAAAATTTAACAAAGAGAAGACAGATAAAAATTACTTAAGATTCGTTCGGCCTTGGGCTTCAGATTTTATTTCAGCAAAATTACACATTAATAATTTTCCACTTGATCCGATTAAAGTCGTTTTATTCAATGCCTATATCCACAGTGGTAAGCCTCATTAAGTCACCAATCATGTCACCTTTGAATTATTTATGGAAATAGCGGCCTGAAATAAAATTTGCCAAGTCAAATCAGTCATAATGGCAAAACACAGGGGTACTGGTAGGAACTATTTCAAATTTATATTTTAAAATGAAATTTTATAATCAAATAAATAGGAAATTAAGCTTATTTCAAATTTGGAAGATATCCTTCTTACTGCTTGTATGCTGTGAGGAAAGGCATAATCAGAATCCCTACAGGTGAAGAAAGTTTCAGTTAGCTGCAGTCAATCTTCAAAATGTGTTTGGTAGTTTTCTTACACTCAAACCATGTGCACGTGTCATAAATAACTACACATGCCCATACACACACACACATATAGGATAGCAAACAGACGTTCGTGAAACCAATGACATTATTGTTTATTTAACCCCAGCATTATGCTATTCCATGTTAGTCAGGTGCATGCCTCAAATTGTACAAAGCGTTTTGATTTAACAATTCACTACAACAATATATGGATACAGATTTTTATGTGGACATTTCTTGCATTTCAATATAAAAACAGTACATTATCACAGCCATAGATGAGAAGGTAAAAAGAAATGCATGATGGAGAACTTTAATGTTCTTACAATCAATTTTAACATTACCACTTGTGCTCATCAGAATTTGATGTTTAAACTTTCAAAGAATTTTGTTTCAAAAGTTGCTGTAATTATTACCATTGTGGTACAAATACCTTCACAAATAACCAGTGTTTTAATCAGGCTGAACATATGGACCAGTGATAAAATATAAACATCTCCCTTGGCCCCTTGATATGCAAGGCTTGTTTCCCTTAATGTACAACAGAGGGGACTGGGAAACAAATACGGTATTTCCGCAAATAACAAAGAAGATATCATGAATACCAAATTAACGGAGGAAAGTTTATAAAATTTTTTATAGTGTAACTAACAGAATAAATATTAAAATATATGAAAGGAACAGTTTATCAAATGTGTACTCTCTCCTGGTTCTTATAAATATACAGTTTCCATAAAAATAAAAAATAACCACTCATTATAAGTACTTAGCACTATGCACACATTATTTTTGCATTATTTTCATTATACCAATAATCTGTACCGTGCAATCTTCTAAAGTCCTGTCTCACCATTTGCTCAGTACACAGCAGACCAGTCAGGCCAATTTTGATAATATTTACCACAATAATATACAAAATAAAATTTCATCTCAAGAGTCATACCAATGCCTAGCGCTACTATCCGAGTGAATCAGTCACACGCAAAACTGACTATTCCACACAGTTTCATAAGCGATGATGTCAATATTCCATTTATCATGTAATCTTTGTAAGAACATGATTGTACTATTGTGGAAGTCTCTATTGTAATAAACAGAAATATTCCAGTCAATTATCAGTATATGCTGGTATTGTATTTAACATCTTACTTGACATGTAATCACTAATTTAATCAAAATGTACAATCCTTTATAGTCTGGTGTCATGGGAACTTTACCCTGTATCACTCTGAACGAATATCTTCACACAAAAGAAACAGGATTTATAGTAACATTATGTGAATATGAAAAATATAAAAATGGAACATGCACACTTCATGGAAATATGTTGTAGAAGATAATATATATATATATATATATATATATATATATATATATATGAATATATATGTATATATATATATATATATATATATATATATATATATGAATATATATGTATAAATATATATATATATATATATATATATTCTATGTTAATATTCCCTTAAATCTATTAATTATTTCATACCTAAAATCCCCATCCTCATCCCTAGTGCTATCATCTTCAGTGAGATGTACATATTATATAGTCATCCATCTACTTATCAGACCAAACATGTACACAGATGCATCCTCCCTGCCACCACTGGTCATAAAACTCACTAGTACTCCGTGGATAAAGCTCCAAACGATAAGGTTTTCATATGTTAATCAACAAAATAAACCTGTAGAAAACTTGCTGTGATGGACCAGCCTACACTAGCATGAAGCTACACTTCCATAATAGAACCCATGTGAACACCTCCATTCAAAGGCCACCATAAAAAAGACTGTTAAAGTTTAATTTGCCACTTACTCACATATTTCTTCATTCTGTTTAACGAATCTTGTAATGCCATGTGCACATATATGCATATAAGCATGAACCAGCAGAGGTACATAGTGGTAACAAACTGGTCTTACCAAAACAGATACCAGAATGATGTCATTTTACAAGGAATCACTGATTTCACACTTAAACTATGCATGGAAATTGCTCCTGTTGCAAATTTCAAGCATATAAGCATGTATGCATATTCGCTGACAGACATGCACATGGAAACATGGCAGTTAAAAAAAATCACATAATTTTTTTCACACATGTACACACATACACGCACATGGAAACACATCTTCTCATGGCAAGCAACTAACTGAGTATAATAAAACCATCTGATCAATGCTCAATATTGTACATGACTGATGATGTATATCAACTTTACAGACTTTACTTTGGTAGCTTAGTCAGCTGGATTAATTGATACAGATTTGATTATGATGCAGAATAACACAGCTTATAATCTTCTTTTCACAACAAGTGGCCATTGCTCTTAATCTATGCTCACAGTTTCTCCGATCATAATGAATCTATATCTGGCCAATTCATATTAGTAACTTAATGTAACATCCATTTTATCAAGAAAAATAAAGTATCAACTTTAAACTTTATCATGATCTGCTGTGATGTAACAGAAGTAACTGTTATTATCTTATGATCTAACAGCCTAATATTTACAGTTGTTAATAACTACAGTGTTTTTGGAGTATAATATCATGTCATCCTTACTGATGAATTACCTTGCATCTCAGCAAAGGCGTTTGTTTCATTCATACAAACTTATTTTATATATATATATATATATATATATATATATATATATATATATATTATATGACCTAATAATCACCCGTGCCCCATTAAGTGCCATCCTCATGAGTTTGTGATACCTGTTTGTCACTAGCATTCCAAAGTTACAATATACTTCAGTCAAAATGATCACATCAGTCATTATTTTACAAATGAAGATGATGAATAAAATGTTATTTTTGGCGGATGGATTTGACAAAATCAGAAAAACATATGGGATCCAAAGGCAGGGTGGGGTTGCTCTTGATCATTGATAACATCATATACTCAAAAAGTTATGCACACAATGCTTTAACTGGAATTCATTTGGTGAAATACAATATATATATATATATATATATATATATATATATATATATATATATTGTATTTCACCAAATGAATATATATATATATATATATATATGTAACATCATTATATAGACAAGATATTATTTGTTCACACTATGCTGTCTGATCCTGCCCCTCGGATCTTTCCCTTTCCTAATACATGTTTGTGGTACATATCTCTCATGTATGCATTCCATTTAGCTTGGTTTTTGCTGTATACATTTAAATATATATATATATATATATGAATATATATGTATATATATATATATATATATATATATATATATATATATATATATATATATATGAATATATATGTATATATATATATATATATATATATATATATATATATATATATATATATTCTATGTTAATATTCCCTTAAATCTATTAATTATTTCATACCTAAAATCCCCATCCTCATCCCTAGTGCTATCATCTTCAGTGAGATGTACATATTATATAGTCATCCATCTACTTATCAGACCAAACATGAACACAGATGCATCCTCCCTGCCACCACTGGTCATAAAACTCACTAGTACTCCGTGGATAAAGCTCCAAACGATAAGGTTTTCATATGTTAATCAACAAAATAAACCTGTAGAAAACTTGCTGTGATGGACCAGCCTACACTAGCATGAAGCTACACTTCCATAATAGAACCCATGTGAACACCTCCATTCAAAGGCCACCATAAAAAAGACTGTTAAAGTTTAATTTGCCACTTACTCACATATTTCTTCATTCTGTTTAACGAATCTTGTGTTGCCATGTGCGCATATATGCATATAAGCATGAACCAGCAGAGGTACATAGTGGTAACAAACTGGTCTTACCAAAACAGATACCAGAATGATGTCATTTTACAAGGAATCACTGATTTCACACTTAAACTATGCATGGAAATTGCTCCTGTTGCAAATTTCAAGCATATAAGCATGTATGCATATTCGCTGACAGACATGCACATGGAAACATGGCAGTTAAAAAAAATCACATAATTTTTTTCACACATGTACACACATACACGCACATGGAAACACATCTTCTCATGGCAAGCAACTAACTGAGTATAATAAAACCATCTGATCAATGCTCAATATTGTACATGACTGATGATGTATATCAACTTTACAGACTTTACTGTGGTAGCTTAGTCAGCTGGATTAATTGATACAGATTTGATTATGATGCAGAATAACACAGCTTATAATCTTCTTTTCACAACAAGTGGCCATTGCTCTTAATCTATGCTCACAGTTTCTCCGATCATAATGAATCTATATCTGGCCAATTCATATTAGTAACTTAATGTAACATCCATTTTATCAAGAAAAATAAAGTATCAACTTTAAACTTTATCATGATCTGCTGTGATGTAACAGAAGTAACTGTTATTATCTTATGATCTAACAGCCTAATATTTACAGTTGTTAATAACTACAGTGTTTTTGGAGTATAATATCATGTCATCCTTACTGATGAATTACCTTGCATCTCAGCAAAGGCGTTTGTTTCATTCATACAAACTTATTTTATATATATATATATATATATATATATATATATATATATATATATATATATATATATATATATATATTATATGACCTAATAATCACCCGTGCCCCATTAAGTGCCATCCTCATGAGTTTGTGATACCTGTTTGTCACTAGCATTCCAAAGTTACAATATACTTCAGTCAAAATGATCACATCAGTCATTATTTTACAAATGAAGATGATGAATAAAATGTTATTTTTGGCGGATGGATTTGACAAAATCAGAAAAACATATGGGATCCAAAGGCAGGGTGGGGTTGCTCTTGATCATTGATAACATCATATACTCAAAAAGTTATGCACACAATGCTTTAACTGGAATTCATTTGGTGAAATACAATATATATATATATATATATATATATATATATATATTGTATTTCACCAAATGAATATATATATATATATATATATGTAACATCATTATATAGACAAGATATTATTTGTTCACACTATGCTGTCTGATCCTGCCCCTCGGATCTTTCCCTTTCCTAATACATGTTTGTGGTACATATCTCTCATGTATGCATTCCATTTAGCTTGGTTTTTGCTGTATACATTTAAATATATATATATATATATATGAATATATATGTATATATATATATATATATATATATGAATATATATATATATATATATATATATATATATATATGAATATATATGTATATATATATATATATATATATATATATATATATATATATATATATATATTCTATGTTAATATTCCCTTAAATCTATTAATTATTTCATACCTAAAATCCCCATCCTCATCCCTAGTGCTATCATCTTCAGTGAGATGTACATATTATATAGTCATCCATCTACTTATCAGACCAAACATGAACACAGATGCATCCTCCCTGCCACCACTGGTCATAAAACTCACTAGTACTCCGTGGATAAAGCTCCAAACGATAAGGTTTTCATATGTTAATCAACAAAATAAACCTGTAGAAAACTTGCTGTGATGGACCAGCCTACACTAGCATGAAGCTACACTTCCATAATAGAACCCATGTGAACACCTCCATTCAAAGGCCACCATAGAAAAGACTGTTAAAGTTTAATTTGCCACTTACTCACATATTTCTTCATTCTGTTTAACGAATCTTGTGTTGCCATGTGCGCATATATGCATATAAGCATGAACCAGCAGAGGTACATAGTGGTAACAAACTGGTCTTACCAAAACAGATACCAGAATGATGTCATTTTACAAGGAATCACTGATTTCACACTTAAACTATGCATGGAAATTGCTCCTGTTGCAAATTTCAAGCATATAAGCATGTATGCATATTCGCTGACAGACATGCACATGGAAACATGGCAGTTAAAAAAAATCACATAATTTTTTTCACACATGTACACACATACACACACATGGAAACACATCTTCTCATGGCAAGCAACTAACTGAGTATAATAAAACCATCTGATCAATGCTCTATATTGTACATGACTGATGATGTATATCAACTTTACAGACTTTACTGTGGTAGCTTAGTCAGCTGGATTAATTGATACAGATTTGATTATGATGCAGAATAACACAGCTTATAATCTTCTTTTCACAACAAGTGGCCATTGCTCTTAATCTATGCTCACAGTTTCTCCGATCATAATGAATCTATATCTGGCCAATTCATATTAGTAACTTAATGTAACATCCATTTTATCAAGAAAAATAAAGTATCAACTTTAAACTTTATCATGATCTGCTGTGATGTAACAGAAGTAACTGTTATTATCTTATGATCTAACAGCCTAATATTTACAGTTGTTAATAACTACAGTGTTTTTGGAGTATAATATCATGTCATCCTTACTGATGAATTACCTTGCATCTCAGCAAAGGCGTTTGTTTCATTCATACAAACTTATTTTATATATATATATATATATATATATATATATATATATATATATATATATATATATATATATATATATATATTATATGACCTAATAATCACCCGTGCCCCATTAAGTGCCATCCTCATGAGTTTGTGATACCTGTTTGTCCCTAGCATTCCAAAGTTACAATATACTTCAGTCAAAATGATCACATCAGTCATTATTTTACAAATGAAGATGATGAATAAAATGTTATTTTTGGCGGATGGATTTGACAAAATCAGAAAAACATATGGGATCCAAAGGCAGGGTGGGGTTGCTCTTTGATCATTGATAACATCATACACTCAAAAAGTTATGCACACAATGCTTTAACTGGTATTCATTAGGTGAAATACAATATATATATATATATATATATATATATATATATATATATATATATATATTGTATTTCACCAAATGAATATATATATATATATATATATATATATGTAACATCATTATATAGACAAGATATTATTTGTTCACACTATGCTGTCTGATCCTGCCCCTCGGATCTTGCCCTTTCCTAATACATGTTTGTGGTACATATCTCTCATGTATGCATTCCATTTAGCTTGGTTTTTGCTGTATACATTTAAATATATTCCTAGTAGTACAATTAATCCAGACCAAATATATCTGAAAAAGAGAAGATACAAAATATATATAATCAATATGGAATCAATAATGAATATTAAAACAATAATGTAAATATATGTTAAAACTTTATTTAAATATATGAAAAGACTATGATAAAAACCAGTAATAAAAATTTAAACTAGTTCTGGTACTAATAACTGTAAAGCTGCATTTACAGGGTGTGCAGTATGTGATATGCGGCAAGCAGTATGCAAAAATGATTTTTATCGCTCTAGTTATTTTACCATTAAGCATTTACCGTGCCCATGGAATGCGGTATGTGGCATGAGACACGCGGTTAAATGGAATTCTCAGGGGAGAATTGGATCAGCATACCATCCGAGGAATAGCACCTGACCAGGCTTAAACGTGACCTATATTATGTCAGCATAACCCACAGAAGTAAATGGTTAATCAGCCGGTAGATGTGTAGAGCAGTTTTGTACCACCTACCCAATAAATGCCCCCATGCGAATCTATGTCACATTCCGTATACTGTGTTCAGCTGCTGCAAACTGTATACTGCATGCCCGGTTAATGCCACTTTAAACACAGAATTTCTTAAACTTTAATAATTATGTTCTCTAGAATTTGGAAAAAAATTTCTGGTGCATAAATAAAGTAACTGATATGACATTTGACACACTGGTGTTCCAGTAAGAAAAAAAGGTGAAATAAAAGCAATATTTATGATCTTGAATATGAAGTTTAAACAGGAATAATTTTGTTATCCATAGATAAAATGTGGACTTACTGCTGGGTGAAGGGCTTTGTGAAGAACATGAATGAGAGAATGATGGTGATGGCTTTCCTACATGTTGTCACTGAAATATAGAAAAAACACCAGTGTCATCCTGATTTATAAGTTACCTTACAATAAATATTAACAGGATTTGACAAACTGACATACAAGTTCTGATAGAATACATAAATATCAATGTTTTGAGGCAATAGAGTTAGTTACCTGTGGCCATTACCATTAACAAAATATCAAAAGACAACTTTTTTTTTTTTAATTTCAAATAGGTAAATCTGTACATATATGGCAAATACTGTATTGGTTAAGACATTGCAACAGGGTATAAGTAGTTGTAAAGGCAAAAATGCAGTTGTTTTTCTTGATTTGTGTAGTTTTAACATTTAAAGCGTTGTGGAAATGTTCCAATAACAGATTGAAAACCCCCTTTTATGCCCATTGAATATCATCAATCACTCATGCCAAAACTTAAAACACCACATAACTGACTTTGGTTACAGTTCGCAAACATTCTGTTATATTTCTGTAATAATTATATGTACAGTACTACGTCATATTTTCCTTCACAATCCATTGATAATGTTGATATGATATAAACAAGCTATATATACCAACTCAAGATAAACTACTGATGATTTAACCTTAAAATTTGAAGGTCTCTGTTTCTGTTTTCCCCAGGTCCCTCCTTTTATGAGCCACATTATTTGCTGACAGTGAACCCTTTACAAAAAAGTTGTACAAATCTAAAATTTTCTTTAATGTATAGTTTAATAATGTACCCTGCTGCCAAAGTTTTAAATATAAAGTAATTGTCTATTTTTTATTCTACAAGCAGGTTATATCTGATTAATTACTATATATATTATCATGCCTAATTTTTTAATAATTCTATAGTTTGATACTCACCTGTGACAGCTATAAGGGCACCAAAACTTTTTACTGTGGTGAGCACAATGTTGACCCCAAGGTATCCCGTTAGTGAAAACACAAAGATGTAGCCATAAGTCTTTAAAGGATTCTGAAAAAAAAAAACAAAGACTCAGTCCTGAGACTCTTTATATTTAATGCAATGCACGCTGGGGCCACATCATTGGTAGCAGTCATGGCTGTTCGCTGAAACTGGACTCATTGGGACTAGAAGTTTTCCTGGTTGCACTAGAAACTGGTTTACTGTAAACTGGACTTAAGTAAACCGGACTACTGTAGACCGCCTTTCAAGTGGACTACAGTAAACTGAACTGATGCGGATTAGTGGCCTAGTGCGGACAGAGTAAAACAATTCACAATTTAGATTATTTGCAAGTGTTGACATGGCCTTAAACTAAAGAAGATTTTGAAATGCAGTTCATCATGACCGACTCCTTATATTTCATTCAAATACAAAGCTGTTATTTTTATATGAATAATGTACAGGAAGCAAATCTCTGTCAGTCATTATAAAGTCTGTCAAGTCCTTTTTATTCAGTTATCAAACATCACTAATATCAAAGTGAAACAGAATACCAACCTCTGCACAGAAAGAAAAAGCTGAAAACAGTTGTCCTGACACGAGCTGGCCAGCAAGGATGTATAAAAAGCCTATAGAGTAGGAGTACAGTACCTGAAAAATAAAATATGAAAAAAATGAACACTGAAATCTTGTCTTTGGAATTTTCATATGCAAGTGACTGTCTCAACGTTTAATGGCACTGCTTGACTTAATTGGTTAAACATTTGCCTTGGGCAAGGAAATAAAACATGCATAATAATTATGTGGGACACACTGTGTGTTCATGGCTGCTATCACTGATTTTTGCAGAGCCAGTAAGAATCCATGTAGGGCAAGTATAAGCTAAATTTGACATGTCAAACTAGGCAAGTAGTTCCAAAAGCTTATTGTCAAACCCTGTATGGGCTTATATCAATTTATCTACAATATTTATATATATATGGTGCATATGCCAGTCGACCATCTTTCTGTAAGTTTTGGCAAACTGTAAGTAATCCCTGGTTGACAAACCAGCACTGGTTTAAACACCCATATGCAACTGATTCTTCCTGGAGAGAGGGACCATGCTTATCACACAGCCTGTTATCTCTAGTCTACCAATGATGTTAACACCAATTTCCCTGATCTGCCTGGGACAAGTCCAATACTAGACATACCAGAGTTTTTTTCCCTCTTGTAATGCTCCTTAATGAAAACATAATGCTAAATAAAACTTAAGAATTGAAAATTTTCACAAATACCAAATAAGCATGCATTGTTTTTTAATATCATGTAATAGCATTAAAGATTCTTTTATTTACATCAAAAATCAATATTTTGTCTTTCAATGTCCTCTTTTAGATGAGCAAGGAAATGTCACATAATATGCCAAGGAGGATAGAGTAAACAATGAGGACTTCATTTATGTTGATGGGCTGTTATCATACCCTTGTGAACATTGTAAATTTGTAACCCTTACAAACTAAAATCATCACATACTAACCTAGTGTAAACACATATTGCTATTTTACAGAGTTAATAACAATTTTGTAAGACCAAACCTGAATGAAACTTTAATGAACAGCACACAAAGCAAATCAGATACCAAATGGCACCAACCCTCAATACCGTTAACTGATAAATCACAAACATAAATCTAATAAACCACCATTCAGATGAAAATAAATAAAAAATGTTCATTTAAAGGTAGGTACATCCTCAGTAGGTAATTCCCTATCTAAAGTGACAAAAAAGACCCTTGACACTCTTTTATGCCAGAAAAATGGTAAGGTTCTCAGGCATTTCTTTCAGAGAACTGCGCAAGGGTGATTTTTTAAATTTTTTTGTGTTACGATAAAAATGTCATGTGACTAGATAAAAGCATGATAATAACAGTACTGTTGGCTAAACAGGAAAAAGCACTACTTGGTAAAGAGCTCAAACTTGGTAAGTTAATCAAAATTTTTGATGCAGGGGGGGGGGGGGGGGAGCCTGAGAACCATACCTTTTTTTTTTAACCTTAAGCCTCTGTGTTTTTGATAAAACAGCAATGACCATCCCTTGGTGGGACAGTCTATACAGGATCTGAACAAAAGACCTTCGGTCTGTAGTGGCAGGTTACAGTGATGTACATTGCACAATATGGGTGGTATGGCAGTAAAGTGAATATAAAAAAAACTCACAACTTCTGAGTTGCTGCTTGCATGTTGTTTCATTGCTTTTTCTTGTACATTGCCTATCACAGCATCAGCAACCAAAGCTGATGATATCAAGATGATACCTACAAAAAACATAAACTTCTCCAGAATCATGTTAGAATTCTCCAGAAAAATGTCAAAATCAGCATCAAAATGATAAAGGTACTCTTTATCAGTTTATCAGGGTCATATTGTGTAATGGATGAAACTGTATTGAAGTCTTGGTTTAAATTTTTTAAAATTTAAACAATGACTTTAATTAAATAAAACATTGCAGCATTTTAAATCTACCACCTGCTCTTGAAAAAGATCAATTTATTTCCAATATTTTGAGTTTTTAATACTTTGCTTCCACGAATGAACACTGGGTGGTGCTTATAAGCAATTGAGGTATGACTGTAAATATAGCTACAATAATTCTCAAGAGCAACAATCAGTCAAGTATATTGTTCTGTAAGTTGAGGCAAGCACTGAACTAAAATATTTGTAAATAATTAAAACCTACCATATACACTAAATGTAGGCTGTACTTGGCTGTCAGCCAAAGTGAAGAATATAAGACCAATGCTCATGCAGAGGCAGGCCAGGAAGTCCACAAAGCCATATCGTTTCCCTGAAACAGAGAAATATTAAGCAATTAGGTAACATGCACCAAAAACAGGGGCAGGCTGGACCTCTTTCCAGTGTGTAAATGGCATATGCAATATCTCGATGCCTATATGTTGACTGATGGTGTGGATAAAATATTGACACCAGTGGGTCAATAGTACTAATTTCCAGAATTTCAAAATTTCCAGGGCCTACCGGTATTTCCTGTCTGAAATTGTGCCTGACCAAGCACAAATACAGTGAAACCTCGTGGTGTCGAAGTCAAAGGGACCCTCAGAAAACTTCGACACATCCGAGGTTCGACACAAGTGGGTTTCATTTGATAATAATTTAACTGAGTTTGTTTATGAAACTGCAAATTTATATTTTTATGGATAAGAAATTTTTGTTGGAATAATCAGCTAGTCGACACTAAAATTAGTGATTGGTGTTATTGTCTCAATACCTTCAAGTAATCATGAAGACATTATGGAAATGGGCTAAAATATTTTTGTTCCCCTGCACCATTTTGTGAATTGAAGCACATTCTTGTATTCTTCCTCCAAGTTGGGATATTCTACATGGTTTTTTTTTTTTTGGCCTCTAAATTATAGAATAACTAGAGATGTGCTAAAAGAGTGCAGACTTCTGCCAAGGCATCTCATTTAGTGGTGGGAGTCGGTTTCTTTTTCATAATCGATCAACGGTTTGAGCAAACTGATCAATGATAGATTATTAATCGGTTCAGACAAATATAAAGAAATTAATACCCAATTATCTGTGAAACTGTACTTTCTTAACCAAGCCCTCATGTCTTAGTAATTCTACCTTAAGAAAAGAAGTTTTTGCCTTTTTTATAGATTTTCCAATTATCAGTAATATATCCTTTTCATATAAGTTTTAATTTAATTATTTATAATAATCAAGAATTAAACCACAATCTAGGACATCTACTTGCTGCAAAGACCTGGAGGATTTATGGAGCATATTTACGCCATACTGCCTATATTGTGCAATGTACATCTCCTTACAAAACCCCCCGCTTATTCTGCAGCTCCCTGCCAGTTCACAGAGGTTTATTAAGTCCTCCATTCTCCCACCACTAATCTCATTGGCCCAATATGGCTTTGTCAGGAATGCAGCATTTTACCTGAATCCAGATGGTGATCTGACATGTGCTGCCACCAGGTGTGAGATCAGTAAACAAGGCAGCTCATTATATGGGGATTATGAGCTGCCTTGTTTACTGATTTCATGCCAGGTGGCAGCATATAATCTAATACTTATAAAAGGAATTTGGTTCACGTCTGTTCGCAATGTGCTCTAAAACCGCATTGTGTACAATACTGTGCCATACATCATTTTAAAGTTTATTATCCCCGCATTGACATAGGCAATATGAAAATAAACAATTATAATGTACATATAATTTTGAGTGATTTTCCGTTTTTTCTGACTTGCAAGGAGGTTAGACCGAGCACAGCCGAACTCAACCTAAAACACTACTATTGTTCATATGAATAACACTTGCTTTCAGTGTCAGGCCTTAAATTTGAACAAGGCTCTCAACAAATTGCATGGTCAGTAAAAGAGAAAAATATGTTTCTCGCTTAATGAAATGGAGAGTTCAACCCAGGAGAATTTATGACAAAACCTAATTCATGGTCCCGATTTCAGGAACAGACGTAGGGTGGGGTAATAAAACATAAAATGTATATAAATAATCTTTTTGGATGTTCATCAATAAAACTTTTTTATTCTTTGCCTTAATTTTGCCTTAGGATATGTTTATCTGCGTGAATTTCAAATTAGGGCATGTTTACAACTCTCTGTATGGAAGATTTTAACTCTTAATGGCTAATAAATATTAATGGGTGGTGTGCTAATTAATCAATTTTATCAGTGATTGATTGTGTCTTTTCACAATTGATTAAATTGTAGATCATAAACGATTAAGGGGAAAATATTCTAATCAGGTCAGAGAGAAAAGACAGATGGGAAAACAAATTAGAAAACAGCATAAAAGACTTAATCTTGTACAGCAAATAAGTACCAACAACCTGGCCATTATCTTGATCTTTCAGCGTGAAATACAAGTGAGACTGAACTTATTTGGTCATGATTTTATTTTTTTTATCTTTCAATCAATGAACAAGATTTTACAACAAATTTAATTCCTACTACAAATATGATCAAATAGGCCTATTATGTTAAATTAATAATCAAATTTGAAAAAAATAAACAAAACAAGAATCAACCAGTTTGGGGAATCCCAGAGTTCTCATTTATTACACTGAACAGTATTAGGTTTCAGAAAAAGTAGATATCAAGTGGACCAAGAGCAAAGGTTTATGTATACTCTGAGTACAGTTCTGGGACCTATTAAAAATTATGTAAAGCACTCAAAGTCAGGAGGTTGTGAGTTCAAATCTCAGCCGAGGTGGTAAAGTTTTCAAGGTCGGCCCCCACTCAGAGTGAGCACTGTGCATGATAAACGGGAAGGCTGTGCATCTTTGGGGGGTTCCTTGGTATTATGACCAAGCAATGGGGATGATTACACACCATGGACCCACAGGTGCGGTAGACACTGGACCTTGGTGACACCAGGATACAAAAATAATATGATAGGAAGTGAGTGCTACCGCCCTATCACATAGTCCCAAACTGAAATGGAACTCTTCAGATGTACATGAACTTAGATTAAGAATTAGATTAGAGAGGATAAAAAAATGGAGGTGGTTACCTCCATAAAAATAAGTAAGTAAATAATGTACACACTGCATAAATACAGAGCATACACAATCTGCTGGGCAATCACTGAGTGCTCTGGTGTCTTGCTTTGGAAAATGCTATGCTTCACAGGTTCATGTCAATTTTGCCTTGCTTCACAGTGCACTTACAAGTACATACCTAGCCATTATGCAGACTAGTGAACACTGTGCTTAGTGTCACAACCAGCACCTGCAATGTTCAGTATTATTATGTATCACACATCAGCCATTTCCAGCTGTTTAATGAATAATTCATTATGCAGACAGCAGGTTTATTACAAGAATCATTGTTTTCACTAACATTATGCAAATGATGTTACCTTGAATAATAATTCCTCCAATCAGAACAGGGATGAGTTTACAGCATTTGAATATGACCTGTGTTGGGTAGTTGAGATATCCTAGAGATGAGTTTGACAAGCCCATTGTAGCCACTGTCAGGAAAGCCAGCAGCACATAGGTTTGCATTGGGATTCTACAACAAATAATTCAGTTGGTAACCTACTTTGTAGAAAGATAATAACTTACTTGGATGTACAAAAAAATGTATATGAATGGCAATAAACCTTTCCTTATGGGCACCTGTCTGCTGTGACCACCTCAATATAATAGACCATAAGTTATACAGGTCTGCACAGGAATCTACAATAATGCCAGATGAAATGACCTTATAAATTTAATTATTTATTTATAACAACCTTATGCAGGGTAGCCTGCATCAGAAGAACACTCATGTTGTAAGCAAGGCCCTGTTCCAGGTATAAAATTCAAGAAAATTATTATCAACTGTTGACAATGATGTATAAGTGCAAGTTACAATACAAATGTAAATGAAATACAACAAATATAAACTAATACAAAATGATAGATTATACTTTAAAATCATAAGTTTCTAATGTACATTTTGGTGAACTTAGAGGGCAATAAATTACCAACATGCAAATGACTATACTCAATAAAATGATTTTGTATAATACAAGAAAGCTGAGATACCACTGCAAGATTTATTAAGCATGAATGAGTTAATTTTTTAAAATGCAGCAAATCTGGGGCACACTTGATGTTGAGTGGAAGGGCATTCCAATAATGACACGCAGCTTGCATAAAATGAAGCAGCCTTGAAAGATTGGTGTCTTTAGCCATAGCAAACTTATCACCCAGATATCAAGGAGCTAAACCACTAGTGCATTTATAAGTTACAACAGACAAAAGGTAAAAATATTGCTGCTCAATCAAAGTCATCAAACCAATCTCTTTGATTAACTTCAAACTAATTTGTGACTGGTCATAGTACCTTGTAATAATTCTCCCTGCCCCACACTGGAGTCACTGAACATGAATAAACAGGAAGTAGTGTTCAGCTGTAGAAATTTGAGGAAAACACTATATAAAAAGGCAATTTCTCTCAGTAAAAAAAGGGGGGGGGTAAGCCCTCTCCCTCTGGATCCATCCACCCCTGGACAACTTTCTATTATGGACAATGTGGTTAAAGTTTGAGATAAGTCATCTCTTTAATACATGCATGCAAATTAATTACAGGTAAATACTAGTGTCACAGATAAGGGGATGGGGATTCTTCTTTGCTTTAAAACACAGTGACACCTGTGTAATAAGACCACACGTGGGACTGTCCAAAAGTGGTCTTAATTCATGGGTGGTCTTATTAGACAGATCAGTTAACAATCAATGTGAATGCCTTCAATTCACTGGTGTAGTCTTAAGAGACAGGTGGACTCCCTATAGACACAGGTGATTCTTAGCAGTTGCAGATAATTAAAGGAAACCACAAGCCAGAAATAATTGGCAATGCTTATCTTCAAGTTACAATGAGGATTGAACCCCACTATTGCCAGACCAAGTTGCAACATTTAGAGGATAGGGACAGGGTCAAGCTGTATATCCTATGTAATAGCTGATAGTGAAATCCAAACCATATTTTGTAAACATAATTTTATTTTTATATATAACATGTCTTTTTCTAAGTATATTGTCTGTAAGTTCTTCAATAAACTCACTTTCTTTTCTTGTCTTCCTTCAACTGAAGTTCAATAAATCCAAATACTGTGTAGAACAGGAACTGAACCAAGGTAAGATACCAACCAAACGGTTTAAATCCCTCCAGACGGAATATGAGTTCCTGAAATATGATCAAATATATAATTAAAAATAGGAATTGAGAATTTAATGTACTTAATAAATATAAAATTAATTGTCATGCAAGCATGAATATTTTGAATAACAGTATATGTATAAATATATTGTATATGTAAACAAGAACTGCAATATATACATCACAATAGTATATATTTAAGTAATGTCATAAAATAATGGTAGGCTAATGTTCTTTTAAATCTTATAGTAACATATTTATATATAAATATATATATATATATATATATATATATATATATATATGTAGTAAAGAAATGCAGGCAAGTTCCTCATGCACAACGTGTAAAACATAAATATAAATATATATTCTAATAAATATCCCCCATTGGATAAGTTAATAAAAAATAATGCACCTACCTGGAAATATCCATAGATGAGATAGAAGAAGAACACCCCAGCCGTGAGTGACAAAAACTGGGCGGCCCTGGACATGCCATTTAATGATACAAACAACACACTCACGTCCATGTTGGCTTCTGTTTCCTTACTTTTGCCATCACTGTTGTCAGGCATTTGTAAACGTGTAGGATTGGATCTATCAGTCATTTTAATTGCCTCTCCTTTTGTTCTGTAACTACCTGTGCTTCGTGGCTGGCGCATTCTATGCCTGGGTCAGTGGGCGTGGTCCCACTCACTTTATCATTTCTCGTGGCTCTGAAAACATGACATATATATTTGCACGAGGTACTTTTATTGACTTGAATGTTTATTTGAAACTTGTAGTGTAAACATTAGAGAAGTATTAAACAAAATTGTGGACTGCCATCTGTGTGAAAGTGGGAACGGTTGAAATACCATTCAGTATTTCACTGACATTACAGCATTTGCATGATACAGATCAATTTGCGAGTTGACCCACAATGACCCACCTCACGTTACGATCAACACGTTTATGTATCACCTATGCAAGATTGCCAAGAATTCGGGAAAAAACTTTCTAAATGCATGGATATATGATCATATAACTATTTCTATTGTGAAAGGTTCACAAACTTCAATTGATTCAGACTCGAGCGCATTAAACCTTTCAAAGGTACCACTGACCATTTCATCCTGGTCCCACCATATTACCATATTACCTTGTACTAATGTCGTAGTAATGGAGCTAGAAACGTGTCTAGGCCAGGTTAGCATTGGCAGGTAAAAATGATTAAAACTGTGAATTTCCCGTTTTTTTTTCACAAATCTAAATTGGACCTTTGTCGTTAGTGCGGGGGATGGGTTCACAGAAAGTTGACGGACTATTCCATGGCCTGTTAAACGTGGCTATTCTGAACTGCAATCCCAGAAATAACATGCCCACCCTGACAACTGACGTTGTTGAAATCAACACTGACAGCAGACTGTCCACATGGCATGTGATGATGTCATCAAAATCTGTTGTTTCTCGCTCATCGTCATCGGAAATCGTGTTGAAATATGGCGGCCCCCGGCTTCCAGTTCGAGCCCACTCGGGAATTGTTTCAGGTAATACATATACAGTATTGGCAAAAATCAGCTATGCCTTTTGAAAATACATTCAAATTTCTGTCTTACGGGAAATTGTATAGTAAAAAGCTTATTCCGCTAAACCAGTTTCGAGATTTATCGTAAAATTCCCTATTATCGCCCACTTTTAAGAGGGCCGCCCTTATTGACACACGGTTTAACTGCGCATGCGTCAAATCTGTCACACTCCCGCTAGATGGCAGGGCGTTCACCGTGTGTCACTAACACCCCTGTCGTGATACCCGAAACCTAGCCATGACAACATGACACTCAGGCCTTCGGAAAAAAAACTGATAGGGCCTGGAGTCATGATTGCAGTCATAACAGAACGCCCATTCTAAGGGTCGGATCAAAATATTTCCTGTCTGGTATTATTTGGCATCACAGGCTTATATAGTCGTATTATATGTGCTAAATATCGAAGAAAAAATGTTGTTACACAAAAATAATTACAATTGTTACCTCCTTTCATCACTGTGGCACCGATTCACGTGAAGCGGTACTTCTCATTCAAAACTAAATGTGTCATGGCGCGGTCGTGTATGTAAACTTGGAAGTCGGAAGCCGGAAACAAACGAAAGCAGTTTAAAGCATATACAAAATGCTAACGCTTCAATACCGTTTTGGTTTTTCCCCGATAGAATAAGATCTTTTTTATCATTCTGTGAAGAATAATAGTTATCCGTTGTTTAATCTGAACGTTATGGAAGATTTTGTGCTCGGAAGCCATCTTGGAAGTCAGTCAGAAGTGCTTGGATGTTATCCAATGTGTGTAACTCAGAAGTCACAGAGACGCACTGCATGATTCTGCTTTTAATGAGTGTATAATACAATACATGATACATAATCGGAAAACTTTGTTCTTAATTTTTTTATTTGTAAATTTAATATATATCTATATATATATATATATATATATATATATATATATATATATATATATATATATATATATATATATATATATAACTCTGGAGAAAAACAACACTTAATTCACAACAGTCTGTTTCACGGGGTGCGACCCGATCATCAGGTGAATTAAGTGTTGTTTTTATCCAGAGTTATACCGCTCTGTAGTCTGTAGGCCATAGAGCACTTTACATCGGAGGGTAACACTACCTTCTATATATATATATATATATCGTCGGTGTTATTATCGAGAAAAGTGTGATAACGGAAATACTTCCTCTCTCATTATACTAGTATATATTTGGATGCTCTCTCAGTGGAGTAAATCACCAATTTATGAATTGGAAAGTAATAAATACAATAATGAAATTGCTAGGGAATAAAAAAGTAATCTGGAAAAGAAATGAAAATTAAGAGATATTACGTCTGAACGGGCTTGCGCCCTCTATGGATGCACCACTGAATAATAAATATGGTAAAATAAACCCTTATACGACATTAAAAACACAGTTATAAATCACGATGTCATTCAAAATAAAAAGTAGTAATATATTTTCCATACGTTGAGCAAATATGAACATTCAATATATCCCAGAAGGTCATCGCTGGAACAATCATACATGTATCATATACAAAACGAAATGTCTTTCAATATGTTAGAGTTCAACGATATTTAAAAAAAAGTTAAATTTATATCTTAGAAAAGGGATACAACAGTCCAGATAATATATAACATACTAATACATGTATTATTATAAAATCTGATCGATTTACGAATTTAAGCAAATATTTTTTTTAAAACTAAAATTAATTCTTTTTCAAGTTTTTGACTCTTTCTTTCAAGCTTTATAAATCTCGATATATATTTTATAATAATTTCACTACTGATGTTTCAACATCACATTTCAACTTCAAATATATGGATATTTATTAATATATTAAAGTATGTTTGCAACTGATTGCATGATAAGGGCATATAACCAGAATGTGCTCCCTTCAACTTCATATTACTATACGATTACAAGGATCTCGATAAGAAATTACAATTTTGTTTACATAATATATATATAAATCAATGTGTGCAACCGGACCATGAAATTTAAAATATAATTTGGCATAAAAAGTATTACATAATAGATAAGAGTCTAAGAGATTCTTAATCCTGATGATTTTTTTTTGGTTAATGGAAGAGGAAATGTTTTTCAATTTATATATTTAAATAAAATATTTTGTTCGAAACAACTTGTAAAAACATGAACTGGACGGTTTTTTGGTTCTGTCAAATTTTCTGTTTGAGTCTCTATGATATTATCAGGGTGATTTTCATAGGGGCACATGAATAAAATATTATCAAAACCTTTATTTTTTCTCATGTTTCCACCAACATAAAATGCGGTAACAGCGTAAAATATTGATGAGTTAAAATAATCTTGTTTTACAAAATGAAATAACATATCAATATAATATATTATTATATAACAGCATCATGAATGTTACAAAACAGATTGAGTTTATGAAAAATATATGATACTGAAGAAACTGAAAATGCTTGACACGTTTACTGACGATATGATGACCAGTGCATTTGCCATTACTGGCTTCCGAGTTTAACACATTTGGACCATAACCGGACATTTCCGAGCAAAAAATAGTCATTAACTTCGGATGGATAACTTTGATTATTTTACATGATGGTAGAAAAGACCTTATTCTATCAATAAAAATAAAAAGGTACTTTCCATTGATGTAGTAGCATTTTAATTATGCTTCGATCATTGCTTTAAAAAGTCAAAAAGTCCTTGCTTCCGACTTCGGACTTCCGAGTTTTACACATAGCCGTTTGGAAATCCCCTACCGGAAGTTATGGTTCTCCCGCTGACAGACGTGGAGTCGAGTTTTTCGAGTAAAACCAGCCTCGGAATTAAAAACTGCTGCAAGTTTACACGTAAGTCAACCGTGTATGTAATAATTATTATTTTCCCCAACAGAATAACGACACTTTTTGTCTTAACTCAGGAAAATGACAGTTCGAGAAGTAGATGAAAATGAAAAAGTAGTGTCAGAAATGGCGTGCACATCTGCACATACTAGAATTGATGCGAACCCAATAGCTTGTACTGTCACCCCATCGTCTTCAGCTCATCTAAAATCGACGTTTGGGGTGACAAGCTGTCGCTACCCGAAACCGTGTGTCAATAACGCGAGTTGTTGTTACTATAGCAGTAGTCCATCTCTGGACCCTTGTGTCCTATGTTAGACCTGATGGACGGACACGTAGGGTCCATGGCACATCTGCCAAATCCTAAGAGCACCATCGTTACAAAATATGTAACGATGGGTTTGGGGTCCTCAGCTGAGATGACAGGCCTAATCGCTTACAAAAACTGAACCTGGCTTATCTAGAGAACCGTTACTAACCGTCTACAAGTTTGATTGTACTTTCCTACTTCAAATATATAATATTTTGATTCTTTTTCCTCGCGGATCCTCTAAAACAGGCAGTCATGACCTGTTTACAATATGGAAGACCTACCGCGGTGCACTGTGGGACGAAATCGCACTCTCCATGCATATGAAAGCCTGCTGTATGTCTGCATTCACTGCAATCGGGCCGGACCCTAAGACCTTGAGATGGTATCCAGCATTCATGACCTCTTTATTGCCAAAAGGAAAAGCCTAATGATAGAAATGACTGGATCTGTTCATTATCTTAAGGAAAATACCAAGAAATCGATGCCATAAAGGTCTATTAGGCTTGCTGCTTTCCCTCATACAGATGAGGTCAATTAGATTATATTGTATCAATTGGAGTGTTTGTAACATTTCTATCTCTCTCTCTTTCTCTACCTCTCTCTTTCTTGTAAATGACACTGGAAATTTATTTTTTCCTCTCTTGTTAAATGACACTGGAAATGATATTTTTACTGAAAACTGTAGATTATCAAAATCACCTGAAATCGCTTTGTGTGTTTCTTCCTTCAATCCCCCTCCCCTAAGCCATATATATACATGGAACATATAAAAAATGATTTATCCCGAATAAATATGAAAACATGACATTATAAATTTTTTATCCATAAAAATTCAGCAAAAATAACGACTTATACTGGTAGGAATACACCATTTATTTATACATAGTCTATAATAAGGCATACTCATCTTTGTGGGGATATAAAAATAAGTACAATCAAATGCGCATAAAAGCTAAAAATGTTTAATATATATATATATATATATATATATATATATATATATATATATATATATATATATAGAGAGAGAGAGAGAGAGAGAGAGAGAGAGAGAGAGAGAGAGAGAAGGTAGAGTTACCCTCCATTGTAAAGTGCTCTATGGCCTCCAGACTAGGCCAGAGCGGTATAACTCTGAAGAAAAACAACACTGTAATATATATATATATATATATATATATATATATATATATATATATATTAATTCCATTCATGAGTCTCTCGCTGAATATATATATACTCTCACAATAAAAATACCAGATGATCAAATAGTTAAGAAAGGTCGGATACTTTATTAATTGTCACAAGAATTTAAGACTGTCGGCACCGGACTAAACTGCACTGGAGAGGTAAAGTAGGCCTATGTTTTACTATATTCATAATTTAATTTTGTAATTTCCGTAAAGAAATGTAAAAAGTCAGGGATATCGTGATTCTGCTCAAGGACATAAATATGTATACTGTGTATAATACACATGCATGTATACACATATACCTTAAGTCGCAAAGGGGCATTTATTCTTTTAAAAAAATAAAAAAGGGCTCCCGCTGGTATTCCTGTCTATCGAGGAATTCCTGATACATGTTAGTACTTTAGTACTGGTCATAGAGAAACAAAATATAAGGTAATTCAGGTATTAAATAGATAATTCCTCTTAAAATTTCTATTAAGAAAGCATATGAGGGCCGAAACATGCACTGCATGCATGGAGCGATGTCTGCATGCCGGGCGTGTGCGCATGCCTATATATAGTAAATATCTATTGGGTCTATTGAAAATCTGGTAAAATGTATTTAAATAACAACTTACTTATACACTACAATATGTAAGAAAATATATCATTTATAAGAATTTTATATATGCATATGCATGTTTATATATAATTAATTGATTTGTATAAATTACATATATATATGTTATAACATATAACATATAATATACTTGTTTATTAAATAATATGTTATTGTTCACCAAGCACAATCATGATTATTTTATTAAATTTGCGCTAAACAGCGGTACTTGTCTCAGACAAAAATATAAAATACCACATAAGTTCTTCAACTTCCATAGCGATTCCACATTCCGCCAAAGCATGTCTGTTTTGAAAATACCGCGTGACCGCTTGCGCTTGCCGCCCGCTTTAGCGCATGCCATGATTTAGAATGTATGTCAGCTGTAAAATAAATGCAATCCTTTTATATTTATATTAATGTTATAAGAGAATGCGCTTAGTCCGATAACTGTTTTGTATGCATGTCATGTTATAAATAAAATGCGCTCCGTCAACATTTTTTGTTAAGAACTAGATGTCGTATACAGCGAAAAGCATGCATGATAATATTAGGCCTATATATATATATATATATATATATATATATATATATATATATGAGCTCCTTTCACACACACATGCACACACACATATTTATGTATGTTAAGTGAGAATTAACGCAATAACTGAATTCCTGATAAAAGTCTTATGAAAAAGCCTCTCAAATTCATAGAGCTGAGATATATACAATAATATACGGATAATATATACGGATAAAAAGTTCATGGTTTTCTTGTAACGTTTATGTTAAACGTTATTGGTTATAAGTAAAGATTTAAACAGGCCTTTTAATATTATAAAATAAATACTCCCTGTTCACAGTTACGTTAAAAAACCAGCTCGTTCCTCTGTGACAATCGATATGCATCTTGTTTATAGTCGTATTGATTTCTTAAAATGATTGCGTTCCTGTAACACGACGCTGTCTGAGTTTTTACCTCACTGCGCAGATGTAGGCATGCACAAGACAGCTTACAGACTTGACACATGAGACATAAATATCTCTACCAAAAATAAATTTAATTTTAGGTGAATTCTCTTTAGCTTTTCAAAAGTATATAGTTTTCAGATAAACAACATTTTATATTGGACAATGGACCGACCCAGTGGAGTTAGACACAGGCCGGGCCCCGGGCCAGTACATCTGCATGTAATGGTTAAAAAAAATGACATTTGCAGAATGTGTATAGTGGTGCAATGCAATGTTTGTGTACCTTGGCAAACGTTTAGTCTAAGCCATATATATATATATATATATATATATATACACATAAATATATATACTTCACATTAATGGCAAGTACATTTGTGCATAATTTTGTGTTAATATGGGATGTAACAATAAGCAGTTTTTGGTTATTTTGATCACACAAATAAGTAAAATCTTAATACAAAACGCCTAAAATAAGATCGTTTATATACATTACAGTGCTTGGTTGGGCAAACACATCTTGTCCACCATATTTTTTTTATTTCCCTGCATATGCAAGCGTGTTTGTGAAAATCGTCAAAGGCTGTATATATATGGTTATGCATGGCTTCCATACAAAAAATTATTGAGAAATTGAATTGATTGTACAATAGGCTTTTCATGAATTCTATTCTTGTCTAATGTCATGTTTTAATATGTATTCGGGATAAATCCTTTATTATATGTTTATATCTTGCCTGGGGGAGGGGGACGGAAGGAAAAAATCACAAAGTGAGCGCGAGAGAGAAATATTACAAACAAGATGTAGAAATAGAGCTGCGGATCCAGAAATATGAGAACAAGGGAGTGCTAATATGGGTTAGCGGAAAGTGGGTATATTAAGAATTAATAAGTTCTTTTGTTCTTTTTTTAACAATTTTCTGTCATATATATATATATATATATATATATATATATATATATATATATATATATATAAAAATTAGGTTTATTACTGGTATACATGGGGAGGGTCTTCCTCCCATATTGAAAAAAAATTATAAACTGTTTCCTCGAAGTTATGACCCGGCAGAGTGTTATAACGGAAAGACTCGATCCGTCGGTAAAGAAATTTTGGGTGCTGTCTTAATTATTGAGCATATCACGTACAGATATGCACATTATGAATTAAAAAGTAACAAACTGTGGTTAATTTTATAATTTAATAGCTAGGGAATAAAATAATCTGAAAAAAAAAATGAAAATTAATTACAAATATCTGGGAAAAATTAAGTAAAAAGAGAGATGTTTCAGCTCAAGGGTGGGGGGGGGGCACCCCTCTTGATCCACCACTGTCATACAATATGATCAAATTGACCACATCTGTATGAGGGAAAGCAGCAAGCCTAATAGATCTTTATGGCATCGATTTCTGGGTATTTTCCTTAAGATAATGAACAGATCCAGTCATTTCTATCATTAGGCTTTTCCTTTTGGCAATAAAGAGGTCGTGAATGCTGGATACCATCTCAAGGTCTTAGGGTCCGGCCCGATTTCAGTGAATGCAGACATACAGCAGGCTTTCATATGCATGGAGAGTGCGATTTCGTCCCACAGTGCACCGCGGTAGGTCTTCCATATTGTAAACAGGTCATGACTGCCTGTCTTAGAGGATCCGCGAGGAAAAAGAATCAAAATATTATATATTTGAAGTAGGAAAGTACAATCAAACTTGTAGACGGTTAGTAACGGTTCTCTAGATAAGCCAGGTTCAGTTTTTGTAAGCGATTAGGCCTGTCATCTCAGCTGAGGACCCCAAACCCATCGTTACATATTTTGTAACGATGGTGCTCTTAGGATTTGGCAGATGTGCCATGGACCCAACGTGTCCGTCCATCAGGTCTAACATAGGACACAAGGGTCCAGAGATGGACTACTATAGCAGGTCTTAATTACCGGGTCGTGTAGGAGAAATGGTAGCTTTGGACTAATCAGGTGTTACCATTGGGGGCCTTTGATCTCTGACACAAATGTTTAACATTTAATATAGTTTATTACTTTCATGGCCTAGGTATATTAATTAGTTTAAAAAACCTATTTTTACCAGGCGGGGTACTACTAATTTCGGGGATGAAAATTACATCCCTGATGAAAATTATTTAACTCATTTCAAAATTTTAAATATATTCAACAATTTAAAAATAAAATATAATTTACATACATATATCTCGTTTTATTCAATAATATTTTTCTAATGAGAAAATAATAAACAAGGATAATAGGAACAAATAAGCTTTATTGAAATTAATGAAAAATATAGTAAGTTAATCAGTTTTTTTATTACTAAATATACAAACTTTATAAGCACATAGATACTTAATAATAAAATAATTGCTATTAACCTGGAGAAGTGGACACTTTATCACTCTAATAATAATAGAGACGTGATAACTGAGAATTTTGTCACATTCTTCTTTATGAGATGTATACTTTTCCAGATTTTCACGATGTAAAGTGTACATGTTCAAAATCAGAGAAACAAACCGAAAATGAAATTGGCTAAGTTACTACGAGCCATGGAATGGTCATATCTTTATCAACAACTCATCATCGTGGCCTGATCGATTATAGAATAATGCGTCTTACTTTAACAAACTGAACCCTATATTATAGCCAAAGATCAGAATGGGGTTCGAAAAGGCCGCTCCTGTCCTGATCATATTTTTAGTTACTTCATTATTAAGTAATCGTTTGCCTCAAGGAATAGAAACACGTCGCCCTAGTAAGTGGGCATGTGCATGCATGCAGGAAAAAAGCTGTTGATGGGTAAATATAGGAAACTACTCTTCACTCGCGGCTGTTTGGACTAAAAATTGATTACAAAATCTATAACACCATAAAAAAGTTTATATAGTAGTTATTTAGCTTATGTATGATTAAGTAATAATATTTTCACAAATTGGTTTGGGGTACTATATGTGAGGTACAAGGCAATATAATCTGTCACGCTGTATACTATATATGTATTAACGGCTTAGCAGAAAAAAATAAAAAGCCTTATGTCGGTATAAGATCCATTTTTTATGGCCTAAAAGTTCTGATTTCCTAGCGCCGCAGTTGGTGCGCAGTTGGAACAAGTGTAAAAATTTACTTTTACGCCGTTAGAAAAAAGCACAACCCGTACACTCTGATGATGAGAGAAAACAAGAGAAACATTTAGTCACTCCAGACTTAGTAGTTTAGAAATGGAAACAAGATTTAATTGATATATCAGAGGAGATTGTTTATATGGGATTCTCCAAGATTTATGACACAACAAATTTCGTACCATGCACTTAGGAATTTTCAGTTTTATGAACTACAACGTCGGGTAACATTAATAGACTGAATGTAGGCTAATAGATTCTCCAACTTGTACCTTTTGTAAATTAGTAAGAGAAACTTTATCACATATATTTTGGAATTGTTCTCTTGTCGCCAACTTGTGATTAAATGTACAAGAGGTTTTGAATAATTTGTCATTAAACTTCTCTGTTAAGTTTTCAGTATCTGAAGTTTTGTTAGGTTAAAGCGAACATAGATGGTTAAATATGCTAACACTGGTTGCTAAAAAGTATGTTTGTAAATGCAGATGTCTCAAAATGTTACCGAACTATCATGGATGTATAAGCTATGTTAAGCAGATTTATTCAACATATGATGTAATCGCTAAGAAACTTTGAGCAGGTAAATTAACTCAACATTATTCAAAATGGGAAAACCTTACCGACCTGCTCTCCTCTACATGAATAATCTTCACGATTCAAGTAAATTGTTTTTGAAATATTAATTTTTATATGTATGTTTGTATGTGTACTGTTACGTTATGCATGTACTACGTTTCTGTAATAAAAAAAAGAAAGAAAATCCAAACAATTCATCGTGCTATATAAAATATACACATTTAATATAAACAATATAAACATGTTAAGATACGGACACAAACATGGATACATATATTTATTATATACAATATAAACGGTACATAAATATTCAAGCAAGTTCCATATAAAATTAAATATTCCAATACAATCTTCTTCAGTATCATCCTTCTCGACCTCTGAACAGTGTTTCCTAATGCATGCCCTGCCATGCAGGGGCCCTGGATGAGGTGAATATGCAACTAGAGAATTTTTAAAGGCTTGTTTCATTTATTATCTTTGACGCATTATTTTCAAATTGTTATTATTCTATAATAAATGGAAATGGATATCTATATAAGAATAACTACCATATTTGATATTTTATGACTAAATGTGCTCAAATTAGTCATATATAGCTTGTACAATGCAATGCAACGTTTTCTTAGCGACTTTATCAATATCAATGTCATGCATAACGTTATGGTGGTAGATCAAAGTTTGAGCCGATAAATTCGACTTAGGATACACGATGACTCTCAAACAACACCACCTTAAATAAAATGCTTATTATTTTGTAAAATTATACATCTCCTTTATATTACAGAACATTACTTTTGTTTATAATTTGCGTTAAAGATGGAAAATAGGCCATTGGAAAAAAAAAATTTAATTACACAATAACCCTGGAAAACCCCTGTTACAATAAGGCAAAAGAAACGTCTTCGCAATAAAAAAAAAACACCACATTTCATGACGCCCAGTTTCCCTGGTAGCCTTTGAAGTTACCTGGCCCTTTGATCTATGACACCAGTGATCAAAGAGATTAATTGGGGTAACGGTGCGCCAGCTTAATTGCGGTACTACGCGTGACTGACCACTGGTGACACACGGTAACAGAGACTCCCAATTCTCAGTACCCGAGACCTCAAAACACGGTAACCGAGACCTCCAAATCGAGGTAACCGAGACTTTCGGACCGTGTGTCAAAAATCAGCTATGCCTTTTGAAAATACATTCAAATTTCTGTCTTACGGGAAATTATATAGTAAAAAGCTTATTCCGCTAAACCAGTTTCGAGATTTATCGTAAAATTCCCTATTATCGCCCACCTTTAAAAGACCGTCAGGTATGGGCTGAGCCTATACGCACGATATCGTGCACACACGATGTTATACGCACGATATCGTGTATATAGTGCACAATATACACGATATCGTGCATATAGGCATGTAATGCACACAAATTATCGTGTATATTTCTCGTTACACACACGAAAATCGTGCATGTAAAACGCTGTACGCACCATTTTTTTGTTATTGTGTGCATTGTGTATATAGTGGTTAATATGCACGAATTTGACTTTCCGGAGATTACATGCACGCAGCGAAATTTAGCAGTGGTGGTCCCGGGGAGGGGGGGGGGGGTTGATGTGGGAGCCACAACAATCCTTTTTTAATAAGGGGTTCAAAACATTATATTTATCGATCAGCAGCATTTATTGAGTGAGCACTTGGGCTAGGTGTGCGTGTTTAGGGGTGTGCCATGGGGCCTGGGTTAATTAAAGACGCAACCAAGATCCATATATTTAATTTTTTTCATAATATAACTGCACCCAGGTCCCAGATGGCAATGGTGAAGTATAGTTCACGTTTTTTTTCGGGGGGGGGGGGGGGGATTAGGCCTTCTTTATTTCCTATATTGGTTAAAAGTAGGCCTACAGGTTTTCTAAGGGGTGGGGCTTAGCTGCGTACGCACTTTTAGTGGTTTAGTGGGATTTGTTAATGAAAGTATTGCATAAAGAATTATGTATGCGTCAGATATGGGGACGCAAAACCTGCGCGGAAGATATAGTGATCTGCATTTTTTTTTTTTTCATCTGTAATTTTTGGGAACTTTTTAACTAAATATTTTAAAAAATACCCTGGACATCATGGTATTGCTGTACTTGACTATAAACATAACGAACAACAACCATCCAACAACCGTCTCGAGATATCATACACACACACAGAATCGAGTAAAAACACTAACCCTCGCTTCGCGCAGGGTAAATATAGAACACGAATAAATCCAAAAGAAGTACCAGCTAGTACAGCTTTAATTCTTTTGCAGTTCTTATTTCAACCCAGTGCAGAAGATGGTACTAATAATGCCATCTCCCCTCCTTCCGCCTCCTGTGTTTACACATACAACCATATACACTGGAACGTACACACACATACATATTTATATAATACAAACAATCCCTGACTGACTATTTGCGAACATGTCAATTTACTTTCCTCGTAGTACAAAACATGCAAAAATTTACTGAGATACAGCGCGAAGGAAGGACGAAAAGCCATAGCAATCCGGTTTGCAGCCAACAAATAAAAATAAAGTTCAACTCCATTCAAATTAATGATATATGAAGGTTAGGTCATTCCAGACCCTACATCGAAGTTGATAATGACAATTAAACTTAATGTCATGACACAAAAGATTTTATTCCTATATGAAATGCAATGAGATTCTAAAGTAATTACAGCTTACAATCAACCATCGTCGCCATTTAATTGCTCCCTAATTCAGTCAAACTGCCTCGTATCACATGCTTGCATTTCATCGTAAACTATACGTCATGACTTCATCTGAAGAATTCGAAAGATTGAAGGATGAAGGTTATTACAAATAAACTCATTTCATTATTCATGTGACATTGCTTACTTCACAAAGATAGCCGTTACCCGTTAGTTTGCTCAAACCTTCTGAAAAGATCAAAAGGATTATAGTATTTCTGCGGCCAATTAATATGTAATATCACTCCTCAAAATTGTGATTTATGTAACAAGGTTCCACCTACAGATAAAGTATACTACAAATTATCAACCATGTGGAACATTTAATTTTTAATTTCTCTCTTTAGAGCAATAAGGACATATCACAATATCTACCTTCCCAAGAAAGCTAATGTTGCAATAACACTTAAGTTCACCTTTGCTCACTATGATGAATACATGCAACAATGGATCCTGACGCCTCGGATTAAATATTTTTGTTTGTTAATACATCACCTAAAATGTTACTTTTACTATATACTGACAACTGCGTTCTTGCATATTAACATATTCCCTTTTGTATTCTTAAATAGCAATTCACACAGTCAACATAAAATGTTGTAATCTAACTATGTTATAAGCTGGTATTTCAACACATCTGTATATTATAAAATTACGTTCAAGATAGGCTGTGGCGGATTCAGAGGGGTTGAGCTATTACATCTCTCATTTTATCTATTTCTTTTCCCAGTCATATTGTTATTAATTTTTCTTGTTTAGATATCTTTGTATATTCCCCAGCAATTAAATTATTAATATATCCAAAGTTTATTACATCCTATTCATAAGTTGAGGATATGAATGAAGAGCTCTGTGATAAAGATTAAATAAGATAGCATCTAAATGTTTCTATACCCAGGGAGGGAGTCTTGTATACCGTTATATCCACTCTGCTGTGTGACAGCCTGGGTCATAACACCAAGAACTGGGTCATGTCCCCTTTAAAATAAAAAAAAAAAAAAATTCTCAATACGGGAGGGGTCACCCCCCCCCCCCATACATTTCCCCGTGTATACTTGAATTAACTTTCAAATGAACAATATCTCTACATTTAATTCATATAGATGAGAAAAAAAAATTTCATACCCTGAATATATATTACGTATATAGTAATATATATATATATATATATATATATATATATATATATATATATTTTAAATTATATATATATATTTGTATATATATGTATTTATAAAATATATATATTGCTTAAAACCCATCGACCGCTAACCCAGTGTATCAGCGCCCCCGTTCACGAATTTCTGGACCCGCCACTGATAGGCCTATTCGTTGTGGCTTGTATCAGTGTAATATATGTAAGATATTCCAGTGTATAAGAATAAACATGGTAAGGCATATTTAAATTATAATTCGTATGGATCACAAGATTTTGGAAATAATTCTAAATATATTTAATAAAAGGTTTTAAGCTAAAGATTAAAGTAGGCTAAACTTGACTCTATGTGACGGGGAACCAGACTAGCTATTACAGCGCCGCACACACGATGTTTTTGAACCAATAGCGGTGTGGTTGTAACTAAATAAAATGAATGGTTATAACTTATAATATAATGTAAACGGATTTTAACTCAAATATAAATAGAACTGTGATTTTGTGTACATAGCATACAATGTGCACGATAAAATCGTGCGGGTAACACAACAATATACACAACATATTGTCGTGCATGCTATCCTCTATGTGCACGACAATATCGTGCATATTGCAATACACTACGCACGACCAGTCGTGCGCCTGCGCACGAGAAAATCGTGCGTATAGCCGGTCCCTCAGGTATGAATTGCGTTCCTCAGAGACGCATCCCGATTAGACGCTTGCTTTTCCAGTTTTCAGGGACACCCCACATGGATTAAGCCATGGGGACGGGGGAGGAGTGCAATATATTTTGTGTTATTGATAAAGTGTAAAGGAAGTCTTGCTAATATATATTTCTCAATACTCAAGTAGAGTTTTTATAACTATAGAATAATGGTATTGTCAAATTATTAAATGAATTGAAACTGATTGTAATAATAATAAATTAATGATAATAAAAATGATTAAAATAGTGTCAATTCCAGTATCTAAACAATTAATTATTGAACAGCAAGTAAAATCACATTCTCAGAAGACTTGGGAACATCACAACATGGTAAGACTAATCATACAAAATCATAGGCAAAATTATTGAATAAAACATTGACTTAAACTGAAATTGAATTTTTTAAAAATATTGCATTTATATTGATGTTTAGGAACCACCCTGTTTATATATGGGAAGCAAGTGTGTACAAGAGGAAATTAAAATAGAAAAGTGATACATGTATGATATAAATATTATGTTATTTACAAAAAATATGCTGTCCTGTCAGTTAAAGCTACCTGTGGCAATAATTTGTTTTAAAAAAACTTCCTTATAACACTTATAGTTGGTGGCTTATGTATGTAATAATTTAAGTATATTTCATACATGTCAATGAGAACTGTCAGTGACAACTGATGCTCCATTTGTGACATAAATGTGGTATTTGTTTTTAGTATAAAAGACACTCTGATAATAAAGATACATCCAGATATTATCTTCATGAAAATAATTACTTTATATTTATTGAAGTTAGTATTTATTTTACTTTTTAGCCTTTAATAAAAAAGTTTAAACAGCTACACATTGTTACATTTGCATCATTACAACTTACAAGTATTTATTATATTGTAGGAAAATGTATCATTATGGCCTATATAAATTGTGAATTGATTTTTTTTAACAATTTCCCACACTTTTTCAATGAAATGTGCATAACACATGTAATCACAAAAAAATATTGTCATTGAATATTATTTCTCTTGATTATTGTAAAATAAAACATCATAATGATTGTTTGCTGTTATTACTCATGGCTGTCAAAATGTCACACATTATAAATTAATGTAGAACCAGATATTATCTTATGTATTTAATTACTAAATGTGTGTTTAAAAGTAATTTTAATAACACATAAATGTGAAAGATTCATCTTTTTTACATGTTACTATTAATGAACAAGCATTTTTCCCTTCACCTTCTCCAAACATGCCCTCCTCCCCTGGAGGGAACATGCAGCCATAAAATGCAATATTATTTATCTGCTATAAATGATTGGCAGCTCCATAGAACAGTTATATTTTTTGGTTTTGCCTAATGCAGTCTTGTTTCATTTCAGATGGTGTTACAAGACAAGTCAGGAGATCAGATCACTCAGCTGACAAAAACATTTAACAACACGCCAGGAAGGTGAGACATCTGTCTTTTTACTGGACAGAAGTTGATAAATAGTATTGGAAGAATATGCTTGAAGTTTATGATATTTCAGCATATAAGCAATCTGCGGTTTCAGGATTCCAAATCACCCCTGACATCATGGAAAACCCAGAAAGGTGTTTTCCTTTCCCAAGTAAGGTAGAATACCTTTAAGGAATTAGGAAAAATCCCAGAAGTCATTTACGCTCCCGAGGCAGCGGAAATCTTGCGCTTCTAAAGAAGCAACTGATTTTCACGCTGCCAGCTTTGACCGTTTATGATATATTTAGACACCAGATGGCGGTTGGTTGTCCACTGATATAAACGTGCGTACGATGTGACAAGCAGCCAATCAGATGCCAATAAACAAACACTCAACAGGCATCCTGGCTCCGCCCATTGCCGCGCTTCAAGCGCCGTTTGATGAGTTTCCGGTCGAATTTAAATTGCTCCCTGTGCATTCTCGCATCATCGACCGATTTGATTATGACATTATGACTGTGTTAGCGTAGCCATGTATCTGTTGTCTGCAGAACTGAAACCAGCCAGCGAGGTGTGCACGCAGCCTTTGTTGTTACGTTTCGTTTGAATTACAGCTCACCGGCCGAGCATCCTATGTGCCCAAGGCCTTAAGCAAACCATGTCAGGGGCAGATCTCTCTGAGCCTGTGGCCTGTTTAGACGGTTACGCTGGGGGATGAGCTGTCACTCAAAAAGAAATTAATATGATTGGCTCCGTGTATTCCTCGCTTGGCTTTGTCTTCCAGCACAAAGTTTCATCTGATTGGACAAAAATACAGTGCTTCCCTCTGGTGTTGCAAAGCAGGATACGAGGTCATAACAAACAGCGCCTTACGATATAGGAAGCAGCCCTATAGGTAAAGCGCTGTGTAAAGAGCGTAGAAGTCATTGGAAAGTCAGGATATTTGCTTGATGATTATTTATGGTGGTTTTGTGTTACATTTCATGTATATTAGTTTAAATACAATAATTACATATAGATAAATGTACATACTAGTGTCATAGGTTCACACATTTATTGCAACTACCTGTATTGCTCATTATAGCAACATTAAAAACCTGTTGTTTATGCTTTGAAATGTTTAAAAATAAGTATCCTGGAATTTTAAATTTCTTCTAAGACCTCTAAGGGAATTCTTTTGTAATTAAATGCTTCGAACCCTGGCCATGTATATCCAGATAAATAGCCATTTTACTTAATATAAAGTTACGAGTTCAATTGATCAGATTTTAGTTGAATTGGTAATATAAAGTTTGTGGAAATTGTCATCATTTTTTTATCAAAGAATATAACGTCTGGTTAGTGTACAGGCACATTGGGACAGGGAAGATTTAAGATTTAAAATTTTACATTTCAGTGAGAGTGAAAAGAAGTCAGCAGTCGACCAGGCATTACGTGATATCATCCAGAAGTTGGTGGTTAAGGATGTGCCGTGTGAGACGTGGACAGAAGTGATACAGCTGGCAGTGTCTGTGGTGCCAGGTAAATTATGCTCAATGCACTGTTATTCCCCAAACAAAGTTATCAACAGGGCTTTAAAGATACAACTATTAACCAATACAGCAGAATATAAAGTAAATTTGTATCAGGATATTCAGTTTCAATATACACTGGTTGTATTCATATTCAAAAGGTTCAAATTTCATGATTTTAATTTTCACTGAAAGGTTTTCAGTGTTTCTATGATTTTCACAATTTCACTATAAAACAAACTAATAAAGAGTACATCCTTTATAGAATGAAGTTTATAATATGTTCATATTTAGAACATGAGATAATGTATTGTAATGTTCGTACAAAAAACATTTTATCACAGAGGAATTCTGTGAAATATATTTAATTGGAGGGAAACCCATAGTAGAATTCTGTAAAAACAAATTTCATTACAGGAAATTTAAAAAAATAATTTTGAACAAATGTGAAGTCTAACAAATGATGTAACTATATCAGAATGAAATTTCACTAAGCATGTGTTGTCATAGGGGATGTTTACTAACACATTTTATAAGAGAGGATTCTGTGATATGTTGAAAGTATTAAATATGGAGCTCGTGTGTGTAATAGAGATATTTTGTTTTGGCATAATGTAATACTACTAGGCTACAAAGTTACAATTTCAGTTGATATTTTAGAACTAGTTGCCACCATAAAAACACACCTTTCATGATATCTAATCAATGATTTTTTCTTAAGCTAAGTACAAACCAATTTCCAAGGGTGTCTTTTTGCAGGTGATATTGTTAATGTCATGTAAGTCATTGATTTCTTTGTTGTATTGTAGATCTGTGTTATGCCACGACCCCTTTCATTCTCCTGTCAGACATGTTTGATTGTAAAACACTGGACCAATGTGAAGAGGTGTTTAAGTTTGTGGAATCTCATGTCTCAACATGGAAATCTGTAAGTATAAAGTAAAGGCATACCATGTTACTTTAAGGTGACAGTGGATTCTTCTATATACTAATAACATTTTCCTGTCTGTATGTTTCTCTGTTTGTTCCTGAACTTCTGAAGAAACAAGTGATGACAATGGGCCAGTTTTGCTATCAGTGTCAGTCATATGCCCTAACGTATAAAATGCACACCCATTGAATACCTGACAGCATGATCACATCACAGATCTGTCACACAAGATCACCCTACTCACCATTGATGATCTCATCTTGGCCCATGACCACAAAGATGTATATAGATTGGTTCTGTATTGCCCTACAGATGTCGCTACCTGAAAATATTTTGGAGTTCGCTACCTTATGGGTCTGGCCTTAATATGAGGCAATATACCCTTCCTCGGCAACGGGACCCAACAGGTCCCCATTTTCAAGTCATTACTAAATTTGTGTTTATCACTTTTACTGCTGGGTTGTCAGACCATTTTGTTCAGGCTTGGGTTGATTTATAGTTATATTTTTGTTTTAAATGTGTATGGTGTATCAGATTATTTTCCCCTTAAATAAAGTTTCAAATCTGTTAACATTGTTTCATTATATAATAACATAACACATTGATCAAAACACCTCTGGTTAAAGACAATATCATTATATCATCAGCATGATTTGTCAGTATCAGTTACTTCTTGCCAATGGATCAACATTTTGAGAATATGTGTAGTGTTTATTTTCACATTTTGTTGAAATTCTTCAAAGGATATCTGTTTTTCCTGTCAGAAAAATAGATCAATCATTGTTCAAGTTTACTTTCTGAGATACTTGATTAAACATTAATGGGGTTTTGAATAGAGGAGAGTCAAAGCAGATCTGCTGACTGTGAACATTGATTATAGAGACCTAGATATACAATCCCTATAACAGTGTCAGTGATAGTTCATTTGAATTTGTATCTATCTTTCAGGATACCTTCTACACAGCAGGCAAGAATTATCTCCTCAGGATGTGCAATGGTGAGTGGTCAATACAAAAATTAAAGAAAATACAAAAAGAAAGGAAAATACAGAAAGAAAAAGAAAATATAATAAGAAAGGAAATCACAAAACCAACAGTAAATACAAAAAGAACTAGTTGGAAGTCAGTGTAACTTCTCATGAGTGATAACTCTTGATGTTTAACAGTGTTGAGAGTAATTTTAGAGAAAATTCTTTTTTTACATTCTTTTGAGTCTTGTGGCATGTTAGGTTCAAAGTTTCATTTTTACCAGTGTTGACAGTAGTGCAGTAATAATTCACAATTTGTAGTTTGTACTCCCCATCCCTACAACCGCTCCATGACAACCACAAGTTTGTCTGTTGTGGAAGAGCTGATCATTTCAAAACCTAGCAAAAGTTATTGCACTTCTGAAGTTAGAAAGTGTACTAAGAAGTCAGAGTGACTGGGCCAGCCATATTAAAACTACACTAAAAATCTTGATTAGATTGTACAAAGCAGTTGTTTACTTTCTGACTACCATGTG
Source organism: Sipunculus nudus (assembly GCA_026874595.1). Taxonomy (NCBI): domain Eukaryota; kingdom Metazoa; phylum Annelida; class Sipuncula; order Golfingiida; family Sipunculidae; genus Sipunculus; species Sipunculus nudus. The sequence goes on from CM049309.1 coordinate 48,626,503, forward strand.
TGAAGAAGATTCAATCATTTATATAACAGGGCCCCCGCTCACTTTTGAAACTACTTGCCCTAGTAGGGAAAGTAACATCTAGTTTCATTTTCCTTTCATTAAAATTTACTTATTCTACAAAAATCAGTGTGAGTGGCCTTATACACAAAAAATTGTGTTCCACATGATTATTTTGGAATATATTAACATGTTGAAATGTGTGTTTGTAAATAGTACTTCTCTTCAGCATTTGCACAGATAAACATGCAGGTAATTTAAAATAGAGGTATTACAACATAATTTCATTTCTCCAAGAAAGAAAATTGCTAACTTAATATTAGTCAAAATTCAGGCCTTCGTGTAAAGGTTTAAGTTGGACCCACTTGTTAGTCAGGCAAGTATGAGCCCTCTTTTGGTTGCCCTACCACCTTTTTCTGGAACTTTCACTAGACCCAGGCAAGCTGTTAAGCATTGATATCAAGCCCTGCATAATTCTTTCTTTGCCTATTGATAAATCTCACAGAATGTTGTTTTTTTTTCATTTCTAAGCATATACAGGCATGTCTTTCATGGGTTATGTGATTGACAGCTAAGTCATGCAAGGGCAAGAAATTGAGCAGCAGGTCACTGCAGAGATCTTATTAATACTTAGGTTTATTTTCCTTTTGAGTTAATTCTCAGACATGGCCATTTGTTTAGGTTACTGGCTGTGTACAGTGATATTATTCTGATAGAGTGGATAGCCTTTTCTGTATAAACATCACCACATAATATCCTGGTGGTTAAGATTTGCCCAACTCCTACCCTCTCAAACCAGCCACAACATCTATACTGCAAAGAGTATATTGCTGATCTCAGTGATGGCCTAGAGTTACTTTACTTTACAGTTGACATATCTATTCCAGCTTACCACCTGGTCTGTCTTAAACCTATGCATTTTGACCTTATTGTTCGGAGTATCTTTTCTTATAAATGTTACAGTGACAAAAGATTAGAAAGATAAACCAAAGTAATACATGTGCAATAATTGCAGATTTCTTTTTGCATAACATGAACACCAGTATATTACAGTACAAAATATTTTAACAAACCTTTACTACTTGTCCTCAGTAAATCTTTGTCTATGGAAAAAATTGTTGTCATGTTTTGTTGCTTGCAGATCTATTGAGAAGACTGTCCAAATCACAAAATACAGTATTTTGTGGAAGAATTCAGCTCTTTTTGGCGAGACTGTTTCCTCTTGATGAACGATCAGGTGAGTGATTGTGGTATTTAAATTTCTCTTTGCACAGCATGGAGTGAATTTATCAAAAAGTAAGTATTGGCCAAAGGTTCACCTCAGGTAAAGTCACATAATAGATGGTGATGATTCTCTCTGTAAACATTTACTTTAAATATTATAAATAAGCCTTTAGCTTTATTCCTGAGAAAAAACCATTTTTCACTGGCCTTCAACCCTGACTGAGGAAACTTGTGTCAGTAAACAGTGGTCCTTTACCCTAGGTCAGAAACTCTGATGCAAAGGATAAATTCTTGTATAAAACTTACTTTTAATCTTAAACTCTTAAGGCTACAAAAAAGGTCTGTTTCTCAGGCACCATTGATGTCAGTTTTGACCCCCTGCATAAAACATTTTTATTTTTATTTTCAGTGGAAATTTACTGAGTTTTGACCTCCAGCCTCCTGGACATTACTTTCAAGAAAAAAAATATATAAAATTTTGATTATATGTTTTTTATGATTTTCTTTTACCTGTTTAGCAATCAATTCTGTTTTTATCATTTTGTTCCCTGATTATTTGAAAAATTTACAATAAAAAGGTAAAAAGAAATGCAATCCTGCATTGACTTCTGAAAAAAAGTGCCTAAGAACCCAACCTTTGTTTTTGCCTTAACAGTGGTACTTAACCAAGAATATAATAAACATAAGCATTAACATATAAGCATAGACCCTTTTGCAAAATTTACTCTTAACTCTTAATGGTTTCTGTATCAAATATAATCAACATGTTAGTAAATATGTATGAAATGAAAACCTACTTTGTGTGACACTGGTGTATCAGGATTGATTCTGTTTCAGGTTTGAATCTGATGAGTCACTTCAACTTGGATAACGTTACATTATACATCACAGAACCAGAGGAGTACCTGAGATCAAGACAGGTAAAACAAATTCTATGACACTCCATACAGTGTGGCCACTTTATACTTTTTAGATAGTATTATACTTGATAGATACTATATACTTGTAGGCAGTGGTGCACTTTATACTTTTTAGTACACTGTATACTTCTAAGGTAATATTTTACTTTATACTTTTAAGGTAGTGTTATAGTTTGCACTTCTCAGGTAGTATTATACTTTCAAGGCAGAATTAGACATATATAGTCTAGGAATAGATATAGTATCATATAGGAGTATCATTTCGTAGTATCATATTTTACTCTTTTAGGCAGTGTTTCATTTTTGGTGAATTAGGCTTTCTTTAAATGTTTTCATACTTTTTTATATTATTTTTTTCCATTTTCCCCAAACATTATCATTGTCAAGATGTTGATTTTGTATTTAATATGCAATACCAGGACTTTTGCAGTATACCTCCACACATAAATGCCAATATTACTCATAGAGCTTGTTGTTGCTTTTTCACAAATAGTTGAATATTTTGACACTTATACTATTTTTTATCTTTCATTTAATTAAAGTTCTCTTTTAGTATGATTTTAGGATGCTCACATATTTTATGATGGCAAATGCAGTCAGGTATTTCAGTTAATTGGATAATTTAATTATTTTTCAATAATTGTTTAAAACAACACAGTACTGCAGTGCTGTAAAATAATGCTGTATTATATTTTAAAGTAATATTTCACTTGAGAGAGTCAGTTTCTCTTTTTTTATTCTCACAGCACAGTATTGATGAGAAAGAGAAGATGGAAGGCATGGATTTTGAAGAAGGAGAAACTGATGATTCTGTCAGGTAATGGCATACTTAAAACGGACTTTATTAGGCATATTTAATTATTTGTTTATTCAGTAACATTATTTAATAAAAAAATTATAAAGATAACTGGGGATGTAAAAAATGCATAAAAATTGATGGATTTAATTGCAGCCTCTCAGTTAAACTTAAATTATCAATTGTTTGCATATACCATCTCAAAGCCATATGTGAGCATTTAAATTTGACAGGCTGTACTGTACATCAAGGCTATATATTGTGTATGTGCCCTAAATTTGTTTCAACCCACACTAGTAGACTGCTCCACGCACATGGAAACTAAATTGGCAGTCATAACAGAGAGAAAGCTATGATGTCCCTTTACCTGCCAAATTAACAACATCCATTTTGGTAAAATATTTGCTTTATTAAAAAGGAAGTCTGAAAGTTATTACTATGGGAATAATTGAATTGAGAATCAACTTAAAAGGTAAAGAATCAATAATGAATCAGTTTTAAGGCCCTTATTTAAAGGCCCTTATTTTAAGGCCCTTATTTAAAGACCCTTATTTGAAGACCCTTATTTGAAGGTCCTTATTTGAAGGCCCTTACAATGAACAGGCCTAAAAAAAAACTAAAGTAAGTATTCCTATAAAATCATGCTTATGATACATCTCTAATCGGCAGTTTGTACTAACATTCTCCAGAGGCTTTCTTGATTATGATGTCAAGGGATTGCTTTCTATGATAATTTTAAAAGAGTTTTCTTCATTATGAAATGTTATTCCATGTAATATGTATAAAATTTATTAAAATTTATATGTATAAAATCATATTATTATCATATTTTCTTTAGGAGTGAATTTGAATTATTTTCATTATCATTCTGTATTTTTTTTCTATTTCAACTGTTGGACCCATTTTGAAATCAAAATCAGAACCCATCCCCCATTTTTTCCTTGCCACTCATTGAGGGACACCAGGGTTATAGGGACACTTTGGCTATGTGTCCAACAGCTCTTAATTACAGTCACTCAAAGGTTGTGATGTGAGAATTTTTGTTATTTTTTTAATTTGACATTCAGGAAACAAATTCCATTGTACAATGAATATTTAATTTTTAAACCCCTTTGAACGAAGAGCCATTATAGGTAGGGTTCATTGAGCAACAAGGAATTGAAAAATACCTAGGATATTCAACAGTGTTAATTAAACACCAGTTACAAAAGTGAGTCAGAGGTTGTCATTGCATTTCCATTTAGAGCTGTCTTGTATCTTTTTTTCAGTACTCCACCAATTGACTACACATTGTACAGGAAGTTCTGGTCTCTACAAGACTATTTCAGAGCTCCCACACAGTGTTACCAAAAGGTTCCCTGGAAAACGTTTACAAATGTAAGTTTACCATAATGATCCTTTGAAAATCTTCTAAACTCTACATGCATTTTAAAGTACCTGGAAATCTTTCAGAAGTAAAATGTTACCATGCCAAATCCTAAAATCCTTCATAAAATACACATACAAGGCAAAAAAATTGGGTTGCTTATACAGTCACTGCACACATCAATTCTGACCATCAGCATCAAAATTTTTATTTTTAAGTAGAAATTTATCAATTTTGAAGTCCAGCTCAGACATTTCTTTCCAGAAAATAAAATAATTAATTTTCCATAAAATTTTATACACAGTATTATATGATTGCTATACTTCATCCATGATACAATAAGTTTCATTGTATGATACATATATATGTTGTATTACAGTTCAGATTCCAATCTTAGCTCCTCCTTGTTCACATTAGTCATGCAGTTGCCTCCTCATGTCAAGAATAATGAATTTTGGACTATCTCCTTCAGTTGGTTTGATTGTGTCGTGAAAAATAAATAGGATGGCTCATCAGCATAAGTGAACATTCTTTTGCCTGATAGCCTCATTTCCAACTAACATAAATTATCTATGTTTATAGGATCGATGTAGAAAGGCAAAAGTTTTTATTGTAAATAATAACTATATTCATGTTGCCTGGAATTAGACATGGTTGATATTATAACTAATATCATATCTGTAATTCAAATATTCCACTGGTGAAGAAGGATTTCCACTCAGTTAATATTTCCTTGTGTTTTTGACAAATTTTAATTTTCTGAGGATTTTGTATTCATAGATATTGTTAAGTCCATGTCATGCTGGTAACAAAATAATTTATATATCACAGTTATATACTTTCTAAGTGGGTTTCTCTTGGATGAGAATGCAAGAGTAGGATCCTTGCAAAACACAAAAGAGAAAAACAGAAAAGTCATGCACACTAAAACTCACAAATATGAAGCCATCCACGGTATGTAAAGTCAGAGTGCAAAACTTTTTTCATAATTTTACTAAAACTTGCAAATCAGGGGCTAACATTAATGAGCTGTAGCTTTTGTCCATATCACACTGTGATTATCAGCAGAGTAAGCAGACCCATAAGTTTGGCAGGCCTGGGTCAGGTTGTCACATGACCATTGAGAACATGTGACGACATCTGCTGGTCATGATGACCATGTGATCCAGTCAACAGTTACAGCTCTAACATACATAGATTAATCCAAGGACAATTTTATTTGTTTATCAGCATGCTGCAGCAGTACTGCAGACATTTGAAAGCTACAAACTGGATGACATCAAATCACAGAAAACCAAACTGGAACAGCTCAGGAAGTCAGACTCTCATGCATATTTTGCCAAATATCTCACCAGTGAAAAGGTTTGTACTATTATAAAAACAGCTGCACTGTAAAATAAGGGTAGCTGCCAGTGATAATTTATAGCAATGAGCATTACTATGTCAGTCGAACTGTTAGCATGAATTTTAGTGAACATGTCCTTATAACTTATAATTATATATGTTATATACATATTCAATAAGGGCATCTGACAGAAGGTCAGATAAGCCAGGGCTTTGCAAATGGTGTTATGCAACAAGTGACCTTTCTACCTTTTCATTTATGTAACCTACCACCTTAGGTTACTTGTTTTTCCGTGTGTCAACATTGTTTTGTTTACAAAAATGTTAATAAACAAGTTCATACATCCTTCACAAAAGCATTATAAGAACTTTTTACAACCAAAATTACCCTTAGATCATTAATATATACACAGAGGAAGCCAGAAATGATGTAACTTCTTTTTCAAAAGGTAGGTGAATGGGGCCCACTAAATTTTCATTAAAATTCATTGCAGGGTATGCTGCCAGTTTTGTAATAAATTATTTCTTGAGTACCTGGTTTGGTAACAGTTACATGACTTTTCAATAGAGACTTTGCCAAAAAATAACCAAAGAAATTGATAGGCACCCCATGATAGGACAGACTGCAGATACACTATAATTATGAGTTGAATTTTTATTTCAAACCTAGCTCCTGGATCTTCAGCTGAGTGACAGTAATTTCCGAAGATATGTCTTAGTCCAGTTCCTCATCTTATTCCAGTACCTCAACTCAAGCATCAAGTTCAAAAGGTGAGTCAGACATAAGAATTTGGGCCATGATGACACATTCTCTGAAAAACTGTTGGTTCCTGTTGGCTTGATGTGCATGGCTCAGAGGGGTCTACAGTTTTGCATCGTTTGCATATACCGGTAGAAACAGATTATTGCATGCAGCAGATATTTCTAATGATACATTTAAGTATGACATTAATCTAAAATTGGGTATTTTGGAGACATATCAATATTAGCTTATTGATAAGGATCCCACAACATGTCAGAAAGTTGTGAAATCAAAAAGACAGGAACTTCTATATGTATGTTGATTTTGTCATGAAACTGAAAAGAACATAGTCTCGAAAGTGCAGCATTATGACAAAAGGAAGTGGCCTACTGCAAACATGTGTTGATTCTTTCATACAAGCATAGAGTCTGAATAGTGCACCATCAGCACAGTACAAATGTAGCATGCAGCAAAATGGTTTGAACCTCTAAATATAAGTTGGTCCTGTCTTCATTGAAAAATACAGTCTGAAAAATCTACCATCATCACACAGCAAAAGAGGCATAGGACCGATACAACTGGCAGGTGTGACCTTCTTTACATGTGTGTGTGTGTGTCTGATCATGCATGCAAGCAGTCTTAAAAATCCATATAAAACACTGAAACAAATATGTTATTCAAATACATGCAGCTGGATGAAGTACATTTATATTTTTTTAGTACAATGTACTACACAGCTAGGATTCTTATATTTAATAGTTCTCCGTTGCACTGTCAAAGGTTAACTTAAAAGTCAAGATAAAATTCAGTTACATTTATGTGGAATTTAGCTCACCTGTGGGCAGTAGTTATATTATATTTTATGTGTTTGCAGCACAATTCAGTTGCTCAGGGTAGTAATCAAAAACGCATACACATGGGAATGAATTCCAAACTTTGAAGTCAGTGAGAGGGTATTCCTACAGCAGGTGACTTCTCTACTCCTGCAGCTCTATACTTCAGGTCCTATCTTGCTGCATAATTACCCCATATGCATACATATTAATGGAATCAAAGGTGTCAGTATTCTTGCTGCATTATGCATACATCCTGCATATGCATACCTAACACATACCAATATATGAAATGCTAGATTAATTCATATAGTTTCTGATAGATTGCACTGTGATAACCGCTTCAGGAATTAATGTCAGATATCTCAGGATTAAGGTGAACTGAGTAAATTACCTCCTGTAGGTCCTTGAGGACACACTTAGAATGGTCCCTAACTGTTCTTGAATAAATCAGGCTTTTCTGAGGAGTGGCTAAAGAAGAATTTTTTGGTACACCAATCTTTGAATAATCCACTCCTGATGTAATGATTTAGTCATTTGGATTGTCCATTGCTGGAGAGACAAAAATAATGTACATAAACTAAATCTATGCTTTATCTGTATTAGTTTTGTTGATAGCTAATAAAATCAATGTTAAAATCTTTTTATCTTTAATGTAAAGCATTAGTAAAGAGCTCATGGGGAATTAAATTTAATGTATTATATACATAGGAAATAATATTAACAAATTATATATGTAAAAATGAAGGCAATTCATATATAATGATTATATAATTTTGAAATATATTCTGAATCTAGTACTTTTAATCTGAATCTAGTACTTTCAAGTTTCCATTTATCCCTGCAGGGCCGCCAGTAGCCTAATCATGAAATTTTATAAGCTAGACAGGTAGTCCATCTTTTTTCACTATAGAAAATGATATTTGCTTGGTTGCTTTATGGTAATTTATTTCATTGTTGGTAAAACACATTTATTGGTATTGCAAATGTTTTGGTTCTTTCTGATCTGGTATAATGCAAGTTTGTTTTTCTTTCACCAGGATTTTTTTTGTTTGCATTTATGTAGTTTTCAGTCACATAAAAATTCTAAACTCAGGGACTCAGGTGTTGTCACATGAGTGACATGACCACAGGGATCATGTGACAACAAGTGGTTGTAAATGTGCAGGAGTTTCAGACCCAGTTGTCACATGATCCCTGTGGTCATGTGACAACACCTGAGTTGTTGTCAAGCACGGCAATCTGCTGATGATGATCATGTAATACAGTCAAAAGCTACAGCTATGTACAGTGTAAGTCCCTGAGTTGAGAATTTAACTAACTTTTAAGGATGTATCATCTTTACTGCATAACCCTCAGCCATAAAATATTTACTCATGTAGGTAGGCTATAGGTTGACATGGGCAGCCTAATTTTCAATGAGTGTTAGGTAACAAGCAAGAATCCTGTAGAAGACAACACCTGAATAACTTTGACCTGATGGAGACTTCTCCAGTCAGGCTGTCATGACTGGCTGGTTGCCAAATATTAGTCCAGTGTGCATGCTTATGTAAACTTTCCTTACCAGTCCAGAATTGAGCAGCAAATCAAACTTGTGGCCCATACAAGTGAGAAACCTACTTGAGGCAAGAAAGCTATCGAGCATTTTATCATAGGGCTTCAAATAGCCGTGACAACCCGTCTCAGTAGGCAATGATAATTGGGCAGGTAAGCCTACTTGAGTCATGATACAAGCAATATAGGGAAATGCTTGGCAGTAGTGTTCCATCATTTTCCATTCATTTTGTTGAAAACAGTGCATCATCTTAACATTATGCTATGAATTATGCATTACTGCAAGAGAATACATGTGAACTTACAACCTAAACTGAAACCTTGCCTCTATGGTAACAAGTCATTTCCTGTAACGCATACAAGTTGGCTGCACCCAGTCACCCGTGCAAGCCATGCTTGAATTCATGCTGTCAGAAATTCAACAAACATGTAGAGGGATTGACCAATATGCTGAGTTAGAACGGAACTTTTCTCGTTCATGTTTGGTGTTGTTAGAAAGTACACTAAAAATGTAAATGATTAGTCTGGTTTATGTAAATTGACAGTGTATCTGTGGGCCATCAGGCGTTGCCAGAAATGACGAAAATATTTGCATCCTCATGTGGCATTATAACGCGTTCCTCAGCCATAGATTAAAAGGCACTCTGGCAGGCCAGTAATCTGGTCATGATATCAGAGGGCTGATATGGCACTAGGCTTCAAGCAGAAACTCTCGCATTGGGCAAGTTACAATATATATTAAAGTAAATCTAAATTCAGTTATGCAGTAAGCTGTGATGTGACTAAATAATTGTTTAGTTTGACTAAACCTGCATAGATGAACTGCATTTGACAGTTTTTAGCTCAGCTGACAATAAGTCAACTGAGTTATAGTTGTGGTCCTTTGTACGTCGTCCGTCCTTCGTGCTTCTTTGTCCGTCGTTGTGCCGTCCGGCCATCCAGCCAGCCGTTCTTCTGTTAACAGGGCACGTTTTGAAACTGTTGGACCTATGAATACAAAATTCTGCATACAGTTAGATGTCCCCAAAATCTCCTACCATACCAAATAATTGGGTCACTAGTACCGGTTTCTTTGAGATAATAAGGAAAACCCTCTGTTTTCTATAAAAAAGCCATTGTTAAACTTCAGGGCTGCCTAATATCAAAAACACCTATCTGTTTTTGAACATATTTAGGATTCGTATTCTTTCATACATTTTCTATGAACATACCAAAAATTAGGTCAGTATTGCCTATTGTTTTGAAGTTATGGGCCCAAATATAATGCAGTTTTTTTAAAAAAATCAAGAAATATTCTTATTCACTAAACATGAGAATTGCTGAAGCTGGAGCCTTTTTTTAGGGATATAACTGTATTTGATCAAGATTCAATTGTTTACCTAAAATTAGATCTGAATTTTGCAAATTTTTTAATTTATTAGCATAAATAAAAAATCAATACCTTAAATTTTGTCCAACATTGGAATACGGCACATTTTTCCCTATAAGCACTGTAAATTTAATTTTCACAGCATATATACATTGGGATTAAATCTTTTAAAATCTGAAATTTCAAAGGAATTGATTAAAAAGAGAAGCTTTTATTTAAGTTTTCATACACCATGTCAGGTGTTGTTTACATCAAGCCCACCTAGTAGTACAGCCTTCACTTGTGTTATGTAACCCACTCCAGGCAGCTTGCCTCTGCTCAGCTTGGCCACTACTAGCACTAGCAGGGTTCCCTTCTGCCCTGCACCCCCCCCCCTCCCCCAACTGGTGCATAAACTAGATGAATTTTATAATTTTCTGTATTTGATTCATTCTTATTCTGGGCTGTGCTACATTTTAGATTTTGTATTGTACCACCAGGGTTACAATGATTAGTGCACATTTAATTGTGTCCACAAAGTGGTGTATTGCTATGAAAGTGTGGATGTTCATCAGATAAGTAATTCCTTACTTCAGAAGAGTAAAAACTTCACCAGATGTGAAATTGACTATTAATTCCAGTAAAAATTTATAGCTGAGATCGTAATTAGCCCAATGATATTGTTTGTCCCTCATTCAACCAACAGTGTGTATACTTAATTTGAAAAGTTTTTCTTTTATCAAATTTACTGAAACCTTAATTTCTGTGAATAAAACTAAGCATGTACTGAAAACTCCAATGTACAAAACTTTTTAATAGTAATTCAAGAAATAATCTTGAAGATGCCATATTGTGGCATTATTTTCTGTTAAATTCAGTTTAAACATTTGTCATTTAAAAATAATAAAATATATTTGTATGCAAACTATGCATAATATGACCCAATAGGAGCTACACTTTGGATAAATAATGATTGCAACTTAGAATTCTGATATTTTAACTGATATCTGATATTTTCAGATTTTTTTATTACAGATTTATAAAACTTGTAAATAAAAAAATGAATCTGATAAAATCTATTAATGGAAAAAGTGGATATGCTAAAAAAATAGGCTTTTATGTAAACATAAATGCTTTATTCTCTTGAAAGTGAAATAAAGGCATTAGTCCATTCTGTTCACTTGCCTGCATGTCCATCTGTAAATTTTTCGTATGCATCAAAGTATATCAAAACTTTTACTGTTTTTCTTCATAACAGTCTTGTCAGAATATTAGTTTTGCAATCATATATATAGAACTTGGAGTTGGAGGGCCCCTTCTCTCATAGCTTTTCATATGCTTATATATATGAAAAACATTACAATAGAATATTTTGCATATTTGCATTTGCAAAAATTTCAAAATTCAGCTGAGTGCTGTGACCCATGGGTCCCTTGATTATAGTTTTTTCACGCTTCGCAGTTTTTATGCACACAAAGTGGCCGGGGCATATAGTTTTACCCATGTCCATCATTCCGTCATTCCGTCATTCCGAAATCAAACAGTTGTACAGACTTTTTTTTTGCAATGCCTGCAGATATTGGCCTGATTTTTTGTGTGTGGGCAGATAATGACCAGTTACAGATCAAGTTAGAGTTTCGTCCCAGTTGACCTATTTTTGACCGTTTGTTTATGGCTCTTAACCTTAGAAAATTTCATGAAAAATAGAAATTTCCATGACAAATACACATGTTCAGACTTTTTTTTGCAATGCCTGCAGATATTGGCCTGATTTTTGGTGTGTGGGCAGATATAGACCAGTTACAGATTGAGTTAGCGTTTCTTCCCTGTTGACCTAATTTTGACCTCTTTACAGCTCCTGAACATAGAAAATTTCATGAAAAATATAAATTTTCTGACAAATAAACTTGTACAGACTTTTTTTCGCAATACCTGCAGATATTAGCCTGATTTTTGGTGTGTAGGCAGAAAATGACAAGTTACAGATCGAGTTCATGTTTTGTCCCAGTTGACCTACTTTTGACTGTTTGACGGTGCTCTAACATAGAAAATTTCATAAAAAAGTGCACATGTACAGACTTTTTTTCGCAGTGCCTGCAGATATGGGCCTGATTTGTGGTGTGTAGGCAGATTATGACCAGTTACAGATTAAGTTCTTGTTTTGTCCCAGTTGACCTACTTTTGACCATTTGACTGCTCCTGAACATAGAAAATTTCATGAAAAAAAGAAATTTTCATAACAAATGCATATGTACGGACTTTTTTTCCTCAATGCCTGCAGATATCACCCTGATTTTTTATGTGTGGGCAGATAATGACAGTTACAGATCAAGTTTGCGTTTCGTCCCAGTTGACCTACTTTTGATTGTTTTACGGCTCCTTAACATAGAAAATTTCATGAAAGACAGAAATTTTTATGGAAAATGCACATGTATGGACTTTTTTTCACAATGCCTGCAGATACTGGCCTGATTTTTGGTGTGTTGCTTGATAATGACCAGTTACAGATCGAGTTTGCATTTTGCCCTTGTTGACCTACTTTTGACCATACGACACCTCCTGAACTTGAACAATTTTTTCAAAATTTAACAAATGTTTCTAATTTGCCCCAGGTGGGGGCATTCGTGTCGTTCCGACACATCTAGTTTAACAGTTATTTTCAGGTTTTATACAGCGTAATGTAAAAACAGGTTTTTACTTTAAAAAAACCCCAACCCTGCCAAGGACACACTTGGTAAAGCTCTAAACAGATCAAGACGAAATACAGAATATTCCAGGAGTGGTAACTGAGGTATTTGGGGTTTATAGGTCATAGTTGGCATCCTCTCATCATATAAAAGGTTCATTAAAGGGCACAAGGAATCAAAAGTGCTAATATATTTCAGGTGGAAATGCACCATTCTTATGTTTAACTAATGCATGTTTGGAAAAGCCAACTTTTGACCTTTAATTGTTTTTTCACAAGACCGTCCATTACAGACAGCCAAAAATTTTTTTTAGCTGATAAACCCGGTCCTAAACGTGGACCAAATTCCTTTTATATGCATTACTCATTGCTCATTTCATTGATATTAAAAAATAAATTCTATAATTATGATTTTCTTGATAATCTTTTGTGTAAAATATTAACACTAAGCACAAGTGAAAGTTAAATGAAAATTATTTTATCCATGAGAAATAATATTTACAATTTATTTATATGAAATCGGTGCAATTTATTTTTAAAAGAAATATTAATTTTCAAATTTATCCTGTATCCAATACTTTGGTAAGGTTCTGATTTATCCCTGCAGGGGTCGCCAGATGCCTTATCATAAAATTTTGTAAGCTTGACAAGTATTCCCTCTGATTTTAATCATCATAGTCTGAAGAATATCTTAGTTTTATCCCCAATATCAACTTTAGATTATTCAGAAAATTCATTTTCCATTTTGTTTTATAGCAAATGATTTGCCTTTTGGTAAAACACATTACTTGATGTGCTGTGTTTTTCTGTTTTGGTGTATTGCTGGTTTGTTTTTCCCTCATTAGAAGGCCACTATGAATAATATACATTAAATGACCTACCAGTATGTCCTGATTAGTCTCAAACTGTAGGATGGAGGAGTAATAAAATGGTCCATATCTGTCCGTCGGGCCCACATCTTTTACCAAATATCCGTAAAACCCCCTGCTGCTCTCTTCACCAAATTTTGCAGATGTGCTCTTCAAATGACCGATATGTGAATATTAACTGCAGGGATGACACCCCTCTCCAAAAACTTTCTGCAATCCAAATGATCTTTTCCGTAATCCATCAGATAAGTCAGTATATAAGAACACTTCAGCCTTCAAATCATACACAAGAATTCTTAGGAGCTAGGGGAGTAAAATAAATACATTATTGAATGGAATTATTTTCAAGCTGATGTTTCCACAAGACCTTTGATTTTGCTCATTGCAAAATTTTCTGATTTTACATGCTTACATATATTGTTCAAATATTGTTATCTCATCAAGGTTATGGCTAGGGAGATGCAGAGAAGCAAAGAGCATTTTGTACTATGTACAGAGGATATCATATTTCAAAATTATCTATAGGCATATCAATTCAATTTTTATTTGAATTAAATATCCAAGTTTACTCTGAATCTTATACTTCAGTAGGGTTTCCAAATCTCCCTGCAGGGGTCACCTGTAGCTTAATCATGACATTTTATAAACTTGACAATTAGGCCAACTCTTTGAATCATTAAAGACAAGAATAGGCTGGGTTTTTTTTTTCTAGAGGCCTTTAAATAATTTAAAAAATATATTTTCTGTATTGACCAATTATACTCCAAATAATGTACTTGTTGGTAGACACCATTCTTGCTGTTGCAAATGTACCTGCTCTTTATGATAAGGGACCTGTTGCAATAACATTTTACTGGACTTAAGCCCAGTTGGGGGCCTAAATACCATGATTACAATTGTGACGTCATAATGGTTACCATGGTGACACACAGATGCCCCTGGGCTTAAGTCACCTACATGACTTAAGTCACCTTATTGCAACACACCCCTGGAGTTCTGGTAGTTTGGTTTTTGTTCATCTTTATTGGGCAGTTCCTGTTTTCTTTAAGTAAAAGAACCTGATCAAAGTAAGGACCTCAGTTACAGTATGTTATCTGCATTATGTCATTAAAGAACATGCATATGTCAGTAATTTAGGTCTCATTATCTTACAATATGATACACAACACAATACTTCAGATTATACATGATACGATAAGGGGCTGAAAGGAGTACTTAAGTGCTCGAGTCCGGGTAATACTTACTGAGTACTCGAGTCCAAAATTTGGACTTGAGTACTTGTGTATGTACATACATATCTGAATATCTAAATCATATATATATATATATATATATATCCAGAGGTAACAATGGGGATTTGCATGTGGAGATTTGGTCCCTGATATTCAATTATCATATGTAGGATATAAAATGATCAAGTTGTCCACCGCTTTTGACTCATCAAAGTCTGTTTATTTGTTTCAGTTCTAGTCAGGTGTTATCAGAGGACCAGGCAAACTGGGTCAAAGACATGACTGACAGGGTGTACAAGTCAATCAGAGAAACCCCACCAGATGGTGCCAAGTTCGCAAAGGCAATTGAGGTAATACCAGTTGACTGGATTGATTGTTTGTCATACAATAGCTGTTTCTTATAGGGATTGTAGCATATAAGTAGGTTGAAATGAACAAAAATCATTCACACAAACCAAGGCAATCTTTTCTGTGAAGCAGGTGCATTTTTGGCTGAAAGCTCTGTCTCCATAACACATTGGCCTTTTCCTCCACTATAAATGTTAGATGCAGTATCAGAAGGAGAGCATTTGCATGCTTTATAGTGGAGTCCTGCCTGATAATACTAAATGTCCCCCTTTGGCTCCAAATCAAAACATAATCTGGCTAACAAAGCCTTAACTATATCACCTTACTTGTTTTCTTGCTCAGATAAGAAAATGTAACATAATATCCAGGTGCAAAGTTGGGCATTGATGTGAGCAAGTTTCTAATGGATTAGACATGTTGGTTAGGGTAAAGGTCACAGGGAGCAGCCAGTTTTCTAAGTCCTTATTCTGATTGGCTTGTAGATTTCAGGCTCATCATGGAAATCCTAGCATAAGATTTACTGCCTTGTCCCTAAAATAGTGCCATCTAGTGACAAAAGCAGAAATTAAGTTCAGGCAATATAATGGCTCCAAGTGGGGTATGCTGCTACCTCCACATTTTCTTATTTTAACTTTATAGAAATGGTTTTCCCACCCAGGTAAAGACCCACGTTTGTATTTTTTAAGCTGATTGTATGATTTATTTAAAAATTTTTCCTCACTTGCACACCAGTATTACATAAAGTCCATGTCGGCCTAACTTTGAGTCTTACTACATAGGCTGTATAAATGTACAACTGTGGAAAGATTGCAAGTTATGAACAGGAGCATATACCTGAAGCACACTTTGGAAATAACCTTTTGCCAGACCATGAAGTGACTTGAAAACCGCTAATAAATTGTTATGATAAATTGTTATATTCCAACCTTTCTTTCACTGGTAACCAGTGAACATGTAATCATTAATCATTGTACTGAAAATGTGTTCCCTCCTGCCTCATCTAGGAGTATTCCAAGCAGCGCAATTAAACCAGGGTTTCCGCGACCCTAAAATTTAGGCCGTTAAACGGACTCTTTCCCCCGCGAGGGTCATTAAAAATTCCCCCAGCCAAAGAGGCTGAGAGAGCTTAATAATAACTCAAGCACGGGTGTCGTGCTGTCTTCATCATCTTCAAACTATGTATCAGATTTGCGCGCCCCTGTCGCCTGTTCGGTGCCACTCAGTCACTGTCCTGACAATGTCTGAAAAACTTTGAAAAGAATAGATCAGTAAAAAGATTCCTTATACATGTACAACATCTGCGCAAATAGTTTTTATGCTGTCTCGCCATTTAATTTTCTGGAGAAGGTAATCAGTTGTGTAACCATAGGTTGTGGACGTACGATGTCGGACGTACGATGTCGGCCCTGAACATGCGCTACCGGCCAAATGTGTGATATTATAATTAATCGTTCGACAACCGTACATTCAGTCTCTGTAGTCAGTAAAAATGATAAACCTATCGATAATGGAAATTAAATTTGTGTTTTATTCGGTTGTGATGATATATTTTTCAAAATTTGAAGAAGGTGAATCATTTTCATCATGCAGTCGCTGTGGACATCGCTGCTTTGACATATTAACATACCGCGAGCCTTGCAGCGAGGTCTCAATGCAAAGGGCTTTTGTCTTGACTTTACCGAACAAATTTCAAAAGGCCGGAGCGTAGTGAATGCGCTGTTCTATGTGCGAATATTCATGAGGGAATTCCCTATTGAAATAAAAACTTGTGGCAAATGCAGCCAATAGCGTCCGAGGAAGTTCTGAACAATTCAACTGAATGTCACACGTGCAGAAACAGGTTATGCTGGTCAATGATTGGGCCGTCTCGGACACGATCGCAATCAGGGATTTCGCAGAATCAAATGTTGGGCCTATAACAAGTAGGCCTAACACACTAAATTTCAAGGATATTGCACGAATTTTAAGTAAAAGCATGCGACAGCAATATATATTTTTTGTCATTTAACTTTGAGAAAAGCAGCCGGCCGTAGAATGCGTTGCAGCAGCCGACAAAACGCCGGCTGTAGTGCGGGCCCATCGTGAACACCCGGTCAGCGGAGATCACGCGGTAAGCACCAGGCGCGGGTAATCTGGGAGCGCGGGAAACCGTTAGTCCCTGGAGGGGTATGTTGAATTGGTCAATAGCTTGGGGATACACAGGAAGCGTGCACGATATAATAAAAACAAACAATGTGGACATCGCTTGGGCAGAACAGGCCCTATATTTATTATATTTATCTTCGTCAATTCGGTTTGCGCAAGTTTCCAATACAGATGTTTAGGCGAATCTTTTCCAAGGAATAGTTAAGTAAAAGGCCAGTTTGTGGGCCCACATATGTCAGGGAGACACGACTTGTACGTGCATGCTGCATCACATGAAGGCCTAACGAATATTTTACTGTTTTACTGGTATATTTTTACGCCTTCCATGGGCGTGATACTAAGCTGAAAAAGAACATCAGAAACGTTGTTTTCAACCTTGATTTTGTAAAATTTCCACACCCCCTCCCACACCCTCCCCCCCTGGGGGCTTCGCCCCCACGCTAGGTTCACTCCCTGTCACAAAGTAAAAACGGACACACTTTTTCAACCCTGGCGGAAACCCTGTAAACATACTGTATCTTGTCGAGTTGGTACTGAGGGACGCACCACAGACTATTACAGTTATCTAACTTACTAGCAACCAAATTATGAACTTATGTCTTTATAGCATCAATCAATAATCAGTGACTAATTCTGCTTATCTTTATAATCATATAAAAAGAACCTTAAACATTTTATTTATCTGTATTACAGCACATTTTAAGTCGTGAAGAAAACTGGAGTGCCTGGAAGAACGAGGGATGTCCAAGCTTTATCCACAGTAAGACTGGGGAAGCTGATGCCAAATTGAAAACTGTCAGGTGGGTTTTAGATATTCAGTTGTTAAAACCAGCTAGTCAGATACCTTTTCTGTAGACTTTGTGATTTCTAGCTTACTCTGTGTACATTTTAATGAACTGCAGGTTATTCAAGTTAAGTAATTTTCCATTACGCCTCTGTGACAGATGAATGAGCTTATTTATCTGCAAATTGTTAGTAAACACAGTACATGCGCCAGTGTTGACAAACAGAAAAACCATGTAACCTAAGGTGGTTGGTTGCTTATGTACCTGAAGATGAAAGATCACTAAGTAACCAAATGGCCTTTGCAAAACTTCGGTTCATCTGACTTGCCACCAGATGTCCTTGCAGAAGTGTTTGGATCTGTTTGGTGGACACTCTGTATCTTATAAACATGTGTATATAAACAAAACAAACAGCTTGTGTGCTGTGGAATTGTTATTTTCTGGCTTTTTTTAAAGGTTTCAAGGGATTATCTTTAGTTAATATACATCAGATATCTGATGTAAACTCATTCACAAGATTGTTTGTGATTTTAAAGTCGTTGGGAGTCATAATTGTAATTTTTTTTCAGAACAAAAAAGCGTAGCCTAGGTGATGACCTAAAGGCAAGTGGGGGTAAGCTGATTAAGATGGGCAACAGTGAGTTAACGAGATTGTGGAATCTATGTCCAGACAACATGGAGGCTTGTTCACAACCTGAAAGGTACAGAATCATTGAAATATTTTACTAGTGTGAACCTGTAAGAAATAGGTCTTAGTGACCTCAAATTTTGATTGGTGTCATAGAATCATAGGTATAAATGTCAAAATCTGCTGTAAGATCTTTAATGTGGAAATACCTTTTCAAATTTAAGCTTTATTAAATGTCTCAAATTTTTTAAAAAGGCTAAAGCTCACTTCAAATTAGACTCAGTTTTTTTTCTCAAAGTAATGATTAGTATCAGATTTTATTGTTATATTGATCACATTGTATTATAACTGCCAAAATCATCTATGATTTGAAATAACATATTGTCCATCACTGCACAATGTTTCACAGAATGTTCGTACCGAGCCTGGAGGCTTTCTTTGAGGATGCGGTCATGCAGGCTGATCCCGCCATGATGGTAGAAGACCAATACAAGTGAGTCTCTCTTTTACCATGCATTGTTTGAAAATATCAGTCCAACAAAGTCTTCAGACCTGTCGTGGCTGCATTGGTAACATTCCATCATAACAATCATAGCTGTCAGGGAAAAAGTAAAGTATGTTCAAAATAATTGGAGCTTATTGCATGAAATCCCTATTTTCTGTGTAATCTCTACAGGTTTTGCAGTTGAGGTAACATCGCTGGCAAAATCCCCATAAGTTTAAATCAATCAAAAGGCTGGTTCAAATAAATATTAGACCCCATAAAGTATATATCATTTTAAACCAAGTACAGAGCTCTTTCTAATGGTATATGTATTTATGAAATTCACATCCATTTTCATATGAAATTTTAATATTTTCAAAAATCCTAAATTTAAAAGGTACATAATTTCAAGCAACCAGTAACATCAAACCACTTTTTAATGGGCTAACATCAAACTACATGACCAATTCTAAAAACTTTTTTTTTCCTGTATCATGTTTTTTTAACTAAAATTTGAATTTTTAAATTTTGATAAAGTAAAAAATGTTAAATTTTAATTTAACTCCTCTGTGGCCTTGTTTTCGGACATGCCTGTTTTGGGGCTTGAATTGTCAGTGCTTAGTGTCTCTGGGGTTCATTTTCCTATAAATCCTGAGGATATTGATATTATTTCTTGTAGTATCTATCACAGGGCCATCCATCAGAAACTACAGTATACAATTGATCAAGCTTTGTCCATGGAAACACCTGCCAGGTTCAAACTCATGAAACACTGTTTTAGATAACTCCAGCTGACTTTTCCCAATGCAATAATTGATAATATGCTGTTACATTTAGAAAGCCTTGAAATTTTATATTTTATACCAATATATGAACCTTATGTTTACTTACAGGCTGATCAACAACCAGTCTTGGGGCTGGAAGGCACTGCGGCTGCTGGCCCGTCGCAGCACACACTTTCACTGCCAGGCTCAGCAGCCCAGCCGCAGCCTTCCTGAATACCTGGATGACATGATCTCTAAAGTAGCCAAGGAACTTCCAGTGAGTACTTGATCATTAAAGTAGCCGAGGAACTGCCAGTGAGTATTTGATCATTAAAGTAGCCAAGGCACTTCTGTGAGTGCTTTATCTCTAAAGGAACTACTGATGAATACTTGATGTCTAAAGTAATAAGGAACTACTGAAGTACTTCATGTCTTAAGTAGCCAAGGAACTGCCAGTGAGTACTTGATTTCTTAAGTAACAAAGGAACTGCCGATGAGTACTTCATGTCTAAAGTAGCCAAAGAAATACTGATGAGTACTTGATATCTAGAGTAGCCAAGAAACTCCTCAGTGATTTTTGTATCGCCAGACAAAGTCTGGAGATACTATGGTTTAGGCACGGTCGCCGCCGCCGCAGAGATTTTTTTTGGACACAATAACTCAAAAAATATTTCACGGATCTTTACCAAACTTGGTATATGTATAGATATGGGTGAGAGGACGACGCCTATTTAAAATGAGGTCATGACCTCAACTAGGAGAGTGACCTTGACCTTGAATAGGTTCAATTTTGGGGAAAATCACACAAATTCTTAAATATCTCAAGTAAACTTGCATGGATTGATCCCAAAATCAAGTTGATCGAAGATCATGGATAGGGTTGTCATGTTCCAGAAACTGGTGGCGCCACCTATTATTCTTTACTTGTTTTCATGCCGTTTAATATCCCCAAAATTGCTACTTGACAGTACTGTGAGCATTATAAGTCAAAAACTAATGGACAGATTTCTTTCATATTATGCAAATACATAGATATGGGTTATGGGATGATGTTTATTTAAATTGGGGTCATGACCTTTCCTATGAGAGTGGCCTTGACCTTGAATATTGCCATATATGGTGAAAATCACACAAAATCATTAATTTCTCAATAAGGGATGCATGCATTGGTCCAAAAATCAACTTGACTGAAGATCTTGGATAGTAATGTTAGTACCGGAAACAGGTGGCGCCACCTGTTATTCTTTTACTTGTTTTCGTGCCGTTTAATACCCCATCATTGCCACTTAACAGTACATTTATAACCTGTGAGCATTATAAGTCAAAAACTAATGGACAGATTTCTTTCATATTATGCATATACATAGACATTGGTTATGGGATGATGTATATATAAATTGGGGTCATGACCTTTCCTATTAGCGTGGCCTTGACCTTGAATATTGCCATAATTGGTGAAAATTACACAAAATCATTAATATCTCAACAAGGGATGCATGCATTGGTCCAAAAATCAACATGTTCGAAGATCTTGGAAAGTATTGTCATGTACCGGAAACAGGTGGCGCCACCTGTTATTCTTTTACTTGTTTTGTGCCGTTTTATACCCCATCATTGCCATTTATCAGTACTGTGAGCATTATAAGTCAAAAACTAATGGACAAATTTCTTTCATATTATGCATATACATGGATATGGGTTATAGGATAATGTTTATTTTGAATAGGGGTCATGACCTTTCCAATGAGTGGCCTTGACCTTGAATATTGCCATATATGGTGAAAATCACACAAAATCATTAATTTCTCAATAAGGGATGCATGCATTGGTCCAAAAATCAACTTGACCGAAGATCTTGGATAGTAATGTCATGTACCGGAAACAGGTGGCGCCACCTGTTATTCTTTTACTTGATTTTGTGCCGTTTAATACCCCATCATTGCCACTTAACAGTACATTTATAACCTGTGAGCATTATAAGTCAAAAACTAATGGACAGATTTCTTTCATATTATGCATATACATAGACATGGGTTATGGGATGATGTATATATAAATTGGGGTCATGACCTTTCCTATTAGAGTGGCCTTGACCTTGAAAAATTGCCATATATGGTAAAAATTACACAAAATCATTAATATCTCAATAAGGGATGCATGCATTGGTCCAAAAATCAACATGTTCAAAGATCTTGGAAAGTATTGTCATGTACCGGAAACAGGTGGCGCCACCTGTTATTCTTTTACTTGTTTTGTGCCGTTTAATACCCCATCATTGCCATTTATCAGTACTGTGAGCATTATAAGTCAAAAACTAATGGACAAATTTCTTTCATATTATGCATATACATGGATATGGGTAATAGGATAATGTTTATTTGAATAGGGGTCATGACCTTTCCAATGAGTGGCCTTGACCTTGAATATTGCCATATATGGTGAAAATCACACAAAATCATTAATTTCTCAATAAGGGATGCATTGATTGGTCCAAAAATCAACTTGAACGAAGATCTTGGATAGGAATGTCATGTACGGGAAACAGGTGGTGCCACCTGTTATTCTTTTACTTTTTTTCGTGCCGTTTAATACCCCATCATTGCCACTTAACAGTATTGTGAGCATTATAAGTCAAAAACTAATGGACAGATTTCTTGCATATACATAGACATGGGTTAGGGGATGATGTACCGTAAATCCTGTTTTTATCGCCGCGGCCTTAAAAACAAACTCAAAATCGAAAATCTCGACTTTTTTTCTGAACTCGGGATGCGGCTATAAATAGATGGTTTATCAGAAATGAACTGTGAGAAGAACCCTCTCCCAGACATGGCGCTCCTTTGGGCGATAATAGGAGATCAAGCACACCACAGAGGAAATACTCTTTGTAGTCACAGATTTATTTTATAAAATTGTATAGTCTAAATGTTCATATAGAATATAATAATTATATGCAATCAATTAAACAAAAACAATAAACATTGAACAATAACAACACTTATTACGAGATTAAAATGAATGAGATCATTCATAGTGAAGACCAGTGGTGACGTCTTTTGGAAAAAATCGGTATTACCGGTCATACCTTTGACGGAGCTGAATTGCCTTGGAATCTATGTTGTTCATAAAAAAAAATTAAGAAAATCAAAATATGTAATTTAGAACACTATAAAATCTTTATAAAAATTTAAATTTAGCAGGTTACTTACTGACATTTTTTATAATGCCTGATACATGTACCTCAATATTGAATAGCCCATCTTCTCGCCCCATGTCATGTTTCTGGAAAACCTTCATCCTTTAATGCGTATAGCAGTCATTTACTTCTGATTAATCTTTGGTTTTTTTTTTATACAATCACGAATTTATTGTATGAATGGAAACAGTGTTAGAGGGGAAACCCGCTTGTAGATATAAATGGTAGAACATGTCACTACAGCCGATGGAATTTGGTGAATATACAGATTTTACATGCCGTGCCGTACTCTTGTTTGCTACTGATTTTTCAATATATTTTGGATAGAAACATTCTGCTGATCCATTTAAAGTCACTGTATATTTTAATTCTAAAAGTAATATTTTGAAATCTTAATCTGTTTACCACCCACCGTGTACAGCCGTTCAAAATATTCTTAGCAGAACACCAGGGTGTTTCAGCACATGGCGGCACTCAAACTTGATTTTAAAACAATCGTCAGCCATTGTGCGACTCTTTACTATGTCAGCTTTTTATTCATTTTACCTTCTAAACAAATAATCGTTGCTAAATAATGCTGCAAATGAGTTTAAAGTAGGCATTTATTTCAATGTTGCTTGACCATGCCCAACGAAGGGGGCCGCTGTGTTACAGTTGGGGTGTTTTAAACGTATTATTTGGTGACAATTACCAAGATTTTTTATAACAAGTTATATATCGCACGAAAGATATACATGTCAAGGTTCTACATATAAATTTTCATATGTATACCACGAGCCGTGATTAAGCTCCTGCAGGTTGAAAATCTGACAGTCTCAGCAGTCTCAGCCATCATGTCACCCCCTGAACGCTACTGCGTGATGGTGCGTAATAGTGGATAGTATTCAGGCTTTTTGCTTCAATAAATGTACATATAAACCTCAATTCAGTGTTCATACTATGGTCTTTGACAATTGCACGTACATGCAAAGAAGCGTGTTGATGCATACAAGAATCGTTTTGCGTAACCACCATTCAAACGAAACGAACGTTTGGGGAATCTTTCTTTTTCTGATAAATGCCTGCCAATCCATATGCAAAAGTCGTTAGTAACATACATATATTTTGTCCCTATCTCGAGCGTTAAATATATTTAATATACGTAATCTGGCAACATATTTAACCTCTGTAATTAATACTTTTTTTATTCTAGTCTTCATTAAAGCAGCTATGTCGTGATTTATTTTGCTACGTGCAACTAATTATCTTACCCTCAGGCCAGAGACGGAGTCGGGGTGCGGCCTTTAAGGGGGGTTTTGGGTATTTGGACCTTAGTGGGAGCTCCTTTAAGAGACGTTGCAAACTCAGGGTGCGGCTATAAATAGACGTGCGGCCATAAAAACAAGATTTACGGTATATTGAAATTTTGGATCATGACCTTTTCTATGAGAATGACCTTTTCTATGAGTGTGGTCTGATATTAATTGTTGCTGAAGATGGGGGGGCCTATTCTTAAAGGGGGGGGGGGGGGGATTAATTGTCTTGGGATACTATGGCACCTGCGGTGCCAAGAAATATCTAGTCTAAAGTATGATTTGTGAAGCAGGCAAGGTAATGCCAGTGAGTTCCTAATGTCTAAATTGGCCAAAGAACTGCCAGTGAGTACTTGATCCCAAAAGCAGTCATTCCCACCTATAGAATTAAATCATATTGATATGATTATCTTGATTTGTAGCAAGCCCACCACTCTCCATCTGAGGATGCTAAGCATGACTCTGAGAACGGTGAAGAGACCACGGAGATCAAGGAGGAAGGCAGCCAGGCCGAAGACCTTCAAAATGAAGACCAAGGTAAGTTCTGCCTTGCACGTCTGAAATCATTTACTTTGTCACTTTGCTCCTTCATGAATTCATGAGATGTTCATTTAAAGAAAGTGCACCAGTGAACAAGAACCAGGTCAGATATGCTGATCAGGTCAACATTTTCCTAGACTAACCAAGTCAATATACTTTAAAATAACAGTTCTCAGCCAACAAAGGAGCAAAATGTCCTATTTAATAAAAGATTCAAGAGTTTATCTTTCATGTCAGATATTGGAATAAGCCCCTTTGATCAAGAGATTATATTTATTTAATACATGTCAGGTATTGGAATGGGCCTCTTTAATCAAGAAATGATATTTATTTAATACATGTCAGGTAATGGAATGGGCCCCTTTAATCACTGCATGTCTGTGTTACAGGCAAAGAGGAGCACGTTGACATGGTAAGCAAGGATCAGATAGAGGAGCTGGGGCAACGTTTAGCTGGAGACTGGAAGAAACTGGCAATGGAGCTAAACTTTCCTGAGGATGAAATCGCTTACTTTGAAAGTGAGACAGAGAACAAGTCCTCCCAGGCCACGAAGATGCTCACCATCTGGCAGGTAAAAGATGAAATAATTATATTTTACATTGAACTCCTAATATTAACAGTTGTAGCTTTTACTGTGTATAAGTTCATATACTATGGTTGCTTTCTGTTCACAAGGGTTTTAAATATATGATATTTGTGAAAGAGGTCCCATCATCAAAGGCAAAGTTTGAAAGTAAAAGGTTTATATTATGAATAAAAAAGGATTGTGTATTTTCAAAGATCGATATTTTAAATGATATCAGACCTTCCCAATTGTCTGCTGTTAACAAACAATAATTTTTGCTCAGCTGACTGTAAGTCAGAGCTATAGTGATCACCTTTGTCTGGTGGCTGGCAGTCCACCCATTAACAAAGCACAAATTGTATCTTTTAGGCCTAGAATCTTGTAATGCAATCTCCAGGGATGCAAATCTCCCTGAGAAAACCTAAAATTAGGTCATGGTTTCCTATATTCTGTAACCTACGGGCTTTAAACATGATTTTAAGCATCTAAACAGTCAGATGGGGCACAAATTGTATCCATTAGGCCTAGACTCTTCTAACATAATGTTCATGGAGGTCCTTGGCAATTCTCCTTTGAAACCTGAAATTAGGTCACAGTAAACCCATATTCTGTGACCTATAGGAAAAATTTCATACAAGCACCCTGAATGTCAGATGGCCTAATATTTTCTAATGCAACATCTTGGGAGGTCCTTGGAAAATCTCCTTAACAAAATCTGAAATTAGGTCATGTTGACCCTTACCTATAGGCTAACAACATAATTCTGAGCACCCATACATCCAAATGGGGCACAGATTATATCTTTCAGACCTAGAAACTTCTAATGTAAAATTTCGGGAGGTCCTGGTTAAATGTCCATGGAAACATGAAATTAGGTCACTATGATGTATATTCTGGGAGCTATAGGAAAAAGATGTCATTTAAGAACCCTGAATGTAAAATGCACAAATCCCATCTGTAAGGCCTATAATCTTCTAATGCAGCATTTAGGGAGGTAATGGGCAAATCCCCTTAGAAACCTGAAATTCCAACATGGTGTCCTTTTTTCTGTGTATTATAGGTTGAAAACATGATTTTTAGCACCCAGACAATCAGACTGGGTACAAATTGTATCCTTTAAGCCTAGAATCTTCTAACATAATATCCTTGGAGGTCCTAGGTGAATGTCCATGGAAACATGAAATTATGTCACCATGACCTATATTCTGCTGCCTATAGGAGAAAGATGTCATATAAGCACTTTGAATGTCAGATGGGCACAAATCCTATCTATTAGGCCTAGAATCTTCTGATTCAACATCCATGTAGGTTCTGGAAAATCTCCTTTGAAACTTGAAACTAGGTCATGGTGACCTAATAAGCTATATTCTGTGAGCTATAGGGCAATAAGATGAATCTGAGCACCCAGACAGACAGGGTACAGTACAAATTGTAGCCGTTTTCCTTGGAACCTCCTATTGTAAAACCCAGGGAGGTCATTGGCAAGTCTCCTTTGAATTCTGAAATTAGGTCACTTAATTCTTATAATACATGTCAAATTCAGCTGAGCCTTATGGCCCATGGGCTACTTAATGTAAGTATGGTACTTTGTTCATGCCAGTATTGCATTGTTAATACAGGATTTCATGTATTCATTTTACAGGAGAATGAGGCTGAGAAGGCAACTGGTACAGCACTGCATCAATCGTTGAAGGAAATAGGTTTGGGAGCTGTGGCTGATGCAGTGCTGGGCAATAAGAGAGACACATGATGGGCTGGAACAACCACAGACAGTCTGTAAATGTTCAGCATCAGAATTGAAATACAAGCTGTAACAGCATACATGTTAGTGAGGTCACCTGCAACGCATTTATGTCCTGGGTTGGCATGATATTTCAATTAAGTGATCAATACAACGGGACTGAATTGACTGAATGGCGCTGGCAATCAGGATTATCCATGACTCTGACAAGTTATGATCACGATTAGTGTTGGCAAGAATCGATTATCAGTAGCTCTGACAAGAGTTATGATTGTAAGAGGCTCTGATATGAATCACTAGGATCACTGGTGGCTTTGACAAGAGTTATAAATGGCTCTGACAAGAGTCATTGGAATAATCATTAGCTCTGGCAAAAGTTATGTTTGACAGTTGTTTGGATAGAAATGGATATGAAAAGCAAGCTTCATGGACTGCTGCAACAGACAGAACAGTATTTAATTCTTAATCTGTATTGCTAAAATATATTGCAGTAAAGATTTTGTGTCTGTCAAGATGTTTAATGGCAAACTAAGTGCAGTTTAATTTTCTATTTCCCAATATTGTGAATTGTCTTCTCTTATTTCTAAAAGGTGGCCATGTTGCTTATTGGCTTGTTAATTTAAATACATTATACACTTTCTGATCTGGTCTGATGTGTAAAACCTGCTATGTAACATCTCCCATTTATTCTGCAATTTCAAACACTTCAGCATTTGCAATTCCTGCCACTTACCCAGTCATGTCTATGTACTTGTACAAGGAGAAACTATACTAACTGTCAAATGCCATATCTGTAAACATGTACACAGTAAAACCTGTGTAATAAGACCACCTGTGGGAGTGGGACTGACCAAAGGTGGTCTTTACTCACAGGTGGTTATAACCAATATGGATGCATTCCAGTCACTCAATGTTGGTCTCAATAAACAAGTGGTCTTATTTGGTAGATGGTATTTCAAACAGGTTTCACTGTATATGGATTCCATTTGGTTTCTCTAATATAGAATTGTGCTGTAACATGGAATATTTGTGAAAATGAAGGAACCATAATAGTAGACAACACAGTTTAAGTTAACACAGAAGTGCCAGACTTTATGATGTAAACATGCAGAGACTGCTTGGTTCACATTTGTTAAAGGACATTAATTGTATATTTAATATTTTGATAATTAAATACTCTTTATCACTGAAGGGGTTTGGTCCTGCAAGATTCACTTATGTCGGAGTCAGTGCCCCAGCAGATCCTCTTGTTTCCTGTATTTATGACAAATTTTCAGGTCCTTTATGTAATGTATTTTTGGTATGATCCCCTGGTGGTGACAGAAATACTTTTACAAATTTCTCCCTGACAAACATAGCCTCCTTTTAGTATAAAAGTTGTCTGCTGGCTATGTTCCTTGTCCATTTATTCCACATGAGTATCTGACATTACATTATTAATCAGTGATGAGGAATGCTCTGTAATAATATATTATAAAGACATTTATATACACACATAAGTGAACTATTAACAGAGTATTACAGAAAACACGATATGTCAAGCTTCAGTTCTGCATCTGGAGATAAATGTAACTAAACATTCAAGTAAACAGCAGGTGTAAACTAACATTAAAATAATTATCATAATCTCAAATCTGCATTTTCAATTACTTTTAATAAAGAATTTTTATTGGACAGGTTCGGGAAGACTCATACTCGAGAAAGGTGGATTTTGACTCAAAGCTCAAGGACTGGGACTTGGACTCACTTGGTCTGGACACGGACTTTGCACTTGGACTTGCATGGTGTGGGCTCAACTAGATACATTAATGCTATTAATACCCTGTTCATTATCAGGCACATCTTCAAAACCTGTTAAAGTTGCAGTTGTCACAGTTTAATGTATAAAACTGGAGGGGAGTGAGATACTGATAATTATACCAATCCATCTACTGAGGATTAGTAAAGTATTGATGCTGAGGCATCGTTTTGAGCTGCATCATGTATTTCAAATCTGCAAATCTATACATTGGGTACCTTACTGGATAGTACAATGTTAGTAAAAATTCTCAACTCTAAGGGGGATGCCTTTTTGAGCTGTGTTTTTAACTGCATCACACAGATATGTTCCCATGTATTTGTGTGCTTTACAACAGCTCATGGGTTGCCACATGACCAAAGGGATGACAAGAAGTGTCTAGATTGGGGGGGGGGGGAGGGGGTTGTGGCATCCTTCCACTGGAATATCTATATTAAATTCTGGAGATATGAGGCCCAGTCTGTTTATTTTGAAAAGGCCTGCGAGTCGTGTTTTCATGGCAAGGGAGAGGGGATTTTAGGGTAGGTCTGCGGTGCTGGATATTTATAACCTTGACCAACTCCCACACATAGTTTTTCCAATGCTATGGAATCTCCAGGGACAGGCCTGAACATACACCCTAGAAAGTGTTTAATGTAATGACCAACACAGTTTAACTGATATGGACCACAGCATCACTTCATATACACACACAAAAGGACTACCCCAGTAAGATACATGGAAATTGTTTAATAGAACATGCAAATTGACATCACACGTGTTATTGAAACATGGCTTCACAATGGCTCATCAAACTGGCACTATACATCCTTTGTGTATACAATAGGTTACACCAGGGCTGGTGTATATACCATGAAAGGCATGAGTAAATAAATTGCAGTCTTTAGATTAATCCTTCAAGCAGCAGAAATAGGGGCTTCAAATAACATTGTTCCATTTTATAATGATCCCAACTGCAGATATAATCAAGATGCCTTCCAATGACTTCTACATATGCATTTTCTTGGGATGATGCCTCTCTTTGTAAAAATCTGCTGTGATTACTCCTATGTTCCAAGCAACACACATTTCAAGTGAACCATAATGCTAGCCCTTGAACAATTTATATTGTAAACATAGTTACAATGTATCCGTTATTATTTTGTTCTCCATTGCTCAAATTTGGTTAAATTCTCACATCCTCACTTGCTGAGGAATGACCA
The DNA here is from genome assembly GCA_026874595.1 of Sipunculus nudus. Lineage (NCBI taxonomy): Eukaryota > Metazoa > Annelida > Sipuncula > Golfingiida > Sipunculidae > Sipunculus > Sipunculus nudus. The sequence continues at coordinate 48,656,902 of CM049309.1, forward strand.
ATCATTAAATGCTATATCACTCCCATAATACATCACAGGAATTCCCATCATGCACCAGTGACTTATTTAACAAGGGTGCATCAGCCTAATTTACACATTTCTCATAGTTTGACAGAGCACACACAATCTGGCTACGAATATTCATACCAATAAGAACATCACTCACACAAGTGCCACGCACTCCTATACAACATCACATCAAACATTCAGTAATATACACCATTAATATACAGAAAGCAAGGCAGTAATATACAAAGTACAGGAACTGCAAGTCATTATATGTACAAAGTGTATAAAATTTTCGGTGCGCTCTGTTAGAAATAAAGAAAACTACTGGTTATATGGTCTCTAAATACTGTTCTTAATGCCTTCTATCTATGAAATACCTTCAAAATAAAGAAGGCCTAAATAATGTATAAAAATAAAAGGATACAAAATATGTAAATCAAGCGAAGTACTGCCGTGCTTTATGCTTGAAAAATATGCAGTCCTTGAAACTGATCATTATTTACTCATGTGGGTATGAGCTACAAATTGTTTCATTTCAGACATTATTGTACACCTGCTATAGACCTGATAATGAAATGCTAATTATGAATGCTACAAATGTGACAGAAAATCACAAGTATAGTTCCAGCTAGGCCTGTGTGTGTTTTATACACTGGCTCTTTCATACAGACACTCAGGCCTGGCTTGACTTAGCTGGTCTGCTCCATCAAGGGGCACCCATCAGTATTTGGCAAAAATCTTATAATTTTGTTCATCATATTACAATGACAGTTCATAACGAGCACTTTGGCAATAGATAATGACACAACTGATTCAATCTTATAAAATGGATACTTTCAATATTTCTAGAGTTCCTCATTACATGACTGCCCAGGAAGGTACTTTTTAGACGACCATGTGCTTTATGATATTTATGGTATCAAGCACTACCATCATGATCTCCAGCCAACAGGTTGTAACAAAATTAGACTGCTTCCTCAAATATTTAATTGTCTCACTCAAAATTCTTTGCAAGGAGTTGGCTTCCTTATAAATAATTGCCAAAGTATCTTAAACTGCTTTGCAAATCAATATCTAAAATTACAATGGGCACCCCTTGGTGAGATGGACTAAAGCAGATAGGGAGCTCATGGGAAAATCCTGCACAGCACTTGTGTGACTCAGTTGTTGGGCACTCTGCTGACAGGTATCATGCCCCCAGCTAATACATGCAATACACGTACCCTGCTGGTTAAAATCAGGCCCCTAAATGTATAAATAAACACCAGAAGCGGATCCATAGGGTTTTCATTTGACCTCCTGGGTTGGAACCCCCCCCCCCCCTTTCCTAAATCCTGGATCCGCCCCTGAACACAGAGGCATAGCTGGACCTACAACATGCATAAACTCCTGTGTTTTACAATTTGGTATGTGGGTAAACATCTTAATACTAAGACTACACAACTGTATTAAAACTTTAATGTATAAGGTTAAATATTTTGTTATAAATGCTGCAAAATTGGATACTGTGACTATAAGGTTCAATGGAACAACACAGAGACCAAAAAAGATTGTTTAAATGTGATCATTTGGTATTGAATGGCAGAATACTACAAGCTTATGTAAATGTCTGTGATATTAAACTCTGTGGTTAATATATGAAATGCTCAGTACTGTAGTACAAACACAAGCTGTTATGTATGATTATTTAAGAAATTACTGAAAGAAACATCAAGCGGTGCCCAAAAATGGAATGCCATGAAAATTAACAATAGTGAAGCACAGTGAATATCATAATTTGCTTCAGAAGCCACTAAGGACAAATACCACATATAATCAAAAAATTAAATAAAATCTTGTTTTTAATTACGTATGGCTACTTCCATTTCCTATTTTCCTCAAACCCTATTGCCTACCTGCTTGTACACTTTGTACTGTCCAAGCTTGTTCTGTGATCTCAACACAGATGGCACCACCATCTATTCATCACTGAGTTAGTTGTGACTACACTAGCTTGCAGCTGATCTCACTGTATATGTTGACACATAAACTGTTGTATTTACTAACAATCAGATAAATATATGAATCTTTATCTTTCAAAAATGCCAGTTCTTTTCGATATAACATTTTTCCTCAGTCTCTCTAAATATCACAAATCCTGAAAGCATATCTACCAAATGGGGCAAGAAACTAGCCCCTAGCATCTTGATGAATATTTACCCTTACCTAACATCGATGGCTGAATTACACCCATAACTTCCACGTTGACTATCCTCTCGAATTTGATAATTCAAAAATTCATTTTACAATATTAACTTATATCCAATCATAGAAAACAATTTCATTTCTTTGATAATTTATTATCATATTATGATGAGTAAAAATTTTGTATGAATGACACAAGTGAAAAATAATGAACATTTTAACAAACACTGATCAACTTTACTCACGGCACGACACTATTCATAATAGGGATCGCAACTATACATCCGTGCACTGGCACATTTCAATGCAAATCAAATAGACATTTAGAAATAATTATGATAAAGCATCAATTGTCATATATACTCAAAATGAAATCTAATTGGTCTAATTGGAAATAAATTCTCTTCAGATTTTGAATATTAAATTTTGACATGCAGGAAGTTTGTTTTATCTGTTTTAACTGACAGTGGTGGGACTTAACCATTGCTCCACAACTTCTCTCTGGCTACATCTCAGAAATGCTCCTTACTGGTCTGAACTTTTAAGAATGATTCAAAACTCAGTGAGTTATTTTTAATTTTTATCCAAAAATCCTAAGAAATTTAACTCTTTTTCACAAAGGGGCTATCACAGTGTTATCTATCAGAAACTACACCAGTTAATACAGCCCATGTGAACTTAACTTTCTAGTGGGGTACAACCACAATCTGCCCCATGGAAACCTTGTCCTGCACAAACCCAGCAAAGGTCCTACAGACCTTCCCAAACACAAGAAAGGGTAATATGTTATATCCTATAAACAAGGATGAAAACGGGTTTGGAATCTTAACTACCAAATACCTTGTATGTATCGTATCATGTATTGTGTCATGTATCGTACCATGAGTAAAGTCCCACAAAAAGGAATCATATCATTACAGCCCTAAATCATAATGTCACTGAATCTTAACGTACTACTTATAATAAACTTGTGCTTGTTCTATTTCCACCACAAATCCTACCTGAGCTTTCATAATTATAACATAATAATCAATAATCACCTACTGATTTACACAAGAAGAAAATGTGAACACAAGCCCCAGCCAAGTGAATAATACAAGTATGTACTGACATGCCATATTCAGTATATATATAAATAAGGGTACCCTGTTTGAACTGTTCAAATAAACTTAGGCATGTTCAAAAGCACAAGGCCAACTTGCATACATAAAAGGCCCTGTAAATTAATCTGGTGGGGTTAAGTTCAATTGAGTTATTAAATGCCAAACCTATACAGTCAATTAAAAATGAGGTGACATTTTAAAAATATGCCAAACAAATTTAATGCTTTGCAAAATGAAATTAAGTCAGAACTTTTGGGCCAATGATGCGCCATGATAGGATTTTTTGAAAGTCTTTAATGATTCTCTTAAAAATTAAGAGAATTTATTTGAGCTGAAATTGTCCTAAATTGATGACATGAGAGTAAAGATTATATATTTTAAAAAATTCAAGAGACAGAACAAATGAATATGCAAATTATATGAATATGAAAATGAATATGCTAATTATATGAATCCCAAAATTATCATCACAAAACAAATCTGACAATAAGATGTATGCCTAGACAACAGTTTTGGCATGAAGGGAGTTACTTGATGCAGTTTTAATAATAAAATCTGGATAAAAATGTAGATGAAAGCAATCAAGAGCAAAAAAAAATATCTTGGCTGGTTATTAAGTTATTTAATCAAGGCTGTAATTTCTAATGAGTATTCATTCTGGCCTTCATGAATAATTCATAAGATCACAAACCAATGCCATATCAATCATCCTCAGTCACTGAACTCATGTAGCAAAATTTGTATATAATTATACTATATGTATTGTATGCAAGGTTATCAATAAGGTATTCAGTTGGACCCTACTCAACAATACTAAGACTTTTTTTATGTTAGTCCCTATCAAGAATATAACATATAAACCTTTATAGAATTATATATTTGACGAAATATGTTTCCATTTATTTATGCTTCATCAATATTTAATTTCTGTGAAATATTCATATTTGTTACACCATGAAATTCCTACCCACAACCTTTACTGACCTAGGGGTAACAGTGCTTGTTTGTCATGTCAGCAGAAGTAATGTCCTACATTAATTATGGTAGAGCACAGTTTATCCGAACACTGTTTATCTGAATTTGAAAAACTTAGAAAAACTGATCGCTTATCCAAAATGGAGAAATATCCAGATAGTTGGAATACAACAATACCTATTTCAAAGCAAATGAAAAGAGTTATGCAGTGATACGTCATGCAGATTAATTAGTGCAACAGACCTTTCTGCCAGCTCCACTTGTCCTCAAGACAAAGAAAATTTACACAAGATCTGTTGAAAAACCAAGCATAATGACAGAAGAGAAAGGATTATCAAATGATTATTCATTGTTCTACTGAATTCTTCTGTTAACAAATTTATATAAAATTTTTGTTTGCATTAAAGCACAATTTGGGTATTAGGTACAACACTGACTGATTTTACCAAGGCTGTGTGACAATAAGTTGACTGTTTGCATGATATACTGTTTCAATATATGGAAAAAATATATGCAAATATAGTACATTTTCTATGGACAATCTTAATTAATTCAGGTATGTCAGATACTCAGCAGGAGACTGACAACCATGTTGAAATTGGTACAGTCTCATGAAAAATTGATTATCTGAACAATCAATTGATCAAAACATAAATATTGTCCACCAAGTTGTTCCGATAAAAGATGTTCTGCTGTATATATAAAATATGTTGCCACTAATTAATATGACATAATCCTTAACTACAACTAAGTTTGAGCCTTGACCCACACCATTCTCTCACACACTCTAAACATTTACAAAGGATAAATATGTACATGTACTGTGTTGTGTGTGTTAGATATATAAGTATGTAAATAACATAACCTCAGGGCAGTAAATGTGAATGCACGGTGACATCAATCAGGACACCCATGGCACAACCCTACACCATACAGCACCACATGTTCAAAAAGTAAGAAACAGAGTGGAAACTGTCTATTAAGACCAACCTTTGGACTGACCAAAAGTGATCTTAATCCACAGGTGGTCTTAACAGACAGATCCTTTAGACAGGTTCCACTGTAATATGAGAAATGTGTGACTCCAGGTGAGAATGATTCAATCTATCTAATTAAGAGTGGTCCAGTGCACATTTTATATACACGCATCTGACATTCATATATGACAAGTTTGACCCTAGGGTTAAACCAGAGCCCGTATAATATATTGTGCCCTGTATAATGTCTCTGTGATCAAATAAAAATCAATCCTGGCACTCTGTCACTGTTTAAAATAGGGTTCACATTTCTAAATAAGCTACAGATTTTATTGTGTTTGATGATTATTTAATTATTTTGTCAATAAAAACAGTCCATTTAATATGATAAAAGTCTACAATATTCATTAAGCATTTCAATAAAATTCTTTAATCCTAAAGGATGGCTCATAACAATGTGCAGTCACTTAATCTATTCAATCCTAAGAAGAGGATCTGCACAGACACACACACAAGTTAACTGCTCCATAAATCATTAATCTTTAGATGCATGATTGGTCACCAATGACGTGCACTTTGAGTCAGAGGTGATAACCATGGTGATAATATACACCTGGTAACTATGGTGACAAAAGGCATTGTAACCACGATGACAATATGCATGGTTAACCATTGTAACCATGTGTGCATAATATTTCGCATACTTGAAGCCATCACATCCCATTGGCTTACCTTAAGCTAAGTATGTTCCTTTTTAATCAAAGAAAGTCATCACAAGGGCAAAAAGACTGACAAGACAGATCCTGTAATCTGTCAGTGATGCTGACCGCCATGCAGTCACTAAAATGTTCCAGTGTATCAATATGTTCTACTTCCTCTTGTCAGGGCATAATGTATGTCATGAATATATGTTCATTATGAGCAAACAGTTGATGTGAAACATTCAAGAGTTCCTCATAATTTAAATTCTATGTTTTCTTTTACATATAATACACTGAAGCTTAAATGCACCTGCAGTCACTTAAATTATTTTTATCTAAAATGATCATGGACCAGTCCTCTTAGAGGCAGTCAGTGGAACCCTAAATAAAGGCACCTCTTTGACCTTAGCCTTTGTAGAACCTTTACAAAAGGTCACCAAAAGGGTCAAGGTCATTATCTGACTATGGATGCCTCATTGTATTCGCTGCCCGTGAGAGTGAAAAATTCTTCGAGCTTCCACTGAAGCGTTTCAAACGTTGGGCGTTCCATCTCGTCCTTCTTCCAGCACTCGAGCATGATTTCGTACAGAGCCTGTGGGCATCCGGGCGGACACGGCATGCGGTAACCATGCTCTACTTGGTGAAGAACCTCAGCGTTTGTCATTCCTACAACAGCAATATATAAGGTGCATCAGTTAACGCTACACAATTTACTTGGGTTTATCAGCTGACAACCAAAATACCTATTGTATCGTGCTTTATGTACTCAAATTTTGTGGCCTAAGGCCAAAATAAAAAAAAGGGTATGGTTCTCAGTCACTTTTTTTCAGAAATCAATGCAGGCGGGCGCTTTTTTTATTTGAAATTTTTTGGTATGTTTCGTTAAAATGTCAAATGATAAGGGAACAGCAAGAAAATATTATTTTGATAAACAAGTAAAAGCACTACAGAACAAAGGAAATTGTATGATTTTATCTTCTTGAAAGTAATGTCGGAGCGGCAGCAGCTCAAAATTGGAAAGTTTCTTTTGAAAATCAAAATAAAAATTTTTGATGCGGGGGTTTAAAAATGATGCGGGCGGTGCCTGAGAACCATACCTTTTATTTTTTTTTGTGGCCTAAGAACAGTATCTGCAATCAGCCTATCAAGTATCAAGGAAAGCCAATCATTATAAATAAACTGACTTTTTATTGGCAGTATATATTTTTCATTCAATGAGGGGAACAGGATTAAGTTCATTATTTTAAAATGGACTTCATGCATAAAATTCATACCTGGATATGGAACACGACCGTAGGTGACTATCTCTGTCAGCAAGATGCCGAAAGACCAAACGTCAGATTTGATGGTGAAGCGGTTATAGTTGGCAGCTTCTGGTGCAGTCCACTTGATGGGGAAGCGAGCTCCGACACGGGCTTCATATTCATCCTCCTGTAAATTATAAAGAAAAGGCTGTTGTGGCAAGCAAACCTGAGGCTATTTCAAAACATAAATTCCACATGATTGACATTATTATGTAGGGCTATGTATCACCAGGCAAACTGTCAGACAAACTAATTCATGATATGTCATGGCAATCTACAGTTTGTGAACATTCTGCCAATAAAATACACATAGCACAGAATAACCAAATAACTCCACTGCGTGTTGATTCAACAGGTTTACCCCCTGGGCAGGAAACCTCAATTATTAAGACATTAAGACACCTCAGTTCCAATTCTAGGTGCACTGGTAAATAAACAAGGGACCTATGGGTCACTGTGCTCAGCTGACGTTAACCTTGAAGGTAAAAATCTAAAATAATATCAAATGTGTAAGAGGAAGAGGTAATAAAGGCCATGGTTGGTTTATATGATTGGTTTGTATTGATGAGCGAGAAATTGTTGCAAATAATATTTTTTGACCTGACCATGTGTTTCCTAATGTTGAAACTGAAGCATGTGAGCAGTTTGTGAACAAATGATCTGTACAATTACCATGATCATTAGTTGGCTTTTCGATTAACTGTTGACATTTCAGTAGTTTACACATTTGATCAATCGAATCTTTTTTTTTGTATAATATATATTATTAAATATGTTTTTTTATGAAATGTATACAGTTGAAATATAACTAATTAACAACATAAAACATGGCAAACAAAGCCTGATCTCAAATTCTGCTGATGCAGGAAAATAATGAACAAATGTTTGTAACAAATCCTCATTTTTTATCACATCAATTTTTTTTTTAATTTAAGTTTATATTTCTATACATTTTCAATATAACATATATATCTGAATATAAAAGTTGATTCATAATTCTGAATTGCATCATCATATAAGAGTTTAACTATTTATTAAAAAAAATTACAAATATTGTCCCAAATACAATTTTTATTAAAAATAATAAGAGAATCATATGATTTTTTAAAATGAAATATAACTGAAATGATTATTAAAATAATATTAAAGAATATATTCATGAATGCATTCATGAATACATTTTGAAAGTATTTGCACAAGTATTCATATACTTTCATTTTTACCTGAATTCCCATTCTTTATGCAAGAAATTTTATAATGGAGTACATAATCATATTCGTATTTAAATACAATTACAAAGTATTCGCACCATGTCTGGTATTTATTCAGTTTTCACCAAATAATGATGTTGAGAATCCAGAATATACAAAATTCACACATTTAAATAATGATCATAAGTACCTGGTTTTATGGCTTTTATTTATATTAAAAAATAACTGTAAAAAATTCATTTTGGACTAATTTCACATGAATGTACATACTAGACACAGTAGGAATCTAGATTAATATTATCAACTGCATCTTTGTCTATCATTAATTTCCTTCATATGATCCCTAATGATTAGTAATGAATAATATGATTTACTTCTTTATCATTAAAATTGAACTGAAAAATGCCATAGGTGACTGCATGGTGTTATTTGGAATACGTGACATTCTACCCATTGATACAAGATTCTTATATCATCAGTAACTGCAAGTTAATTTCCTGTTATTATAAACTTACAAATTCCTTTTCTATTTTTCTTTAATTTGTAATTAAAAACCAATAAAAATTTACTAATTTATTGTTTATTGTTATGTTGTTGGTTAAAACTACTAGATGAGTTGGGTTGGACACCTGGATCAACTGTGGCTGGCCATAAGCTGCCTGGATTCTGTGTATGCCTCGCCTCAAGCATGCATAATACAGGTGACTCAAGAGGGGCTGGAGAGAGCCAAAGTCTGACAGGGTCTCATAAAAAACATTAATAAAAGCTACAATTTTAGGCCAATTTCTTTCAGCTTTCTAAACTAAAAAGCTGAAATCCTTATGTGTGCATGATATGAAAATTATATCAACATTGCTCACGGGAAACAAACGTGCCATGGTCACAGTTGGGCAAAATTTAAGGTACTAATTTTATATTTATACTAATAACTTATAAAATTTGAAAAATTCAGAACTAATTTTGGGTATTCAATTGAATCTTGATTAAATAATGTTACATCCCTGACAAAAAAATCTCTAGCTTCAGCAATGCCCTTGTTAAGGGAGTAAATATATTTCTTGATTTTTTACAAAGTGCATTATGTTTGGGCCCATAACTTAAAACAATTACGCAATACTGACATCATTCTGGCATGTGCATAGAGATTGAAAAATATGTATATTAGGCCAAAATAAAAAAAAGGTATGGTTCTCAGGCAATTTTTTTAAAGAAATCAATGCGGGCGGGCGCTTTTTTAATTTTAAATTTTTTGGTATGTTTCGATAAAAATGTCAAATGATAAGGGAAAAGCATGAAAATAACAGTTTTTTTTTTGCTAAATAAGTAAAAGCACTACGAAACAAAGGAAATTGTATGGTTTTACCTTCTTGAAAGAAATGTCGGAGCGGCAGCAGCTCAAATTTGGAATGTTTTTATTGAAAATCAAAATAAAAATTTTTGATGCGGGGGTTTAAAATTGATGCGGGCGGTGCCTGAGAACCATACCTTTAATTTTTTTTTGGCCTTATTTATGATTAAAGTCAGATCAGTGGTTTTGATATTAGGCAGTCTTGAAGTGTAACAATGGGTTTTTAATGGAAAAATGAAGTTTTTCATTAATATCTCGAAGGTATTAAGTCCTAGTGACCAAATTCTTGGCATGGTAGGGGATTTTGGAGACATCTAACTGTATGCCGAATTTAAGGAACTTAGAGCTGAAGCTGGGGAGCTGAGCTCTTGCAAACTGCATAACACTAGCTTGATGTAACCAATATGTTACATGGTGCTTGAAAACTTGAATAAAATCTACAGTTTTTGATCAACTGGTTTCAAAATTTTGGTGTTAACAGTTGAAATGCTAACAAAAACATTCTGTGAAAATTAAATCCACAGTACTTACAGGAAAAAAAAGTGCCATGGTCAAATTTGGGCAAAATTTAAGGTACCAATTTTTTATTTTTATTAATATTTTAAAAATTTAAAAGATTTTCATCTAATTTTGGGTATACAATTTAATTTTGATTAATTAAAGTTATATTACTGGAAAAAAGGTCCATAGCTTTAACATTTTTTGTGTTAAGTGATCAAATATTTTTCCTGATTTTTTACAAAATACATTATGTTTGGGCCCATAACTTTTTTAAATTAAATAATACAGACATAATTTCTGGCATGTACATAGGAACTATATAGAGGAATATTTATGGTAAATATGAGGAAAAACAGATGAGTGGTTTTGATATTAGGCAGTCCTGAAGTGTGAAAATGGATTTCTAATAAAAAATGAGGTTTTTCCTAATATCTCAAAGGAACGAAGTCCTATTGACCCAATTTTTTGCATGGTAGGAGATTATGGGGACATCTAACTGTATGCCGAAATTCAGATTCGTAGGTCCAACGGTGTTGAAACGTGCCAGTCTTACGGACGGACATCCAGACGGACAGACAGACGGATGGACGACGGACAATGGACCATGACTATAGCTCAGATGACTTATAGTCAGCTGATCTAAAAATAATACTAGATTTCACAATTTTCAATTGTGTCTTTATTTATCCATAATGTGCTTCATATTTTATAAATTTAAGCATACTGATGGGTTCAATTATATCTGTTAAAATCATTTAAAAGAAAATAATTTCTTTAACAAGGGACCTATGGGTCACGACGCTCAGCTGTTATATATGATAAAAAAATATTATTTAGAAATGAGGCACATGCTGGTTTTGTGTGGTAATAAATATAAGCTGTATTATGAGTTGTTGTTGTTTAGCTTATGTATGATTTTGATAGTACCTTTGGAGACAGGGAAGAGGGTTGATTTCATTTATTTTATTAACAAATGGAGTACTACTGTCACACAGATTTTGACTTGGCCATATAACTTATAAGCAGAACATATAATATAAGAGTTTAACTATTTATTAAAAAAATTACAAATATTGTCCCAAATATAATTTTTATTAAAAATAATAAGAGAATCATATGATTTTTTAAAATGAAATATAACTGATATGATTATTAAAATAATATTAAAGAATATATTCATGAATGCATTCATGAATACATTTTGAAAGTATTTGCACGAGTATTCATATACTTTCATTTTTACCTGAATTCCCATTCTTTATGCAAGAAATTTTATAATGGAGTACATAATCATATTCGTATTTAAATACAATTACAAAGTATTCGCACCATGTCTGGTATTTATTCAGTTTTCACCAAACAATGATGTTGAGAATCCAGAATATACAAATTTCACACATTTAAATAATGATCATAAGTACCTGGTTTTATGGCTTTTATTTATATTAAAAAATAACTGTAAAAAATTCATTTTGGACTAATTTCACATCAATGTACACACTAGACACAGTAGGAATCTAGATTAATATTATCAACTGCATCTTTGTCTATCATTAATTTTCTTCATATAATCCTTAATGATTAGTAATGAATAATATGATTTACTTCTTTATCATTAAAAATGAACTGAAAAATGCCATAGGTGACTGCATGGTGTTATTTTGAATATGTGACATTCTACCCATCGATACAAGATTCTTATATCATCAGTAACTGCAAGTTAATTTCCTGTTATTATCAACTAACAAATTCCTTTTCTATTTTTCTTTAATTTGTTATTAAAAACCAAAAAAAATTTATTAATTTATTGTTTATTGTTATGTTGTTGGTTAAAACTACTAGATGAGTTGGGTTGAACACCTGGATCAACTGTGGCTGGCCCTAAGCTGCCTGGATTCTCCCCTCAAGCGTGCATAATTTGATGAAAGGTCAACAAGGTCAACATACAGGTGACTCAAGAGGAGCTGGAGAGAGCCAAAGTCTGACAGGGTCTCATAAAAAACATTAATTAAAGCTACAATATTTGGCAAATTTCTTTCAGCTTTCTAAACTAAAAAGCTGAAATCCTTATGTGTGCATGATATGAAAATTATATCAACAGTGCTCACGGGAAACAAACGTGCCATGGTCACAGTTGGGCAAAATTTAAGGTACTAATTTTATATTTATGCTAATAACTTATAAAATTTGAAAAATTCAGAACTAATTTTGGGTATTCAATTGAATCTTGATTAAATAATGTTACATCCCTGACAAAAAAAATCTCTAGCTTCAGCAATGCCCTTGTTAAGGGAGTAAATATATTTCTTGATTTTTTACAAAGTGCATTATTTTTGGGCCCATAACTTAAAAAAAATACACAATACTGACATCATTTCTGGCATGTGCATAGTGAATGTATAGAAAAATATGTATATTATATATGATCAAAGTCAGATCAGTGGTTTTGATATTAGGCAGTCTTAAAGTGTAACATTGGGTTTTTAATGGAAAAATGAAGTTTTCATTGATATCTCGAAGGAATTAAGTCCTAGTGACCAAATTCTTGGCATGGTAGGGGATTTTGGAGAAATCTAACTGTATGCCAAATTTAAGGAACTTAGAGCTGAAGCTCGGGAGCTGAGCTCTAGCAAACTGCATAACACTAGCAATATGTGACATGGTGCTTGAAAACTTGAATAAAATCTACAGTTTTTGATCAACTGGTTTCAAATTTTTGGTGTTAACAGTTGAAATGCTAACAAAAACATGCTTTGAAAATTAAGTCGACAGCAGTTACAGCAAAAAAACGTGCCATGGTCAAAGTTGGGCAAAATTTAAGGTACCAATTTTTTATTTTTGCTAATATTTTTAAAAATTTCAAAGATTTTGATCTAATTTTGGGTATATAATTTAATTTTGATTAATAAAAGTAATATTACTGGAAAAAAAGTGCTTAGCTTTAACAAGTTTTGTGTTAAGTGATAAAATTTCTTTCCTGATTATTTACAAAATGCATTATGTTTGGGCCCATAACTTTTTTAAATTAAACAATACAGACCTAATTTCTGGCATGTACATAGGAATTATATAGAGGATTATTTATAGGAAATATGAGGAAAAACAGAGTGGTTTTGATATTAGGCAGTCCTAAAGTGTGAAAATAGGTTTTTAATAAAAAATTGAGGTTTTTCCTTAATTTCTCAAAGGAATGAAGTCGCAAAGACCCAGTTTTCGGCTTGGTAGGAGATCTTGGGGACATCTAACATTATGCTGAATTTTGGATTCCTAGGTCTTACGGTTTCAAAACGTGCCACATCTACGGACGGACGGACGGACGGACGGACGGACGGACGGACGGACGGACGGACAGACGGACGGACGACGGACAATGGACCACGACTATAGCTCAGATGACTTATAGTCAGCTGAGCTAAAAATGCTACATTAACACAACATGGCATCTTCTGGATTACACTTGAATTACTTTTTTAAGGAAAGTTTTTGTATATTGGAGTGGAAACAGTGTTACAATTAAGGAAATACAGTGAAAACAATAACAATTACTTCATTACACTAAGTTGGTTGGGTTTGCCGGGGGGGGGGGGGGGGGGGGGGGGGGGATTGGGGTGGTGATATTGGAATAACTGTACACCTGTCACAGCAGGGGGTCTCCCCCAGTGACTGTAACAAATCAGAAACCTTGGCATAGCCCAACTTCCAGTGACCTGGAGTGGGACCCTGCATCTGTAATCTGTTATCAAAGCAAATGACTACAGTAGAGCCTCAAGAAAAAAAATCAATAACTAGCTTAATTTTCAAGCTTTTATTTTCAAATTTCAGATTTAAAAAAATTAAATATTTATGTTTACATGCTGTGAAAATTAAATCAATGGTACATACAGGAGAAAAACGTGCCATGGTCAAAGTTGGGCTAAATTTAAGGTACTGATTTTATTTTTATGCTAATAACTTAAAAAATTTACAAAATTCAGATCTAATTTTTGGTAAACAATTAAATCTTAATTAAACATAGTTATATACTTGGGAAAATAGACTCTAGTTTCAAAATTTTTCATGTTAAGTGAGTAAATATTTTTCCTGATTTTTTACAAAGTCTATTATGTTCGGGCCCATAACTTAAAGAATTTATACTTAACAGACTTAATTTCTGGCATGTACATAGGAAATATATAGAAGAATATTTATGGTAAATATGAGGAAAAACAGATGAGTGGTTTTGATATTAGGCAGTCCTGAAGTGTGAAAATAGGTTTTTAATAAAAAATTGAGGTTTTTCCTTAATTTCTCAAAGGAACGAAGTCGCAAAGTCCCAGTTTTCGGCTTGGTAGGAGATCTTGGGGACATCTAACATTATGCTGAATTTTGGATTCCTAGGTCTTAAGGTTCCAAAACATGCCACATCTACGGACGGACGGACGACGGACAATGGACCACAACTATAGCTCAGATGACTTATAGTCAGCTGAGCTAAAAACACAAGACAAGACTATAATCAACTCTAAATTTTACAGATGTTTTCTATTTAAATTCTATTCTGTATTCATATTATTAATCATCAATTCAAACTAAAATACGGGTAGTCAACAAGCGACTACGTGTATCCGCCAAAATCAGAGTAGAACGTGTGAAGTGAGGCATGGATTGAGTAGCAAGGAGAAACAGAGTGAGGTGTGTTGCATATTAGCATGGATGTCTGCAGCCGAAATGTGTATGTAGGTTGCACAGCCTACCACAAAATCCAGAAAGCTGTCCAAGTTGTATACATATGCAAAATTACCACTACATGTATATGAGTGAATTTATCCCACAGCAGACAAACAGAAGGACTTGTGCAAACATGGTTGCAGGTGACACCACCATTTTTTGTGTATGTTAGAAAGCTATCCAAGGGCGACATTTGTACATAATTTTTTCCTGATCAGTCAAACGGTTTCCGAGATATGTGGGTTTATGTGTGGAAACAGATGCACAAATGGACGCTGGGCAGAGTTAGGCACCAGTTCACATGTGACCCACTAATTGGTGTAAGTTTTGGAAAAAATCAGACCATTAGTCTCAGAGGAGTTCTCCAGAAACTATTTCGGCGGGTGGCGGCGGAACCTGGTCAAAAACATAGTATCCACAAAACTTTGTTTTGGCGGATACAATTATATTAAGAAATCTCTTAAGGTCTTGTTGTCAGATACATAAAAGATTACCCAAGGTCTTGTCATCAGATATATCAAAGATTACCTAAACATCTTTCTCATTTTTTTGGCTAGGTATACAAATATGGCATGCAGAAAGTTGGCATAGTCTAGAGGAATATCTATGGCAAATATAAACAAAACAACACAGGTAGTTTTAATGTAAGGCACTCTTGAAGTGTGACAACACGCTTTCACAGGAAAACAGAGGTTTTTCCTTAATTTCTTGAAGGAACATAGTCGGCGTAACCCAGTTTTGGGTTTGGTTGGTAAGCTTAGGGACATCTAACTGTATGTCAAATTTTGGATTCATAGGTCCAACAGTTTCAAAACAATTCTTATTAACTGTCGTCTGGAGGGATGGACAGACGGATGGACAATGGACAAAGGACCATCACTATAGCTCAGATGACTTAGAGCCAGTCAACTCAAATTTCAGACAAGGGACCTATGGGTCACGACGCTCAGCTGTTATATATGATAAAAAAATATTATTTAGAAATGAGGCACATGCTGGTTTTGTGTGGTAATAAAAATAAGCTGTATTATGAGTTGTTGTTGTTTAGCTTATGTATGATTTTGATAGTACCTTTGGAGACAGGGAAGAGGATTGATTTCATTTATTTTATTAACAATTGGAGTACTATTGTCACACAGATTTTGACCTGGCCATATAACTTATAAGCAGAAAATATAATATAAGAGTTTAACTATTTATTAAAAAAAATTACAAATATTGTCCCAAATATAATTTTTATTAAAAACAAGGGACCTATGGGTCACGGCGCTCAGCTGTTATATATGATAAAAAAATATGATTTAGAAATGAGGCACATGCTGGTTTTATGTGGTAATAAAAATAAGCTGTATTATGAGTTGTTTCAAATTTCACACATTTAAATAATGATCATAAGTACCTGGTTTTATGGCTTTTATTTATATTTAAAAAAAAATGTAATATATTCATTTTTGACTAATTTCACATCAATGTACTAACTATAGACACAGTAGGAATCTAGATAATAATATTATCAACTGCATCTTTGTCTATCATTAATTTCCTTCATATGATCCCCAATCATTAGTAATGAATAATATGATTTACTTTTTTATCATTAAAATTGAACTGAAAAATACCATAGGTGACTGCATGGTGTTATTTGAAATACATGACATTCTATCCATCGATACAAGATTCTTATATCATCGGTAACTGCAAGTTAATTTCCTGTTATTATCAACTAACAAATTCCTTTTCTATTTTTCTTTAATTTGTTATTAAAAACCAATAAAAAATTATTAATTTATTGTTTATTGTTATGTTGTCGGTTAAAACTACTAGATGAGTTGGGTTGGACACCTGGATCAACTGTGGCTGGCCATTATATAATAAGCTGCCTGGACCCCCAGTTTATGCCTCACCTCAAACATGCATAATTTGCTGAAAAGTCAACATACAGGTGACTCAAGAGGTGCTACAGAGAGCCAAGGTCTGACATGGTCTCATAAAAACATTAATAAAAGCTACAATTTTTGGCCAATTTCTTTCAGCTTTTTAAACTAAAAAGCTGAAATCTTTATGTGTGCATGATATGAAAATTATATCAACAGTGCTCACAGGAAACAAACATGCCATGGTCAAAGTTGGGCAAAATTTAAGGTACTAATTTTATATTTATACTAATAACTTATAAAATTTGAAAAATTCAGAACTAATTTTGGGTATTCAATTGAATCTTGACTAAATAATGTTACATCCCTGACAAAAAATCTCTAGCTTCAGCAATCCTTTTGTTAAGTGAATAAATATATTTCTTGATTTTTTACAAAGTGCATTATGTTTGGGCCCATAACTTAAAACAATTACGCAATACTGACATCATTTCTGGCATGTGCATAGAGAATGTATAGAAAAATATGTATATTATATATGATTAAAGTCAGATCAGTGGTTTTGATATTAGGCAGTCTTGAAGTGTAACAATGGGTTTTTAATGGAAAAATGAAGGTTTTCATTAATATCTCAAAGGTATTAAGTCCTAGAGACCAAATTCTTGGCGAGGTAGGGGATTTTTGAGACATCTAATTGCATGCCAAATTTTAGGAACTGAGAGCTGAAGCTGGGGAGCTGAGCACTTGCAAACTGCATGACACTAGCTTGATGTAAACAATATGTTACATGGTGCTTGAAAACTTGAATAAAATCTACAGGTTTTTGATAAACTGGTTTCAAATTTTTGGTGTTTACAGACAAAATGCTAAAAAAATCATGATGTGAAAATTAAATCCACAGTACTTACAGGAAAAAATGTGCCATGGTCAAAGTTGGGCAAAATTTAAGGTACCAATTTTTTATTTTTGTTAATAGTTTAAAAAATTTAAAAGATTTTGATCTAATTTTGGGTATACAATTTAATTTTGATTAATTAAAGTTATATTACTGGAAAAAAGTTTTTAGCTTTAACATATTTTGTGTTAAGTGATCAAATATCTTTCCTGATTTTTTACACAATGCTACTGTTGACATTTCAGTAGTTTACACATTTGTTCAATTGAATCTTTTTTTTTGTATAATATATATTATTAAATATATGTTTTTTTATGAAATGTATACAGTTGAAATATAACTAATTAACAACATAAAACATGGCAAACAAAGCCTGATCTCAAATTCTGCTGATGCAGGAAAATAATGAACAAATGTTTGTAATAAATCCTCATTTTTTTATCACATCATTTTTTTTTTTAATTTAAGTTTATATTTCTATACATTTTCAATATAACATATATATCTGAATATAAAAGTTGATTCATAATTCTCAATTGCACCATCATAAATCTAAATCTTGTCAGATAATACCACATCATGCATACAAATGTTTATTTATTTTTTACCACAAAAATATATCTTTTAAATCTGCAAAACAATAAATATCTAAAAAAAATACTTGATTTAGATTTCACAATTTTTAATTGTGTCTTTATTTATCCATAATGTGCTTCATATTTTATCATAATTTAAGCATACTGATGGGTTCCATTATGATTGTTAAAATCATTTTAAAAAAAATGATTTCTTTAAAAATGCTACATTACACAACATTGCATCTTCTAGATTACACCTTGAATTACTTTTTCAAGGAAAGTTTTTGCATATACAGCATTACAATTAAGGAGATACAGTGAACACTTGGTGGGTTGGGTTTGCTTGCGGGGGGGGGGGGGGGGGGGGGGGGGGGTGATTGGGGTGGTGATATGAGAATAACTGTACACCTGTCACAGCAGGGGATCTCCCCCAGTGACTGTAACAAATCAGAAACCCTGGCATAGCTGACTTCCAGTGACCTGGAGTGGGACCCTGCATCTGTAATCTGTAATCAAAGCAAATGACTACAATAGAGCCTCAAGAAAATAATCAATAACTAGCTTAATTTTCAAGCTTTAACTTCCAAATTTTAGATTTAAACAAATTAAATATTTATGTTTACATGCTGTGAAAATTAAATCAATGGTACTTACAGGAAAAAAACGTGCCATGGTCAAAGTTGGGCAAAATTTAAGGTACTGATTTTATTTTTATGCTAATTACTTAAAAAATTTACAAAATTCAGATCTAATTTTGGGTAAACAATTGAATCTTAATTAAACATAGTTATATACTTGGGAAAATAGACTCTAGTTTCAAAATTTTTCATGTTAAGTGAGTAAATATTTTTCCTGATTTTTTACAAAGTCCATTATGTTTGGGCCCATAACTTAAAGAATTTATACTTAACAGACTTAATTTCTGGCATGTACATAGGAACTATATAGAAGAATATTTTATGGTAAATATGAGGAAAAACAGATGAGTGGTTTTGATATTAGGCAGTCCTGAAGTGTGAAAATAGGATTTTAATAAAAAATTGAGGTTTTTCCTTAATTTCTCAAAGGAACGAAGTCGCAAAGACCCAGTTTTCGGCTTGGTAGGAGATCTTGGGGACATCTAACATTATGCTGAATTTTGGATTCCTAGGTCTTACGGTTTCAAAACGTGCCACATCTACGGACGGACGGACGGACGGACGGACGGACAGACGGACGGACGACGGACAATGGACCACGACTATAGCTCAGATGACTTATAGTCAGCTGAGCTAATAATAAGAGAATCATATGATTTTTTAAAATGAAATATAACTGATATGATTATTAAAATAATATTAAAGAATATATTCATGAATGCATTCATGAATACATTTTGAAAGTATTTGCACGAGTATTCATATACTTTCATTTTTACCTGAATTCCCATTCTTTATGCAAGAAATTTTATAATGGAGTACATAATCATATTCGTATTTAAATACAATTACAAAGTATTCGCACCATGTCTGGTATTTATTCAATTTTCACCAAACAATGATGTTGAGAATCCAGAATATACAAAATTCACACATTTAAATAATGATCATAAGTACCTGGTTTTATGGCTTTTATTTATATTAAAAATAACTGTAAAAAATTAATTTTGGACTAATTTCACATCAATGTACACACTAGACACAGTAGGAATCTAGATTAATATTATCAACTGCATCTTTGTCTATCATTAATTTCCTTCATATGATCCCTAATGATTAGTAATGAATAATATGATTTACTTCTTTATCATTAAAATTGAATTGAAAAATGCCATAGGTGACTGCATGGTGTTATTTGGAATATGTGACATTCTACCCATTGATACAAGATTCTTATATCATCAGTAACTGCAAGTTAATTTCCTGTTATTATAAACTAACAAATTCCTTTTCTATTTTTCTTTAATTTTTTATTAAAAACCAATAAAAATTTATTAATTTGTTGTTTATTGTTATGTTGTTGGTTAAAACTACTAGATGAGTTGGGTTGGACACCTGGATTAAATGTGGCTGGCCATAAGCTGCCTGGATTCCTGTATGCCTCGCCTCAAGCGTGCATAATTTGATGAAAGGTCAACAAGGTCAACATACAGGTGACTCAAGAGGGGCTGGAGAGAGCCAAAGTCTGACAGGGTCTCATAAAAAACATTAATAAAAGCTACAATTTTTGGCCAATTTCTTTCAGCTTTCTAAGCTAAAAAGCTGAAATCCTTATGTGTGCATGATATGAAAATTATATCAACAGTGTTCACAGGAAACAAACGTGCCATGGTCACAGTTGGGCAAAATTTAAGGTACTAATTTTACATTTATACTAATAACTTATAAAATTTGAAAAATTAAGAACTGATTTTGGGTATTCAATTGAATCTTGATTAAATAATGTTACATCCCTGACAAAAAAATCTCTAGCAATGCCCTTGTTAAGGGAGTAAATATATTTCTTGATTTTTTACAAAGTGCATTATGTTTGGGCCCATAACTTAAAACAATTACGCAATACTGACATCATTCTGGGATGTGCATAGAGAATGAAAAATATGTATATTGTTTATGATTAAAGTCAGATCAGTGGTTTTGATATTAGGCAGTCTTGAAGTGTAACAATGGGTTTTTAATGGTAAAATGAAGTTTTTCATTAATATCTCGAAGGTATTAAGTCCTAGTGACCAAATTCTTGGCATGGTAGGGGATTTTGGAGACATCTAACTGTATGCCGAATTTAAGGAACTTAGAGCTGAAGCTGGGGAGCTGAGCTTTTGCAAACTGCATAACACTAGCTTGATGTAAACAATATGTTACAAGGTGCTTGAAAACTTGATTAAAATCAACAGTTTTTGATCAACTGGTTTCAAAATTTTGGTGTTAACAGTTGAAATGCTAACAAAAACATTCTGTGAAAATTAAATCCACAGTACTTACAGGAAAAAAAAGTGCCATGGTCAAATTTGGGCAAAATTTAAGGTACCAATTTTTTATTTTTATTAATATTTTAAAAATTTAAAAGATTTTCATCTAATTTTGGGTATACAATTTAATTTTGATTAATTAAAGTTATATTACTGGAAAAAAGGTCCATAGCTTTAACATTTTTTGTGTTAAGTGATCAAATATCTTTCCTGATTTTTTACAAAATACATTATGTTTGGGCCCATAACTTTTTTAAATTAAATAATACAGACATAATTTCTGGCATGTACATAGGAACTATATAGAGGAATATTTATGGTAAATATGAAGAAAAACAGATAAGTGGTTTTGATATTAGGCAGTCCTAAAGTGTAAAAATAGGTTTTTAATAAAAAATTGAGGTTTTTCCTTAATTTCTCAAAGGAAAGAAGTTGCAAAGACCCAGTTTTCGGCTTGGTAGGAGATCTTGGGGACATCTAACATTATGCCGAATTTTGGATTCCTAGGTCTTACAGTTTCAAAACGTGCCACATCTACGGACGGACGGACGGACGGACAGACGGACGGACGACGGACAATGGACCACGACTATAGCTCAGATGACTTATAGTCAGCTGAGCTAAAAAATCAAAATCTATAAAAACAATTCCAAATTACATTTAAAAGTGTAACAGATATTGTGTACTGAAAATATTGGAGCCAGCATGATTCCCGGGTGGCAAAATCAAAATAGGCAGCAAGTAATTATGCTATAATTTCACAGCCAAGGAAACTGTTTAAACATACCATAACTTATTTTACACACACATAGTAATAGCAGGCACAAGTCAAACTGCTTATAATCAGACTTTCTCCTAATTACAGTTTATAACAATCACTCTTTTTATACCAGCATTATATGGTTATAAATTATATCATAAACTTCCGTATTTAAATTAAATGGTTATGAACACCATACAACCACACTGAATTCTTTATTCTTGTGCCACTGCAAATTAAACAACATTTTAGCTGATTAATTTCATAAATGTTGAAGGCCATTTGATACACCCTTTGTTAAATGGATATTCACTAGGATTATAATGTTGAATCAATGGGGAGAACAAACTAAAAGTGAGTTCTGCCCCTCACCCCCCCCCACCCCCCCCCCCCCAAAAAATCTCTGAGATTAAATGACAAGAGCTAGGCATGGTAGATCTGACCCTGTTTGAAAGCCTTAATACTTCCCTCTCATTGGTCAGAACATTTTTGGCCCTGTGCCAACTCCCTGGTGGTGATACCCTCAGATATTTATCTTTGACCTTGATATAATTTTCCAGGTCATGACTGCAGTGAGGCTTCTTGTGATTGCTTAGCAGCCAAAGACCTCTTGTTTTTTCTAATATTTTGTTAATACAATTTTTATTAAACTTCTTACCTTGATAACTCTAGCAAGACCAAAATCGGCAATCTTCACAATATTATTATCACTGACAAGGATATTCCTGGCAGCTAAATCTCGGTGGATGTAATTCTGTGATTCCAGGTACGCCATACCAGCAGCTATCTGGGCTGAAACATCAATCAACTGTGGCAGCTTCAAGCCCCGCCCCTTACCTGAAATGATAGCAAAAAAAAAAAAACAAACATTTTTTTTTAATGTGTGACATAGGTCAAAGGTCATATTGATGCTGCCTTATAGTATTACAGGTGCTGCATTTACTCTTATTTTGTGACTCTTTTTTTTTTTTACTCTTATTTGCTTACTTACTCCACAGTTTTCTTGATATGAAGATAATTTTAAAATTGGATCTAATCACTCAATTCTACAGCAAATTGTAAAGGTTGACCATAAAACATCCCCAGTTCAAACATGATACTGACACAAAATGCA
This sequence comes from Sipunculus nudus, assembly GCA_026874595.1. Classification (NCBI taxonomy): domain Eukaryota; kingdom Metazoa; phylum Annelida; class Sipuncula; order Golfingiida; family Sipunculidae; genus Sipunculus; species Sipunculus nudus. Next base: position 48,680,090 of record CM049309.1, read on the forward strand.
TTATCTGCCACTATCAGTTCATTCTGACTGAATACAAACGCTTCCATGCAACCCCCCCCCCCCCCCCCCCCCCCCAAGGCTTACATGCTAAGTGTGTCTCTGTTTCATCATTTGAATCATTTTTACTGGTTTGATTCTGAGTGTTGATAAATACAATCCAAGTGTGTTTGTTTCCTTTATTAAACAAGACTGCATGGCTGAAGGTATAAAACTGTACATATCCATATACCTACAATCAAGAGAGGAAGGTGTTTTTCTTGTGCATTGCAAAACAATTTTTTTTACTACTGGTCGCCATCTTGCTTTGGGACAGAAGTGCAGGCTCCTTTGTTTAAATTTTCTTTCATGCCACTGATTGGGCTCACTGCAATTCTATATCTACTGTGTAAAGCTATACAGAAATGGTTTCAGAACAAACTATTAGCAGATACAATTATATTTTCAGCAAAGGACACTGCATTTCATATATATCTAATATGCCTAGTAAACAACTGGCTCCTTTAAATAAACATACCCTGCAGGAACTCGAGCAAGCTACCATTTCTCATGAGTTCTGTGACAATGTAGATGGGTTCATCCTGTGTACACACAGCATACAACTGGATAAGTTTTGGATGTCTTAGTTTCTTCATGATCTGAGCCTCAGCCAAGAAGTCTGTTGGGTCCATGGTACCTGTCAATCAACAAATCACATATATTGTAGCATTGAAAAAAGGAGAAACTAGGGACCCATCATCCCCCATGGGTCTCGACGCTCAGCTGCATTTGTCTATAAGGATATATGTTTATGAGGTTTTCCAAAATATTGGTCCTGTGATCAGTTTGACGCCAACCTGTCTACCCGAACTGGAGTTATCATCCATAAAATAATTTGTGAATGGATGGGCCCTGTGACCTTACCCTTTGACCTTATGACCCAAAAATCAAAAGGAAACTTCCCCTTTTGGCAGATGCACCACATGTCGATGATGGAAAGATTGAGATGGAAAGTTTGGCTTAAAATGCATCCACAATCTTTCTAAAGTAGTGGGTCAGTGACCTAAACTTCTGATCTCATGACCCCAGAATTAATAGTTCTTACTTTAGTGGTGGGCCATATGTAAGTCAAGTTTGAAACCAATATTTCACACCAAACTGGTGTTATCATCTGGAAACTAATATGTGGACAGATGGCCCCCATGACCTTGACCTTTGACCTTGTGACCCAAAAATCCACAAGTTACTTCCAATATTGGCATGTGAGCAACACCTGGAAGATAGAAGGTTTGGGACAGAAAGTTTGGCTAAAAATACATCAACAATCTTTTTAAAGAAGTGGGTCAAGTGATCTTGACCGTTGGCCTTATGACCCGAAAATCAAAAGAGTTCTTACGTTATTGGTGGGTCATATATAAGTCAAAATTGAAACCAATATGTCAATACAAACTGGAGTGATCATCCAGAAACAAATATGTGGACTGATGGGCCCCTGTGACCATGACCTTTGATCTTATGACCCCCAAATCAATCAGGTTCTTTCCCTATTGGCAGCCAAGCTATATGTGCAAGATGGAAGGTTTGGGATGAAAAGTTTGGCTTAAAATGCATCCACAATCTTTCTTAATAAGTGCGTACTGTGACCTTGACCTCTGACCTCATGACCCAAAAATTGAACAGAATCTTCCCCAATTGGCAGGTTAGCAATATCTTGAAGATGGAAGGTTTGCAATGAAAAGTTTAGCTTCAAATGTATGTGCATTCTTTTTTAAAGAAATTAGTCCAGTGACCTTGATCTTACGCTCTTTACACAGCACTTTACCTATAGGGCTACTACCTATATCGTAAGGCGCTGTTTGTTATGACCTCGTATCCTGAATTGCAACACCAGAGGGGAGCACTGTATTTTTGTCTAATCTGATGAGACCTTGTGCTGGAAGACAAAGCCAAGCGAGGAATACACGGAGCCAATCATATTCATTTCTTTTTGAGTGACAGCTCATCCCCCAGCGTAACCGTCTGAACTGAACACAGGTTCAGAGAGAATTGCCCCTGACGTGGTTTGCTTAGGGCCTTGGGCACATAGGATGCTCAGCCGGGGAGCTGTAATTCAAACGAAACGTAAAAACAAAGGCTGCGTGCACACCTCGCTGGCTGGTTTCAGTTCTGCAGACAACAGATACATGGCTACGCTAACACAGTCATAATGTCATAATCGAATCGGTCGATGATGCGAAAATGCAGATCGAGGGAGCAATTTAAATTCGACCGGAAACTCATCAAGTGGCGCTTGAAGCGCTGCAATGGGCGGAGCCAGGATGCCTGTCAAGTGTTTGTTTATTGGCATCTGATTGGCTGCTTGTCACATCATACGCACTTTTATTTCAGTGGACAATGAACCGCCATCTGGTGTCTAAATATATCATAAACCGTCAAAGCTGGCAGCGTGAAAATCAGTTGCTTCTTTAGAAGCGCAAGATTCTGCTGCCTCGGGAGCGTACCTTGACCTCTGACCGCTGGACCCCAAAATTGACACGGTTCTTACTTTAGTTGTGAGTCATATATAAGTTAAGTTTGAAACCAATATGTCAAACTAAACTGGAGTTATCATCTGGAAACTAATTTGTGAACAGATGGCCCCTGTGACCTTGACCTTTGACCATGTGACCCCAAATTCATTTATGCTCTTCCCATACTGGCAAGTCAGCTAAATGCGCAATATGGAAAGTTTGGGATGAAAAACTTGGCTAAAAATGCAGGCATAATCCTTTTAAATAAGTGAGTCCTGTGACCTTGACTTTTGACTAGTGACCCAAAAATCATATAGGTTCTTGCTTTAGTAGTGGGCCATACATAAGTCTAGTTTGAAATCTGTGTGTCCATACAACCTGGAGTTATCATCTGGGAAAAAATTTGTGTGGATGGACGGAGGGACAGCTAGACAGACAAACAGACAGACAGGGTGATTACTATATGGCATCCACTTGTGATCAATACACACACCAGGTTTTGGGATACTAGATGTAATTACAGCTAAGAAACTGATATGATTGTTGTCATTTAATAGTAAAAAAAATAGAAAAATATTTGTTAAAATTACAAAAAATACAGTTGGCGCCACCACTTTTAGGGAACTGACAAAACTAGTCACGGTCAATATTTAAGGCAAGATTCATGACAATCCATGCATTAATTATAAAGATACTGGAGGTTGTGTATTATATTTTTGATTATTCTGGGGGGTACTTTCAAGCCCCATAGCTCTGAGGATATAGGTCACACTGACCTAATTTCAGGTTTCCAAGGAGATTTTTTATTGGCCTCCTTGGATGTCCATTTAGAAGTTTCTAGGACCAGCAGTTACGATTTGTGCCCTGCTAAAGGACGGCCGGACGGAGGACGGACAAAGCGAACTACCTATACCTTAGTTGACTTACAGTCAGCTGAGCTAAAAAACCTTAATTTGGTACATATTTCAATAATTTCATGTTTATTATGAGTTTTTCTTTATAAATAGTGCAAAATAAAGATTTTAAAAATGTTTGTGAAAATATGAACTCATATAAATGTTGCCTTCTTGCAAAAAGAACTCGAGAACACAGAAGAAGAAGTATGTCAACTCATTATTCATGTACAAGCGCCTCATGAAAGCTACTGTTTTTTTTTTTTAATTATTCCTACAAATATGTACATCTTCATAAAAAGAACACAAAAATGCACAGGATATTATCTTCCCGAGACTCTTCCATACAATGGGCAAAAGGAGACATCCTCAAATCTACCAACAAACAACCCACTTGGGCCCCTAATATGTAGGTTTCTCAATTTGCCTTTCAAAGTTTGTAACAAGTTTATTTACAGATAGATTTGCATAGGTGTAGTAGATAAAAGGTACATATAAAATATTGGAATTTTTTACACAGGTAATGAAAACAGTGACCAAATACAGTGTAAACATATATGAAGTATTAATTGATGAGGAAATATTAGACCCTTCCTGGCATTTTTGCATCATCTTTCTGGTAAACAGTTTTATCCATTGATGCTGGTACAATGATGGTTGAATGTTACAGCTGTATCACTATAACCATGGGGGTGTTCCACATGGTTATTACTGTGAATGGACTGTATACATACAAACTATGAAAGCTATGAAAATATGCATATGACAAATTTGTCCCATGACTGTGTAATCTGATTGTGTTAACACAATAAATAAGTAAATAAGGTTACAGTCAGAACAACTTTTCCAATGATTTATCACTATTATACACTTATCTTTGCTATGCAAGTTGGCAAGAATTTTAAATAAATTCAAATTTGTGTCATATCTTGTAATAATCCAGGCATTTGCATCAAGACTTTAATTCCAAACAAAAGAAAAAGGTTATGATAAGAATGGCTATTGTTCATGATAGCCAGGAAGTACCTGTTTTTATAGAGATTCTTAATACTGATTATTTTACTGAAAATTTTCAAATCATGGATGGTGGAACCAAGCCACACAGTTTTCCAAAGATAATACATGTTACCCAGTACAAAGACAAATGATACAATCACCAGTTGTATTATGAGCATTATAATATCAAGTATTAAATATGCAACATAACACATCACAAGTTTGCTTTCGACTGTCATACTAGAGTGGGACTACATTGTACTGAGTCACCTCAGACACTGTTACAGATTGGCTGACAAGCTAGTGCAATACAACGGTGTCCCAAGACAAAAGGATGCCGACACTTCAGATTATATTATCATCCATGATGGTATGAATGATACTGGTGCAGTTCAGCCTAAACTTTCAGCACATATTAAGATAATATTGATGAAGGTTACCTGGCTTGAGTGTTTTAATTGCCACAGGGGTAGTATTATTCCACAGTCCTTCATACACCTCTCCAAACTGTCCATGACCAATTTTGCGGATAAGTCGTAAAGATGTTTTGGGAATTTCCCACTGGTCCTTGGTATTGTATGAGAGACCAACGGTCTGTGGTTTTTCCATCTGAGAAGAAATATCATTTAATGTGAATATGACATGAAATAATGATAACAATAGCAAAACTGATGGATTTCATTAAATGTGGAGTTTTTATAGCATTAATAAAAGATTTTAAACTTCCATGGTTTATGTTTTACAAGATTCAGTTATTCTGCAATTGAAGATATAATCTGTTGAAATTCAAATTGTAACACAAATTTAAACTGTGTTTTTGCCTCAAATCTTAATAGTTGTGTGGGGCAGCATTCATTTAAAAATTTTAATTTCAAAATCCTCTAAAATAATAATAATGTATATTATTATGATAAAATAACAAATGCACCGAGAATAAAAATTACATGGTTTGTGTGATTCTGCAATTTATCAATGGTTTGTGGTTGGACTGTGGACATATCTTCTTTTGCTGATGGAGAGAAAAAAATTAAACAAATCAAACAACACATGTAGGCATGAACTGTATCTTGCACACTTTATTAAGCCTGAATTTCTACTTGATCTTGAAGTTATGAGGCTGAGACTACTTCCTGCCCAAGACTAAGACCCTCATCACTTACAATTACTATCTGTTTAGTATGAAAGTAATAAATTTGCAATAATGTGAGGTTATGACAGAGTGACATGCTACCTTATGTCAAGAACTGCACTATAAAGCTTGATGAGGATGAAAAATTTCCAAATATAATAGAAAAATTCTGTTATAACCAGGCACCTTGAAGGATAGCCAATTTTAACCCTTGGTTTGTATGTTCATATGTATTCATTTGTGTTAATTCATCACTTGTAGCCTAATTAAGATTAAAGATGTTTACTAAGATATTGATGTAATATGATTGCTGGCTGTTGCTGTGTAGTTTCCCACATGACCTGTGTCATGAATAAAGTAGGTCTACCAGACCAATATAAAAGCCTACTGCGTTGGGTATCCACAGTATGTGACGTTTACCTTTGTACATGGTTTCCGTAGGTTGACACACAGGCCGTCAGCATCTCTGCTGTAATGTTCCACCAACTCAGACAAAGTACGGAACACAACACGGCGTGCAATAAAATAACCACCCTCATCAAGTTGCCTGATTCGGTAATGCTTGACTGTGTCTCCATCTCGCACTGCAAAGAAAAAGAGCACATTCTCAACACCATGAAATTACCAAAAGAGGCAATTATTGCTAAATGACCATGATCAAGCTACAATGAAAACTGAAAACATATTCATCTTAAAAGGTTGGAATCATGGTATTGTGGGACAGTACAGCCCGTCCAAAATGAAAAGAGTGGTCTTTCACAGAAGGATAACTGAACTAATATGTGACTATGAAACTGCTATAACACATCTTGGGGCTGACCAAAGAGGGTAGAGGGTTTTATGCTGCCTTACCACAAGAAAGGAACTTTCCTGGCAGTGTCTTTCCAAAATCTGTAAGGTGCAGAATTGTCCCCTCTATCACTGCCCTTACCCTGAGTGATGGACCTTTCTTTTTAAGGTATTAGTAACTCAGGTGGAAATGGTAAACCTTTCCCATCCAAGGATTCTGAATCTACCCCTGGACATCATGATGTATATTGTATGGATAGTATTGCATGGTAGGAGTTTGCTGTAAAATCATGTTCCATAATTGAAAAACAACAAAAAATTAAAATTATTAATTAATCATTTTTAAACAATTGATATCATTGTAAAATATGCTTAACAGAAACTGAGAATTATACTAAAATATTGACCTGGTTAATGCAGTCTGACTTGAAAGCCATGCTGAAAGGTCAAGGTCATGGCCAAGTTGTTGACACTTGTTTGCTGCACATGGTTCAGTTTTAATCCTGTTTGCTACTAAGACTGAAAGGAATACTTGAGTACTCAAGTCATGGTAATACTTAACAAGTACAGGAATCCAAAATTTTGGGATAAAATAAAGCATTTTCAAAGTCAAATTTATGCACATTTTGCATCAGTAAACATATTTCTGTTTTATCTTTACAGTGTAAACATGGTAACAAGTACTTTAATCAGAGTCAGGTACTGCCTATCAGGTACTGGAGTCCAAAATTTTGTAGCCATTTCAGCCCTACTTGCTACTCATCTCTCTGACTGGGTTTCCAGTAAGGATATATTTTTCTGGTTAATATGACTTCTTTCAATGTACATACACCATCATTTGTGATCCATGCAAAAATGCAACTTATCTAATTGATTATGAAAGAAAACAATTAATCTTCAATGAAATTGATTCACTGGCAAACCACTAATGGACAGCTCAAAAGCAGTTTTAAAAGTTAATACAGGCATTTATCATCTCCTCTACAATTTCAAATTAACCAATGTTTTGGCTTTTCCTTATGGTATATCTGATATTGCATATACAGCACCAGCCTGCTTGGCTGATTAACCATCTGCTAGCAGCCTTTAAAGGAGACCAAACCTGTTACGCTACTTAACACTGTCTTCCATGCTCCTCATGTGTCAGGCACTTGTGAAGATTAATAAGGAACCAAAAAATAATTGGTCATATTGAACATGTCCAACGGAGGACTGATTAAATGTGCTATAACAGGGATTGATATTTACACAAATGTACACTAGGCAATAGCCCAGGGACCAGTAACAATGAACAATTACCAGTTACAGAAAAATTATCTACATTTTTATACTCACTCAAGTATGAAAACTGCCAACTTTAGGGCTGCATGAGTTTGATAACTTTATAAACCCATTCTTGTTTGTTTTTCAGAATTGTATATTAAATGGGTTGAAATCAAACACTGATCCAGTTAAGCCACACCAAAAATATAAATTGTTCTCTGGAAGGGTAGGGACCAGATGAGTTAATATTTTGAAAATAAATACATGTGTCCAATCACAATTTGTGCAATTTCACAAATTTGCTGGATGAAAACAAAATTGTGATTTAATTCTGAAATTGTCTATATATGAAAAATGCAAAAATTTAGTCAAATTTTCATGATTTTCAATGAATTGTCTGCAGGGGTTCTACACAATTAGAGCTTCAATAACTATAATAAACTAAGGTTTTCTCCTCATTCATGAAAACAAGGGACCTATGGGTCACGACACTCAGCTGTTATATATGATAAAAAAATATTATTTAGAAATGAGGCACATGCTGGTTTTGTGTGGTAATAAATATAAGCTGTATTATGAGTTGTTGTTGTTTAGCTTATGTATGATTTTGATAGTACCTTTGGAGACAGGGAAGAGGACTGATTTCATTTATTTTATTAACAAATGGAGTACTACTGTCACACAGATTTTGACTTGGCCATATAACTTATAAGCAGAACATATAATATAAGAGTTTAACTATTTATTAAAAAAATTACAAATATTGTCCCAAATATAATTTTTATTAAAAATAATAAGAGAATCATATGATTTTTTAAAATGAAATATAATTGATATGATTATTAAAATAATATTAAAGAATATATTCATGAATGCATTCATGAATACATTTTGAAAGTATTTGCACGAGTATTCATATACTTTCATTTTTACCTGAATTCCCATTCTTTATGCAAGAAATTTTATAATGGAGTACATAATCATATTCGTATTTAAATACAATTACAAAGTATTCGCACCATGTCTGGTATTTATTCAGTTTTCACCAAACAATGATGTTGAGAATCCAGAATATACAAAATTCACACATTTAAATAATGATCATAAGTACCTGGTTTTATGGCTTTTATTTATATAAAAAAATAACTGTAAAAAATTCATTTTGGACTAATTTCACATCAATGTACACACTAGACACAGTAGGAATCTAGATTAATATTATCAACTGCATCTTTGTCTATCATTAATTTCCTTCATATAATCCTTAATGATTAGTAATGAATAATATGATTTACTTCTTTATCATTAAAAATGAACTGAAAAATGCCATAGGTGACTGCATGGTGTTATTTGGAATATGTGACATTCTACCCATCGATACAAGATTCTAATATCATCAGTAACTGCAAGTTAATTTCCTGTTATTATAAACTAACAAATTCCTTTTCTATTTTTCTTTAATTTGTTATTAAAAACCAATAAAAATTTATTAATTTATTGTTTATTGTTATGTTGTTGGTTAAAACTACTAGATGAGTTGGGTTGAACACCTGGATCAACTGTGGCTGGCCATAAGCTGCCTGGCTGCCCAAGTACAGCTGCCTGGATTCTCCCCTCAAGCGTGCATAATTTGATGAAAGGTCAACAAGGTCAACATACAGGTGACTCAAGAGGGGCTGGAGAGAGCCAAAGTCTGACAGGGTCTCATAAAAAACATTAATATAAGCTACAATATTTGGCAAATTTCTTTCAGCTTTCTAAACTAAAAAGCTGAAATCCTTATGTGTGCATGATATGAAAATTATATCAACAGTGCTCACAGGAAACAAACGTGCCATGGTCACAGTTGGGCAAAATTTAAGGTACTAATTTTATATTTATACTAATAACTTATAAAATTTGAAAAATTCAGAACTAATTTTGGGTATTCAATTGAATCTTGATTAAATAATGTTACATCCCTGACAAAAAAGATCTCTAGCTTCAGCAATGCCCTTGTTAAGGGAGTAAATATATTTCTTGATTTTTTACAAAGTGCATTATGTTTGGGCCCATAACTTAAAAAAATACACAATACTGACATCATTTCTGGCATGTGCATAGTGAATGTATAGAAAAATATGTATATTATATATGATCAAAGTCAGATCAGTGGTTTTGATATTAGACAGTCTTAAAGTGTAACATTGGGTTTTTAATGGAAAAATTAAGTTTTTCATTGATATCTTGAAGGAATTAAGTCCTAGTGACCAAATTCTTGGCATGGTAGGGGATTTTGGAGAAATCTAACTGTATGCCAAATTTAAGGAACTTAGAGCTGAAGCTCGGGAGCTGAGCTCTAGCAAACTGCATAACACTAGCAATATGTGACATGGTGCTTGAAAACTTGAATAAAATCTACAGTTTTTGATCAACTGGTTTCAAATTTTTAACAGTGTTAACAGTCGAAATGCTAACAAAAACATGCTGTGAAAATTAAATCCACAGCAGTTACAGCAAAAAAACGTGCCATGGTCAAAGTTGGGCAAAATTTAAGGTACCAATTTTTTATTTTTGCTAATATTTTTAAAAATTTAAAAGATTTTGATCTAATTTTGGGTATACAATTTAATTTTGATTAATAAAAGTAATATTACTGGAAAAAAAGTGCTTAGCTTTAACAAGTTTTGTGTTAAGTGATAAAATTTCTTTCCTGATTATTTAAAAAATGCATTATCTTTGGGCCCATAACTTTTTTAAATTAAATAATACAGACCTAATTTCTGGCATGTACATAGGAATTATATAGAGGATTATTTATAGGAAATATGAGGAAAAACAGATGAGTGGTTTTGATATTAGGCAGTCCTAAAGTGTGAAAATAGGTTTTTAATAAAAAATTGAGGTTTTTCCTTAATTTTTCAAAGGAATGAAGTCGCAAAGACCCAGTTTTTGGCTTGGTAGGAGATCTTGGGGACATCTAACATTATGCTGAATTTTGGATTCCTAGGTCTTACGGTTTCAAAACGTGCCACATCTACGGACGGACGGACGGACGGACGGACGGACGGACGGACGACGGACAATGGACCACGACTATAGCTCAGATGACTTATAGTCAGCTGAGCTAAAAATGACATATCAGAAATAAAATCAGCACTTCCTTAGAACAATTTATTTTTTGGTGGCCTTAAGTGTAAAACTATGAGATATATAGGCAATGGTTACTGAATGCTCTAATGTCAGTGGTAGGTCCACTATCTTTATGAACTACCAAATGAATTCATGCACAGAAAGGTCATTCTTGTGGTAGTTTTAAGAGCCCCAGATGACAGAGTTCATGTTAATGTTGAACCCTGTCTTAACATGTTGTTGCTGCGAGCCACACAGTAACATGATCACATATGACTGTACAGCTAACTCACTATGTACCCCCTTAAAACACCTGTTCCTAATATCATATTCCTAAATGCGCGGCCTTGTTCATGGGGAAGATCACTTTTAACTAGAACCACATAGCAGGAAAGTATGGCAGTATTTAAAATACTGGTGAAGGGGACATCCATTTTCATACTTTTTTATGAGGGGAAAACCTTTCACATCTGATATAAAATAACAAGCAACAGGGTTACTATTGTTACAACGGGGAATTAGGGGAGTTCTTCCCTGGTCATAACACAGTCACACGGCGCGTCAGGTGAATAACTGAGACAGTCCAAGTTGGATATTGTGCTGTTTTATTTCCAGTTGTCTTGGTTACATGTTGATGATGGCGTGGGTCTGTCTGCCAGTTCCCAGCCCAACACAGGATTTTGTATCAGTATTACTACGTCACAAACCTTTACATCATCTTACACTTTTTCTATTGGATATTGGATATGTGTCATTATGACATACCTGAATGTTTAGATAACCATATATGGCTTCGGCTTTCGCCTACGCACAAACTTTTTCCTTGTTTTACCTAAAGCTCATGTAATATCATTATATTCCTGTCATTAATATATTCAGGGTATATATTTGTCTCCTGATCAATTCTGTGTGACCCAGCTACTTACTGACTCACTTTTGGTACAGTTTTCCTGTCCTAAATTACTGCCTCATGCGCAGGCCGGTATTCACCGTACCTTTGACTTTTATATCATTTTACACTGTCATCCAGATCTAAACCTGGCTTCTGCTAATGCCTATAATAACAGAATCTATTTTGGCTTACTTGATTAAGTTTACATTCACATGGCTATAACAATTATACCAGTCTATAGTAATCACTGGTTGTCTGCATTCAGAATTTATGTCCATTAAAATACTCATTTATCAGCTTCTTTTCTAAACCTATATGCAAACCGACATATGGAGATCGGAATCCAAACACCTGTCTTACAATGGTAGACAATGCGTTGGTACACCAATTTAGGCTATTATCATTTCTCTCTGTCGCTCTATCTGTCTTTCCATCTGCTGAACTGGTAACTGATCTTATGTGTACCAAAATATTGCGTTAAAATCAGTAATTAATTATAATAGATATTAACACCTCTTACCACATAACATATCCCTGGGGCTCAAAATTTGAACTCCGGGTCAAATACACAGTAAGATGAACAACACACCGGGGACAATGTGTACAACATTAGAACAATGTAAGCAAGAATAATAGGATAAATCGATGAATATATGTATAATAACAATAATGACCATAATGATAGACATATATAAAATACAAGAAGTATCAATAGTATATTATGAAAAATCGCATCAAAGTACTGGCCGCAGCGGCAGTACAATCCATAAACATCAATATAGTATCAGGAAACATGGATAATACAATATACTAGTAGCTATCTCTAGTATGCTAGTGGGTTTTTTTTTTGTTTTTATATATTTTTTTTGTGTATGTTGGAGTACATCTTAACGTAACACAGCAAGAAGGTAAAATAGTTGTCCCTTAATTGTATGATAATATTCAATAAGTTTCATGAAGGTACAATCACAAGGAAATACATATATAGATATATATATTTAAATATACATATGAAAAGACCAATATACATAATATGATAAGAATATAATGCAGGATAAATATACATCAATGAGATCTACACATGGTATGTAGTGATGATTAACTACACATAAGATATAATGATAAGGGATAATAAGTATACAGATATATGCATGGCTTATTTGCAAAGAGGCAACAATTATACATATTAGTAGTCACACAGCCTTTTTCTTTAGGGATTTTAAAGCTTTTGTACATTTTTTTTTTTCATTTTTTTTTTTTTTTCAATATGCACGTATTAAGGAACAATAAGAATAAGTATATGTACAATCGTAACAACAAGATTAATGCTACCTATGTCATGTATTATCAAGAAATATCATAAAAGACAGTATCATATAACAAAGATATATATATATATACATATAGCGATAATTATCTAAATAGACGCTACATAAGTAAATAACCTCAACGTGATATTGCACCATCTAATGATACATTATCAGATAGTGGATACAACGTAGCATGCGTTGTATTATCCGTCATGGACATCATGGACAACGATGCCATGAACGGAGGTACAGCAGGAAACATTGCTGTTTTGAGTGCCTGACCCGGAACTTTTAATGGATTTGTAGCGACTTTATTGTCTACGTCCGTTTCATAGGAAGTGGGGTCCTCCCGTGTAGGACACGAGTTAACCAAATACACTACGCCGTGATGTTTCATCGTAAGAATCGTAATAGGAAGTCCGTGACGCAACATGCGTTTTAATTTCCATGATTGCCAAAACGATATATAAACATGCTGAGGTATGGGGACTGTGTCATTGTTAATTATACGAGTGGAAACAACAGGGTTGCCATCCCAGCTAATAATCAATTGATAGCACAGGTAAGTGGAATGTATTTCTTCCCGTGTGATGCCCATTTTCTGTAAGGGGACAAGGAATGGATGAATAAGTATGAGGAATGACATATGAGAATAGTAAATCTCTCCACAAATGTGTATTGATCTTAACCTTAAGGATTTAAGATGGTAATTTTATTGCTAGCTATTTATGTGCAAGACCAACACATCTGCAGAGTGATGATATAATATATGAAAATGAAACGGATGATATCCTCGTCATCTCACTATTAGGGTCTATATACGGGTGAGTACAGTCAGTGTATTTAACGTTTGTTTTTACGTTTGCGTACCTGACCGGTCATTGTTCGTTTAATGTGAAATTCACGGATAAGTGCGGGCGAAATATCGTCAGCATATTCCCAGGAAGATTTCCGTGATTTGTCTACCCATTTCACGAAATACACACGCTTTCCTTGGTGTTTTGAACACTTCATAAGCCTATTAACGGCAGCGTATGCATCAAGGGAAGTTTGAGATCGACCTGGACTATCTGGATCCAAGATAGCACGATCTCTAGAGGATGTATCACGCTGGGATGAATCTACACGGGTCGAGGGTGGATCATTGGTGGGAAGATCGGGGGGATCGCGACGATTTGTCGGACGATCCTCGGGATCAAAATATTTTTTTAACCTATTACTATGCACGAAAGCGGGTAAAGCTTTGTTAGTACGGCAATCAATAAGTTTATACGTATTATTAGAATTGGCTATTGCAATGTAGTATGGGCCTAAGTATTTGGGGAGTAATTTTGGCGTAAGACCTGGGGTTTTGGCCATACGTTTTAACAGAACACGATCACCGACCTGAAAGTCAGGTTGAGATGCTTTTATATCATGTCGCTGTTTAATTTTATCCTTGGTCTCAGAAGTAATATCAGCTACTATCTCCCTAATTTGTTTCAGGCGTGTAGTTAATAAATCAAGGTATGCCTGATCGGGAGTGGACAGTTTAGGTGCAGGTAACAACTGCACATCAATTGGAAGTGTTGGTTTCTTACCAAACAAAATTTGATATGGGCTAAAGCCATCAAGTTGTGCCTGAGGTCTGAAACGAAAAGCCATTAATAAACTTTGAATTAAATCAGCCCAATTAGATTGATCGGCTTCTATATATGTCCGAAGTGATTGGACTAAAGTGCGGTTATAAACTTCCACCTGACCATTCGAGGCTGGGTGGTAAGCACTCGTTTCTACTTTCGTAATTTGAAAAAGTTTACATAATTGTTTAATCAAATGGGACATAAAGTTAGCACCTCTATCCGAAACGAGGCTATGCGGGGGTCCAAACCTGGTAATAAAGGTATTATAAATAGCCTTAGCGATGGACTGTGCATTCTGTTCTCGTAATGGAACAGCCTCTACCCATTTTGAAAAACTGTCAACCATGACAAGAACATATTTATATCCTTTTGGAGTTGTTTTCAGGGGGCCACAGACGTCTACATGGACTCGAGAGAACACAGAGGAAAGTGGGTAATTAATAAGTGGTGCATCCCTTGCATGGAAATGTCGTTTTGCAACCTGACAAGCGTCACAAGATCGTATGTATTTTGTTATATCAGCATACATAGAATGCCAGTAGTACTTTTGACGTAAGGCTTCGTAGGTAGAATTAATACCAAAATGACAACCAGCAGCCAAAGAATCATGATAAGATCTTAAAATATCATCACGCAAGATATGGGGAATGACTAACTGAATATATGGTGCATTTTTTTGTTTACTGCTGGAGCGAGGATAATAACGATGGTATAGAATATTATTATCCAGAAAATAATTTTGACTTTCTAAAATAACGTTTCTGGCTAAACGTTGATTATCAGGTAAGTCAGTTTTATTCCTAAGGTATTTTATGATAGGTATTAAATCCTCATCTTGACCCTGTAATTCCTGTATCGGGGTAATCTCAGGAAGAAGATGTTCCAATAACTGTTGTGGAGTCGCGTCCGTGTAATTTTGCGAGGCTTGAGCCAACTCTTGTAATTGATTAATTTCAGGAGTTATGATCTGAGAGCTATAAGTAAAGCGATGTTCAACTAAATCAGATGTCTGAACCGGAATAGTCTGCGTAGAAAGTAAACTAAGACTAGACACATCACGGGTGTCCTCCCGAGATATGGGTTGTAAACTAATATCATAATTTCTTCTTGAAAGAGCGTCCGCATTAACGTTTGATTTTCCAGACTTATATACTATGGTATATTTATATGGCTGTAATTTCATAGCCCAGCGAGCGAGCCTTGCTGATGAATTTTTACAGGAGTCCAAATAAGTCAGAGCCCTATGATCTGTCACGATTGTGAATGGCCGGTCGTTTGCAAGATACACATTGTAATGTTTAATACCTTCTATAATGGCTAAACACTCTTTATCTGTTATGCCCCATCTGGTTTCGTTATTTCTCAAATTTCGGCCACCATAGGCAATAACACGCTCCTTGCCATGGTCGTCTTTTTGACCCAAAATATAACCAATAGCATAATCGGATGCATCAGTATATAAAATGAATTCCTTGTCAAAATCAGGATACACCAAAACAATAGGTTCCGTAGTCAGAGCCTGTTTCAGTTTAGTAAAAGCATTTTGGCACGCAGTATCCCAGTTGAATGGAATATCTTTATGCAATAATCTGGTCAATGGGTAAGCAATTTTTGAATAATCTTTAACAAATTTTCTGTAGTAATTACATAATCCTAAGAAACTGCGCATTTGTTTAGGGTTCTTAGGTTGGGGAAAGGTGGCAACAGCTTGTGTCTTCGCTGTGTCCATTTCAACACCACTAGTTGTGATATAATGACCTAAAAAATTGACCTTAGGAGTGGCAAAATGACATTTGGATGGTTTCAGTTTTAAGTTAGCTTGTCGTAGTCTAGTAAAAACTTGAGACAAATGAGTGAGATGTTCAGATAAATTACGACTATAAACAAGTATATCATCAACATATACTACAGCATTTTTAAAGTTTAAACCCTTTAAAATAGTTCCAACTGTAAAAGAGAACGATGATGGTGCATTACGAAGACCGAAGGGCATAACATTCCAGGTATATGTACCTGAATGCGTGACAAATCCAGTTTTGTCAATAGAGTCAGGGTGCATTGGAATCTGCCAAAATCCAGAGGCCATATCTAGAACAGAGAATATGCGCGCTTTTGCTTGTCCAATACTATCAAAAACATCCTCAATTCGAGGTAAAGGATGACTTACCGGCTTAGTTATAGCATTTAATTTTCTATAATCCACAGCAAATCTATATTGTCCATTTTTCTTAGGAACTAATAAAACAGGAGCTTGCCATAAGGATGTAGATTCTTGGATGATGCCTGTATCGAGCATTTCCTGAACTTGCCTATCTATTTCAGCCTTTTTAGTGGGGCTTACTCTGTATGGGGCCAGTCGAATGGGAGTTTCATCACCAGTATCGATTGAATGAGAGAATACATTTGTACGTCCTAATTCAGTAATATTAGTAGCAAAAATGTCCCGATTTGAACCTAAAAATGCCAGTAATTTATATCTTTCCTGTTCATTTAATTCTGTTCCTTCTAAGTTGAAGTTTAAGGATTGGGCTATTTTATAATATTCCTTCTCGTTATCCTCATTGGTATTACTAGCACTAACCTGATTAATGTCCATACTGACTTGGCGATCGATAATGGTGAATGCGTCAGATGTGGGTGAAAGTAAACGGAATGAGGCAATTGGATAACCCTGTGAGAGTTTAATTGGTTTGGTATAAGGATTCATAACACGCATGACAGTTTTTGAATTGGTTAAGGTATTGATGCTATACGCCCCAGCTAAGCGTTTCGACTTTCTTAATAAGCTAAGAGGAATGACCTGTCCAATGGTATCCGAGAAGTATGGATCCGGAGTATAAACAGGTAATATTGTTTCTGTGAGCGGTTGACAGGTAGTATTAATCGCAACTCTGAGATACGAGTGATTAGAGGGCCGTCCCTTACTACACAGTGGAATGTGATATTTACCATTCATTAAGGAGAGAACATTATGAGAAAAATCAATTTGGGCTTGGTACTTCTGTAAATAATCCGTACCTAATATTATGGGTACACTACTAGATGTTAAGACCAGAAAGGAATGTGTGGTACTGAATTCCCCCAATTTAAGAGTTAAATCAACCTGACCCATAACTTTAACATGGATATTTCCGATCCCTTTTACATATGAAATGTTTACTGGATTAACCGGAATAGTACCCCTGTTGTTTAGATTTTGTATCGTATGCCAATCAATACAAGAGACTTGAGCTCCCGTGTCTAATAAACATTGGACTTCGAGGGAATTAACTGTAGCTGTAACCAAATTATTATATCTGTTATTTTGAAGATTGACTAAAATATGGGGACATTTGATATCGGGGTCTCTAAGGACCTGGTTCAGAGGACGGTTATGTCTACTGATTGATGGAGAATTTTGTGTAAAAGCGCTACGGTCCAGTTCAGGATCAGGCGTTATATCCTATTTAAACATTACTCTATCAAACCGGACAGTTTTAGGAGTAGTTTTAGCGTTGCGACATACACGGGCCAAATGGCCTATTTCACCACAAAAATTACAGTTAACATTTTTAAATCTACATAGATAAGCCCAATGATTATAACCACACCGTGGACACGGCGAAGGTGGCTGACTGTTACCTGGCAATGATCGTCTGGGTTGTCTGTAACCTTGAGTGGAGCGTGGTTGTTGTGGTCCCGGAGATCGCCAGCGGGGAGGGGGTGCAGGTGATGCGGAACGCATTCCTGTGCGCTCACGTGATGGTGTGCGAGGTCGTCTCAGCGGAGATTCGGTGGCGGTCGACGGGGCCCGCTGCCAAACAGCGTTGCTGATCTCTTCACACAGCTCCGTTATATTAAGTTGTGGTGGAATCGGCGAGTTGGTAATGGGATGAAATTCAACAGCCTTACGAGCTAGTTCTGTCAAATCTTCAAGATTTTGTGGGTCTTTTAAGTCTATGTATTGTTGGATTCCTCTGGGAAACCCAATTTTAATGGCGTCCATGATATCCTGTTCAGATTTACCGAGCTGCGCTCCCATATTACGGAGGTGATCAATGTAATGATCAACAGTTTCGTTGGACTGAAAAACTCTTGTATTAAAAGTTCTTAAAATAGCGAGTCTCTGACCCTTACGCGCGAAACGTTGTGTAAAAGCTTCTGCTAGTTTTGTAAAGTCTTTACGCGTGTCTAAAGGGAGAGAACGATACCAAGACGCGGCAACACTACCTGGAGCTAGTTTTAAGGAGAATATTTCAGCTCTCTGATCGCTTCTAAGACCTTCTACGGACGGTTTCGTCCAGCCTAGTAGGACAGCCGTGGTGTTAAAACGGTCGAGCCAGTCAATTGCATCTGTGTCACCATATCCATAAAACATGGGAATAACTGAACAGTCTATTTTACCTGACGGTGTAGAATCTGATGATGTCTTCTGTCCTGTTGGTGCCATATTGATTATGTCGTGACGAGGTAGATCGTTGTACCAAAACCGGATCTCCACCAATGTGTTACAACGGGGAATTAGGGGAGTTCTTCCCTGGTCATAACACAGTCACACGGCGCGTCAGGTGAATAACTGAGACAGTCCAAGTTGGATATTGTGCTGTTTTATTTCCAGTTGTCTTGGTTACATGTTGATGATGGCGTGGGTCTGTCTGCCAGTTCCCAGCCCAACACAGGATTTTGTATCAGTATTACTACGTCACAAACCTTTACATCATCTTACACTTTTTCTATTGGATATTGGATATGTGTCATTATGACATACCTGAATGTTTAGATAACCATATATGGCTTCGGCTTTCGCCTACGCACAAACTTTTTCCTTGTTTTACCTAAAGCTCATGTAATATCATTATATTCCTGTCATTAATATATTCAGGGTATATATTTGTCTCCTGATCAATTCTGTGTGACCCAGCTACTTACTGACTCACTTTTGGTACAGTTTTCCTGTCCTAAATTACTGCCTCATGCGCAGGCCGGTATTCACCGTACCTTTGACTTTTATATCATTTTACACTGTCATCCAGATCTAAACCTGGCTTCTGCTAATGCCTATAATAACAGAATCTATTTTGGCTTACTTGATTAAGTTTACATTCACATGGCTATAACAATTATACCAGTCTATAGTAATCACTGGTTGTCTGCATTCAGAATTTATGTCCATTAAAATACTCATTTATCAGCTTCTTTTCTAAACCTATATGCAAACCGACATATGGAGATCGGAATCCAAACACCTGTCTTACAATGGTAGACAATGCGTTGGTACACCAATTTAGGCTATTATCATTTCTCTCTGTCGCTCTATCTGTCTTTCCATCTGCTGAACTGGTAACTGATCTTATGTGTACCAAAATATTGCGTTAAAATCAGTAATTAATTATAATAGATATTAACACCTCTTACCACATAACACTATTCTTAGCAGCTGCCACTGTACTAAAATATTAAATTACGCACCCCAGGTTCTAATTATGCATAAAAAAAAGGTTTTCTTTTTCTCTTTTCTTTATAATTTTATGTATTTCTTTTCCAGAGGGGTCTATCTTGTTAAAAATGCATTGACTGGTATACTGGCTTCAGATAAAGGTATGTTTCCATGTGCACATACATGTATGTGTGTTTATGCATATAAAAATTGGGTGTGTTTCCATGTGCGTGTATATGCGTGACCTTGCAGACTAATATATTTGTACAGTGGATCTAGCACGCCTTCCACAAAAAGATGGTGAAGTGACGTCATTTTACCCTGAATCCCTGAGTTCACACATACATGCAGATGGACATGTGGAAACACCTACGTAACAATATCATATGAGCGATTTTTCACTCATAGGCCCACATGGAAACACCCCTTAACTGTTTTACTATATAGTGTAATATGTGCTGTCACTGCTGTGTATTGGTCAAAGGTCTTAAAGGGCAGAGTGATATAAATATCAGCTGGTTATATAATGCATGGAAAGAAAAAGTGCATCTGTGAATGCAAGATACAAAATCTACTTGGGGTCATCAAGTATATCAAAAGGTCAAAGGTTATGCAGGTAGTACAAGACATAAATACTGATAAACAGGTTTCACAGTTCATTTCGGAATGCCTTCCTGTTTCAGATTTTATGACAATACGACTATCAAATTCCATAAACCATTGTCTATTACATCATCACAAAAGAATGTATATGAAAAAATTAACTGTGAGTTATAATATCAAAAGTTCTCACATTACATATCATATTTCTATTTAATGATACATGCAAGTTGAAACTGACATAGAGCAGACACAAATAAACTGCATATGTCTGTTAATTGTTATACACTGAAGATTTAATGTCATATGATATATCACTATTACAATCATTTATGAGCAAATTTCCAGTGAACCATTAACTTATACTCCTGATAAATGAATAATCACATAACAAAGCAGGTTTTATATCCAGGATTAAAAAAGTCACAACTTGAAGGTATTAAATGCAATGTGGAATGCTCCCTTAGTGAACAATCAACTTTTACCGCAGCTGATAAATTGAACAATCAACTCATTAGGAAATGTCAGTGAGCTCATCGAGGCCACATCACCACACATGTTTTGTAAAATTACACAGAGTTCAGCAGGTACACAATCTCCTTTATACTAACACACCTTATCCCGTATGGTTTTATCACATGTCTAGCTTGGCTAGATTATGAATCTGTGCCATATCACTATATAATCACATTTTCTGTTCACTCTTTTACCTGCTGTAAAAGACTTTATACAATAACTTTGTTCTTCTACAAGACTCTAAATATATGCTGAATATTATCAATGTATTAAATGTTAGTCAGTCATTAATCATAATCTGAATTGGGAATAAAATCAACAATTAACTTTAATTAAATTGCATTTCCAGTAATTTTATTACATTTTGGAGCAAGAGCTAGCTCCCCATTAAAAGTACACAGACAGTGACACAGATGTGGTATGTGCTACAACTGAAAAGAGTGAAGTCGACCTTCATTAGACATTACCAGATTATAAATGCATGAGAAGAAGTAAAGCTGTTTCTATATGGGCTAATACATGTGTATGTGCATATATGCTAGCCCGATTTAATTAGACTCAATATCAATATTATTATTACGCCCTGCCATATATTGAGTCTGATAGCCATACAATGAGTTCCTGCAATATAAGTCACGGAACATGCAACTTCTTTGACTGCCTGTTTACTACCAAACAACAAGACACAGGATTACACCATTCTAACACCAATAAGTCTGTGTTTCATGGTTCGATGGCAACTAAAATTGAACTTGGATCACCACTTTTAAACATTTACTGACCTTTTTACCAGAGGCATGTCTGCGAGTTTAATAGAAACAGAGAAGAACAGTCAAATAGGGGCACTTGAAGACCTAAGCCTTGCTGACTGGAGTGACTGACAGCACGATTTTGTTACATTTTGTTTGAATGGGCCTTGCTGTGAAAAGTGACAGGCTGCCACAGGGGCAATAATCACCTGTTGATACTGGTTACAAGGGCACTGGGTGGTTAGACTGGTACCTCGCTCTATTATGGCACCGCTGCTCTAGGCCAATCATAGAGACGGGCGTACAACGCCATTTTCAGTACTACCGGTAGACTGGTTCCAACTCAAGTATGTATTATATATGCTAAAAATAAGCATTTCGTTTGCTCAGAGAAGTTGCCAAAAGTTGGCTTTATATTTCATGTGACATTTATGATTAGATTAATAGATATTGATAATTAACCAATGCCACGTACAGTGACATATCAAAGATTCAGAATATCGTATCATTTTTACATCCATCAGTCAATTTTTGTGCAACAACAACTCAATTTTCAGTATTTGGAATCTATAAATAACTAAAGAAAGTAGTATTATATGAAATCTTCACGAATAACCAGCCAGGATCGCGTGAATGTCCATGACAATCGGTTTGAGCGTGCACACTGAAGCTGGAATCAGTCTACAGGTAAGTCAGGAGTTGCAACTGGGAGTACTTAAGATGGCGTTGTACGCCTGTCTCTATGCTTGGCTGAGGGCGATTATAGAGCAGGGTACCAGTCTAACTGGGTGGTGTGTAGTCTGAGGCTTATATTGTAGAAACTCTCACTGTGTAGCTATCAAACTCAACATATGGCAGGGCCTAATAATATTGAGACCGATTAAATCGGGCTACATATATATGCATGCAAAAACAGCTATGTTTCCCTGTACATGTATTTGCATACATTTGTATATATTTAGTGATACAATGGACTTAGCAGGTCTCCTGCAAAAAGGGACTAGAGTCGAGTCATGTCATTTTATCGGGAAAATGAGTTGAAGCAGGTCCTTTGAATGAAAAGCGCTCCTGAGACGATTTTCAGGCACGTATAAGCATATACACTGACAAACACCTGGTGAAACATAACTTTTTATAACTTGGTTTTCATGAATGCTTAATGTACATTATAAAACTCAATATAGTATCAGCTTGGCACAATATGACTGTTTGCAAAATTTGATTGAGATTCAATTCAGAAGGCAATAATTGATATCAGAATTTATTTAAAGACCCTTTATAGCAACTCAGTGGCCTGTTCAATAACAAAATTTCAGATTTAATTTCTAGATTTTAATTCTGAGTATCATACATTGGACATAAACAGTACTGACTGCCAAGGTAGGTATTGTTATATATAGCAGAAGATCACATTTTATATTTGGCAAAGACTGTAACTGAAAAATGTAGTAATGTAATACGACCAACTGTCCACCATGTATAAGGATTCAAATATGTTATTGTTAGCATGATACAGTTCTGTTGAATGCTGATCAGCAAATGTCAAATAATTTCCATGCTAACAGTCTTACCTGTGTCTGACAAGCTATCAAACCTCTTTGCAGGAGTTAATGACAAAGCTGTGTCATCTGCCTGAGGCAGACGGAGAAGATGACATTAAGTATGCTGGCAGTTTGTTTACTTGGACATGACCTGTCTGTTCAGGAGGTAACTTGGACAGAACCACATATTATCTCAATATCTGTACTGTAGCAGTGACCCAGAAATATTATGGGGCCTGATCCCTGTCACAATGTGATGGTCTAAGGTTTCATCAACACCTTAATTATTTTCCTCAGATACTGTGGCTGCTGTGATTAAAAAGACTATCAATAATCAACCATCTGCTGATCGGTTAATATATTGGACCATATGAAAGTTCAAAAATTCATGTTATATAAATCACAATACAAACAAAAATACAGGTCAAAATTTATTGTTATTTTTTTATAGTAAATTTGATTTGATTTTTCTCAGACTTGAATTAATTAGACTTCAGAATCAAAAGCTACCACACAAAATATGCATCCAATACCTTTGAAGTTAATAACTTGACATTCGAGAAAGCAGACAAGAAACATAATCAGTGTTACTTGATACTTGCCCAGTGTCAAAGATCTGTAAACATAACCTGACAGATATTTTGGAATAACAATTGCCTCAAATATATATGTATAATATGACATAACACTGCATGAGCCTTGACTGGCACAACAAAAATTCAGAAATTTGGGGACAGGCTCTGGGACAACAACCAATCTGGTTTGAGGGATGGATCCCTAGTATCTACAAATTAACTTGCATATTATTCAAAATATCAATGTAGGAGATGGCCAGCCTCTGACATTTGAACATAAGACTGTCATACCTTGTCCAAAGGAGGCATATTACTGTTACATTGATGGCAAAGTATGGTACTTCTTATATTCACTGCCCATGGACTAATAGTTCTGTCAGCTAGTGACAGGTGGAGCTGTTTACACTTTCTCATGCCAGACTCAACCAGTCACAGCTTACAGCATACTGGCTCATCTGAGGGGCAAATTAATTTTCCAACTCAATGAGGGATAAACACATTACATGACAATATCAACTATAGCTGGGCTTTTACAGCTAATCAGCTGCCTAAATTAAAATTTCCTGTTTCCAAGGCTTAGCTGTCACAAGATCCAGGATGCCTGCATACTTCCAGAAACTCAGGTCCATATGAACCAAAAATACCACTCAGGATGTACTCTGGATACTGTTTTAAAATATATTTAACCTACATCCCTGAATAAACAGGCTCCAAGCCAAAATATCATAACCATGGTCTGGCTGAAGCCTCGGGATGGTACACAATTGCACATACAGCCAGTTGTGGGCGTAGTACTTTGGATGAGTCCTTTCAAAACACTAGGGGGTTATCAACACAACTGCTGGTATGGAATGTAAACAAGGGATTCATGTACTCTGAAGACTAGTTCAATTAATACACCACCAATTAAGAACCTTTATTATTATCTCCAGCAAGGAAGTAATGTTTTAATCTGTTAAAAATTTCATTATCTATTTAATGTTTGTCCTTTTGATCAAAGTTAATTTTATAGTGATAATATACAAAATGTTTTGAATGTATTATCACAAGTTTTAATGATCTAATCAATCTATGACTATGTATCACATGGAATTATTACCTCAAGAATGCAAGAAATTGTGAATAAAGGGTGATTAAAAATTCCATGGTAAGATTAAACAAGTTATTTAAACAAGGAATTTCACACAATTATACAAACAGTATAAAAATCAATTACATAGAAATATTATATTATGGTAGACAAACTTATCTGGCATGTGTTTGACAATGTCACATTTTTAAATTTATGTCATACAAGACCTTACAAAACCCATATTGACAGGCAATATTTCTTGAACAAATCTTATTTGATCTACACTATAGCACTTCACTAATTATTTATATACATGTTCATGTACTCAGATGAGGTTTTGTGCTGCAAGAGATTATTTTACACCTTACATCATGTATAAATTTGAGCATGTTAGATATAAATCATGAACACATGAAACAGTTATTCTAACACATCAATTAGAGAAAAGACCCATCTACAGTATATTGTATTTAGAATGAAACCAAAAATGTCAACAGAGTTGATCTGCCACATTATGTACAACACAGGAAACTTGTGTGGAGGCACTTTAAGTACACTGATTATCTGATATAAATCACTCACCACTTACATCTACTTCTAATTACTGATCACTAATAACTATGTACCTAATTATGACCTCTAAGCAGATGAACATCATTCTCATTACAGACCCTGTAGGTCAGAGATAAAACCATACATCAGAAATGTAATAAACAACTACACAGGTCTGAAACCTCACACCCCCTCCCCCACACTCTATCCCCCACAACACAAGCCACTACTGAACTGGGCAGCCGTATGGTCAGAACAGGTGGTCTGGTATTCCTCCAGGTTATTTATTATTCTGGGGTCACTAACCTTTAACCTCCTTAAACCTGATACATGAACAGAATTCAGTCTCTCAACCCAGCAAAAGTATGAATACACTAGCAGATAGGACTGATTAAGTGATACAGCCTACTTTGAGTTTTACACCAATCATACAGAAAACTGCACTGCCACAGCCATCCTTTCTCCGTGCTAATTGCTAATCAGATTAGCCTAATCTTAACATTAATCTATGAGTGAGGAACTGACACAAAAGAACAGATATGAAGGTTTAAAACTAAGTGGAAATCATATCTCAATGGTAACCACCAACATTTCATGCACCTTGCAGGACTTGGCTGTCAATTGCTTATCCCATGAGAGACATGTTCCTGTGCTGTCAGACAGACAAACATGGTGGGTGCTGTTGTAAGTACAAAAACTTTATTAATGGTAAGTCTACATAAGAGGTGCAGGCCAGACCAGACCACCCCCTGGTGGACTGGTTCATCACATGAGAGGACCAGTCCTGGTCTAGTCCAGCTGGTCGACCAGTCAAACCGGTCCATTTATTAAAATATCCTTAAAATTAAAATGTAAGTTTTTTTTTATTCTGCATTTAGTCTACATAATTTTTTTAAAATATTTAACAAAACTAATTATCGCATACACAGCAAAACATGCAATAAATGTAATATTATAATCTATACTTCAATCGCAAGATCTGGGTTTGATTTTTAATGACAAATTTAAACCACAATCTTTGTAAATAATATTACAACAATGGAATATTTTGTGTAACTGTGTGGGTCATGGTGGTTGGAATATAAACAAAATTGTGCAGGGTGGGGCGAGCTGACTGAAAGAATCTGCTGGGTGGGGATGGCTGTGGTTTGACATTTGCTGATCAGTTATGTAGTGGTTAAAGTGCAATTTTATATAAAAAACTTATTAATTAAATGTGCAGGGTGGGGCGAGCTGATTGAAAGAATTTGCTGGGCGGGGATGGATGTGGGTTGACATTAGCTGATTAGTTATGTAGTGGTTTAAGTGCATTTGATATAGAAAACTGGACCGGACAGGTCCAGGGAAAAGCAGTCCGGTATTTTGTGTTAGCATTCCAGTCTGGTCCAGCCCAAAATTGTGGACTGGACTGGTCAAAGCAGTCTGGTCTGCACTGTATGTCTACATTAAGTGAAAATGTATTTGTAAGCCATGAGGCGTTGTCAAATATGACAAAAAATATAGTTTCTTCACCATTTTTTTTTAAGTTTTTCAACTCTCACATTTCACCTAGCACCCTCTCAGGATTTTACGGTAGTCTATCAACCCAGCTATTAAGTCTCTTCTTGTACTATTTAACTAAAAGCAGATTAAGTTACTGAAATAACTTTTGATATTCCTGTAGACAAGTTAAAATAGTAAGAAATGTTTATTTGGGCGTTGTTGTCAGCTTAAACTGATTTAACATTCAAGTTTTGATTAAATTTAAACATGAAACAAGATATTTTGAATACATTATCCACTGGAAGAAAAAAGTTTCATGAACTCTGATGCTTGGTTGAACCTAAACAAACACAGCTGACTCAAACATTTATTCCCACAATCCTGTTTTAACCAGGCGGAGATGAAGCAAACATGAGTACTATGTTTGTGTTTACTAAGTCAGCTTTTGAGCATATGGGCCAAAGTTAACAACACTACAACCATTAGACACATTGGCCTTTATAATAGAAGCAATTACCTGTACAGTAAAATACTAATTAACTGATATTAAAGAAAAGAAATCAAATTTAGCCAAAATGCACTCTAGGGCATTACATGACGATGTAAATGTACATCTGATTTTATGCAGATATGGTTTGTAATGGCCCCTCTTACCATTCTGTGGATTGACCACATCGGCTGATGCCTCCATTCATGACAAATCTCATCTTCACACGATTGTAAATTACAAAATTTTCCAAACAAATTCTCAGAAATTTAATATAGCAGTGAGAGCTGAGTCATCAAGTCTCAATAAATTCTCAGAAATTTAATATAAGAACTGAGTCATCAAGTCTCACTATTGTATAATGCATTAAACCATTGTGGTATATCAGTGGGTCATTTCTTTTTGCAATTTTTTTTACTATGAGATATTGTGAATATAAACCAGAGACATATGTACAGCCTGGGTGAATGAATTGCATGGTTTGGGCCTGCTGGCCTATTATAGCAGGGCAGCCAAGAATAGCAAACATAACCACAGGAAAACAGATTCTGGTGGACCCAGAGGCTACCAGAGATGATCAATTTAAACAGATCTGACACAGGCTCTTGGCTACATGACTGAAATATGTTAGTAATATTGTATACCACTACTATTCCTTGTGGGCCTGTGTAGCATGTATAGTATACACATACAGTATACATCCTGTATACAATACAAAGGTACAATATATCATGTGTCATGCATTGTTTGTTTTGAATGCTTGATGAATTATCACATTCTACAAAACCACCAACAGTTTCATCTGTTAGCTTGGGTATATGAATTGAAAAAAGTTATTTTTACTATTTCTTTCGTTCTTTTTATATAACCAGTACAATGAATATGTCACAAGTTATGAGTTGTAATAATATTCAGATATGCATATACTAGTGTTTGGAATAGGTTGTAATTTCATGATCAATCAAGGGTAAAAATTAATTGACCATACTGACTGATAATTGGAAATAATCATTTGTTTAGAAGCATGATTTTTGGACCTTATACAGACCGATCATCTCAACTTATATGTAGACCTACATTCAGGCTAATATTGTCATAATACATGTCTACATAGTAACTTAGGAATTAAGTTTTTTTCATAAATGTAAAGACTTTTCTCTAGTTTGCGTGCAATCAATTATGGCACTGCAAGATCAATTATGGGATCATAATTATAATCCATTATAATGGATCATCAGCCCATCACTAGCCTGTACACACAAGTACTCATTAAGAATAACCCAAACTAAAGACTCCTTATAGTTTTAATTTCATGATTAATGTTCCCGGAAGATGAGTCCAAGGAAGACGGGGTACGGGGCCCTTATACCCAGGGTAAGGTTAATAGGGTGAGGGTAGGAGATTCATAAAGGAAAACAGAAGGTCGTGGAGGGGGGCAGGATTCAAAAGTCCTTAGAAAGAGGGGTTGTCAGGTCAGGGGTCACACAAGGGCACAACAGCTACTACTAGTACTGGAGATGTTCCCGTGGCTCTCTTAACAGCTGATTCCAGGCCCACAGCTGTGCATTTTTGTTTCCCTTTTTTCCTTGGGGATTATTAAGCATCATGATCAGGGTGGGGTTGAGACCTTAATGGTTGCTTCCACCATCTGTGCATGCATTCTTAAGACCCCAGGTGCCTTTATCTCCAGATGCTGCGAAAAGCGTGTGGGTGCGCCTGTTGTAGTTCGACCTCACCCGATCTCAACAAAGCTGACAGAAATGGATCAATATTATTCACCGGACTTGTTCTCCCTGACAAGAACACTGCTAGTTCTAATCATTCAGATATGCTCTGTTTAGTGTTAATCACATGCATATTTTGTGTTGCCAGCAGTCTTCCAACACCTCTTGTGACTAGAAATATCCTAGCTCTGATGTTAGTGGTTCACACCATAATATTTGTAGCTGATATTAATGCATGCATGCACACACCTAGCAAACGGCTGCATGGCATGTTCTATGCATGTAGACTGGTGAGGTCATCACGCAGGAACCTTGACCTTAATAAAAGAACTGTCATTATTTATAACCTGAATGTCCTAAATTAAATATCACTCAGTCTCCCATCCTTCTCAAAAATAGGGTAATTACTCTTAATCATTGTAGCTGTAACATACTGTATCCAACCAGAGTCACTAAAAATAAACAAAGGATGTTTTGGACACAACTGTTTTTTTATATTTTTGCCCTAAATTTTCTGGCCATCAATACCCAATATATAGGACATTTTGATAGGATCATGTGTGGCTTGTCAATTTTTTTTAAAAGAATATGTCCATGGCCTGCTGGTGGTAGTTAGTGGTGTGCTAAATAAATGATTATGTCAATGAATGGTCATTTTCTTTCACAATGGATTAAATCAGTTGTATTTTTCCTTTAACAATCAAACAATTATTCATGCACATAAAGTCATGTATTATCCTGATAAATAATTCTAAATCTTTTAGTTAATAACAAAAGCAGGGCACAAAACAGTGACCAGTTTTGAAAAAGTATTGACAACCTGGCCATTACCTTGACCTTTTAGCATGATGTAAAGTTATAATGAATTCACTCATTCAATATTTTAGGTTTTTGGTATAATTTTATACAGCAGATCTCATGGTAATATACAGATGGTTCATCAAATAACTGATTAATAATTGATCCTCAGTTATTTTTTATCTTTCAATCACTGGATATGATTTTACAACCGATTCATATCACTAGTGGTATAGTGATCGACTGTATGAAGTAACTATACCACATGGAATGTCATATAACCCCTACTGGATTTAAGGTTTTATATGCACAGGGCTAAGTGATAACCAGTCATTAAGACATATGAGCGAATCTATAGGTTTTCACCAAGCATTTTGCCTTAAAGTAATAAATGGGTTCAAATTTTGATCTTCTTCATTGCAGTTAAAAGTTTTCACCACCAGTCTAAATCCTATCCATTTGCTTGTCAGAGTTATCAGAAAACTAGTCTTGTTCCTGTTCTTAGACATTTCTATCAATCACTTAAAATAACTTTCCAGAAGTCATACTGAACAATGTCAAATCAGCTCTAACTAAATAATAAACTATAGATTGATTTTAATTGTCTGGTGGTCTCAACAGACATAAGGTCATAATTGATTTACATAAAAAATTGATATAAATTTCCAAAATATAGTTATCAATTATGGATATAATCTCATCTCATTTGCCAAACCTATATTAATCATTTATAACAGTGAGTCCTGTGAAGTCAAAATATATCCCTGAAGAATATATGGCAGTTTCAATATTCCAAACTCACTATTGATGTGTGAAAGCACACACTCAGCTGACAAATGTACAAATCAAATTCCTTCCTTGGCTGAGTGGGACAAGTATCACGTAACAGATGTACTTCCAGATAAACACCATGGATAACTGACGGACACTTGGGATTTCAAAGATAAGTGCCCAAAGGTCAAGATCTCTGACACCAGTATGGATGTGTATGTGACAGGTAACTAATGAGTTGTGACAATGCACAATTGTAAAATCAGGTAATACAGATAATGGTAGGATTAACCAGCCAGAGAAATGTGCTTTCTGATTTCATACAAAAGGGTTTCCTCCTGATTCCTCTCACTCCTTACTTAAGAGTTATAAGTAGTATACACTATGTGACTCTGGTTTGATACACTGCTCAACAAACGTGCTGATATCATGAAACCACTTAACCAGCGTTCATCCTTAGTGAAGGCCATATTTTACAACTAGAAAATACAGACCACAACCTCCTCCCAGATCCTTATCAAACTTTGCTAAAGCTACAGAAAATGTGTGTCACATGCAGTTCACTTACTCAATCAGTAAACACAGCTCAGCTCAAGAAGAAAGGCAGCCTTTAATACCAGTAAATGGCACTGGCCATTGGCTGGTACAAAGAAATTACCCTCTGTCACATTGGCATAGAGTTCTTCAAATTAAAACATACCATACTCCTCCACAACATTTCATCAAAATCTGTACATAACGTAATGAGTAAATCTGCAAACAGACAAATCAAATAACTAACCAACCAAAGCTAAAACATAATACCTTGCTATCTGGCATATATTTTCATGTCACATTTTGCTACCTTGTTATTATAAAACCTGTATCATTATAAAACTTTATCATAGCTTTAGTATTGCACATACTCAAGCACTCCTTTCAGCATTACTATAATACAGAGTATTGTTTTTGTATTGCTTTATACCTGAAGATCAAGGGATATTTACTTGTGTGTGGTTGAAGTTTTAACATAAATTTACATGTGTTGTTATGGTTCAGACAGTATTTTCATTCACTGGAGTTCTGTTAACAGTCACAATATTGAGTGGTATTGCTTTACCTTGTTACAGCTCTCTGTACACAGGCACAGGTTTTATTATTCAGGTACAGGACCACAGCCAGGCCAGTATGGACAGCCTGGAATAGTTACTGTAGGTCCTCAGGATTAAGTTACTGAGTAACAAAGTAGAGAGCTGGCCACATGCATCAACAATGTTTATGGAGTCCATCTGCAGCAGACAGAGGGTCTGCTCTATCACTCACACACTGAGGAACGCATGGCTTTACCTGGCATATCTAGATTACAGTCATACCCCATAAGCCAATACCTGTACTCAACCAGGTGTGTCATATATTTACAAGTATGCATCTTCACCTGTCTGAAAATATGTAAAACCTACCTTTGCAATAAGAATCTTACTATCTTTTATGGCAGGGTCTTGCCAAAGATGGAGCCAAGGATAGGATGCCTAGGTACCCAATTCAAAGTTACCTGTAATCTGATGTCATGAGAATGAAGCACCGGCTACCTGTACCTATGCCAAGAAGGGAGGGGGGGGGCTTCCCTTTCAATCATTCAGCTATACAGACATCTAATTTTAGTTATATTCTCATTCTAAGAAAATTTTGTCATCACACAATACTTAGGTTTTTTATACCTGATTCCAGACTGTGCTGAAATTGTATCACTGATATAGGACACTAACCAGTGATTTACTGTGATCCACTCTGTGTATCTGCAGTATCAGACATACATCATTGTGATTTATCAGAGTTAGTCTAAACCTGTCACATGTTGTGGATGTCCTATCATTTTCTCTTGTTAACTTTGCTCTCCTGACACAGCCTTGTGGTTGGGTGTTATCTGGTGCAGGCTTAACCATGCAATAAGGAGTAATGATAGAACATCAATCAACCACAACTCTCAGGCTATCACAGTATTTGTGGATATCACATTTTAAACAAAAGCTCTAGAGGATGGAACCTGGACAAGTGGTTATGACTCCATAGTTCTTCGTTGAAAATATTCTGACAGATAGATCTACTCCTATAACTTAGCTTATGCAATATGACTCCTCCTCATAAATTACCACACTTACTTTTATATTAAATGCTAAAATCCTTTTCACATAACGGACCAATATTAATTGCTAAAATTACAAGGTCAATATTCTTTTTTCAATATTATCAATAGTTAGCTACTACCTCCATTCAAAAGCCACTCCCAACTTCTTTCTATGGTCTTACTCTGCTCATTTTTAAAGTGATGTGCAGACCACAAACACAATTTTCTATTCTATGATTATATTTTCAATGCAACTTTAATGCCATTTTTAAACAATAACCTTATTATTATAACCAGGATATTACCAACCATTATTCACACAAACAGACTAGTTCCCTTCTAAATAATATAAGGCATTGCATTTGATACCCTGGCCAAATTAACTGCTGGGTACACTGATAAGTTTAGAAAGATGGTACGGCAATAGCCCCTTTGTGAAATAATAAATTTCTCAGGTTTTATGAGAAAATATGGAAAATGACCCCCTTGGGACACACTTGGTATCCTGATGGACATTTAGAGATAAAGTAAATATTTCAGAGATGTGGCCACAGAGGAGTTGGGTAGGAATGTTTGAGTGCCACAACCATCAATTACAATATATAGATTAAAAGGTTATGGCCATACCTGTGTACACAAAGACTCTAGACTAGCTTGGAATATTTTATGTATGAAAAACACATATTTTTACATTTTATACTCATCACAACTTAAATGAGAACCTGGAAGTCTGGCAAGAAGGCCTGGGGGCTGACGAGTGATGACAGATGAGGAGTGTTTACAAACACTCCCCTGACAGGGCTTACTGTTTTGGTTTTGCTAAGGATAAGTAATATAACATCAGGGGGTAAACAGTTAGTGCAGCAAACACAAACTCATGTAGCAGAATGAAAGGAAAAGCCTGAAAGGTACTGTCTGCTTGAGCTGATCTTTAAGTACTAACACACACACACACACACATCTTTTGCAGCCAACCTGCACTTTTCCCTTTACCCTGCACCAACAGATTACCACTGTTGGGAATCAGTTGAAATTATATAATCAGCTATCAGTAAATTTGGGTGACCTCTACCCACTGATCACTGGAAATAACTGGCTGTTTATGAGTATGAATTTTTTTACCTGGCACATAGAGAACTGTGTATCATCTCAACTGATATATAGGCTTCCTGTTTGCTAACATATGTACTGTAATAATTTAATAGCCTACCTTATTATATAGTCAACTTTGTAATGAAGTTATTAGTAAAGACTTTCCTCAAGTGTGCTGAAATTAATGTTACATGGAAGCACACATTTCCTCATCCAAAACCTATGTAATGTGAAAAACGTTGTAATTGATAACTGCAATACTAGATTGATAATAAGCAACTGACTGATTATAGATTATAATACATCATCAGCCAATCACTAACACACACAACAATAAAAGATGACATCTGTAACTTTGGAGAACTAATGCTAGTTCACTCATAAAGCTACCAATAAACATGATAATTAAGTTCACTACCCCTTACTCCTCCCCCCCCCCCCCCTTGCCTCCTAAAATATACTTACTATCCACTTGAGCTGTCAATATGACCCAGTTTAGGCTGTATGGTCATAATTCATCCAGTACACAGTTTGTGAAGGACAATAACACATGAAAAAGTGATGATGCTATGGGGCGCCACTAAAACAGCCTCCACAAATATTTTCATTTTTACTGCAGCATTTTGAAACATGGGTCTTCACTTTCATCCAAGTTGTACAGACTGGGTGACACAGCCCCTGAGACTGTATGATGCTGAAAACATACTGCTGACAGTATCTGTGAGGATACTCCAGGCCTAGTTACTGTTATTCCGGGTTGATACATGTATGTTTTCCTATCTATAGAGCACACACTAGACTGCATACACCCACAAAATATCATACAAACAATATATGATTTCAAAACTCACACCCTCAAGATATTATATATAGACGGTATTTCATGAACACACATACACATACCTAATAAAATATACTAATAAAATATTCTATATCACATAAAGAACAAACTTCACATTATGATATCATATATGTCAAGGTCGAGATCCCGAGCTGGAGTGATTGGTCCAGACCGAATCCAAATTGGCATTCAGTCTGGCCTTAACCCTAATCAGGATTTGGGCTGGACCAGATCCCTAATGGGGTTTAGGCTGGAATGAATCCTGCTTGGGATTTGGTCCAGATCAAAGCATACATTATGTGATGCACACACCCATACATGCATCTAGAATACCATATACAACATCATGTATAACAAACATACACCACATATCAAAATACACAAAATCACAGACAGCATATCACACATACACAAGTCACATAAACAAACAATATCAAACAAACAGATCTATACAATATGTTCATGTCTACAGTATTTGATAATCACCGCATGACAACTTTAAATATACACAAAATCACTAAACACACAAAATTCCACACACCATACAAGTAAAATATATAAAACATGCACACATATGAATACACATACACACCATATAAAATATGCATGCATGCACACACATACATACATACATGCACACTCAGTAATAAAATCTAACAGCGTAAGAGACCACCAACAGCTTAGATATCTGACCCATCCAGATACCTTATACTTAGTGAGAGAAAGGGTCATTAGACCTGATAGGCTATCCACAGTGAAAACTATGTCAACATCACTACATCAGCACTGCCCCCTCAGCAGAGGTCAACAGTCCATCCCAGCACTGTAGAAGAACTCTCTGGTCCCTATCACCAGCCCAAGGCTGTTATGTTAACCACTGACAGCAGTGTCCCCTGCTGCTCCAGTTCACAGCAGTGCTGTCAACATGGTGCCCATCACTGGTAAAGCACCCATTAAACCATTATAATTATCCACATATTCTGGTGTTAATATGGCAATAATGTTAAACTGGCTTAGCTGTTTAGAAGAACAATTCAAAGGCTGCTACTTAATATGTTAAAAACAATGTACTATCTCTTTTCATTATCATTGTAATTACTGTTATTGATATAAACATTACATTCACCTAAGATGGTTAAGTTTTCACCACATTTGTAGGTTGGCTTGTACAAAAAGTAGATAAGTTGTACAGATGACCTTGTAAACAGAATCTATGTAAACATAACTTAATTTGATATCATGTCAAGACCAGTGGCTTGAGCTAATCATCAAATTACCAGGGAACTAATTACGATTATTCTTTCTTTGTCAAAAATAGGGCCTGAAAGTCCCAGTCTTTTTGGAGGAAATTTGCTTTCTCCTAAATGTTTATAGTTTGTTATAAATAATATAAGTGCCTTCCGTGCAAGAGCCTGGCAAAGATATGTTTCTAATTGGACTGGTATCTTGTTAACAGGGCTATACATATGAAAATGACAGGATGCCTAAATTAGATAGCTTCACATAAAAAGAAACTACTATTATGAAATTTGTGATATACTGATTATCATAACAGTCTTACAATAGTGGTGTATGTTATTAAAATGAAAACCAATTTTGTACATGGGAATATCTTTGTATGTCAAAGCATGCAAAACAATAAAAAATACTCATCCTTTCTCAAACATAAATACAACAAATTGT
Source organism: Sipunculus nudus (assembly GCA_026874595.1). Classification (NCBI taxonomy): domain Eukaryota; kingdom Metazoa; phylum Annelida; class Sipuncula; order Golfingiida; family Sipunculidae; genus Sipunculus; species Sipunculus nudus. The sequence continues at coordinate 48,716,584 of CM049309.1, forward strand.
TTTCATGTGATGTTCACATCTGGATGTACATTACAGAGATATTCCCAGAAAATTTCTCAGAAAAATCTCCAAATAGTGAGTAATGCTTCTCATGCCCTGGTGATAAAATCATGTCTGCAAATTTGTCAGTATATTTGAAGTGTTCCCACTGGCCAAATATTACACTGGATTGCTTACTTTAGCTCTTTGGTTCCTCGGACTTCCTCCTTCAGTAATGTGACAACATGCCTATTATTGAATATTTTCAGAAACAATTCTAACATCTATGATCAAATATGTCAGCTGGAAATTAAGAACCAATCTAAGCTCTTTGTAACTGTATGGTACTGTTCTCTTGTTCTTAAAAGCAATGGTCTCTTTCCCCCCCCCCCCCCCTCTCTCTCTCTCTCTCTCTCTCTCTCTCACTTCTGATAAATATCATATTATGCTATAACCAGTCAGCTGTTTAACTTCAAATGTCAAGTTTACAACCTGAATTTCAAATTGTTTTGTTCGATTATACATTGTCCTGTCATCTCCTCAACTGATTCACGTTAAAACAATAGCATTAAGCAAACCAAAAGTAGCCATGCTATCAGTCATTACAAAACATACTTTAGCATCCTAGTGTTAAAGGTACATAATCAGGAGCAATATTATTTCTATTCTTTCACACTATCAGTTCAATTTTGCCTTATACAAAAGTTTCCCAGCAAAACTATCCCAGCACACGGTCTCATTTCCTCGCATACGACTGTTTTACACCTTGTTATTGCCCTGCGTGTTGGTAAACACAGTCTGTTTACCATAACAAGGCCGCCTGACCGGAGGTCCGATTAAGAGGGGCAACACGCAGTGTTTCAGCCAGTATTATAATTGTATTACATTTTTTTGACCAAGTCAGGCAGGGCATCTCCTGATTGGCTCCGCTCAGCACACGGCCCTATGCACAGTGTTTATGTTGACACCTGCGATCGCGCCCGATTCACTGTTTCTAACACTCGTTTACAGGATTAAGCAAACAGTTTCAAGGCAATATTTTGGCAGGTAAAGATTTCTTTTAAAGGGAAGAAGCTATTTTTCGTGTTAACTCAACATGCTTTATTGGTGATTGGGCCCCTTTAACAAGCAACAAATTATTTGACTCTGCTGAACTTAAAAGTTGTTCACGCCATTCCGCAAAATGAATAGCAGCCTGAAGTATTAACAGCCCCCCCCCCCCATACGTGATTTTAAAACTTAATGTATGTTTATCTAGGCAAATGGACTGCTAAGCACACCAAACCAGCTAAGCTTATAATCAGCTGTCAAACTAAATGGTTAATATCAAGTTATTTGGGCTGATGATTTGTGGTTTAAAAGAAATGTGTGCTGTTTTGTTTGGCTGGCCTTAAAACCAATTATTCTCTGCAGGCTATCATTGCAAATGTTTGTTCAGTCATTTGGTAACCAACTTATGCTATTAAATACTGTAATTTACAGTGGCAGTTTGGTCAAATTATAAACTGGGGCAATTTGAAAAGAATGTATTTAGCTATTCCGCCATTTGGGTTATATGCCAAAAAAACATGTTCCCTTAGAATAATTGTAACAATTTTAAAGCTGAACTTGTACTGAATGTTTTGTTAATTAACATATTATATTCTGAGCATTGCAAGGGATGAGCTTAAGTGAGAACTAGCAATACTAACAAGGACACGTTATTAATATTGATTTAAACTAATAAATGAAAAGACATGAATATAACAGACTTTGTGAACTTTGAAATATTTTAAATATAAAGTTCAAGAGTATGGTAATACAAGAGAGGAAGAATGATTTAATATGAATATATTTCTCATGATATAATGATAACATTTAGGTCAGCACCACACTGATAATATCAATCGGAACCTAAGAACTCCAGCCTAAATTAAAATAATATAACTTGCACAGATTATATGAGTTAGGGCCTATGCACAGTATATACCTGGGTAGTGCTATATATAACTTCATGTTAATCTGTTTGTAGATACCTCACTGTAAGGACTTAGGTGCTTGAACAAGGAGACCACACCTACTGGTAGTCATGATCCGGAGGTTAGCCCAGGTAGATAACATATCCTATTAGGTATTGTCATGTTTGTGTATGAATCATTCATGGGGTGTGACTTGGCCTGTGAATTGTGAGGGGCCTTTAAACTGATTCAATTAATTGATTCTTTACCTTCTATTTCAATTCTTGATTCAATTCTTGCATAAGTAGAAAATTTAAAACTTTAATTTTAATTTTTAAAAATTTTTTACAATGGATGTCAGTTAACTTAGCAAATAAAAGAACAATGCAGCTTGTCCTATGGTTCAGAGTGGTTCATGCAAATAAACATAATAAATGAAACCATTTGAATACAGTCAATTACAATTTAACTGAGGGGTTTCAGTTCATGCACTGTTATATCCATAGGTGTGAAACATGAGAATTTATAAATACAAAAGCACAAAATTTCATTCTATTATGACAATAAATGAAAATGTATCTTTCAACATGAAGTTTGTAGGCTATGAGGTTCCTGTTGTGGATTATTCATATGAAAAAAGAAAGCAGTCTGAGACCACATAAACATAAACCTCCACCAATATTCTGGACCACCAGACACTAACTCATATAGTTGTGAACAAGTTTCAATGAAATTTTGTAGGGGGTTAGGTAAATCACCGTAACTGTCTGGATCAAACAGCCTATAAAAGTGTGGACATTGTGTGGATCAACAAAACAAGGTTTTTCTTTAAAGGTTTCTTCACCTTTGTGAGACAGTTCCATTTATTTTATCTGGGCCAAAAGGTAGATCATAATCATTCATTCCTATTAGCTTAAATCTATGGGTTAATTAATTTCTAGACAGGGGTGAAAGTTCCACAGGTGTGCACTTGCTGGTGCCTTGAATTTTTAATATATATGGTACACTATATATACTACCACATGTCAAATTTCCATCACACGTTAAAACTTCTTTAACAGAAAATGTTCCAAGTATATTTATCCTTTAAACAAAGTATTGGTTTTAAATATTTTTTTAAAAATTGTAAGAACAAAAATTTGGACAACATATACTACTTAAGTATGAGCATAAATGCTTAAGTGCAGTAAATATCTGTACCACCAAACACTGGCATGATGATCTCACCTGACACCACCCACTTGACAGTAATGCTAAGTTGCAAAGTACACAGGCTTATAAAAAAGTAGGATAGCCTAGCATGGTGGTTAAACACTTTGTCATCAGGACGAGAGCACTACAAGGTAACATGTAATTAAGTATGACTTGCACACAACCTGCTACAGTTCATTGTAAGCTGAACATGTCCTCAGTATTATGTGATACAGGCACGTGTGTAAAAGTTTTTAACAAATGATAAAAAAGCATAATTTGAATCAAGATGGTCATGACCTCACTGAGAAGGTTACCTTGATGATTTGACACTTCTAAAAAAATATGTAGTAATAATACAATAAGGTTATAAGATACCATTAATAGCTGAGCAATGCTAATAAAGCTGTGATAAAAATGCTTGTTTGTTGTTCTTATCACTGAACACACCCAAGCTTTCATCTCATACTTGTCAGAAAAAATGCTTATAGTACAACAGGAAATAGGTATTGTATAAAAGATAAGAGGGATGATAAAGATATCTCTACTATCACCCTCACACATATTTAATTATATACCATCTATTAAGGTCTTGTGTGTAGTCAGTTCCCATCTCTAGAGAAACACTCTGCTGAGTGTTCACAGACCAGGAAGTGAAAGCAAATGAAATACCATACTCTTTAAACTGTTGAAACCCCCCCACAGCAAATTATATATATCCATGCCTGATGATGGGCACCTAATCATCAGTTTGCTATTCCAGGTGTTAACTGTTAAGAGAACATATATGTCAAAAATGTCTGTAATGGGTCTTTTGCATGACATAAATAGCATTTTGATCTATACAGAGCCTTTTTCACTGTGAATCACTGATTCTGCAGGCTCAATGAAAATGACTACAAAAAGGATCTTAAATATGACAGGAGCTGCTTATTATGCAACACTGCTTGATGGTTTATTTATACTATTATTAGATAATTTAATAAAGTAACCTATACAAAATTTGATCTCAATGTGGTAAAAGATAATGTTTTCCCTCTTTAAATCTTCTTCTTTGCCTCAAGATCCTACCACCTGTCTACATCTATATTACTCTGATGGTTGGACTGGTGAAGGTGTATTGGATCAATACAACAGCCATCTAAAGGTGAATCCCATAACAGGTTGCCATTTATAACATACTAGTGGCATACCCTATTATTCTGACATGTCACTTGAAACAGCTGGGTTTTACTGTGTGTAAAATGGCAGCTCCAATGAATGACTTTAACAGTTTTGTGAGGTCAGAGTTAGATAACAGCACAGACATACAACAGAAAAATACTCCAAGGAAAGTCTGACAATTGATAGGAAATAATCTGCAGTGAGTCTGGTGGCCTACAGACCCAAATCTTTGGAGTAGAAGCCTGAGGAACGTTTTGCCTGTGACTGTGCCATCATCAGCAAATTTTCAGGATTCCTTCACATTCTTTAACATGGATGCAATGTAAAGCCTTTGCAGAGCTATCTGCATTCCACTAGGTGAACTCTTAGTTAGTTCATTTTTACCAGGAAAATTTTCCGAACAAACCTATTATATAGTATTAATGTATTTGTGGCAACAGTATTGGGAGTACATCAATAACAAGCATGGCAATAAAGAAGAACAGCAAAGCAGAGATGAATTGTTTCTAAAGCTGTGTCAATCAAAGGTTCCAGCTGCAGTGGTAAGATAGCAGTAAACCTTACAGCACTGAGAAAACAACCAGCAGTCTTACCAAGGCTGTATAATCAATAGAAAGCAGATTGTTCTATATCTGTCTTATGTAACAGCAAGTATTGCTGGCATATCGTGCCAGAGAACATGGACTTACTCCTCCATTGATTTCATGGCAGCCTGAAATTGACTGAATGGAGTGGTGACACAACCACTGCAGTATTACAGTGGCCCACTGGCCTAGTGTGACTGTGAAAGTGTTCAATCTTGTCAAACATGACAAATCACTATATAAGATTAACCATACCTACTTCAACTGAAAGAAACCTCCTATTGGGCATCCTCATTCATCATATAATATCAATGTTACCACAAGTTGGCCAAAGCCTATTTATAAACTTGTGGTACCAATAGGACTTGTAGACAATAACCGAGAAATGGTACTACTATCAGGTCAACCGTAACCTGTAAATGGTACCATAAGAACTTGCAGAATGCCACAATTTGTGAGTAAGTGGTACCACCAGCTAATCATAATTTGTTAATGGTACCTCCAAAAGGCTACAACATGTAAATGGTACCACCAGCTAACCATAACTTGTAAATGGTACCTCCAAAAGGCCACAACATGTAAGTGGTACCACCAGATAATCATAACCTGTAAATGGTACCATAAGGACTGGCAGAAGGCAACAACGTGTAAGTGGTACCACCAGCTAACCATAACCTGTAAATGGTACCTCCAAAAGGCCACAACATGTAAGTGGTACCACCAGCTAACCATAACTTGTAAATGGTACCTCAAAAAGGCCAGGGCCAAATCCCCTATAAAGCATGTTGGATTAACACAGCTTTTTCTCTTTAAAATAAATCTGTACCTGCAAAAATATTGCCTTGAAACTGTTTACTTAGGCCAGACTTTTTTAATTCTTTGGTTTACGAACATGTTTGACAAAAGTGATAGGTAGGAGGTAGGAAAAAAAAAAAAACAAGGGACCTATGGGTCACAACGCTCAGCTGTTATATATGATAAAAAAATATTATTTAGAAATGAGGCACATGCTGGTTTTGTGTGGTAATAAATATAAGCTGTATTATGAGTTGTTGTTGTTTAGCTTATGTCTGATTTTGATAGTACCTTTGGAGACAGGGAAGAGGATTGATTTCATTTATTTTATTAACAATTGGAGTACTATTGTCACACAGATTTTGACTTGGCCATATAACTTATATATAAGCAGAACATATAATATAAGAGTTTAACTATTTATTAAAAAAAATTACAAATATTGTCCCAAATATAATTTTTATTAAAAATAATAAGAGAATCATATGATTTTTTAAAATAAAATATAACTGATATGATTATTAAAATAATATTAAAGAATATATTCATGAATGCATTCATGAATACATTTTGAAAGTATTTGCACGAGTATTCATATACTTTCATTTTTACCTGAATTCCCATTCTTTATGCAAGAAATTTTATAATGGAGTACATAATCATATTCGTATTTAAATACAATTACAAAGTATTTGCACCATGTCTGGTATTTATTCAATTTTCACCAAACAATGATGTTGAGAATCCAGAATATACAAAATTCACACATTTAAATAATGATCATAAGTACCTGGTTTATGGCTTTTATTTATATTAAAAAATAACTGTAAAAAATTCATTTTGGACTAATTTCACATCAATGTACACACTAGACACAGTAGGAATCTAGATTAATATTATCAACTGCATCTTTGTCTATCATTAATTTCCTTCATATGATCCCTAATGATTAGTAATGAATAATATGATTTACTTCTTTATCATTAAAATTGAACTGAAAAATGCCATAGGTGACTGCATGGTGTTATTTGGAATATGTGACATTCTACCCATCGATACAAGATTCTTATATCATCAGTAACTGCAAGTTAATTTCCTGTTATTATTAACTAACAAATTCCTTTTCTATTTTTCTTTAATTTGTTATTAAAAACCAATAAAATTTTATAAATTTGTTGTTTATTGTTATGTTGTTGGTTAAAACTACTAGATGAGTTGGGTTGGACACCTGGATCAACTGTGGCTGGCCATAAGCTGCCTGGATTCCTGTATGCCTCGCCTCAAGCGTGCATAATTTGATGAAAGGTCAACAAGGTCAACATACAGGTGACTCAAGAGGGGCTGGAGAGAGCCAAAGTCTGACAGGGTCTCATAAAAAACATTAATAAAAGCTACAATTTTTGGCCAATTTCTTTCAGCTTTCTAAACTAAAAAGCTGAAATCCTTATGTGTGCATGATATGAAAATTATATCAACAGTGCTCACGGGAAACAAACGTGCCATGGTCACAGTTGGGCAAAATTTAAGGTACTAATTTTATATTTATACTAATAACTTATAAAATTTGAAAAATTCAGAACTAATTTTGGGTATTCAATTGAATCTTGATTGAATAATGTGACATCCCTGACAAAAAAATCTCTAGCAATGCCCTTGTTAAGGGAGTAAATATATTTCTTGATTTTTTACAAAGTGCATTATGTTTGGGCCCATAACTTAAAACAATTACGCAATACTGACATCATTCTGGGATGTGCATAGAGAATGAAATATATGTATATTGTTTATGATTAAAGTCAGATCAGTGGTTTTGATATTAGGCAGTCTTGAAGTGTAACAATGGGTTTTTAATGGAAAAATGAAGTTTTTCATTAATATCTCGAAGGTATTAAGTCCTAGTGACCAAATTCTTGGCATGGTAGGGGATTTTGGAGACATCTAACTGTATGCTGAATTTAAGGAACTTAGAGCTGAAGCTGGGGAGCTGAGCTTTTGCAAACTGCATAACACTAGCTTGATGTAAACAATATGTTACAAGGTGCTTGAAAACTTGATTAAAATCTACAGTTTTTGATCAACTGGTTTCAAATTTTTGGTGTTAACAGTTGAAATGCTGACAAAAACATGCTGTGAAAATTAAATCCACAGTACTTACAGGAAAAAAACGTGCCATGGTCAAAGTTGGGCAAAATTTAAGGTACCAATTTTTTATTTTTATTAATATTTTAAAAAATTTAAAAGATTTTCATCTAATTTTGGGTATACAATTTAATTTTGATTAATTAAAGTTATATTACTGGAAAAAAGGTCCACAGCTTTAACATTTTTTGTGTTAAGTGATCAAATATCTTTCCTTATTTTTTTCAAAATGCATTATGTTTGGGCCCAGAACTTTTTTAAATTAAATAATACAAACATAATTTCTGGCATGTACATAGGAACTATATAGAGGAATATTTATGGTAAATATGAGGAAAAACAGATGAGTGGTTTTGATATTAGGCAGTCCTAAAGTGTGAAAATAGGTTTTTAATAAAAAATTGAGGTTTTTCCTTAATTTCTCAAAGGAACGAAGTTGCAAAGACCCAGTTTTCGGCTTGGTAGGAGATCTTTGGGACATCTAACATTATGCCGAATTTTGGATTCCTAGGTCTTACGGTTTCAAAACGTGCCACATCTACGGACGGACGGACGGACGGACGGACGGACGGACAGACGGACGGACGACGGACAATGGACCACGACTATAGCTCAGATGACTTATAGTCAGCTGAGCTAAAAAATTGAAAAAAAACCTGGATACTGGTGTTTGTGAATCTTGTATTGTACTGTTGGGTTATAAAATCCATTTTTAAATGGCACTATATAAACCTATATAAATTATATAAATAATATATAAAAATTAAAATATTATCATCATCCTCCTGAGTTTTCCACATGAATCATACATGTGCCATGTTATTTCAAGCCATTCAAATGTAATCGAAGGTAAAATAATGACAATTAAAAGTTTAAACAGTACACACCTGAAATTAAACTTCAGTCACTGTCCCTGCCAAGTGAACTGCCTATTTTATAAAGTTTTACAAATTAAAGACCAGTCAAAAACTTATACAAATACAAAATAATATATTTTTGTCAGATATGCAAGGAGAAAACTTAATTTCATTCACTGCTAGCATGATAGACTGCAGTTTTTATTTTTCAGTCGTGAATGACAATAACAATGACAATATGCAACTTGCAGTTTTTCGCCTATTGTTTATCAAATGTTAACAACATGGAACTCGGAGTTGTCTGATTCATGACCATGACCTTTCCTTTTTTCTGTGTTGTGCATGTTTGATAGTCCTTTGGCTTTGAATATACAACAACTGCTAATAGAGTGAGGTTTCCATTGGAGATCACATTGAATAATTCAACTATTTTAAAAGTTTAAAAAGTATTAATTATCTTTATTTATTAATAAAGATCTGCATTTCTTACCACGGCCGTGACAGTACGTACCGTACTCAGTTTAATATGCTGTCACTTGGCCACTGTCAGTTCGGTATTGCTTTTCGGCATCCATACACATCAAAGCTTCCATCACATCCGTTTGGAACAATTAAATGAATCCTTTCAAAGTTTCTGCATATTAAATGGCTTTCATTTTACCTTGCTTTTGTTTTGACTTTAAAAATACCCGCAAAGACTACGCTTCACATCAACTCGCGCCACTAAGACTACAGATAGTCGGAAATCCTGCAGAAACCCTGAGAATTCCTGGAGTTATCAAAGAATACATGACAACCTCATACAGGATATAATTTCATCTGTTCAGTAATTTTCTTTTATACGTTACAAGACTACGATTTTAAGTTTTGACAAGTTATAATGTTTTTTTAAGAGTAAACTTGTGAAACTTAGCCAATTTGCAGTAATAAATAGCGTCTGACTTTGAGTGCAATAATTAGTCTTAAGAAGTATATTTGTTTGTATATCCAGTAAGTTATTAACAGTGGCAAGATGGTAAAGCCGCTATGCAACCAAACTTATTTTCTTTTCTTATTCACATCTATCTAAAACAAATATGTTTAACAAGGAAAATATGACATAAATGCTGGATAAAAAATGTACTGTAGTGCAGAAAACGAACTTTGAAAACTCTCCAAGAATTCTCAATTTCCCTGCTGAATCTTTTGACTACTTGATGGCCAATCAATTGCATTTATGGCCCAAGGATACCCTATTGTGATTGGCTTAAACCCTCCTTCTGTCATTAAGAAAGTGACCTTCTAAGCCAATCATAAGAGTTCTAACGTTTGAGGTGATCTGATACACACAGTCACTGAACATTTCATTTGTCAACAACCGTGTCGGATTCGGCGACGAAATATAAAAGGAAAAAAAGTCAAAATGCCACTTTTATTTTTTTTCTGAAATGAGGATATCGGAGGTCGGTAGGTTTGTAAACCGAAAAATTTAAAAAGTCTGGCCTTACTCCTGTAAAAGACTGTTTAAAACAATGGACCGGCGCAAACACAGGTGTCAAATATACAAAGCGTGTGAGGCCTTGTGCACCACAAAGTCACAACACGTGTCAATTATGAGCAGCCCTGACTCCCTTGGCCCAAAAATGTAATACATGTTCCAGCTGGCTGAAACATCACGTGTTGCGGGTCACAATCCTACCTCCAGTCATGTGGCCATATTATGGTGAACAGACACACATGGACTGTGTTTACCAACATGCAGAGCCATAACAAGGTGTTAAACAGCAGTATGCAAGGTAGTCAGACTGTGTGCTGGGATGGTTTTGGTGGGAGACTTTTTTATTTAGCAAAACTAAAGTGATAGTATGAAAGAATAGGCATAATATTGCTCCTGATTATGTCCCTTTAAGTGGTACCACCAGCTAAATATAACCTGTTGTACAACCTGTTGTACCAATAGAAGGCCACAAAATGAAGTGGAACCACAAGCTAACCATAACCTGTAAATACTACCAATAGAAGGCCTTTACATGAAAGTGGGACAACAATATCGCCATTATCTGGAAGTGGGAGCACTAACTGGCAATAACCCGGAAGTGGTACACTGGCAGGCCAAAATAACCTATCAGCAGTTCTGTCAATGGCCAATAACCTACTGGATTTCTTACTGACAGCCCATAATGTAATATTGGTACAACCAGCAGCCCATGACAGTGGAACTGGAAGTACCATTAATAATAGTGGCCCTTATCCTATTTGCGGTACCACCAGTAGCTAATAACCTATCAATGGTACAACCAGCAGCCGACAATTCATGAATTCAGAATGGTACCACCAGAAGGTTGGGGAGAGTAGCAGGACCTTTAAACTTGGTCTGAGCCATGATTCCTTTTTTTTCTTTCAATCGGCCAGCACCAACCACCAGCAAACCATGGAATGCAAGAGGTACCACCAGGTGGTACCACTATACTAGTCATTGGCTCAGTCCTAGTGACTGTGACATTAAAATCAGATGTGTCAGGAATTATTAGTTTCACCTTCTATCTATGACTAATCAACATCAGCACAAGTGGGCATCCCTTATCATCAATTGACAAATGGCCATCTTCTCTCTGAGTGCCACTGGACATTCACTGCCAGTAATAAATACAAACCCAGGTTCCATGTCATCATCACCATAGAGTAAAACCTGCAAATAATGCAATAAAGGTCCTATATTTGACCCTTATGAGAAAAGAAATATTTTATTTTATATCCTTTGAAAAACACATACACAGAATGAGATGTACAAAAAGGAAAATAAAAAAAAAACCTTTTGCAAATTCAGCACTTATGTGTCACAGGTACAGATCACCAGTGGAGCTTTAATGTATTAACTTACAGCACTGTTCTCAGGCTGTCACTGAACACTTGCTAGCTGATATGACATTGTATTTGCGTTATTTTTTAGCTGCCACAGCATGGAGGAAGACTCATGGGTTGATTAGTAGTCAGGTCGTGTGGACACTCAGCCTTACCTGACTGTACATGACTGGTATCACCAGCCAGTCTGCAGATATACCTCAGAGTCCCTGCACAGAACCTGAGAGTGACTCAGCCCTGCAGCAGACCTGACCAGATTGAGGAGTGCTGAGCAAGCAACTTGATTACAGTCATCTCAACCTCCATCTCCTGGCTATGATTACCGCACGGTCACGATTTAGAGGTTTCCTTCCTGTTTTAGATCTGTGGTCACAGATAAGCACAGAGCTCTCTCAGATACCATCACCCCGACAGGGATTATTCATAGCTAGCTGCAGGGCTGGATATATAACTTTTAAATTGGACAGGCTGTGGTGATTCTGAACTGTCCTGGGAATAAAAAACCTTAAACAGAATCCCCCCCCCCCCCCAAGATCACCTTTCCTTGGATACCCCTGTTTGCCTTTTTATACTTTTATATTTACAATTTATAAATATTTGAATTCCTTACACTTCCTAGGACTGATTTGCTATTTAATCAACTTTCTTACTTTTTATTTTTATACAAGATTATTCTATTTGGTGATACTGAATTAGAATTCCAAATATAGTCACTATCCTAAAACTGCTACCTTGTCGCTCTATTTGCTTGACTAGCATTTAATATATAGTAAGCTGGGCTGTATCTTAACATCAATTGGAGACAATCTAATTAGACAAAGTAATTTCAGCCAGAGGCTGATCAACTTGCCAATTTACCTATCCCTGACAGCAGCACAGCTCTTAATGCTCAGCCCTGATCTGTAGTATTGGCAGCTCTATCACGAGGATTTAAAATCAAAAGAACGCATCGTGCATATCAAACAGGAAGTCCTCAGAGATCTGGAATGTTCTTTGTTTGAGGCAGGTCTCATATTATATTGATAAATGGGTTTACATTACACCCCCATTTAATGAGGTTATCTTATTCAGCTGTTTTATCATTACAATCCATATTTATAATAATAAACTTTTAATCCTGATTACAATCCATATTTATAATAATAAACTTTAAATCCTACTTCATTTCACTATGAAATTAAACTTTCTTAGATACATTTATGAATACAGTATCTCAAGTATGGGGCAGCAACCATAATCAAAATAACTCATTTTTCTTATCTGTATTTATTTGCTAGGGAGATATGCCCTTCAGCAGGAGTTTGTTAAATACGAGTATTTTTCCCAGAGGGAAGTGACTCACCAAGACTTTGTCCAATCTGTATATATTTTTTTGGTTAGATAGCTGTGGTCTAACATTATTACCTTGGCCTGTGGGTAATAAAGTTGTGTTAGCCTTATATAGAGAGTGACTCACCCAGGTCTTCGGGCCTGCTGCAGCCCATCAAAACAAATCACAGCATCTGCAGTCATCAAACTGCAGCCCTGTCTCAGATTAATATAAAACCTAAGGATGTTTCTGCAGAATTCAGAAACACTCACAAAATATAATCATGAAATTTAATGAGTTGCTATAAAACCCAGGCATCATTAAGCTGGAGTCATTAGCTTCAAGGCCAGATATAAAGGTCCTCTTATGGCGCTCATTACTGTCTTCATTCATGGAAATTAAAAGGTTTGTATAATTAATAATGAAGCTAAAACTAAAATATTAAACTTGCAATTCTCTTTTTAATTATGGGTTTATAGCAAAACAATATTTAGCAAATTTTAGCATATTTCCAAATAAACAATTCACATAATTCTTTTCAATATTGTGTTTTATATAAAACCTTTGGTTATATACTGCCAGGAATTAAGTGTAACAGTAAAATATTTGTTTATATCTAGTCACTCTGCCAGTGGTTTTCAGCAATAATGCTTTTATTTACTAGCTTGCTGAGCTCTTAGCTGTAGATTTATCTAGTCATGTGCATTCAACTAGATACTAGCTAAGCATGAGGCAGGGATTTATTATAACTGATGACAATGTTTATTTAAGTTTGCGCAGATAATGAAATCAACACCCCCTTAATTGAACCCATGCTGATTTCACTATGACATCCCAAATGCATGTCCCACTGAAAGCTTCTAATCCTTGTTGATTTCATGATGACATCACAGAGACATTCCACTGTGAAATCCACAATCCTTGTCAATTTCCTCTGACCCATATACACAAACCCAGCATTTAAGCTGATCCAGTCATGTGTTCTATTTGACATGTAACCTGTCATCGTTTGTTAGGTCCTTGTGTACTTGTCTACTGGTTTCATGGGAACTGAAAAGTGTTTGCCACACAGAATATACATTATGTACTATAACGTAAGAAGTATCAGTATGTGTAAAATAACAGATTATACTTAGAACTGACTTCCATTGCCTTATTAGGTGTTTATCTGATATGATTATTATTAATAATATCAGCAGCAATATTTTTTATAAATACACATGATCACTCTTTGTTTTGCAAATATTTCTCACAATACAATTAGACACATGTTCAGTGGAACATATACTGTTTTGTCCCCTGTGAGTGTATGCAACTGTCTGTTTGGTGTTTTGTCTTTATATGACAAATAAATATTACAAAACCACACCATGAAGTTGTAATGCACAATACATAGCATGTATGCATAGACTTCCTGGACATAGATCCTATCATTATATCTGATCTCTTAGCTTATCTGAGTAGTATATTTGTGGAGAGTTAAAATAACATTTTATTAGTAGAGAACACATTATTTGTGCTAAACATATTAACATCATTATGCACAAAATTCTGTGAAACACAGCTGTGGCACTGGACAAACATGTTTATATAAAATTATCTTATTATGTAATACCTTACACAATATGAACATAAAACTGTGTTCCTTTTAAACATTCTGAAAATTCTGAGGGGAAAACATTACTGAGAATGGACTATTTGTCAAAACCTCCGCTGGCAATAAAAATTCCAATTTGCATCATATTCATAAAGACGAAACCTATGTAAATTTACATTTAGTCAAACCAATGGGTTCACAGGTGGAATGTTGAATAAGTGTCCTTCTAATAATATAACAACACTGTTTTATTTATTTTGCTTCCTTATTTTTGAATGAGTGTCATTTATTCTGGGAGAACCAATATTTATCTTATTTTTTCCTGGGTAAATACACCACCAGCAATGATTAGAATAGAGTGCTGCTAGAGAAAAGACACAAACAATTTTATAATGCCCATAGACAGATCTTTAGTATAATAATAAACTTGTTTATTTTACATGGATTGTACAAATAGTTATTATGACTAATCAATGCACTCTCCATGGCTCAGTTGATGGTGTTTGGTAGTCTGTAGGGGTGGAGGAAACCAGAGAACCCGGAGAAAACCACTGGCCTTGGATGGACAACTGCAAACCACTCTCATAGCCATACTGGGAATCAAACCCGGGTTGCCAGCGGAGAGAGCCAAGCATTTTACCCCTCACCTATCCAGCCCCTAATAGTTTAATAGGATATAACTGTACAAGACAGGATTGCACAGAGAGATGGGACCAAAAAAAGACCCACATGTCAATGCTTAGGGTTAATATGAATGTCTTTTTTTGTGTGTATTATGTTTACCTTGGCAGGAACCTTATTCAGTTCACTGTCAATTACATGTTCTGAAAGCTAATGACTATTTCATAATAACTTCCTTGGGTTGCCCATGATGTTAACTGTATGTGAACATCTGGTAAGGTATAAGTGGACCATGTGTTATTTGCGTGGGTTTTACTGTGTGGTACAAAACAAGGTACTATTTATCAAAGTGACTCTTCCTGGCCCCTCACTACCCACATCATATGTAAAGAGCTGAGTTGTCAGATGGTTAGTCCTGAGCTGGTTTATAGTAACCACATAACATGATTGTATACATGTTGTTTGGATACAATTCATACACCAAATACACAGCAACTAATTATGAGAGTTGCCATTATTACTGACTGTCCGTATGTACTTATCTTTTGTGGACTGGTACCAGCACTTTGCACATCCTGTGCTTATATTATCAATTTACTTTTAAGATTCACACCGAACAACTGAAATAAGCCTGCCAAATCCTGTGAACATTTAATTTGTAACCTTTTCTGAATTTCATTAACCTTACCATATATCTGTATTATATTTCCATACAAAACATAATGTGGTTACACTCACTTTCTACCAACATTTATCAAATATCTGTTTTCATGATATCAGTTTTTACTTGTTTGACTAACAATACATTGGTCAAGAATAATGCTCTAAATATTATAACCACTTATACACCATAAAATGCAGCTATTCACACATCCCTCAATTACTGTACCTGCATCATCAAGATAATCATATACAAACAACCTTCCCACTAGGGCTAAATGTATCCTCAATTGATAATGTTAATTATGGCTGTCACAGTGTGTTTCCCAGTTCTATGTACAGAACTGTAAATCAGGTCCACATCTGTATGTACCAGTTACATCTGTTTTCATAAGCACGTTAGATTTTCTGAGATCCAAAATATCATCTGCCTCTTTCAATACTGCAAGGACAACAGTTAAAAAGGTTTTAATACAGTATTTACCCTTCACCTTGATCTTTGGGCTCTGCTGGGAGATGTGGTTATTTTTTCCATTTGCAAATCATCTGAATCACCCTCTGATCTATATAAATGTGTTGGTGATCCACTTCAATTTTCGCAGATGTGCATGCGAAGCACATATAAATGCATGGAAACAGTTCATACTTAAAAAGAGGGATACAAAATTTGTGCAGTACACTTCAGATGCAAACCATTGTTTCATTTTCTTCAACTTACCTTTCTTAATCTGACAATAATGATTTTGATAAATACATTCTTTCAAGCTGACAATATTGACCACTATCCCATTTTGTTCACTCTGATATGAAAAGTCAACTATTAAAAATAATACTGTGATTGCCTTTTTGTTTGAGAGGGTTTCCAATTTGTGATATTTGCGAGAGGGAAATTATCTCGAAAATAAAACGCTCATGAATAAGAGGCCCAATAGTCTAAGGGAAGTTGTAAATCAAAAGATTATTATAAACAATAATAGATCTTGTTTGTTACCTCTTAATCAAAGACTGCTATAATAAATGATATCAAAATTGAAAGATGTCAAATAATCTGCTGATAATGAACAAGAATTTCCACTCACTCAATGCTTCCGGGAGGAGTCGTCCAATTTTTATGATTTGTTTACAGATTCTTTTTATTATAATAAATTCAAATTATAATTGATACACTGTGTAGTTTACAATATGGGCAGACTGCAAAAATTGAACTATCTCAAATAATGATCATGTGAAAATCATGAAATTTTAACCCCACAAATATGAAGCCAACCACAGTATAAAAAAAAAAACCTGAGTGTCACAGATTTCTGTAAAGATTTACGTCACCTACCTGAGAGGGAGTAATCATTTCTCCTACTTTCACTGTCACGAATGAGGAAGGCTCCGTGGTCATTTTCTGGCAGTAATAACTTTTTCTCTGCTTCTATCCTTTTTATCCTCCCGAAATACCAACTGTAAACACAAATACAAAGATACATGTAGAATCATCAGAAACAAGGGAGACAGTCCATGAAGTCAATGCTTGTATCTTTTGTTTAATAATAATATTATTACATCCGGATACATGGAACCCAACACAGTCTTCAATGGGGTATTTGTGGTTTATGCTATATCATGGATTTTGACTCTTGGCCAGTTGTATATGAATGTACGTACATGTACACTAATGTGCATCAATGACAACTCCAGCAATAAACAAATAGATCAGTGCCATACCAGTACACTACAATGCCACTACCTGACAATGAAATACATACATCAGTACTACAACCAAAAATACATATTGTACCAGTCTTTACTACAATACCATCCAGTGCAAATTGCTTCAGATATAAACATAAACATTTATTTGTACCAGATTTATTCTGTCTACTTTTCTCTATATTTATGTGTGTATAAAAATCATGTAGATAATTTTTTTAAAAGATTCACACATCATCAATTTTTACACATCTGTTACCCTTGTATTTAGGCTAAATTCTTATCTGAACTTCATTTCATTATAATGAATCTGCATAAGATTCAGTGCATGGTTCATGATACAAAGCTTTTTAAGTAAAAGAAAAATAAAATTTTGCACACCATGAAATTTCATATGTTTCAATATAAAAAGATTTCTTTAGTGATGAACCGCTAGTCCTATCAGTTTAATGCTTTTATTTAATCACATAGGGACAGAGTCTGACAGACTAACATTTAATTTATATAAGTGACCCAACACAGAGTTCATTAACTAATAACTTTACTGTTAATGTTAACATATATAAAGAAGGATGATCGATAACAAATTGTATGTTTAGGGGTCAAGGAATACAAGGTTTGCTTTTTTTTTATTACACAAACTGGAGGACTGGCCATGTTGGGCCTGCCCAGTGCCTCGGTTTTAAGTCATATTTAACATAAATAATTCAACAGCTTCTCAGATACCATTGTTGTAGTAAAAGACCAACCCTGGGAAGTCACTTAGATTAACAAAGTTAACTGGCTAGATCAAGCCTGGACATGTGGCCGATCCAAACACCTGACATCTAACTTATTATTTATCAGTCAATTAGCCTTGGATGGCAGCACACAAGAAACAAAGGATACCACAACATCAGAAGCAGACAAGAATCATACTTGTGTCCTCCAGAAAATGGCCAAACGTAAGGACAATTTGACACAAGCATACAAAATTCATATGGGGCTTTTTCATCTGACTTCTTCAGCATTCCCAAGAAAGGTTATCTTTTCACCAGTATTTGGCTGTTTACATTTTAGGAAATTTAATCAGTGACACCGAAAAAAATATGTCACTATACCTTTGGAGTGAACAGTCATGGCAAAGGGACAAATCCTTTATTGTTGATAGTAATATTGGTTCTTCCCTCATAGACTAATGTCTCTCATTTTTCTTTAAATTTCACCACACTATTACTTTGGCTAAAAAAAACTAGGTTCTTGGTTCACTGTGTCTGATCAAGTGGAAAACTATAAAAGAAAAATATTTTTTTTCATTTTTTTTTCAGTTCCTCTTGTGATATATGTACCAGTTGGTCAATTACTAAAAAATACAAACTATTTTTTAATACATATGAGGCTTTATATTTAACATACAAGTGCTCTGAGAAAATAAGCTGATGGCATTATTCCATATCATCCAGGAAAGAATAACATGCTCTGTGTGTTTGACAATATTTCACTTGACTTAATTATGTCAGTATCAAGAAGCATTATGCTGACCTTTATTTGACCCCTAGTGTGTCACTTGTGAAGTGTTTCATGGTTTTGTAAATATCGAAAAACTGTGGAAGCTTTTCTTACCTTCACTGTTGCAATAACCTGTATGATTAGCATGTATGGACATAAACTTATTTAACCAACCC
Organism: Sipunculus nudus; assembly: GCA_026874595.1. Taxonomy (NCBI): domain Eukaryota; kingdom Metazoa; phylum Annelida; class Sipuncula; order Golfingiida; family Sipunculidae; genus Sipunculus; species Sipunculus nudus. The sequence continues at coordinate 48,735,620 of CM049309.1, forward strand.
AGTATATTTATTTTAATTAAACAAGGAAATATTACAAGTAAAATATCATGATATTGCTTACAAATCTGTAATATAAAGTGTTAAAATGTTATAGGGCACTTAACAGGATATAATCTTTGTTACTGACCCTACAGAAGGAAAAGTATGTCAGATTTACTAGAAAAGTATTAATCAGCCTGTTGAAGAAGACAAGTCGGCATCATCAGATTTTACATTACAGAATTATTATTTAAAGTATAACATTTTTCAAAGTATGATGAAGAACCGTACTAACACTGCTGAAATTAAGAAAACAGTCCATTTTGCAGATTGTGGCGTTATTGAGGGTTGCGTATACAAATGAAAAGTGACTCAAGCTGATTTTTATACAAGGAATTGTCTCACATAGTTTATCTAATTTGTTAATGATATTAAAATGTGAAAGGGACTCCAAGGATATTTAACCAGTAGGAAGCGAAGGTTGTTGTTTTAACTCGATTCTGTGTGTGTGTACGCACAATATCTGGAGTTGGTATAATGGATGTTAATGAAATTTATCATATATGTTGGTATTGTGAAAAATGTCCACGAAGTTCAATAATGCGGTTTACAAAACAAAGCGTATATAACCAGGTAATGAGTGTTTTATGGGTTTTTATGCACATTTGTTTATACTTAGATGTAGCATGTGACAATATGGCCAACTTTGGAGTGCGAGTACTGACATCACAAAGGACAATGTCAAACATCACTTTACGTGCCATTTTCCTGAAAGGTGTAAGTAATTAACCAACATACATCACTGAAGGGGGGCGGGGAGGGGGGGGGGGGGGGGTTATGGTTGTTGTTCATTATGTTTATAATCAAGGACAGCAACACCACAATGTCAAGGGTGTTTTTCAAAATATTTTCAGTTAAAAAGTCCCAAGAAATGACACAGGTTTAATGAACATTCCACAGCACCAACTTTGAAGTTGGTGCTGAGTTGCATTATGTTTAACTCTACTAAATATTTTCATATCATGAAAGAGATCCCCTAAGTCAGGGTGTCACATGTACACATCAAATGATTTCTTTAAGTTTGTTCCATTTTGTTGGGACAATTTTATTAAAGTTATAAAGTATGAGGCCTCAGTCTGCCAGTTCATCAATCAGTCAGTCAACAAGTCAAGGTCATCTCCAGGGTCTTCATCTGCTGGGCCTCTCTGCCATAACAAAGGTACATGATCGCCTCTCTGTAACAACCATGAGGTAACTAACATAAGTTTCGTGCTGAATTAGTAAAGAGACTGATATGGTCTGCTTGTGTTCAGTGACTGAATTGATATATTAGTGTGTAATGGACGGAATTGAAGAATTTTAATATGTAAGGAGAACAGACTGACTTGAGTCCATTGAGAATTATTAAGAAGATGACTGTCATGTGAATTGCTGAATTGTGTAAAATGAAGAATTACTACTGTGATGCATTACTGTCAACATCAGAGAGACAATTGTATAGATTAACGATAATGACAACTGTTCAGAATAAAGAGACTTGATTCCAATCTATCTCTTGTTATATCTGGGGCATTCCCCTCCAGCCTTATATCACTATAAAGCCACATTGATGTTTAAATATCACCATGTCAGCTAACAGTTTTCACATCTCTTCATGACATACACGCTGATGCTATATTTGACTGGTTCTAAACAATAACACCTGGTTACAGCTGAAGGGATCTATGAATAACCACTGGTTCATGTATATGCTAACATAACCATCCTGAGTGTTTGTACAGTGAGGTGATGTGAGGGAATCCCCTATACGTTTGTAGGCTCTAAAGCTCTTTTGCATCAACAAACTGTTGCTTATTTCAAATAGAATACTTATACTCCCGACCAATCTTTTTTTTTTTTCTCAGGAACTTACTGGTAATACAGGGTGTTTTCTTGTCTAAGTATGTAGTTTTCATATTTTCTAAAATTTCAATGCACATTCAAAACAAACATTTGTCTTTTGAAGAGTGGTTCTACACCTCATTAAGCTTTAGTTATATAAAATAAACTTTTCCTAAGTAGGAACAGAGAAACATCAATTTTAAGAGGAAAATATTTTGTTATATTTACTAGTTACTTCTTAGTAGGCATCATGTTTCAACTGTAGTGTTATGCTTTTAACATAAGCTAGATGACAAAGTCCAAATTCAAGATACAATATCAGTGAAATAATTACAAGCTACAAGCTCAAAAGTGTGACAGACCTGTTCAGAATCCATGAGCAGATAACACCGGTTTCATTATTAATTCATAACGTGGCTTACATTCCTAAATAGTAATTTGCTGAACACTTAACACAATTAATATTGGTAGTATCTTTGCAAAATCACACCTCGAAACCTCATGAGAATCTAATACCACATAGTGAAACAAGTACCATTCAGAAGACTAAGGGGTCAACCAATGAAAAAAAAATTACAAACATGACACCACTTTCATTTTACAACTATTACAAACTCTGTCCCATATTCCTATAAAATAGGCTACATAGCAATAAAATAAACACATAACAGTGTACAACTGGTACTACCTGTGCAAATTCACACCTTGAAAGTTAAATGAAGATGTGTTAGGTGTCAGCAGGCAATTTTGAACATGTGTCTTTCAAGTTACAGCTGAGTAATGGTTAAGGCTGTGACTTAAGTAATATGCCAGCTATTACATAGACAATTTTGTCTGACGAACTGAATATAAATTAAAATATCTGATGTGGTTCAGTTATCTTCACTGTGTGGATAAAATGATTGTGTTAAAAATCTTTTAACACAATTTTCAGTTTTTCAGCAAATTCATAGCTTTGGAAAATATGAAATTGTGGGAGTTTTTTTGAAAGGGTAATGGTTGAACAATACCTGAAAGAAACAAATATCTTGTGCATATGATTCATGGAACTGGTCTATTAATATTTAAGAAATGTTTACTTGTAAAATTCTGCACTCAATTCAGGGAAACATCCATTTTATAAAGCTTGCAGCTCTAAAACACTATTGAAGATGCAGCCTTTGGATTTGGTACACATTTCGTCTTGAACTTATAAATAATATGAAGTATGATACAAATTCAGCAGGACAATGAGGAATATTGCCCAAGATCTCGTGATTAAATATGATTCAGTAATCAATTTCCTATGGAAAATAAATGATTTCACATCCATAGAATCACTGAAGTGCTTTATTATATATGTGTGCCTGGCTGCTTCTTTAATTGGTATGATACTGAATGCTCTGGGCTATCAGGTATGGCAACTCAAAGACAGCCCAGCTGGCTATAAATCCACTCAGTAGGCATCCACTCAGCTAAGCCTGAGCCGGCCAGGGCCAGGCAGACTATCTGTTCACTTTGGTTTCTGAAGTGACCTGATCAGAAAAGTCCTGTAGGTTTGAACTATTTGCAATGGTGCCCCCCCCCCCCTTTGTGAATGTGATACAAAAAAAAATTCACTTTAGTATAGGAAGCACCAAATCTATTTCATATTAACAGGACAATCAGTCATCACCATTACTGTCACACTGACAATAATCAAATAATTATTCAAAATGCAGTCATTAGTGACATATCTGGCAGTAACACTGACTGAGTTTGACAGCTGTCAAAATGGCAGACACATAAAACAATAGTGAAACACAGCCACAGGTACACTGTGCATACTTACGGTTCTGATTCTAAACTTTTTATCTTTGCTACATAATTGGACGGAATGTAGCCTTTCTGTCCGGAACTTTTAGATCGGGCGTACCACCAGTCCCCTTGCGAGTCTGTGAGAATTTCAAGTTGTTCTCCTTTTTTAAAGCTCAAATCCTCATCCGTACGGGCATCATAATCATAAAGTGCAATGAATAATTTAACATTAGCCTGAGATTCCTGTCTGGGAAGTTGTGCTTGTGGTCCAGGAGGCCCTATATCGGGGCCTTTATTGTCTCTACCCCCTGGTACAGTCCCATTAGAGGACTGTTGTATTGCATCTACACCACTGCCTGATGTTGTGCCCGCTTGGGGATGACTGGGTCTGCTCCCTTCCTTTTTGGTTTGTGGGGAATTACTCGAGCTAAAACAATTCCCCATTGTGCCCGCGACACCAAAACACTAAAATGTGGTACACGATGTGCGATATACTCCGTTTTTATGAATGAAAGATCCCAAAAGATAAGATCCACTGAGGAATTCAATCCCAACCAGTCATACGACATTAATCCAGCAACTCCCGTCCTTGACCTTCCCAGATTTACACCGGAACCCGGAAGTTATGACGTCGTTTGCTGCTCCCACTCCACTCGCCCAAGCGAAAAACACACACGACGCGGACATTAAAGACATATCAAAAGATACACTTGCAAAATTAATAATCAAACATATCTTTATGGGATGATTTTGCATTTGCAACTGCTAGCAGGTGCTGTTACGATCGCGTATTAATACCGCACGTTCATTGGTTGGGCGTGAGCCTGTTGGCCCGGTTGTTGGTGAATCATGTCCCACAACACACCCACAAATCACAAGGCTCGGCAGCTATTAGTCGCGTATCTGATGATCATTACTGGTAACAATCAATGCATTTTTACTTTGAGGCCAGCCATCCTGTGTGAATGCTGTTGGCTCCACCCGTGATTAAGCTTATAATAAATCCGCTTTTCAAAATACTTTCATCCAATAAATCTGTTAAACTCTGGTTAGGCAGGATATTTAATATATTTTCCAGCTAAAAATCAGCTGGGTCTAGACATGCATATTATGAAGTCGTGTGGCGAGAAATAAAAATATTCGGGTGGCGTGAAAAGGGGGAGGGGGGCAAGAAAAAAATTGCATGGTGCCATGATATAGAAAATACTATAGTCACGCATTCGTTTAACCCCGTTGCATCATTCTAAATGTTGCAAAAAATAAGTAACAGAAATTAAAATTAATTGCTCAAGGAATATGTATATGGTACCGTCAACATCATTGCATATAACAGATAATAGATATACAGGGAAAATTAAATTACTTATAGACACATGCATACATTCCTGATATGCATGTTTACACGTGCACGTGATCATTCCTAATCTCATTCGATTTTAAACTTCTTTTAACTTAATTCCATTGTAATTTAAATATAGGCCATGCCGTTTTAAGTTGAATAAGTCAAGAGAAGGACTTGCGGACTTTCATTATATTAACCCGACCAAAGCCAGATCAGACACCTTGATTTCGATTTAGACATGCATACCGGTAATTATATGATAGCTTAACACGGGACAAGTCACAATAATATAATATGAACGAGTGGCGACGGTGGTGTAAACAATAACAACCTGTTAATTGCTAAGGAAACCTTATTCTTAAAGCTGGCCTCGAGAAACCTATATTATATTTGACTGTGTACGTGGCACCAAACCACTGTCAAACAGCTCCTACATGGTCCCGTCTAGGAAATGTCCGTTTTTTCGGGGATGATGCCAAGTGTGTCCTAAGGGGGTCATTTTACCCCCATACATCATGAGGAATTTAAAATCATATATCATTAAAATATATATAATATATATAAACATCCGTATAGGCTATGTACATGCATGAGAGGGCCTATACTATCAGACGGATTATGCATGGAAAGATTAGAGATAACGAAGCATATACATGGTCAGATAACAAACGGGCGATGCAATGATCAATATGTAGATATAACAGACGGAAGATGCATGAACAGCTATCAGACGGTCAATGCGTCATGACAATAAATCGCAGCTTAAATGAAACGATCTATAGTGTCTTTTAAACATTTCTTCACCTGACACTTGTCATTGCTTATAAGTCCAACAAATATTTATCTGTTAGGACATAACAATATATACTGAGCAAGTGATGGGGTTAGTTTTTGTTAACTGGGCCCGCGCCTTAATTCACGAAATTAGGCCAACTAAAAGGAACGAAACTGTGCTTCCAGTGTTCTTGAAAAAGCGCATATGTAATGAACACATAATTGAATCAGTTAGCTCCACCATGCACCACCAACCCTATATATATATATATACATGTATATATATATATATATATATATATATATATATATATATATATATAAATATATATATATATATATAATTGCGTATGGCGTGTGTGTCTTTGAAAAGCTATATCCTGTCGCATTCATATATGGAGATTTCTCGTTTAAATTACAGGTTTCTCAACCCGTGTGTTAATCTGATTCCGCATATCTTCCTGACTCGGTGTCCGCCATGAGACTCGTTGTGGCGTAGGTTATAGATCAAAGAGGGTAACCATCGGCCCGATTACTTAGTGAGCCGGTCTGCCCTTAATTGGGTCTTGGGCTAGCGATGCTAATTGCCCCTCAGTGATCACCTGTATTACAGCTACCCTAAGTGCGGGGGTGAGAGCTTAATATTTCAACTCATCACATATTGTTCGATCCTCATTGGTTAAATTAACGACCTAGTTAATCCTAAATGTGTTATATACCTTACTCACACTCTGAGTACTGAGCAGTCAGTAAAATGTATTAATAAAACTTGCATGGAGTAAAATCCCACATGCACATTGTCATGCTTATCTGATAGATCGCTGTCAGTTTATTTCTCTGCTGGTTCAGTTTGCATTTAAATTGCTTGCTGTCGTGCGACCATGCCTCTGAAAGAGCTCTCCTTGAAGGAGAAAGTGGCGTTAATCAAGGCGGCCACACCAGGACGCAGTCAGCATCAACTGGCTCAGCAGTTTAGCGTCGGTAAAACCTAAGTGCACGCAATATAGTATACTCAAGCGGAAGGCTAAATATATGACGTGTTATGTTCAAGATGTATTCAGTAAGTTGTTTTGGTATTGCCTCTAGTGTTATTATGTGTTAATCATCAGTCACTATACGTATGTGTAAATGTACATTAATTTTTATCATGAATAAATATATAAAATAATTTTGTTTTATTTTCAGCTACACACAAAAAAACATTCATAATAAGGACCCGTTAAGTAAAATATTTTGTTATAATTCACATTAAAGTTATGCAATTTAATACACATTACACATCAGCGTGTTATATGTGACCAAGGTAAGAGTTTCACAAATACGACCACCCCCAAATTACATCCACTTTCCTCAGTCCCCAGAGGTGGTCGTAATTGTGGGGTTCCACGTTCCATATGTAGGGTACATGTGTGGATCGAAAAGGCTATAACACAAACATTTTGTTTACATATGAATACACTATTGTTGTGTTCGTGTGGTCCTTAATCCTTCGTCATGAAAAAATATACGCAGAATTTTAGATATCTGGTAACATCATTATGCGCCGTTTAATTTAACAGAAACAAACTAGTTAACGTTACACACGATCAATATGCATCTGGTATTCGCGTATTTTTCAACAACGATTTTCGTTAACCAAACGATAAGTCAACAGCTGTACATACATGCGTGGTTTCTGTTTGATGTTTGTTAGATTAATAGCTCAGATTTATGTGTAGTTGGCCAATTAACCACCATGTTTCATTTTTGCCTTCTTGTTTAGAAATAAAATAAAAATAGACCTTTATCGCCACACTAGCCAAACCTGTCGGCAACTACCGACACCGAGTGTTCGGGTCAGTTATATCAACAACAAAAATTAAGAAGATCATATAACAAGAAAAATATATACGTATATATATATATATATGTATGTATATGTATGTATGTATGTTTATATATATATATATACATATATATATATATATATATTTGACATGTGTATAATAGATATATTTCACAGTAATAATGTTACTCATAATTAATACGATGTAGACATTTTCTGGAATTCGCGTTTCTCCAAGAACAAATTTTCCCTGGGTTAATTAACAATAAGACAACTAGAAATATGCATTCTCAGGAAAACAGGCCCCCGCCATGTGGGCGGTCTTTAAATACGTGGGGTACTCCGCGACCCGTGTTTTCATTACTTATTGGCCCATATTCCCAGGATCCATCATGCATATGTGACTGGACATTTGTGAATATTCCTTGAATTCATTCCTCGATTCGGATCATAAGCCAGACCCACACCAAAATCTAATCGATTCTTTATTTGTCCATTCCCGAAGAGCCTGCATGCGTGAGTTATGTTGTGAACAAACACACAAACACACCCTCACCCATGCACACACATAAACACACCCACGAACAGGAATGAACGCATACCCTCCTACAGCGGAGGCAATAAAGCTATAATACACAAAGAAATGGCTATTTCAACGGTAATTATAATTATAGTAGATATGTTAGTGTAGGTTAGATAGTGCCGATTTTAATGAACAATGCAACTGACCGGGCTCGGTGAGCTGTCACCTGACAAGAAACCCTCGATATAGCACTGACAAGTGGAAAAAAAGGGTTAAACCTGAAAATAGAAAACATGTTGATATAGGAAAAAATGTGAATTTATGTGATTTATTAAATAAATTTTATTTGTTATGTTCTATTAGCGCAATGCAGTATTGTTTCAGTAAAACTAATTGAGAAGACATACTACAAATAATAGGAATATAGTACTGATAAATACGCTGCAGATGATACCGTTTGCTATAACAGCCAGTAAACCAGTGACGTAACACGGCTGATCGTGCATTTGATTGTGAACTCGGGTGAAAAATGTATTGGTAAGATCGCCATCATCGGAATGAAAGTCTTGCGGGCGAACTAGACACATGGAGAGCCTTACAACCGTGTCGAACCCTTGCGGCAGGTCGAAAAACTATCTCTGCTCCATCATCTGGACCAGTCAAACGACTTGAGCGTCATCTGGCGAGGACCTGGGAAAACCATGTTTTAAATGTGTTCTTCTGCCAGTACTTGACACCTGAAAAGATCTGGTTCAATACCTGAAGTTTTGGTACACTTGTGACTGGAGAAGTAGCGGTGTCTACGCTTTTACTAGGTCTTGGACACGGTCTTTCTTTGACAGACCTATGTCAGAGCTCCCAACGGCAGCTGGCATGGAAAAATTAACTTGCAAAAGTCCTTGCTTGATTTCTAAATAATACATTTTCCTTACCAGATGGAGCAAAATGTCCATAATCCGGAATATCTGCAGTGCTGTTAGCAGAGACAAGCTTGAGTGACCACAAGAGGCAAAAGTTGCCTTTTGGGTACTGCACAGGTCAAAATGCGGGAACGTAGAAGACCACCCTTCTGTACAAAGAAACATACATTACCAAATTAATATGTGTGGTCGAAAAAGATAAGAAAAACTAACGTTAACTGCGATATATTAATTGATATATATATATATATTGAATCCCGTCCAAGATGCTGTATTGAATAGGTCCCAGGAAATACCTCCCAGAAGTACTGGGGGTTATATAATTCACAGAATCGTCGCAGATGCATGCATGCCCAGCATGTGGATGTGGCAGGGATGACACGATGAAATTGTACTTCGCGTATAAGAAGAAGTTAACTGTTTAGTAGTGTTTACATTAATTTTTAGTTTTCACTTGCGTTTGTATTTGATCATATTTATTCGCATTTCATTTGCATTTGGATAATTTGAAACATTTGCACTGAAATACGCTGAACACAACCCTGATACATGCATATGACTCCCACGCTTCATGTGACCAACAGAAAAGTACTTACGGAAATGAAGGCGGTTACGTAGCTAGATTTTCACTTTGTTTTATTTATTTACATGTATTTTTTTGTATTAATTACTCACTCGTGCGTAAATGTTAAGAGTATCGGCAGCGCATAGTGATATCGGTAAGTAGAATGAATGGCCATTGCAGTACAGCTATACTCGTATGACTACAGTGGCACAACTCATAAATATGCCTTATCAACCCAATATGAATGCCCGCAGGCGCGGATTTTTTTCCCGGGGGGGGGGGGGGGGGGGGGTCAACGTGTGTCATTGTGTGATTATTTCGAGCATTTACCTGTCATTGTTTAAAATTGCCCCCCCCCCCCCCGATCCGCGCCTGGCCCGCTGAGCCGTGTATTCAGGACACTTTATTGATCCGAGTAATGCCACCACCTGGAAAAAACGAATGGGAAATATAATTTAATTTTCTTTCAGTGTAGAAAAAGTCGGGGTAAATATAGTTTGAAAGATTGTTGCGCAGATATTCGCATTTACATATTTACACGAAACAACTCCAAGGCCAGTCTGCAAATATTTTTTTTAAACCTTGACAAGGAAATATTGGCGGAATAGTTTTTGGCATGTTTATAGTGTACTCCCACGAGTAACGTTCGATTATTCATTTACAAACCCCGTACATTATCATTATACACTTATCACAGAAAAAATAAATACATTTGGACGGAGGCTGTTAACTTTAAGTAATTAATGTTGAGGAAAACTAGCCTTCTGGATCAGCGGAGATATGGGCCGGTTGTGGGCATTGAGATGAGGAAGAGCTGTTGAAGAATGTTACTCTCTCGTGGCAACGCAAACACCGTTCTAGCTATCTGCTGCCTGCATGATATGTTAGCCACTTAAGCTTAAGGATATACAGTCTTTACACATTTCACCGGCCTTTATAAAAAATATTGCTAAACGTAAAATTCCGACGGCTTTCCCTTGCGTCGGGAGCGTACCTTTACAACAAAGCTGAAAAACAAGGCAGTTTTTCTGGGCAATAACATTCGGTACGTATGAATTGCAATACGCTGTTGCTCACGCAACTACTAAATTCAGTAGCCTAAGTTTTTGCTCAACGAATTTCCTCTCCGCGAGGTTAATTATATATTAACTGATGTTACAGCAGTATTAACTAACGCCAACCGTTCATTTTAGCCAATCACAGATCTGGGTCTTTACTGCACACATAGGACTGATATATTTGTACAGTCTGATTGGTACAACAGTTCTTCCCGCCAGCTCGTGGCTTCACTGCGCTGGCCTTTATTTTAATGCTTCTAATTTTATAAAGGAATTGTTAATTATCCGTAGTTGAATGAAAATTAAGTTTTATGTCATTATAGTATTTTTTCCTTGGTGGAAAACACACATGGACAGGTATGCATGATTATACATGTTAAGTGCAAAATTTACATTTTTGTTTAAATAGAATTAATGATCATTTTAACAAATATGCTGTTGGTCAGTTTTAATATGGTGCATATTCACAGACTTTCGTGTATTTAGATATTTTCACGTGCTTACGTTTAAAGTTGTTTACTTTCATACGTGTAGACAACAAAAGGGCCATGATAGCAATTTTCATTGTAGATTGACATTAAGGCACTTAATGTTCGAGTAAACACTGCTCGCAGTGCATATTACACAATTTCCACGGTACCAAACGAGACCAGTTTATCATTCAGAAACAAATACAAAATATTAGAGTCAGCTTTACTTTCTTAAGATGCCAGCTTATATCACAATATGCGAGTCATCCATTTTTCCAGTTGCCTGTAATTCTTTTTGAACCATTCAATGTTCCGCTGAATTGAGGCGGCGGCGTTGCTGGAACCAGGAAGATTCTCACTCTTTGGAATTTGTGCAAGGAAGCACTCCATATCCCGCAAATGCATTTCCGTATACATGGTCTTGGCGTACGCTGACAAATCTCTGCCTGCTTTATCAGAGCCCAGATTTTTAACATAGGTTTTCCAGTGTTCTTTATACCATGACCAACCAAAGTAATGACCAATTCTGTTACTTGCTAGTGCGGCCATCGCACTTCTGAAGATATATCTTTGATTCTTTGGAGGATTCAGACTCATCTGTAAGAGCTTGTAAATGAAACCTACATGATGTGTACAACCGAGAGCCTGCACTAACGCATCAAAGTCTTCTGAAGAAGCATTGTTCAGGAGATATTCGCTCATGAAGTACCATCGCTCTCGATAACCTTTGCGGATGGCAGCGCAGAGGGCCACACTTTTTATATCAGGGTGGTAAGGAATTGAAGATGGGTTTGACATCCAGTTTTCAAAGTCTCTTCCAACGTCAGATACACATTCATCTAGGTCCATTTCACAAGCGATAGTTGTAACGAGGTCCTTTTTTAACTTCCAGTCAAGTGAATGTAAATCTTTTGAGTGATTTCTCATTTCAAGATAAGACTTTCGAATAAACGTCCGTATGAATTCCTGCCAATCATCATAAATAGGTGTCAAGACAAGTTTTTGGCTGATCGGATACAGGACTTCATCAATACTAGTCAGAACGACATAGTTATCTTCTTTTTGGATGTACTTTATCAGTGTAAGTAGAGTGTTGAAGTGTAACATGTTCGCCTCCACCAGCTCCGCTGCGTCGTTGATTAGTTGGGCTCTGTTATACACTGGGATAACTCGGTGGTCAAACAGAAGCTGCTGGGAGAGTTGCATCCAAGAGGTTTGGTCATAATTTACTCTGTAATACATAGACTGATTAATGTTCAACAAATACCATAGAGCCTCGCCATTCAGGCTGTTTATTACAATTTCCTCGTTTTTCATCCAAATAAATATTCCGTCCCAATTGGTGTTAAGGTTGTTGATGAAGGTTATTGGGATATTCCATCTCTCTCGGGATGAAAGGGCGTTCATACCATTGTTCTTAATGAAACGTTCTTGTCTTAGTGTGAGAGTTCCGTTTCCAGGGGTCCAAGTAACATGAACCACGGGATATCCCGGCTGGGTGAGCCATGGTGTCATCAGATGGAAGAGATCTAGGTCCAGTCGAGCCTTTTTTGCCTCATTCTTGAAGACACTGATAATCTCGTCTTTGGTAACAGTACTAAAGGCATGTAACTTCAGATAGTTCCGCAAGGCTCGCTGGAAGATTAAATCTCCGAGCAGGTAGTTTATCATGCGCAGAAATGCCGCACCTTTGTGATACTGAAGAGAATTAAACGCCTCTTCTATTTGCGAGGAACTATACAAATTTGGTAAATGCAGAGGATTAGTATCATTCATTGAGTCTCGGATCATGATAGCATGGATTCCATGATAAGGATGAACCAGATATAGACCTTCCGCGTCCGAAGCTGGATCCATTAACTTCAAGATTTTGACCTGTAGGTATGTAGCAAACCCCTCCTTTATCCAAAGATCAGACCACCACAGCATTGTCACTAGGTTTCCAAACCACTGATGTGCCATTTCGTGAATATGAATGTTGAGACTACGCTGGTATTGGGAGGTTGTTGTTTTCTCCCTTTGGTAAAACAGGTAAAAACCTCTGATATTTAGCAGCCCCCAGTTTTCAAGTGCGGGGAAGAAATTATTTATACTGACAATATCCAATTTAGACATTTGGTATGGCTGTTCGAGATATTCGATTATGGTCTCCATTCCTTTCTTAAAAGTTGCTAAATATATCTCTGTTCTGCTGAGAACATCATGTGGTGTCCATATGCTGATTGGAATACCTGTATTTGTTTTTGTCGTTATACTTGAATAATTACCGACAAATATATTCAGGAGATATGTACTCATTTTCAAAGTTGTTCTAAATGTATCAGCTACCCAACCATTTCCTTTGACTTCAGTATTACCTAATGCTTCATTCGACAGAGCAATCATGTGACTTTTCCTCAGAATTGTAACAGTAAATGTCGCTTTATATTTGGGTTCATCGAAGCAGGGGAACACCGTTCTAGCAAACGTTGTCTCAAACTGGGAAGCAACAGCGTAGTGTCTATTTCCATCCTCAGCATAATGGACATCATAAAACAAACCGTAGTGCCTGTTGAAGAGCTTACCTTGAAATTCAAGGTGCACGTGATGCCAGCTTCCTTTTCTTAGATTATGTGCCAGGTAAATATGAAGGAGTTCTTTCTCCTCCTCCACTTTCAAACTTGTAATTGGCATAGTGTGTCCGTTTAGGGCATCAGTAACTACAACGTTGTCGAGTGAGACATTGAGCCTCAACACGTGTAAGGAAACGACATTTGTTTTGTCTCTCACATGAACCCGGATATTCACGGAACCACGGAAGGAAAAATTGCTAGGTCTTAGACCATAAATATCTGGCGCCATGAAAAGATCATAATGCTCTGGTACTATAGATCCTGATAATATCAGATCATTTCCGGGAGGAAACTGTGTCGGATATACCGGACCATAAGTTGTGGGCAGTAATTTTGTGCTTGTCGAGGCCGGTGTAGACCTTTCTTCTCCTGAACCCTTAGACTCATTTACCTCACACGTTCCACTTGTCAAAGAGATGTCATCAAGAGCAATATCTCCCCGGTAGTCATTCCCTATAATCCCTATGAACTGGAGCTCTAAAATCCCAGGGACAATCGTGATCTCCTCGTTTCGCCAAATGTCACCCAAGGAATCTGATACACGGAAGAGTGTTTGCTTACCAGAAATAGACGATCCTTCGACCACCAGACCTCCCATGTCATCCCCCTTCATGTGATACCAGAATCGAAAACACTTTATTCCAGGATGTTGATCGGTTTTTATAATAAGTCTTGCCTCCTGCCAAGGCGCCCGTGGAATAGATGCCTCAATGTACATATAGTAACCAGTGCCCGTGGTATGATCAGCAGTCGGGCCAGTACCAAAGCTTGGCGTGGAGCCATGGAAACGTGTCCAGTCAAAGTCGTCAGATGTAGACTGGATGATGAAGTCTGAGCAAGAACTTTGATCAAAGTTACACTCTATTAGAAGACTCTCAAATGACTCGCAGGCGCCCTTTGTTATCATGATGTCATCAATTGCAATATCACTGGTAAAGCTTTGGCCAACAACTCCAGTAAACTCTATATGTTCTACTCTTTGACGTAATGTGCTGTTGGCCTTTTTCCATTCAGTGCCTTGATTTCCAGAAATATTCATCAACTGCATTGATTTGTTCTTGGAATAGCCAGAGACCATGAGTGTGCCTATATCCTCCCCTAACATGTGATACCAAAAACTAAGGCAGTATGCGTTGTCTGTCAAGGAAAGCGTGGGAGTCTGTACTTTGGCCTTGTCGCCGGGTTTTCGTGGGACAGAAGACTCGGTGTAAAAGTAGAACCCATTACCGGAAGTATGATCGCCCGATGGACCTGTGTTGTCGCTTTCTGTGTCCTCACGGTGACGTGTCCAATTAAATTGGTCTGATGTACTCTGAAACAGACATGTGCCTTCCTCAAAAGTACACATGAAAATCACTGAAGGTTGTTGTCTGGTATTTGAGTTTGGTTGTATGTTTTGTCCCAACCCAACAGATATGGCCACCAGTAATACCAGTGGACAGTCGAGCGAAATCGCTTTCATCATTTTGTTGTTTACATGAGTGGGCAGTAATGTGTAAGGAATTGCTTGGGGGACTTAACAGGTTTTCCACGAGACTTGTCATGGAGACTTGACATTCAGCCGTGCATGAAGAATCACATTACAACTGACGGTTAATTTTACGGTGTAGCTCTATACCCGATACACACCCACCCACACATGCGAATGATATATATATATATATATATATATATATATAAATATATATTCGCATTTAACATTTACCTTAAATAATTTGTTTATAAGCTATGACAGCACCGTTTACAGACTACGTACCTATACCTGCTTCGGTCATGATTAAAATTTAAATGCAAAATACCATGAATTAAGTACACTGTCATTTAACGTCATAATAATTCGCGAGAGAGAGACAGAGAGATTGTAAAACACCCGGGGCCTCTAACTTTATCTTTTATAGACGTTAACCTTATATTTCACAAAAATAAAATCGACACCTTTAAAGCTCATCAGTTTCAATGTTTGACGCAAAGAAGTGAGAAGCCAGCCTTTCTGAAATGGGGGCTAGGCCCATTAGATAATTCTGCTTTTTATAGTACGTTTTTAGCCTGCTGGGGTTTTTTTTTGGGGGGGGGGGGGGACTCTGACTCACGTTATATATAAATATATAGGCCTAAGTCCGGGAAGAATGAGAGTCTGGGAAGATCCAAGATCTTCCCGGGAAGAAGGGGAACTGTTATATTCTGAGAACTAAATTAGTTGTAAAATAATATTCTTTTATATGACAAGTAGGTTCGTTTCACGGACTGAAAAATAATAAAATAAAAACTCATCAGAACACCATAACACTGTTCATACCCCCCCCCCCCCCCCACTTCACCTTTTCCATGTCGTTTAACGTAGCATCCCTGACAAAAAACCCTAAATTATAATCAAACCAAAAGCTGTTTCAAATGAATACTAGAACCCATCAATATTGTAACATTTTAAACCTGGTACAGAGCTCTAAAGCCACTTTTTTTATGGACTTACATTAAACCATATGACAATATCTCAAACCCGTTATTTAATTGGTTTTTCCTCTACAATGTTTCTTTCATGTCAAAAAAGAGATTTAAAGAAAGAAAAATGATACATGAAAAAAAAAAATTTCAGATTGGGTCATGTATTTTTATATTAGCCCATAAAAAAAAAGTGGTTTGCTGTTACTGGTTGCTTAAAATTGTGTCCCATTTAAAAAATTGAAATTTAAAAAATGATAAAATTTCATATGAAAATGAATGTGAATTTCGTAAATACATATACAGTTAGAAAAAGCTCAGTATCAGGTTTAAAATGATATATATTTTATGGGGTCTACTATACATTTGGAACAGCGTTTTGATTGATTTAAAATTTAGGGGATATTGTGAGCGATCCACGGGTATGCTTCAGACAAATCATATTTTAGGTGACACGCTAAAATCCGACAGCTGCAGATGTAATATGACCCCTGGTCATGTCCGGCGGGGGAGAGGTTGCAACTTACGAGAGGTTATGTTGATTGATTTCCGATGTTGCATTTCCGATGGCTTGTATTTTGCAGGTCAATGAATTGTGCCACATCCAATGAACTAAAGTCAATCATGATGCGACAATCGACCACGAAGACCCCCCCCCCCCTTTTTTCCCCTGAATAAGCCTGCAAGTCATATTACACCACCCATCCGGTGCGCGCGCATTGTCAGCGCATGCGCTTTGGCAATTACACAGTTTCCGGTTAAACAGAAAGCGTGTGAAATACGTTAATTAACACGAAATTTGTTGTTTGACACCGCTGAACATTCAAAATGGTTAGGCTCACGCCAGAATTAATCGAACAGTCCGCCCAATACACAAACCCTGTACGAGAGAGAGAACTGAATCTTAGAGGTATGAAAACAAATCTTATGTTGTTACTGTAGTGTTTGTGACGATTGTTTATGGCGCACACTAGCGAGACCGGTCTGTCGAAACGACTTCGTCGAGTCCACCTAAATAAAGGGGAATCCTCCATGTCCCTACCAACCTTATACAAAGCATATATGTGTTGATTCCCCATAAACCTTTCTAACACTGTGGATGCAAGGGGCACGGAGGATCACCAACTGAAGACACACTCCCCAAATGCATCCACGACACAGTGTGCACATTCTGTCAGATGCATCTGCCTATACTCAAAAAGGTGTTCATTCGGCAGCACTGCCAAAAACAGCAGTTTGTGATGGCAGCACTGCCGACGACCACAGTCACAGCAAGCAAAGCTGCCTCCCTATTGGTTCTGCCAATGACGACAACGACGACGACAGTGCTTGTTTCTTGGAGTAGTAGGTCTAGTGGGTTTATTTGAAGTGACACGATACTTGTAAGCAATGAGGCGTTGTCAAAAATGACAAAAATATTTGCATCCTCATTGGTCCTTATAATGCGATTCTCAGAGTTAGATGTCCAGGCACTCTGGCAAGCCATAATGTCAGAGATCCGATCTGGCGCTGTATTTGAACAGGAGAATTTAGCGTAAGGTAGGGGCTGCCGCCCACACGCTGGCACTCTGGTGGGGAACCAAGGTTCTGCAGAGCCTCCCTCCTCTAATATAATAAACTCTAGTTATGTGCAAAATGAAATACAGGTATTTCTCAGGAACGTGATGTATCAGCCTTTGTCAGGAAACAATAATTTATGTGAAACCTGTTTTGCAGTTAGGGACATGAAGACCTGGTTCTTAACAACTGCCAAAAACTGACATAAGTTGATTTATGATCATTTGTTGACTATGTCAATGCAGTATTGTGTCAGTACTTTGTAACATAAAAGCAGGGTTGGCAATTTCTTCCGAGAGGTGGTTCCTTCCATGGAAACTTCCGGCTCGGAAGAGTTTCCTCCATTTCTTCCGGAAGAAACTTTCAAATTTCATGTGAGAATATATAAATCTAATAATTTTCAGCTTTATTTCTGCTTAAACATAATCTGTTCCATCTTATATGCAAATATAAAGTTTATATTTATATATAATGTTATCTTTGAACGTTTGACTATTCGTTTAATTTAGTTAGACAATATGCCTAAAGTAGTTTTGAGTTTGTCAGTTCAGGTGACATAATTCAAAATCTATGGACACCGGTTTTAGTCCAGTGGACCATGCAATGATTACCAGGTGATTACATAAAAAAAGTGCAGCTTCACTCCATTTACCCCTGACTGCACAGAGAGGCAGGGTATGGGTAAGCCATGTCATAATTAACAGGGTTTCATTCACTATTTGAACGGTCAAACTGCTCCTTGTTATAATAGGTTATTACCAAGCAGATACACATGTACAGAGAAAGGGTTTCTCATATTTTCTAGGTAATTTCTAGTTTGGCACAGTTCACAAAAAGCTCAGGAATAGACTGGTTGTTTGCAGGGCTACAAAATTGGTGTTTTGCTATTGCATGCTTCGTGGTAACTTAGATGTAGATTACTGATAGGTACTGATTGTACTCCACTTTGTTTAACAACAGATCTTACAGGGAGAGATGTCTAAATTTAAATGAGTGATAATTATAAGTTCAACTGGTGATCACTGATCAATCATAGTGTTAAACAGTAATATCACATAGGATATATACTATTTAGATTCTACATTAGTTAATGTGTTTGTATGCAGCACTGCATTATGTTTGGCAGCAATGCAATTGCCTGTTAAGATACAAGATGAGAAAATTGTAAAATATCAATCTGTAATTCTCTACATACAAAAGTAATAAAGCTGAGTGACACAAATTAGGTAAGAACTAGTTTCAAATACGCAAACTTCCTCTTACCCAAGAATCTTTTGTTAATTAACATGTCAACACACACTGTGCAACACTACATACTTATACACATCCATCAGCTGCAATTTTATCAATACTATTAGAATAAAACTGACAAAACAATATTTAGATTAATCATAGCATTGTTCCTGTACACTGATCAAAAGTCATAGTTTTATTTTATTCAAAAGAAGTAAAAAATAGTTCAAATATCTGTTTTTGTTTTTTGTGTATCACACTATTACTCTTACTGTCCTATAAGTTCCACTTTCATCCATTACTTCCGGAAGAAAGTGGAGGAAATATTTAACAAAGTTTTGTCACAAAACTAGTACTGCACTAATGAACACCGATATACTGAGTATATTCAGTATATGATTCAGTCTGATATCAGTGTCAGTGTTTTACTTCAGATTTGAAGTCTATAGTGTTTTGTGATGTTTTCTTTAGAGCCAGAGGAACCCAATCTCATATTTTTAGCTCAGCTGAATGCAGGTCATTTGAGGTATAGGTATAGTGCTTTGTCTGTCGTCCGGGCATCTGGCTGTCCAGTCAGCCATTAGCAGAGCACAAATCTTAACCGCTGAACCTAGAAGCCTGTAACTAAATACCTAGGAAGGTCCATAAAAAATTTCCTTCGATACCTGAAATTAGGTAACTGCAACTTATATCCTTTGAGCTATGTAGCCTGTAAGTACCCCCCAGAATAATTAAAAAATTTTTTTACAGACCTCCAGTATCTTGATAAATAATGCATGAATTGTCATGAATTTTGCATTGAATATTGACCATGACTAGTTTTGTCAGTTCCCGAAAAGTGATGGCGCCACCTGTATTTTTTCTTATTATTACGAATATTTTTCTATTTTTTTTTACTATAAAATGACAACAATCATGTCAGTTTCTCAGCTGTGATTCCATCTAGTGTCCCAAAGCCTGGTGTGTTTATCGATCACAAGTGGATGCCCTATAGTAGTCACCCTGTCTGTCTGTTTGTCTGTCTGTCCATCCGTTTATCCACACAAATTTGTTTCCAGATGATGACTCCAGGTTTGATTGACATATGGATTTCAAACATGACTTACAAATGGCCAACCATAAAAGAAAGAACCTGTATGATTTTTGGGTCATGAGGTCAAGGTCTCAAGACTCACTTATTTAAAAAGATTATGGCTGCATTTTAAGATCAATTTTTCATCATAAACTTTCCATCTTACACATTTAGCTGACTTGCCTTTATTGGGAGAGCATAAAAGATCAAGGTCACAGGGGCTATCTGTTCTCAAATTAGTTTCCAGATGATAACTCAAGCTTAGTTTTGACATATTGGTTTCAAACTTAATTTATATATGACCCACAACTCAAGTAAGAACCCTGTCCATATTGGTGTCCAAAGGTTAAGGTCACATGGCCCATTTCTTTAAAAGGAATGTATATGCATTTCAAGTCAAACTTTTCGTCACAAACCTTCCATCTTCAAGGCCACAGGACCCATTCATTCACAAATTAGTTTACAGATGATAATTCTGCTTTGGCTAGACAGATTGGCTTCAAACTTGATCTATTAATGACCCACCACTAAGTAAGAAACATTTTGATCTCAGGGTCCATAGGTCAAAGAAGAAGGTCACAGGACCATCATTCTGAAAAAATTCTTTATGAATGAAAAAAACGAATTATGATCAGTGGCCATTTAGGTGGGGGCCCAGTGTTATAAACACTTTGATATACAAAAGGGTGGGATTGGCGACTTTTGACTTATTTTCATGAAAATATTCAAGAGGTATTTATCAGTGCATTACAGATACTCTAGTTGCCTTTTTGTTCACAAGGATTTCAAATTTGCAATATTTGAGAAAGAAAATATATTGTGAATATAAAACTGCGAATAAGAAAGTCGTAAAGCAAAGTTTTTGTTATATGAATGATAATGGATCTTGTATGTTTCCCTCATTCCAAAGAATACTATGATAAATGATCTTTCAAATAATCTGCCAATAATGAATAAGAAGTCCACTTGTTTGATTTTGCCTTGAGTATTCGTCCAGTTTTTATGATTTGCATATTGCTTATATTGAACATACTCTGTGTAGTTAACATTATTGGCGAACCCTTGTGAAACAATGATAAAGTGAAAATTGCAAATTTTTAACCTGCTAGTATGAAGCCAACTGCAATTTTTTAATAGGCTCCTTTAAACAAAATGTTACAATACTGATGCACACAGTGCCTGACATGTACCTGACTTTAGAGGCAGTTTTATCACCTTTTGCCAGTGCCAGTTGAGTTAACCAGTTTCTTCCAGTTTCCTCCATTGTCTTTGAAGACATAATTTCCTTCTTGCAGACGCAATCCTGCTGTGGTTTGCTTATATTCTTGGGGTAGAATAAAAAAAATTGCATTTTCAGTCATTCCTAATTTAAGTTTCATTCGGTATGTTACCACAGGTTAACAAACATAAAAACAGAAAAAAATTAAACAATCTCTTTTAACAATACTGAAGCTAATGTTTCATGAAGTTTGTGTACCAGTAGTGGTTAATTACATAATTAATGTAGTACCAGTAATTACTTATTTCCTAGCTGAATGTGTACTTAGCTTAGTAAAAATTTGTGTTTATTTTATAGGTTACAAGATTCCTGTCATTGAGAACATGGGAGCAACACTGGTGAACCTTTAATCTTATAAATTTACATACCATATCAAAAATACAACATGTATTTTAGAGAAATTTAAACCCTTTAAAATTTAAATGTTATAAAGATTTGCTACTGGTTGTCTGCATTCTGTTGATAGCTGAAGACCAGAAGATAAAGTTGAGCTTTATATATGTAATTTTGAGGTTCACTTCAAATGGATAAGACAGGGCACTTAATTATTTGTGATCAGAAGTTTGAAATACCTGTTATGTGTTAACATTTTGTATAAAATTCCAATTTTTATAATAGCGAAAATGCAAGATTTGGTTCCAAGGTTTTTGATATTCAAACTGGAAACTGATTGAATTTAGTGTGACATACTGAATGTTGAAATAGGTAATAATGTAAGATTTATTTTACCATGTGAAATAATTAGTAACAATTTAATGATAAAGTTACATGTTAAACATAAGACCCTTGTTTTAACTTTAAAGGGGTTTTTTCTTAAAACTTGTTTGATAACACTTTGTTGTGCTCAGTCATTATATGTGAACAATTCTCTTACAGGACCAGTTTGATACAATAGATTTGTCAGACAATGATATCAGAAAGCTTGATGGCTTCCCACTCCTGAAGAGGTTAACAAATATCCTTTTAAGTAACAACAGAATAACGTGAGTATGCATGATTTGTAAAGGTACATAACATTAACAACAACATGTGCATTGTCTCATGGAATGAGTTCACTTCGGCTGAATACAAAAGTTTCAGAGTAAAACCATCCCAGCACACTGACTTACTATTTCCAATTCACGTGCTTGATACATTACTATGGTTCTGTGTGTGAGTAAACAGTCTGCCTGTGTTTTATCATCACAACAAGATTTTCTTCACCGGAGTTTTGATCTTGCACATATGCGATGACTCCTAAATAACAAGAGGTAACATGAAAGAAGAATCTCCTTTCAAACCATGAGAAAATATAAATTTTTTAAGTCATGTGTTACTGCCTTCACAGGCATGTGCCCTGCTGTGTTTGTATTTTGCACCACTGATAGCACTAGGTGCAAGCTTTTTTCCCACGTGCACAGGAGTAAGCTTACACTTTTAGGACAAAATATTGGCAGAAACCATAATATTTTAGGGAGAAAATCCTATATTTCATATATATTTATATATATATATATATATATAAAACATACCTGGTATATGAATAGGTACCTTTAATTTATAGTTTTGTTGCTTATATCTGACATTTCTGTGAATTTTAAATAGTTTGGACTTAAATTATTACTATTTTTTAACTTAGCATGGAGAATATTATGGTTAATTGTAATTTATGTATACATATAAACAATAAGCCAGCGATAGCAGTTCTCTCTTGAGGTTGCAGTGATTCCTCCCAAGGTTTGTCTAAGTTGGGTTCAGGGGGGGGGGGGGGGCTGCAAACAATTCTGTGATGACCTTTTTGGAGATAAATAAAGCAATACCAGTCAGAGGTTGTCGATACCATCTTCTTTCAACAATCCTTTTAGGTTTAATTTAATCAAATTAATCTACTAAAAGGTATTGGTTTTGTGAATATTGATACCTGTGGTATTTATTCTTAAAAAGCCTTGCCAACAAGTTATCCGTGAATTCATTTTGCATCAGACTTGACTTGTAGTAGCAGTTACAGTATTGGTTGTAAATCTGTGTTTGGTCTTCTGTGTAATTATGACAGAAACACGCTGCATATGTAATCATTTGTATTCTTTTATTACATCAAAATGCAGCCAATTTAAACAGGTATGATAAAAGAAAAGCAGTCATCAATATAAAAGCTGGGGAACATCTGGAGTTGTAATAGAGAACATTCCATTAGTTATTTGAACATAATCATTTTAAACATTCTTGTAACCATATTATATTTTTATATTGTTATGAACAGTTACATGCACACAGGTACTCAAATGCATGCAGGAAGATTAAATGATATAATTCTTGAATTACATGTTATTCTGAACTTAGACAGAACCTAGGGCATGCTTTTGAACCAAAACTGTTGATAGAAATGCATACCATGATAAGAAGAATTTTAACGACACAACACTACAGATTTAATATTTGTTATTCCAGGAGGATAGGAGAGGGCCTGGACCAGTGTCTACCAAACCTCGAGTCTTTAATCTTGTCTAATAACAACATACAGGAGCTGGGAGATCTGGATAACCTGGCCTGTGTTAAAACATTAAGATTCCTCAGGTTTGTTATCATCTTATTCTTGGCTGATTTATTTCAATTATGATAATTTTTTCTGGAAAAATATGACAGTGCTTAGTGGAAGCACCAAATCCAGATAATTGTCATATTTAACAGTTTTGCTGTTTTAATTAATTATTTCATGTCTTTTGGAAGTTGTATTAAAGGTTTGTGATGTATGATAATTTGGAACTGCATGTGTATTCATGCAACTGATACAGCAAAACATTTTACTTGTTAAAACATATGATACAGCAAAACATATTACTGGTTAAAACTTATAATATAGCAAAAAATTTTACAGGTTAAAACATTTGATACAGCAAAATATTTTACTGGTTAAAAAATTTGATATGACAAAACTTTTTTGTTGTTAAAAAATATGATACAGCAATTCATTTTACTGGTTAAAATGTATAGTACAGCAAAACATTTTACTGGTGGAAAAATATGATACAACACAACATTTAACTGGTTAAAACATATGATATAACATAATATTTTACTGGTTAAAACATATGATACAGCAGAACATTTTACAGGTTTAAACATATAATACAGCAAAACGTTTCACTTGTACATTTGAGATCAGTGAGTAAGTTGTTCAGATGCCAGTGCAAAGTTATGAAGAAGCAGTAGACTGGTGGTGACACCTGATGGGAATTGTGATCACTATCTGAAACTGGCTCTTTCAACAGTGAAAGTGAACCAGTGGTGGTCGACTGTTAGTGACACCTGTGGAGCATTATGATCACTATGAAACTGTTGCTTGGTATAACTGATTGGATTACATGCCTGTCCTCTGGTCACTTAATGCTGTTTGATATCAGCTGTTATATCATGATGCTTTTGATGTGTGTTTCTACAGTTTATTGAGGAACCCTGTACAGACCAAGAAGCATTACAGACTGTATGTCATCCACAAATTCCCAAACTTGAGGTTACTGGACTTCCAGAAGGTTAAACTCAGGGTACAGTTGGCTTTCTTTTCCTTGTCATACTAAAATCAGTTTGTGTTAAGTGTCTGAGCATAGCTATATGGGCATAAAACCCTTTATATATTTTAAGAAATATAATTATGAAGTGGATATGAAATTTAAAATTTTTCTTATAAAATTTAATTAATGTTTTAATACTCTTAAACAAGAAGAAGACTGTTACATTTAGATGATGGCTTATACTACATTATATGTTGGCTTGCTTGACAGTATGTATTGATACTGAACCCTGACATGAGGCTCAAGGGCAACCTTAATTTGTACAGGGAATTACATTATCATTGAGGGGGGGGGGGGGGGGGGCAACTGCTGTAATCGTTAAATGATTTAATTTTTTGTCTATTTGTGTTAAGACCGAAAAGTCCTGAAATGTAGTGAATTAATACCACAGAACACTATGAGTAGTGGATTTAAGCATTTAAATACTGACATAAGACAAGTTTTTCTTTCAATTTTAAGGAGAGAGAGGCAGCCACTAAGTTGTTCAAAGGACGCAAAGGTCAGCAGCTGGTCAAGGATATTGGGAAGAAATCCAAGACATTCGTACCAGGGGAGCCGACAGGTCCAGCACAGAAACAGCCTGTGCAGAAACAGCAAGACATGGAGGCAATCAAGGTGAGCACAGGGTCAAGGTCAGCTTTTAATGTCAAGGTCAAGGAGGGCACATGTCCAAGGTCATGATAGAAACATATCAGGTTCAAAATTACTCGATGTTACTCTAAGGTGCGTCAATATTTAATGAGCACAGATTTTAGGGAAAATTTAAGGAATTCAGTATCACTATTCAATCATCACCTTTGTGTGAAAGTCAGTGTGGTGTGATCTATGTATGTTTTAGTTTTTAAAAGGCTAACACATAGGATATTGTTCCTGATATCCCAGAAACTGAATATGCTTCATTGTTAAAATGTATTCATACCATACTAAAAAAACGTTATTTACCACATATTAGATAGAATGAACAAAAAAAGATTGTATGTCCATTGGCTATTGCCTGCACAATATTTAGGCATTATGCACTTAATTTGGATGTCAGACATATTAGATGTTGAGGTCATAAGAAGTCCATAAAAGATCCAGAACAGATGTCACCAAGTTCACAGTCATACTAGCTGCTGATTTTATTTGTTTGTTGCAGTGGAAAATTTACAACCTTTATTAAAAAACTTTAAAAGTTAAGTCTATAAACAAACCATTTGTGGTAATATGTGACGAGTTATTATATTTTAATTGCTGCATTGTGTATATATATCTTGTACCTGCAGGCAGCCATAGCTAATGCTAAAACACTGGAGGAGGTGGAGAGGTTGAACCAGCTGCTCAAATCAGGACAGGTGCCAGGGCAGGGAGTAAATGGTCAGGCAGGAGCGGCTGGAGGTTAGTCATGCTGTTACTATGTAGACCAGGGTATCATACTAAACTGGTGGTCACAGTATAAAGCAATAGTTCTAACTGACAATGCTAACAGCACTTGTTAAAGATCACCTGCAAGAGATAAATCCAAATAGGTGAAATGCATTTGCCTTAAATTGCGTTACAATACAATGGCCTTAGTGTTAAGTGTTTAAAGTCCAGCGAAGGTGGTGGTTATAAAGAGGGGCTTGTTCAGATGCCACTTTAAAAAAATTTAATTTTATACAATAGTTGCCATAGATAAAACGGAAGTATTAAATTTCCAGAGTTTATAGTAATAAGTATGTACAACTATCTTATTATTAACTGTTATGTTTAAAGTCCAGCTGCCATAGTGTTATTAGAGAGGGGCAAGTTCAGATGCCACTTTATCAAGAAAATATGCTACACAATAATTGCAATAGATATAATATTTTGAGTGATAGCATTCCAGAGTTAATAGTTATTATAAATGGGTATTGCTAGGGGTTATCTTCAAAATGTTACTTGTGATGCAATATATTCTGGTATTCTGAAATACAGAATGTTCTATTGGATGATGTGGAAGAAGCTACCTGCTGTATCTTGGGCCCAGAGTCCAGAAAATTGTAGAAACTTGTGTGTATGTTAAAATGGTTTCAGTTCCTAAGATTTCCTCAACCTCTGGTTGATCTCTCAGACAAGCAAACAGTGAGAAGAGGTATAAAAATATCAAAAGACTGTTGTTCCTCAAAACGTCACTGAATTTGAATACAACTTTCACTGATTTGAAATTACTTGAAAGAGTTTAAATATGAGAAAATATCCAGAAATTCCTAAAATTGATGATAGAATTTTTCAATAGTTAAAAACAAAGTTATTGTAAAGTCAAATATAGAATGCATATGCTACATCATGATTTCACTGATTGTCTGGAATCTTTTGGGAGTCGAGGTGTCAAATTCATAATTCTTGTGTCACTCCTGGCTACCTGCAGCACACACCCTCTTTAATATTCATAAATTTGATTATTATGTGATATGTTGAGGTCTTTATAATTTTAAGTATCCCTAATAAGTCATGGAATGTTGCTCTTCTGGTAGTGAATGAACCATGGTAAATGATTGGCTGTCTCAGACTCTAGTGGTGTGTTATCTTGATACTGATAAAGCTGGACCAAGTTTTCTTAGTAGTTTACAATCAGGGTGTCCCATCGGATACCTGGTACATTCGTCATGTAGGTAAGTGATCTGGTTATATGATAAATGAAGTTATACTGAATTCTCCCTCATGCTAATTGACCTTTTCTACTAAACAAGCGACACCTGTTGGCATACGCTTACACTGAGTGTTTTGGTCTGGTTCATTGTTAAAGAAAGACCACATTTGGTCAAAAACCATATTATTAAAGAAAGAAACCTTTTATCAGTGACCCCTCATCAAAATTCTTTTATATGGGTTTATTGTATCCTAATACAGCAGACAAAACTTACACTAGGTGCCCATGCTAGTGGAAAAGGTCTTTTGATACAGTGCTTTTGCAGTTGAAAAAAAAATGAATTGTTAATTATCTACCTTTTGACTAATTTAAATAACAGTTTGTGTCCAAGGGGTTTTTGTGCTTCTTCAGTGGTAATACTGAGTCAGTTATCCCCTTACTACTTATATTTTAGAAAATTTGTAAAGTCATGTGAAGAAATTTTTCTTTAAAACATATTTTGTTTTGAAAGGTTCTGTTTGTATTACACAGACTGGTCAATATGTGTCAACAGTACACCAAATCGATTGCAGTTAATTCATTTGAACAAAGTGATATTTTCGATATTGAAAATTTCTCATATACAGTTGTATGTACTTTTTAGTAACAAAAAATGAGAAAAAATGCAAAGAAAAATTATAGATAAAATAGGACATTCCATCCTGTCATTACGCCACCCAAAACAGCTGCACACTTATATTACCCAGCCATAAAAATATTTATGCACCTTTTATTTAAACCAGATTTTTATGCTTTAGCAGATGTTTTCCTGTTATACTGACTAGACTGCTTGGTATTTATTTATGGGACTGGGTATTTTGTAGGGCCTGAAGAGGAGATGGACACGTGACGGTCTGAATCTTTCGTCCAGTTACCCCTGCAGCTGCAGCATCAGTCTGGAGGACAAATTACTGCATAGGGCAGAAATGCTTCAGATTTTTGTATTTATTTCATTGGAATGGTTATCTTGCACATTATGCCATGCCATTATATGGATCTATTGTTATAATGTAAACCCCTATGAAGTAAAGGACTGCCCCAGTAGGGTTACATATGTGGTAAGCAGTAATTCATGACACAAATCGGATCTTGTGAGTTTTTCCCACTTCACATTAGTGCATTTCATATAAGATTGTAAAATAAGTGAAAACAGGGTTCCCACATGGTTAAAAGCCTTAAAAACAGGGTTCCCACATGGTTAAAAGCCTTAACAACAGGGTTCCCACATGCTTAAAATCCTTGAAAATAGGGATCCAACATGCTTAAAATCCTTAATTGTTTTCATGTAATTGTTAAACCTCTGAAGTGTTTCAATTTTGCTAGTTGTGAATATTACCTAGAAAGCATCTCAAATTTCTTTCTGTTAGACTTGTACGTGAAAATATTTAATTAAAGTAAAATGAGGCAGGATATGACAGCTGAAGGGGTAGTAAAAAAAATGGACCTTCAAAAACAGTAACACCCCATCCGCCCCCGCCCCCCTTCAAAGTCCCTTGAAAACAAAAATTTATTTGATTGAAAATCCAGTATTTTAAAATGAAATACAGACTGTGGGAGCCCTGGAAAAGTAATTTAGTCACTTTGCTTAGAAAAGTTCCTTGTATATCTGTATATCTAGAACAGTGTAGGGGATTATTCCTTTATTTCTGATGTTTACAGCACTAAGGAAGGTCACTCGTACTGATCTATTGATTCTCTTTTTCAGGGATGTACTGCAACGGGCCAACCCTAAAATACAACTAATTTAGTTAAAAGACTGTAAAAATAAATATTCAAAATTACACACAAAAACACCCCTCAGAAGTTGAATTACTTTTATTTGGCATGAATGGATCGTAAGTTTATATTTTGCTGGGAATTAAAGAAAAGAAAGCTCATGTTTACGCCATCTTTTTTTATCAATGTTAATAAAAAGACATACATTGAAACACGGAGACATGGAGGTGACTGTGATAAAAATGATCCAGTCACATGTCCAGAAATATGACAGATATTTTGTTTGGTAATAACAGATACTTTTACTTTTGATTGTGAGAAGTGAAACATGGTTTAATATTTTATATATATATATATATATATATATATATATATATATATATATATATATATAAGACAGAAATATTGATACTTATCCAAATGTGTCAGATATTTTGTTTGGTAATAACAGATATTAAAACAGATTGTAAAAGAAGTGATACATTATATGTTGATGTTTAAAGCAATAATGTGCCTACACTGACATTGGAATTCCATTTATTATGTTGATGAGAACAAGTATGACATGTTGGTCTTGTGAGAAGCGATTGGTTGTTACATTATCCTGTATGTTTGCATGTTATCTGTTGTGCTTACTCTGTTTTGGCAATTCCACTGTTCTGGATATATGATAATAAAGACTCATTAAAAGCACGTGAATAAACAGCTGTGAAGTATGTACCAAAACTAAACTTTTCCATGTGACCATAATGCTTCCAGATTTTTATCAATTTGATTTCATAGTGGCCTGACGATCATATTTTATATTATGAGCGGGTATTCATAAAATTGTATGGAACCTTATTTGTAACCAACCCATGTGTTCAGGAAAGTCGAATTATTGTTTGAAATCAGTGGTCATCCAGATGTTATAAACTACATTAATTGAGTCACCAACCTGGCTTTCACTTGAAATACTTTAAAAGCTCATGGTACCAGTATTTTCAAAAGATAGAATGAACCAACCCCTACCACCACCCCCCCCCCCCCCCTCAAACATGACTGTTCTGTGGAAATGTCAAAACGAGTGTCTGTTTTCATGCTTGGTGAACCATTAAGGAATTAATTTTATATTTGTAAATAAAATGTGAATAACCACACTGTTTTATGCGTTTTGTATAGCCACTGTATATTATACAGATATCATGGTAGCACATGCCCTGGTAAATCGTTATCTTCTAAAGAGTTCATTCTGTGAAACAGGAAGTGCTCTTTTATATGTTTGATTAAATATTCCCAGTGTATTTGTGTATATTTGCTCATTAAAAAGATTAAACTAAAGTGGGAATTTTATACAGGGGCGGATTTAGAGGGAGCGCCTTTTTTCGACCAAAGAAACCTGGGGCATTAAGTGATCTTGCATCGATTTCTTCCCAACATTCTGCATATGCGAAAAAGTCTACTAGCATTCACGGCACACGTGTTTATCATACGCCTGTCCATGACGGAGACGTATTATGGTATACCCACGGTCCGTCTGTTAACTTTTAGTGTCGCCGCGATATCTTGCCGGGGCTTTGATTTACACGAAACTGGTCATAACTACTAACCAATCGATTATCTCGCCCGAGTTCGATTAACGGCATAATCCACGCATACTAGGCTAATTTGTCATGTGGTGGTGCCGCGATAACTTACGAGGAATACGATGTATTTTGATAAAACTTAAGAGAAATATTTATCAATATAACATCTCCCCTAAGTTCGATTTGCAGCCAAATCTACGCATAATTAATAAGGTCGGAGGTCACCAGACTTTGGTGACTCCATAGTGACTTGCGTAAAATTTTATGGATTTTGATGAAACTCGTACATATTTACCAATAAAGTTTCTCACCTGAATTACATTCCCAGCAAAATTTACGCATACTTAATGAGG
Source organism: Sipunculus nudus (assembly GCA_026874595.1). Taxonomy (NCBI): domain Eukaryota; kingdom Metazoa; phylum Annelida; class Sipuncula; order Golfingiida; family Sipunculidae; genus Sipunculus; species Sipunculus nudus. The sequence continues at coordinate 48,766,736 of CM049309.1, forward strand.
TCGGAGATCGCCAGATACACGACGGGTGTATTCTGCACCATTTGCGGTGCTCCTGTTACCCCTGATTACCGCAGGGGTAATAAGTGGGGTTAACCAGTGCTCTTGTTACCCCGGAGTGTGTGTTGAGAGCCCCTTTTTCCGTATGTCCCGTATCCGCCCCTGTTATAACGCCTTTTGCGACAGCGGACGCCGAGGAAAATCCATGGTTTCAACCATAAATACTTTATGGCATGGATAGATTTAAGAGCGGTACAATATATCCTGAGTAATTAAGTGCCCCTCTGCCCCCCCCCCCCCCCCAACATCTCAGTGCAGATCTCGCTCCTCCCCAGTTCATTGCATATCATAAATTGTTGATGTTTCTGTGCCACAGTTTTGGGGGTGCTTTGTCACTGAAGCCGTGAAGCGTTCGTGGCAGCCATCGGGTACTCTTAGAGTGGCCTGCTATCACGCGAATTGCTTAAATCACAAATCTGTACTGAATTAAATATTGGTGGTAAAAGAGCAAATTAGTTCGATACATGCAAGAAACACATTATAGGGGAAGTGGTGTCGGCGAAGTCAGGTGCCCTTCTCAGCCCAAATGTTGGGACGCAAAAGCTTTGACTTGCATTCTGTATTGAGCCGTGTTTCGACTCCCTCTCTTCTGGCAGAGGCGCCACCTGCCTTTTACACCCATACTCGCCCTTCCGCCAGAGGTCGTTTCTTCTCGAAACTAATCTCTCCTGTTTGGGCCCTGTGGGACGGCCGAGACTATTTGTCTCAGCTGTCAAACTTCAAAAGTCAGAATTTGTTACATTTCGGGGAAACAAAAATACAAAATGCGCATACAAAATATTATATATTCGGAAGTTATTACGTAAAGGCCTTGAAACAATTCTTATCCAACACACTTGAAACGGATTACATTTTCCTCTTCCCTACATTTATACCTACAGTATGGTTTATTAGAAGCCCCGATGCATTATTGGGGTCATATTTTGATCCCAAAAACCCCTAACAGCAGAGTCATACTCGTGCGAGTCCCGAGTCTGCGCAGTGTGATCAATACTAAAACTAAGAACCCAAGTCTAGTCCAAAATATTGATAAAGGATCCCGACCATCTTTGAAATATGAAAAAAACTGGAAAACAACCCCCCCCCCCCCTCCCTTTTTTTCCAATCCGAGAAAGGCCTCAACATGGGGGTATTTGTCTGTAAATTTGATTGGCCCTGAGAAAAAGTGGTCGGTGTCATGTCCAAATAGCGTGTCCAGTGAGTCTATGGTATGATAGATTTTAAGGATGAAAAGACTAAATTATTTTATTGGAATTATTAAATTTCATAAGGGGATTTTGTTTTCATGAGTTGCGGTTGCGGATAGCTTCTCTCTTGAAAGGCATGGGAGGACTTAATTCGACATTGCATGAAACGCGACAGCAGTGGGTCGATTGAATAAACGGAAAACAAGTAAAAAATAAAAAAAAATGTGAACTGCTTAAAACATCAGTATTACAGTAAAGAAAGCTCAGTCTTGTTTGTGTATGTGTGTATATGCAAGGTGTCTTTTTAGGTTTGCGTGGAAAATTTCATCATGAAGGGAGGACGAGATTTGGGTGCCGAACGGAGAAACATTTTCTGCGAGTTATGATTTTTTTTCCGTCTGTAGCAGTCCGAAAAATTTAAGCTTGTATTTTTGGTACTCAGAAATGAAGGCTGGTCAATCGGAGGGGCGGATTCAGAATTTAGGAAAAGGAGGGGTTCAACCTACAAAAATGGTTGGTTCGGAAAATGAGGGATCCAGGCCGTAAAAATTTTACTGACCCCCCCCCCAAAAAAAAATAATAATAAAATGAAAAAAATTGCTGCGGATGAAAAAAGGGGGAGGCGGGTTTTCAGGCCCTTTTTTAAATCAGCGCGGGCGATGTTTCGATAAATATGTCATATGATCAGGGATAAGCATGATAATAACAGAATTTTTTGCTAAACAGGTAAAAGCACCACATAACAAAGGAAATCTGATGAAAATTGTATTATTTTTTCTTCTTCAAAGATGAAAATAAAAATTAAAAATTGTTGATGTGGGGGGTTAAAATTGACGCGGGCGGTGGCTGAGAACCATACCTTTTTTTGACCTAATTAACTCTAATAAAATAGATCATTGTGCATCATCTGCATTTACGTCATTACCTTGTAATGAATGTAGAATATCTGTCCAATCATACGCTCTTTCCATGACGCATTATATATATACCACCTTGTGTAATAAAATCGGAGGTTGTATATAGAAGCGTCAGATTGCCTCGGGAGCGTAGTCCATCCAGCTCTTCAGAATTGCAGACACAATTTAAAAAATTTTAACATTTGAACTGTCAATTAATTACTTTAGATATCTCAGTAATGATTGAATAAATCTGAAAATTCTTTTCGTTTAATGCAATATTTGGAAGGACATGCATCATGTCCACATGATGTTTCTATCACCAAGAAAAAAAGAAAATCCATCTGATAAATCCTTCACAACTGATTCTGACAGAGTAACAAAAATGACAGCAATCTAAAATGATAAGTTCACACATATCAGCTGAGCGTCATGAACCCTTGGTCACCTGTTTTACTGTTTCTAGGTTTTAAAAAGTGTCAGAAAAGGCTACAGCGGCTGGCATTTGTTAGAAGATAAAGACTGCTAATCTAGCTCTATTGTTAGGGAGAATTCAACAAACTTTTAGAAGTTATCTATGCGTACTATCTATAAATAACTATGGCTTGTCGGGCGAAGGCATGCACTCTTGAGTGTTCAAATTACAAACACTTTTTATAGGTCCCGACTCGTGTCTTGTACCTGGGTGGCTTGCGGACCCCCTCTTTTTGGACCCGCCCCTGTGGTGTGATTACGACAGTCCTTTGGGAAAAATTGACCAGGGCCCGTTCCATTACATTTAATCAAGGACCGTCAAAATCGATGTGCTCGTTGAGGCAGACCCATTACATCTGAGCTAATTGCCGCCCACTATTGAAGGCGGCCATGTAGCCAGAGACACTCATTGACAATGGATCTATTGCTTGGTGTCGGGCTGGTTTACAATCATAATATAGTGATAATGCAGCTTCATTCTCCCTTAAAATGGAATCGAGCTCCAAATCATCCAGGCCCTAAAGTGCTGTCACTGTCAATACATCGCAACCCTCTGAAGTGCCGCCGATGTGCCACCTGGAAAGAAAATATGACCTCCCTGACCTGTATAAGTTTGTATCCTATGCTGGTATTCAGCATCGTAAAGGATCTGATTTCAAAGTTGTAGGTTTCCCGTTCCAAGCCATGCCAGTGGCGGAAATTGGCGACACCCACATGGAATTATACAACTACTTCTAATCCACAGTTTCACTCTGGTCCCGTTTGACACCTGGATTATGGTAGAACCCACGTAGGCCTATACAGAAGCTGAAATAACGCCTGCCAAATCACTTGATCGCTCTGTGCAGATTATTTGTAAATAGCGCAAATTAGCTTTGATTTAATTCTGTTTTTACTCTGTTATTTTACTTTTTAACAGCACTTAATTTTAAAAGAGTCCTGAGATTTGAATATGCTATATTCTAACACAATCCAGTAAAAAAAGGAACTAGAATGAGACAATATATTATTGTACATGCGTCCACCTCTTTGAATACTTCGTCAATATGCCATGCATATATATCTTCACGCAGAGGCATGTGGAATATGCACTTTTCTGACTTTTTGGGCCATATAAATATATATATAAGTAGTTTGTGAAACGCATCCTTATGTAGTTTGTGATAAAATGGGGGAATTCTAAAATAATATTTAGAATTCCTCGATGTATTAACATGTGCGAAAGGTCGAACGCCAGTCTTCTAGATACCAAATTTGCCTTTAAAAAGGTAATTTAATATATGCTTAAAATTAACTAATTTCCTGACAGATAAACACTATTACCAACAAAAACACGAGGTGTGATTGTTAAAAAGTCGTTGATACTTGCATGAGCAATGTTAACTGGACTTCAGCTACAGAAAATCCCCATGCATGTGACAACTTGTTCTCACCAAAAGGTTAATATTATTGACACCGTCAGCAAATTTTCAGGAAAGAGAACAAACAGCATGTATAATGCTATGTTTAACTGTTTTTTTTTCAAAATTTTGTCCGTGACGTCACACTTTGCATCAGCCAGTTAAATCGGGAGTTAGTCTATGTTCTGGATGCAATGCTCTCGTAAAAAAAAAAAAAAAAAAAAAAACACGTGCTTACCTAACCTTATGTTATTTCAACCCTTCTTGACCAAAGTATGACGGCATGGGCGCAGAAGAAGGAAAACTGCATGGCTGATTGATTTTGGGAAGACTGAGTTGTATATTACGTGGGAGTGTACGGAAGATAAACAAGGTTTCGTGTTTCCTCCTTCAGGCCGTCTCTTTAATAGCAGTATAAACATAAACCCATCGATTATAAATGTTCTCTCATCTTTCAAGCGAGAAGTTGCGTCCGCGATGCCGAAGGTGTTGAAAGATGGTGATAATGAGCAAACTGCAGTTTCCTTTTCCGCAATTTTCTGCAGGTGGCCCGGTTACGGAACAATAGGAAAATAACTGCTCAGGGCACTCCAACCTAAATATACTTGTTGTGTCTGGAGCATGCCCACTCAGAGATTGTGTGTTTGAAAGTCACAATTTCCTTCATTTTGATACATTTGCTGGGTTTTATACACGATACATGTTTGACTCCAGGGAATGTTGTGAAAGCTCACAGCAGATACTCCCAGATTTATGTCTGCCTACAGCTGTATGACTCTCCCAGTGGCGTACCTAAGGGGGGGGGGGGGCGGCACATTTTGGGGGGCGGCATTTCGAGGATTTAGTATAATGAGTGGCACAAGGAATTCCTCAAAAAATACAAGTTTGTCGTTTTTATCCCATGTTCAAGTATTCCAGGGTTTATAAACTGGAAAATGGAACATACCAAATGATAAGCGAACGCTTTGTACATTTTTTTGGGGCGGCATTTCTGGGATTTCGTATAATCAGTGGCACAAGGAGTTCTCAAAATGTACAGATTTGGCCTTTTTGTCCCATGTTCAAGTATTCCAGGGATTATAAACTTGACAATGGAACCTACCAAATGATTAGAGAACATTTTGTACATTTTTATGGGCGGCATTTCTGGGATTTCGTATAATCAGTGGCACAAGGAGTTCTCAAAATGTATAAATTTGGCCTTTTTGTCCCATGTTCAAGTATTCCAGGGATTATAAACTTGACAATGGAAGCTACTAAATGATTAGAGAACGTTTTGTACATTTTTTATGGGCGGCATTTCTGAGATTTAGTATAATCAGTGGCATAAGGAGTTCTCAACAAGTACAAATTTGGCCTTTTTGTTCCATGTTTAAGTATTCCAGGGATTATAAACTGGACAATGAAACCTACCAAATGATTAGCGAACGATTTGCACATTTTTTTGGGCGGCATTTCTCGGATTTAGTATAATCAGTGGCATAAGGAGTTCTCAACAAGTACAAATTTGGCCTTTTTTGTTCCATGTTCAAGTATTCCAGGGATTATAAACTGGACAATGGAACATACCAAATGATGAGCGAACGATTTGTACATTTTTTTGGTCGGCATTTCTGGGATTTCGTATAATCAGTGGCACAAGGAGTTCTCAAAATGTATAAATTTGGCCTATTTGTCCCATGTTCAAGTATTCCAGGGATTATAAACTTGACAATGGATCCTACTAAATGATTAGAGAACGTTTTGTACATTTTTTATGGGCGGCATTTCTGATATTTAGTATAATCGGTGGCATAAGGAGTTCTCAACAAGTACAAATTTGGCCTTTTTGTTCCATGTTTAAGTATTCCAGGGATTATAAACTGGACAATGGAACCTACCAAATGATTAGCGAAGGATTTGCACATGTTTTTGGGCTTCATTTCTCGGATTTTGTATAATCAGTGGCATAAGGAGTTCTCAAAAAGTACACATATGGCCTTTTTGTCCCATGTTCATGTATTCCAGGCATTATAAACTGGACAGTGGAACCTACAGAATGATTAGCGAACGAATTGTACATTTGTGGGGGGCGCCATTTCTGGGATTTATTATAATCAGTGGCATAAGGAGTTCCTCAAAAAGTTCAAATTCGGCCTTTTTGTCCCTTTTCAAGAATTTCAGGGATTAAACAGTTGGCAGTGGAACCAACCAAATTATTTGCGGACGATCTCTATAGAGGCTATACGCAAAAAAAGAAATACATATCTGTAGTTATTCTTTGTTAAGATCTGTGGTCTTGCATTGTCAGAACGCATTCGATAAACTGACTAATCATGCAAAAAGCCTGCATTTCAGGGCGGTCGTCGTGTACAGAAATCCCTAGCAGCAGCTGATAATCACCAGGGAAAAACCCTGCCAGAAGACCAATGGCCCCCCTGTGGGGGGGGGGGGGGGGTAGGGTGTCTGTCATACACATTGTGCGAAAAATATTTTGACGAATTGTGTTACTCCTTCCTTTTAAAGTATAAACAATTTTCATTCTTGAACCCCTGAATTCCCGAAATTCCAGGATATTTAAACAGCCTGAAACAACCTGAAACGCCCTTTTTCCACGATTCTTCATACTCTAACATCAGTCTTGTTAAAATACAGACGTTTACACTATCGTGTATATAATGAGTACTACCTATAAATGCCTGTGTCTTTTGATTAACCAATATGGCCTGCATGATCTTTTATGTAACGTAAATAAAAACAATAAACACCCAGGCCTATGTAGGAATTATTTAACTTTAAAATATAATTCTATTATTACTGTCCGGCGGGATGAATCCCCCTGGTCGCTTAGCCAATGTCCAATATACGTATCAAGTATCAGTTTTAACTTTTAGAGTTCAAAACTTAAATTAAAGATATATTTACCTGTACTGTTAATTCTGTTATTAACAATTTAATTATCCACTACCTTCAGACACTTGTTGTATATTATGACAAATCATTTGAAATTAAATTATAATATATATTTAAATTATATCATTACTTGAAATTTATTTAAATACTTTTTGAATAACAAAATAAAATAAAATAAATAAAACCATCATCAAATATCATAAATAAAACCTCACAAAGTGCATAATCACTATAATTCTTAAATGATTTTGATGTAGCCTTGAAATGAGGTATGTTTTTAACTTGGAGGATTTTTTAATCAAACAAAGTCAGTTTGTCCAAACAGTGGATTTTTTATATGAAAATATTAAACATGCCCTGCCTACATATATAGGCTTAACTCATGAATTATGCTTTTTTAGGAAAGACTAAAGTGCCTTGCATGCAGCAGTACCATGCATATCTCAATAGCTCTATTAGGTGTACCTGCTGTCATATGCGTTAACAAGAGATGGAATTATAAATGTGACAAGGTATTTGTATACGTTGAGAGTGGAATAACACTCACCAACTAAAGTTTTTTCCCCAAGCTGAGTATAAAGTAATCATGAACAGTGTTTACATGAATGATGAAAGTTTAATTTCACACATTAAATGTGTATCCTGCGGTGTAATCTGTTTATAGTTACAATTTATTCGTTTTATTCCTTTCTGTTTACTTCATGATAAAAAATAATTGTTTGAGCTTCGAGCGATCTTTTGATTTACATTAGCAAAGAGATTTCTGCTCTTTAATATGTGGCGGAAGAATTCCCTGCCAGTGAATCCATATAATTGCGTTGTGGTCAAATACAAGCCTGTAACAAGGACATTTGACACGATATATTTTAATATGTTATCCAGGTTTGTAATGTTTTGTTAGAAGGGCGGTAATTTCTAAGACCGCCCCGGGCGGCAATGAGGCTAGGTACGCCGCTGGACTCTCCAGTAAACTCAAGACACCGCCAATGCTAATAAAGAGAAGAATGGCATTATCGGCGAAGTAATATTGGTGGAGCCAAATTGTAGACTACATATATATGGTATTAAAGGGTGCGAGGTGCCCGAGTGGGAGTAAGCGTGGTGGAAGGGGTACACCACTCCCTGGCGGGATATCATTTTTTTTAATGACACATAAATTATGTCAAAAGATACAAGTCCAAGTGCTTGATCTTATATTATGTAAATCTATTACTTTACCTTAATGCTGATAAACAGTATTAAAATATAATTGTGGTAATAACATTGCCTAGGCCTATACTTGATAATAGTATCTAAACTGTAACTAAAGCATTCGATTAATAAATAAAATATTTATGCATTATTTGATATTATGAGACTTTTTTATCCATCATACAATGCCGTCTATTGATTGGTTCCAAGAAACCTCTTAAAATGTCGTTGGTACCCGAATCATGATTCGGTAAAACACGTCTGTGGCTTCGCAGCTGCGCGAGTCTAACGACCGTATCACTTTATATTGAGCAGAGGTTACGCGTTCCCTTTACTATACTGCCTGTCTGTTTGTTTGTTTGTCCTCACGATAACGCTACAGATAGAATAGTGGCTAAATACATTTGCATAGAACGTCTTTTATGGATATATGAAAGTAAGTTCGGACCTGACCACAGTGACAATATTTCTAGACACTTGGAAGGATTTCGTGCCAGGTATTTGAACTTATCCACTGACTCATGTAACAAGCCTCTGCCTTGGTGGACGTTTGTAGGTGTTAAGGTTTACCGAATGTCCGTATAAGGAGCTATAAAATTTGCTCTCATCTGGTAGCAAATTGTAGTACTCGTTCAGTTAGCCTGTTACCGTTAAAGCATTCGGCCTCGGTCATGAATTATGTACTAACATGATTTTAAAAGCCTGAGGTGCTCAGACTGATGTGTTCGTTTCGTTACTTAGAAAAGTGAGCCACATTGCCCTTTTTCTGGGTTTCCGAGTTCCAGCTGTCAGCATATCAGGTTTGAACCTCCCAAATCCTGCGGTTCCGATTTGTACACGAAAAAGGCCCATCGCCACAGCTGGTCTGAAATCCGACTATAATAAAATCATATTTATTGTCTTCAAAGTAATATGATAATCAATACATTAAAAATAATTTAGTAATATAAGTGTAAGTGATAGAAATTTATAAAACATGTATATGGAATAGGGCCGAAGTCTGTCCTATATATATCAGGATTTATGATACTCTTGTATATATTTATTGTTAACAATCTGCCATTTCGATTTTCATGGGAAACAGTCGCAGAAACTGAGAAGCTTCCAGCATCTTAGATATATCTTATTTCTTCCCCTTGAGGCCCATTTTTCCGACATCCCAAATGTCATTATGTAGGGTTTTACACATCTGATGATATCTGATCTTTTATCTCTGTTACTCTGTTTAATTAGTGGAGCTTAAATTCCAAGTACCCGATACATATTGGTTGGTGGGAGGTTACCATGGTACTTTTTAGACTCGCATGCACCTGCGACTGGAGACATCGTGATTTTTAAAATAATTAAAAAGAATAATTTAAGATGCTTTCTACAGATGTATCGATGAATCCTTACATGGATATTCATGGAACTTCAGCTACTATCAGTGCCGTAGTACTTAAGACTGGACTTTTTCAGGGATTTGGACTTGGATTCCATGGTCCTGGACTTGTACTTTAGCTTAGAGGTGCAGTCCATTTAGAGTCCAGTGGAATATAAACTTAAAATTAAAGTAAGAATAGGAGTGAACTAACATAAAAATATCCATAATTGTCTCAAATTAAATTGTTCAAATTCTTGAAAACATAATTTTGCTTGACTCGGAGTTTGACTCGGTTTCTAAAAGACTTATTCGAAGGGGATGGATTTTGACGTGAATTGTAAAGACTCGACCAGCCTGGACTCTGACTTGCTGTCCGACCTGGACGGTGTGTACATCACGGACTCCAGTTCAAAGCCACCCCTAATACCTATGAATTTATATGCTTCTCGACTCGGACAAAGAAATAACTTTTTAACACGAAGGTATGGATTCCAATGAAAAACGGGATGGTGATCCAGCTTACCCCGAAAATATAATGGATTATTCGTTGAACATTACCGTGACCATTTAAGAAATTTCATCACAGTCCGTTCAGAACGTTTCGCATAAACTTGCTAAAAGACACTCGGACTATGGTGAACTAGGGGATATAATAATTATATTTGGAGAATTAAGGCATATATATCAAATTTTTGGTTTGATGAGAACACATGTCAGTATCTGTCAGTATATAAGTTTGAACATCCCATATCCCACGGTTGATAATAATACTTATGAAGGGAGCGGTCTTCCTGTGGACAAGGGGATCTATCGATGTTAAAAGGTATATAATTCTATGAATTAAAAATTTAATACAGTGATGAAAATTACCTCTAAAATTCAATGGATTGTTCCTTGGGCGTAACCCTAACAAATTGCATTCATAACCTTTTTGCGTATAGTTGCTAGCAGAAAAACCAACCAACCTTACTTCCCTGGTGGGAGTTTAAATGTCACGTATAAAATCTATTTCGAAAATAGTAAGGGATGACCGATTTTACTGTGAAAAATAGAAAATAATTAAATGATCAAGGGCAAAATATCGAAATTTATGTTATCCACTGTTTAACCTGTCCTGGTAATGTCATTTCTCTAGGACAAATATATATATATATATATATATATATATATATATATATATATATATATATATATATATATATTTGCACTTGCAAGATCTCTATTATTAGAATTTCCTAGAGTTATATTTTATAGTATTACCCTTTCCGCACTAGCATGAATATATGATATCTCAAGGAACATTGTTGTAATATAGTACGGAAAAAAATAGGCAACACAAAATAGTCATCTTTTATGAAGAATTTCAAAATAAATGTATACCTATGTTTTGTTCATCACAATTGAACCAACAATGATCGTATTATGTTCCCGGTTAAGCATATGTGTGTGAAAAAGCATATTTTCTGGTATGCATGACAATCAAAATTCTTTGTTTCGTAAATCATGATCGGCGTGTTAATTTAATTTGATATAGTATGCGCAGAGCACGATGTTATGAGATATGACGTCACAGAGTTCGTCTTTGATACGGAGGGCGGAACACTGATTAAAGGAACTGTGCCTTTTTACTGAAGTTTGGCATAAACGATATACGCCTATCACGTTAAGGTGTGGAAACCATGAACCATGAGATTAATTAGGAAGTATGTGGGGAAAATTCACAATCCCCCGCCTGACAACCCCCAACTTGAAATAAAGTTTTTCTCAAAATCTCCTCTTGACATCCCCCTCCTTTTTGCATAGTTCAAAGACAAACAACCATCTACCATGTGTCACATTTTTTACTCCGATTTCAATTTAAAAAGAGGACCAGTTGAACACCAGTGTGGGTTGATTTAATAACAGGATCAATTGGATCCTAAACCAGTGTGGGCTGATTAAATAACATGATCGATTGAATCCAAACCACTATGGGCTGGTTTAATAATAGGATCAATTGGATCCTACACCAGTGTGGGTTGATTAAATAAGAGGATCAATTGGATCCTATACCAGAGTGGATTTATTAAATTACAGGATCAATTGGATCCTATATTGGTGTGGGCGGATATAAATAACAGTATCATTTGGATCCTACACCAGTGTGGGTTGATTAAATAACACGATCGATTTGATACTATAGCGGTGTGGGCTGATTTAAATAATAGGATCAATTGGATTCTATATCAGTGCGGGCTCATTTAAATAACAGGATCAATTGGATTCTATACCAGTGTGGGTTCATTTAAATAACAGGATCAGTTGGATCCATCACCAGTGTTGGTTGATTTAAATAACTGAAATATTCTGGAGCTTAAGTTCACAGTCAAGTTGTAGCATTGGTTATTCGATATATCTCAGGAGCTATTGCCTCAGACCATTATGGTTACATTTATTAGAAGTCATATGTTCATGATGTTTTGCCCTCATGGCCATTGTGTGTGACTAAGTAACATGCAATGTACTTTGGTCTGTCTGTTACACATACACACTGAATCCAGATTTATTTTTAATAATCCTGTCAATCAACTTGTCTATCTCGATTCTTCAGTATTTTTTTATAACAACAGTTGTGTCAGTAAAAATGAAAATTGAGAATGAGTAAAAAAAAAAACACTGTCAGTTTGCATTACAAACAACCATATACCTCATTTGTGTGGAATGAATGAGGTATTCACTGCCGTTTCTCAGTATTTTCATGACAGATACTAGATTTTCAAGAATTGATCTCTTTCTCTCTATAATTTGCAAATGAAAGAATACAGTAATAAAACTTGATTGAAACAAGATACATTCTTTACGTTTTTTTTAAATTACTTTCATACCAATATATTTAATAAACAGATGTTTATTGGCGCCCCCCCCCCCCCTCCAAAAAAAAAAAAAAATAACGTAGCCCCTGGATACGCCTCCTGTAGCTTAATAGAGTGATAAATATGTTTGTTTTAAACACCATCTGGTAATAAACCTTCCACGTGATTAATTCCGGCTGAGATGCATCCTGGTAGGATAGAGGTACCAGGTGCGATTTATTGTCCGCTTATTCTGAGTGTTGTTTCTTCTACGGTATTACTTGAAGCTTGGAAATTATATCCCAGAAAAAGTCCATTTTGTATATATTTTCAAAACCACTGACGAGAATCAAGGTCTATGATCACGTGTCAAACCCAGACAAGCTATTGGATGCTGCTTGTATGAACCAAAAAAGAAACCAGCTAACGCTCTGCGCAGTATCTCACACTTGTGCTCTCGACTCTGCTGATAAGGAACGCAGGTTGCAGATTACTATCACGAATGGTGGCCTTGGGACACCGGGCGGCCTCAGGCCACCAGCTCACTGTGCACCCTTCTCGATCTGTTTCCTTCCGCCAATATCGTAAAGAGTTCCATGAAAGAACACCGAATTCAGACTATAATAGTATATTTAGTTTGTATATTTCTTTCACTCAAAAACACCATAGGTATGATACATTCTGTATACCCTGGTGGCCTAAGGACACCACATGTATATCCTTGTGGCCTAAGTACACCACAAGTATGATGCTGTATACCTTGGTGCCCGAAGGACAACACATGTATAATGCTGTGTATCCTGATGGCCTAAGGACACCACAGGAATAATGCTGTATACCCCGGTGGCCCTAGGACACCACATGTATAATGCTGTGTATTCTGGTGGCCTATTGGCCTGCGGCCACCCGGTGTCCCAAGGCCACCATTCACGATAGTAATCTGCCACCTGCATAAGGAACTGGTTGTGAAGAAATCCTTTCCCTGCAATACAAAGGGGGCTTTAAATACACCAGCGGCGTGGGCATAAATATAGTAGAGAGGGTTGTATAATAAAATATATTGGATGAGAATTGTCTCATGGCAGATTACATGAACATGAATTTTCTGTAGGTAAAGGACTTCATGGAATAATTAATATTTTGTTTTGCGCATGTGCAATGTAAACAGAAGGTGTTTCCTTGGACTGTGTAAAATTTTGAATTTGAAGTTTGACAGTTGAGGTAAGTGTTCCCGGCCGTCAAACAACGTCCCACAGGTTTGCTTGTGAAGAAACGACCTCTTGCGGAAGAGTGACCAACTAGAAGACAGATGGCTTATTCTACGTCCACGGTTGTGTTACGCATATCTGCATCACGATCCTGAACCCTTGGCAGAAGTAAAATATCAGTTGATAATAAGTTTCATCACTTTTAAGTTGTTATTCCATGTGTAGTTAGGCCTGAGAAAGAGTAATGAGGCATTGCAGTGATGTAGTCGAGTACACACCATCCGAGTCCGATTCCAAGTCCGAATCCTTGAGTTTCGAGTCCAAGTCCACCCTTTCGAGTCCGAGTGATATGAAACCCCGAGTCCAAATCTGAGTCCGGGTCCAATGAAAATCACCTTATTAAAAAAATTAAATGGAAATTTGAGAGTTTCATGTTTGTTTTTGTGTTAGTATATATTATAGTTTATACACATGCTTTGACTTGAATGTTTAATAACATTTAGCTCCCAATGCGGGGCTAAAACTTGGTAGTCTAATTTTGTAATATTCTATTTGTAGTTCGCACATGTATGTAAGTCTTTATAGTCCAAGTCCGGACTTGAGGCCTGTATCACAATGACAAGGTAAGCTTTGATAAAAGTAATGAACTGTTTGTATTTTCTGACTATATTGATAACTAATTCAGTCACAAGAAGGACAAATAGGCGGCGCCAGTCACAGCTGAAATATGGATAACAGCAACAGTAACATAATAATATTCTTAATACTTATATAATGCTAATGATTCCTGCAGTTCTTGCAATATTTAGTTGGTACATATGTTACAGGAAATTCTGTTATATGCACACTCGTATATAAATAAACATATGCTCATATTTAGAGATAAGGAACATTGTATGTCTTTGCAAGTGCGCAAGTTTGCAAATAATAAGTCAAATGTCTTTTTGTTTTACTTCCTTTATTTCACAGGGTTGTTGATTTTTTTATTTAAAAAAAATAAAAAAATCGATTTATTTGATTTAAATCAGATTTTTATGATTTAAATCGATTTTTTATATTTTTTTTAAATTAACAAATTAAAGTCATAATATACAGAATGTAAGCTATATAAAACAATGATAGTGGTCAAGCACACTTTTGGACATCGTTTATTGTGATATTTGACAGAATATTCCACTAAAGAAAGGATTTTAGCTCTGCTGACTATAAGTAATCTGAGCTATAGTCATTGTCCATGTCCGTTGTCCATCCGGCCGGCCGTTAACAGGTCCCGTTTTGAAACCATTGGACCTACGAATCTACCATATCAAAACTGGGTCACTAGGTCTTAGGTCCCCAAGATATTAAGGAAAAGCCTAAATTTTTCATTTAAAACCCACTGTTACAATTGAAGTCTGCCTAATGTCAAAACCACTGATCTTTTTTTATCAGTTTTAATATACATATTCTTCTGCCCACACATAATGCAGTTTGTAAAAAATTAGGAAATATAATTACCCATTTAACATGAGAATTGCTGAAGCTAGAGACTTTTTTTTCAGGGATAAAACTTTATTTAATCAACATTCAATTGTGTACATAAAATTAGATCTGATTTTTGCCAATATCTTAAGTTATTAGCATTAATAATAATTTGGTACCTTAAATTTTGTCCAACTTTGGCCAAGGCACCTTTTATCCTTGTACGCACTGTTGATTTAATTTTTCACAGCATGTATACATAAGGATTTAATTTTTTTAAATCTGTTTTTTTCAAAGGGATTGTTTGAAAAGAGTAGGTTTTATTCAAGTTTTGAGACACAATGTCAAGTACTGTTTACATCAGCCAGCCCAGTGTAACAGTGGTGTCTAGTGGGTGATGTTATGTATCACTCTTCACTCCAGGCAGCTTAGCTTTGCTGGGCTTCAACTAGGTCCAGCTTGGCTTCCCCTCTGCACCCCTCCCGCTCCCCCCAGTACTCTTACTGTGTACATTTATTGTGCCCACAAAGTGATGTATTTGCTATAAAAGTGTGGAGCATTCCAAAAATACCTCTTGCCAGGCATACTACTGGTACATTCAATTAAGAATTTGGGCACAATTTCCTGGAATTAAATCTTTAAACTGTATTTAGAATTATTAGTTACATTTTCATATTTATTTTATCATATATATCCTTTGGAATAACTCTTAGCCCAATAACCTGTTTCCCTTATTGCATGATTAAATGGTTTAAAGTGTAGATTACAGAATAAAATATATACTTATTAGATTTTCTTTATGCTCATTTGAAGATGTTCAATTCTAAATTTTACAGTATTTTATTTAAGTCAATAAATGAAATGTGTATTATTATATAACAGATGATCTCCACTTCCTTCCTTGTATTTTACAGGGTTTCATATATTCCTAGTGGGCATTTTAAACATGTATTACTTTCACATAGTTAAAATACAGATAGCTTTACAAATATTTGATCATGAGAGGCTCCTGAATCTCAAATTTAATGTAGTCTAAAATGTGCCATCTGGTGTTTGTGTTGCATTCATATATTTAGTATTTATTGGTTTTGCATTTATATCAGTGAAAATAAAAACAATGCTGTTAAATCAGACTTTAAGAGGGTGTAACATTCCTTTAAAGTGTCTCTAAAGCACTAGTTATAAAAATGAAAATGATTGAATTAAAAATATTTGTAAAAAAAAGAATAGAAAAATAGAAAATAACTAATTTTTTTTTATAAAAGTTGATTTATATCAGTGATTAAAAAAAATCAAGTGATTTAAATCGCGATTTTAATCGGCGATATAAATCAACGTGATTTAAATCAAACAACCCTGTTATTTCTTTATTTGATCAACCTTGCTTTGACGAGTAACTAACTATAATAAAGATTAAAAAAAAAACTGTTCTTACTTATATTGAGAAAAATGGAAAACATAATTTTGATTAGCAGTCGATTATCACTGATGTAATTAACATTCTTATTAAAAGATAAAAATTTGGTAATGTTGACCGAAATGGTTTCTGAGTAGATATGAAATCTTGTATGCAAACAAGTAAAATCGTATCGAAGCAGGGACATCTGACAATATCGATACGATACGATATCAGACTTTTATCACAATGCACCGTATAGTATTGTTAGAGTTCGACCATATGCGGTCACTTGTATGCGTGTTCTATAATCGCAACGATACACGAACATATGGACACCGTCGTGCCGATTCCAGCTGCACGGCTGCAAGTTCTTACAAGTAAAAGCTGTATTTAGAACAGATGGTTCGTTCACTAAATCGGGATGTTGCCAGCTTTGGGCCATTTGGTCTCCACTTTCATCAAACTGACGTCTCACGAGCTCTGTGGAGACAACCATTCCGGCCTAATGGATATCTGTACAAACAGCTTAGTGTCTACAAAACTGTGGCGAGGAAAGATGCATGTGAATTCTCAATACTCCTCGGATAACAGGTGTTACAAATAAAAGCAGACAACATAAAATTTATAGTGGCATCTCAGTTTTAACCCTTAACAGGCCACCGTGGATGTATTATATGTGAAGTCTAGACTTGTAACCCACACGGTGTTCAGAAAACGAGAGATATGTGAACACTTTTTTTTGCATTTTATTGCTACTGTCGATCACTTAATCAGACTACAGAGATTCAACAACCAGATGGAAGCCGACACCTTTTAACAGTGAGCCTGAGACACATTGCATTATGGGAAGGAGGAAATGGCATTCATATTGCATCTTCCGGTATTGTCAGCGATGTGTTTCCTTGATTCAATCAGCGCTTCCTCCATGAATCTGATAGTCTAAGTTTTAGAGAATCAGTAAAAAGAGACACGGCTTCTAAACCCCATGTCAATATCCGTTAGCATTCAACAATCTCAAACTTAATACGCCTGTATGGATTGTGGTAAGGTCTCGCTGGAGTGTATGTAATGGACCAGACTTGCTTCGTAATAACACCATTGTGTAGACCTTGATGCCGCCCCTAACATTATCTGTACCGTAAGTGTCTGGGATTTTATCGAGGTTTATGCAGGCCTCGCTTCCTGTTCACCGCGGGACGAAGTTATGATGCGTTACCTGTGACACTTGCTGACTTTATGCGAAATGAAGACATCTATAAATAACAGATAAAATCTATACCCGATAGCTTCATTTTGTGCGACGCAAATAAAACGCTCGGCTCAGCGTGGGACGCGTCAAATTGACTGTTATGTATAGGCCAATATATAGCAGTGGTATTGATCAGTTATGGTATGGCATTGGAGAGAGAGAGAGAGAGAGAGAGAGAGAGAGAGAGAGAGAGAGAGAGAGAGAGAAATTAAATCATTTTTTGAGGATTTTGACGTCTCGGTCACATGTTAGAAACCGATCAGATTACGTCAAATTATTATTATGATTAAATGAACAGGAACTTGATTGTTATGCTGTTGTTTATGATATATTTACCAACAAAATTTATGCCTATTATTCATATATAGGGAGGAATACTTTTAAAATTAATTCCTATCCTGTATGTGGTTATGTGTTTATATGTACATATATATATATGTGTGCATGTCTGTGTGTATATGTGTGTGAGGGTGTGCTTGTGTGTGTTTTATCGTTATTTCTAGTGGAAAGCATGAAATAATCGTTATAAAGGTTTCTTCTAACAGAGGACTCGACTCTCATAAAAAAGTGAAAATCCACCTATTCATTTGGCCTACTTGTAGAATTTATGCAATTTCTGCCTTACTCTGCTTGCGTATTGATGAAATCTAGGTAATTATTGTTGAGAATAGTTTGTATTACGCCCCTGTGACGGATGTATACGTTTGTAAATCTATAAGCTTATAGTACACATTTTACAAGTGACCATGTCGACAAGCATGTGACCGGAGGTGGTTAAATGCGCATGTGCAGAAGATCACTATTTCCTGTTGGTGAGGGCATGTGAGCAGTGCAAACTTTTGTCATTTGCGAAATTTGTCTGAATTGCTACTAGATGTTCATGTTGGACATTTTTATATTATGGTCGGTGACAGTAAACTGACAGTAAGTGCACTGTATGATCGACGTTTCTTTGGCTTAATTTTATACGAAATTCAAGAGATTATTTTTTTAATTCACGTTAAATATCGGAACAGGCTATTTAACAATGGAAATGGGCTTCCCGTGATAAGTACATGCATGTTTCCAATTCTTATCGGGTACCTTCAGGAATCTTATGGGCGCGGGGGGTGGTGGAATTAGGGGCAACCAAGTTTAATTGTTTTGCTCCGGTTAATTCATCAGCTAAATGACATACACAGTAAATAACATCAATTCTTTCAGTGATGACCAAATTTGCTGAGGTAAAGGCCGTCTGCATGCAATAGGTTATTTAATGTCACTGCGTTTAAACAAGTTTCACTGCTGATTTCCAGCAGGGGCGGAAAGAAAATTTAGAATAGGGGGCTCCTCAGCCTGCCACGGCCCAGGTGGTCATGTGCCCCGGAATGCTAGTACACTTTGTGCGGATTTCACGCATGCAGAAATAGGGATGAAAACGGTGGAAGACGAAAAGATGTTAGGTATAAAAGGGGCCCAATCACCTATCTGACCTTTATAAACTAAAGGTAATCCCTTGGAGCGTTTATAAATATATGCCAGAAAACGTGGATATCACCGCACACAGGTTGCTTGTTTTGTTTATATCAACGTGTTTAAAATATGTGGGGGGTCCGCTGATAATGATCAAAATAAAGTCAACAGGGGTATCTGGCAGCAAGTCAGTTAAGCCAAATCTTTGCAAATGGCGTTTGCGACAAGTGACTTTTCTAACTCCGCATATATGTTACCTACCACCTTAGTTGCATGTTTTTCCCGTATGTCAACATTGCTGTGTTTACAAACATGTTGTTGCGAACCAAGATCATACATCCTTCACGAATGCCTTATTAAAACTTTTCACAACCAAAATTACCCTTAGATCATGAATATATATTATACATAGAGGATGCCAGGAATCATATAAATTCTTTTTCAAAAGGTAGGTGAATTGGCACCTTAAAGCGTTTGTATTGTTCTATTTTAATGATTGTTTAAGGTTTAACACGGGGAGTGGACACCCCATGCCCCTTAATCCGCCCTCGAGAGGGCCATAAGTTCTAAATACTGTGGTTACCTTTTATGTTCGTGAGGGTTTCAACTTTGTCATATTCGCGAAATGACAATTATTGCGAAAATTAAACTTTCATGAATAAGAGGTCCCATCGTTGAAGGCAAAGTTGAAAAGTAAAAGGCCGACAATATGTAGAATAAATGATCGTGTATGTTCAAAGACTGATAATTGAAATTATATCAGATCTTACCAATTGTTTGCCATTAACGAACAATATTTTTGTTGATAAGATTTTGTGCATATAATATTTGATTTAAATATATCACAAAGTAATGGTTATACTTTGTGTATAGATCTTTTGTACCGTGAAATCGCGAAAATGGAACCCTCGCGAAATATCATAAATATTAAAATCGCGAAATTGTAACTTAAGGAATATGAAGCCAACCACAGTCCTTTTGACAAGGCGGTTAGTGTTTCGCTAAAATATCCAAAGTATACTTCCAGTACTAGAAAGGAGAGAAACCATCAGACAAAATTGAAACCATGGTCAACGATAAGGTTTAAAATTGTTTCTTTCTTCTGTCGGATCCTAGGGCAGACCGTGGGGTTTTAATTGAAACACCAAATGGTATTTCATAAACAGCCAGTGATTCCAGGTGCTTTCTCTGGAACAAGAATGGTTTCACAGACGTAGGTCTTTGGCCACTGCTGTTCATAGAATATTTTGTCTGGAGGTGAGGTTCATTCCACTAATTTTACACAGTTGGAATCGAATAAACATCCAACCGGAATTTCAATTCATACAATTAAGTATCATACAATGCTCTTTTTGCTTTTCCTGGTGAACCTCTCATTGATTCGACACACTGGCCAGCAGCTGCAGTCAATAAAGCTGGGGCCTACCCACTCTTTGAATGTATGGGCAATATATACTTATTAACTCTGATGCCATGGAATACTTTGAAACCTGGGCTTGGTAGTACTTCTTGAAAAGTACTTCTTAAAAAACGGAACATAGGGCTACTTAGACAATAGATAAAATATATTTTTTGGAACAATTACGGAGCCGGTGGGTGGTTTTTAATTATCTTTTTTTTAATTTATCTGTAGAAACAATCCTAAGTTGAAAGGCTAAGCTCAGCCTTGTTACATCCTGCATATTTAATAAGACTGTTTATGTATATTAAAGGTGCCCATTCACCTACATTAAAAAAAAAAGAATTTATGTCATATCTTAATTCCTCTGTGTGTATACTTTTATGATCTAGGGGTAATTTTGGTTGTCAAAAGTTCTTATAAGCCTTCGGATGTACGAACTTGTTGATCAACAACATGTTTGTACACACAGTAATGTTTACAAACGTGAAAAACATTTAACCTAAGGTGGTAGGTTGCATCCATGCGGAGGTAGAAAGGTAATTGGTTGCAAAACGCCATTTGCAATGCTTGAGCTTATTTGACTTGCTGCCAGAGGTCTTTTTTATTTTGTTTTGATTATAATGGCGGGCCCCCACATATTTTAAAAACGTTGATATTAACAAAACAAGCAGCCTGTGTGCAGTGATATCCACGTTTTCAAGCCTATTTTTATGAAAGCTCCAAGGGATTATCTTTAGTTTAATTAGGTAAGATAGGTGATTGGGCCCCTTTAAAAATATTATTAAATCGCAATGATGCAGAAACAGACATTATAGTGATCATATGATGGGGTATATTCCCGAAACCACTTTCATAAATGGGGTTGATTTATATAAAACATTTTGCCCTAATCTTTCAAATAATATTTGTTTGTTAATATACATTATTTATAAAAGTCTAATGTCACAAGGTGTATTTAAATAAAAATGATCTTGGACCTCTGATTTCAAGATAAGTTCTTAAAACTCATTAAAAACTCATTAAATATATGTTCTAGGGTAATAGAGAATCAATTTAAAAGTGCCCTTGCACTTTTATGTAAACGTTTGTCCCCTGACTGTCACTTATTTACCCTTTCATTCGTTATTGATAGGTAAAGGGCAAGCATTTTACTAAACATTTGACCCATATAATAAATACAAGGTACCCCCGCACAGTCTTTGTTCCTGGATATAATCTATGGAGATGTTATTTTATGAGTAACATATCTTTGACATGGAGCATGACATTATTTCTCACTTTTTTATCTCGCGAAACTTCTCTCAGATTAAGGTCTTTCTATGAACCACCTGCGCCAGATACAGTCTTCAGTATTATACAATCTTATAACTGTTATCGTGACTAAACAAAACAGCGTTCTCGACCATTAAAGGAAGAAATGTTACACCTGCCATATATTCCTCCACAGCGTTCATACCGTCATCAGGATAAAGTTTACTTAGCCTTGCACATTATTAAAATTAATATATATATATATATATATATATATATATATATATATAGATATATAATATGTCAAAAATATGTTCGTTAGCACAAGATAGCATGTCTTATTCTTTTGTAAAACTGAAGCTCCCTTACCGGCGCTTTGCTGAGGTCTGAGGAGGCTGAGTGGCAACTGGCAATACTATAGGGCGCCAATTGAAATTTTATTGAAATTTTCTTAGTGTTACAAATGTCTGTTACATGTGTTGTTGACACTTGATTGTGTGACGCGGGCGTGGCTCGGTTGAATCCGTGATGGTTGAACTCTCGCGGAGTGTAAACACAGCGATCGCTGTCGTGCTAGTTTGGAATGTTCAAGTGCACGTGTATTGTTTTTTAGATTGTTCGGGAAATGGAAAGTTCTCGGCTTGAGGTTATAAATAAGGGGCAGTGTTTAGAGCCGGGAGAAGAGGAGAGAAATATTCCAGCGGACACAGAAGAGTGTGTGTCAGTTTGTGGTCCTTTTCCGATAATTGTGGCAGTTATACATCTTCTTCGAAATTTTGACGGATTTTATATAGTCTTCAGTTTGCCTTTGGGATCACTACCCGAACTTCACTTTTGGATTACAACAAATTGATTTTGTGAGCACGTTATCCATGGATTAATGAGCACGTTAAAAGTAATATGAGCGGATCAGAAAGCATTACCAAATAAAATGTGAAACTAGAAAAGATTACCTCCGATCAATCCATAATGAACACCGTAGCAGAACAACAGTAAACGTTCATAATTAAAGGCACTCAGCCATCGTGCGTATTATATTATCTTTATCTCCCGGTATCAGTTCATTCTGGATGAATATAAGTTTTTTTAAGTGAAACCATTTCCGTTTCAAGGCTCGATGTCACAGTTTCACACTTTCTTTCAAAGGCGTCAATATAGGGGATGGGGGTATATATCTCCCCCCCCCCCCCCGACACAAACACTTTTTGACAATGGACGATGAAATCATCCCCCCCTCCCAAATATTAAAAGAATAATATTTATGTATTACAAATGAAATATGTGAATGAATAGAATTACAGACTTTGCTTCCATTAGTGAGTTTACTATGAAATATTATATCTCAACCTGATTTAGAATTAACTTATACTGGTAATATAATACCCTATTTTCTTAACCCTTATACTTATTGCAATTTATTTGAAATGACATTAAGTATATATATTTGAAATGTGTCATACAGACGCTAATATATTTGAAATGTGTAATATAGACGCTTAATAGGTATATATATATATATATATATATATATATATATATATATATTTATATGTGTGTGTATATATATATGTGTGTGTGTATGTGTTTGTATGCAAGTCATCCCCCCACCCTGGAAGATAAATTGACGCCACTGCATTCTTTACACAATGTTTTGGCTCTGTGTTTTGCCAGTATCAGTTCTTGTCCAGAGGCCGATGACAAAAGATGGAACCACAAGCTCTGAACCTGTCCTGACCATGGATGAAGAGGGACCTTTTGAAATTGAAGTGGGAGTGTTTAACGAACGTCTTGCGACATTCGTACATATGTCACGCTATTATCTTGCGACCGACGTAAATTGGCACTTTTGCTGATTTCGCAAGATTGCTGTCGGAATCTGTTTGGGGTTGCATGGAGATTTTACGAACATCGCGGCTGTGAGTAGGGCGCATATGAGGAAACTGTTCAGGCATTTTTGAGAGCTAATCACGAGCAAATCATGAACTAGGCTGCTGGAAACGTTCGCCATAAACTTCAAACTGTTTTTTAATTCCCGCCGAACTTAAAAAAGGATTCCCGTGAACAATTTAGGACGCTCCCTAAGCCCAGAGCATGTTTGGACAACTTTTCTATCCCAAACTAAGAATGTTTGCCATTTTTTAGACAATCTCATCTGTCGCGAATTGTTCGTGTGCCCCGTAAAACGTGAAGGTACGATAATATGAATGCGCGAAATTTGAAATCAAGGATGGAAGATGTACTTGTCACGAATCACAAACAAATTGGATTTTGTAAAGTTGGTCGCCATTTTGAATTGTGATGGTAGAGCAAGAAGTTGTTTTGGGGTTTTTTTCGTGATACTGATCGCGTCCGATACAAAGTTATTTCTACTGTGATCTGGCGTAAGAAAACGTTTTTCGGAGTGAAGTCTAGGCAGATACGAACATGTTGCCATTGTCGTCAAGCAGTTACACAAATTTTAAGCACACGGATTTGCGGGGTCATACAATTTCTAAACTGCTCATTTTTTGAGCTCAGGTGTTTATGGATTGTCTCCGAAGGATCACCTACAACAATAAGAAAAGAGGTTCAAATTACATGGCCCCTAAATCTTTTCAAAGTGAAGAGTACCTTTTCATTTTAATGGACATAATCAGGGGCAATATTATGACTATTCTTTCACACTATCGGTCGGTTCAGTTATGCTTTATACAACAGTTTCCCAGCAAATCCATCAGTCTGTTTACCATAACAAGGCCGCAAGACCAAAAGTCCGATTGTGAGCCGCAGTGCGCGTTGTTTCAGCCAGTGGGAACATGCATTGCATTTCTTTTTGGGCAAAGTCAGTCAGGGCATCTCTTGATTGTCATGTGTTGTGGCTGCGCGATGCACATGGTCCCACGCGCTGTGATTATGTTGACACCTGTGATCGCGCCCGATACACTGTTTTAACACTCATTTACAGGAGAAAGCAAACCGTTTGAAGGCAATATACTTTTGCAGATACCAATTTATTTAAAAGGAAAGAATTTATTTTCCGTTTTTCTTCCACATGCTTAATTTATAAATGATTGAGTCCCTTTAACTACCGAAACAGATGGGCAAAACTCTAGTCTCAGTCAAGCATTGACTTGTTACTGTCAAAGCTCAGTCGCTTTTGAATGATACCAAAATCTTTACTCAATATAATGTTGAAATTTAAAAGGGGTAGATGTTTACTGTTCTAATTATACTCGGTCTGAAGAGTAGCATATATACATATGACATAATCCAATAAGTCAGTTTGAAATATGTGATAAGACGCAAATGTGTTGAACGTTTAGTAATATATAATTTGGAACTTCGATTTGTGAATACTAGACACTCAAGAAGTACAAGTTAGTTTTATTCTCTCTTTCTCTCTCATACACATATATTAAACAAACAAACCCACATTGCCAAGTCTAATTTATTTGTTTTGTATTTTTTTTTTGGGGGGGGGGGGGGTCTGTATGAAGGTTAAACATATTTCTGACACCTCCACTTATAAACCTTAAACATTCATATACCATACGCAGATGGGATTAAAACAAGGATTTGGCCATGGGAAGATTTCAGGGGCTGGATGTTCAACGTCCCATAAGATCAACTGTCATTACTGAATCCTAAAGTCATAGAGATCAGTTCCTCTCTGGCGAGCGTCTCCATAGAAACCACATAGTTTAATCTTATGCCGGTACATATATAAGCAAACCCATCCGGGGAATGTGAGGGTTAAGTTATAACATTATTAATGAACTTAAGATGAGGACAATTAAGTGAAAGTTAAATGTAAATGTCATTGAAAATTGAATTAATTTTTAACAGTAGATTTAATTATATAATTGCCGATTACGTGCGTAAACACAGTATATATATAGTAAAAATACGATTCCCAACTATATATATATATATATATATATATATATATATATATATATATATTTCGAGGCCCAGATTAAATCAATTTTAAAGGGCACTTCTGTATACAATAAGCATGATGTAAATAATTAATTTCCAATGTAAGTTGTTAAGAATTCCTCTGTGACTCAATTGTAAGCAAAATAACTTGCAGTCAAGCCAGCCTAGGAGTAGATTATGATTCTGATCTGGGCTGGCCCTGTTTAAAATCAGTCCACCACAGGACTGTAATCTGAACTGGCCCATGCAGATATAAAATTCTAATCTGGGCCCAGTTTAACACTGGTTTGGCCAAGATTATAATTTTGATCTTGGCCGGTCCGGATCAAAACTTTAATTTTGGCTGGCCCAGTTTAAAATTGGACCAGATTCTAATCTGGGCCTCGACATATGTCTATATATATATATATATATATATATATATATATATATATATATATATATATATATATATATACAGAGAGAGAGAGAGAGAGAGAGAGAGAGAGAGAGAGAGAGAGGCTCAGGTTACAATCTGGACCAGCCCAGATCGAAATTTTAATCTGTGCAAGAATTTTGATCTGGGCCGGTCCAGATTAAATTCCTGTGGTGGACTGATTTTAAACTGAGCAAGCCCAGATCAGAATGCTAATCTACTCCGAGGCTGGCTTGACGGCAATTTCTTTTGTTTACAAATGAGTCACAGAAGAATTCATATTGAATAATATTGCAAATTAATTATTTACACTATATATATTGAAAACAGGAAATGCAATTTAAAATTGATCCTAAAAAGGAAACGTTTTATGAAATACTAAAAAATAGTAAAAATGTTCCATTAGAATTTTCTTTTTTTTTATATTTTCTTGTGAAAATTTAGTTTTTAATACTTGTTCTTGAATAACCAATTGTTCAAGAGTAAGAATTAACTATTACCTGTTGTATGCAGTATAAGTTAATGAAGACAATGAAATAATATGTTAATAAGTAACATGCATGCTCCTACCTAATTAGATATAAATATCCTGCTCAAATGAATACACATTACAGATCTAAATACAGTCACGTGTGCATTTGATATTTTATGCAGCTTTAAGGGAAATAACACGTGGACTGTGATGTAACTGACATGTTAAAGGACTCTGACAATTGTGATACACTTATCCTGTTGCCAAATTCGTGGATTATGATTCAATCATATTGTTTCTTCTGGATTTACAGATAGAACAGATATCTCAGTTAAGTTGAAATATTTAATTCAGAAGCTCATTTCAATTACATGTGTTTACTAGATTTGTTTGCTTAATAAAATATTTTAAATATTCTTGTTCATTTTGTGTGTTTTGCGCTGTTCACAATGGTGTATCTGAAATAAATATTAAGTGCATTATCTGATTAAAGATGACAAAAATCAAGCAAGCCTAGGCGTAAATAAGGATTCTGATCTTGGCTGGCCCCGTTTACAATCAGTCCAGACCAGATTTCATTCATGAAGTCTTCACCACAGGATTGCAATCCGGACCGGCCCAGATCAAAATTTTACCAGATTGGACCTTATTCTAATCTGGGTCTCGAAATATATATATATATATATATATATATATATATATATATATATATATATATATATGTGTGTGTGTGTGTGTGTAGTTATAATTATATAAATATCGAGGAATCAAATTTTGTCTGACATTTTTACTACAACGGACGTTGCTGCACTCATCAGGTAAGGTTCATATCGGTACACATTTGGGAAGTTTTATGCTGTGAGGGAAATCCTTGGTTACATAATGGTTATAGATTATCCGGTACGATTGCTGTTTATTATTACTTTAAGACAAATTGCATGGTGCGTGCAATCGTTGGGTTGATGAAACAAGGCTCCGAGGACAATGCTGTGGTCTGGAAAGTCACGGTCCATGGATTATGGAGCAAAAGCGCTTTTTGTTATTGCACAATAGTTGTCGGTTTCCAGGTGTGCCAGGGGTTGTGTTTACAAGGGCTTTTCCCTGACCAGTATTATCTTAAAGGAACGGTTCCTGCGCAAGAAAAAAAAGCAATATTAGCGGAGATTAATTAATATAACTCTTATTGTTGTTATTGTTTTTATTATAATGGGAGAAAAAGAGATGTTGATTCACATGTTACATTAGGATGGAATTGCCAGAACCCCTTTTAGGGTGGCTTCAAGGACTTCAAGGGGCTTCAAGTAATCAACAGAAATAAAACATGCAAGAACCCCAAACAGAAAGAGCATCCAAGCCGCCAAACAATCCCGGGTCAATCCATGGGCTCCTGTAGATAAACTCAATCTCATGCGGCTGCAATGGAAGAAGAAAAAATATAATAAGGGGGTTCAATCTATGTTACAAAAGTTTTAAGCAGGAATTTGTTTGCATGCCTACAGGCGGTGACAAGTTTGTTCCCTTTTTTGAGTGTGGCCAAATTTGGGTTGCAAATGATGTAGTATTTCTCAAATAGACACAGGGTGCATCTGTATGAAGTGCTGTATATAAATATATAGTTTACATAGTCATTATTCATAATTAAATTGAAAATAATGTCACATATTACCAAATAAATGTGTGAACACAGATCGCAACAGAATTTAATATATTTATATTTCATACATTTTGTTTTGAAATCTCTCATAAATTTCCATATTTCCAAATGGTCTGATGAAAAATGTGAAAAACGTGAAACAGGCCGTGTTGTCTTATTTTTTTATTTAAACAGTTTTAAGATGCTGACCTCAAGTCATTGTGACATACGATGGGTATGTATTGTATTCTCGGAAAGTATAAGGTTTCTCTGTTGTAAGGCCCCTTGCGGGGTACTGAAGATTACATTGAATGTCCCATAGGACTCTGGGACTACTTCAGTTGAAAGGTGGAGTGCAAATCTACGTTTAAAAAGTGCGCCTCTATGAAGTGCGTCTTTATACATATACCATACAGAAGGCGCTGAGAGGGAATGTATGAGAACGAGTCCATTAAACGTCCACGTCAAAAGACGGAGTCCTTTTTACTCTGTGTAGATTCTCTACGGAAGGAACTAATACGGTTTATTAAAATAAAACACGGCCTTATTGGTCCATGCAACCCTTTGTGGAAAGAACCAATGGTCCTTCATTCATGACAGTTTCCGTATATTAAGTTCAGATTCCCCAGTATATTACTCTCTTTCGCTGACAAGACCAATTCAGAGGCATGTATTCGTAGCCATGATGGGCAGGTCGCTAGTAGGAGAAGAACATCAAACTAAAACTCTTGTTCAAACACAAGCTGACTGACTACCAGAGCCAGCATGTCTGGTGAACGAGCAAGTGCTTTTGATGTTTTCACTTTCTTCTTTCTGCACCGGAAATTGGCCGAGCAGACTTCCTTTGAAAATGGCGCCCAGGAATCATTAGTTCTTGTGGTATTTCCTTTTCAGCTTTTGGACCCGGAGTCATACATATTTAATGAAGATTTTATTAAGCGGACATGTAAAGTTTTGCTAAAGTCAACTTTTAGATGATGGCATTTATTATGCTTTCTATCTGTCATGTAGTTGTTTATGGGCCTTTAAAATAGGCGTTTTTATTATGTTCTATAAGATTATATTTTTCTTCTCCCTCTCGTTCTTTAACATGCTAAGTATCTATACTTAATAACACGCTTCAATGTGAATTGTTATGTTTTGTTTCAGCCGTGTATGCTTAAATAAATAGATTTTTATAGTGCTTTATCAATTATCTTTGCATATCTACAATATATATGTACATTTAGTCCGTAGTAGTGTGATTCTACAGAATTAAAAACAATCAGATAAATCAGGTTTTGTACGGAATATTGACATTGGTTGGACTTGTTGGATTACCGATTAATTGAACACTGTTTCAGGCAGTTTACCCGCACATGGTGCAAACACATCACCTCGGTGAACGTATTAAACATATCACCTTATCTTAGAACTAGTTGCATTGTGTGAAAACATGATCATAAAAAGCGCATCGTGTGGGATTGTTCCTTTAAGAATAAAGGTTCTCAGATTAAAAGCCTCCACAGCAAAACTGTGGTTGAAATGTAATTACCTTTTTTCTGTGGGTTTCTAAAACCTGCATGCTGCATTTTCAGATTTATGTTAACACTAAATACAATACTAGGAATGAGGTCAAAAAGTGAAGGTCTCCAGTACCAGAGTTACTTAGGTTAAAACTGGTTGTCAGGGACAACTCTCTGGAAGTACTCCTGCTCATTTCTTTTACCCCGAAATCGAGCTATGTTCTGCATAGGAAATGTATTCAACATTGTTATAGTAAATGCAGCAAGTATAGCGGTAAAGCACATGATTGACAACATCCATTCCAAATATAATCAAAATAAGTACTATCACTAAACATATTTTTGTATAATATTTAAAGAAACATGTGGATCTGCTTTGCGGAATAGGCCTAATTATGGCTTAACATGTCAAGAAAAAAAAAACGGTTCTAGTGTGATTTTGATAAGAATATTCTTCAAGCCTCGACCATTAAATATTATATTAGATGTACAATACAGTCAGATTGCGGGCCCTTGCCCTACTGCCATTAGGAGAGTGAAGCATGGGGTATATTTAAAAATATGTTTACTCCATCAAACCATGGAAACGGACTCCATGTCCACAATGTATTTTAGGAGGATATATATATATATATTGTTACGAAGACATATAAATGAGGGGAAAATTCTGGGCCCATCCCGGTTTCGAACCCAGGTGGCGTACAAGCTTCTCTAGCGAGACAGTTTGGTCCGCTTTTATGTCACCACGTAACACACCCCCTCTTCAGAGCGTTCTGCTATCAGAACAAGACTAATTGTCCCAGGAGTCACACTTTGGTGAGCTTATTCCCTAGCCCACAAAGTTAACCGTCACGTTAGACGAGCCCCCATTTTGTTACGAAGACAAATACATGAGGGGAAAATCCTGTGCCGATACGGGAGTCGAACCTAGGTCGGTGGTGCACAAGTCCGGCGTACCAACCGCTTCGCCAGCAAAGCAAGCTTCACTAGCGAGACAGTTCGGTCCGCTTTTATGTCACCCCGTAACAATATATATATATATATATATATATATATATATATATTGCCCGGCTACCTAGCTTGTGTAAAGGTTTTGATTGAAACTGTGTTTGTACATTTAGAATAACACTTCAGGGCAGACATATACATAATAACTACAGACAGGCCCGAATGCAATACCCTTACCCTCCCTATCAGTACCCTTTACGCAATGTGGCACCAAAGTTTGGATATCCCACTCTAACTGGCCTGAAAATAATTGTCACTGTGCCACCCATCTGATGGCTTACCCCGTTAAAGTTTAGAACCCAAGATACCTCACCCTCACTGGTCTGAAAATTATTATCACTGTGCCAACCAACTAATGGCTTACCCCGTTAAAGTTTTGAACCTGCGATACCTCACTCTCATTGGTCTGAAAATTTTTGTCACTGTGCCAACCACCTGATGTTTTAACCCGGTAAAACCGTGTTATAGAGAGTGGTGGTTAAGTGGAAGACATTATAGGACGAGTGCAGCGTATAACCACTTCGTATGCCCAGGGTGTACATGTACACCCTTCTTTTAGGGCGAGGGTAATCATTTCCCAATGGCACATATCTCAAAGGAGGGTCGACTTTGGATGGGATGCTGCATTGTTTCAATCCTTTGTGTAAAATTTCGAGTAAAATAAACGGTTCCAATTTTAGTTATGGGTCTTTTCTTCAGAGTTTCACCAGGGGACGCGCAAAATACTCTTAAACAAAAAGTTCAAAGATAGGCCTTCATCCGGGAAGTTGAGAGTTCTTCCCAGGGATACGCTAGAGTGGGAAGAAGTTTACAGAAAGTGTAGAGGACACGGACTTCAAAGGAACGGACATATGCACCGGAGGGGTTCTCACAGAGCCCGGCCTCCTTGATCATGGCTGCTTCTTTAAAGATACGACTGAAATTCCCGGTGACAGGCGTCTCTCCTTCCTTTAAGCTCTTGTTTTTCCTCCCAACCAATATTCCCTCCAGGGGCATCTGGCCTCCCCCAAGTCATGTAAGTGTAAAGATCCGCCACAAACTTAGGCTTGATTTATTTAACTGTACACTCGGTTTTACAGGGATCAGTAGGCAGCTGTCGCTGGGTGATTGACTTCAACTGACACGTATATATCAGATTAAGCGAAGTTCTGATTTGCCCACCACTTATTTTCAGCTGATTTATTTTAATGTAAGTGAAATACTGCATGCGAAGTATATTTCCTAGAAAAGAAGTGGAGAGGAATTAGGATGTCTTTACTTTTGTCTCCTTCAAAGGATTTCGTATTTTATGGGATGTTTTTTTTTTGCCTTTCAAGTTGCCATGGTAATTATGCACTAAGTGTCCATTGAGGAAAGGGGAAAGCCAAATGGGCTGAACAGAACTATGGAGGAAAGCCAATATGATTTTCATGTGTGTATATGTCATAATAACCATATAGGATAAAAAATATTACTTTTCCAATTTGTGATTCCAAATATTATATTCCTTTTTTTATTTCTCGGTTACTTTAAATACGGAAGATAAATATAACAAACTTTTGATCCAAGTTTTTTTAGAATATATTAAGAATGAGCCACTGTTTAAATGTGCTGATAGCCAAATAAACGAAAAAAAACACCTATTGTCATGCACTTTGTAACTCTGGATTGTAACATGAACACTGGCAGGAACTGAATATGTTATAGTTGTTAGGACATTTTCTCAAACAGGGTTCTGAGATTAAAGGATCTAGAGTCCTTATTCGGTTTCTATTAAAGGCATTGTGGTGAAAAAGTATCATATCCAGATTTTATTTCTAAAACATCTAATGCTAGAGAATTGGGTTATTCCAAGTGTACGGAGAAAATGATAGCTTGATTGAAGAATGCTTCTTTTTTATTTGAAAGAACTAAGTTATATTATCATATTATAACATTCATTCTAATATTAGTTACTTTAATGTTATTATTCTCGTATTAGATTTATGCTAGAATATATAGTTCAACCTCCGGGCTTATCACCAACAACCTCTACACGTGTATCCGTACTCCCAATCTAATTTCCAATGTAACCAATTTTTATGAATCTAAGGCTGGGGATGGCCGTATAGAACGCCTGATCATGGGATAAACAAGCTGGGCAGGTGGTCTGCGGGGTTCTGGTGTGCTGCGGCTTTCTGGAAGTGATTAACGAGCTGACAGCCTGCGAACGTTCGCGCTCTCTCGCGGATGAGATATGTATAAACACTGCCCTCTCTCACAAAACACACCGTTCGTCGGAGCTTTGTGTACGCTAACGGCATTCCTGAATGGGAAAATGCCGATGTATCATGCTAACATAAAACAGCGTGTATGAAAGGCCCAACTCCGTGTTATTATGACATGTAATTTCGTCTTGAAAAATGTGACGGCAGCTTCCGCTGGAAAACTTGTTGGATTCTTCCCATAGCAAAGCCTTGTTGATTTCAGCCATTATTTCAGTGGCCGGGATTTCGTTATCTAGTTAACATGCGAAAGCATTCTAACCACACAGTCAATCATCGCTTTTTTTTCTTACCTTTTTTTCTTCTAGTTTATCTTAATACCTCCTATTATTAATTACACAAGCAAATTACCCAATCCTGGGCAGGTCCACGAGACTTCAGGCGGGATTGTGCAGGCCCAGTTAACATGGGCCATATTGACTGGCATAGTTTATTTATTTACATTATGTTTACAAGGGTATTATACAAACCCAATTGGTCCTAAGGCACTAATATCACTTGGGGTCCTCGAGAGAGATTACATTTAGCATAAATGTTTATACATACATCAATAAATACATATATAATATATAAAAATATATGCAAATCACAAGCTACTTCAAATAAAATAAATAATCCACATCAACTGTTTAAAACATGGAATGATAATTTTTTTGATTATACAGTGTATGATAATATCACGATTACGTAATAACTATCAATAACTATATTCAAGATAACTATTGTACATGGCACGAATGTCTAAAAACAAAATATTCTATGATGAAACACGATGATCAGTCTGAATCTGAAGAAATATTGCTCTAGTGTCCGTTTAAAAGAGCGAAGTCCAACTGAAGCGTTCAGTGAAGGTTTCTGGAAGGTTATTCCACATACTTGTTAGTCTTCCTGAGTTGGATCCCTCCTTTTCCTAAATCCACTATCCGCCCCTGGATAGGAACCTATCTGGTTCACCAAGACAAAATGTGTTACCCTGGTTACCGTAGTAAAACGGATCAGTTACGATGTATCGATCGCAAACACGACGCTCCTGCAAAAATATGAGAATAAAGGAGAATCTATAATAATTGGGAGAATTGAATCTCCTTGACTTATCCAGTAACTAGTTATATAGTTTTAATGTTTCAGAATCCCAGACAGGTGTAAATGTCACGGTAAAGGGCAACTAAATCCAATACTGAAGATGATCAGTGCGCGCTGGAGGAATATATGGCAGGTATAACGTTTTTTCCTTAAATACACGAGAGCGTAGTTTTGTTGAAGAATGATAGCAGTTATATGATTATTTAATACGGAGGACCGCCTTTGTGCGCAGGTGGTTCATAGGAAGTCAATAATCCGGGAGGTTTCATGGAATTAAAAAGTGAGAAAATAAAAAACCAATTAACCGTAAGTCAGGTCAGTTTATATGGTAAATATGCATGTTTTGAACTGTGGTTAAAAAAAAAAAGTCATGCTCTATGTCAAATATGGGTTACTTATACGAGTGTGGAACATTTGCCACGAATAAAATGATATCTCTATATATTACATCTAGGAGCAATGACTGTGGGTATACTTCCTTGTAAAATGTATATGAGTCGAGTATTTTTATTCTGATTTTTCTACTGAAAATGTAACTTTTCCTGGTAGGCACTGTTGGATGGCCGGGACTACTTGTCTCAACTGTCAAACTTTAAGATAAAAAATTTGTTACATTTCAAAGATACGTCTTTTTTTCATTTCAGATAACCACAAAAAACACCCATGTTTATGTAATTTACCTTGAAATGAATTTAATCCAAAATATAAGAACGGTCAACATCACCATCTTAATTACATTTTTACCAACGCAGCTAGTGTATGCAGTAGCCGCGGTGCATTGTGGGGGGTCAGTATGTGACAGCAATAAACTCTAAACAACAGAGTTGTACCCATGCGAGTCCGAGCATGCGCAGTGTAGCAACAGGAGCGAGAAATATGCACGTGGCAGATTACTATCGCGAATGGTGGACTTGGGACACCGGGTGGCCTGAGGCCACCAGCCCGCTGTGCACCCTTCTCGATATGTTTCCTTCGGCCAATATCGAAATAATTCCATGAAAGAACACCGAATTCAGACTATAATATTTTATTGGTTATTTCTTTCACTCAAAAACACCACAGGTATCATTCTGTATACCCTGTTGGCCTAAGGATACCACATATACAATGACGTATATCTTGGTGGCCTAAGGTCACCACAAGTATGAAGTTGTATACCCCGGTGGCCTGAGGACACCACACGTATAGTGTTGTATATCCTGGTGGCCTATCGGCGGAAGGAAATAGATCGAGAAGGGTGCACAGCGGGCTGGTGACCTGAGGCCACCCGGTGTCCTAAGGCCACCATTCGCGACAGTAATCTTCCACCTGCGAGAAATACGGGAAGGCAAACTGTCAAGAGCGCTCAGCGGCCGGGGATCGGTGAATTTGTGAGGGGGTATCCTCCGCCAGCAGGAGTCATAAGCTCCATTTACACACGTGTTTCTGGAGCGCTCTACATCGTTTAGCGCGCGCCAAGTCCCCCAAACGCGGCAGATTTTGAGGATTTTCGGGCTGGCGCTCCAGCAAGACTCGGCTGTCATGTGACTGGGATTTACACATGCGCGCAAGGGGAATCCAATCTAGACCGCGCTAGATTGCAGTATTTATCTGCGTGCAACCGCAATGCAGATTCTAGGCCGGGCCAAGTGCAATGCGGCCTAACTTGACAGGGTAGCGCGCTCTACTTTGTCACTTGGTCCGGCACAGTGTGAACGCAAGTTAAAATGTACGCTCCATCTTGCGCTTCTAAAGAAGCTACTGATTTTCCCGATACCTGGTTTGACGCATTTATGATACATTTAAACACTAGGTGGTCGGTCGTAGTCTGGTAGCCAACCAAATGCCATTTATAAAACACTCGACAGGCATCATGGCTTCGCCCATAGCTGCGCATCAAGTGCACTAAAGAGGTTACTCTTAGGAAAAAATAGTCGAATTTTAATTCCTCCCTCTACGCCCTCGCATCATCGACCGATTCGATTTTGACATAATGACTATGTTAGCGTATCCATGTATCCGTTTCCCGGCAAAACGGAAACCAGCCAGCGAGGTGTGCACGGAACCTATGTTGTTTCATTTCATTTGAATTACAGCTCACCAGTCGGGCATCCTATGTACACAAGGACCTGTGAAAACCACGTGTTTGACCTTTCTCTCTGAGCCTGTGGCCAGTTTAAACGGTTGCCGGGGCGATGAGCTGTCACTCAAAACTAAATGAACAACATTGGCTACGTGTATTCCTCGCTTGGCTGGTAAACCGTTTTGTCTTCCAGCACATGGTCTCATCTGATTGGACCAAAATACAGTGCTCTCCTCTGGTGTAGCGATTCAGGATACGAGGTCAAAACAAACAGCGCCTACGATATGGGTAGTAGGCCTATAGGTAAAGCGCCGTGTAAAGAGTTAAAATGTAGTCCGCTCCTCATTTTTCTGGATCGGTCTAGCGCGCGCCACATTTTTTTTAGTGTAAATGGGGCTATAGTGATAGTTTTCTTTCCTCAAGTATCGGGTTTGAAGCAATTCGGGTATAAAATAACATGGAACGTTGTTATTTACTTTTCCAATGGAAGCATGCAAAAATTCAATTTTACCTTTATTTCGTAAAGGCCTACGTATATCACTATTTCACCATTTTAGGTGTAGCATCATTTTAACCTTTATTTCGTATGGGCCTACGTATATCACTAGTCAGGTTACCATTTTAGGTGTAGCATCAAAGCTAAAATTTGTTCCACTTGTGGTGCTCACTGGTATTTGGCGATTATTCGCTCGAACTTTTATATAATAACACAATTTGAAACTCAAGCTGATGAGGGAGCAAAGGCCTAATATGAGGTATAAAACTACATAACAAAAAAAATATATTTCATAACTTTCTGTTTCTTCTTAATCTTTTGGCCTAGATCATGGTTTAGCAGCCCCTCTATGACAATAACATATTTTAGAATATTTATGACACTCGATAACCATTCAGCAGCTTTTAAATATAGTTGTGTGATCATGTGACCAGTGACCTTGGCCTTCATCAGTTTGGTGGAGATGTTATAAAAAATAGACTGTTTTCTCACATATAAGTCGCACTTGTTTGACAGTGGTTCCCGGACGTACGCATAGCCATGGAGCTTGGAACTAACGATTTTTTCCGGCTTTGATTCTCTGTGCCATACCCCTATACCACAGAAGCCCGGAAGTTAAATCATTAATGCATTGTTTATTTTAACATATTGACTTTATCATATATATATTTCGGTGTGACTTTTTCGAGACAAAATGCTTTGTGGGCACGCTCGTCATCTGAAAATGTTTAGGAATGACAAAGAGTTTAGTCTGGGGGCGCCCGGTGGTGACCATCCACCTAAATGATCATTGTCTGTATCTTATTTTATAAATGTGCTGAAAAACTCCTTAATCGACATCTACGTGGTAGTGTGTCTTAAAAATAAATGATTTTCCCAGTTAGGTAAACAGAAATTGCGGCTTCCGTACATGACCATTCGCACGAACCTTTTAGGTGCATATATTTTACATCGTAAACTTGTGCCGTTCGTCTCACTTATCTACACATTACTATAGGGATCTTATTGACTACATTACTATATTACTAAAATGCGGAAATTGGTCTAATTTGTTTGCCTTTAGGAGACGTGAACATATTAAAGTACTAGAAATAATTCGTAAAATGACCTAAAATGGCCATATACTAAAATTTAACTTAATGTTGTTCCATTAGGGAAACTAAACATAAGATATTGATGACAGCTAAAGTAAAAGAGAACTCGTAAATCTAACCGCGTGGCAGTCCGCTATTAAATTATAAAATTATTCACAACAATTTTGATTTACCATTTTAAGACCAGCCCACATCCTGCCAGTCTTAGTTGCTATGCTGCGTTCGCTACTTCCGGGATTTATGGTGGTCACAGATGCCAATTTAGTAGTGCAAACGACTTGCAACCTTTCGGTACCCAACAAAATGTCCATTGACCGCATGTCCAGTTTGCCAAAGTAACCATACAGAAACTGATGTAAAACATATGTTTCATGTCACATTTGTTCAATTCATTGTTCATTAAAACTATTACGTACACTTGTAAAATATTTGTTTCATTATTTTCTCCCTGAATGACGTCATTGCCGTGGATAAAGGTGAATGTCGCCAAGTGGGACAAAAGGTATTACGCGAAGTAGCCCAAGTTCGCCAGTGGTAAATAGTATATACCACTGGGACCACGTACGTTTCGAACGCCATTTCCCACTTGTTAACTCTTATTGGTCATATTACCCATAGGTACCGAATGCAGGCTTAATCTCAAGAAATATCCTTCAACATGCCAAGTGAGTCCTCGAGATGAATGAGCTCACCTGGTCATCACATA
Source organism: Sipunculus nudus (assembly GCA_026874595.1). Taxonomy (NCBI): domain Eukaryota; kingdom Metazoa; phylum Annelida; class Sipuncula; order Golfingiida; family Sipunculidae; genus Sipunculus; species Sipunculus nudus. The sequence goes on from CM049309.1 coordinate 48,805,084, forward strand.
TAAGTAGTTTCAGAAGGTTACGAGAAAACCCATTCCATATTCTATTTAAAATCAATCTCTTATTATCTAAGGTGAGCAGAAAATAGCCCCTAAATTAAATATGTCTATTTATCAATGATGTTCTGTATGATTTAAATGATATCATATACATTGGCAAGCACTGTTTACGCCTAACCCTTAGTACTGGAAGGCTTATAGGGTTTGACGTTTTCTATTTTAATATTTGGGTGAACAAACTGTTTTCTTTCTTCCGTCGGTAAATCTCAAATACGACTTATTTTCAAATTTTAACAAGTCCTAGGTCACAGTATGGTACCTAATTTTTTTCACCTTGATCTTCTTCCGCAGGCTGGCACTCCATAGTTGATCCCCATTATCGCTCAGTTTCGCCCCCCCCCCCCCCAACTTCCAGGTTCCGACGAACCATTTTCGGTTACAAACATCTTCTTTCTTCTCTTTATTTTTTTTTTCAATTAATGCTGTTTCACATATGGGACACCAGTTGGTACCTTGATACGAATGTCGATTTGTCGTGACCAGATTATTGAAAGTTAGTTGAATATCCAGTTTGAAGACAGGATATGAACATTTTATCCAGAAACTCAAGAGCGGGGTGCCGGGGAGGAAGGGGGGGGGGGTGCAATACTGGGTTGGCGGTTGATGAGTTAAAAAATTATTAATAAGTTATTTATAAGTTATTAAAATTAAGTTCTTAAATTGTGCATTTATTATTTTTTGGTAAATTTATATATGAGAGAGTGAGAGAGAGAGAAGGAGTAATAACGAAAAGACTCTAATTATTGAAATATTTGGATGCCATCTTAGCGAACGTAGCAAATTACACACACAGCTGTTCATTAATATCCTCAAATTACGAATAAGAAAATAATAAACTTTGATTAACTTAATCATCTAATTTCTAATAAATTAAAAAGAAAAATACAAATAGAAAATTAATCAAGGATAATAGAAAAGAAATAGAAAACGTCAGAGGTGTTACAGCCTTACGCTCTCTATCCGTCACTGCCCGCTGCAGTTAAAAACAATGTGAGTTATGAATGCAAGAATCTCGTGAAATAGCGTATTTTTTGAAAACATGAATAAATTGCTTAAATTTCCCAAAATGCAGACTTATACGAGTACACGAATCATACATCAGAATCGGTTAGAATTACTCGGACGGAGTCACCGAAGTACTCCAGTATAGACATACGGATACCTTGGAGACTTGACCAAGCATATTCTTCTATCGCTATCACTATCACTAGTTAGACACTATTTGTATATGTACATTTGTGTTTGTGATTTCATATTGATGAGGTATATAGTAGGTCGACGTTTGTACAGGATTAAAATCTAGGGTTGTTTCACCTGTTTTTTTTTCCAGTTCCATATTACAGATTATTTATCGCCCTGTCCTATTTGTATGGGAACAAATTGAATATTAATGAAACATTTGGATTGTAATACTGGATTTCCAAAATGAAATGGTTCATTAAAGAAAATCTTCATGCGTGTAAGAAACTCCGACATGGGTCTCACCTTTAATGATCTTCGAAATAACGGACACGAACACTCAGTTCCAATTGACGCCGACAGACGTCGGTTGTATGGTAGAAAAGGTCTATTCAAAGTGAACGTTAAAAATTACCTGCCATGACAGTTTGGTGCATCCTCGTAAATTTCTGACATGATATATGCTTCCTGAACGTGACGAGGCCTGATCGAATGCAGATAAAACGTGGATGGTTGTCAATACGCTGTTTACACGTGCGTGCAGTGTAATACCTAGCCATGACAATATGACACTCAGGCTTTCTAAATAAACTGATAGGGGCAACTCAATGTCTTAAAAATCGACGTTTAGGTGGCAGGCTGACGCTATGTAATACCGTGTACAAATAAATAACGTTACGTCAGCGTTACGTATGCTTTTTTTCTCGTGTCACAAACGTGGTATAGACGTAACACAGACGTAACGTTATATGTTCACGCGGTTTGCTACACCAGACGTGAAGCAGTGTTTTTACCCATCGCTGGTTGCCATGGTTTTTGTTTTTCATCTACAGGGAACAGTAGAAGATGAAACCTCCAGCTGTTAGATGTTTTGTTGTCGGAGCCAGACACCGTGGTGTTATCGATTCAATCATTTTGTCCCGGCGGGGAGGAGGTTTTATTTCACGATACAGAAACAACCTTCAAGGCATATTCTGCAAATTTAAACTCCTGTATCAGACTTAGTTTAGGTTACTGCCCTTACGGCGTTATGTATTGTGATGACGCCAATATCTAAGATGTCGTGTGTTTAATGTATCATGCTTCGGAGTTGAAGCGCCAAGTTCAGAATCAGCTGAAGCATATTATTGAGAATTTAAGGACGAACAGAAATAATTTATATAAAAAATGGTCCAACTCGGTGGACATACGTGCTTGATTAAAGAATCGGGTTTAAGCTAAGACCAGTGTATATGTAAGCATATATTTTATATTTAATCAAGCGTGTATTCAAAACTGAAATATCGATTCCGTTATTGATAATTAAACGTTAGGTTTATTGTTAGATTTAGTCAAATGGTTGTGAATCAAGGAGCGGGTTAATACCTAGTCTTGAATATATGACCTTTATATTTGACTGACAGGCAAACATTAAGTCGTGATATAAGTCATTAGGAAAACTGCACTGCAACGACAATCCTTCCTGTTCATCGATGACGCTATAAAACAGTCGGTGTTCTTAAAATTAGGCTACCAGTGAGGAATTAGCACCATAAAATACGTCAACCATATCGTAAATCCCATTTCTATGGTAATCGCCGATAGTTCCTGTTCCTCTCCCGACTTGATTGTCGTTCATATAACTGGTGGGATCATTGCTTCTATGCAGGGAAGAAGTTAATTAAATATGCAAAGAGATTTACTCATATGCTGAGTTATAACGGAATCTATTTTGCACAGGGAGTTGTCAGGTGTTACACAACTATTATCTGTCGGCCTGCTTTATTTTTTTTGTGACAGCGTATCTGTAGGCTATGACGCGTGGTCAAAAATGACGAAATTGTTTGCATTCCAATCGCGATTTACAGTATGGATCTCGACTTTAGAGGAGAGGCCAATCTGACATGTCGATATACTCTCTTGTGTCGGGGGGGTGGGGGTGGACTCAAAATGCCACAAGTTAGATAACATGTAAATATGGCAAATGTGCTGGATAGGCTATTCTTCGATGAATAACAAATTTCATTTATAATGAGACTTTGACCAAATACGGGATTGTAATTTATGGTGGATCGAAGCAATCTAAGTTTCAGGTTCACTGGAGGCAGGTTGCAAGGGAAGCATTAATAAAAGTAGCTTCTTGGTTGGTTTCGCTTAATCTGACCTCCTCTATGAGCTTTCCCCAGTCTTAAGTTCCATACAACGTTCCCTCTCATAGCGTGGTAATAGTTTCAGAACAACTGCTTTGGAACAGAGGTTTATGCTATAAAACAGGCATGAAATATACAATAAATCACGTCGCATCATAATTGAATAATATCATACATAAAGGTTGATTTAAGATTGATGTCCGAGCTGTTCCAGACAGCTGGTTACATGCCGTATGGTATTATTGATAAATAATGAGTGACGTCACTATATGTCTGCTCCCGGTCTGGTTTTATCAAATCTACATAAAAAATTGTTTGCTTTGAATAGAAACCGAAAATTTATTTGTTCACTTAATAAGCATGGAAAGGACGATGAAAGTTCATAATACTTGACATCATCATATAATAAACAACTGCAAAGTGATGCTATTTATATGAACAACTACAATCTGTCAGAAGTTGGATTAAAGGATTCAACAATAAATATCCTAAATAGAACACAACAGTACGTTCAGTTCTTAGAGGCCGTGGCCTGTTTAAGTATATTTTGGTGATACTTATACAGGACACTTGATTAGTAATCCATATGTGCGGGTGTCATGAATTTTTTATCGATAATAACGTAAAGCCTTGGGGGTGGCTATAACGTCATTGCACTAAGCTTGTTAACTCCCTGTCTAGTATATTACAACCGGAGCGCGCAGGTGGTTTGGCCTTCATTGCCTATTACAATTGGCTTCCAGGGTTTGAAATAGTGGAGATTCAGCGGGGAACATCTAGTGGACTCTGATATAGGGGTGCATATAATATGGTGTGAACTTATTCTATGCTTTTATTTGGTGCACAAAGGTAATTAGAAACCTAGTGCAGCTACTCAGAAAGAGAGAATGTTTAGAAAAAAAACAAACAAACCGATTAACGTTGAAATGTGATCCCTGTACATTTTGATAAGGACAAATTTGAAATATATAGTGGTCCAACATTTTTTGTTTAAAAAGAATTAAAGAAAATCATAAGAAATTGATTTGAACTCCTGGCCCCTTAAGTCCTTTCTACGGACGATGAAACTAGAGCAAATTTATCCCGTTTGGGCTCATTAATAGGGCTTTTACTTTCAACCTTATTAACATGGCTGAAAGAATTTGATGTATGAGTTGCGTACAGCTGCAACATTAGATTTTATGTAAAAACTCGATGTCGACTTGAGTTCCTGTCACGATACTTAGGTACAGTACATAAAATTTCACAAATCAATCTTGGTCGTGAAAAAAAACGAGTTGGGCTAATAATCACATTAAACACTGCATTGCAAGTACTCAGTCCTTTAGCACTCTACACACACCTAGCAATCTTTACATCATTATATGGATGTGGAATTATAACATTAATTACATGTGAATATTGAGAAAAATACTGAAGCCTAAGTCCAGTCTCGATGGTGCCCGCCATCATGTCGCGCCCCTTGCATGACTCGATACATTGATTTGGCATACAAAGACTACGGTAAAAATGATGCATGGAACATTTTGTCAATATGTGACATCATTCTTTCCTCAGTCCTCATGAAAATGATATTTACTGATATGAGCAATTACGAAATGGCCATACAAGTCTATCCACATAAGGCAAGCATAATGTAACAGCTGATAAGTTGTCCAGGGTTCAACGAGACCCGGTGGCTACCGCAACTGCGGGTCCTGGGTATGTACTCACTCCCATTCCTATGTCATAATACCGTGGAATAAAAAAAGGTCGCACTCGTTTGAGAGTAATACACGTCCCTGGGACACAGCCTTCCCATTAAGCGTATAGACCGTTCACCCTTGGCGGGAACCGACCGGGAAATATCGAACCAGTCTTCTCCTGAGATCCGACCCCTGCGCTCTACCCCGAGACCACTGAAATATGTCAATGGCTCTGGTTCTTTATGTACAGGGATGATTATGTCCTTGAGTTATTATTTAAAGTATTAATTAAAAATTCAATTTGACAAGGAAAAGATGGTATCCGTATTTTTATTAACTGGTACCTTTGTTTTATGTGTGTAGGTCTTTGATATACAAACCACGTTTTTCATATGCGTACGTACCGACAAATGATACCTTCGATTTTGTGTTATATGGAATTCATCAGCAGAAAATCAGATTTCATAGCATGTTGTTATGTAAGGGTAACGCTACTCGTCAGTTTGCTTAAAAAAATAACAAACCATGAACTTACGGAATTATCTCTTTTACAGATGATTCAACTAGCCTTTAAAGGCAATATTTAACAAATTGTTAAAATGTTGGTTATATAAATGTGCATGTTGAAATTATAAATATATTTGTAAAAATTATATCTGCAATATTTCTTAATAAAAAGGAATGTCTTGCATGCGTCAAGGTGATATAAATTGCCGTGGAAAATATTTATATAATATGCCGAGGTAAGCAAATTGGAAGTAGGACGTGATTTCCGATTGAGAAAGAAACATGCGCAGGTGCCAGCAGCAAAAGAAGACTCTTTTCTGCAGAGTAACGATACCGTACACATGGTAAAAAACGATCGCAGCTGAGACTGACGTTTGGTAACATAAACTACATACCTATTAAATCGTCGGCGAGTCGACAGGTCTGATTGTAGGGTTTCATAGGCTAAGTGCCATACAAATTCAATGGATAAAAAGCAGATTCCATTTGGGTGGTAAATTGGAACATTTTGCATTCAGGTTTTTCCCCTGATTACAACTGCACATCGGATTTGTAACTGTTTGCAGTGAGGCAGAAAAAAGGAATTTGCAGTCATTATGGCTGGTGGCATATAAGACCCTCTTGGGAGAGGGCTTCGCTACGTGTACCTCTAATCAACCACTTAATGTAAACACATATTTTGTCCAGTATTTGATACGGGATAATATATGTCTTGGTTATCTCTGCCAGCAAATAGTTAATTGGTTATAATGTCAAATGTCACTTCTCTAAAACATATGGAGAACGAATGATTGTTTATTTTGCGGGTAAACTTTATGAAAAAGCTGAATTGATTATTTTTCTTTGGTTTAGTAGCAGAAAACAGGTCCATTTTATTGGAATAAATAGGACACTTGTTTGTTAAGGTGTATTTGTGTAACCTCATAAATACACGGGTCTTGACATGGAACATCCAGGTTTTCATGGGAACATGACTCCCGTCTCTAAATAATACCCAGGTTATGTTTTCGGGTCATAAAAGTATTATTAAAGCTCTCAGTGTGAAGAACCAGATTTTATGCACAATGATTCAGTTCAGTTGCTATCCACTAATATACCAGAGTTATTCTTTCATTCTTATTATCTTTGTCCCATTGGCGGATCCAGGGGGGATTCTAGAGGGTCCGAATCCCCTTCTTTTTAGCCGCAACAACTTTTCTCAGGGGTTTAAACTATTTTTGCCGGCCTGAATCTCTCGCTTTCTGGATCAGGGATTCATTTTAAGATTTTCTTACTAGTCTTCCTTGGGTGTACTCTCCTCTGTCCTGTATCCGCCCCTGTGCCCTTTCTCATTTCAGTTTAGGTATCACACTCATACAGCCGCTTAATTCTTCGGTTCATGTATGCAAATATATGCCTTGGCGGTTTCTTCAGGAAAATGAGATCCATATATCCGCTGCAAATATACTGAGATTCAAAAAATAATAACAATGCAGTCAGAGACCACAGACCTTCGCCATTTGTCATGGTGAAGGTAAATGAATTCTAGAATCTGCATTCCTGATCAGGATCATTTTCGAGGAAGACTGAGATTTAGCAGAGTTTATCTTGTACAAAGTTGAAATATACTCCTTTATTATGTGGTTTCAGAAAAAAAGTTCTTGTACATTACACATATTAAAGGTTTTTACAGTCACAGAAAAGGTATGAGCTAAGCCCTGGTCTTTCGTTTTCTTGGTTATTTTAGTTAGCTTTATTTGAAAAGTATGAGATTTTACATGTTAACGGGTGTTTCTCCGCTACAGGGCATCTTACGACGTGTAGCCACAGAACACTGGCTTTTTCCTCAGTGCCGGGACTCCTATAAGTACATGTACATATATATGTGGCCATAAGATGTGATTCTTTCTTACTCAAGCTGCAGTGTGCGTATGTATAATTCAGGCTTGTAAAGCCCATGGAGGTTTGGATGTTCATATATGGAAATTGCTTGTTATTTCCTAGTCTTTAAATAAAAATAACCGGACGGGTGGCGTTGCAGGAAAGCCGAAAGCAATCACCCTGGAAACCTTGAAATTCTTTTCCCATACCCAGAGAAGATCTCTCTTACTTAGCGTCCTGCATTGGATCTAGGTTGTTAGCTGGGAGCGCCAAATGGTCAAGAAAAGTAAATTTGCTTTTGAGACGGTGGCTTAGATATAAATAGGATTGTGTGACCGGCTACCTTAGTTTGGAATGAGCACTTGGCGCCTCCTAAGATTAATGCTGGCCCCTTCTCACAGGGGCTGTCTGTTTTCCTTTCCGTTCATTCCCAAAATCTTGAGGGATGGTCTCTTCATTGAGATGAACACTCACTAATGTTCACTCTCACACCAACGCTCACCTGGGCTGATTGATTAAAGAGGTCAAAGGTCAGGCCAACGTACTGACCGCGCATGCGCCCTCTAAATCCAGCTAGGAGCAGATGTTGTGTCGGTAATGGCACCCCATCAATTAAGGCCTGAGTGTTTATCTTCAACTATACTCTGAGTTCTCACGAAAAAGCCAGGTCTTCTCACCACTAGGGTTAATTAGTTGGGTAAAATCCGGCCCCGTTTCATGACATCCAGAATCACGATTGTGAATAACAACTATTCTTTTTGTTAATGTTGATGTCGAATTAATTCGTATCTGTACTTGCCACCTGAATAAGTCCACAAATAGTAAGTTATTATGATTAGCTTCCTACTCTTTAATCGTCATGTGTTCAGAACAGATTAAAATAGGTCATATTTCCTGTAATTCCATCCCAACAGCACCGAGTCGATCCCCTTTAAGGCATCGCTAAGTTTGTTTGGTATACAATTTAGCACGTTAAGTCAACTGTCATATCAGATGTGTCACTTTGTCGGTATGTCTGTCTGTTTGTCAGGTGTCCTCAATATCGCCTGTTTTCTGGTTCATGCCTCTTGGCATATAAAAGTCTACAGGCAACAGTTTTGCAAGTATAACTGAGTAACTTACACATGTCATATATCGGAATGATATCTTGAAGCTATGTGTATTTTTTTTAAACGTCAAAGTTTGAGGTCAAATTCATCAAAACACGTCAAAATGTAATTTTTCTCATGACTTTGTTAATTTTGGTCCTATCTTCACAAACTATGGCTCATTTTCCTCCCCTTTGTCTTCTTTATGAAATGATCTAGTTACTTGTCTTCCTTTCTGTGTCAGTTTGTAAGAATGTCTGTACGTTTGTCAGTTGTTCTCGATTTCGCCTGCCAGCTGGTTTTTGCCTCTGACCTGTAACATTCTATAGGCCGCACTTTTGCTGGAACCACTTTGTAACTTATACAAATCGTATATCAGGAAGATTTCTTGAAGCTGTAACTTTATTATTTAAATAGGTTAAAGTTCAAGGTCAAGGCCATCGAAAAACTTCGTCATAGAGAGACCTATCTACATAAACTACTATAGCTCATTTTGTTCCTTTATACCTTCGCCATACAATTATCTAGTCATCTTTCATTTCTCAGATGTGTCAATGTGTCAGTGTTTCCGTCTGTTTGTAAGATGTCGCCAAATTTGCCTCTCTGCTTGTTCATTTGTATGACACATTTTAGCAATCCCACTGAATCTTATACTCTTGATAAAACACATGAAGTTCTAGAAGTCTAATGAAGAAATAGGTCATAGGTCAAGGTCATAAAAACACAATATTTATTGTTATTTTTTCATATCTTCGTCAAAATCCATTGTTGTGTCTTGGTGGAGGTATACACAATACTGAGTGTCATTCTAGGTACAGTAATGATGCTCAGGGGCAACGCATGAATTTATCTTGCATTAAAATTGATACATCTGCTTGAAATCACAAAAAATAAGGTTAAGCAGGCAATTGAGATTTGTCAAACGAAGTAGCATGCAGATACGTGAGCAGGGGGCCAGGTTTTGACCGGCTTCCGGTTTAGGGGGTAAAGAACATGGCTGGAAGGCAGGAGATGGTGAGTTCGAATCCCATCCAAGGAGCCGTGAGATTTTTCTTGCTCTGCCTCTGCCCAGGTTGATTGCTGTGCAGGCTTATGGTGCAACTGTACCCCACAGTCATGTTTCTCCCCCAAACGAGTGCGCCTTTTGGGGTTCCTCGGTGTTATGACCGAGCAATGAGGGATGATTACGCACCCAGAAACCGCAGGTGCGGTACACCGTGCCTGGTAGATGACAGGATAATCGTGAGCCGAATTCGAAATGGAACTCTTTACGTATACATAGTATCTAGTTGTGCCAGCATTACAAATGGACGAGGTTTACCGCCAACCATAAATTAAAAAAAGGGACAGTCCATCGAAAACTGTCGAATGACAAGGGAAAATCCGCAGTAGTTTATAACATTCGATTAGATTGGTAGGGTTAGACAGGTCAAAGGAACTCATGCCCATACTTGTAGTAGTGTAACAGGGATGTGACATTTTTGCAAGATTGGCATATGGAACGCTGGTTAAAAGGACTCGGACTTAAATATTTAAGACACGAATGGAATACAATCTAACATGCATTTTATAACACATGTAAGTCACAACCATTTTTGTACGGAGGTCTGCACACCGTGGGTTATCCATCCATCCAATTCTATTACGTTTCGTAGGCTGTACGTGCTTATCCTTATAGGCCAAGATCCCAACTCCTCTCGTTTTATAGGATTTGAATGTTAAATTGCTCACTCTTCCGTTTCGCTTTACATCCGACCGCTGCGAAAACAAAAGATCAGACACTGCGGACCCCTGTAACTGAAGTAAGTTTTATTCCCTGAATTCTAGAGTGTGAATAAGATCAAGATACTGTAGACACCAACCTAGGGTAAAGTTTGCAAGTGGAAAAGTGATTAAGTTAAAGGTCCAGAAAAGCATATATATGTAAATGTACATAATAACATGAAGACAGATTTGCCCGCTTAGTTTCACTTCGGGACAAAGGGAAATCTGATTAGGGAATAGTCGGATAAAACACATTAAAAAGCCACACATACAGTTCTGCATGCAGTCGAGGCACCTACATTGATCTGTGTAACCTTATACATATACGGTATGTTGTTGTCTGGTAATCAGATTTCCTTCTTTACAGTTCTGCTTTCATTGTATCAATATTAAACATACGGGTGGTCACCGGCAGGATTACCGAAAACGCCCAAGTACCCCGGTGAGTGGCTGTCGTAACGCTGACAGTAGTGGAATGTACACCTGAATAATGCATGCACTCAGTATGAAGTTACAGCCCGACCTAGACCATATCTCGGATATATTTCCATCTATATCAAATATACACACATAAAAGTGACAGCAAAAAATGCACGATTTCATATTTCTTGTATGAAAATTTCAATGATGGCTCGGTTCCATGACCAATAAAATGGCCAGAGAAGATATATGCCTGAAAACATTGTAAGCTAATTAGATTAAGGTACTGTAGCAAAGTATCGGGTTACTGATGTTTTAGAAAAGTTAAGCATACTTTCTTTTTACATCTACGGACTTCTGCAAGTAGGTGCCACTCGAAAATCTTCTGTCAAACGTGATAATTGTCACACTGCTTAATACTGAGTTGATGAACAACTAAGGCTTAATATGAAGCTTAACTTTTACAGTTATGAGAATATTAATATCGTTAAAAAGTCAACAGCTCTCCAACATAGTTCGTTGTGCATGCAACCAGTGACCTTGACCTTCAACAATAGGACTGAGATGTTGTTCAGAAATGGATTTTGCAGCATTTCTGAAATATTTTATATGACAAGGCATTTTATATAGGCCTATGTCTCCTTTCTTTATTTCAGTTTGCATTTTTGTAATTGTGATGTCTTTAAAAAATACCAAATTTCAATACACCCTTTGACAAAACAGATTAAATGGGTTAAGCTCGATATTGACATCTCAAAATTAAAAATTTCCTGATAATGTAGTCAGGAGACAATGAGTCAATGTCTGTACTCTGTCTGTACGGAAGGTTTTATTTGCCTTTCATGTCCTTGCGTCCCGCGAGGAAGAAACCATTATCTACATTAAATATGGACACTGATCTCCGCTCCATCATTAAACACAAAGAGTGAATCGGCATCAGCTGAGTGTGATGATTTTACACAGCCGACTAGATCTCACAACTGTCGGGTTTAATTGTTAAGTAGCAACATAAAGTACAGACCACAACCACAAATGATGTTTACATGCTGTGAGTGGGGTTTGTTGGAGGCTGTCAGATTATGACCATTCACCATCCAGCGAGACAATGCACTCACATGCTTTGGAATAAAAGAACTGAACAATAGTGGAGCTGTCATGTTTTCCCGTCAGTCTCCTTATATGACTATATTCTCCAACATATATGTTCGCAATATACTTAAATCCAGATACACACCATGTAAAAGTGACACACCATCAACCTAACAGATATTTCCCCCACCACATTAATTACCCCCGGAGGTGACAGCCTGACACTGTCCGTTCTGTCGACAAGAAAGAAAATAGTTTGTTGTCTCAAACAATAAAAAAATTCAACAATCTTATATTAATAAGTTTGGTTCTGTGCGGAATTCTGGCTTGCATTTACTTTAACTGACAAAACTTACTGTGCTGTGTCATTGGACCCGAAAATTTGGCTCCTCACGCAGCGGTTATATATTTATATACACGCACTGGATTCGTTCTGAATCCCCTTCGTTTAAGATTCTCTCTTTGCCCTGTGCCAGAACCGATTTTATCAGACCAACGAAAGAGGAATGTCGCGGTATTAAAAGTTGGAGCTGGATGCACATTGCGATACAAAGCTCTCATGGGGCTGATTACAATTCTTTGCCCAATGCCAGCCCTGGTTGTGCAACTCGAAGAATCTTGCTTTACAAAGCAGCGGTTGAAGCGAAGGAGATATATATATATAGGATGACTGCAGTGTATAACCGCTGGGTAAGGAGTATAACCCGAATACAACAAACGATCATTACTCACAATGCGCATGCTCATGGAAAAGGTCTGTTATCGTAATTTATTAGTAAAGCTGATATTAGTAGGTAGTAATTGAATCTATATATCTGGGCCCCTCCCTGTCTGTATATCTGCTTTTGTAATAAAAAAATTAAAAACAACCAAAATGCTGTTTACATGATGTGATTTATGATAAGTTGAGGTTGTGAGAGGCTGATCTTTTATCATCCATGGCAATGCACCCACTGACCTAACAGGATTCATACTATATAGAAGTTGGTTGTAGGACATGTAATCACAAGCCTTTTTACCCTGACTGTCTCTTTTTTTTCCGTTGACCTGAGTATCTCAGACATATATCTACCATCCCCCCAGGAAGGACGAGGATTTTATAATCGGGTCTTTCTGTATGTGTCTAGTTGTTTTTATGTTTGATTTAAGCAAAAAAAAAACTCAAATGCTAATGGACATTTCTACTTGAAAAGTTTGTAAAAGGTATGATTCGACAGTATATTTCTCCTCCTCGAAAATGGTCCGAATCCGGAATCTAGGGTCAAACAATAATAAATTGTAGTTTACTTTTCACCCCCTAGTTGGCAGCTACACGAGGGTCAGCAATATGTCTTTTCATCCAAGTCATCGGATGTAAATTCAGTGCGTCATATTAACATCTGTGTCAGCATTAAACCTATTTTAAAATCAGCTGCGCATCATAATATTCTGCAGTCTGGTGTTTCTTCCAGCTACACATCACTTTCATGTCTTGTTTAAGCTTACTCGTATTTTCAAATTCAAAATGACCCGCAGCTTTCAATAACATATTAATACTAGAAACAACGGGTTCGAGGGTAACGACTCTATCAATGCTTCTTGGTCGAGTTTATCATTGCTTATATAACTAACCAGAAAAAAAACACACAAAAATTGCACGTAATGAAAGCACAGATAGACGATGAGATAGTTTGTCCATATCGACACAAGACCTTAAATTAGCATTAATTAGTTATGCGGGATTCGTTATAGCTTCAAGCTTAATTGAAATTATTATGGCTTAACAAGTTGGAGAAGATTAATAATGGTATTGTGTTTCCCACATGTGTTAAATAAATATTAATAAAGCACATAAACTTACTTAATTTTGATTGAAGGCTTTGTTAAAGCAAGCGATGCAATAAACATGCTTAATATATCAGATGCATTTCAGATAAGTATAATTTCTTCATACCGGGGGAACCATGGCGGGTCAGACCTATTGTAAAGGTTTTGCCAATATCGTTTAATATATTTGATCAATAAGTGTCTACGAAAGGAGCAATTTCACGTTTGATGATCATACTATGAGTCAATTGCGTGTTCAAGTAGTAATTAGTACAAAGCATGTGAAAAACTCCAATCAGTGTTAAACAAAATTGACCATAGTCCGTTCCACCGTTCATCACTGGACTTTGGAGATATTTAACTTATGAGGAAATAATCCCAATGCCTTGCAAAACTTTCAGTAAAGCAATTCATATCTGACAAAAGAGGAATATTTATTCCTCTCATGACTTGTTAACAGATGTTACAGGGCCAAGGACACTTTCTTACGGACGCTGATTGAATATTGGTTAGTTTGTGCCATAAATATGATTAAATATATCGTCAACTTAAAGACACTATGTAGCCCTATCATTTCATTACGAAACAGCTAAACAGGCGTTAATAATAACGTCTTCATCAAATATTTCATTCTGTCCCCGAAGTTAACATACTATAATGTGAAAGTCACATATTGAACTGAGACATAAACGTTTCATAATTATCTCCATAAAGTGATGGGCTCCCATCGGTGGAACTGACTATAATTATTATATGTTCGAATATAAATTTTATTTTTCTGGGTGCTTTTCCATGTGCGCGGCAGAAACTGCCGCGCGTCAAACGCATGCGTTTGCCGCGCGGCCAGTCCTTTTCCATGTGAGCGTTTTGTATGCGTTTGCCGCGCGGCAATCGCATGCCTTCCTGACACAACTGAACGGACTTAAACACACGAGTACGGGGAAACCCCCAAATGTGACGTCATTAACGCGGAATTCCCATGCGTTTGCCGCGCGGCAAACGCAGAAATCCAGCACTGCTGGATTCCAAAACTGACGCGCGGCAATCGCATACATGGAAATAGCACATGACTTTTTAACTGGTTGGATTTTCGCCGCGCGGCAGCCGCGCGGCAAACGCTTGCAAAACGCGTACATGGAAAAGCACCCTTAACGTAAAGTGTTTGCATGATTTAATGCAACCCTGTATGTCATTCATATTTTATAGTTTGATTGGTATTCAATCTCATCAAACATTCTATTTTTGTGTAAAACATAAAAAAGAAACACCGGGTTATGTTTGGTCAATAGGATAGCAAATAAATACATATTCAAAAGATAAGGCAACAAATATAGGTACTGGCAGGTGTATAACAGCTTTTAAATGAAGCTATTTCCCCATCGCCAATTTAGAAAGAAAATATCAGGGGCCAGGAAAGAGTGATGGGATTTTCCATTTTAGCAATCCCATTTTTTTTTGTTCCTGAAAATCTTCACACCACAGGCACCGGTTGTGATTTTCTCTCACTTTACTTAATAACCTGAAGACGAATGCTCGCAGTGACGTAGTTCGCAAAACAATTTTAACTAGCCCTAGTCTTGTTCTAGGAGATTAGGGTCATGGTATCGGCCTTAGTCTTGGACCCGAAGCAAGATGGTCTCGGTTTCTGTTCACGACATCAAGACCATAAAAAAAATTTAGTTTCATAGAGTACACACCCTACAATTTACACGTGTTATTTGCTCTATGTTAGACGTTTTGTTCACTCAGACAATAAGGTTATATATTGACACTCATTTGCTTTTTACTGGACTGGTAGCAATGAAACATCAGATTATTAAGGAGGGCTTACTTATGATTTTAGAACATTGGCTCATGTATAAAGGAAGAAATAACAGCTTGGTTAACCTATGGTTTCGGGAATTTCGGATGCCTTGGTCTCGGCCATAGTCTATGATCTCATTGCCTCATTTGATCCAGTTGGTCTCAAAATGATTGGTCTCGACTGTATTCCTGACCTCTGCTTTATACCATTAGCTTGATTCTCAATAAAAAAGTCCCCACCCACTGAGTGATGCTTTAAAGCCTTGTGGCGGGTTATTATTCAGTGCCAGTCATGGTCCTCAGTAAAAGAATGCTGGATGCAAGGATCACATCACAGGGGATGCAAACACAGAGGAGTACAATGTAGTAGTCTGTATTGTGGACCAGAGAACAATTTTAACTGTCCTTGGCGATCTTCTGCAAGGTATAGATATGGCAAAAGTATTCTGGAGGATTCCTTGAAGTCTGGCGTCCAGGTGCTTCAGAGGCCCCAGTGAAAATAATTCAAGGTATGTATGGTAATAAATGGGGACTACATTTAAATCATGGGAGAGAACATATATATGTTTGAAACGAGGTGTTTCATAACATCTGATTATAGATATAATCACTAGCTAGGGACAATAAGCATCTGTAGTCTAACAATTTTCTCGTTGCCAAATTTCACATTTAGTTTTGTAATATGCGTGGGATGGTTTGGGCAGTTACCCATATATTCTGTGATTCAGATATCACATTCGCAACAATATAATATGTGTGAAAATCATATATTTTATCAGGTAAGTCTTACGGAAAACCATGCCATGAAGATTGGCATAAACAAATACAAACACATAAGATATAAGACATAAAAACTGGCTGAATTCATATGAAATATTTGCATGCAAATGTCTTTATCACTCTTTCTCCCCCCCCCTGTCTCTCTGTCTGTCTGTCTGTCTCTCTCTCTCTCCCTTTTTCTTACGTTTAGGTGGGTATGTCATTCTTATGACCAGAACAACTTGACAAACGATTTTACTTTTCTAGACTTAGTTTATCATTAGCATGTAGCATGATAAATACACACATTTATCACTCCTTTTATAATCCTCTTCAGTGAGGATGGTATAGTTTACAGTTTTATTGGTTTAAATGAACTTTGCATTTTAATCCCCGGGTAAGTAAATAGTATTACACTTTAATGTGTGCAGTGAGATCTAAGCCGCTTGACGTCATCGTCAGAGCCTATACTAGGAAACTTTAGATTAACCAGATTTTAACGTCTGGGTTAATATGACCACGTCTGATAGTTTACATCATCCCGTACTGTCATATACATCACCAGGGTTGTTTGATGTTTTGCTTTTGTAGCAGCCCCCGAGAACCACCGCTTTCCGCTTAAAGAACCTCTAATATCTCATTCAAATTGACACCAATCACCCGACCGGCGTGTCTGCTTCGGAAATTTATGTGCGTCGACCCTAGCGATCATCCCCAACAAACAAGAAAGAACAGTCGGCCGTACCAGTGGATTAACGCTGTCATACTTGCCCGCCCTTAATTGAATTATTGTCCCTTTTTTTACGATATCGGTGGCCCGGGGTTTTTATTAGATTTTGTTTTCATCACTTGAATCAGGATTGCCGATAACTCACTCATAACAACAAGTACACAATTCAGTCCCGAGGGAAAAACGGAAACAAGTAACTTTTAGGATACGCCTACATGGTGATTGTTCCTAATTTTTATTTCATATATTGGTTGATAAGTATTTTTTACCCTCGTTGTGGGGCATAAAAACACGGACATTTGGGAATGGATGGCAAGAAGGTTATGACCAGTGCAGTGTGTGTATGAGTTTTTGTGTTTAAAACCAAGTTGCCAATCACATTATTAAGTTCATTGTGAAATATGTCGGGATTATTCCCAATAAAGCATTGTAAAACACTGCCTTTTGGGGACATTTTATGTTTTTGTTTCTCTCTTTCTGAATTTCTTTAACTATTTCACAATGATTATAATGTCATTTGCATGACTCGTACAGTTAGTTTAAATAGTTCCTTCGGCTAAGATTATAAGCATATTTAGTTTAATAGTAACGATTGTCTTGAAAGTATGAAAAAGTGCGTTCCTTTCTGCATTAAACTTAAATACAAAAGAAAAAAAGTGACACATGAACCATTCTCTTTCTAACCATATGTGCTCAATTTTCCTGGTATAAACTAGGGTTTAAGCAGGATACGGTTTTATTTTTTTTTTTTTTTTGGGGGGGGGGGGGGGTGAAGGTAACTGCCTCAGTAATTTGAATGCTTACCTAAAGTACTGTGCACATCTGCAGAATTTTATTCCGGTGTCAGACTACTTGACAGTTGGTCAAACACGATTATCGGGGAGTCGACCGCGTTTGGTGTACAACACCTGCGGATCCTCGGTGTGTAATTGCCCCCATTACTATGCAAAAATGCAGAGGAATCCCCGAAAGGCGCAATCGTTTGTGAGTGAAACATGTCTGTCTTCTCATTAAGGTTGCAAAGCGCTGAACGTTGGTGGAGGTCGACCGTGGAAAATCTCAGCTCTCCTCGGCTGAGATCCGAACTCACGATCTCCTGGCTTTTAGCCCTGTGCTCTATCCCCAGACCAAAGATATCAGTCAAGCGAGAAACATTCGGTGTACACAGTGGTCAACCAGTGACTTGATCGACCGATAAGAGATGAGTGTTGCAGGTCAGGCCAAGTTTGAAACCCACAAAATTTTGCTCTTATCGGTCGAACCTTTTTTAACCTGGGATGACTAACTGCTTCAAGCAGTGATTAAGTGGAATGAATCAGGACCAATGTATCATGAACACTGCATAAGATGTGTAGAATCCTGAATGTATATAGGACATAAGAAGGGCATATTACAGTCGAAAGAAGGTATAAATGCGGGAGCATTTATCAGTGAAAAGCAACTGAAAGGTCACTCACGACTAGCTTTAGATCAAAGTATTAGTATGTCACACTGATTCAGCGAACAAGATCCTGACGAGCGCCTAAATCAAAGGCCTCAAGCAAACCTATTCTATAATTGGGTCTGATTGGTAAAATTAATATGCGCCTGTCAAAATAATATTATTTGGGTTAGACACAGCAAAAAGTGAACTGTGCGATGGTTATTTGCATATTAAACGCTCAAAGATGTAACGCATTAAATCTACAATCACGTGTATGATATATTTTCTTAAAAGACAAGGGAGCAGAATTCTGACAATCTAAAGCATTATTTATACTGAAAGACTATAGCCACTAAATAGTAAATAGATGCCTAAATAATTTATTCCAGACAATGTGTATTTTTAATACCTTGCTGTAGGTACTTGGGTAGTTAAATAATAATCTTCATGCTGGGTACAGTAATTATTTGAATGTTTAAATTATTTAAATTTACTCTCGAAGTAAATTAAAGTACGTACTGCTAGAAGTCCATTGGAATTTTAGATTTTATACAACTGCTTTTTATTGGTTCCAAATGTTTTGCACCTCATTGTTTTTGCCAGCGTATATACAGTAACACCTCTTGAGTTAGGGACATCGGAAGGATTTTGCATGTGTAGACCGATGTCCGTATACCGAAAGTTAAAAAACCTCCTCAATGACATCCGTAATAAAGAAGTGTCCGTAATGTAATGGTGCCTGTATGGAGAAGTATCCCTTTTATGTTTATGAATATACTTTTATTGTCACCCTATTTTAAAGCAGTTGTTAGAAGGTACTTATGTGAACTTTTTTTATATACATTTAATATCATTACTTGGTTTTCTTTTAATGTTTATAATTTCACAGAAGTCTTTGAACCACATGGCACATGTCTCCCTCCAGAGAATTGCTTACACATCCTTTGAATGAAATGAACATAATATTTAATGTTGTTTTTAGTTTATTTGTTATAGTTTATGTACAGTTTATATACGACGTGTAATGGTGCGTGATCTCTGAATATTGTGCAAATTCAACTAGATGTTTAGAAGTCATCAAACAAATAATGCATAACTATATACATGGAGCTGAATCTAAATACAAAAATAATCAACGGGATCTTTTATATAGTTATTTTCAGCATTGTCTTGCGAAACAATTTCTATAATAATGTGATATTTCATCAGTTCCAAGTTCTTATCGTGTTTTCTTTCACTATTTTTTTCTTAGACAAAGGGAGAAAAAATCCATCAAGCAAGTTTTTTGCAAGTGACATTACAACCTATAAGCCAAGGCTTTGCCAACCCTTTGTTTGTATTTAGCCTAGTGGGATATGTTGAGAATGTCATACTGACGGTTCATTGTGTCAAATTGACATATTGTCTCTCAGAGGGATGTTTCAGGTGTTTTGTAGCAAAAAAAAAAAAGAAAACAGTGTCCTTCATATAGTACAAAAAAATGAAAACGAGCCCAAAGACCACTGTATCCGAAACCTTTAAAAATGGACAACAGTGACCTTTTAAAACAAGGGCATGGGACTGCTGCATGTGATGACTTTGTGATTCGATAAGCGTTGGTGTCATCACCTGAAAACACATATATAACTAAAACCCGACGATCAGGCCACCAAAATAGATTTACGGACTCTTGCACTAATATATGGAACAAGCGGATGATTGGTTTTTAAATTTTCCCCTGTAGGACGAGTTAAAAATGTCGACCATGAGGAACTTACAATGAAGCTTGGTTCGATACGGGCGGTTTTTATATATAAACTCTGAACTTTGAGAATGAAACTTCGACACAAGTCGATTATTCGATTTAGCGAGGGTTTACTGTATTTCTTTAAAGTGATAAAGACCTCAGAAGCCATTAGTTAAACACCAATCACTTGGAGCTCATTCAACTAAAAAATAATTTTTATAATGTGGAATTAAATACATGGTTCCAAATTCGAGTGTTTTCTTTTTTTAACATCCAATGATTGTATCATTGAAATAATTAATAATCTTTCATAAAACATTATACAACACACCCATTTAGTGTTTCTTGGGTCCAAATATTATAAGCCTTTTTAAGCCCAGGGATTTTTTTTACTCAAAGTGTTACAGTGTCAACGGTCACGATCACTGTCATGTAGTGTATCTTTAAACGCTGAGCAGAGCTCAGGTTTTTGCCTGAAGAAACGCCATTCTCACTTAGAAAGGAGTTAAAAAGATCGTGTGATCCACAGGGTGAAGGATGTCAACCTTAAGCCAAATGAAAATATTGCCTGATGTAGCCCACTCCCCTTCTTGCTCCTCGCCAGTTGTCGTGTGCTCTGGCCAATTACTACAGAACAATTAGGACCACGTCCCATAGGTACCTTCTTTTGAAGGTCGCCCCCGAAACGGTTAGGAATAATTGATAACTATAGCTGTAGACAGCGACCATCTCCCGCTGTCTTTTCGTCCTTCACTGACATAATGCACTCCTAATTCACTGAATATATGGAAAGCCTTTGCTTATGGGTACCTCTCAAGTCTGTCTGGTATTGGCCTTACTGTCAATAGAGCTTTCCCGTCACACCAGCGGCACCTCTCGGTTACCATTTTCCCTAATTGTTCGGGTCCGGTGTATCAACAATTGCGACGTATTCTGTAATATAATATAATATTATATGATATAATATGATACAATATAATTTATTATTTATAAATCATCAGACTATACGTTTTACCTGTCACCTGTTCTTGAGATAAGAATAAAGGAAATATTCGACAAAAGACAGAATAGTTATAGAAGTATTGCTTGCCAGGAGAGGATTAGTAAAAGTACAGAAAACATTTTAATATAATATATCTGTACTCTTTCATAGACACATACATATAGGTAAAACATTGATTAGTAATTCCGCCATTCAGAAAATCAACTTGGTCCTGAGATGTAAACAACATGCACAAGTCGAATGTCTGTAATATGTCTGCTTGAAGTAATATGACGTCAGATCGTATCAGTCACATCTTAAAGAGAAGTGTGTAAATAAAATGTGTTGCATTAGTATTTAATGCTGGATTCTGTGACATAAATAGGCTTTCTTTATTACACAAAACTCACGGGTACATCACGATTAGGGCCGCTAATGTTATTCTGAATTTCGATTCCGTTTGATATATTGATTGATGACCCGTTGTTATTATTTTCTTAGGAAACAGCAATGCTCAGAAACATTATCAGTCAACAGGCCTCAACACTGTTACAAAACAGTGGCAACGACTACATTCCGAGAAGTGACACCATAAATGCGGTCTGGTGGTTTTGTATTTAAATATTGACAGAGTAAAGGTGGTTTTATTAATATATATTGTGGTAACTGTATAGATTCGAAAAAACTGCTGAATGCATCATATTTCATTAGTATTTCATTGCTATTGAAAGTTGCGGATTTAAAATAGCCTGTTGTGCCTCAAAATGTTTTCCAGATCAGTCTGACCTAGTGGATGAAAAAAAAACCCCATAAAACTTGTTTAATTTTCAGGTTTTGATTACTACACAAACGAAGACCTTTATTATACTGTAGTACACTGCATTTGATGGATATTTAACATATTTCACTATTCATATTATTATATGTTTAATATATACGTAAGGAAACCACAATTTAATATTAATGCTGTATATGTAACAAATATTATTAATACAAGATTTAATCAAGCTTTACATGCATTGAGCAGTGTGCTCCATGTAATCACGCCAACAGAGGAAAGAAGTTTTTCTATGAAAATGGGGGGAAAATGTTGGTGGTCACGTGATTATCATCACGATTTAGTTATCTAACATTTGTTTGCAAGCCGTACACAAATACCTGTTCAGGAGTCACGCAAGAACTTCTGCCTGGTTCAAGGTAAGTACTGAAGCAAGACTCGGCAGGAAGCTTAGTGCTGTTGGTGTTGATTTGTTGATGAACAACAGATATCAGGGATCAGCAGATCAATCAACATTACGGGGCTGTTAAAGAGCTATCCACTCCGGCCAACCAGCGCGCTCACCAAGGGGACTCCAGTCACATACAAAGAAATCACCACCAACTGACTTGAACCTCTAGAGTCTTTGTTATATAGAAGCCATTCAGACGAAGTCTGGAGTAGCTTTAGTAGCATAGGCTTCAAGCCCAGGGGCACGTTGGCTGAATAGGAACAATACTGGCGGAAAATAGATGAAAAAAGACGATCCTAGCACCTGTCGTGATTTTCCATTATCTGTGTGGAGATTAGAGACGAGCTAAATGAGACGGGGAGAAAGACTACGAGTCGGGGCTAGCTCGTAAACCCACGTGGTTTATGAAATACTCCTGAGGCCTGCCTCCCTGTAAACTTCATTTCACGAGTGCTTAGTGCTTAGATAAATCTTGGCTTAGACATGCCGATGAATAAAGGCGTGGGGAAAATACGCCTTACAAATGTCTATAGAACTGCGGCTGTCTTTATTTTTAACAATAACATATTTTTAGACTTGTTTTTAAATGGATTCTTTTCGTGAAAAAATAGAGCACAAGAATAAAGATACATGTATGTAATTTAATACTGGAATATTTGTAAAAGCAACACCCGTTATTGACCTAATATATATATATATATATATATATATATATATATATATATAATTTATTATAGAAATTAAAGGTGTTGTCAAGAAATAAGGGCAGTTTTTTATATAGACCGCAGAATGCTTGAAAGAAAGATTTGCCATTGTATTTATTTCAGGAAAACAGGCAACACATGTCAGCTGTCATGTACATGCTGTCATTTTCAACGAAGCAGATTTTATTAATATATCTATCACATATCAGTGCCAAGTGCGACATACCTGGCAGAATAAATGCCAGTCCTTACAATCAGATCTCATCTTACAGGTCTGATTCTTGTATTTTGTGAATATTGAACTGAATAGCCGACCCTTAATACCTAGAAATATGTTTCTCGATACATGGCGAAAGCTGTGACATGAACCCAACCTTTGAAAATAAAATGGTTTTTTTCTTACTTCAGCTATTTGTAAACAATAATTATGACCTTTTTTGATACCCAAATTCTTAGTGGTTCTCGCTGATAACAGATGTCGCTTGTGTTCCTTTTTTTATTTTCTGTTTTTTAATTTTCCGACAGATTTTAATGACAACGCCGATTCAATGAATCGTTAATGCAACTCCGGGTAATATAAATGCCATTTTATGACAGATCTTGCCGGAATTTGGAAAAAAAACACGATGGGGCGAATTTTGTAAAAATCTGAATGCAGAACCCATACCTTATATTTAAGTCCCGTATTTATAAAAAAATATAGACTTATTTATACATCCGAAGGAAATGACATTATCCTTTTTGGAATATGGATTTAGATGATGCGATTCACAAAAAAAATATAAGAATCGTTTATTTTGGTCACGATTTCGGATCCATTTCCGCCAAGCGTAAGTACTGTATAGATGATAACGGGCAGCAAAAACCCCGGAATCGCACACGTGTTCTATAAAGTTGATGAGAAAGGACGACCCTCTGCCACCTACGCCCCCTGCAGATGTAGTAATAAAACATGGACAATAGTCTATGAAACTTCTACGCCACCCCCCCCCCCCCCCACCCCCACCCATTCTTCCCGGGGGGTCGGGGTAAGTGATATTTCATCATGAGATTAATCCATACAGTTTGGGAAATATAGCGTCAAGCGTATTGTACTTTTACTTCAATACCCAAAACGAGTCTACTGATGCGGTGTAGCCCAATATATTGTAGTTTTGCAAGGAGAGTGTCTATGCAAAAGCTGAATGTATTAGGACTTTGTTTGCAGCTTATGGTCAGCTTTATATATTCAATGATTATTAAAATTTATTGTCTTTACCGACAGAAGTGATATAAGTAAAGTTGGTCCCTTTCAGTATGGTTAATTGTCCTTAGAGATTTCTTGTACGTAATTAACGGGACTTAGTATACCATATTATGTACTAATCGGAAAACCCCATGTTTGGCTGATGAATCCTGTCATGTTTACCTTAGGGATAGGTTTATCTGACTGTTGGTTCACTGAATAGTGATTAAAGTCCTTATTAAAACTGTTGTATTTCAGGACGTCCCCGCCCCAGTGTAAACGTTATATCCTATTTTAGATTACTCTAGGGTGTAGCCCATACTTGATTTCTGGTTAACACTGCACTTTTTAGATGATCCCCTCGTCGATTTAGCTTCATGAAATACTCTTATGTTTAAATTCTTGATAGGTAAATTAAATAAATCACATCAAAGATTACGATGCAAAGCTACAATCAATTTGAAAAATAATAAGGTCGTATTATATTAACCATATTGTTAATTGTAATGATATTGGATCATACACTTAACTAAAATTCATGGCACATATATATATATATATGAAATTCAACCTAATATGAAAAATTAAGGGTATTGGTTTCTAGTTACCCCCGGGGATAATCTGTAAAGCGGGTAATCTGAAATCGCTACTCCGGTCACAGAAATAAACCAGACATAATATTCTATGTTCTAGATATGAGATGGGATGCTGATTCGAAACAGCAATATTATGCTGTGAGACCATACGAGTGTTACAGTGCTAGGCTGCTTCCGGCCTGCATTTTGTTTTTACTTCGAGATATTTCCCATTCCCGTGTATCAAAAAACGTCGATGCTTAAACATTTATATAATAATTGGTCTCACCCTTCATTAGTCACTTCCCTCCGCTGTGGCCACGCCTTGGATTTGCACGTTTTCGTGGTCTTGAATTGTCGAGAATGATGCCAAGTATATCCTAAGGGGATATCTTTTCTCATATTTTCACTTAGATTCACCTATGCGACTAAAACTATGCTAGGTCATTCAAGATTTATCTGTAGTACACTGTTTTACCTAATGAGGACAGGGCTACATCTATACTACGCCTCTTCATGTTGCCTTGACATAGGACACTATAACAATAAGCTTATACAACATCTATATCAGAAACCTGAAATTTGGGCCTCTTTTGAATGACTTAATAACTAAATTCTGATAATTTTTCAAATTAGTGTTTGCTACTTGCACAACGTGTCTTCTTTTGTCACAGTTCTGGCCTCAATAAAGTGAAACCAAAATAACCCCTCTAATCAGTCCTAAACAAACATTTGGATACCATGTTAAACCTGGTAGACCAACACGGTCAATCTTGGTTGTGATTATGCTAGACACATTAAAAAAACACAATGCGTTTTAAACATCACCTGGTATGACATCTGGTGCCAAGCAGAGCTAGCCAAACATTCTGTACTCTATTTCAGCTTCCAGAATCTGTAGTCCCGGTTTATTGACTCCCTAAGAACTCAGCCCATGTCCACTTGCCCTTGGAAAGCCTGTCCCGCACAACTCGGTCGATGTCCCCCGGACGTGTCCACACGCAAGAAGGGTTATATGCTATGTGTATAATGGATGAGTAGAATGACAATATACAGTGGAAACCCCACAACTGCGACCACATTGGAGACTGACCAATGTGGTTGTAATTTGGGGGTGTTCGTATTTGTGAAGCTCTGAGTTACCTGGATCGTATATATTGGACCACGAAATGTGGTCGTAATAGTGGAGGTTGTCGCAAGGCGGGGTTCCACTGTATATATATTCATTAAAATATTATATAGATATCCTTTCACTATTTATGTTATAAGCGATAGTCGTTGCACTCAATCGTTGTCATGCAATTCCTCTCAGGGTATCCCTCGGAAATTCCTGTTTTAAGTCCTGATGTCTCGGAAACGATGTCAAGTGTGCCCTAAGGGAGTCATTCACCATAATATTCCCCATACTGAAGGAAGTAATTTCACTAGAGAAAATAATTCAAATCATTAAGTATAAGTCTGATAAAGGAAGGAAAGAAGAGCTGAAAGTTTATTATTGTCATCGTAGGGTCATTCCAGTCACCTTCTCGCAACAGACAACACCACTTAACGCCCACTCATCCATACACAACAAACAACCCTAATTAACGCCCACTGACCCATACCTGACAAACACCCCCCACATAAAGCCCACTGACCCATATCTAACAAACAACCCCTCCTTACGCCCACTGACCCATACGTAACAAACAACACCAAATAACGCCCAGTGACCAATACCTATGAAACAAACCTAATTACGCCCACTGACCCATACCTCACATACAACAGCGCTTAACGCCGACTGACCCATACTTTACAAACAACAGCGCTTAACGCCCACTGACCGGTCATTAAAAGAGCAATTAATTCAAGGGTTTAGATTTAGCAGAAGCTAGTTGGAATGTGTACCAGTGGACGACTGGCACAAGTAAAGTGGGTCCATTTACCAGTCTATGGACGGCTGAAGCATTGTCCAATTACGAATATTGTATCTGTTAAAAGCTCCGTTTTGATGTCAGTTTGTCAGGAAAAGGTGGAGGCCGGACTCGCTCGGAAGCATCCCGCATCAATCATTCATTCACACAGCCACAGCCAAGTAACATCGGATCATTACTGTA
The DNA here is from genome assembly GCA_026874595.1 of Sipunculus nudus. Lineage (NCBI taxonomy): Eukaryota > Metazoa > Annelida > Sipuncula > Golfingiida > Sipunculidae > Sipunculus > Sipunculus nudus. Next base: position 48,831,923 of record CM049309.1, read on the forward strand.
TAGAACGAACACAGAGAAGCATAGGCTGGTAGGAAACGAGAGAGTGTTTGATCCATTTGTTCCTCGCTTCTTCCTGCTCACGAACTGGCCAGGAGCCTCGGCGACGTCTGGAACATTACTTCACTCGTGCCATTTCTTAATGGACACGGACCGGATTTATTAATATTTTCCTATCATCTGTAAGATACATTTATTTATATACCCGCATAGAATGTTTATCCAAGAAGAAGCAACCAGTCCGTGCCTCATACATTGCTCGCCCACTGTTATGGTGTCCCTTAAAAGGTCCGTGCACGGCCTAGTAATGATTACAGGTCGCAAAACTGACATAAATTACAATTCTTTATGGCAACTACCTAGTCTTTCTTTCATATGTATCAGAAATATTTTTCGTTAAATGCGGAAAATGTAATGATATTTGTAAATAAAACGCTTCTCCAATATTGTGAAATTATAATGACAACAGGTTATTTAATTCTTAATTTTACTTATGGACCAGTCAATTATGTAATGTCTATGTGAAAACCAAATAAACTATATGACCATTGTCTAACTTGCGCTTTAGTATATGCAGTCTAGTATGTGTGGGGGCAGGTTAATTTTGTTCCGTATGGGTGCAGGTATATCCTTATTAATTAACACCTGATATCGTCAGCGCTTGTGAAAGAAATATTTATTAAATATAAAGCTAGTGTAGCCCGTTATACTGGGGGCGAGAGGAAAATAGAGATAGAGTGCCTTTGCCAATATATGTTTCACTCTGTTTCTCAATACAGTTTTAGTGACATGACGGACTGGTAAATATAATATTAGTTTATATATAATTTATGGCCACTTAGGGTCTATCCACCAATGCTTCGGTTTTATTGTATCAATAACACTTTCCACTTAATGTTTTGTATAATAAAACGAAAATGGCAGATAATGTTTTGGTTATATATGGTCACTGCTACGAAGCCACTTATTTACTAATGAACATTGATTTATTTTTTATGGGTACATTTGTACATAAAGAAGCTGTCTTCACCGAAGCCATATGGGGATATAAAACACATACAGCTGTGTTACTTCCGATATAGACCATGCACTAGGCGTACAATACATTTTACACTGCTTAATATATACATCTTGCACGGTTTATGCTGCATTTGATACTGCTTTACAAGTAATTGCATAACACCTGAAAGTTAAGAAAGTATGGGAAGGTAGGGGATCACCCTCAGTTAACTGCTGGTGGTTTAACTATCTGCTTCCACGACCAGAATAGATAAAACCTGCTGGCCGTCCGGCCTTCGGAATCTGAACTAATCAATGTTCTGCTGAGTCGGACGTAGCATCAGCTGTGGGCGCCGTGACACTGAGTGGCCATTGGCTAAGCAGAGGACCAATGAGACAGGAGCAAGCGGCAGTGTGCGTTACATTTAGGCGCGCTATCGACAGCACTGAAGGATAGCCCGACCAGGCTGCACAGTTGAAAGGAACGTGGTCTTCCAGGAAACGTAATACAGGGGATTATTCTTGACTGGATTGTTAATGAATGTTAGTACTGCTACTGGATTTTAACATCATTAACATCAGTAAAGTGAGGCAATATCCGTGAAAGAGTATATATTTGTAAATCCTTGGAAAACAGCTATATCAGAAGTGATCGTTCAAGGGAAACATTATTCTGTTTAAACGCTAGATGGCATTACTGTGCTTGATTAAGCCAGGAACTAGTGGTTTGAGTTTCCTTCGTGCCGAGTATAGCCGTATATAGCTGATATATCACTGGACGTGTTCATGGTTAAAGTTCAGCCAAATACATTTTCCAATCACGTTATATTCGACATATTAATGATAGAACAACCAATCGCATGTTATCAGGCAATACTTGACGAATATATAACAAATCGACTCAAGGATTTAATCCGTATCTCTATTCTGTGCTTCAAAAGGTAGGGGACAGAAACGTGCACCAGACGAATCGAAAAATATGGAATAAAAGCGAAAGCTTGTTTGAACTACAGCTACAGGTTATATCATAGACGAATTCACCATCGCCAGAAATCGTTTGCTGGGGCTGTTATAAGAGAAAAAAAAGCGTAGCGAAAGCTGTTAGGAAAACAGCTTTGTCTACTAATCCATCTGGTTTGGAGTGATCCCGAGCATGTGTTGTCAACCTCAATGCTATCAGCAAGCCAACATAAAAATTGTATCCCTAATCTATCTTCTTTACACGAGGAGCGCGGTGGCCGGCGAATAAAGAGTTTTATGTTTTTCGGCTAGCGGGGAAGAGAATGTGGTAACCCCCGAGAAAAAAACATAGCTGTTACGCAAACGGCATGAAATATTAGTTAGCGTTTTCTTTTTCTAGGACAAGAGCAAAGAGATCTCTACTCTGGATGTTACTCAAGAGAACACATCATAAGCCACATACGAACACGGAGAGGCACTCAGACAAAGCCATCTTCTGGTAAAATCTTCAAGGCGTAATTGCAGTCACTTTGTGCCAAACAATCTCTTTTTATCAAACCAACCACACTGATGTTAAATATTTTTTGTTTAACTTCGCTAGCTCAAATAAATCGGCTGAAGCAAGGCTTATTGCGATATTTATCTTGAGTACAAAACAATACAAAATATCTCAGTACCGTTATGATATATATATTGATATTGAGATATATATCGATATTATAAATCTTCTATTATTCTGCATCAGAAAATAAGCCTGGAAGTCTTTAGAAAGGAACCGTAGATTTGCTTTGAAGATGTGAAGTAGTAGATGTTTAAGATGAAACAAATGCAAAACATTGCAAGGATTTCTAAATGTATCCCGTTTAAAGGGGAAAAAGATGGAATCTATCCTTGAAATAGACAGTGTCATTTATACTGCTTTTTTCACCTGAGATGAATATCAAGTAGATAAAAAAATGACACCTTGACCAGTGAAACGGAACCTTAATTTTTATTAGCCTAAGCGGAACAAATAAAAAAAAACGCGCTGAAAAATCTATAGCTGGTATCTACAGGTAATTGACACCCGGCCAACAGGCAGCTACGACGAGAGAATCCTATAGATTATTGTGTGGGTTGTCCTTTCATATACCAAGACTTAGATGGAGATATCCGCAAAGTGAAAACAATAAAAAGGCATTTTGAAGGGACAGAATTGAAAACCCTAGGCCTTAATCAAATGGGAACAATATCAAATCAATCAGGAGCGTTCAATGATAACTTAATTCGCCCGCGCGCGGCCGCAATCGTTAAAAGGTATAGCGTTTTGCCACTTTGTCACGCCTGTTTTATGGTTTGGTGGCAAACAATAAGTCATCACATTACTGCCGGAGCTCTTCTTCCAACTGGACTGTTATATACTTTTGTGGCCTGTGGGTGTTGTTGCTCTGTGAATGCACCTGTGTTGTAGTAAGCACACCGCGCGTTGATTATTACCTGTCATAACACGGGAGGGCATAGTACGCTGAGCTGGGCTGATGGATGTTTGCCAGTGCCGGAAGAACATTAATTATCAGTCATAAAGAACAAACATAGCTAAACTGCAGCGTGCCTGCAGCCCCTCCTGTTAACTGCTGCCAGACACCTTAAACGTTTACTACAGCCGTTGTCGCAGGCTGGTTGCAGATGCTTCATGTGATGCACCAGCATTCCAGTGCTGTGATCTTCCAGGAAGCGCATTAAGCAAACGTGACCATCAATGAACGGTGCTGTTAGTGTAAGGTATCCACCAACAATGGGCAAGGAACTCAATTATCCTAATTACAATACGAAGAGAGGAGCGGACGAGTTCACTGAAGGCACGGGATAAAAGATCAACGGTTTTTTAAAAATAATAATAACATATGGTCTTACTCATGCGTGTGAGTATTATCTCCTCCTGTGGAATTTTGAATGCCAGCACGTGTATCTGCTGTTTTGTAACTGACTAAACATGTATATAATGCAGACCTCACTTTACTAAGGATTACAACTATAAAGAGCTCATGGACGCTCATCAGATCGCTGCCCTGCCCAAGTACGGAAAGAGCACCTAGTCTCATCCTTTAAGCACGATGACAATTTTGACAAATGCTGTCAGGATGCTAAACGACTGCAGGATCTTTATGCCTGTGTGTTTAATGACTATCAACGTTGCATTTGTCACCGCCCCAAGAGGTAGGTGAATTTCGATCTTCTGATAACTCAAACTAATTCTGATATAAAGTTTGATAAGATTGATTTGATTTTATAGTCATTATAGCCTCTCTCTCTCTCTCTCTCTTTCTCATCTTCCGCCTGTTTTTTTTTGTATCTCATTTTTCTGTGTTCGTCTGTCTGAATATATATATATATATATATATATATATATATATATATATATATATATATATATATATACATATATATATATTTATATATATTTAAAATAATTGAGTACATGTTTCCTTTAGAGTTTCTAGGCTTTTATAGTTTCATATATATAATATATATGTTTATATATTTATAAATTTAAATATATATTCCTTAAACTGTATAAGCGTGAGCGGTGTGAATTGGCTTTCTTCCGTGACTGTTTATAAGCCGTCTTGTTAACCGTAACAGCTGAGTGATGTATTATTAGCCAGGGGTTTATTCTTCTACCGTTTACTTTTGGGGAAAGCGGGCCAGGATTTCTTATACGAGTAACCCACTAATTACATGCCAGTGGATTGTCACTACCGCTTACCGCTGCATCGCAAGGAGAGTCTTTCTCTTCAGAACAAGATGATATAAGAAAACCGCGATGGGTTTAACACGGGATTCTTGCCGGAGTTTAGATACAAAAAAGGGGTGTTAAACAGTTCCACATGTGCTTTTGTAGTGTCCCGCTGTAGCCTCCAGCTGTGTCTCTTTGTTTCCTTAAACAAAGCCCTAATCCCGCAATGCTGAGTAATATATTGAAGTTGATGGGGAGTTATAATTAGATCAAACTCTAACCGATTTTTCACAGGAACCATCAAGGTGATTTTAAGATTCAAATAGCCAGGTATTATTCATGAAGTGTAATTTAAGTTTGATTGTGTTTTCTCTGTGTTGAAAACACAAGGGGTGTATACTTTGATCGTAGTGACAAACATTAATTGACAAGTTAAAGTGAATAATTTTACTGTCTATTAGATGCGCCGTCGTCGAGACAGCTGGAAAGTCCAGACTTACTTTGCTCCAAGCGGCGGAGAGAGTTAAAGTGCATCTGTTTATTTGATGTAGAAACCAAATCAAGCATCTTACATTAGTTTATAAGTCTTGGTAAAGTTCACACAGAGCTTTTACCATAATGGTCTTATTTGCTCTAGAATATTGATATCAAGAATAAAAAAGTGCAGACACTATAAATATCAGGCAAGCTTTTGTAGGAAATTCAAAAGCCCAGGGACGGCAGATGGATGGAAGCTCCAATCGCTTACATAATTGGTTTTAAGGCCCTGTACCCCCGCTTCTGAAGTTTAAATTAGCTTACGGTTAATGCTGGTTCCTCATACTTTATGTAACGAGAGCCTGAGGCAGTCTGTGAGTTAATTATTAAGTTACTGTTATATTGTATATTAAGTTAAACACTAAATATAGTTAACCTAATTATATCTTGAACTAGAGTGTAATCCATAAATATTAATGAATGTTAGTAATTTAAACGACTATTTCTAAAGTTTATATTTCTTAATACAATTGTTATCTAATTATGCACTGGCTTCCATATATTCTCATGTCACTTAAATATACTCAATTATACTGATATAATCAGTATACATGATAAACTTGGTGAAAGGAGTAAAAAAAGACTCAATGAAGACATACGTTTACTAAATATCCATATCAATTCGCTTTGGAAGTCTTGTGCAGATGATGACGTATAGAAGGTGGCTCAGTGACGTACAATGGGATTCCCGAGGCGTCATTCAGCTCCCCATGTCAGACTCTCCGTGCTGGAGGTATCTCGTGGGTATCTCGGCGTCTTCCCGATTTACCTGGCGTCATTTTCCGTACTGGGGATACACACGTCGGTAACCTCTGTTTGGGTCGACTGGTTCGTAATTTGCTTCTGGAATTTGACGTTGACCTAATGGAATATTGAGTAGATTCTGTTTAAAGCCTAGGTCTCACTTACCAAGTTCCGGCTACGGTAAACCACGTTTTTGAAGGTCGTGGAAGGATAGGCAGGACGTGGTTTTGTACCGCAGGGCACCACATGGGGACGTAGATGACCGTGGTCCTGCGGAGTTCACGTTCACTTTGAAATGTTCAAAACGAACGGGACAGAACGTGGTTACTGACAGAAATTTGCACCCCATGTTAGCTAGATGGAACTGATTTGGCTTTTCAAACCTTAGGAGCTCGGCCACGGTAAAACCTCTTGTCACCCCAGAATGTGGTCCATGGTAGGACAACCGTATGAAAACGTGGCTGAACGTGGTTACCGTAACGCCGCCATGACCTGCCGTAGGAGAACGTGGTTATTACCGTAGCAGCTCCGTGGATGAACGTGAAATACCGTGGAAAGAACGTGACCCGAACGTCACGAGAACGCGGGCTTCAATTTCTTCACATTCACTCCCGACACTTCCACGTTCTGGCTTGCCGTAGTTTAACCGTGAGACATCGTAGCAGGACATGGTAAGCGAGACCTAGGCTTAATATGGACACATTTTCTGATTAATCTCCATTATTGATACAATATTCTAATCTTGATTAAAACTTTCTAGCCAAAACGGCAAGTTTTTTTTTTCTGTACAACTGGTCACACTACTGCCCTAACTCTACCCTTCTATATTATAATTGACGGTAGTGACATTAAACCATTTCAGCAACCCGTTTATATTCTTGAAGTGTTGGTAAGAATGCCACGTATCCAAATCGTGACATTTTCCATATTTCCCGATATATCTTGAGGATGTTGACATTACTTCGCAGAAAGGCTATCGCAGCCACATCTGCCATAAGCCAGTGAACACGGCCCATGTTAACTCGGCCCGTCCCGCAAAAAACCGACCGAAGATAAGATGTGACTGAAGGGGTACTACAAATCTGACGTACGTCTAGACTATTTCAAATCATTACCATTTTTAAACCAGTCAAAAACAGGTCAGAATATTTACTCATTTTGAAACACAAACTAATGGAATAATATTTCCCCACACAACTATACGAGTTAGGTTGTTGCAGCACGTTTTTTTGTAATTACACATTTATTTATGATATGACGAAATTGCAACTATAATTGATCTGAGGTCAAACTGCCGCACATCGGGATATGCATATCAAAGTGCGAATAAAAAGTCTATTTCATATTTGAGTGATTCTTATCTCCGAGATTTATACTCCGGTTAAATCTTATCAACCATCTCTATCATCATATTTGTAATTCTGTATAAAGGCTAGCTGCATACACTATACATATTGTGCACTCTGATTAGAGATATGCAATATGATGTGCTATATGATAATAAACTTTATTAATGGGAGTAAATCTTTTTATGATTTTTGGGCACTTTACGAAGAATAATTCAAAATGAACATTGTGCAATTATAACATACCAGCCTCTGAGGTTCTGTAGAAAAGTCAGTATTATGCCTTGGACACTCTGGTTGGATTCCGTCTATATAATTTCAGCGTCACAGTCAAACGCGAAAACCACAAGGCAAAAATTTTCCCCTTTTTTCAAATTCCCTCCTCATTAAAGCAAGGAAGAGTCACGGTTCTGTCTTTATTACAGTATCGCTTATGACGGTTTAGTAATGGTCTTTCATGGCAAAAAAATTCATATTTTCGTAAACGCTCGTCTATACACAATACCGGTAAAACGACCAGCCTATATATATAATATTGGTCAGAGAGGTCTAAAAGGTTATTCGTATTGCACGTTATTAAGCAATTTTAACTTTTAACTTTAGCTTCTAATTCTTATTTGATATTAGATATTAAACCTCTAGATATATATCCTCTGTCAGTATATAATAAAAAAGAAACTTCTGTCCTCAGCTTAAATGACTGTACCACTTCCGATTTTAATTAACAATAAATGATGTCATTATATATTTGTGAGTGTGTGTGTATAATTTCTAATATGACTTTGCTTTCGTAGGTTACATTTAATGTACTCGCTGGGAGAATAGTATTAAACTATTTCTTCTCTTTGTAATCAAACTTTTGTGATTAAAATGTTTGCCTTGGAGCGATCTGTTTAAGCAGTAATCAAAGGTAAAAGCTTGGTGCTGCGCAAAATTCCTGATTTCTGCATCGGTCCCGGCACGTTTTTGTGCTTCATATCACTTAAGATTCGAATAACCAACAGCTTTCTACCAATCGATACGAGGTCTTATAAAACCTTGAAGGAAAGTAATGTAAAACGCCCAGGGCCACGAGCTTACCGTTGGCCGGTTGCCACCAAAAACAGCTAATGAAGACACTTAATGTTTTCTGCCAACCAACCTCAATTCATCAAATGAATTAACTATACCCATTTCTTGGCTACAGCTGACTGCCTGCCCACAGCTGGGAATCATTGTGTAATTACCCATAAAGCATTGCGGTCGATACTATAACAAATAACTCCAAACACCAGTTTGGAAACAGACACAATATCTGCATTCTAAATGTCAGGGAATATCTCAGAAATCTGCTTCAGTATTGATACTACCCATTCTAATGAAGGTTTCCCTTTACGTTTTATAACACCTGGATATTTCATTTTCCCATCAGAGATGGTTTTCATTCCTTGGTTCTGTCTTGAATTGAAAGTGCGACTTCTATGTGTCACAAGCATATATAAAACATGAATTAAGAATTCATGATTACTTGTCTTCTTATAAAAGGATTCCAATATTTGTTTCGAATACTTTAACCATCATAGTCTTTTAATAGACAGTGTAGTTTATGTAAGATATATTCCTCTCTTCAAGGAACAATTACAAATATGCCAGATTATTATGATACCTTAAGCCGGCCTTCCATCTGCCGATTTTGTTTGCCGGCCGATATATATATATATATATATATATATATATATATATATATATATATATATATGGAATTAGTGTGGCATATGTATAAATTTCATTCATTTGTTGGCAAAGCCTAAACATATCACACACTCATGCACAGAGGCACACACACCAACACGCAAATGTGTGTAAAAGTCAATCTGTTGATCAAGACTAAAATTATTGAAGCATAGACAATTCTATGCACAGATTATGTGACGTTAAGTGTAACATCTAAGTCTTGTTTATAATTTAAATAGAAACCGAACAGGCATATGCTATACTATACCATTTATTATCATATAATGCAACTCAATATTACTGAATGATTGTATTGCCAATACAATATCCCAGCCGTACTTGCAATAATAAAAAGGGTTCGCATATGACATTTTACGTTTGCTATTCTTTAACAATTTCATTGTCCATGATAGAAATACTTTGTCAACCGTATGTATAACGTCTCAAGGTTATCCTTGGTGGGCGGCTGGTTCATTGATATATACAGGTTATCTGGTGGCCTGGGAGTCATTATGAGTTATACACATTGACTGACAGATAAACAAATCTGTTATTACCTGATCAATACCTTCATAGCCTTTTGTCACGACCGTCAATCAGTTCAAATCTTATATGAGCGTTGCCTATGAACTGTTAATGGGTCTTGGATTGAGAGTTGTCGCGCGTCCTATGTGATACCCGTTGAGTTAATGTTTATTGACGTTAATTATGTCGTCTTGTAAATAGAACAGAAAACTTGTAGCAGATATGTATCATGTTTTTGTCGTTATGCGTTTTAATGTTTTCGATCCTTCATGATTCTGGTGCGGACTTAATTCAAAGATCATTTTCGTGGATCCTGATCCTGATACGTTTCCCCTATGGATGATTACCCGGATCCGGATGCAGATCCAGGATCATTTTCCCCTGTGGATAATAAACCGGATCCGAATGCAGATCCCGGATCATTTTCCCAATGGATGTTGACCGGATCCGGGATTAATTCTCCTCGTGGTTGATGATCCGATTCAGGGTGCAGAACACAGATAAAGTTCTGCCGGTGGATAATGAACCGGACCCGGGGTCATTTCCCAATGTTTTGTCCCGCAGGAATGATGATCAGAACGGGGGGTCTAGTAGAAAATTCGTTAAATATGTACTTTCTAGCAACACCTGGCATTTGCAAAAAAAGATCCCGTTGTAAGCAATATTAATTTGTCTAGCATGTTTATTCGAAAACCTCGTCTCCCATATTTTAAGAGATTGACAGCTTTGTTTGACAAACCACATGTTCGAAATGTTGAAAGATTTCTTCATTGGATAGTTTTATTACACATTGTTTTGTGCCGATTCAACATATTTGTCTATTTATCGTCGTAAAATCATAAACAATGGGGTTTAATAAAATTTATGAACTAGTATGTCATTGTCTTCCCACACTGGCACAAAAATGTGTTGTTGACAAAACAGTTTATCATTATGAAAAAGTAGCATTTTACTTGACTTGTCAGTACCATGCATGGTGTACATAGACTCACATATATTTCCCAAGTGAACCACCACATTCTTCTGTTGCTGATTGGCAAATGGTGTGAGGGCTTGATTGATATGTAAGATTGTGACCTTCAGTAGCAGGTCTATAGAGCTTGAACACTGCTTATCATGATAAGCTGGGCCCTGTTTACTGACCCTTAATTAGTGCAAGCCGTGGTAGCCAGATGACCGATTACCAATCGACCTGTTAATAGGACTTTGTTAAGTGTTAGCTCCGAGCTCTTCAGAGGATGACACTTATAGACATGACAGTTGACATAAAAATAACTTTTTTATACATGAAAAATTGGTTCCGAGAAATCCAGGAGGGAGGGAACTAAATCAGATAAAAATAAAGATGCATGTTTTACAAATGTTACTTCCATTCACATTTCAGTTAGCCAACCAGGACAAAATTACTCTTCCCTAACAGCTTTTGGCCATTTTCTCAAAGCAGTAGTTTAGTCAATTACACCACCTGTGGAATGATAATTCTTACAATCCATAAAGAAAAATTTTCATCTGTTTTATATCTTGTTTTATTAAGCAATGGCATGCTTTTTTTAACAAAGTATCATTAGTCAATTAACCAAAACTTGAATGTCTATTGAGAACAGCATTTATTTCTCTTCATCTGACCGATCATGAAACAATGGGATCTTGGCACAGTTGCCGTGATAGCATATGCACGTACTTGGGATCTAACCAACGCAAAAGCCTGGATGTTCCGCATGGGCGCCGCATGGTATGCGCTCTCCTGAATACCCTCTATTTAGAATTAACTACACACATTGTTAATTTCCAGCGACGGTGGTATGTAGAAAGGTTCAAATAACATCAAAACTTAACATCTGTTTCAAAGATTTGGGACAAACGGCTGAAACAAAAACTTTACGCAAGTGCCGCAATCATATGTGGTATACATGAATTAGCTCCAGGATCACAGAGCGATAAGCGGTATGTTGTCTTTGATCAGGGCTTCGTACGCTGGCATTTACACTGATCATAATGTTAATTTCTAGTGTCAAAGGATACGCCATCCCACTTACCAACATTCAATTTCCATGATGGGAATACCGGCGGTCTGGCACGGTTAGTTGAGGGAACAGAAACATACAATAGGTGCGACCGGTGATGTTTAGGAGAAAATAGACGCTGACACTCGCAGTCCGCATGGAAAGTGTTCTATCGCTTGAATAATTCATAAACTTAACTCCATTAATGCATTGCAATAAACTAGCCAAATGGAAGTGGGATAAGTACTTTGATTCGTGTGGAAAGTGCATATCTGTCTGTCACCAAACATACCTTATACAAGTGCGTATCGAACGTTTGACCTGACACATTGTTAACTCTGCGGAACTTATTTTTATTATTACGTGAGGTTTTTAGGATAATCCGATGTTATAACATGTTTAATGCCATGACATTCTTGCGGATACAGAGATACCAATTGGGGCATGTTAATCAAAGATCACGTGACTGCTAGAAAAGTTGATCAGTATCAGAATACTGTCGTACAGTTAAATTTTACTTTTAATAAACAAAAATACACGAAAAGAGAAAAAAACCTTTTTTTTTGGTGGCAAGGAGATAACGTCTTTTAAATTTATTTATTTGTTTTTGATATTCTGACGAAATTTATTCTGATCGATAATAAATAGTTGAAGCTTTCTTATATTAGAGTTGACCATATGGGCCGTACTAGCAGTAGTCGTAGTAGTAGTAATAGTAGTAGTAGTAGTAGTAGTAGCAGTAGTAGAAAAAGTGGTAGTAGTATTAGGAGAGAGGAAGGGGGGGGGGGGGAACAGACAGACGGACAGAAGGGATCATCTGCAGAACCGGAGCGCTAAGAAAATCCCAGATTCTGCCAAGAATCGGCCTAGAATTTCAATATTCTTGTCACATTTTTATCAAACAAGTCTTTTTACAATGACAGTTGTCAGTGCATAAAAGAATATCGAGAATGGGTTAAAAAGTACAATTATTACAATCAAAATATCAATCATTAGTTTGTGATGCATGATACCTTATTTGCAATTTCTTAGTTATCTTATGATAGTTTCGGAACTTAAGTCCCCGGGATAGGTCTCTGTGTATAAACAGTTTTAGATGAGGTCGGGCCGTACAAAATCTCCATGCTCCTCGGCTGATATTTAACTCACGATCTTCAGGCTTTGTGTACTGTACTCTACCCGTTGTTACGCAGAATCAGAATTTTATAGATTATAAGTCGATCCTTTAACGAAAACTTAACTGGAATGAAATCATATACGTTACAACAACAACAACAAATGTTGAAACTGATGTTTTTCTCATGGTATTTTCTTTATCACTTAGCGAGTGATTGGATAGAATTTATAGTTATACATTATTCATATACTACATTTTCATGTTCTGTCATTTCACCTGTGGTTTAAATAGAGACGAAGTCTCACCACAGTCGATATCAAACGAAATACTGGGACCGTAAATAGCAGTTTATTTCGTTAACATTTCCCATGAACTGGCGGCATAGACGGTTAACACAGGATGATGAGTCTGGCGCTCTTTACAAGACTCTATTTGCTTGGCCTTGACCGTAATATGATATTTTCAATGAAAGCCCGAAAGAGCAATGAAAAGGGAATGCGCGACCTTGACTTTCTTAGAATTGTTATATGATAGCATCGTAAAACACATACATTTAACATGTATAATGTACATCTTTTTTCAGTTTTATCCAAAAATACAGCTTGCTCTGGTTTTCCAACAAATTAACAGAATTAAAAAAGTAATAATTTAATACATTTTTTTAATTTGAGGATTATGAAAATGTTTTTATAATTTTCCTTTCTATGTAAAGACAATTATTAAACTGTAATATAATCTTACATGAAGACATTTCAGATTTTACCAAGAGGAAGGATCATTGGAAACTAGAAATTAGCCGGAGACCCCATCTTTACCTCCACCATAATCCACCATAAGACTAATCAGAATGTGCCATACAGAAATAAGTGTGTAACGATTCCATAATAGGATGACAGATATTACGATGATAAAGAATACTGTAAATTCATAATACTAATCCTTACTCCCTCCAAAATTTAATGGCTTATTGTTTGGACGTCATCTTAACCCTAATATCAGTCTTTTCATGATATTTTAAACTTTTTAAATTTTATGTTGATAAAAACACACAAACCGTACAAGCAAGCAAGCAACCAACAAAACAACCAACCAACCAACCAACTAACATACCCCCAATAGGAGGTATAATAAATTATGTCATCTAAAGATCTGTTACATAACTACAAGTGATTAGAAATACCAACCTTTCTTATTTGTAACGTATTAAATTTTCTTGAGGCTTTAAACGTTTCACATACGACCTTGGTTTCAGCCTACTCTGTTCAGTGTTATCGTCTTCAGAAGGCCGGGGAACCGGTAACAGAAGTATCGAGAAAGCGGAGCTCCACTCTCGCCCGGAATATTAAAACTGCAGGTAATGGCTGCCCAAAGTGCCGTCAGACGACCCGGGTCGCTTTTTGATTTTGTACCCACTTCGTATAGAATTGCGATAAGGGAAGTGATCTGCATTATGTATAAGTAACGTACGGAGGTGCTTTCTCCGCTGTCCCATTTTTTCAATGCGTCAAGCGTTTTAGGGTGATTTACGGTACAATGGAGCTGTCCGGGAACCAGCTGACTACCACAGTTAAGGTGCAATAGATTGACACATGAATACCTGCAGAACCTTTGTCTCGCTGTAGAACGACTCAAATACCACCTTAAAACATGTAAAGAATGCAAAGTTCGTCTCTTCTTCTATTTTTCATGTTTAAATTAAAAATAGAATGCTGTATAGTATGTTTGCAGGAAGAACACGTAGCTTTAAGGAAGAAACAAATTTCAGGTTTACCGTTGATGGGTCGACGGCGCCCGTGCTTTTGCAGGATAATAAAATACTGAACGGAACCTATTCAGGAAATCAGTTAGTTTGAAAATATGGATATACCAATATGGGATTAGGAACCATAAACATTTCTTTTCAAGTTCCTGGTATAATGTGATATGGTTATGTGACTTTTGGGAACCCCGATTGACATGGCATCAAAATTACAGATCATTTTCTGTTGTAATGTTAACCGACCTTTATCCACATTCAGTGGATTGTGAAGTCAATGCTTTACTGATACAAACACTCATATGTTTAATACACATATACAAATAATTATGAATCTTATACAACAGTCTGCTAACTAATCCAAGGTTACTAGACGCGTAAGACTGTCAGATGCTATCTGTGTCAAGCTTGTAGGTATCAATAAAATATGACTGATCACCAAGGCCCAATAATGATTGACGGGCCTCGCACAACTGTTATTCAAACATGACTTCGAGTTAAGTGATAGAAAAACTTCGACAAATCCTTATCAGGTTTTTCGACACATCCGACTTCGACACAAGCGGAGTTAAAATAGCAAGGTTTTAAGTGTTTTTTGCAGGGACTCCATATCGACTTCGACTCATGCGGGAATTCGACTTATACGAGTTCGACACAACGAGGTTTCACTGTATATATATATATATATATATATATATATATATATATATATATATGTATATATATATATATATATATATGTATATATATATATATATATATATATTTATACAGTGGAACCCCACCTTGCGACCATCCCGCAATTGCGACCACCCCTACAATTACGATCACTTTTCTTGGTCCCGAATATACGATCCAGGTAATTTAGAGTTTCACAATTATGACCACCCCCTAATTACGACCACTTTGGTCAGTCCCCAAGGTGGTCGTAATTGTGGGGTTCCACTGTATATATATATATATATATATATATATATATATATATATATTGACACACAAATATATTTGTATTGTGGTTGAATTGTATATACTTCGTTACATATTACAACGTCTGGTTACTTGGTTAAGTAATTACTTCGGACTTCTCTGCGAAAATGTTCAACACAATATGCCGCCATAACTTGCAAATTTCACTCCACTAGCCACCAGCTTTGTATTGTACGTAAAATGTAAATAATTCCTTATAGTATATACTGTCTGCTTGTAATTAAATGTTTGTCACGTGCCCGATAACATATTGTCAAAGACAACAAAGGTATACTTTTTAGCCAGAATTTGTACTAGTCTTGCAGATGCAGTGGTTGGAAACACCTGCGACTAGTCTCCTCCCCCTTCAATAAGGACCCCTGTTTAGATCTTGACCCCAACCCCCACGTACCACAACCCCTTCTGTGAAAAAAATTCCCTTCCGAAATATAAGTTTTCTTCATTTCCACCACATGTAACGGAATGTAAATTTTGGTGAGTGAATTGACGAAGACCATATCCTAAAATAACTGAGGAAAATATGAAGAAACTGTAAACTGGATGAGAGAATATGATTATTTTAAAATCGCTTTGTAAAAATTAATATGTGTTTTATTCCTCCTTAAAACCGGGGGGAACAAAAGCTCTATTGTCCAAGAATTCCGAAGGCGAGGTGGATATTTCTCCTTGTCTGCCCTTACAACAAGACCAATGGTAATGTATTCGATGAAGAATTACGTCATAACTTGGCTGCTGTTATTTAAATATGGTTATTCTTGACTTTCAAGAATACTTGTGAATAACATTCCACATGGATTTAGTCCTGAAACTGTTAGAGAACAGCGTAGAGAAAACAGGTACTGTGATGCAATGTCTCAGTTACAAAGACACTTTTTCTATTCTTCCAGCCCTATCCATCAACTTTTTTAAATGTCTACTTTCCAGTGTTCCTGCTATCCTATTTATTTCTCTTAACTCTACACATGCTGTTTTTATAAGGGCAGCAATGGACCTAATTGGCCAATTAGGGTTCTCACTAAGATCGTATTGCATTGATCACCTTGTTCACCTTCGTACTTTATAAAAGAAGACAGTTTCGCATATTCGAAAGTATGCAACTGTATACTTATTAAGAATGTCTGCAGCACTTTTGTTTGGGTTGTTGGCTGCATGAGCTATCGACTCTGTTCACTGATTCCTACGGCTACCCGATAGTCGACAATTTCTTCCCGACAATTTGTTGATGACAAATCATTAGCTTTGCAGTTTCGAATTTTTGTGCTTTTGTGTCAATGACAAAGTGAAGGAATATGCAGACCTATATAGCAGATAGATATCAGCAAAATATATATTTACCTACAGACTCTTTTCCACATAACTTTATACGATGTTTTTTAAAAAAGAAATCGAATCGTTTTAGACGTGTTTCTATATTTTCAAACTTGTTTAGTTAGCATTTTCAACCAGAGACCGTGTATTCATAGCATGATATTAAAGTACGTCCTTGGTTACTTCTACATCTGAAATGGTTTGCGTGCACACAAAAAAAAGGTTATTCTAGTTTCTATGTTTCCGTGAGCCCGTCTCCTGGAGATTAACTAACAGTATCGACAAGATGTCTTTAACGTGATGAAACAAAGACAAGCAGGGGTCCCGTTGTGTTACATGATAAATTTGCACCCATTGACACAGTATATTAAACCCACAGATTGTCTTTTCACCAGTTCAGATTATGATGCATCACGTGATGTACACCTTTTATTTCGTTTCCTCTTACCTATAAACTCATGGCATTCAGTTATTTATTGTCTGGAATTATTGTGCCTCAAGTACCATTTCTCTTTGTCATTTTAGTTTCTCACCTAAACCTTTGTTAAAACTAGTTATTTCATGCAACAAGAAAAAGGTACGGGGTCAGCGATGTGCTTTTTGAGTTAAGAAGCGGATTCAGAGAGTGTGTATGTGTGTGGGCGGGGGACCCCCCCCCCCCCTCTGTTTTACAGCAGCCGCAATCATTTTTAGGGGTTTCAGGCCAATATTTGCTGCCTGGACCCCCCTTTTCCCGGACCTTGGAACCTTAATTTAGGTTTTATCATCAATCCTACTGGTTTAAACTACTCCTATTCCTAACTCCCGGTTCCGCCCTTGCAGTTATATACTAATTGATACAAGTGCCAAGCAGTGCCCTTCTGTTTGCTCCTAAAGCAGCCTGCCAGAAGTTCAATGGTCTGGTGTACCAAAAATGTTTATATCTATAACCGGATCATTACTTCTATACTTTCTATAAGATTACAAAGAAACCTAAGTCAATCAAACATGGATTCTACACAAATAATTAGAGAAATATGTAATTTAAAATAATTGAAACCCATGTCATGGTTTCTTAGTGTTGGATATCAACAGACGTGTCACCGGAATTTTCTCGTTATAGCCTTATTCTGCAGAAATAAACAAAAATCTTGTTTTCAATCGTAAATGCCACACACCCGTAAATATATATATTTATATACAAATGTATTAAGTATATATATACGCTTTTGTATCAAGTAAGCCAAAACAGCGGCATAACCGCCCCCCCCCCATTCCCTTAATCCTGGCTACAAACCTGATTGTATCTTTGGTTAATTATTATAACTAAAGCCTTTGACACCCAAATTCAATTACACTTTTTGATAATGTTATAATCATTACATGAACTAATGAACTGGTATTATACAGGAGTTTAAAAGTTAGATTAAATCTGATATGTTATTAGTGGAGTGCCGCTTGATCGAAAAATATATTGTATTGTAATTCAAAGGTCATGGTTTACAAAAATAGATTCAGAACGATTCAGGATATCAAATCTGGTTTGGAATTAAGCATGATGGAGCATATCAGCACTAAGTTTGAAAAAAAAATCTGTTCTGTTGGTGGCTGAATTTCCCGCAGAACCATAAGGTGCAGAACGCGTCTCCTAATGCAATTTGTCTTTTAATACGTGTTTTCGTTCTTGTTATGCCGCCGTCAGAATGCGAGAAGTATTTATTATTCTTTACCTTCGGCTTGTCTGTCAGCAGATTTACTTGAAAGGTACTGAACAAGATTTGTTGAATTTTTATGGACTGCTCAGACAACATCCATGAACAACATCCATTATATTTTGGAGGTAGTCTGCATTAAAAATAATTCAAAGGATGCCATACCATTGTCGCATACGGTTATTTTATTATAATAAGGCTATTGATTAGTTTCACTTGGTGCTTTATTCTGGAGGTAGCCTGGGATAGGATTATTGAACCGTGAGAGCAGTGTATACATTACAGCATCATGCGACTCCAGGCGGGGGGGGGGGGGGTTGATGTCTCCCATCGCATCTTATGTTCTTGCTATGCTGACGATTTTTCCCACGATTTCGTCCATAATTCTATCACATTGCAACTCCATGACTAGCGGAGCAATCTGCTCAAGAATCAAGGCGAAGCCGAAAAATTGGTCAAGCTCTGATTGGATAGCTAAATGAACTATTTGCTTAAGCGTTTGATTAATGCCAGCAATTCACCTATCCCTTCTGTCGGATTTATATGATTTCCAGCTTACTGTACGAACTATAGGTATTTCCTGTAAAGAAAAGTGACAGATGTAATAGCTTGTTTATGTGAAGGCTGTTATCCAGCCAATACTTGTGTCAGTAATGACAAACAGAAAAACCATGTAACCTATAAGGCCAAAATAAAAAAAATGTATGGTTCTCAGGCACTTTTTTCAGAAATCAATGCGGGCGGGCGCTTTTTTTATTTTAAATTTTTTGGTTTGTTTCGATAAAAATGTCAAATGATAAGGGAAAAGCATGAGAATAACAGTTTTATTTTGCTAAATAAGTAAAAGCCCTACACAACAAAGGAAATTGTATGGTTTTATCTTCTTGAAAGAAATGTCGGAGCGGCAGCAGCTCAAAATTGGAAAGTTTTTGTTGAAAAATCAAAATAAAAATTTTTGATGCGGGGGTTTAAAATTGATGCGGGCGGTGCCTGAGAACCATACCTTTAATTTTTTTTGGCCTAAGATATATATGTGCTGAAGGTCACTAGTTGCAAAACGTCTGTGAAAAATTCTGCTTCATCTCACTTGCCGAAAGACGCCATTGTTGAATGTATTTGGGTTATTTTTGCAGGCTCCCCACTAGTCACCAAGGGTGACTTAAATTATTAATATATTTGAGAGAACATTTAAGTCACCACCCCAAGTATGCACTTGGGTGGGATTCTTAGCTCAGTTTAATACTTGTGTATAAAAAGGAGAAAACCATTCAGTATATCGGGTATCTAATTTTGATCAGACAAACTTCTGTTATGATAAGCTAATTACATAAATTCCCAGTTTAAATATGTATATAACCCTTCTAAAATTGGACCAGTACACAAAGCATTGTCGTCGCTACGTATTCATTCTTACCTCTTCTGTCCCGGCGGTTATGACCAGTCCGACCCGTGTCCTCTTGGACCAAAATATACAATATCTAAAGTAAAATGCACTTACAGTTGTATTGGAAATAAGAAACTTATCCTATGGTGAAGAAGTTTTAATGTAACCTCATCCGTAAACTGAAATAAAACTGCCTTTTCCGGAAAATACGATCGTATCGTGTTCAAATACTACTTATCTCCATATATGGGGAGGCGTCGAAACAGTCGTCCGTTAGGGTGCAAGACGTTTCGTCGCTGCAGGCGGCTAGCTCCCCATATGTTATAAACACGTGGTTATAATCAAAAGGAACAGCCAGTTTGCGGTAAGATTGGCGTTTTTATAGAAGATGTTGCCTTTAGTTAATAGACTTCAGTTTTCGGAATAGGCCCCTTTAAAGAGCCTTGATTTGTTTATCATGAAATTTAATATACTGACTAGTTTGTATCTCAAATACAGATAAATGATCTCTGCCAGGTTGCTCTTTTATATCACTTTCCATACAACAGCGAACGCCATCTACATACCACTTTTCACAAGGCGCCAAGAAAAAAAATATTTCATGCAAGAAAATCATATTAATATGTCATAAAAATTGTAACAGTTTGTGTTAGATCGACAATTACGTGTCAATATTATCAATTCAGTTCACTGGAAGGTCTAGAGGCATGTAAAGGGGTTAAACCCTTGACTGGATAAAATATATTTTCATGTGTATTTTCCAAGAACTTTTAGGCTAAATTCTCGTCTAGAGTTTTTTAGCCTTTTCTTTTTCTCCTCTTCCTTATAAAATGCAATTCTTGATTATTAGAAAAAAATATATGAATATGTCTGTATAGCACGGAGCAAATAGTTATTACCTGAGTTCATTATTCAATTCAAACCACTGAATCACTTGAATCTTTTGTATTATGTAGAAATGTACCAGTATCGGGACCCCCTCACCTTCTGGTCTCCTGATTTCATTTACATTGATTTTATACAGACGAGTTCATACACCTGCCCCCGTATTCACTTCAATAAAAATAGTCCGCCATGGCTTAGGCGGGCGTTGTCATCAATCAGGCCAGCAATGCACTTTTTATCCCGTAAAATGTTTATTTCAGAATAAAACCCCGGTCCCTGGTAGATTTTTCTATAAAAGATGTATCAGCCCTTTAGACGTCTCAGTACTGCCTGGCTTTGATTTGTACATAATAGTAAAAAAAAAATTCACTTTATGAAAATAATGTTTTACATCCCACGCATTCATAAAATTGACTATAGAATGCTAGCCTTTTACATTATATTTTTAGTAGATAATAATTAATATAATGTGTTACATTATTAGTATTCTTAATATTCTTATTATTATTAAAATTATTATTATTATTTTTATTATTATTATCATTATTATTATTATAATTATTTTGTTGTTTTTTTGTTCTTCTTCTTATCAATATTATTATTAATAATAAGGTGGAATAATAATTGAGGTGGATTCCTATGATATAAAAGACACAAGAACTTGAATTTTCGATAAATAAGAGCTTTTATCGATATAACATTTTGTCTACACAAACGTTTACATAATAGTTCATCATGAGCTTGCCGGTTTGAAAATAAAATAATAAAAATAATTGCAGAACTCAGGTCAATTCATCACCTTCGAGCTGCAATGGGGCCATTTAGGGGATTTACTAACACATAATGAATTATTTCAGTTGTTTTGCGTCTATCATTTTTTTAAAGCTGGCAAGAGCTAATTTTTAAATTCCCAGACAAACATCGCGTGACTGGCGCTACTTGTGATCAGCGAACCCTTGGCAAGAACGACATTTTACCGTCAATCACTGCTTCATCCCGTTTGACCCAGATATTTACGGTGGAAGCATTTCATACATTCCGAGCACACCGGCCGCCTGGCCTGGTGTAACGATTTGGTTACCCCTGATATAGATAGCCCCTCACATTTTTATGTGAAATCGATTTCAGATTACCGGGGGTAAAATGAAATCGAACACAGATTACAACTGGGCGTAAGTTGAAATCGATTTCATCCTAACGCTTTCAGACTATCCTCTCAAAGCAGTTGATATTTAACGTTTATTTCCCTTTTATTATTTTTATTAATTATTGTTATTCTTTCACAAATAAGATATCCACAAATTAAGTTTAGGTATAATATATAAATTGATGTGTCACGCGCCTCGGTTCGTGTTTAAATGTATAAATAACGATATAATCCACTATGTATTATTGTTTTATTTAATTATAATAAATGAGGAAAAGGTATAATAATTTATAACGAATGGGTAATCGGAACAGAGTGGGGATAACGTGAAATCAGGTTCTAGCTTCCACAGATTGGTTTTTGAAATCGATTTAAGATTATTCGGAAGGGGAGTTACTTTAAGTGGGGGTAGTCTGAACTCTTGACACTGGGTATCGACCAAGCAGACCTTTACAGGAACACGGCTTGTTTCCAGAAGGAAAAAGACCAGAGGACTGACCGGCAATGGCGTTTGATTGATCGCTGTAACACAAACGTTGTTATTCCTTACTCCGGGCTCGGCTTTCCGATCTTCCTTACTCAACACCAACGTTTTCATCGATATTAATGAGCCCAGCCCCGCGTTATGCCTGCACAGGTTTTTACGCTGTTTATGTACTGTTAATGTGCTACATGAACGGAACAAGTGTGTGATCGTTAAACTCTGTCATGTAACATGCGTATTAAGGGGTACTCCCTTCCCTGCCAAGACATTATGTGAAGGGCCATCATTCTATAATATAGAGATCATAATGGGTGAAGCATTTGTTCGGCTAGGCCACGGTGCCAACAGAGAAAATAATTTAAAGGATGCATTGGCTTCACTTTATAAGAACTATGATTCTGGAGGAACGAGTCTTAATTTCTGCTTTATTGATATTTTTTTTGTAAAATCCCATCCGCTGAGTACAAAAATTACTGGACCAACCTGTCACAAAAAAAAAAAACACAAATAGTCCGTCCCTCCGAAAATATGCTTTTTTTGTAAAAGTGAGCATACGTTTGTAGTGCCGATGTGGTTTTATGAGCGTAATGTTTTTTATTTTGCATTTCTTGGTGCCGTTACACTCTTTAAGTCCTGAATATATGCTGCATTTTTCCACTCATAGAACCATTGCTTTCTTAAGCACGGTTATATATGGGCTATATATACCAGGGCACAATATGCATGAAATCAGGCTAATAAATGAGAGCGGGGTATTGCGGATTCGCGGGTTTGAAGCTGGTTACAAAATTTGATATCCCACTCTCATTGGTCGGATTACATTCTTGACCCTGTCAAAGCCGGAAAATGAACCAGAAAAGGAACAAATTTAACCGAAATCTATACTAATAGCAATTCAAGCGCCTGTGGTTAGATTCCAATAATGGCGACAGCTAATATGCATACAAATAGGTTTTATGTAAATGCACAACGGTGTCAGGGCGACACCCTCTGTAATACAAATTAGTAGGATCCAAAGGACGCAAATGCACACTGTACTCTGAATCGGGTGTTTGACAGCCGGATTTTTATTAAATATATAACACTAAATAACACCCAAAGGATTATATATGTATTTTACCTCCAAGTTGGTACAACGATAATTAAATCTTCAACATGCATGAAACTGTAATCGTCTTTATATCATTATTTAAAACAGGATTGAGCTTTCTTGTCATTGCTACTGACATTGAGACTTTAAAACTTTGCACCGTAGCATATAAGCAACTTAATTGAAAGCAACTGCTTTATCTTAGCAGTAGGAAGTGTTTTTCCCTTAATTTGCCATGTATTTTTGTCCTAGAACTCACGCCATACGGCGCACAGCCGTGTTTGTGGAGACTCAGTCTCAACAAGACTTTGTGGAATACTCTTGTATTATTTAATGGACACTTAAAGTTGTTTATCTTACCATAACACAACTCTGTCTAAATAATGACACTCCTGATTATAATGTGATTACTTTGTGTTCTTACCCTTTAAACCGAAGACCGTGTGGATCTTATAATTTCACTGGCAAACTAGAACTCTGCATTCTAATAAATGCAGGCCTCCGCCATTCACTTATTCGGCCTATATTCCAAGGACCATTCATGCATTAGTGATGGAACATTTGTGAATATTCCGAAGTGGCGTTCCTTATTCCAGATCATGTGCCAGATCCACACCGAAACCTAGTTGATTCTCCACTGAACCCTTCCCGAAATGTCTTAAAAATTTCACATGATTCCGTGATTGCGTGAGTTACGTTGTGAACAAACACACACACACGCACACACAAACATACACACGAAAATAAAATGAACTCCAAGAAAAGTGTAGACCTTTAATGAACTGAAGACATTGGGATGGCACTACAAGCTATTGATTTCGCATTAATTATAGTTCATGCAGATGTGCACGCCATTTCTGTCATTGCTTTTTTAAATTTTTTCTGCTGGTCGAACTGTTATTTTTCAGAAGTAAGACATAAAGTGACGTTATTTTGTCTGGAAAAATGATGAACATAACATTCATTGTTAAAAAACGAATTTTCATGTAGCAGTTATTAATAACGAGGCGGGTTTTACTCGGAAAGTTTGTCTCTGCGTCAACCATGATGGCTTGGCAGCTTAGTGTGAGTCGATGCCATAGGGGAGAAAGGAGGTAACTAAGGCAAAAAAAAAAATAAATAAATAAAAAATAAAAAGTATGGTTCTCAGGCACCGCACGCGTCAATTTTAAACCCTCCCATCAAAAGTTTAAAGTTTTTGATTTTCAATAGAAACAATTTTGAACTCCAGCCGCTCGGATATTTCTTTCAAGAAGATAAAATCTTATAATTAAAAAAAAAAATACTTTCTTATGTAGTGCTTTTTCTTGTTTAGCAAAATGTATGTGTTATTATCATGCTTTCTCCTTATCATTTGACAGTTTTATCGGAACATACAAAAAAATTAAAAATAAAAACGCCTGCCGCATTGATTTATGAAAAAATGCCTGAGAACATTTTTTTAGTGGTACAACATTTTTTTCTTCATTATTTAGCAAATATAACACGACCATATAAGCCCCTGATGTCAAATACTACCCCACAGTATATATTTGATTCGACTCTTTGAATAGTGTTATATTATTACTTGCATCATGACTCACAGTCCCTGTCAGATATTTAAGAAGGCCTGAGTGTCATGTCATCTAACATTATAATAATTTTTGATGGATTTAATGTCGCTGGCGAACACCAGAAGTCCGTTACTTCAGTTCACTTGCCACTTGAGCTGACCCAAGATGTCGGCCATTGATCACAGAAGCAACAAGTAAAATAAATGTTTGGCTTTGCAAGACTGAGAATTTGAAGACAGTGACAGCAATGTTTGAGTCATTATTCATTCAGATATAAAGAGGATTTTAGCATCAGTGACTTAATGAGATAAGAAAACACTTCATGAATTATGAATGAAAGATTAATGAACGATCGCTAGATGATTAATTATCTTTAAGGCAGTCCATTGTATTGTGAATTATATCACTTCACTCTTTCAATATTTCAAAATTTAATTCACTAATGATTAATTTCAAAAGCGTGTTCACTATTTGCTGCAAAACATTTCTTCAGCATTTAGAAAAGGGTATTTTGAAGAAGCTCTTCGATGCGTTGAACTATAGATTATTTATACGGTATTTTTTTCATTTTCATTGATTCTATACAAATAAATGTAATTGATTATGCAAGACCGGTCTATATTAGATTTACGCTCTCTCCAACAGCGCATTATTTATCCAACATATTTCAAAAGTGAAAACAAAGCTTCTTTAGTTTTCCGTTGTATATTAGATTATCAAATTAATAGAAACACACTCGAAATACGCAGACCTTCGCCATGTTGTCATCATCATCTCGGTTTAAAGGACTGGATTTATTACAATGAGGCTGGTATTACGATTGCAAACTGAAATGAGAAATGGTTGGATCGCAGATCAGCTTAGCTCTCTAGAAAAAGGCGTGCATACACAGGTCACTCACACTTCCGTGTCGATGTTTTCGGTTAGTGCAAAGTTTCAGTTAAATCTGGCGAAAGACGACGGTTTCGTAAACGCACGGGGCAAACGGATGGTCCAATCTGACAATGATAACTAATTTTGAATAGAATACATAATAGTGACCCAGTTTTCCTCCCAAATGTAAAGTGTTATTCTTTGAGTAAACTACGCTCCCGAGTAAGCGATAATCTTATGCTTCTAAAGAAGCTACTGATAAAGGAAGTAGGAATTTATAGGTAAAGCACTGTGTAAAGAGCCTAAGTAATACCCTAATCCAAAATTTCATTTCAAACCGTTCATATATTTTGGAGTTAAATTGTTAACAGACAAACCAACTAACAAAAACCTACATGAGCTATACAATCACAATGATATCACATAATGTAAACATGTGATATACACGTAAAAACTCAGATGTATCGACATTTGTATTTCAAGCAAATTTTCATAAAAATTAAAAAGCGCATGAACTTTGATGAATGGAGCTATCTGATAACATTTGCACAAGGACTTTTTAAATGTCACGAGGACTCTTCAAACATGACATGGTATTTTGTTTCATTATGCATGATGGTCTCTACATTATATAGAGACATTCGTCTAGACATATCATCTGCTGTATATCCTCGACCAGTGAGTATGGTATGAGAATATATTTAATATACTGGCATTTATTAGGAAACTAACACAGACATAAATCATGATGTGACAGAAAGATTGCATGATTTATATCGGGCTAATAATTTTAGTGCATCCTAAACCCCAAATTATCTGCCAGTCTGCATACAAACCAACCCAAAGGAATGTGAACTAGATTTGATAGCCACCTGTGGTTACTATATAACAGATAATTTAATAGAAAAGGCAATAAAATTTGAATGATAAAATTGCATTACAATGAGGAAACCATACTGATAGTCCTTAGGTTTTAGGTCCTTAATATTTTAACCTTTCACGTATTCTTACATTTTGTGCATACCCTTTATCCCTTCATGGAATTAAGATATTATACATTATACTTTATATCATCTATTTTATAATTGACGGTGGTTGCACTCAACGGTTGCCAGGTAGCTCTAAAAATGCCCGTTTTGGTCATGAGGCGTCAGAAACGATTCCAAGTGTGTCCTAAGGGTGTCGATTTTTATATTTCCCCATTAATCTTTAGGAATGTGGTATTATTTCATAAACCAAACCAACGAACTCAATCGGTCTATGTCCTCTTGTCCATTCGGGAACCTATCAATAACAAACCCGCCTAAAGTTCCGTGGGCCTATCCCAGAGCGGAAACGGTTATATTCCGACCTAAGTAAAGTGAGATATTCCCGTTTTACAGTTAGAGACTGCATGGGACTTATAGTCCTACCCATGTGCATATGTGTACTGGTGATTAAATGTATGATCAAACCTATCTAATATTTCAGTCGCTCTTCATGGCTTAAAAGAACAGGTTATATGTTAGTATACATAATAGTATTCGGGTAGTATACAGGTAAAAATAAAGAAAAATACTCTTAATTTATTTAATTTTTTATTTAAAAAAATGAAAAATCGGAAAATAGAGTGATCTTCCACGTGATGGTGTCTGGTGGTATCGAGGAAATAAAAAAGTGGTTCCCATGCCTTCATGGTTGGCTTTTGAGTGGGGACGTGGCATTCAGTTCAAAGAGCATAGGAACCTTTCATTTGCTCATTTGTTTCTGATAAGCTCACAATGGCCAAAAGGACAAGTTGTCAAAATGAATGATCGCTTTGTGGGTAAGGGAAAAAAAAAATGATTCTGTCGAATAATTCTCGGTATGTATGGTTTCATATCATAGGATAATAATATCCCCCTTGACGAGCATACAAAATAACTACTATCACCCTGAGTCAGGCTCTGTCGGCTGTTTGTTTAAATGTTTATTCTAATTTATCAGAGTATGAAAAAAAACTTCTCTGAACAGCTTTATTTTGTTTGTCAACCAGTGAAAGGTGGCGCAGGTGTCTGTTTAAAATCAACAACGATCATGTTTCTTTCAGTGTTATATACGAATACGTACCGGTAGGATGGTGAAATTAAGCTCAATACTTTATATCAGATTAATGGAGTATTAAACCTGTTTGGAGAATTATTTACACCACATTTGCTTCCCAGTGCATGGAGTGTCTACTGAGTGAATAAAAGGATCTCTTAGAAAATCATATTTATGTTTCTATTAATTTAGTAAAAAGGAGCTTTTGATGTATTATATCTTCCGATATTATGAAATATTATGGACAAGTAGCCAAGAGACAAGGAAATATTGGTTAAAATAATGCTCCTCTTAGGACATATTTGGCATCGTCCCCGACACTTCAAAACCAAAAATGGGTATTTCCGAGCCAAGGCGACAGAGGAGCTAGAGTTGCGTAACAACTGTTCACCACTGTCAATAATAACATAAATTATAAAAAGGGCATTCTAGAATAAAAAAAAAATGGGGAATGTATACTCCAAGTAATAACTTTTTAAAATGCAACGTCAGATGATTATACTCCGGGAATTATGATAATGAAATTTAGATAGGAGTCGTAAGTGGGGAGAACAAAGGCCAAATGTACACATAAACAACCGAAACGGAAACCGCAAGAGATGCCACTTTATATCGGTCTCGTGAATAATAAAATAACGTAAATATTTTAAAACCATATAGTCAATTATACTTGAGAAGTTAAGGAATCAGTCACATTACGCTGGAATAGAAATGTAAAATTCAGCTAAATTTGGTTTATGTTGCGCTTTATTACATATTAAATCAGTTTGATTATGAAACAAAGGGGTTGCCCTTGGACCAATATCCTATATTTATCAGAATTATGATAACATAAATATCACAACATGTATCAGGTACGGCTTTAACTACGGAAGGAATTTCTCTATGAAAGTGAACCAAATAGACGTCATGATGATTAGAGCTATTGTAGATGTTTTATTTAAAGAAATATGCGACCTCAAACGGTATTAATATAAAGTTTCACAGAATAGTAATAAAATTTATTAGAACTGTAAATTTTGACAGTTATATTTTAATTTTGGCTTCGTTGCATTTCTTATCTAGAAACAAAAGAGTTGGAAATTTTGTGTGAATAATACACGTGTAATAAGAGCTGCTCGTCTGGTTTTAAACTCAGGTAGCGTCGGATTATGTTTGTATTTGAACTTTCTTTTTATGAGTGACCTAGTTTTTACGTTCAGCTGGATATTGGGCACACAATGAGTTGTTTATAGACAGCCGGCCCCTCTTTCAGCTTTGTGATAAAATATTAAAGAGAAGGCAGAATTCTACAGCTATAACCTAGAGGAACAACCTTGCCCCGGACAGATTTAATCTGCAGCATGAACAGCCAAATAACCCTCAGCCACCGCTCATGTTAAAAAATATAATAAGATCACAAGAACCAAGAAAGTTCACGTGTTTATTATTCCTTTTTTTAAGTAGTAGTTGATGCTGTTGTTGTAGTAGTAAGTAGTGATAGCAGTAGCAGTTGTTGTGACAGTAGTAGTGGTGGTGAAAGTAGTAGTATAAGTAGTAGGAGCAGTGGTTGTACAAGTAGTATAGTGGTAGTAGTAGTGGCAGCAGTAGT
Source organism: Sipunculus nudus (assembly GCA_026874595.1). Taxonomy (NCBI): domain Eukaryota; kingdom Metazoa; phylum Annelida; class Sipuncula; order Golfingiida; family Sipunculidae; genus Sipunculus; species Sipunculus nudus. The sequence continues at coordinate 48,861,390 of CM049309.1, forward strand.
AGCATAAGTAATGGTTGCAGCAACATTAAAAGTAGCATTTGAAGCAGAGGTAGTAGTAGTAGTAGTAGTAGTAGTACTGGTAATAGTAGCATTAGTAGTAATAGTCATAGCAGTAGTAGTAGTACAGACTCATACATGGAATTGTAACAGGAGCCGGAACACTATTAGTATTATTAGTGATATCATTAGTTTTAACACATACACACACATTTATAAATGATAATGGGATCTTTCACAGCCTTTGGCCCAGCTGTACACAAAAATTCGTGAAAACTGGTTCTTACGTTTTTTGCCTAATAAAGCATGAATAATACCGTCGAATAACAAGAAGTCAGAGAGACAGGGGTGAAAACATGATCTCTAAAATGACAAGATTTCCTGCAGCAGGTGTATTATACATGTACGGAGCCCGGGAGACGACATGGTGAAAAATATTTATTAATTCGTGCGCAGGAATTACTTATCTGTGCACACGAATTACTAATTCGTGCGCACGAATTACTAATTCGTGGCCACGAATTACTAATTCGTGGCCACGAATTACTAATCCTTGCGCACGAATTACTAGGTGCGAAAAATATATTTCCAAGGTGGAAAATATTTATTTCAATAGGATAACAAAGTAGCCGATAAGGCTAATGCAACTGCTCTCCTGCATATATAAATTAAAAGAAAGTGAAAATAAAAATGAATGCAAATATGTATATTTAAATGATCATATTGGAAAAGTGCACATATACTCACACACGATAAGATATATATATATAAAGGAAAGCGAATCCTAAATATGACATGAGAAGTTCTGTGAAGTTCATCTCACCTAGTTATGCGTAATTTGCAATTTAGCATCACCGTCAAATGGCGATTGAGAACTGTAACTGGAGTTACTTTGTGAAGCAAAATAATTGTTAAAAATTTCAGCCTGATCGGCTTTGTCTATAATAATGTTCCCATTATGCCCGAACGATGATAAGGTAGGTTGTTGTTGTTTTTTTACCAGAGAAAGCCTTAGAAATTTTCCACTATGCACGGCAACTGGATCTGTGAGTTTTATATTTATATTCTATAAGTATCGCTTAAAACCCTTTCTATTTTCAATATACAGAGTTCCGAATTTTCCAAGGTAAGAAGTCACGGAACTGTCGGAAGGCGCTGGGCTTCATTTTTACAACCGTGTGTGCCCGATGAAACTGCCAGCCTGTGCCTAGACTGAGTCGATGTGTGCTTGCTTCTCATTGGCTAGTAGTATTGAATTAGTAGCCAATGAGCATTGAGCCAGCAACATAAGAGAGCTGTTCTCATTGGTCACTAATTCGTGGCCACGAATTAGTAATTCGTGGCTACGAATTAGTAATTCGTGCGCACGAATTAATTAATATTTTTCACCATGTCGTCTCCCGGGCTCCGTATACACGGGATCACCGTTAAGAAGTTTATTTTAAAAGGCCTAAAAAGCCTTTATTCTTATTAACATATTGCCTCAACTCCTAATAACGTCCAGATTAATTTTACTCATATAGGTGTCCTTAAAGTAACACTTGCATACCATCAAACAACCATTTATATCAATATTTATCTTCATCCAACCATTCATATGAATATACAATAGCTATCAACAATACATGCATATAAATCAAATTGGATATTTTATCCACAGGAAACACCATCGGTAGATAGACTTAAAGATCCACTTTCATATTGAAAATATGTGAGAATTCCAGAAAAAAATACCCTGCGCATAATATATAATAACAGGATTTCTCTCTTTACCCGTCGCTCTCCTCTGTCAAAATCGCTCAAAGTGACGGTTAAAAAGTGTTTACGTAGCTAGGTCTAAACGGCCTTTCAGACGGCCATATATTGCTGGAAAATAGAGGGTGAGGAATGATCAGAACGAGTAAGTATAACATTTACAGTACCTTAAATCAATACAAACAAGAGCATCACAAACGTGCATAATACGTCAGTCTTTTGTCTTAATATCTCTGACCATATTAAATATACGTGAATTTGGCCGAGAATTTAAATCAGGAGAGTGATAGTATTGGTTAACATTTATAATGAGGTTTATGAAGATCCATCAGATTTTTGGTAATTCATCATACCAGCACCAAAGTCTGGTGACCTCTTTCTTCATTAGATATACATGGCTTTTGTCAAGAAATGCAGTTAGGCGAGGTATTATATTGGTTAATATTTCTTTTTAGTTTCATCATGATCCATCATATTCCAAATAAGATATCGCGGCGTTATGTATACCACAAAGTAGCTTCGTGACCTCTGACCTCATGAATATGCATGGTTTTTGCCTATAGTAGAACTCGGGCGAGATAATCTATTGATGAGCAGTTATGATCAGTTTCGTGAAAGTTTCCATTATATCCCTGGTAAGTTATCAGATAACGGACACTAAAAGTTAACGGACGGACGGATCGTGCTTTTACCATAATATGTCACGTCATAGACTGGTGTATAAAATATTTGGGTTTATCACTGATTATGTCTGACTTATCCACTTTGAGACTCTGTCTTATCGTCCGGTGAACATACAACCCAAGCAGCCATAGTAGTCGCTAAAAGTCATTTTTATCGCCATTGACCACTGCCCATTCATATTGGGTTGAAGGGCCGAACTCCTGTAGTATAACCATTGGTCAGGAGCCTTAGGGCGGTGGCGGTCAGAATGGGATCATGACTATTACGCCTTCATGCTCCTCATATTAAATAATTGGGAAAGGAGATTCTGAATGAGAAAAAATCGGCATTTATGAAACCACAGCTTGACATTCTTTTTTCTGACTTTTTCTTACACAATGTTATTACGACATTTGATGGTACACCGGTTAAAGGCATTTAATGACACACTGTTTTACGGTGTTTTGAAGAGAAAGTGGCACGCGTTTTTTCAATTCTTCGATTGCAGGTTTCACTTTCACTATCAAAATAAAGGCATGAAGGGAAAGAACAGGGTTGGAGACGGCTATTAACCCAACACGACAGTAACCAACCATCCGTGTGAACAGGCTTGGGGATGAGCTATAAACAACAACGGCTATTTAGCTAAGGCTTTTTATATAGTGCTTGGGGAAAATCTGTTAATCATAAAAAATGGAGGATGTCGCACTTAGAATATTGACAAAGTGTAATATATTTATCAATTCTCTCTCTCTCTCTCTCTCTCTCTCTCTCTCTCTCTCTATATATATATATATATATATATATATATATATATATATATATATATATATATATGTTTCCTGTTTGGTTGTCTTTTCGTCTGTACCTGACATCTACATCCGCAGGACTCGATGGGCAGCGATAGCAGCGATCGATCTATACATCATATGTTACAGAAAAAATCAACACTTCAGAGCACTGCTTTAAATCAGGCCATGCAAATGTAAACTGCTCCTTGTTCTATTAACAACCGAAATCGTTTAAATCGGGTGTACAGCTTTTTGGCGTCCAATACTTATATATTTGTGAAAGATAGATCATTGCGTTTTCAAGTTTGCGATTAAAGTTCAAACCTTTCTAAAGACATACTAATTTTTCTTTTTTTTTATTCTATTTTACTAAATATTTCAAAAGCCGCCAAACAGTTATTTTCCTCTTTGCTTGTAGGGGAGTGAAACCGACAGAAATAAAATATAAGATGTTTTGACGTTTTAAAAATACCTATTTGCAACTGAGAGTAAATCCATTTCTTATAATGGAAGATCTGAGTGTGGTGTGATAGTGGCTAGAATTTTTTAACAGAGTTAAATTATGATTCGAATTTCTGAAGGGGTTGAAGCCATATGAGGAATTTCGATGGATAGTAAGCTCATTATACTCTAGAATTTGAAATAATCATAAATAAAAAAGTGTTAGAATCATATTTATTTATTTTTTTCTACATTACATATGGTTCATGTCTCATACTTTCTCAAGAGAATCTAAAATTACACAAGCAAAACCATCAAGGACCGTGATACGAACACTTACTAAATATTTTCGAATTATGGTTTAACTGTGTCATGTCAATTACTCCAAACCAGAAAAACGTCGCCCATGTATAAAGCCTTATATATCATATAATTCAGATCGAAGGACAGTCTGTAAAAACATACAATCCGTTGGGAAATAAAAACCTTTTTAAGACGATGGTTCAAATAGTACATGATTCGTTTCTACATAATCTTTCTTCTTTTTTTTTTTGTATACAATTAAATCATTTTAATATGATCCTTGATTAAGTGACTTATTACACATTTCCCCCGGGAATTACAACGAGGGTCTTACTCTATATATACATATCTTTAATCAGCTTATCCTATGAGCAGACGTTTTTGTGCTAATCAATTTGGTGCATGATTGCTACAAAGGTTGTCATGAGATGTAATCTTGTCTTCGTTGACATTTTCAACAATGGGAATATTTCATCTATAGAATCACGGGAAAAAGTTCAGATGAAAGAGGAGCTGAAACCAATTACAATCTCATTTGTGTATGAAGACCTAATCTGGAGGAAGACAAATTGGTTTAATGACTGATCTATTTTATAACAAAGGCTGGCGGACTTCTCATTATAATATCGTGCCTTTCAACTGCCAATAAATATCAATGCGCTCCTAGTCTGGCTGATTGATGAACATTGGTTACATTGTTGGACCATTGGCCATGGAAAGAAACCGTGCTTTTTCTCAAATGTTCTTCAATATGGTCAATTATCTTAGGTGCTTAACCCTTCTTTGTCGGTAAAGATTCTGAAAAAAGAGGCCAACATAAGCCTGCTCATTAGGGACCGTAAACAAAGGGTTAAACATGAGAAATTTTAATTTATGTGAGTATAGTAAATAGAAAGTTAAATATGAAACATTAGCTGTGAGCAGCTGCGTATATGTTTCTTCTACGGTTGGGTGGGGGGAGGGTTGTTGGTTGACCTGCAGACCCACACACAATCAAAACAAACACACACCGTCATACACATTTAAATATATACATACATTTTAAGCGTCTGTATGACACATTTCAAATATAAATATATATATATACTTAGTCACATTCCAAATATACTACAATTAATTATAAGGTTTTAGAAAATAAGGTATTATATTTCCAGTATAAGTTAATTTAAACCAGGTTTAAATATTATATTTCATAGTAAACTCATAAATAATTTTATTTATTAATATATTTCATTTCCAATATATAAATATTATTCTCTGAATAGTGAGGGAGGGATAATTACATTGACCACCCCCTCCCCCTTGCTAAAAATTGGGGGATATATACCCCAATCTTCCCTATATTGGCGCTCCTGGTTGTAAGCAGCACCGGAATGAAGGGTTAAATATGAAATATGAAATAAATATCCAGTTGAAACATGTTTAAGTGATTCTTTTTACCGCCCCTAACCCCTGCAACCCCCAACTTGCCATTTATGAAATAAGAAACAGAACAAGTGACCCATGGGTCATGACGCTCAGCTGACTGGGAAGAGATTTGCAAAAGGAAATTTTATCATCTGAATGGTAGTATATAGCCATTCAACTGAAGCATCAAACAAATTAACCAACAGGTTGAGATTGTGTCTGTATTAATATATCTCAAAAATAGAGAAAAAATGCGTAAACTTTAAAAAAAATACAGGTGGCTCCACCAGTCTGCAGAAACTAATAAAAACACTGAATGGTCAATATCCATGCAAAGAAGCATGGTGGTCTCTGGATTAGTTAATCCAGATACTTCAGCTTTTGTATCAAATTTTCCATTATTCTGAGGGATACGTGTGAGTCCTATAGCTTGAAGGATATGGGTAACAGAGACCTATTTCAGGTTTTCACAGACACTTTTCATGGGCCTCCTTGCATTACAAGAATGAAGATTCTAGGTCCACTTGTTAAATTTGTACCCTATTGACAGATAACCACATCTTTAAAGGTCTTAAAAATAGAGAAAATAATTCGTAAAAATTTGAAAAAATACAGGTGGCGCCACCAGTCTGCAGAAACTGATGAAACATATCATGATCAATATGTATGCAAAAAATCGTGACCATCAGTGATGTAGTTAATGAGATATTGAAGTTTTTGTATGAAATTTTTGACTATTCTGGGGGGTACTTTGGGGCCCCATAGCTCAAAGGATATGGGTAACAGAGTCATAATTTCTGGTTTCCATGGAGACTTTTCATAGGTCTCTCAGAATGTCAAGAATGAAGATTCTAGGTCCAGGCTTTACGATTTGTGCCCTGCTAACAGATGTCCACATTTTTAAAGGTCTCAAAAATAGAGAAAAAAATTGGTTAAAAAATCGAAAAATACAGGTGGCGCCACCAGTCTGCAGGAACTGATGGAACATCTCATGATCAATATGTATGCAAAAAATCGTGACCATCAGTGATGTAGTTAATGAGATATTGAAGTTTTTGTATGAAATTTTTTACTATTCTGGGGGTACTTTTGGGCCCCATAGCTCAAAGGATATGGGTAACAGAGTCATAATTTCTGGTTTCCATGGAGACTTTTCATAGGTCTCTCAGAATGGCAAGAATGAAGATTCTAGGTCCACTTGTTAAATTTGTACCCTATTGACAGATAACCACATCTTTAAAGGTCTTAAAAATAGAGAAAATAATTCGTAAAAATTTGAAAAAATACAGGTGGCGCCACCAGTCTGCAGAAACTGATGAAACATATCATGATCAATATGTATGCAAAAAATTGTGATCATCAGTGAAGTAGTTAATGAGATATTGAAGTTTTTGTATGAAATTTTTGACTATTCTGGGGGGTACTTTGGGGCCCCATAGCTCAAAGGATATGGGTAACAGAGTCATAATTTCTGGTTTCCATGGAGACTTTTCATAGGTCTCTCAGAATGTCAAGAATGAAGATTCTAGGTCCACTTGTTAAATTTGTACCCTATTGACAGATAACCACATCTTTAAAGGTCTTAAAAATAGAGAAAATAATTCGTAAAAATTTGAAAAAATACAGGTGGCGCCACCAGTCTGCAGAAACTGATGAAACATATCATGATCAATATGTATGCAAAAAATCGTGACCATCAGTGAAGTAGTTAATGAGATATTGAAGTTTTTGTATGAAATTTTTGACTATTCTGGGGGGTACTTTGGGGCCCCATAGCTCAAAGGATATGGGTAACAGAGTCATAATTTCTGGTTTCCATGGAGACTTTTCATAGGTCTCTCAGAATGTCAAGAATGAAGATTCTAGGTCCACTTGTTAAATTTGTACCCTATTGACAGATAACCACATCTTTAAAGGTCTTAAAAATAGAGAAAATAATTCGTAAAAATTTGAAAAAATACAGGTGGCGCCACCAGTCTGCAGAAACTGATGAAACATATCATGATCAATATGTATGCAAAAAATCGTGACCAACAGTGAAGTAGTTAATGAGATATTGAAGTTTTTGTATGAAATTTTTGACTATTCTGGGGGGTACTTTGGGGCCCCATAGCTCAAAGGATATGGGTAACAGAGTCATAATTTCTGGTTTCCATGGAGACTTTTCATAGGTCTCTCAGAATGTCAAGAATGAAGATTCTAGGTCCAGGCTTTACGATTTGTGCCCTGCTAACAGATGTCCACATTTTTAAAGGTCTCAAAAATAGAGAAAAAAATTGGTAAAAAAATCGAAAAATACAGGTGGCGCCACCAGTCTGCAGGAACTGATGGAACATCTCATGATCAATATGTATGCCAAAAATCATGACCATGACTGATGTAGTTAATGAGATATTGAAGTTTTTGTATGAAATTTTTTACTATTCTAGGGGTACTTTTGGGCCCCATAGCTCAAAGGATATTGGTAACAGAGACCGAAATCCAGGTTTCCAAGGAGATTTTTCATGGACCTCTCTGGATGTAAAGTAAGAAGATTCCAGGTCCAGCGGTTACGATTTGTGCCCTGTTAACAGACAGACGCCTGGACGGCCGGACGAACGACGGACAAAAGGTGATCCCAATAGCTCAGATGACTTACAGTCAGCTGAGCTAAAAAGAGGTTTAGAGAGAGAATATTTGCATTCAAAACTGCATTTGTTGTCACAAGAGCAGGCCACACTTAGAGGAAGGTTGCACTGTCTATGTTTTGAGCCACACCCAAAAGTAAATTGTTACTCGGATTATAGACCAAAAAAAATAGTACGAAATATTATTATGTATTACTTTTCCGGTCAAGAGACAATGTTTGAATTAAAATTCCGCTTCAGCTCTGGAAATGTTGCATATATTCAACTCAACATTAAGACCACTTTCTAAACCTGTAAGTTTTCTTTTAAGGAAGTATGACAAGAGACAAATTAGCAAAAATGATTTCATATGCGTTATCACAGACCTTGATTCAGCGAGCCGCTCTGGCATCTATATCATGAATAATGAACAATTGATCCAATCAAATAACTCGTGCACACATGTTCTGCACAGACGTCTGCGCGGTGTTATATTTCGGTTAAACGTTACGTTAAGCATTGCTTGGAAGGCATGACTAATCAAATAAAGCCGGTCCCTTTCTGGTATGTGTTTTTGTTCAGATGACGTGAACCGTGTATTTTTTACATTTTGTTCGTTGGATTTGATAGGCAGATGTGATTTTGGCCCGGACACTTGCAGGCTTGTTTATTACCTTCGCCAAGCGGGGGTTATGTCTTCGGCGGCGTTTGTCTATTTGTTTCTATGTCTGTTAATAACATTACTCAAAATGTTATCAACAGATTTTAATGAAATTTTCGGGATAGCTCGGCAACGAACATTTTGGGGGTGATCCGGACCACCATCAGAATCCTGAATGTTTAAAATGAAAAATGATGCATTTCCGACAAAGCAATATGGTGCAGGTTTCCGCTCTCTGGGTGCATAGTTCTAGTTTTTCATGGAATAGTTCAACGCCTGTGAAAGCGTAATTAGCTGCCACAGATTTGGTAGTCATTTTGGGTAGACCTTTTTGCTTTTCTTCCGATGCCCAAACCTCATCTCATTGTGAAGAGGAAGCGTTACCTGAAGTGTCATCTTCTCGTTCTTGATTAGATGCTGAGGAGTCTTGTATTGGACATCACGGCATCATGTACCCCGTCCGTCAATTAACGACATGTACACAAACAGTCATCATTCAGGGAGGTGGCACCGGCTTCCTGAACTACGACCAGCCTAATAATGAATGGGCACTCGGCCCCAGGGCAAGAACGCTGGGTTAAGAAGGCAGCTTTAAAGTGATATTGACCATTGAGAATGTCGTTATGCCCAATATTGTCGGTCGCTGACTATCTGGTTTCATTCCCTAAGAAGTCACACGTAACATGCCCCTACTTGGAACCAATGCATTACCCCCAGCCCAAAGGTCTCGTCTCCGCAGGGTGCGATGTATTGATCTATATACTTACTAATGTAAAGTGAAACCATTGGGAGACCATGGGCCAGTGCCAACCACAGAAATATAATACGACCGACTCTCTCTCTCCGCCTAAAATAGTCGTGTTGGTTTGAACGACCATGTATAGGTTTGGAGTTCTTTGGGAAAAAAATTATGACGAATGCAGTTCTCCCCAGAAAACCAAACATTCTGCATTTAAAAAAAGTTCATTTACTTCAGATAGTTGCAGATTCAAATGTGATTCGAAAAAACGGAAATCGGATATGGCAAACGGAAGGCAGACTAAAACATGGTGACAAAAGCAAAAACGAACTTCCTTGAAATTCAACCGACGTATCCCATACCCGTATATAAATGCTATCTTCGCTAACTTATAAAAGTTCATTTGTCTGAATTTCCAAGTTGAATATTAAGCAGGTTGGCCGAGATTTCCTCAGTGATTGCTTCTGAAAACGTAAAAGATGTAACGGCATTGATTCTGGGAGAGACATTTCGTATGCTTTACTTCCATAATTGATATTCAACGCATAGATTATACCAGAAAGATTAACACAATTAAAGTAAAGTTTTTCCCCCGCGAAAAGGTGAAGCCTTTACTCACAGGGCCTCATCGCTGGTGTTGTCTTATTCCTATATTAGAAAATTCAACAAACATGTCAGAGAGGCCCTTAATATTACCAAAACTTATGTAATATGCATAATTTATGTGTAACTATAAAATATTCATGACTATGTTATATACCCTATTTGTTTAGGCTTGACCTTTGATATTTTTTATAATAATATCTATTATATGTCTGATATATAAGTTGACTAATTAAAAAAGTGAAATTGCCAAACAACGTAGGAAATATATCTTATGAGGCGCAATATATTAAAGTGTGATTTTATATGTACGTACCTCCTCCAACTGGAGTCGCTTTTGAGTCAGTATCACGGTTACATCTTTTCATGTTGCATTTTACGGATTTTATTTGCTTTTTCGTACGTCTCTGGTTACCTGTACAGACACCGTATAATACCGTATGGGTTGTGTCCTTAAATTTTAGCTTGAAAAAGTACTTGTGTGTGGTGAGAAGCAAACATGCATGGATATTTAACAAATATGGTAAGCCAAATTGTAACGGAATTTTTTTTATGCACGATTGATAGTCTTAGAACGTCAACAAACGCATTCAAGGATGTGGCACGATACTTGTAAGCGGCTATACAATGATTATCTTTGTTTTCCCAAGGACATTTTTAAAAATCCTTTTCGATATGGCTGCAGTTGCCACTCTGACATCAGTATAGATTCTCCTGCTGTAGCAGGAAAAAAATTTATTTTTTCTAGCATAATTGCCATAGCATAACTGACCGAAAATGGTAGCGAATGTTTTGGAGCTTTCTTTTGGTTGTATATAAGAAAATGTGGGCAAGGTGAAAATTTAAGTAAGTAGGATTTTAATAAAGATTCCAGATTTTTTTTTCCAAATCTGAATACATAAGTGGACAGGAAATGTTCAGTTTCTGTGGATAATTTTCAATGTATATGACATAGCAGTTGGGACCAAATATTAACAAACAGATTGTTAATTACATCTTTTTATTGCGAAGCTTCTTGATTTGATAATAACTAATTTATCAAAGCGCCGTCCGTCAATTTAATATTCCCATGGTCTTATTTTAATTTCATGGTGCCATTATTTTCAATTAACTTCAACATAGCCGCTGCATTCTGATATATCATATGTCAGATTTTAGCAAGCATGACAACTTGATGGGTTCGTTATGACATATCGTACTTTTAATTTGCATATTGGAAGCAATGAGCACAAATTTAAGCAATTATCAAGATTTAAGGACGCAATATTTATTTAATAATTATGGGAGGCATGTACAAAATCGCAAATAAAGTAAACTCGCAAATAAAGGAAACTCCGATGGTTAAATTTAATTCATATTCTCCATGATTAAGACAATCGACACTATTACGACCGCGTAATAAGCCCCCCCCCCCCCCCCACACACACACACACACGGATTTTGGAGGAGATCACATTTAGAAAACTGAGGGATGGACCATCCTCACCCCACTTTCCTCCCTAGCCAATATAACGTGGCGAGATGTTACGCTTTCATTTCTCCCCGCAAAGCTTAAGTTACCGCCAGTTTTAAATCTATCTCCGTAAGGCTTTATCATCTCATATAATAATAATATTAGTCAGTTGTCAAGTGTGCCATAGATTACAATGACTCACTGTGTATGTGAAGGCCGACCCTGCAGGTGGCCATGCTGATCCGGTGACCTGAATTCAGGTACGTATGTGGATGTATTATGCAATGGAATATACTTATTTGGTGTTTGTTATTTCTTATAATTTAAATTATCTCTTTAAAATGATATTAGTAAAACAATAAAGATGTATTTTGTCCACATGCCGGCTCGAATGACTGACCGCAACATCTCTATTGTGTAAGGTTTGTCTCCTGACGATGATAATCCTCCTGGAATTCAGTAACGTACGTGAGTGTAACATTCAATAAATATATTAACTTGGTGTTTGTTATTTCTAATACCTAATATGTTCTCTCTTAAATAATAGTATTAAAGCAATGAAGACGTTTATCAAACTCTAAGCCGCTTTTGTCATCGTACGTGCCGTGAAACTAATTACAGCTGAAATAATGCTCCAATTGACCATTTGCTGATCATCAGAAATCAACATGTTGCACGGTCAGGTGAACCTTCACTTTATCGTAGATGTTTAATGTGACAGTTGTATAATACACTGGCATAAATGACAAAAAAATGTTATCCCGCCTGCACAGACTGAAAACGCTGCAATAACCGTCAACCGGGAATTCTGACACTTGTATATATCTTACCGCCGCGCTTTATGCGAATGATTAATTCACGATACATATCGCCTTACCTGTTGTTACTGTCATTCAGAACGATTAAAAAAATGTACTTTCTTTGTTTCGGGAGCGGTAAACGTCAACGTGACCTAATTATCACATCAGGCGTGAAACCTCAAAAACGCGGAAACAAATTCAAATGACCTGGGGTTTTGCGTTTCACAGCAGATTTTGGGACGCTTATGCGACCACACGATGAGGTCAAGGGTCAGAGGTCAATCGGGCCGCTCAATGCAACAAGCACGACCACGGATTTTGATACGGCTCTTGTGTATTCAATTGTAAGTGGAACCTAAATTTTAAATGAAAAACCAACATGGAGCCACGGATCCAGACACAATATTTTTTTCTATAAGGATACACACATCGTATGGGGAACGTTATATCAAATGGTTGGCGCGAGTGTCTCGACACATTATTTGCGTTTACTCGTGATACAATAGCGTCAGACATCGGCGTGTGCATGTCGGCAGTGATTTTAACTGTTATAAAATGAAAGTCCATGCTGGTGATGAACTCAATATAATACTCTGGAGTTTAAGGGCCATTTTTAAAAGTCTAAGGGCTTTTTTCAAACTTTTATGTAATACCATGCACAACGAAGGACAATTATTTGCGATGCCATTCCATGTTGTATACCGGCCCTTTCCATGTCATATACCGGCCAATTTATATATATATGTGTGTGTGTGTGTGTGTTTTAAATATATATATATATACATATATATATATATATAGACACGAGTGTATTATAAAAGATTAACCTGTACAATTGAAATTGCATTACTCTAGCATTTATTTAAATGCAAACGTTGAAGTCAAACCACTTTAAAAATTGATTTATTGCACAAATAAAGGATCGTTTATTCAGACACCAAGATTTCCGGCTCACTCTTTCTCCCTAGGGTGGTCCGTATCATCGACACCTTATGGTGTGTCGTGCCATAGTACATCCTTTGTAGTCTAAAAAGGACAATTGATCTTGTCACTGATACCTGGTATTGGATTACAAGATAAGTACAACGTGCCATTCAAAAGGAATGGCTCACGAAGTGACAGCATGCTATGAATTTACGTGGCTTTTGTTTCCATTATTTGTAGTTATTGCTGAGGTGGAGATTGAGGGCGGCCAGCCGACGTGTGAATTTCCGCCAGAGGTCAGAGGTCATTGGTTGGATAATAGGGGTCACCGATATACAATCAAGGAGTCCAGGATCGACCAGATGGGGCCCTGCATACATCAGAAAGACAACCAATATGTACTACATGTCAGGTCTGTTTAGCTGCTTATATTCACCTTAAGCTCTTCATATATGTTAAAAAATGAGGTTATATAACCACATACATCAAACCTGAAACACTTAATTCAGAAATATAAAAGTGATCTGTAACAAGTTGATTCATACAATGAATACAATACATGTTTACTTGTCTTCATTTAGCTATCAAAATTGTTCCAGCTTATTTTCTTAACATGGGCATATGTTTAGCATCTGGGCTTACAGGAACGCGGGGGTAAGCCTCTATGATGCTCGAAATCACACTTAGACGCTCATTTCTAGGGGTCCAAGCGTCCAGCCGGACGGGCAGGAATTTCAAATATGCCATTGCTCTTTTAGCAGTGACTGTCTATTGCCTATTACCACCAAAAATAACCAATTGTGTTCACATTATGCTGACAACTAATCCTTTATTTTCAATTGAATAAAATAATTTTATAAATAGACAAACATCTAATCATAGATTGGTAAAAATAATGTAAAATCATATTAACACAATGTGGCTGATAATAACACAGATCACAGCCCACACAGCTCCTAAATCCCATTTTCCAAAATTGTTGCCTGGAGCGTCCCGGAATATACATATTTTCCTCCTACTGAAGGTCTTGTGTATATTTTCTCAAACATTTTTAGATATATATTGTTACGGAACTTAGTATCAACAGATCACGTATGCGTGACGAACATAAATTTTGTAATGGAGATAAAAAATCAGATTCTGTAACACTAGGCAGCGTGAAATGTCTAGGGGAATGAATGAAGAAGTCAGTGGTTTTTTGTCAACAAATCTTCTGTTTGTATAATTCACGGGAATCTGTTTGTCTGTCTGTCTGTCCGGATTCATTCGCACGCTAGGGATCGCACGGTCGTCAAACTTCGTGGGAGGGTGCATCTTGGTCCGGGGAAGAACGAGTTTATATTTTTTAGGCGTTTGGTAAAGAAATGGCCTCAAAATCGATAAAAATATTATGGGTTTAATACCTGCGCTGTGCCATGGCCATTCTCACATAGTGCGCCCACGTCATCCTGAATCTCCTCTCGCTAACCAATCAAATCAAACCTGACATAGTCTGCCAAACATTCACTACGCGTCGGCCTTTTCTAAGCAGTCCGCTAGGTCAACACAAATGAATGTTGTTGTGGGTTGACCGCGGGGACGAATTTAGACCGGGAACATCTCACCACTGCCCATATCGGCAATTCTGGCACAAGTGAATCATGTTGCGGGTTAATGGTTGGGACGATTTTGGACGCGGAACATCTCACCCCTCGCCAAATTTGTGTCAGTGCATTTCAAACGCGCACGCCATGTCAGTGCTTACTCATAATTTAAGAAAAGTGTGGATGCAGGTACTGATAGGGGTATATTCTAGTAACTATAATTTATTCTTAAAACAACCCTAACATTACAATACACTAAATCAATACAATTACACAGTACAACATCAGAATGCTGTGTTTCTACATATCAGGGTTCACACGTGAGCCGGCCCGGCTCGGCCAGGCGAGAAAGCCCCAGACCAGCATGACCGCTGTGTACACGTCAGACCCCACGCGTGGGCCGGGCTATGCCGTCATAGCAATAGACAACGCTAGCGCTGAACAAACACACTCCTGCATACAATAAAAGAGACATCTAAAACAATATGAGTTAAAAAATAACCAGTTATTACCACATATGGATATGACACTATATACCCTCCTGTCAGTGTCAAGAGACGGAGAATTATCATGTTTAAGCAAATGATCGCGCAACGTTTATACATTTTTTTACATATACATTTAACATAGCGGTAAAGGATGTAATTTTATTATTTTGTTAATGTCATAATATATTGAAATGGCTGATTCAGTTTCAGCGATAAAACTGTAAATATTGTTGCGCATTTCTCCTAAGAGAAGGAGAAGGCGCCTATATATCTCCTTGCAAGTACAGGCTTTTAAGCAAAGATGAAAAGCAGTTTACTCTAATATTAAGCCTCCTTGAATAATAATTCTCTGTATGAGTGGTTTCTAAAGATCTAGACCTCAAGGTCTTTTGTTCTGAGATTACAATCCACCTCTGAAGCGCTCGTATAATTCTACCATATTAAAAGGCCCTTCGATGGGATTTTAATTTGGGCCCTTCGTCTTTGAAGTCAAATGCTTATTCAACTAGCTCACGCGTTATTCCCTGCCCGCACCATTTTAGTTGGGAGGAAAGGACAGCATTGATGTAACGTTTTCCCCCAGCTGATGGTTTATTCCCATTCTGTTTTTGGTTAATGTCGAAAAAAAGTGTCTGATGATTGATGAGTGTATTCAATTAACTTGAGTTAAATGACTACAATCCTTATACGGCAGACCTTTGATCTATTAGCTAAGTGTCATTGATAGGTCATGCAAATATGTGCATTCAAACTAAAATACAAAGTTGATTAATGAAAGAAACATTTAACATAAAATAAGTTTAATCACTCTCCATAGACTCTCTGGTTTAATTATCCGGATAAGGTGTAAAGTATAAATAGATTTACGTCTTATTCAATGCTTAGTAATATATCCCAAAAAACTCAGGACCGTAAGACAGAGGTTCGGCTTGTTATGCCACCTTTAGTTTTTATAAACTTCAGTATTCTTTTAAGCTCCCATATAAGATACATAACGCTCTAAATGCTTTAAGTGATGAAACATACAAAGGAACTATATTCGTCGGAACATGATCAGAAAGAGAAAGCTATATAGATCTAAGACCAAGGACATATTATACATCTAAAGATAATGGCATGAACCCGGGGCAGGGCATCAAAAGCCCGAGTAGCTTCGCTCAGCTTTCAACTTTTACTGAATAGGGCGTTGGGTACAACAGCTGCTCAAAGTCCTAATATAACTTAATCATCCACATTTGATGGACGAACAGTTACTGTTGGAGAATCGAAGTTTATCCGCAGATGCCAAATTCCTTAATAGTAATATTCTTTTTACAAGTGAGCTTTTTTACAACTACGCTCATGAAGCTAATCAGATTAAAATTCTTAGTGAAAGGATTGTTTGCAGACTTGGAGGTCATTTCTAAAATTAACTGGAATTGAAATTTAAATGCAGGAAAATTAGTATGGATTCTAATTGAATTGACTTATTAGAAATATAATTGGATTTTTTTATGAAACAGAATTGGAAATGAAACTTCAGGTTTACATGATATATGCTAAAGAGAGGAACACTATGCAAGATGTCATGTTTTCTGAAATACTACTAATAAGTTGATATTTGTCTCCAGTTGATATTAGGATACATTTGTATTTGTCTATTTCCAAGCGTCAGGAAAGCTGCTTCTTTAATCAACGCATTTAACAATAAAATATCTTGTTGTTTAAAAGATAAATTCTTTCAATGTTCCATTTACTGTATGAGTATATAATAGTGCAATTTGATTAACTTGGTATAATAAATTATGAACTCTGAACATATACATATACTTCAGAAGTTATAGAAAATTTATAGAAAAATATGTGCCTTTTCCCTACATATATATTTTCTTTCAGGAAGTTCTTTCAACCGCAAGCTTGAGTATACATTACGTCACACATGTATATTTCAGGTCACATGACTGCAACATCTGCTTCAGGCTGAACCAGAGACATTTCAATTCCCTTCAGTTTGAAACAGGTAACCAGTATTTACACTATAAAACAATGCATCTAATCTCAGTATAAATGTCAACTCTCTTATAGTGTTATATTAACACCTGCTTCGCCTATGGGCGCATTATCATGTGCGAGCAAAACTTATCGTAATGTAACGACTGCTGAAAAAATGTGATCGAAACGTACTGAATTTATCAATAAGCTGAGTATACCAGCAGACTAGCACGGCAAAACATGTGATAGAAGTGAGAAGAAAATACACTAAATATCGATCATAGCAGGAAAGGTAAGTAGGCATAGATATGGAAATATTAACAATAATAATAGAAAACGAGCTGACAAAATATTGTTTATCAGATACAGTCATGCCCGTTTATTGTCATGTCTCCCATGCAAAGTTACCTTATAATAACCAGGATGTGATATTAGGCTGGTTTCAACGTCGGTGTCCTCTTTTGATCACATAATAAAGTGGAAGCAGGAACATAACCAGTATAACCCTGGTAACCGTACAATTGGGCTACCATACCTTAGAAAAAGGCCAGGGAAAGACCAATGAGAAATGGTTTTAAAGAAGATATGAGGAAAACAGGACAGATACATAGAGGGATAAAATGATGGACAGTTTGTGTGGGTATGATCATTTTGGACCAAGGTATGAGGAAATAAGATTTTTTAAAAGTTTTTTTATGATAAATAATAGATTTCTAAGATTCTTCTATCAGTCGTTCAAAGTGATCACTCAAGAATTGTGGCCTGTGGAGCGCAAAGAAAGAAACATGCATGATACCAGATGAAGACAACATGCTTGCCGAATTGGAGATTCCGGCAAGTAAAAACAATACAGATATTAAATTTAAAAACGCCTATGACATGACCGGCTGTGCGGAGAAATTGCATTAAAGAACTATGCAATACCATCCAAAGATTAATGTGTTTTTGACCAGATGAATTATTCGTTTGATAGATTTGCAGTAATTCATTAACCTCTATCTTTAAATCTTGATATTTAGCAAAACAATATCAGTACATTGCACCAAAGGTTGTTTTTTTCCAGTCCGTGTGCGTGATAGGTCAAGTAATAATAATACTAGGACATAATATTTCTGTAACAGATATATCCTTCTGCGTTTCTTCACTGATTTTGCATGATCTCGTAGGGAGATATATGGAAAAGTGACCTTTTTGATTTAAATAATTCGAAAAATAATGCGGTGACACTGCATGAGAGAAAGAAATATCGCAGTGTCACTCTGACATTTTTGTTAACTTTAATGTGTTCGTTTTCAGCATAGTGACACTTTTTTTTCGCTCAAACATTTCTTGACATCCTCGTACTGCATAAGGTCTATATACGTTTGACCAGGACGAAAAAAAGAAGGCGATGCAAAAGTTTTTCACTTTTTTATTTGACATTAATCAGATACCAGATATTATGTTTTTCATGGAATTAAGATCCGAGTCCAACAGGTTTTGGCAGACTCACTGGGAAACGATTTTAGCGAATTGGTGATTTTTTTTAGGTGGCAAAGTCAAATTTCAGCTGTCATATATAATGTAAATCCGTAAATTTTACGGCGAATCATAGCATTAATAAACATGCGGTTCATAATGTTTAGATCGCTTTTGTTGCCGTTTATAACAAACTACTTTTTCTTTATTTCCGTCATGAATGCATGGAAAATAAAACTGCATCATGTCATTTATTGGAAGGTTTATTGTAGTGACAGGCCATTTTCTACCCGATAAAATTTAATTTTCTTAACTTATCATCTTGCATGTATCATGTTTATTAACAAAAATAACAACTTTTTTGTAAGATTATATCGAAAACGTAAACTTTTTTGCTAGAAAATGTGATTATGTCATAAGTATGAGAAATTTGCTTGATTTGTGATCCGTTTTAATAAGGTCACGAAACATGATTCAACAATCAGATAAGCAGTACTCCGGCTTCTGTACCTACAACATAGGTCAGTAAAAGTATGTAACATGGACAAAGTGTTGGAACAGCGTCGAAGTTAACTTTTTCAGTTTCTGACCCCCCTGGCATTAGTTAATATATTTATTAACATCTGTATAATTATCTAATTAATCTTGTTTATTATCTAATTAATTTACTCACCCTGAATAACCCGTGCTAGGAGATCCCGAGATAGACCATTTACTGTAGGATCCATTTAAACATTGGTCGTATCACAGAAGGGGACTGGGAGCGAATAAAAAAAAAGAAAAAAAGAGAAACTGTCCAAGCAGCTGAGCTATTTTGTCCTATTTGTAAACATATAGGATAAACATCTTAATGTCATCCATCCGTAGGATTCAAGATAAGTTATTTTAGAGAGCACAAACTTGTAACTAACGCTCCCCAGTCTGCCTAAAATGAGGGTCACAGGACTCAACTATGAAGCAGTTGACGACCTATATATGAAAGTGTCACAAAAGTGTATATGATTATATAAGAAATATAACAATATTTGCAAACCCATCCTCAAACCCATACCAGTACCGATAAAGTGGTCGATACGGTTGAAATATTTACTTTTGGGCATAAAAGTAGTTATGATTCTATGGATAAAGTCCACAAATGCAGAATTATAATTGCAAATTTACAATCATTACTGCATTATTAGGGGTTAACTGCACGTTAAAATATACCGTGTTGGATTCTATTGGTATATTGAAGCATTCGACTCGGTCGACATGAACCAGTCCTCCTTGATGCTTCGACCCCCCCCCCCCCCCCCTCCAAGACAAAAGCAGGATTTACCTATTTCAAGATTAAATAATTCCTATAATTGGCGGCAGTTACGTGCTTCCGCTGAGTGCTACAGCCGTTTTCGAGTTACTAGCGAACGTTATATCGTATTTCCGGTTTAGTATTCGTCGTGTAATATTCGATCCATGTAGTGTCCACACTGCACCGACGGCGCACGTGTTATAGGGTATTCGATCCCTTTACACACGACCTATTTCAAATATAAGGTAGAATGTGGTATCTTGTTCATACATGAATGCATGTGCAGCAGGAAGACGCATGTTGGCGTCACACACCCCAGAATGCATTAAAAAAAAACCCGCAACCTTATCACCGTCCCCCCCCCCCCCATTCTTTCCCTCTCGGTCACTTGCAATTGATAATTGATTGGGTAGGATGAAATCAATCTCAATTCTAAATGTTGTAATTTGAAATCGATTTCATCCTAGAATGTAGGATTTCAGAATAAACCCATTTACAAGAGTTTTGTCTCATGTTCATTGCCTTACAATTTCTGTAAATTATCTCAGTATTGCTTACTTTTTATATCTATGTGTTATGCGTTGTGGTGAAGTATGTTTCAAGGTATTGAGAGTAGCTTTAAAACATATGCGTGTTTCATTCATTTAACATATAAGTAGCTAAAGCTACATCCTAAATCTAAATCAGAGGTATTCTGAACAGTGAGAGAGTTGCTTGAAATCAAGTTCCAGGATGCCCCCGGGGTAATCAAAAATCAATTTCCGATTACCGGGGGATAAATGGTGAAATGGGGTTGACTTGAAATCTTTACACCGACTGAGCATGTTCAATACGTGTTGTCGCCAATACCTTGTTCATGAATTCAGCATCGAAACAACTCCTTGGGTGGGATTCGGTGATTCTTGGCGTAAAGCCAATGAATACTGATGCAGGGAGAACTAGAAGTAAATTGGTAGGGAAATCGGTTTCACACGTTTACATACCATGGCATCAGTCATATAATTCAAGAACGTGAAGCTGTAAACCACTGCCGTATGTTCTCCATTCTTCTATTTTATACCTGTTCTTTACATAAGCTAAACTGAAACCTATGTTAAATAATTAAAAAAAACTACGTTTCAATAAGTGCGAATATGAGAGTGAACGCGAGCGCAATAAAAATCGCTGCTATGGTTAATAAGCGAGCGCGATTTTCTCAATAGCCCGGCTGGGGCGTCAATATAGGGGGGGGGGGTAGGGGGTATATATCCCCCACTTTTTGGCAAGGGGGGAGGTCAATGTAATCATCCCCCCCCCACCATTCTGAGAATAATATTTATATTTTGCAAATGAATTTTAATTAATAGAATTATAGACTTTGGTTTTATTTGTGAGGTTACTATGAAATATTATATCTAAACCCAGTTTTAAAGTAACTTATATACTCGAAGCATAAAAACCTTATTTTCTAAAACCTTATACTTTATTGCAATATATTTGAAATGATATTAAATATATATATATAAATATATATATATGTATATATATATGTATATTTGAAATGTGTCATACAGGTGCTAATATATTTGAAATGTGTCATAAAGACGATATATGTGTGTGTGTATGTGTGTGTGTTTGTGTGTGTGCGTAAGTGTGTGAAAGAGTCATCCCCCCAACCCGGAAGATAAACTGATGCCAATGTCGCTCCGGGAAGCGAATCAGGCGAATTATTTAGAATGACGCCACGTAGGGAGGACATCCCAAACCCCGCAAACCAAGCATGCCGAAGACGGAGATGATGTTCACTGATTGTGATGAAGAGAGATCGTTAGAATTATAAATAAAAAAACTTGGTTCAGTAAAATGCAGCATATAAAGTTGAACACACAGACACACTGACGTGTTTTACATGAAATATATATATATATATAGAATCTTCGTATGAATAACGTATGAAGAAAAATATGTAAATATTAATTTGGTTTATATTATGTTATATTTTCAGAATGCAACGATCCTGAGCTGAGTGATTATGAACACGAGCGGGCAGTATGTAATCGATGGGAATATCATCTGCCGAATCTCATGCTTCGAGGTAATTAAAATTAATAGACACTAGATACATCTTTCGGTATCAATTGACAATGTGTTTTCGGGTAAGTTAATTATTAATTATTTTTTTTTGGTACGGGAAACCGCCTTCATCTTTTCAATGTTAACGTAACTACATATATGTACATCTGCAGAATTCAATTCAGGTTTCGAACTACATGGCAGGGCAGTATCACACGCTTCCTCTCATTTTATATCCTGGCGTCAACCAGGCCCGTTGACTACTGCACCTGCGGGCCCTGGGTGCCATTGCTGGGTAAAAGCACCGATGAACCCCCGCAAGGCGCACAACCCCCGCAAGGCGCACTCGTTTGTGAGTGAGACACAGCGGTTGGGCACGACTTTCCCATTAAGCCTGCAGAGCGATCATCCTAGGTGGGGGCCGATCGTGAAAATCTCACCTCTACGGCTGTGATTCGAACTCACTATCTGCCGGCCTTGAATCCTTGGTCTACCCTTGAGCCACAGAAGCCGGTTTCAAAAACAATAACTTTATTAACTTTCAACGGCGGCGTTCTGCTGAGAGTGTCTGTTTGGTGTTCTTTTATCTCACTTGACAAATTTAGGATGCTAGCTCATTGGACCAGAACCAATTAGACGAACAGTATGCCCAGCACGCATGCACGTGGAAAAATTCTGTATTTAATATGTGAATGTAGAGTTTAATTGCATGCTTTCAAACCTTGATAATTTCCAACCCGGGTCTAGGATTTGCATGCAATTTTTGCCGCACTTCATATAATTACAGAATAAAAAGCACTAGCAATTCCAACTACGTAATTATTTGAAAAAATGCATGTCGTGCCAGTGTTTTTATTTTATGGTGATACAATTCAATTCTTGGAAAATATATACCCCAGAAATAAATAATGTATTAAATTAATTTCGACAGGGAGAAATTTTCTTGAAGATTCTTGAGTCGATTCCTAGTAATCTTTGCTTTATTTCTTTGGCTAATTTAATAGGTTTCATTGGAAAACCAAAATGTACAATGAATATTTCTTAGTTCTGTGGTAAAAGAAAAATAATTACTTCTTGAGTAGCATATCACTGTGCTTAAAAGTTTGTACATATAACGGGGTTAAAAAGGGAAAGCATATTGCTCAAAAGGTCATGCAAGGACAATTTGTAAGTTAAACTTAATGCTTATTTTTACTAAGAAAAATTTTAATGGTTGTAGGTATTAAACAACATAAGGGATGCGCTCTGCTCAGCAAGCACTTGTGCAAATTTGTATGTTTATTCTAGTCGTGCAGTCTTTCGGTACAATTTGACATATTTTAAATACATTCCTTATTCATTCCTTAGAAATTGTATTGACTCAAACATAAAAATGGACATAATTCCGGAGCGGATAAATTTCGCTACATGTTTTCTGTTTTTCTTATAGAATTCTCCTATTCCATTACAAATCTTATTAAATTTGGATTGTGCAATCTTTCAATTAGTCCTTACGAAAAAAGAGATGATCCTTCTAGCGTTTTCTCTGATATATGATAATTCTACCTCAAGAATTCTTCTTCGAGACAATTCTTATTTAGATACACGTTTACCATATCAGCCAATATACGGACCTGGCGTAACATAATATGGCGACTGAACATGATACCAAATCAAATAAGCAAGTAACTTAAATATTTGAACAGCGAAGGCAAACTACGTCAAATAATGCTCTGTTTAGTG
Organism: Sipunculus nudus; assembly: GCA_026874595.1. Classification (NCBI taxonomy): domain Eukaryota; kingdom Metazoa; phylum Annelida; class Sipuncula; order Golfingiida; family Sipunculidae; genus Sipunculus; species Sipunculus nudus. The sequence goes on from CM049309.1 coordinate 48,885,095, forward strand.
TAATGGACGCTTTGACATCGGTTCAATATACTAGTCCAACGACTGTTCCCTGGTTCATTTTTTTTAAAATTTGGCCAAAAAAGGCCATACTTTTTACCCGCAAGATTTGCCGCACCACTGTCTCTCTTTTTTTCTACTTGTCAGGCGTGAGTTGGACTAAATGCAGAATAATGATTGTACCTCTGTGTGCCAGCAAAGGAACTGCCACTATAGACTGACGTACGTTGGAAAAAATGGCACTAATAAGGCACGTGGGTCTTGAAGCAGACCATTAAGCTCTTGCGGAAGGTGATTTCAATCTTTCTGACACATGCGGAGAAATGAACTCATGTAGCGCGCCCACGTTTGGTCTTTCTATACGGAACCTAACATATACTAGGTTTATTTTCCTGCAATTTCCGGTATAATAAGAAGCTTCAGGGCCTTGTTTATAACTAGCCGTTCTCTACACAATCTACGGTGTTACAGGGGTTCATTAAGAAAATTGTCCTCCTTGTTATGTATTCTTAGACGTAGCACTCAACTGCCTTTCACAACTAATTCTTACATATTTACATAATACATAACATATTTTACTTGCAGAGCAGCATATCCCGGTAACATGTCCATTCAAAGGAGCGTACGATGTTGCATACGCCAATCACAGCAACGAATTTTGCATCAACTCGACGTCTTTAGCGACACCATGCGCTGCAAAAGGAGGGTACTATTTCCGCTTCCGTCGCTGTCCCAATATGCCCACGACTTTCAACACAGGTAGGCCTATTTTACGATTAAACATTATTAATAAGTACTTAGGATTAATTTGTTCAATAACAGAAGTAAATCACATGTTAGAGATGATAATGCAAAAAAAAATTTGTCAGAAGGTATGATTTTTTTGTCGCCCATGGTAGGTTTGTTAGTTAACTGGATTTTTTTTGTGTTTGCAACTTTCCTGTGATAAAAGTTATTATCGGATTTTGAAGAAATGTTCTGGAGGCCGGAATAGGATAAAACAAAGAAACACACCAGAAAATATGTAGCTAATCTTGTTCACTACAATATCTTTTAAAAGGATCCTTTACGCTTGCGAATTTGGACAAGTTGTTTATCCATGCCGAGGGCGAGACTGTCGTCATTCACGTTTATTAGGGATGTTTTTGTTCTGGTCGACAGACACAACCATCGAGCTGGTGAACCGCAACACATTTCTTGACTTGGATTGATATATTTCTTGCGCTTATGTATAGAGCACAAACAAAATTAAATCGGGAATCTTGTACTTTTTCGGATCTGATGACCAGGAATGTTTGCGGAGGTGTATATGCGGTCTGAAACAGCCTTTCTAGTTTTATTCTGCAGTGTTTTATTACCATCCATGCAAATAGGGCCTTTGCCTTGAAATATCCTTATTTTCCTATGGCGGGTTAAATACATTTTGGATATATGATATATATGTCCTGTCTAGTCTTTGTTCTGATATGCGAATAAAGCGCCTCCCCTTTTGTCTTCCCCTCACCCAGTAAGGAAAATATCTCATAACTCATTTTTCACGTCGGCCGTCCTTGGATCTGGCGTGAAAAAAAGCCTGAAGTTGAAAAGTCCTCCGTTGGTCAGGTAATGACTCTGCCATTCGGTGTAATGAGTAAATCAATGCAGCACAGGAGAGAAAACGTCTTGTTTACATATATCCGAGGTTAAACTGTTTTGCCATAGTGTGAAATGTGATGGTACTTCTATCGACCCGGTATTGCCGGTATTAATTGATCAAATGACCCAATCACACTAACATCGGGGACGTACCGAATATTACGAGGCAACTTCGGGATTAGCCGTGACAACCCGACACAGCAGGCAATGATAATATGGCTGGTAAGCCTGCTTGAGTGTCAGTAATCTGGTTGTAATGTTAACGGGGCGATATGGCGGGAATTACGGGAGACATCGGCTTGACATCGACAAACATCTAAATATATTGGCAAATATCGGGATAACATCGATGTACTCCCGATGTTAACCCATATATATGTATATCCCGATGTTACCCCGAAGTCACTTCTATTAAAAACACATCGGAGATTTTGTTAGTTGGTTAAATGATTCCCGTTTTGTCTGCCAACTCGTCTCATTTCTCGACTTCCTAACGAAGTCACCCGATGTTCGCTGATTACATATTCAATGTTTTTCCTGATTTTAACCAATGTTTCATTGGGACTAATCGCGGACAAAAGGTGAACCTTATTTTCGGGTGAATCCTATCTGAGTCATCACTTTCTATTCAGGTTTGCATGTTAGCTGTGTAGGACACTGGGAGAACAGAAACTGGAATTACCTACTCGTCAGGAAGGCCCCGGGAGATGAAGCTCTGAGAGTACACCAGAAATACTTCAGTTGTATGGTAGGTATTCCTGACATCTGTATGTCTTTCAGTTACAACTGAAATCTGGATGAAAATAGGCAGAAACCGTGACATTATAAACTGCTCTTGTGCTAATACTTATTAATATCTACATATTAATGTCATGCAGTTCTTATTTCTAACTCCCAAAACAGGTGAACCTTATATATATATATATATATATATATATATATATATATATAAATATATATATATATATATATATATATATATATATAACAAGACGCCCCTGTTTTATGAGTAGATCATGTGTAACAAGAGACTATGAAAATGTAAGCCAGTCACAGAATATTGGCCGTTATGTAGAAAATATATAATGTGAATTCTCAAATGACTACTCATACTTTCACTTACCAATATTCATACCTGAGAAACAATCTTGGGCCACACCAAAAAAAAAATCTTCGTAATCGCCGCTCAAAATTTTTACGGATTAAATTTTTTAGGAGGGTAGTTCCCGGTCTTAAAGCTGCCTATTGCGACTGTTGCCTTTATCACATCAAAGAAATGATTATGTATTTCAAAATGCAAATACTTCATTCATGAATATATTGTCCCAGAACCCGATAGGAACAGTTATTTTGGTGTGGCCTCAGAGAAAGTCTTCTCTAACTATATACAAAATTCCAATCTGATATGAGTTGCCTTCTTTCTTCAGAGATACTACAAGAAGGGTTCCATTATATATCTGGAAAAATACTCTGAATCATACTGTAAAGGGCCGAGTTCCATGGTGATAAAGATGATACCATCCGGTAAGCGAATTCTGTCATCTTCAGGGATTTTGGGTTTTCTAGGCCTGGTAGACTCCTTTCACAGAGATTAAGATTTAAAGAAAATGACGTCAGTGGTCTTACTCTTTAATCCTTTTTAAGCATCACTTTGCTTTTTACAGTTAAATAATCCCGGGATCTGACATTTTTTGTTTTGGTAGAGTACAGTTTGAACTATTAAGACAATGATATTACTCTTGAGATCTGATAGTTTTTGTTGTAATACAGTAGAGTAAGTACAAGAAAGAGACACTGATTTGACTCTTTTCCCCTTTTTTTCAAAACAGGATACTCTTTTCAACTCTCAATCTTACTCTTTTTTTCGATCCTTTACCTATGGTGTTCCTTGCACATCAAATGACAGAAACTGAAATGTTTTAATATCACAAATATATCGAAGATATAGGTAATTGTAAAACAAAGTAAGGATTACCTCCCAGCATCATTCCATGATATGGTAGCATATTGAGGTGAAAATAGAGTGTTGATAAAAATACGAAATTAGGGAATATTCTATTATTAGCTTAAGCTAAGGTCAAAAATGGTTATCTTGAAGTATCTTCTTATGAATGAGTACATCGGCTAAGGACAGATTTGAATCAGACCTGAGGTTGATTAATGCAAACATTTTCATATAATATTGAAATTAAAACATTAGGGTTATTATATGAAATTGAAATTAAAACACAAGGGCGATCATAGGAAATTGATATTAAAACACAAGAGTTGTTATATTTTGGTTTAATTCTAAAAAAATCGAGCATATCTGCAATTAGTAGGAAGAAAAACTTTTTACTTCTGTATCTTTGATACCGTACCATGGTTGCTGCGTTTCCATCATCCTTCAGTTGCCTTATAATACACAAGATAGGGAGAAAAGGCAAAAAAAAAAATAAAAGGGTATGGCACCGTTCGCGTCAATTTTAACCCCCCCCCCCCCCCCATCCCCGCATAAAAAATATATTTTGATTGCCATCTTTTAAGAAGATAAAATAAGACAATTTTGATAAGATTTCATTTGTTGTGTAGTGCTTTTACGTACTTAGAAAAAAAATGTTACTATCATGCTTTTCCCTGTTCATATGACATGTTCAAAACCCGCCCGCCGCACTGCGTTCTGAAAAAAAGGGCCTGAGAACCATACCTTCCTTTTTTGGCCTAAGATACATATTTTTGTCAGAGGCATGTGCACAACAGACTGTGACATGATGATAAGATAACCGGAAATCTGTGAGGAAAATAACCACAAAAAGTACGTGAGGCGCTTGAGACCACCAGTGGTTCTTAAGTACAGACTTAACCCTGATCATTATGAAGGCTACTTTATCCGTATTTACTTCTGGATAAACAGGTGCTCGCTTTCTTGTTTTTCAATAATGATGGCCTGCGAGTGTAACTACTAGATGAATGAAAAATTTAAAAAGCTTCTAATTACTACATGCATTACCAAAAAGCTCAACCCTGGGAGCGCCAAAATTTGCGTCTTGCCATTTTGCCGTGGGCCTGAACTACGATTGCACTTTATAAAAAGCAGAGTAGGGGATATGATCCCAGGAAATGAAGCCGCAGGAACCGGCGGAAACAATTTGAATTACAAAAAAAGGAGGCATGTTTTTAATTTCTCATTAACATTAGCCAGAAAATGGCAGGAGAATGCTACTTCAGCCTGCTTAACCTGTTCAGATAACACCAGATATCGCAGGGAAAAAATGCGCTGACAATTAGGAGTGTTTCTTTGGTTACTACTGGGTCAGTATTGCGAAAAGCCTCGTAAAATATAAGTGTCGTAAGGCATAAAAATAGGCAGATAATTAATATTTGTTTTTCTCATTGATAAAAAAAAAAGACTTGTAAAAAAAGAACTGACGTCACCAGGTAGAACAATATCAAACAATGATTGTTTTCTCTTTTGGTCGTTACCGATTTCAGCCTATAAATAGCGGAGAAAACAGTGGTTGTTGCAAGACACAAAAAGTATGAAAATGGGTTAATTTTCTTTTCACGGCTCTAGATTCATATTCAAACAATTAAAAAATATTATTTTTCTTCTTGTACAATTTTTTGTTAAATCGAGTCATAAAATATATGTTTCCAGGAAAAAAAGGTTAAAGTAATTTAAATAATCCTCTTGTTTAACAATCCATATTACGAAACAGTTATCACACGCGTCCGTAAATAACATTTTTAAAGGGTTAAAGTGTTTGGTAACCTATGCATCTATCTTTTTTGTAGATGTAACATTGTGAAGTGATATGGTATATAGATCGGCTTGGCCGTGTATACAATATTCTTGCATCCCTTGCACAGCTGTGGCTTCAATATAGGCAAAGCTTCATTAACGCTAACCGTTGAGGCGTTTTCGAGTGCACTGTCAAATTCCTCCCATATATGAGCAACTTATGTCCCCATATCTCTGGAAATCAACCCACGGGAATAAGGCATGGTAGAGCTGGGTGGCGAATATGTACTAAACGAGACCCTGGGCGCTCCTCGGGTCTTTTGAAAGGCGCCAGGGTGACAGAGCGAGAAACGTGCCCGCCCGATCCAAATATCGACACCGTGTGTAAACACTACAGACCGAGGGTCAATTCTATGTCAATTCCATTCCTAGAATTTTTATAAAATTCCAATTTTCGATTCAATTACTTCCAATTCAGTGTGATGAGAAAGTGTCATTTTAAATTTTAAGTCTAAATCAACCTTTTTTCATATTAAGTTCAATTCAGATCGGTGTGCACGGAAAATGTCGCTTCAAAATTATTTTTCCAAGTTCAATTTCTACTCAATGCAATTCTATTCAATGTTTGTGAATAATCATTTCAATTGAATTCAAATATAATTTTTTATTCTCATTTCCAAGCGAATCAAGCTGTTTTCTCTTTTTAAGAAGACATTTCTATGGCGACCGTGCTGATAAGAGAAATTAAGCTGCATTTCAGCTGCTCTTTTCAAGCTGCCCATCCTGTCACTCATAAAGGGTATTTATATTTATATATTCGGCCAAACACTGCATGGCTGATCTGCAAATTTGTGGTATTAAGACAAATGAGAAAGCTGGAACAACTGTCCATCATTTAGCTCAATATGTCTCAGCCCCTGTTGCGGACAGTTCCACTTGATTCAATATTATTTCTGCCCATTCAAATCGGTTTCATTACATTCATTTTCCCGTAGAGTTCTGTTTCAGATTTTTCCTCAGTTTTGATATGCGTTTCATATTTTTGCCTCCCCATATTTGATTTTATCAGTTATAGCTAACTTAATTAATGCAGTTATTACTTATGCCGTTAATTAACAGGTGGTTTACTGAGACTGAATAAAAAACAGAACAAATAAATGACGATTCAGGCCTTTGCACAGTGACGCCCTGCACTTATAGAGAGACCCATTTCCATGGGAGCTAAATGTTCTGTGAATGTAATGCGTTTACCAGCAAATTCTCGGTTTTTTCTACATGATTACTGCTCCCTATTTGATAATTAAATGATCAACGTCTCACTTCGAAGATTCGCTTTCGTATTGTACCTAACCAAATTCATTTGCCAAATAGAAAGTAATATGGAGGTTTCGTAAGATGTTGGTTTACTATTTCAAAAGAAATCCAGGCATCAACCATACTTCCATTTAACAAAATCTGTAACACAACCTCCCATTTGAGTTTAAATTTCTCTTGACACTATCCCTTTTTAATATGGTTCACTGGCGTAAGGTATCATGTAAATTCTCATGAAATAATAGAAGTAGCTGTAACTGCTTTAACAGTTTAAGAGAGTGTTACTTTTAAATAACTATATTTGCCTTTATTCATAATATGCAGGAGCGTAGCTAGCATTTAGAGAATGAAGGAGATGTAAAGCTTGATAATTCTGTGGAGAACCAAACTTCAATAATTGTGAAATTTTAAATATTCAAAGCAAGATAGAATGCGTAATCAAGTGTCATTTATTGACAATTGTTTAAATCTATAATCATTTGCGTGGAATGCATAATTCAATTACGTTATTTTCATAGTTATCTCAGGACATGTTCAGAAATACTATCCTGGTGATAGCCCCCTCTCTTTTAGTTTATAAACACGACAGCATGCCATCGGCAATAAGTGTGCACTCCAAGAAAAATGGTTACATATGGAACTTTTTAACAATAAATGGATTTTGCATATAGAATGTAACGTTCATTCCATAACATCCACTGAATATTCCACTTTTCAATCGTTACAGAAATCACAGGGATTTTGGAAGTTTATATTTTATGCAATGTTTTTACTATATCCCTACGTTTCAGTTGGAGATCACAATATGCTCTGTGCACTGCCATCTTGGCTTGGAACCCACCGGTGGCGCGACTTGTCGGGACAGCTGGCCATTTCCGGGGAGAAGCTTAGCCGCTATCTTTATATGGAATTGGGGAGGCCTTCGACAACGCAGGCAATCCGTATGTCCAGACTAACGTGTCGGCAGATTTTATCCGAAAACAGTGCAAGACTTGTTGCGGTGATGCGAGCCACACACGGCTGGTAAAACCTTAAAAATGTCGCACAGAGTTAATATTTTATGGTTTTATTTGACAACAATTATAAAATGTTCTATTGTTCTAAATAGAGAGCTGATATATCACGGATAGTCGTTAAAATATTTGTAACAATAATAAAAGTTGAATTTATGCTATGTGATGAAACCTTTAGGAAATTTAGTAAACATATATTATTTGGTTTAATGATATAATGTATATTTTTTAGGTACATGTATAATGATATCATATACTATATGTATCTAATAATACAACAAAAATAAGGCCTGAGAACAAATATATAGCGTAATTCTCTTTCATAAAATGGAAATTTGATATATCGGTGAATACCTTACAACAACAACAACAAGTTTATTCAGGAAAAAGGAGGCCTGGGCCTATAGATCCAATTGAGTATACAAATCTTCTTACATTTAAACAGCTGTGACATAATGTAACATAATTAACATAGCTGTATGTGTACTGGCGGCGTTTATCACACAATTATAACGTCATTGTTTTTACATCAACTTCCTTGCAATTTCTTTTAATAACTCAAAACTGTCACTGAAAGTTACTAAAGTGTATAACACAAAAAGCAAAATAAAATAAATAAATAAACTAAATGAAAACATGAAACAGTTTTGTTTCTCATTTTCCTTATACTTACAACATCCGGTGTATTTTCAAGGTATATTGGAAGTGGATATTCTGTAATCGGAAACATTACAGGAGGTTACAATAATAATTGTAAAATACCTGAATGCCCATAACAATTACTATTTTTAAGGACATAAATATACACTACAATCCAGTCGTTATTCAATAGATTAATGATCTAATAAAGGTTAACCCTTAGAGAGCCTATGTTTTTTAAAAAAGTCATTTTATATAATTTTCTCTTAATTTAAAACCATGATATACATATGCTGCAAATCTGAGTATTTCTTTCTCTTCACTCAAGTTAAAAACTCTAATAAAATTTTCCTTGTTTGGTGCATGTAGGCCCTTTCCCAAATATTTATTCCTCAAATCATTATATAACAAACATTCGTGTACAAAATTGAACTCATCCTCTATTAAATTAAACCATGGTTTACACAAAACTTGCATATTCTTTCTTCTCTATCCATTTGCCTATACCTTCCTTTTCAGTCATCAAATCATGACATGAACATCTCAATCTAGCTCGGGCTTGTTTATGCTTGGTATTAGTCACACACAGTAAATATTTCTCCATTGAGAGCATAGATTTAAAAGTACAATATAAATTTAATTTAGTATTTAATTCGACATCACAAGACTAGTTTTGTACTGCCATATCAATAATTCTTTCCTTTATTTTAGCCAAAAATATTCCAATGTCTCCTACTTCTTGATTCATCCACACATACCCAAAACCTGCACTGCATATTATGCTTCTTATAGGAGTAACCCATGTTTGTTTTCCATTCATGTCTATATTAAACAGCATATTATATATACGTTTTGGATATCTATTATTCCCATAATGTACTAGTTTTGTCCAATATTTTACACATCTTAATAACTGACCGACATACATTGGATGCCTTCCAAGCTCTCCCAATTATGCTGCGTTCGGAGCTGAAGAGCTAATTTTTAGAATGTACTTGCAGAATTTAAATTGCACCTTTTCAATTAAATCACATCTTTCATAGCCCCACAGTTCTGAACCATATAATAATGCTGGTGTAACCATACAATCAAATAGATAAAATTGCTGGCTTACTTTGATATATCAGTGTTTGACTTTATTTCAGTCTTGTAGGATATCAGTGCATTGAAATCAAACGGTGGCTCCGTGACGTCATAGAAGTCCATCTTGGTACGTATTTTATGTTTTTGAATGTTCCAAAGGTTTCCATTCTTTCACTAGGCATAATAGGTGTACATGAAATACAATGTTCCTTTCTGGGAATATAATAGTATCTGTCTTAATTTCACTCTGAGACCGTTTCCTTACGCCTATACACAACAAAAATGAACCAGCACCGGGTGCGATAAGTGGTGCAAAAAACTATAAATATAACGTCAAGCACATCTATCATAAATCAAGATTACGACCTACACTAACAATTATGTAGATCTTCAAACCGTAATTGCGCTTTTTCGTGAATGCGCACTATCGTGTCTTCGGTCACGTATTCTTGTTTTGTATCTATCAGCACACAGAACCAAAATAATATGTTAAACAGCTTGACAAGAGACACTAATCCGACATGTAATCTTGGATGGAATCGCTGGGAAACATTTTTTTTTATAGCCAAGATGAACCGAAAAGGGAAGAAAATACAAGTGCCCAAGTGTTTATAAAGAAACCTTTATTTAAATGAATGTGAATTTGTGCTGCCAGATATACTACATAGAATTTATGGATTTTTTACTTTAATTAATGTCTTAGTTAATATATGAGTGTCTAATGTTAAAGAATGTTATTATCTTTTATTTTTTTTAAATTATGGTAAATATTACGAACAATACATGTTGGGGAAGGTTTTATGGTCTGTAATGTTTTATATTCAAAGATGTGTTTAGTTATTATCATGGTCATCTCTGCGGAAGTCACCCTGCATTGTTACAACCAACATTGTTCATTTATGATAGTACACTAGGTATCAGCCATGTTTTATTTAATTTTTTACAGGAACGCTTCATGAAGACAAGATCACAGAGTGCCCTGCCCGTGAATTTTCACGAAATAATAATTCTAGCTACCTCATTATTCGTGAGTACTACTATTCTGGATATGAACATTTGCAAGGAGCACCTGAATAACAGTAACATACCTAAGGCTAGGAACAAATATTTGTTCTAATTAGTGCTCCTATATTTTACGAGTTTATATTTGTAGAATGAGCCACCTACAAATTTTCCCCTGATTTCTCCTCTAATATTATTAATGCCAAATTTCTATTCATAAAGGTATTTTTGAAACGGAATGACATTTTGATTGTTCGTATAAATCTTTTAGGAAATGTCGTTTTTTTTATGAAAAACGATTCATCTTTTTGAGTTTGTTGCCGTCACAGTGTGTGTTTTACCTTTTGACTCACACTGCAGGGATATAGTGCCAGCTCAGTCACACCATACTCATCTGACTAACACATAATAAACCACATAAATCATCTGACGAACACAGAGTAAAAGACATTTATACTCCAGCGGCAGCAAACAGACAATTACAGTTGTCACTAGGGCACAATAGACGCTTGTTACCTGTTTAAGACCTGTTAGATGAATATCTCGTGACTCACGCGTGTTAGAACCCCTCGCATTCAGACAACAATAAACGATGATCCCTGCAGGCTTATTAAGTTATTCGCTTGCCACCGGAAGCAGTATTCTTAATATATTTATACAGAAGTACGAAAAATGGGAAAGGTCTTGTTTAGAACATAACTGCGTTGCCCGAGTATAAAGGTACGAACATGCTTCAACTGGCGTTGTCACTAGTTCTGTTTATATCATTGCCGTATGTAGATCTCGACACGTGATATACGTCTGTATATATTCTATAGCATTCTTTTCTGTATAACTGTGAAATATCCTCTTGCTAATTGCATCTAGCTCTTGATAGCGCAATAAGCGGCGCTCGAGTATTACACATTATTAAAATGTAAGGTAATATGAGATAAAATCATATGAAAGTCTCATTACTTTGTCTTATATATTATAATTCTGTATATTCCTGCATGTTATCTGCCTAAATTATTAAAGTACTTAGACCATTGTAAGGACATTGTAAGTCGGTAGCAGCCTTCCTGAACATTTTTATACTACCTGTAATGTTTACTATTCAAATTCAAAAATCAAAGGCAGTAGGAACAAAAGGTGGTATTTCCTGGGTCTTCTACAAACGATGTTTCTCGTTGATAATCATCATTATCCACATTTGTGGCAAGTCATTAGTCATCTATTTGCTGTCCTCTGTTTTATTCAAAAGAAAACCCACTTTTACTCGAAATTAGGCGTTGGCTAGAAATATATACTAGATCTTGAAGTTTCCCCCGTTACAGTGTAGGCCGTGTTATGCCCAGAATATCTCTAGGCTAAACAACAAGACATTGGTTCCTGAAACTACAATCACCTGTCATATGCGCATCACATCCTTATAGCTAACTCTTACTCAATTTTTTCGTATCCAGGCTTTTGACACATTTTCTATGTGAAAAATCATCTGTTTTGTAATGAAGGTATGATTGATCATATTAGATCCCTGTTTCATACATGATTCAAGAAAATTTTGATGTTCATGCAAATTGTTAAGATTGTTTTTTAATCAGCTTGTTCAGGAAAAATTATAATACTAAAGTCTTCCGATTTTCAGTAGTCTTTGGTACACGAAACTCTGTCGTTCAAGGGCCTTTGGCGATAAGCCATACCAGAGTCGGTGACAAATTGGCGTCGAAAATAGATGGCCTTTACCCAGGTTTAACATATGGCTTTGCCGCAGGGCAAATCTTCAACATATATCATATCTTGTATATACCCAGGTTCAGGCCCTTGCATGACTTCATTTCCCATTTGCTCTATATGAGCATGGTTATAACGTCCCTTCACGGAGCTTATGTCATACGTTACGGGGGACCTCAGACGACTTCAACATTAACCCTCATATGCCCCGCGGGTGTGTTGAAAATATATCGCTTATGTAACTTATTTGAAGTAGCCGTTTTTATGATGCACTAAAATACTTTGGATGCAATTTTTTTTTTTACAACAAACATGCGACCAGCAGTGGTTAGGTAGAAACGATGTGTCCTCGGGATATTACATGCATTTACTCTTAAATTATTTCTTTTCTTCATTTTTCTGCTCAGAAGCGCCTCTGTCAGTCTTTAAGAATACTTCTAACACGCGAATTTTGCAAGAGCTTCTTTTACCACCAAGGGCACACTTTTCTCTCCATACTCTTTTTCGGTTATTTTATCCATAAGCCTACAATATGTTTTGACTGATATAAAGACCCTGTATTCATTTAAGATCAAATTTAAAATTTAAGCGGAGTCACCATTGTTCTGTCCTTTTATATTTAATCCAGTATATATTCTATCATGCAGTTGATCCCTATTTGTTCAGTTGAAATGTAAAATTTGCAGTTGTAATTCTGGATTCAGTTCTAAAGTTTATAGATTTATTACCGTTACAGATAAAAAAAAAACAATTTTATGTCCATGAGTAAATAACTGAATTACATCCATAACTTAACTAATGGATGTTACTGTTCATTCAATGAATAATCATGAGCAGAGCTTTTGCGAGCAACCAATCAAGTTACCATTGGCAAAGTAAACAGTCAATCATCTTTGGGTGACTCTCTCAAACAGAACACGTGTAGTCTGTATGAGTATCCATGTCAATATGTTTTCCAGGATATTTTTTATACAAAGGAGACAGTATAAAAAGTTCTAGGCCAAAGATTTGCCGGAGCCATTCCGCCGACTACCGAGTGAATAATAATGTCTAACCTGGCACGTAATTCGTATGAGACAAATAATCCAAAATATGGCAAGACAGTTCACAATGACTGCTATTTATTTATCACTGGAGAATAGAGATATAGTAATTCCAGCTGATGACGTCAGTCAATGCGACGTCTAAGTCATCGACCTCTGTGACGTCACTATTGTCTTGTAAACAGCTCTCGCAACCATAGGCATTGGAGGCCTTCTGTGTTGGAGTGTTTTTCGGGATCATTATCATAATTAGGTTAAAAGGGCGGAGCATAAGGGCTGAGTCTGGAAACAAAGTTATATTTCGGTTATATTTTCATTCATAATTTATCCATAATATTCATGTCATATGAAAGAACTATATATACAAACTTGGTAAAACGGTAATTGCTCAACCTTAGCATTCAAGTCTGTCTCTGATGACCCCGGTTACTTACCCCTCAACTATTTTATAGTTGGGCCCCATGACCCTCATCCTACGCTCACGTGGTCGGCTATATTGTAAAGTGAAAACATACCTTAGAATATACTCTGACCTAATCCTAACTTCTTTTCATCCAAGAGGTATTGATTTTTCATCAATTACATTCTTAATATTTCTATCATTGACCTTGACACTGAACCAATGAACGATAAATGAGATCCCGCATAAGATATAAGCCAGCATTAACCATGTATACCGCTGATGTCTGTATTTTCTCTAGGCCTTGTAGAGCGGCTGCTGCTATTTTTATATTTTCAGTGTTTTTTCTGTTATGGTTTGCTATGGCAGACACTGAATGTATGTGTAGACTTTAAAAGCCTAGAGCTTTTATTCCCCTTGGCACCTCTTCCGGTCTGTACTCAGGAGACATTCCAAGAGCCGATCCTTGGCAGGTTCAGACATTTAAATTAGCTGAAGGGTGACTTGTAGAGATATTGTTCGTACCGAAGACAAATCAGGGTCCAATCAAACTCTGATTTACAGACACGGGTATGCTTAGACATCCAGCAGTCTCGTGATTTAGAAGGCAAATGAATGAATTTGTAAACCTGGGGCAGCACATCGCCAGGTCTTGTTGACTCAATCCCCTATTTAATGGTTGGCCGTGCGCCTGTTTGCAAGTTGGTATGATTGTGTTTCTGCGATTGAGGAAGGAAACTTCTGACCCGCCCATGCCTTATTCCTCAGACCATTTATTCGTCAGCTGCCTGTTCAATATACCGGTCACTGGCCTCGGAGTCTGACGTCGCATTAGGTACGATACAAAGTGGAGACTTTATAATTTACCCACGTCCTTGGAGCTCAGACGGAACCACCGTAAAGCCCCTGGCTGTTCTTACTCTAATCTCTATCCAAGCTTTACTGTTACTCCCCACTGAACATCAGCCTAGGCCAGCGCCAGCAACAGAACAGGTTTTCAGGTTGATTGTTATCCAGTACTCTTTATAGCAACGACCTTCAAAGGGCTATCCAGGGACAGGACACACGGCGTCATTGCCTCTGTTTTCTCAGGCATCTCCAAGACAATCAAACCTCCCTGTGTACTGTCTCAGCAGCAAAACCGGACTTAGATTGACATCTTACCTTGTATTAACGTCCTTAAGCTCTCAATCTGATAGATCACGTGATGTAAAGACATCCTCCTGATTCATTCAACTGTTCGTACTTGTTTCAATAACCAGCCATCATTATAGTTTTGATCATATTAAAAAGAAGAGTAAATTATGGTTTGCAATTTGTTGATTAAATCTTTCTTTAACATCTTGTTCAAACTTTATATCTCAGACAATCCCTTTTTGAAAATACAGAAGAACAATCCTTAAACGTGTGTTTAAAAGCGTACCAGAAAATAAGACAATGGTAAAATATCATAGTATCACCTATTTGTCGTCAACTTGTACATTTAAGGTAAATATGATTATATCAGTGCTATCGGTTGTCTTATAACGAACACCTTTGACTAAGTTCTTTGTCGCGCGAAATGTATTGCGACAATAACTGAAACCATGTTAACAAACTAGCTTTCTATTTTGTCCACATGTGGGATCATATACTACCATTGTTATTACCTTGCCTCAATAAGCGGTTAATATAGGCACTGTAAACTATAAATTGAAAATTGCTTATGCCCAGGTATGTGTAAAAATATATTTTATTCAGTAACCCACAATCAGCCATTTTCACCTGTATGCAAGACGCGGGTCCAGTTTCCCTGATGTCAGGAACAGTTAGACCACGAACGGTGGCTGGCCTTTTATTAAGATTTACTCCAAGGTCTAGTCGGCAATCGGCCCCGGCCCGTATTTGTCCAGGTTTATGTCTATTGCTGTCACCCTATGATTGCCCAGGGGCCTGCGGTTTATTAGCTGGTCTCATGGTTTGTTCCTGGTCGACAGCCGCCCCGGTTGATGAGGTCTCGCACGAGAAGTGCTGTGTCCCAGGTAAAGGTCCCGTGCTTTTTGTCCGGGGAGATTTGAAAAAATGCCAATTCAGCCCCGATGTTATAGATTACAAGATACTCTGCATTTTATTGGTTATATTGTAAGGAACATAGTTTACTTTAAGCATTATATGTATAACAGGTTTATTTTGAAGGCACCTTATGTTCATTGATCTGAGCTAGTAGTACATGTAAGGTTTACATATTCTGAGGACAGAGGCATTAAATGTATAACCGCTGAGCCTATCTAGAACCAGAAAATGAAAAGCCTGTCATTTTTACAGCTGCTAGTAAGTATATGTTCATGAGTGCCCGGGTATTCATAAACTAAAAAGATATTGCATCTAGGGACTGATCCTGTTTGAAGCACAATCGTACTTGACTGGAACGTAAGAGACTTAAATATCATGAATGTAAATCCTTAGTGATGAGATTTAGGCGTATAGTTAAGAGAATTCATTTTTCCTTTTGAAATTTTCTAATTGGATTATTCTTTTGGACTGTTGCCTGATTTAGGACATTTAGCTGCACCGTTATCTGGGGAGTAGTGTATTATGATGGTTAATATATGGTGTACATGGAATTATGGGTTGTATTAAGAAACAAAGGTTGACGTTCTTATTGGGCGCGACACCTTACGAAATAAAATATTTGAAAAAGGATTGTCCTTGGGAAGAAGCCAAAGGGGTATGCATGGGTACAATGGATTGTTGTTTGTCTACTTATCTCAGCTTTCAAATATAATAATATATATTTATAAGAAACATATTTTGTTTACATTTCACTAACGCATGCCACCAAAAGGTGATGTCCTTTCCACAAAAACCCCCGATGCATTGTGGGTCGAAGATTCCAAAACCCACGCACCCTAGCTAGCAAACGGAATCCTTCATTTTGGACATTAAGAAGCAAAAGGTATGAGAAGGTAGAAGGGATCGCCCTTTTAACGGGTACAGCCTCAAGGTTATATATTAAAATATCAAGAATCTCTGGTAAACAAAAGTCCCCTTTTTAAGGTATTGTCAAGCAAGGATACACTGGAAAACATTAAGAGGAATGGTTGCTACCAAAATAATTTGAAGCAAGATTCCTCAGGACATGTTATTTGTAAGAAGAAAGAAGAAAAAAGAGATGGACACCCTCGTATGTACGGATTACACGGGGTAGTACCGACACGGTTTTGTGTATAAGCATAGGTTTGACAGTCGATTATTGCCTCAACCTGCTTAGGAAAGGCTGTAGAACAATCTTATTCAATAATTGACAGGGGCGGATCCTGGGAGGAGGGGCCCAACCCAGGAGGCCTCATGACAAAACCGAAAAAGGGATCCCCATGTCCGGAAAAGGAAGGGGTCAAGGACGTAAAAATTGGTCTGAATTCCTTAAAAAAAAACCCTGAAACCCCTTGCAGCGGCTGAAAAGTGTGGGGGGGGGGGGGGGGGAGGGGGTACCGACCCCTGCCCCCTTCTGGATCCGCTTCTGATTTAAACTTAAGTGCTTTTCTTCTGTCAGATTTATCATAATTATTCATTTGCATTAAGGTCATCTATTCACTTGTCTTATTTGTAGCATTCATGTAATCTGGTTTACTTTGTATAGACATTAATGAGCTGCAGTTAAGTCCTGCGACAAGAAGGCCTTAAAACGCCCCCGTGACGGATGAATAAGCCTTTTTTTATTTACAAGCTGTTGGTGAACGCCCTCGGGTACGAGTGCCTATGTTGAACATCAGAAAAAAATATTGTTGCTTGCGCAGTAGCGACAGCATGTTAATCAACACCATGTTTTGTCGATTTGCCGCTAGATGTTGTTATTGTTACGATCAGCAGCCATTTTGGCCATGTTATAACACGTGTAAGCAAATGGACGACCTGTGCACCAAGGAATCGGCGCTTTTCAGCTTATTTTTGTAAATGTTGCGAGCGATCTTAATTTAATACACGTCATATATTCGAATGAGCCCCATTAAAAAGAATCTCACTCACGAGGCGCATTTCGTGTCATAAGAATTCTCTAGGACCCCATCACGCACGTTAATACTACACACGCTGCGAAGAATCAAATCTCCAACAAATACACCATGCATTTCTATTTGATAATGCCTTCTTCTGAGAAATTTAATAATTTCATGGCTTTCCTGCGTGACTAAAAGATTTTCCCACTAACCACTAATGGTATGGGCAACGTTTTCAGCAAGCAGGTTACTCGTGATAACTCGAATTTCTCCGCTTCCGTAATTATCTAATCAGAAGGGTCATCCTAAGATATGCCCACAGTGACCCTTTTTTACTCAAAAGCAGGGTTTCAGTTATATCAGTTTAATTAGTTGACATAAATCTGTCCTGAACAGATAAATGTTGGTTGCGTGACTGGAATTGTTTGCTTTTTTTACCATACTTGTAACTAAACGGAGCATTTAAGTTTGCGTGTGGGTTGAAACATTGTGAAGTTTATACGTTTATTAACTTTCCAGTTATGTAAAAGTGTGTAAAAGTATATGTTCCATCCGCTGTGGAATGTGCTTCACGTAAAATTTCACATTAACATGCACAAAAAAGAAACACATTTTCAAGATCTCATTGAAAAATGAAGACCTCTGTTTGGGGACCACAAGGATACACAAGTTACTTATCTTTATGTTTTAACTACCTTTTGTTTTCTTGATGGTCTTGATCTAATATCAGGAAGATTTAAGATTCTGAAAAGATTAAAAAAAGGTGTGTTAATGAGATAAAAATGATTTAAATACACCTGGGTATGTTTCAATAAAGTAACTCAAATATACTTGGACTTAAGTCGAATGTCAGGTGTGTGTCACTATGGCAACGATTATGACGTCACAGTTGTGCCCAGGTATTTTATCTTGTTCACAAACTCAAGTCAAAATTAATGTTATTGAACCAGACCCCTGATGATTAATTATTACTTGGTGAGTATGTTTATTTGATGATAATAATGTTGATGATTATGGTTATTTCAGCTGACAGTCTTGTTGGAACACCTTGTCCTCTGGCAAAGGGTCATTACAAAATGCTGTCTCACCAAAGTGAGAACTGTTCGCTGTCTGTACAAAGTCAATGTTCCGGCACGTCTCACCTCGATGTGTATTATCGCTGCAGACATTCAACCACAGGTAAGATTGTTTGTTATTATTGGGCCATACCAAGAATGTAGTTGTTCCATCGAATCGCCCGCTCTTTTTTTTCATTAGTTGATTGCTCTTTCATTATTTTTTTGGGGTGGGGTGGGGCACCAACTCCTCTGGGTTGATGATGTTATTTTATACTCTAGACGCGACCTCTTTAAAAATTCTTTACATGCATAAAAATAACAAAATAATCAATGAAAATGGATAACATTTTGTGTGATTCATATGGACAAAGTAAAGTGCATTGATTGCCACTTAGAGTTACAACTGTGTCTTACCATGTCAGAAATATTGCTCTATATAACAGTGTTGTCTTCAGATCGACATTATCCGAGGCCACGTCCGCTCTTTGTTCGGAGGTCCTAGTCCAAGTCACCTACTTCCAGTCCAGGTCCAAGTCCCAGTTCAAATCATATTGTTTATTAAACAAAGCAATAAGGGATTATATATATATATCGGGTCTTATCCCTTGAAACACACTGTAGTGAATTAACAGTATAGTTTTTCTTCATCGTTATATATGTATACATGTTTATACTTTGACTTGATGACAAAATCTACCATGTAAATCATATAGATATCAGAACATGGCAGAAAGGACCATTCTGTTTCGGTCAGAACTCCTGGCACTAAAAACTACAGTAAAAATGTTTAGTTCGGTACCTTCCGCCACATAGAATTGACTTCTTTCCCCGGATTACTTTTTCGTCTCTTAAGAAATTTTCTTGAATGGTGTGGAATTTTTTGGTACACTGCATCACTTGTAAAACATGTATATAAAAGATAACCAATCTCAACCAATAGCGGATGTGATTTTATATGAATTACTTCAATGTAACCTGATATTACTTTAACTATTATTACTCTAACCAGGGTTTTAATTAACACTGAGTCTTCACCGAATGACGTCACCGGCCATACGTTAGCAGCGAGATGTTAAGCATTTTGGTAAAACTGCATAAATTTCTGTGTCTCGATCAATTGCAAATATTTATTAACCCTTCCTGTCATTAATACCATTAAAATCGTACAATAACTCTTTCAAAGACAAAAAAGTACAAACAGGCAAATAGTTTAGGAAACAGATAAACAGAATGATAAACACTCGTAAGGATTGGCAGACAGACAAACAGCGGCCGTCAAAGTTCGGGGTTAAACGCCCGAAACGGGAAAATGGTCAAAGATTCTCACCTTACATGTTGTTTATATATGTAATCGCTCCATGAGGTGTTTGAAACAGGATGTGGTCCCTTGTGGGCGTTAAGGCTCAGACAGTGCCTTATCAAGCAGGGACACAATTAATACAATTTTCTCCTGTGTATTGTCAGCCTTGAGACCCGCAAGCTTAAAGAGCTGCCTGGTCGAACTCTTTTTATCAATGATCAATTATATAGTCCTGCATATGGGCCGTGGACATTGACAATATGTGTAATGACTTTCTGTTAGGTCTGAATGTGAGACGTGACCGGCAGCGCAATGAACCTGAAACCGCTCGTTAAGGCTTAGCACTAATTCTCCAGAGGACAATCAAATCAAATTGTGCCAATCCGGAGCCGTTGCAATGAACAATTCACTGAGCGCTTGTGATGGAAGCATGCGCCGCAGCCATGGCGCATTTAATGTTTCCTAAAACATGGCTCAAAATTGGCCGATGTTGTTTACGATTTGCCCCGATGTGACATCGGCTTAAGATCGGGAACCACATCGGGAAACATCGGGCTATTTTGGGAAGTGTGACAAGATCCAAAAGACATCAGACATTTTTTACATGCGCAAATATTCTGCAATAATCTTTTAATCGGATCGGCATTCGGGAACATCATTGGCAATCCAAAATCATCGGGTCTCCAAGATGTAATTCCGATGTTTGCCGATCTCTCCATCTGTTACGGTGTTACGATGTTTCCTGATATTTCCTTATTCTTTCGTATATAACATTGAATTAATATTAATATAATCTATATGCAGCTTTCACATTTTTTAATAATGTTTTTCTGTTCTATTTTTCTAATCTGGAAATAAAATGCTACATTTTTGTGAATACTGCAAGTGACTATCATTAATATTAATTAAGATATCAACAAAATGAAATGAATTACTTCACGTAAAGGTTCAAAGGTTGCCCTGGAAACGGGTCAAGAAATATATCGAAGCACAATTTTCTGAAGCCACGACCTATTTTTAGGTTGTATTTTGTTATACCTCCGGTTGGGGTTAACCTAATTCTAAGCCACTTTTAGGAGGTTGGCCGCTAGTCTAATATTTCATCGATGTCTTGATTTATCTCCGATTTCTACACGCCAGGCCAACCTATGGGTTCTTTGTTTCACGTAATCGGGATAGCATCGGGTAAGAATTGGACTACGTCGGGACATGTAGCCCGAAGGCATCTTTTGTCTATCGAACTAAAATATGACACAGAGAGATAAATAAAAGTTATATCCAACGATTAAATATTTGAGGACAATTTGTAATATGATATTATGTAACATTCCCAGTCAATATGCGTTATAGGAAAGGCCCCTGTGAGTTCATATGACCTTGGGGGAGGGCGAGGGTATAACAATCGGCATGTGTATAGGTCTGTCTGTCTTTCGGGATCTGTAACTAAAAACTTAAGACACATTTCCACTTAAAAAAAATACACAAGAAAAGTCTGTATAATATCACGGGCCTCTTTGAAGAAGATCTGACCCACCCAGATTATGGCATTATCGTATATGTATACATGCGAATAATTAAATTTAAATTCAATCTTTCATCCCAAGATGGCAGCTGGGCGAAGGTCTGCAGTGTCTCATTGTTCTTTTTTTTCTTATTTCAGTGGTCAATTTCTCGTGCTTGAAACATTGGACGGTTGGTTCCAGAACAAGGATAATTGTGCGTCGTACCGATGACTCGTTGAGAACTTCGAATTGTCTGGTAAGTACAAGAGGTATATATAAGAGGTTTATCTAAAAAAGTGTGAAAATTCCTAGAATAGGGGGTGTCGAAAGAAAATTGCAGGTTTTGCGACGGAAAATGGTGTCGTGGACCCTCGTCATAAAGGCTTTTAGACATGTTAACTTTTCTCAGCCTCGTTGGAGTCTTTGGCAATCCAAGCTTATATTCCTGTGGACTTCCTATGATTGTTCTACGTTAAACCCTTGACTGTCCTAAAATTATCCAACAACGGTAATAGGTATATGTGAAAGGGGCTTACGGCTGGTAGAGAACAGGAGGGATGAGACAATTATCATGTAAAATATGTTTACAAACTAGGTCCAGAACATTTAATAACAAAAGGGTTGTAGTCATCCAGCAGGCTTAAGAATCCTTCCACGATCATGACCCTGGAAATAAAAATCAATTAAATCTGTGACATGTGCTGTTACACTTCCTGAGGGTAAATTCTGGAAAGTATCCGTATTGAAAAAAGCTCAGGGACAGAAGAAAACGTACCGAGAAAAGAAAAGCAGAAAATGTGATTTTCTTTGAAACAAGATTTAACGTTTAGGAAATTTCATTTTATTACGTATAAATAACAACTGAACAGGTGACCCATATCTGAAATCTATGCTTAACTTAAAAAAAAAGTCAATCAATTCTTAGCAACCGGAGACTACAGACACAAATAAAGCCACGCCAGAAAACTAATAAATTATTCTTTAACTCTCCAACCAAATATATTGAACTTGGTTTTATTTAATTCACTGACCGTTTGACTTTGCCAACTGGAAATTTTTGAAAATCTTCATACGAACAACACAACATTATTCATCAAAATTGTACATTATAAATACAAGTAATAATTCCTTTGAGGGGAGTATAGCAAAGCAGTAATTAAGTAAACTTATAACGAGGACTGTGTACTCATTTTCACCCATGAACTATGAAAATTCGGAGCTGCAATTCTGGAAAACAATTATTTTTTGTGTGGCCTAAAGATCATGCAGACACACGAACAGTGAATCCATAACGACATACAATATGAAGGCAACGAATATTTTCATTGACCTGACCTGAACATGAGTACAGCAGGGTTTGACCTACGTTCAGCCTTTTTCACCTCAGACTAAACTCACCTGTTGTATTGTAACAGAGACGGAATCCATTCGGGAGACAGAATTATTTTATGGCTGCCGCTAAGGTTCAAACAATGAAAATCCCTGGAGATCGAGCAGCAGGCAATAGATAGGGCGCCCGAGTTGCTGCCTTACCGGCTACAGACCCATAACAGATATTGGCTTGGGCTTGTCAAATAGGCCTGTGTAAGGCAGTGTTAAACCGGTGCACATTTTAGTTAAACAAATCGATGTAACCTCCATTGCCTGGGCATCTAGGTATAATATCACGGCATATAACCCGGCAGCATCTGTTACGCAGGAAAAATCAGAACTCAACAAATGTTAAACAACACCTTTGATGATAATGTGATATTGGAGGAGATGACACATTAGGTAATTTTCCTCTATTTTACACCGTCGTGGTTTGTAAGGGCTCTGGTCTTCTGGGTTTCGGGTGAACGTCATGGTCTTCCGGGCCGGCGTTACTGGCCGTGAATGCACGGTTCGGTAGTCTGATAGGGCCTACTTCGAGCCGCAAAGCACAGCATATAGAAACTGCACTGTAATGGTCATTCCTGATATCATCAGTGATATATCCCTGTTCATATCTGTACATTGGGTCACGATTGATAAAATAACAAAATAGAATATATGTAAATGTACAATAACGTGCCCCATCTCTATGGTAACTGACTCGTGTGACGCTGCAAGAAAGGAAATATGCAGACAGTGGGGGATAACTGACCTCAGGCCACACCAGCAAGTCAGTATAGAGACTGTGCTGAAAGTTGACGATTGCATCATGTGTATTCCAACGGGGTTCGAAAAAGTCTGGGCTACCGAGCGCTTTCCACCGCAGTGCAAAGTGACCGATACCTCGAAGAACATCTGATTGTGCTGGTGATGTCTGCAATGTGATTGGTTAAATATTACGCACGGGGAATTCCATGGAGACAGCATTGCCTGGTGGCTAAACCTGAGCAACAACCGCGGTTTATTGCAGCGGGTAGTGTAGCGAATAGTTGAGCACAGCGTAACCGCTGCTTATGGAGAAATGGATGCTAATAACCCATTTGAGACATGTCTGCATGCGGTTAGTAATTCAACAAACAAAGATACAGGGAGGTATGGCAACATAATATGCTAGGTTATTTTTTTGCAAATGATGTGAGTTGTTAGAAAGTACACTAACTCATCGAACGTTTGGTTTTTTTTTAAGCGACAGTATACTTGTAGACCTTTCTAATCGAGATTTTCAATGCCATTTTCCATTTTACAATTTCTGCCACTCTGTTATAATGCTCGGCAAAACTAGCGCCACAACGTTTTCTGTAAAACACGCTGTGTGCCAGGCAGCACTGGCGATAAGCATTGATCTTCATTGTCTGCTGCTACACTACGTTATTGAATTTTTGGCATCACGTGATCTTGTTAGAAAAATACCATAAGCTATACAAGTTCTTCGTACAATACACCGGATCTACCTCCTTAGGAGAGAGTGGTTGATAAGACGCTAACAATATGATGCACGGGCTATAGCTGTTCATCTACTACCCGCGGGGTATACAGACTGAGCTAAGTGAGGGGTTTTATATAAAACTGGCATGAAAATGATTTTACTCAATGATTTTTAAAGTAATCTTACATGGGAGAAACAACGGGTAAGAATTTATGTTTAGCAACCCAGCCTTATATATGTCATAGTTTTTGCCTTTTATTCCCAGTTCGTTCCCAGCATTTATGTCCTTTAGGGTCAACTATACTGGTCAGCTCTGGTTCTTGTATAACCTGCCAATATATGGTTCATTAATATCTGATTTCGTATACCATTAGGTAACTTACACGAATGTTTGACCAATTTGTCCAGCAAGCAGATAAGTTTGTCTCATATGGCTCACTTCAAATTTATGTTTCGAAGATTCACATCAGAAGGGCAAACGTGCGTTAGGTTGTAACAGGTCTTTTAACCATTTTCACCTAACTCTTAAATTGCCAATGCAAACTGAACATACTAATAATTAGCTATTTGCTAACTAGCTTTCGTTTATGCTTTTATGTTTCAGATGATTCGAAAACGAAGAGACAGCGTGGTGATGGCCGTGGACAAATCGTGTAATATAGGGGTGCCTTTTTTGTTGAAGGGAATCCGAAGATTCAGGCTTAATGTCACGCCAGGTAAATATTTCGTGTCACCTGAATCCTTGCTCCTCTTTAGTGCTGTCGCCAAGTAAGGATACCCCCTAAAGTATATATATATATATATATATATATATATATATATATATATATATATATATATATATATTGGTCTAAACATTCTGAAACCAAGAATACGGGGCGAGTGGGCACTTTTTATGTTGCTTTATTTTGATAATATTGCTATTTAAATTTTGCAAGAAGAATTTGTCCTTTTGTCGTTATAATTTTAAGCATTATATTAAGTATTCGTCGAAATTTCGAAAGTGTACTACTTACTACAGATGGCTTGCTGCTTACTCACCAAATATAGCATAATGGAGTATCGAAATTGATTTTTATGTGGTCCTTAAGTAGATACAATTTACGAGATAATATAGACAGACCCGTCTATTTTTCTAGTCCTTTAGTCAGTCTGATTGACCGAGCACTCAGAGTTCAATTCTCCAAATGGGAGATCTAGACCCAATCCTGCAAGTTCGGGAAGCTATCATTTCACGTAGAGCTACGTTCAGTTGGCATGCGGTAAGTCTATAGATTGCGGAAAGCGGTTTGCGTTATAAATTCGAGTAGGTTATGTATTAGGGGGGCACTAAAGCACTGTTGTATAGGACTGGCGATCACAAAACCCTCTATTTTACAAAGCATCCTTAGGCCAAACACACAGTTACTGACCGGTCCCGTGGTCGCCTTATACCGTGCGCGAATTCCATCCCATACTGTGGGGTAAATAAGCGGTTGATTATGAAATGACTGGAGCGAAATACTTTCTGCCTTTGACATTCAGCATAGTAAACTCAGCTTTATAGGGTCGTTGTATGACATATGGACCCGCAAGGTTCATCTGGAGAGAACTGCATAAGACTTCATCTAACGGTGGTGTCTTCGACCTGCTTTTTCCATTATAAATTTGTGCCCGATACCTTGGACGCCGCTATTGATCTTTAAAGTGTCACTGGATTGCTGTATCATTCAGCCTTTCGGCTCCCCACCGTGTCTCATTTCCTTTTAGTTCAGGATCACAGAAACTCTGTTTGTTACAATCTAGATGTGTTATATATGCATGAACAGTTAACAGTTGGGTACCTTTGCCGTGTCGCAATCTTTGGGTGATATTTTTATACAACCACGTCAAATGCGGATTGTGTCCTCCAGGAATGCGTTGCCATTTTATTGACAGAATTCCGCAGCCTTAAAAAGTAGGGGTTTGTAAGTAAATGGAAACTTCTAAGTTTTGCATTTTTTCTCTGAGCAGTCTTTGAAACTGTTAGCAGTCTTTATTTCTGATATTGTCCCAATTTCTGTTGGCGTGAATGCTTTCTCAAGAGGTGCCTGGAATCTTCAGGGAAGGGGGAAATAACAAAGTCAAATAGAACGAAGTGTAAGAAGTAAAAATAAAAAGAGGGGCCCAGGTCGCAAAAATTGGTTTGAAATTCAAAAAGGAGAGATGTTGCGGCCCTCCTGGACCCCCATCCGCATCCGCCCCTGATGTTTCTCTTTGGTTGGAGAAGGAATCATGGTGTCTTTAAATGGTTCGGATACTGATGAATGACGTGACGTCATGGTCGTTCCTGAAGCCGCAAAGCTGACCTTGTCCTGCCCTCCAGTGGCGTATTGTCGTGAGATAAGGTTCCATTCTCTTTGAGTTTAGCTGTGCTACACGTGTATGGATAATTTATTTAGCACATGTACACATAAAGCATCATACATCCTACCTTGATGAAAAGAAACAAGTCCCAGGAGACACATCCATAAAGGACATAAACTGTTACTTTGTCAAGCAGTTCTTTAAATTCTTAATGTTGAATCTGGTACACATTTAACCTATGCAGCCAATAAAACTAAGAAAAGCACCGAGAAGAGTAGCAAGTGGATTTGAATTAAAAGGATATGGGGATTAACTTTAAAGAAAACGTGAATACCGTTCAATCTTGTAAACGTAACAATTGCATAAAACATCTAACATTGTCTCAACTAGCAGTTTCCCTGTACTTATTTGACGCTGATCATATGTCCTATGTTTATCTTTATTCCTGACTGGCTAAAATCGGTCTACTGTACGTATATTTGGTTACTCAATAAAGAGCGATAAGTTGGCTTGTGAAAGACCTTTGATCTTATGCTTATGCACAGCAATGGTCTGTGTTGAAGAAACCCGACTCAGCGATTAGACCTTTGGCCTTTTTGTTCTTGGGGCATACTGATGGTTAGAGTAATTGATTCGGCGACGTAAGAACTTGTTGCCTTGAGCATTTGATCCATTGGATTCGTCTGTAATTCATATTAAATCGGCGCCGTCCACGTAAAAACTTTTCTTGATGGTGCACACGCTCAATTTATAACTTGCTACATGACCGCGCCCTTAACGTATGTTGATCTCTAACCTCACTGGTCGGATATAGGTTTCCCTTTCATGTAAAAATAAAATTGACCGGGCAGTCTTTGTCATTGGCTGAATGATTCCGATCTCAAAGAATAATATAAAAATCCAACGTATTTGATGTCTGGTATATTTGGAGTTGAAAACATGTGCGGTATTTGCTCTATACCTATCACTATAATCAAAGCTTATATATGTTACAATCATACTGTTCTTTATTGTAACACAGGAAATGTCTACGATTCAACACGCCCAAAAAACCTGAGGAATCAGTCTGATATCACTGATTTATAATGACATGATTTGTCTTTCGCCTTTTTATTCGCATATATTCTGCATTTGGAGATTTTTACTTCTGTATTTTGCATTTGGGAACTTTATTAAAGATATTTTCAACTGCCATATAAAGAGAAGAGCGGTCGATATGGCAGTAATATATGGTCAATTGTATAATGTAAAAACTAAATTTCCGTTAAGAAAAAGGAAAAAGAAGTAACATTTGTACAAATAATATAACATATATGGTGGTATCTTTTATCAAATGTATGAATGTTAGTAATTTTTATCATGCAACTTATATAAAAAGTATTTTTCCAAATGGGCCTGGACAGTAATGCGTTAACAAGCTCGGTTTTCTCACTGTGTGGCATGGAGAAAGCCTCGTATTGGTTAAATAACCCTTTGTACAATCATCTTAAAATAAATAAAGTTTTAAGAAACTGACATTGCACAAATTGGGGGGGGGGGGAAATACATCGAACATACATAATTTCTTATTATGAAAAAAATAAATAGTTTTTACATGACCTGTAAATAATCATCTTTCGAAATGAACATGAGGCTATTTTTTGCTCAGATAACTTATAGCAATAATCCCGTGTCCGGCGTGCCGTCCGTCTGTTAACAGGACACAAATTATAACCGTTTGACCTAAAACCTTCTAACTGTACATCCAGGGAGGTCCAAGACTAATCTCCTTGGAAACCTGAATTTATATCATGATGATCTGTATACTGCAACCTACGGGTCAAAAACATAATGCGGAGCACCCACACAGTCAGCCGGAGCACAAATTGTATCCACAAGACATGTAAGATTCTGAGAGGTCCAGGGCAAATGTCACCTTGACCAGTATTTTTCGACATATAAGAAAAAGATGTCATGAGCACCCTAAAGGTTAAATTCGCACAAATCATATCTGTTAGGCCTAGAATCTTCTAGCGCAATATCAAGACCGATTGAATTATTTCACTGTGACATATATTCTGTGAGTTGTAGGAGAAAATGAGTTTAATTCTTTGAAAGCCAGATTAGCTCCGAATGATCCGTCCAACTTAAAATTCAAGTTGGTCTCGGGCAAATCTCCTTCAGTACCCGAGATTAGCCAAGGATGCCCTTTATTCTGTGAGGTACGAGCAAAAAAAACTAATTTTGAGCAATAGAAAATCACACGTGGCCATAATTTTAAATGTTGGATCTAGAAACGTGATTGTAATGTCATTTTGGAAACCAAAATAAGGTCACTGTGACTATATTCTGTGAGCTATGTGATATAAAATGATTTTAGAACCCTATTAGTCAGACGGGCACAAATGGTGACCCATATTCTGTGAGGATTTAACACTATTGCTTCACCTGTGTGTCAAATTCAGCTGAGTGTCATGGCCCATGGGCCACTTGTTTATTATAGCTGTTACACATGTGGTTGTTAGTTTGCGCTTTAATGTTCTTCTATTTTTTACACAGGAGTATGCCGTGAGATCCAGCCAGTTCACGAGACATTACAAGACGACAGAAGAGAAGCTAAAGTGCTTTGTGAAAAGGGCTGCGGGCCAAGTGTAGAGACCATAGTCACTGACAGCGCTAGCAAAGACTCCGACAGCTCCGCGATACGACCTCGGACACCTGCGGCTACAATATTGCTAATTTTGCTAATTTTACATATTAGTATTAACACAATGTTAACATGTCCCACCTGACTTGTAGCGATGTTTTGAATTTAAAGTATTATTTTATATGTACACATACCCATACGTGTGTCAGAGAAATTTGAACGCAGGCGGTAGAATCGTACTGTGACGTATAGGGGAGCAGTGTTGGGATTATCCACGCGGCCAAGTTGCTGATGATATCTTTAAATCAGTATTGATATCACATTCAAAATAGAAAGGTTCGCGAAAGGTTTCACGTTACTGTTCGTGTTCGGCTCACATGACAGCATGCAACTTGACTGTTGAAGTTTGTATCTCTGTATGGACTTTTACAGTGCCAATGTCAATGTAGAAACTGTCTGCCTTTTATGAACTGAAATATAAGCTTCGACAACATAAACTGGGAACAGAAAAAAGGTATACCTTTCAGCAAAAAATACCGAATCTATTTATATTTATGGTCATTTTGCCAGGAAACATTACGTCAATTGATATTTCAGTAACAGAACCAGACCCACCGTCGTATGTTTGCCGGTGAAACCTGGTCCAACCAGGGGTTCATTTGTACATAACGGACAGCAGAGAAAACGGATTTAATTATTGACTGATGACTCTTAGACCCAAATCGATTCGCAAAAAAATCGATCTGATTTTACTTCTGAGAATATTTATGCGCTTATCTTTCACACAAACACACACACACACACACATATATATATATATATATATATATATATATATATATATATATATATATAAAATCAAATAAATATACAAATATATGTGGGGAGCGTATGATATTAGAAAATACCTCTGTGGAAATCAGGTGTTGTCATAGAAACTGCAGATAAGTGACATATACGGTACTTTGATGAACAAGCGACTGCTCAGATTATTCTCCTCGAAATGGTTTTTATATGAAGTACTGAGGGTGCTATACTGCTTAATAAAATATTTTCCAATACTTTCTTATGTTTTTATAATACATATAGCAGGTTTATTATGACTGTAATATCCTGGCGGCAACAGACACACGATGAAAACCATTATGGATAATTGCTTAAATTTATTACCCCAACCTCCGGAGACGTGACGCGTATAGCGGTAGAGCTATATTAAGTGTGGTCTGCCATAAACATCCTTGGAACCACTTCATGAAATTATCGTTCATAACATCACCGAGATTGCGCTGCATTGAAGGAATGGTAATATACATGACATTTAAAATGAGATCGTCATCCGTAGACCTCTGCTTTACAACATTTTTTAATATATAACTTGTAAGACATTAAGTGATATGCACTCATAAGAATTTTACGACTTACCTAAAGTGATGTCGAATTCCGGTGCAAAAACTGAAAAAAATCCATACAATTCATACCATGTAAAATCAGTAAAAATGTGGCGTTTTTGTTTCAAATTATTGTATAATAGAAGAATATCGGATTAATCCTGTATGTGTTCCGTAAATATTTTATTTTCCAGATTGGGCATTCAAAAGCAATTATTGTAATGCTATTAGTCAGCCTAAAACACGCATTAAATGGGAACTAGGTTATATCTCAGCTGCCTCAGTCTTATTGGATCTTGTGAACCCAGGAACATTCCCTCTGTATGTTTTTACGACGGACGTAAGACGGTACAGATATTGTACAGCGTTCCTCCACAGCTGTCAAATGTGAATTGTCAATCCTACACCTCCACACTCTCTAATTTTAAAATGTCTGCATATCAGAAAAATCCAATTGGATGAAATCCTGAAGGACTTGACAATGGACGTAAGACGTTAGAATCAGATTACTGACTACATTTGGTATTATTATTATTTGTGCCCCTCTGGGACCATGTTTTATTTGCACTTCCGTGTCCGATTTCAATGTATCTTACTTTTAGGCCAGATGGGGCGTCATCCAATTTTCCAAAGTGGAATCGATCAAATTGTTGGGTATATACAAATATGTCCCCGTGGACTGGCTTCCTGCTCTTTCTGGAACATTATAGAGAGAGCCTGGCGGCCGCCATTTGTTAACCCACTTTAAACCCTTCTATACTTATTCATTATGCAGATTTCTTCCTATGTACCTATGTCTATTTAGAATGTCTTACTTATCAAACAATCTTGATCTTTCCCATATGAATCCGGTGGTTATCACACTTTTACGGAACCTAATATCAACAGATCACATATGCGTGATGAACATAAACCTTGCCAAGGAGATAAAAACATCAGATTCTGTAACACTAGGCAGCGTGAAATGTCTAGGGGAATGAATAAGGAAGTCAGTGGTTTTTTGTTAACAAATAACTATAATTTATTCTTAAGACAACCCTTACATTACAGTACTCTAAATCAATACAATTACACAGTACAATAACAGTATAACATCAAATCAATATAATCACACAGCCTAATAAACAAAGTGCACAGTACCTGGATACCACCACTGTCACAACGATAAGTCCTTTAAAATGTATAAGCCGGCGAACAGTTCACACGAATTCTCTCGGAGATTTTTTTGCCGCACTGATTGGAAAGGGTCGCACAAACTGACATAGACGCTTCTGTGTCCGCTGGAATATTCTCTCACCTCTCTCTATGCTCTTAAACACAGCCTCTATAACTTTTCACCTCAAGCCGAGAAGCTTCTATTTCTCGAACAATCGAAGAATCTAACATAATACATGGTAAACACGCGTTACAGGAATCATCTAGAAAAACATCGCTGTCTCTCTACATACCAGGGTCCATACGTGAGCTCGCCCCGGCTCGGCCAGGCGAGAAAGCCACAAGCTAGCATGACAACGAGAGTTCAACCAGTACGGATTAAACTGAGAGTGCAACACGCGGCCAGGCAAAAGCGCAACAACACGAGCCACGCCCGTGTCACACAATAAAAGGGCACCTGTAACACACACACATACACACAAACGGCATACATAAAGAACAAGATATCCCTAGTTTAAGCGTGAATTTGTGTATAACCATAATTATCAATGGGTCATCATTACCAGTCAGAACTGATTACCTTTGAAAGCAGTTAGGTAGAATATGACATTACACGTAGATTTAATACATCATTGAGTACATTATTCATTTAATAGACAATCAAACTTTTCAACAAAATTCAATGCCACTGGCGTCGTTTTCTTTGTTCTAGAACGTTCAGCTCGTGTATCACTGACAAGCGGACAGTCTAATATATACACAGACAGGTCATACTAGTAAAATGCCAAACATTGAGAGAGATCGCCACAGCAGCAAATAAATCCGACATGTTAACCAACTTATTACATGAATATTTCTGCGCTATTTCATATACATCAACTGATAAAAGGTTTTCACAGGAAGGCGCACGATTCGAGTTCTGTCAGACTTGGTTCTCACATTTCCACGACAGATGTGACCAGACAACACCACAACAAAGCATCATCGAGTCAGTAGAAACAAGAGGACAGAAACAGCTGCACCACTGAGACACCAGCCAGACAGCGACAAGTCATCTACTTTGGTTGATTACGGAAACACCCGTCATAATTATCTCCACTTATACATAGGTGGAGATATTGGTTTTTGGCATTCTTCTCCTTCTTTGTTTTTTTCTTCTTCTTTTTATCAATTTGTTATTCAGCTATTTTTTTTATCCGATTTCATTGATACTACCCAAGAAGTACCTTTCTTAGGGCCAATTAAGAGACCTTTACACTGAATGGCGACCTTTGTGCCTCCTGTGTGCGACCAGATTTTTTTAACATGTTCAAAACAGTCACAAAAAGGTCGCAAAGGAAGTGGGTTGCTCAAAGGTGGCCCAAAGGAGGCACAAGCATTGCCATGGTTGCAGAATTGAGACATAGTGGTTGCGTTGGTTGCACAGGAGAGGCCGGCATTAAAAAGGCCGAAACTTGCATGTTGGGTGGTTCAAGGGAGGCACAAGTATCCCTGGAGCAATTACATAGAAACAGGATTTCCTGGGTTTAGGCGACCATTGAGCGTCCTGGTCATATTTTGGTTGCTGAAAGGTGGTACAGAGGTTGCAGCCCTGTGTAAAGGGGTCTTTAACTTTATCCCCTTTTCAGTGCCTTTGACCTATTTCACAAGGCGACAGGGGCCAAAAAGTGCAATTTTTGCAGATTTTCAGTGTAGAATTTCTTCTTATTTATAATGGGTATAGAAAAATTGACTCAGTGCTTTTCAGTTAGGCTATGATATATGTTTTATATTTTAATATACAGGCTATTATCAGATAAACCATTTGACCTAGAGAGTCAAAATTTAACAGGAATTGGTCATTTACAATATAGCCGTGCAGTGGCAAGTTTGTTAGTGATATCTTTATTAGTTTTTTAATAATATAGAAATTACGAAAATGTGACATCAGTGTTTTCAGCTCATCTGTTTAAACTCAAGAAAGAATGACCAAAATTCATTTGTTTTATAGTACTACAGTTCTGACCTCACTTTATATCCCCTACTGCGTTAATTGATATGAGGAACAGCAAAAGAATCTATTATCTAGCCATGGGAACAAGGCCGCCGTTGGTCCAAGATTGCCAGGTCGTTGCCTTGAGTAAATAAACGCGACCTCTCACGCTCGATCTCTTTGTTAAATGTGCAAAACTGCTTAGTTTTACGGTGGCTCGTATAGAACACACAGAAAATTATTTTTTATCTCATTCCCATCCCATGCGATTCTTTCGTGTTCCCATGCGATAATTATCTCGTTCATTTTCTATCGGGTAGGAACGAGATGAAAACAGTCTCTGTGTGTCCTATATACGAGCCACTGTGGAGTTTTCTGTTGGGCCGATGGTATAAACAATATCTCAAGACCGGTGGTATAACCAAACTATATAATGCGATTTGGCAATGGAAATAATTTCGGCCACCTATAATTGTACGTCCTTTACCCAGTCCGCCCCTTTGTTACGTTATATCACTTGTTGCAGATGTCACCAAAATGTACGAACAAGTGTAACCGGCCAAATATTTGTCATGGCTTCTATTGATATCAAAAGAAACTGTCCTCTTTCAAGATTATAACTATATACTTATTATATGATGATCTAGATTGGATGAGGAAACGTATAAAAAAAGAGTCCGGATTTTGTTCTCAAACGCATAGAATATCGCACATCGCACTATTTGTTCATAATGGTTTGGTAATTCCTCATCGTTTTCACTCATACCTGACAAATATAAAAAAAAATCGTCTTAAATGTGTCATTGTGCCGTCATATAATGTATCATGTATATGGTAAAAATAGATGGGTATTATGTTAATACTGTCCAGTTATGACACAAATATTGGATGGGCTTGCATGGAACAATTTATATCGTATGGCATTACAGTACAAGGATTCAGATTTTACAAATCCCATTTACAGAGTATATATACACGTTCTTTATTTTATATAGAATGTGAAATATTTTTATAATATAATGCGTGGCACTATCCATTGCTCAGATGCTTCCGAGTGGAGAAAACCCGTAGAAACCCCCCGATCTCGAATGCCACTTAAATTCACTCTAACAGCCATGACGGGAAAGGAACCCGGATCGCCAGCGGAAAGAGCTGGAATGTTAATGCATGCCCAATGGCAAAAGGTCATCCAACAAAGGATGAAAAGTACTTCACATAATGCTTACAATTTAATGGCATGCACAGAAGTGGATCAAGAGGGCCCGGACCACCCCCCCCCCCCCCCCCTACTTCTACCGCCGCAGTTTTTTAAGGCTTCAGGGCAATTTTATGCGCCTGGACCTGAAGACCTTTTCTTTAGATTTTTTCATAACTCCTACTTTTCCTAAATCCTTGATCCGCTCCTGATGCAAGCACTGTCAATGTTTACAACCAGTAGGCCATTTAAGGGCAGCAACAGTATTTTGGAAATACTGGGTCCAACCCAGGAAGACTAAAAATGAAACCTAAAAAAATGTCTCAGGGGTCCGGAAAAGGGGGATCCAGAAGCAAACATTGTTCTGAAACCCTTACAAAACGGTTGCGGCGGAATAAAAAAGGGGGTCCGGACCCTCTGGACCCACTTCAGCCATACTGTATACAAAGATCTGGGTTCTCGAAGGGGTGCTAAATACAAACCCCCCCACCCTCCCCTCCACCTCCCCCTCCCCGATTATATATTATATATTTCAACATGGAATTAGTTCAGAAATATGATATCGATAAAAACGGCCTAATACGGTTTGATTCGTATTTTTTTTACCACAATTACAGATCCGAATCTCTTTTACTTAACACGAATTAACCTCGTTTAGTCTCGTTTAAACTAATTTGTTGGGATTACAAAAATATTGGTATGAGAATATTCAACATGAATTGAAAAATATTAAATATTGAAGAACATCGGGTTCATTGAAAATAAGGAAAAAGAAAGTTTTTATTATGACAACTTGAATCTAATCTGGCTATAATATTAACATTTTTACAAAAATTTAGATTTTTTTATTTTACATGGATTGTACAAACAGTAATTATAAGTAATCGCGGCATCCTCCATGGCTACCGTTCTGTAGACTGTAGAGGTGGAGGAAACCAGAGAACACCACCGGTTTTGGACGAGCAACTACAACTCACTCTTATAGCCACTCCGGGGATCGAATCCGGGTTGCAAGCGAAGAGAGCCGAGCGTTTTACCCCTCGTCCGTCCAGGCCCCCTACATTAATGACGCCAAATCCACCCACGTCTTTTCAAAAGCTATATTCACACGTGAGGCTGATTCACATGCTCTGCCTGTTGACAGGATGCTGCAAAAAGGGTGCGGTTTATAGGAATTCCTCCTAACGGGTAAATAAATGCAAATAGTCAGGTAGTCATGTTAGCATATCAAAAGGGACAATTTTGTTACAGGTGTCTCTTTTATTGTGCGCTGTTGACGTTGTGGTTCGTGTTGGGCGGGCCATGGTTAATTGTCCACAGGAGTCTTGCATGTGTCTGTGTAGCTCAAGCATAGTTCGTTGCCATAGGAGACGTACGACTTGGTCCGGGTCCCGAGCCGCAGAAACACAGCGTTCTTTGTTCTAGATGTTACAAGTCTGTTCCTGTAACGTGTGTATTGTTCTATGGAGTTAACCATTTCTATAATTTTCGGATGAAAAAGTAATAAATAGCCGTGTTTAGAGCCGAGAGAGAAGAGAGAATGAAATTACAGCTGATTGATTTCGGGATTGAATTGAATTATTATTCTCCGAGAAGATTTACGTGAACTGTTCATCTGGATTATATGTTTTGAAGGACTTGTTGAGCTGTGAGAGTGGTGGTATCCAGAAAAGCCTAGGATCCAGACACTCTGGTATTGTACACTATTTATTATACTGTGTAACTGCATTGATTTACTGTTATACTGTTGTTATACTGTGTAATTGTACCAATTTAGTGTATTGTAATGTTAGGATTGTTTTAAGAATAAATTATAATTATTTGTTAACAAAAAACAACTGGCTTCTTTATTCATTCCCCTAGACATTTCACGCTGACTAGTCTTACAGAATCTGATTTTCATTTATCTCCGTAACAAAATTTATGCTCGTCACGACTACGTGATCTGTTGTTATTAGGTTCCGTAACAATAATCAAATGTGTCCTGAATATTTGATGCCGTAATTTCCTTATCCTATCCCAGATCAGGACAAATTAGTAAAGCCCCAAACTTCATTGTGACTATCTGTGTCTGATTCAATAAGCCTTAACTCTCACAGAAAAAAATATACCAACAATTTTTTTAATGAGCGACAGTTCTGAAATTTTATCTTTGATATACTGATGCTTTGTATCTTGGATCGATTTAATTAATTTTTGATTAATATCCCAGAAAGAGCTTATAATTGCATTTAGAATAACATTCTATACAAAGCCCGCTAATGGGCGTAAAGGACGGACGGACAGACAGAATACTACAGCATGACAGATATATGAAATAGTACACACGTCAACAATACCCTCGACAACGCTTGTGGCCTTTTGGATTGCGCCCCAATGGGATGTCTAAAATTGCGTTGCCTTATCGTGCATGGTCCTGTCCGATAGACAGCGCTAAAAAGGTTTGACGATTGCTACAGTGTTCCCATGTACGGAACTCATAACTGTTTTTTATATTTTTTCTACGTTAATAAGGAATGACCCATGACCATTACGTCTCATCCGTATCCAAGTATCTGTGTTTATAGATTATTGATTATATAACCGAGAAGGATTATTTTTAATCTAAAATCATAACGAAATACTTCCGGTATGGTTTCAATTGATAGTTACATTAAAACTTTTTCGTTTTCGTTATTCTCCGTTATATTACTAAAAAAGTTATTAATGCAAAATGGTGACCAGTATTGATACCACATCGACCCTCCATGAGTCGCGACGTCAGAAGGAACTTTCCATGAAGTTTGATGATCTGGAAAACGTCATAAAGATGCCATGAGGTTAAACATATGACTAATTATGTTTTAATAACAAGTTATTTTTTAAACGACTTGTATGCAAGGTTTTTATTCATGCATTTATCTGAACCTCCTCTGATGCCCTTGCAGATGTATATTATGTTTTTCGAACCCGGGTACCTCCAGTTTTGAAGTACTATATTTTTCACATATAAACACATATAAAGTGAATGAAATATGTTTTATATATTATTATACATTCTGTTATACTCTAAAACGAGTTGACATTTCGATATTAATGCTTAAATATAAACACTTTTACACTTGATTATTTTGTACATTGTTAATTCGCGGATATTTTTTTAAGTTCATGACGCCAATGACGACATTTATGACAATGCAATGCTGTTTGTGCTGTACCTCTGAGATATATATATTTTTAGCATTTTGCGGCCTTCTCCTGTGCAAACTGTGGAAAACAGTCGTATGTCCTGGAGGAGAACACGGAGTCAGACGGTCATACATCGATCATACAGTGTTTGTTAGTGTGACAGGGGTACATGAACACAAGGGTTACCAGTAAATCCAGTAAATGTCATTGTTTTTTTACCGCCGATCTGTATTATCCTGACACACTCCTACCAGCCACTGAGCCAACACGGGGATAGCTTGTACCATGTCTCCGGGCCAGACCTGATCAGTTTATTCGGCTCCACAGAACCTGGGCACCAATGACAGAAAATTCCCTATCTGCAATAAATCAGTGCTGTCGCGGCATGAAATTTGCATCTGCTACAATCTCTACTACTTTTCATGTCAAGGTATGAAATCCACATCTTCTGTTGTTCGTACAGTTGCGTGAAATCTACCCTTCTGAGATTAAACTCGCGTCACGAAACCATATTTTCCGTATTCTTACCACATAAATTTTACATAACTTGTTACTGGAGTCAGGAGATGAGCCTTACATTGTCTGATGCCTATTGATAGCCATAAGTTCTGGCATGGTGTCACGACATGAAAATGATTTCGTTTTTATCTCATGATATCATCAGGTTCAAGCATCGTTTAACAGCATGAAATTGACATCATCGGTCACTTCATGGTATCATCAGGTTCTGCCATCCTGTCACAGAATGGAATTTACATCGTCTCTCACCTCATGGTATCATCAGGCTCTGGCATCGTGTCACAGCGCGAAATTTACATCGTCCCTCGTCTCATGATATCATCAGGTCCTGGCTTCCTGTCACGGTAGGAAATTTCATCGTCTGTCACCTCATGATATCATAAAGTTCTGGCATCCTGTCACGGTATGAACTTTGCATCATCTGTCACCTCATGATATCCCCAATTCCTGGCAACGTGACACGCATGAAATCTGCATCCCCTTTTTTTTATTAGCTACGCTGACTGAAAATCATCTGAGCTATAACCATCACTCTTTGTCCGTCGTCCGTCGTGCCGTCCGTCTGTCCAGCGGGCCGTCTATCCATCCGTCCGTTAACAGGGCACACATCGTAACTGCTGGACCTAGAAATTTTTGACTGAAATCCAATGGAGTTCCATAAAAAATCTCCGCAAAAACCTGAAATAAGGTCACTGTGATCTATATCTTTCGAGCTATGGGGCTCGGGAGGACCCCCCGAAAATAAAAAAAAAATGATATAATGGTCCAATATCTGAATAACTAATGCATTCATTGCCATGATTCTTTCCATACATATAGATCATGGAGTGTTTCATCATTTCATGGGGACTGGTGGCGCCACCTGTAATTTTTCTAATTTTTACGCATTGTTACTCAATTTTTCATGAGACCTTCAGATGAAGCAGTTCGTCATTTACAGGGCACACGACCTAACTTTGACCTAGAAATCTTTAACTGTACATCTAGGGAGGTCCCAGGCTAATCTCCTTCGAAACCTGAAATTCGGTCATGATGACCTTTATTTTGCATACTACAGGCTGAAACCTGATTTTAAGCACCCAGTCAGTCAGACGGGGCACAACTTTGCCTAGAATCTTCTTACAATATACCAATG
Source organism: Sipunculus nudus (assembly GCA_026874595.1). Classification (NCBI taxonomy): domain Eukaryota; kingdom Metazoa; phylum Annelida; class Sipuncula; order Golfingiida; family Sipunculidae; genus Sipunculus; species Sipunculus nudus. The sequence continues at coordinate 48,924,811 of CM049309.1, forward strand.
GAGATCCATTAAAAAACTTCATGGAAACCTGATATTAGGTCACTGTGACCTATATCTTCTCAGCTATTTGGTAATCGAAAGTGCCTTCAGGAATAATTAAAAATTTGATACCAAAGCTCCGGTATCTGAATAATGAATGCATTGATTGCCATGATTTTTCCAAGCTTATTGAACGTGGGATGATTTATTATTTCCTTAAACTGGTGATGGCACCTGTATTTTTGTCCAATTTTTAAGCATTTTTCCTCTATTTTGAAACCTTACTGCAGATGAAGCAGTCCGTCCATTAACAAGGCACAAATCGTAACCGTTAGACCTAGAAACATCTAACTGTACATCCAGGTAGATCTTAGGCAACGCTCTTTGAAAATCTGAAATTAGGTATTGGCGGCCTATATTTCGTGAACTAGAGGCTGAAAACATGATTTTGAGCACACAGTCAGTCAGACGGGGCAAATATTGTAAACGCTAACCAAGAATCTTCTAATGTTACACCCGTGGAGGTCCAGAAAAAAAACTCTTTGGCAACATGTAATATGGCACTGTGACCGATATTATCCGAGCTATGGAGCTCCAAATTACCCCCCCCCCCCCCCCCCCAGAATAATTAAAAATTTGATACAAAAGCTCAAGTATCTTAAAAACTAATATATTGCTTGCCATATTTTTTCCATGCATATTGATTATGGAGTGTTTCATCATTTCCTGTAGACTGGTGGTGCCAAGTGTATTTTTTTTTTAATTTTACGCATTTTTCCTCTATTTTGGGAACCTTCAGATGAAACAGTCCGTCCGTTAAAAGGCAACCAATCGTACCCGTTAGACCTAAATAACTTCTAACTGTACATCCATGGAGGCCCTAGGCAAAGCTCCTTGGAAACCTTAAATTAAGTGACCTATACATCTTTGGCAATCGCAATGGAAACCTGAAAAAAAGGGCATGGTGACCTGTATTACTGGCAAAAAAAACCCCAGACAGTCATACAAGGAACAAAACTTCATATAGAATCTTCTGTCTTGACATCCAGGGATGTCCTTCAAAAATGTGCATGCTAATTTTTAGCTAAAGTGACTGCATACAAAAAGGCTATTTATTATGGGAATGGCTGGACATTTTATCATAATACATCTTTTTCTTGTTGATTTTGAAGAACTTTATTTGCTACAGTTTAATTGGGTTACCACCTACAACATTTGACATTCAGATAATTAAATTTCTTTTGTGAATGCCTTCCTAGTCAGCAGAGCGTCAAGGCCCATTTGTCACTTTTTTTTTGTGTCCCCGTCTAAAACCTACATCCTCTGCCATCCAAACTACGATATGAAATCTGCATCTTGTGCCATCCATCCACGACATGAAATCAACCTCACTGGCAAACGTGACACGGGCATAACATCAACTACTCTGCTGTAGGTGTCATGGCATGAAATATACATCTCTACTGCACATTCCGTGGCAGGAATTCTGCTTCTCTGCAACACGTGTCAAAACTTGAAATGTACATCTTTTTAAATACAACTAAGTCAAAAAATTCATGGACCGTGACACACTTAAATGTTTTATCCATGCGTTCATGACTAGATTATGGTTACTCATTGTTATGTGGCCTTCCATCAGTTCTTATTGATCGCCTCCAGAGAGTACAATATATAGCAGCAAGAATTCTTACCAGCAGTGCAAAACATCATCATGTCACACCAATACTCTACTCTCTCCACTGGTTGCCTATACAGCAAAGAGTAAAATTTAAGATACTTGTTCTTATGTTTAAAGCTATGAACAACATTGCTCCTATATATATCTTCAAGAACATTTCAGTAACCATGTTCAGTCAGAGGATTCCGTTCAAAATGACCGAAATTTATTACATGTGTCATTACAAAATAGTCATCGATACAGAACAGGGCATTCAGCTTTGCTGGTCTTATACTCTGGAACAGTCTACCCAAAACATTGAGATTCTGTTCTAACTTATCAGAATTTAAAAGCAAATTAAAAACTCACCTATTTGTGGAGTTTTTCTACTTTGGGCATTTGCACTATATGGAACCTGGCCTTTTTAACCATCTTTGTCTTTACCTAATCTATTGGATTGTCTGATTTATTTTACTGTTTATACTATGTCTTCCTTGTATCATCTTTCAAATGTATCGGCTTTTTAGAGCATGCATAGCATGGAGTTTACGCTTTATAGATAAACTATTATTATTATTATTATTATGATTATTATTATTATTATTATTATTTAATTATTTTTACAGCTTTTGCTATTAGTTTGAAAAATTAGTGTTGAGTTAAATATATTTTAAATCAACAAAATGGCCAACCTGCAAATCTTTTGGGAGAATACCTGCACATTCATGATAAATAATAATAATAAAAAATCACAACGTGTCATTTGGCATATGGTGCTCCAGCATAAAATATACCAAAAGAAACTTAAGCATCAATAAGAGAAAGAACCTTAATTTTCAATTCGGAAAAAGTCTGTGAAAAGAATGAAAATACGGTTAGCGTCTTTTCCACAAAAATCCAGTTTCCTATAAGGGATACCTACGTGCCACGGATGAAAAGTGTGCAGATTGCTCCAGTAGCTCTGTTGCTAAAATCTTTAAAAAGGATAAAATGTAAAATGCGTCCTCTTGATAAATATGTGTAATTACAGAGAAAGCTCTGACTAACCTTACTGCCATTGATTGCAGACTGTAAAACTACCACAAGGCTTTTATGCCAGCATTTGATTTATTCTAGACATGAAAGGCCACACATGTAAGCCCACTTGTATTTTTTGTGTGTATCACAAATGAGAAAATTATTCTTGGTTTAGATTTTTATCAGTTTGAAGGACAGGATTTGTTTGTGAAATTTAACCCCGTTCTAGATTAAAACTCAGAGACTTCGTTCAAAAGACACCGTACTTTTGTAATACGAGCTAAATCATTTATGCTTTTTTTTTAATGTATAAGAAAATTTGTAAGAATAAATCTTATTACCTCAAGTCATTCGTATTTATTAAAATATAGATACAAACACAGAGGTCTAATTTAATCAAAGCATTGAGTTTTTCAATGCACATAATGCCAACGATTTCAAAAGAATAATGCCAACGATTTCCAAAGAAATGTATGCAATAAAGGAATTCTTTTAATGGTTAAAGATCACATCGACCCCCGTTCTATGGGAATGTTGAAAAATAAAAGTTCACCATTGGTTATGTGGGTTCTTCTTGGAAAATATTTTGATTCTCTTTTGGAGTCAATACAAAACCATCTAATAACCACGGCATTATAAGGTTATGATATATTTTAAGGAATCATTTGGATAAAAACTTAAAAATAAGACTGTCAGTTGGCAAGTTAATTTGAAGGCTGAAGATTTTAAAATTGTGTTATTGGAATACTGTTTCTTTTTGTTATAAACTTGTTAATTTCTGATTATATTCAATTACGTGAACGGCGAGTGAAGCACTTAACTAAAAAAAGGAAGTTTCCACATCTGAGCATACCTTCACACATTGGTATCCTCTCAAATATTTTTTCCCAGGAGGTATCAATCAATATATTAAACAGGTAAACTCAAGATTCCAAATAAAATTTGTCTTCCATAACTTAATTTACTGAGGGAGGAAAGTTCTGTTACTGAGAGAGGAGAGTTCTGTAATTGGGTTAAATGGTTGTAAAACAAGCTAAGAAACATCCGAAATATATACAACATTGGTTGCAAAACGATTAAGCTTTCAAAATATGTTTTATTTGTATAAGAAATACTAATGAAGTAAAAACACACATTAGTTCATTGTATATAAAACACAGCAAACACTGTATGATATATATATATATATATATATATATATACACACACACACACACACACATATACACTGTTACAGGTGCTCTTTTTTATTGTGTGACATGGGCGTAACTCCTGTTGTGGCACTCGTGTCTGGCCGCGTGTTACATTCTATGTTTAATCCGTGCTGGTTGGACTCTCGTTGTCATGCCGGCCTTGGGTTTTCTCGGCTGGTCGTGAGTCACGTGTACACCATGGTGTGTGAAGATACACAGCGTTTTTTTTCTAGAGAATTCCTGAAACGCGTGTTGTGCAGGATCTTATAGACTGTTCGAGAAGTGGAAAATTTCCGGCTTGGGGTGTGAAGGTCTATAAAGGGGACTGTGTTTTAGAACCAGGCAGAGAGGGCAGAGAGAGCAGGAGAGAAGATTCCAGCGGACGCAATTGCGTGTGTCAGATTCTAGGACCTTATCCGACTAATTCGGCAATTATAGAGTTTCAAAGACTTTCTCCTGGATTTTATGCATTTGGACTTCAGTTTACTTTCTGGGTTGTTGCAAGAACTTCCCACTGGACGGTCATTCTCCGAGAGTTTACATTTTAAGGACTTGGTATCCAGGTACTGTGCACATACATTATTATCTCTGTGATTGTATTGACTCGTTGCTATAACGCTGTTTTACTGTTACAGTATATTTTTTTAATTTAGTGTATTGTATTGTTAGGGTTATTTTTAAGAATAAATTATAGTTATTTGTTAACAAAAAAAACACTGACTTCTTTATTCATTCCCCTTGACATTTCACGCTGCCAAGTGTTACAGAATCTGATTTGTTTTTATCTCCTTTACAAAATTTGTGTTCATCACGCATACGTGATCTGTTTATATTAGGTTCCGCAACCAGACATATACATAATGCTCTGTAATGATTTACTGTCTATTTGTACTCCCACAGCATATTTTTTTTTCAAAGTGCTCACGATTTGTCTTTTCACATTGTTTTTCTATTTTTGGAAATATTGAATCCAACTTTTCAGCACATCTTAAATTTTAAATATATACTGCTTGACACTCATCATATTTTCTCCCTATGACTAAGATATACGTATTACCTTATAAAACATTCAAAACTCGTTCGAACTTCTATGTATGTTAAATTTAGCAACACTTAATTCTAAACACAGGACGAATAGGGAGCACAAATAACACATTGATAAGCCCGTATTTACATAAGCAGGTTTGCTGAAATATTTCCTTAGCTGATAAACGTCCTACTTTTGGAGACAGATTGTGCAAGATAGGCATTGACTGTATAAGGCATAGTCTTCAAGAGTATATACATAGCACTCTTATAAAAAATATTTATCTTTCTTATAAAACCCAGGGTACAAAAAGCGGTATCCAGGTTACGGGACTCAAATGTCACTCAAAAATATGTCATTTGACAGCTTTTTGTGTGTGATATAAAACCAGATCATATCTTGCATTTAACCTCTTCGAGGTTCCGTCTATATTCCTTTGGAATGGCACGACTTTTTGCAAACATAAATGAGTTTTTCAAACAATGTGATAATGACATGGGTAAAAAATGCAAACATACCAACACATCTGAAGAAATATGTATCAGCGATCTGTTGTCATAAATTTATTTTATATTATATTTTAAGCTTAAGCCAAGAGGTATTTATCAGTATTGTGACAACGTCACTATGATTTCACCCTCTTAAACTGAGAATTAAATCTAGACCAAATACGACTTAAGTAAAAAATAATGTTATTGATACGGACCTCACGTATCGATGAGGCTGGGATCCTTTAAAACGTTTCATGAATTCAATGACATTTTAATACTTGATTGGTCAGTTTCCAACTAAAATATTTCATGAATTTTGAGTTTCTACCTTGAAAACCGAGGGATTGCATATGAAATCAAGGAAACCAAGTAGCGATATCAATTTTTGAAGTTTTCCCATTAAAGCATAAATTGAAAATTTTTTACAAAAATAGCTAATAACAGGTCATGATCAAGCAAGGGAATCGGTGCAAGTCCCCGATATAGTTGTTTCGGTTGAATAGGCAAAGACCGATGTAAAGACTTGAAGCTATCCACCATTTCAGCTGTAATCTTAAATCGATTTCTAAGTATCCCGGAGTCTGTCTGGCCTTGATTTTAGGTTACCCCCGTGCTTACCATATTACCCCTCCCTCTTTTTCTTTGCATGATGATAAAACCACCGTAAGGACAGAATGAGTTCGAGTTCGTGTATGTATGTTTGCTCACAACATAACTCGAGCCATCATGAACGAAATCTCAGGCATTTTCAGGACATTTCTGGATTAGTTCAGGGAAGAATATATTATATTTTGGTGTGAATCCGGCACATGATCCGTATTCAGTAACGTCATCAAGGAATATTCACAAATGTTAAATCACAAACACAATTGTATTACCAGGTCAGGACATGTTAAATGAAAGCCTCATAGAATAATAAGATATGGTAAGGGAAACGTAGTAAGTAACATGTTGTGTTAATTGTAATTATGATTTGTGTTGTTCAGTAGATCGGTTTGTTCATGAACCGAGCGATGGAACTTACTAGACTATGGTTTGTTATGGTTAGCTGACGGAACTTTCTGGTGGTCTAGGTGCTTCTGGGAGGCTTAGCCTTTTTGGGGAGTTAAATAGAGTAGAAACGTTCTGCAGAGTAGGTGTCGTGAGAGGTAGATTTGTGCAAGGCGGACTGATGTTCGAGTTCCGGGTAAGGAGGTTTATCGGTCTTGGTTAGAATTTTCGTGGACTTTGTATTTTGTGAAGTTAGGGCCAATTAACGGCCGGCGAAAGCTAAAGAGCTTTTGAAGAATTGACAAGTGAGATTCGAGCCAGTCTATGGCGATGAATGCCAATCCTTGGATGTGATAAGAATAAACCTGTTTTTTAATACTCTTAACGGGAGTGAGTTTTCTGGAACTCTGCGTGAAATATACGTCCGCTGCTTGTTGGTTTGACAATTATGCACGAATGTACCTGGGAATATTAGCCGAATAAAGTGGTTGCAAACACCGTTTTGGCGGAGGCTTGCACTCCTTACAATGCAAACTTCTGGTTCCTTTATTTTTTTACTCATTATCTCATAATACAATCACACGTGTAACATATAAATGATTTAACAGCTTAAATCAACGTGAGGAAAATAATTTTCGCAAAACATACCATATATTGTTGATTATATTAATGTTGAATCACTTCACAAAAGCGCATGACACATTCCCTACTGACATAACATATATAAAGAAACAGACTAATTTGCGAATTCAAAAAAAATAAAATAAAAATAACTATCAGTGAACAACCCGGTGATAATCTGAATTCGAATTCAAGTTTTCCCGGGTCATCTGTATCTGATTTGAGTAACCCCCTCCGATCCCCCGGTGATCTCTAGTTGGAAAACGTGAATTCGCTACACCTTAGCTTGAATTCGAATTCAACCATATTGGATTAACTTCATTAGGATCAGAGGGAAGATCAGCTTCGGATATAAGTACTCCTGCCCCTGTTCAGTCTGTATTGACGACGTCCTGTCCTTTTTTTTCTGATTTAAATCGCAGGGTAATAGTAGAGCGGAAACAGCGTCATTAAATTGAAGCACTCTTTGTATATATTAACCCAGGAGGTTTCATGTGTACATAAAACTCCGTGCTGTACAGTCAGCTGTGCAAATTATTTCTCTCCTCCGATAGAAGCCAATCCTTTTAAGCTAAGATTTTTTATCGGACTTCACCAGACAGAACGTACCGGCTGGGTGCCTGCTACCAGACGAAATACTCCAATAATCGTCCCCGCCTGACTCGGCAACAACATGACACGGTTTTTATTTAGCAGTAAACTAGCCGTCAGAAGGGTTCATTCCGACACTTTTTTTTCATACCAGGAAAAGACCGGTCACGGCTATAACAGGGGACAGAAATGTGTGGTCACGACCCTAACAAAAGCCAGAGTTGATATTCATTCAGTTATGATTCATACAGTGTTGGTTGATACCAGTCTGACCGTGTCAATGCATGTTATTTGTTTGCAAAACAACAAAAATATAATGGATCCTATATATTATACGAAACGATGGGAAAGGAATATATGTATATATATATGTTTGCGAGGGTGTGTGTGTGAGACAGAGAGAGAGAGAGAGAGAGAAAGAGAGAGAGAGAGAGAGAGACTATCGTTCCCTTTAAACCCACAAGGTCTCTAAGACCAGCTGATCTAAACCAAATGGTAGTACATGTACCTTTCACTAGATTAACTCTAGCTGTGAATAGAGCCTTTGGTTATACAATGCCGAGATTATAGAATAAACTACCTCAGCATTTAAAGTCTCCAAAGACACTCGATAGTTTTAAAACAGTTCACCACATATCTTTTTTTAAAAGCGTTTAATTGTGTATAACTCTTAACATCTCCTTTTTCAGTTTAACACTGAACACTGAAGATTTATTTTCTTATTTAAGTATTTTTTTTTTGGCAAATTATTTTGCAACAAATCATATTTTTACTTAGCTATGCCTTTTTTATATTACGTATAAAGCGTTTTAGAGTACTTATTTGCTTTATTATAAAATAAATGATTATTATTATTATTATTATTATTATTATTATTATTGTTTTTGTTGTGGTTTTTATTATTATTATTATTGATATTATGAGAGAAAGAGAGAGAGAGAGAGAGAGAGAGAGAGAGAGCGAGAGCGAGAGAGTAAGAGAGAGAGAGAGAGAGAGAGAGAGAGAGAGAGAGAGAGAGAGAGAGAGAGAGAGAGAGAGAGAAACCGCTGCTTGCGGACACCCTTCTTGGGCGGTAACCCCATGTAACAGACAGTCTTCGAAACGACAAATCGTGTTTACTACTTACAAATCCTTCTGGAAAATAGGAAAAGCAGTTTGGGAAGACCCGGTAGCTCATAGGTAGAGCACTTAATGCGAAAACTGGAAGACCTTGGGGCGTGCCCAAATCAGTGCGCACCGAATATGATGAAGTCTTTATAATGTTAATATTTATATATATAGCAATTAGGAACTAATCCTGCAAGTCTATAACTTTCTGTGACTTTGTCAAAGTATACATGGTTAGTCCTTTTAAAGCATGATTATAGTTTCTGAAATAGCTTTTTTTTTTTTTGCAGATAAACGATCTTCGCTCTCTCTTCGCTCTCTCTTAGAAACTTGAAACTTCCGGAATAGACACGTGTACATGGTTAGTCCTTTTAAAGCGTGATTATAGTTTCTGAAATAGCTGGGGTTTTTTTTGCAGATAAACGATCTTCGCTCCCTCTTCGCTCTCTCTTAGAAGCTTGAAACTTCCGGAAAAGACAAACGTTGATAATTTATAAGTCTCAATACTGATTAAAAAGTAATTATTCTATGTGAAAGATTTATCTTATTTTTAAAAGTTCTTTAAAAAATCAGGTTTATCAGGTGATGGAAGTTACTCAAATTCTTTTCAGTTTAATATATATATATATATATATATATATATATATATATATATATATACATACATATATATTTGTCCCAGAAAATCATCTTTTAACTACATTGAATACAGGCCTAAACTATGTAGGAATACCTTTGTGGGATGCTCGCCAACACGTGTTTGCATTCAATTATTCGGCCCACATTTCCAGGTTCAATCTTGCATAAGTGACTTCACATATGTGAACATTCTTTGATGATGTGCCTGAATCAAGATCATGTGCCAGATCTACATACAAAAATCTAATCAATTCTTCATTGGCACAAACACAAGCATACTCACATAAACACACATACGAACGGAGATATACCTTGTTACAGGGTGACATGAAAGCGAACCGAACTGTCTCTTTGCTAGCGAAGCGGTTGGTACGCCGGACTTGTTCGCCACCAACATAGGTTCGAATCCGGGATCGGCCCCATGTCTTCCCCTGATTAATTTGTCTTCGTAACAACCTATATCCCTCCTTTCGGGTAACTAGCCACTAGCAGTAAGTGTAAATGCTAACTTGAAGAAAATTGTTTAAACAACGGCTGATGGTTTCAGGATAATTGAATTCCTAGGTGTGTTTTAGCTGAGGACAGTAATGTAACTCGTTAATATATTACACACTAGAGTGGTGCTTTTCAAACATAACTATCGCTACGCATTAACGCACACTGTCAATCATTCTCTGTTTTGTGCATAATTGAGCGATGAACTCTTATGGGTCAAGGTACTTACATATATTCCCCGTGCTTTCTTGACTTCCAGCATGCTGCTCACGGTTAAAAAAACGAGGTACAGGGTTGTAATCAAATTTCGCATACCGGGAATATTATTAACTTTGCCTTTTATACTAGCTTGGAAAATATAACAGAGGCATAATGCCATCCTTGACTCCAGCTCCCTCCAGAACGTGGTTTATATTTGTGTCAGAAATGATGGGAAATTTATGCAATTAAATAATTTTAACAGGAATAGCAAAAATATCCCACAACGCATACATATACACATATAAAACACGCTTCTGATTTTGTTTACATAAGTAAAATAGTTTCAATTTTCAGGTCTTTATTTCTGTATGAAATAAAATCGTCTTAAGTAAACTTCGTGTGCGTCGGTGTATTTACTGATGCTCGATGTTAAATGTTTAATAAGCTTATACATAATTACTGATTAACGAAAATCTATACTTGTTTTTTATTACACAAAAAGAAACACATACATACATATATACATAATTACATACATAAATAGGCAATGTATAACAAGGATATATGAACATTTACAAGCATAAAGAAAATCTTTCAACACCATGCAACTAATTTTAACATACTTAAAACATAGAGCAAAATGCATGATATTAAATATATATTGATAAAGAATGTGTAGGTATTTGCACAACATATTGCAGACATCAGTAAAAACAAAACGAGAGAGAAAATAACTAAATCTGACCGCACTGGTCAGCTCGCATGTTAATTTCAATGTAATATTAATTTTCTAAACCCACAATCATTTCCAGTCTGGTCCCGATGGTTCCATGTTTTGATAGTTTTCCTTTTGATATTGCAACCTGTTTTTCAATGGTATGGTAAGTTGTAATCAATTTAATGGCACTGTTGATTGACACTGATTGCTCTTTGCACTTTGTAATATATATATATATAATATTTTACAATCAGTATTATTTTATCAATTTTATCAAGCAACTGATCTGTGCTTACATTAAAAAGTATTACTGTAGGTGAAAAGGTATTCGGAAAATCCGAATTCTTTAACCACTTACGAACACCATGCCATAAGTCTTTTACAAAGTTACAGTCATGAAAAAATATGTAATAGGGTTTCCTTCTCTTTTTTACAGAAAGAACAGTACACATGCTCTTTAATACCAGCTTTTACAAGAAATGGTTTTAATGCAAGAATTCTATGTAATATCTTAAATTGAAATTTTTTATATTGTTATTGAATATATATTTTTAAAAGCCACAATTACTCTGTTCTTTGTTACGGAACCTAATATAAACAGATCACGTATGCGTGATGAACACAAATTTTGTAATGGAGATAAAAACAAATCAGATTCTGCAACACTAGGCAGCGTGAAATGTCTAGGGGAATGAATAAAGAAGTCAGTGTTTTTTTGTTAACAAATAACTATAATTTATTCTTAAAACAACCCTAACAATAAAATACACTAAATCAATACAAATATACAGTAAAACAGCGGTATAGCAACAAGTCAATACAATCACAGAGAAAATAATGTGTACAGTACCTGGATACCAACACCATCACAACGATAAGTCCTTTAAATGTAAACTCTCGGAGAATGACAGTCCAGTGGAAAGTTCTTGCAACAACCCAGAAAGTAAACTGAAGTCCAAATGCATAAAATCCAGGAGAAAGTCTTTGAAAATTTATAATTGCCGCATTCGTCGGATAAGGTCTTAGAATCTGACACACGCTTCTACGTCCGCTGGAATCTGCTCTGCTCTCTTGCCGTTCTAAAACACAGTCCCTTTATATCCCTTCACACCCCAAGCCGGGAATTTTCCACGTCTCGAACAGTCTAAAAGATATTGCACAACACAGTCTACACGCGTTTTTAGGAATTCTCTAGAAAAAAACAGCGCTGTGTATCTCCACACACCAGGCTCATCACGTGACCTCGGCCAGGCGTGAAAACCCAAGGCTCACATGACAACGAGAGTTCAACCAGCACGGATTAAACACAGAATGTAATACGCGGCCAGACACGAGCGCCACAACAGGAGTTACGCCCGTGTCACTTAATAAAAAGAGCACCTGTAACAGTTCTTATCACAGTCCACAATATCTTGATTCCATAATAAAATACTATTCTCTGGTTGTAGATATCGTTTTTACAGTTTTGTCATTCGTAGAATGTTATCAATTTTAAAATCTGAGGTAGAATCGTCTTGGTTGTTTCTTATTTCGCGTTTCCATTTTGCTGGTATTGAATGTATAATGCTATTATAAGTCAATATTTTTATATCAATGCCACAAATATGTCCTTTTCACCAGGAGTGTAGAATACATAAGAATTGTTCACCTTCTTTGTTAAATTATAGATGAATCCATACTTTTAACACAAACAGTACTAGTCCAATTTAAATGACATTGAAACTGTTAATATTTTTGATTTATTAAAAACTAATATGGTCACTACTAACTGTAATGTACCTTAAATGTATCGTATGGCGTATCCCTTCAAGAGTAAAATATCGTGATACACATATCATAGTGATATAGACAATGCACCGTTGCATCCTTAACACAGGATGAACTTCACATATCCATCGTGTCAGTTCGGACATGTTGACATACCCCGAAAGAAATCCTCATTGAGCGAGCGCACTTCGAAGCGGATCTTGATGAAAGAAAAACTTAATGTTGTCTTCCGTTAAATAAGAGACAAAAACCCTAGAAAAACGTTAATATTTCTTCATTAGACAATGCTCGCACAAGATGGTAAACTTCACACCAGAGAAGATTTCTTGGAGATGATCCAGGAGATCTAATGATGCATTTCCCTTGAGAATCGTTGAAATCCTGCAACAGGATGTAATTAGAGAAATTTTCCTTCCGCACTATTTATACATGTCAGGCACACGGGCGCAACTTAATAGCCCTCGGGAGAGGACTGAGTAATTAAACATAAATTAGTATTCTTCTTTCTAGATAAATGATTTCCTGCATATTTGATTTGATAACGCAAATACATTATTGGCTGGCAGTATGAGCTATGAAATAAGATGAAATTATAACTTTCAATGCGGAAATTAATATTTGTTATGTGCCATGGTATGAAAATATTCATGTTATCGTTACTTTAATGGAGGAATCCCGACGCACAATCAATCTGTTGATTTAACTTATGGCAGGTAAAAATTTATCTAACACTTAGCAGTGAGAACATATTGGATTACAGAGTAATTTCTTGGCGATGGATATAATACTAATCAATTTATAAAGAACATCATATATGCAATCTCATATTCCCAGCACTGGTGATTGGATCTAAACTGTATTGATAAATAACTTATCTTATAAAATATATTGAAGCCATATGAGTTAACCATGAAACGTGAATCTCATCCTTTTTAACTGGCCAATGGCAGCAAATATGACATTCGTCATTTTTTAAAAACGAATATAACCGTCGCTTCACACTATTGGCTTGACGGCAGTATTTCAATCAAAAAATTATAGTATCTTTTCCTATACTCTGCGACATATCTACTGAAATACTAAATCAGAAGAAATCATTCTCTTCAATATCTTTACTTTCGATCAGGAAACTTCGAGTCAAGGGATGTATCATGTCTGTTGTCAAATGGAACCGTTGCTTTAACGCAGAAAATGGCAACCCTTTCCGACAGAATTAACGTTGGAGCATTGACTAGTACCAAGTGCTATTAAAAATATAGCCTGTTTTTACACCGTTGACCTCATGGCGCGTACACATTCACTACGCTTCGGCCTTTTGAAATCAGTTCGGCAAAGGCAAAACAAAAGGACTCGCTCACCTTCGGGGGGCGGGGGGGGGGGGGGGGACTTCCGCGGCTGGCCTAAAACACTGAACGGAACGGAACATGGAACGCGGAGAAGGGGCCGAATTTATGGAACGGAACGGAACAAAGATATCAAAAGTGTCATAACTTTTAAATGGGTGATGTTTCATGACATAATTTAAACCAATAAACGAATTTCAACATATGAGATTTGTTAATTTTTTATTTTAGCCCCTGTTCCGCGTTTCGTGTAAAGTATTGCATCTATCAATGTCATAAGAGATTTTATATTAAGTTCATCCTCTTTCTAACCTTTTCTCAAATAATCTTTCCCTGTGGCTGGAAACGTAGCGTTACCTTTTGGTCAATGGACTGCCAGACGAGTCTCCCATCGTTTTCACCACGATAAATTATGTTACAATTTCTGTTACAAGATGTAATTGTAATTTTAATTTTGTTCACTCTCATTTGAGCCGACAGAACTCATTTTTATACGTCAAAATCGGTCTCATATGCCCCATGCTTTACAAGTTGCATTATTTATGGGATTACGGGCAAGTGAAAATGACCTTGTTATAGTTGTTCCTATTTATGGGGATGCTAAGTGAAGTAAGGGTTAAAGTTTTTTTTTCTGACACGTGTACCCCCCGTATAGCAAAATCCTGGATCCACAATTTTTTGCGGCTTTGTATCTGACACGACGCATTTTGTAGAATCAGGTGAAATATCCAAATTGAAGAAGCGGTGTTCCTATTTCAGGAATGCTGGCCCATAACAGTGGTATAGTCAGATCGACACGTCCGCTCTTGGTCTTGAGGTTCGAGTGCCAGTCCTTCATCGAGTCTAATACTTTTGAAAAAAAAAACGAGTCCAGGTCCCATCCCAAGTTCAGCACTTTTTGTTTATTACACAAAGCGAAGTGGGATATATATATATATATATATATATATATATATATATATATATGTGTGTGTTTGTGTGTGTGTGTGTATTTATAATGAAATATATATATATAATGATAATTTTTTCATCCAACCTTTGATTTTTCATTTAAAGGTTAATTATATTTATAGTCCGTTCCAGTACCCCTGTCCACCCGTTTTTTCGCGATTATTTATCTTTGAATCAAAGAACGCCAAAACTGTTTGACCTTGGGGAAGACAGAGGAAAAAGCGTAATTAACTTATATGGAAATAATAGCCTATTTTATGTAATTTTCCTGTAAACAGTTTAAAACCATTTTATGAGTAACTAGTCTATTCTTTAGCGACATCTTGCCACTAATCTGTTAAATGGGCTTATCAGGGGATAGTGATGACGTCATAATAGACGTGACGTACTAAAGAGGCACCAACATTCACGGAACCAATAATCAAGAGCTGCCGACCTCTGCTTACAGCGAGACTTGATTCTCCGCATGCACGCGCTTCACTGTCACGTCACATTACTTTATATCCATATCAAAGGAGGATAAACAGTGGCCGCATATTAGGGACGCCATGAACCACGGATATATTTGAGACATGTCAACCAGGCCGTAAAGTAAATAATATTTATATCGTGAGTAGGTAAGTTACCAAAAATTACGCTTTTGCCTCCTTATGCCTATGGTGCAAATTTTGTTTGCCAAGTTTGTCTTATGTAGAGATAATCGCGAAAAATCAGGTGGACAGGGGTACAGGAACGGACTATAGCTAGAGTTGATTAAAATTTGACACGAGAGGTGGATCGTATAAGGGCCAATGTCAGAAATAAAAATCACAAGGGTCAAATTGCTCATATTTGTATTTGTAAAGCTCTGTGAATATTATTCCCATATGTTATTCTTTGTATGTTTCAGATCTTCAAGATCACAACGAAAGTGACAATATTTTTATCTACTGGACCCGAGATGAAGCAGTTTTTATTTTGGAGTTTTGAGTTGGACTTGAGTCCTACATCACTAGAGCACATTTTGAATATAACACTGTAACTGTCACCGTACACACCAAACATCGTGCCTTTTCTGTACGCGGCGTAATAACTTCAAAGAACCGTACATGTTTAATATGCTCCATCCGCAAACTCGGATTTTCACGAGAGAATTGCTTTTCTTTTTCATATGTGGAATCTCGCACCTGTGAATCCCGCGCCATCGATTAAAGACTGCTGAACACGATCCTGGGCCACAGCTGGGAATATGTACTGATCATATGAAAAGCTGAGAATATTGGGAACCATATAGGGAAGTCTAAGCCCTTTTATTATCTAACGGATCTTGCGGGAACATTTCCGGTTCGGTAAGAAATGTGCCTTTAGAAGAAAGGTCGTTCTGTCTAGGAACTGGTTTTGTGGTTGGTAAATAAGCTTTGCAGTTGACCTATTCAGGTTGACTCCAAAATATGTGGAAATATAGAAAATGAAATTATAAAAAAAATGCATTCCCCTATTCCCATAAGATATCTTGTTAAACATCAGAGCCAAGGTAATATATATATATATATATATATATATATATATATATATATATATATATATATATATATATATATGTGTGTGTGTGTGTGTGTGTGGGTTTGTGTGAGTGTATGAGGGTGTGTGTGTGTGTGTGTGTGAGAAAAATCATCAAAAGAAACAACCGTCTCTTAAGTGTAGAAACATTTAGTGTTAGCGCGTACTAGACTTATATTAACATCTTTAAAAAAGCTTTCCTTTTTTTCAGAGGCTTCACAGCCAATATCAAATATTATTATGGGTTAAATTTATCGGAATGCGCAGTTGAGCATTTTATTGAAAAAGTGTAATACAAGTGTCTAATGATGATGATAATCAGAAATATTGGAGATGAAAACTTTAAACACATTCGGCCATTAAATAATTTGATCTATAATTCAATATTAGTCAGTCTCAAAGAAAAAAATGCCATTTTACGTGAAACAAACGTAACGATCTGTAACAAGAACATTTTGTTGATATTGGTTCTTCGCGACTGAAGGTTTCTGCATTGTTTCCCATATGCGCTGCCGAGCTAATCATTCCCTCCGTCTCCCATATGCCCACTGCCCCGGTATAGGTGCCAAGAGATTTGGCCTGGTATTGACAGTGCATGGGGCAGTTACACATCGTGGGACTTTCTTTGTACATTTGGTACAAAATATATTTACAGTATTTTAGATTCTGTCCAAAGGACATCTAAGTCAGATTTAACACGTCTTTCTGGTCCTCCTATGACTGTGTCTATAACAGAACATTTGCAGCAAGAGTAAACTCTCAGTGTATAGTAGTCATAGAAGTCTTGTTTTATATTTTCCTTAAAGGGAACGCAGTGGTACAGTGAAATGAATTCCAATTTTTATACAGCACAGTGCTCACGTTATTTTGACACAAACGTTTGTTCTCACCAAATACGCCTAATGCCCCTTTCGTGGAAAGTCAAGTAATGACTGACCCTAGATCAGTTTAGAGGGTACAAAACAACAGTTTAGAAGGGGCAGAACTCTTTCAGTTAAAAATAGAGAGCAGCACGAGACCACACATATAACGCCGCCAATATTCTGGACAACCAGATCCCTGAAGAGTATCAGGTGTGTGCTACGGAATTCGCAGGAAATTAATGAACCCAACCCGACAGAAACTTTATGCAACGACACATTCGCTACGCTTCGGCCTTTTAAAATAAGTTCGGTAAATAAAAAAGGCCGGAGCGTATTGAATGGCCCTCACAAAGACGGCCGATGAAACCAGCGAATGACGACGATCGTGCCCATGGTCAGAATAAACAAATCCACTATATTGCAATGATAAAGGATCCCCTGTATGAAATATTATGTTAATCCAGATTAATTTTTAGAAAATTCATAGTTTCCTGTTTTGATGTTTCTCTTTCCCTGAGCAAATATCATCAAATTCGGTCCACACTTTTTAGAATAATGTTTATAACAAACAACTAACCAACAAAGAACAAACACTACTTCCTGGCTGATGTACAAAATAAATACAAGCATGCCTGTGACAGAAACTGATAGTTCAGTTATTGATTAGCTAGCTACCTCTATTAAGTGTCACATATACACTCTCATGTAATTAATCGTAACCATTAACTAAGATCAAAGGGATCAGGCCTCACAGCGCATATATATATATGCTTATAACAACATGGAAATAAACGTGTCGCTCAATTAATGTCTAATTTACAATGATGGATCAATTCCTGTTATCTCATAACACTTTGTGTGGTCGTCATAAATTCCTAATTAAATAACGTGTCAATGTTCTAACTAGTTTAAACTGTTATACTGGTGTTTCGTTCACTTTGATCTCTCTCATAAATCTGAATACAAATGAAGGGTTTATCTATATATTCGTGACCAACTGATTCTGCCATTTAAATTCTGTCATTTATTACTTACATGACTGCTTTTATGCTGTTCTATGCTTATGCTGTTCTTAATCATCAGAACCAGGATATATATATATATATATATATATATATATATATATTTACAGGAAAAACCTCCCCTAACGACCGCCTCGGCCTAGCGACTACCTCAAAATAACAGTCACGTTCTAATGGTCCCGATATATTGTTTGTTCTTTATATCCCATTTTTAAATCTCGGAATAGCGGGCACCTCGTTTTCTGTTTTGCGGGTACCTGTCTTGAGCCGAACGGTGACCTGAACCTCAGTAAAGGGCAGCAGATCAAACAAGTGCAAGGCATAGATCAAAATGTTGGTTATATTTGATAACTCACGATGATTTTTTTTTCAGTACAAAACCCATTTGGTATGTTCGTGTTTAAAACCTTCCCTAGAATATAACTTATTAATTTTTCAAATATAACTTTTTTTTCTTCTTCCCTCAAATTTCTCAAACTGATAGCTTTATAAAAATGTGAATATGTATGCCCCTTGTTCAAGTGACTAACTCGTTTGAACTTCCATTTGGACACATGTTTTCATCTCCGACTGGGAAAATCTGCAAAACAATCCTGATATTGCAACATCAGGTTTTCCCGTTGGCGCAGAGGGAAATACATAAGAACCACTTGTATATAAGAATTTCTTATATCTGGGTATATGGGACGCCTACAGCATGGTTAATAATATATGATTTTATGAGGATGGTATATCATCAATCTGTATAAAGTCGAGAGATTTTATTTAATGGATAGTGGCTGTTTTTCCTTAAGGCCACTTGGACCATGTTAAGAATAATCAAGTATTCATAACTTTTCCTAAAGACAGTCCATGTCCATGACTCAGATAGAGGCTCTAGAGGTTAGCCATAACGGGAATACGTGACACTGAAGTCCGACAGCCGTAAGTGGCAATATCTTCTTATTCAAAGACTTCTTCTAAAGCCTTTCATGTGGGAATGTCTATAAAATTAACGATTGCATGACAGGGTAAAACGTGTATGACAATAATTACGATAACATTATCGCCCTTTCTTATATTTCTGAGAATATTTGGATCTTTTTTATGTTTTGCTTTAGTGTAACAGTGTCTGCTGGTCGTGTTTGAAGGTAAGAAAATGATGACGCACAAAAGCGGAAAAATATATTGTCTCAAATTGACAAAAAAATCTGTGCCGGTCTAATATTAATGGATGCAATGTAGAAACATCAAGGTAAAACGGAATACTTCGACTTACAGGCGTAACACTAAGAAAAGATCTGGAAAGTTCGACAAATATTAGGATAACACCGGTGACCCTAGATGTTAATCCAGGTTTAGCGAACAACACTGTTGTATTTAATGTTGTATTCAATTCTGATCTGATCGAAGTCTTACCATGATGTCACACAAATCCCAAGCATCGTGAAAATATTGAGCATATTTAAATTATCCCGATGTCCCGAATGACCCAAATTAGTACTCGATTTCCCCTAACCTTACCCGATATTATCTTGTCATTCCTTGCTTGGTGTAAACTGTTAAGCCGATGTAACTTCGGGGCCCACCGCGTACAAAATCGGCCAAATGTGAATTCTCTTTAATTAAACCTCTATCAATAAATGTGCTGCTTACCGGAGCTCATTGAACATTATCAGAAATAAGGGGCGAAGTTGCTATGCTGTGAACGGGTAAGTAGTGGTTCTTATGAGGAAATTATGTGAGGTGAATATGCAGGCTTGGAGAATAATAAACCTTTTTATAACATTCATATGAACACATATATTTTTTAATAATCTTGTATATAATAAGGAGACAATTCTGCAGAAAAATAGGAATATGCGAGAAATGTCACGTCTTTTAAATCATCCTTCTACCGAAGGGGGAGGGGGTAGTATTCCCTGAGGTGGTTATTTTCTTAGACACCTGCATGTTTTTACATAAATAAAATAATATAAGGTATTACTCGAAGCCTTATATAAAGCACCTATGGGTTTGACATATTAAGCCTTTAATTGACGGTAAGATACCGTTACATAATGGTAAACGATAAACGCGGTAAACCATGGTTAAACAGTCATGTAGCTAGTGCGCTGGTCCTACTGCACCAGCATGAGTTTGCTTTGCCTAAAATGAAGCAATACAAAACTTATATCCTTCCGAATTAAGACAGCCATTGTAATAATTTAACTCGGAAAACGACAAATTATTGTTTTTGTGTTCCGAATAATACCCATATGGCGCAGTAAAATGACATATTTTGTGGAAATTTTCACTGCATATTTTAAATTACAAATTCCTTTGACACATGAAACAAATACTTATTTAGCTGTATTGATTTATTTGATACACTTGTATAACCATTACTTTTTTCTATAATTTATATCTGCTTTTGAGAGTTCTCCCAAGAGTTACATGCAGCCGATCTCCTTAGTTTAATTTATTAGTGAATCCATGATATAAATATATATATGTTTAATCAAAATTATAGAGCGGTTTATAATAATTAATTACGCACAAAGAGTGGAATTCTGCAGATGTATATATACATAGTCAAGTTAGCATTAAAACAAAGGAGGCGGTTACCTAAAAAAAGAACAATTCATTAAAATTTCCGAACATAAATCACTTGATCATATTATACTTAGACGTAAGTGATTCGTGACCTATTCGTACAAAGTCGTGGGCATTCGTAATTTTTCTTGTACTTATCATGGAGGTTCTATGACAGTTCGTCTGAATTTCGTACAGACATCATGAGCAAGTGACGTAACAGATGCAGCTGTGATAACCCGACTCAGAAGGCACTGATAATTTGGCTGGTAATGATACAAGCAATATCGAGGAATGCATTGCGGTGCCCTTCCATCATGATGTATTCATATTGTAAACAACCAATAATCTTAACATTAGGCTACGAATGATGAATTAACACCAAAGAATACTCACAACCCAAACTGAAACTCCGTCTTTATGGTAACGAGTCATTTCCTGTATCGCTTATCCGTGAAGGTTGAACGGCACTCTGACAGCCAGTAAGCTGGTCGTACACCCTCTAATGTCAGAGGGCCGGAATGGCGCCATAAAAGATGGGCAGTGCCGATTTTTATGGCCATAATTATTAAATCTATGCCGAAGCAAAAAAAAAATCGTATACTGATAATTGATAGAGTAGGGTGTGAGCCAGTGATATAGTCAAGCCCTTTAAATCCAAGACCGAGATCATGAATTCCAGGCCGATACAAATCCGAGACGATATGATCCGAGAAAATATTGTTTCATGACCGGAAACAATGGGGAGACCGTGACCAGAACAAAAATTTTCTCTCTAGGTCTGGCAACCTATATTATCGTATGGAGAGTCGTGTAAGACACAAGCTGGGGCGATTATCCAAAGCGCAGCAAATGTTGCAAGAATAGCCCATATTTGAGGCAAATGTTTCAAAAGAGAGACACAAACAGACTGTTATATAAAGCTCAAGTGGAAAATGAGATAATGATAACTTGTATGCTTGATTCTATAAAGACTTGGTCATGAAAGCAAGCCATAAAGGAAGGAAGTATTAATCTATCACCCTGTGCCGGGGAGAAAGATTGATCTGATGTTTACTGTTAAAGAGAAGAGCGAGACAGGTTAATAAGCAGCATACCGCAGATGAAAAACTTGGTCCGAGCTTTTATGTCTCATGGTCCTCAAACAAAGAGCTAGTTTCACGGCAGAGTGACGTAAAACCATCACCTTATATCAGAGATGTTGTATATTTTACCATGAGATTTTGATAGAGAAAATTTGAAGTGTAAAT
The DNA here is from genome assembly GCA_026874595.1 of Sipunculus nudus. Lineage (NCBI taxonomy): Eukaryota > Metazoa > Annelida > Sipuncula > Golfingiida > Sipunculidae > Sipunculus > Sipunculus nudus. Next base: position 48,946,825 of record CM049309.1, read on the forward strand.
CTGAGCATATTTCATGAACGTCTGAACCTGTATAAAATGTTTGCATATATATATATAAATATATATATATATATATATATATATATATATATATATATATATATATATATATATGCCGTGTAACAACTTCTCTGTATGAGTCCATGTGACGTAAAAGCTCGGATCAAGTTTTTCATCTGCAGCATCCTGCTTTTTAACCTCTCCCTCAATATATATATATATATATATATATATATATATATATATATATATATATATATATATATCGAGAGGTTCATACTACCGAGGAACCCCCGAGAAGCGCACTCGTTTGTAAGTGAAACACGGCCGTTGGGTCCGGCCTTCCCATTAAGCCTGCAGAGCGCTCATTCTGGTTGGGGGTCGACCGTTTAAAATATTACGTGAGATTCGAACTCACGATCTCATGGCTTTAAATCATGTGCTCTGCCCCTGAGCCCTGATGCTGGTGTATACATATACTTATTTAGAAAGCTGAGTTTTGATATAATCTTGATTTTAAGATATTTTATTTTCTTCATACATTTAATGAAACATCATTCAATTCAACATGCTGTTGAGGATACAAATATCTCTGGTTACTGCAATCATTATTTTATTGGGAATTCACTTTCACAATTATGATTTTACTGAATGTTTCAGAACATAAATACAATCCTCTTTTAATTTGATTTTCTTCATACATTTAATAAAACATCGTTCAATTCAACATGCTGTTGAGGAAACAAATATCTCTGGTTACTTCAATCATTATTTTTTTTGGGAATTCACTTTCACAATTATGATTTTACTGAATATTTCAGAACATAAATACAATCCTCTTTTAATTTGATCAAATAAAATGTGGGCAACATATATTTAAAGTGTATCAATGCATGGGTTGAAGCTCAAATGTTTTGACACGAATCAGCTGAAATATGTCAGTGAAAATTCAACATATGAAGCAACAATTAAAAATTTTAAATCAACTTGCTTTTGCATTTTCCCGAAGTTTTCATGCACTGTATTTCAGATACCACCTTACATGCTCTTTTATAGCATGCAGGATAACAGTAAAGGTAACATATAGGAAAATAAAAAAAAAAACTTATTTATGCATGCCCCTAGATCAGCTCCTAGACTATCTCGAATATATCGAATCTAATATCTCGAATGCCTCTTTTTCAAAGTAAATGATAGTTTTTTTGTATTGATACATGTTGATTAATTAAAAACAAATGCAGCAAACGGTTAAGCGTTCAGCTACACCTTTTCATTCGTTTTCGGGCTGAGGGATTCTATGCGACACACCCACATGAACCCTAGCCCGCCATTTGATAAATTAAAAACACAATAAGACAAATCGCGGCGGGGAATACACCAGAGGCAATGAATCGAGACAGGAAGAAATAAATGTTATCAGACCGACGTGATTTGTGTGCAATAAACAAAGATACGGAAATAACTGTGTTAGGTATCCTGAAGAGGAACAAGGTAGAGGCCAAAGAGTCAAGCCTTAAAGAAAAAAACCAAGGGCCAAAGTTTTTTTTATCTTTTACATTTTAGCAATAAGAGTCTCTAACAATTCAGTAAAAAAAACTGGCATTACTACCCTCAATAGAAAGAGCTGATAGTTGACCGATGTTGTCCGATGTCCATAAATCCCGTGAGACATCCGCTTAACACCAGAAACTATATCGTGAGTGACATAGGAACATCGGATAACATCAGAATGTCGTGAGGAATTCGGGAGAGGATTTTTTTTTTTCTAAAATCGGGGTGACATCGGGACGTATCGGGTTATATCGGAAGAGTTCCTCATGTTTCCAAAGGGGTCCTCGAAACTCAGGAACAGTGGTCAGCGTAACAAAAGTATCCAAACCTTAACCAAATGATGACCTATATTGTTTTGTATTTGGAACGCGTGGACAGAGAAACTGACCAATCGTTGCTTGTTGACTAACTTTAAAGGGTTAAAGAAAATCGGAAGATTTTCATTTATCTGAATGAATATACTGCATGTATTTTCTCCGTTGTGTACTGGTAACCTTACTGGATCAACATGCGTTATACACATTTCATAATACAGCTGCTACGGTCTTTTTCAGGTATATCGCTTTATACAATATAAGCCTCACCCAGGAGGTGTGTATGTTTGTGTGTGTGTGTTTATTCACAAAACATAACTCACAAAATCATTAACGGAATCTCATTAAATTTCCGGGCATTTCTGGAATGTACCACGGAAAAATCGATTAGATTTGGCGTGGATCCCGCACACGATACGGATTCAGGAGCGTCAACAAGGAATATTCACAAATGTAAATTCCGTGATGCACCATGGAATCTGGGATTATGGGCCGAATACGTTAACACAAACACATGGCGGAGACTTGCATTCCCTAGAATGCAGATATTTAGTGACTTGTAATTTGTGATAGAAAAATGTGAGTGTGGGTGGTCAGCTTAAGGAAACAGAAAGAGAATCGGTAATGTCGTTTATCACCCGATTTTGTGTTTCAATGACCAAAGCTGATATTAAACTAAGGATTTTTATCACCAAAAAAAATTATATTGGTCCCGAGGGATGACCCTTTCTTGTCTGCTCGAGGCCATTGCTTCAGCGGTTAATACCGGTCATCCAGGTAACCAAGATGTCTGATTAGGTTATTGCTGATGAAGCATTGAATAACTTTATAAATCTGTCCCGAATAACAAATGCCTACCGTAATCATGTATTCTCTGTGATATGAGGATTGTATTCCTATTATAATGGACAGTTGCCAAAAAGTCGTTGTCAGAATCAGTGCGAATATTATGTTTTCGCGCCCATGCATATGAAATGTTACAAAACATGCTAGTCCAATAATTAATGGTCATTTCTAAATACATTGTCATATATAACCCTTTTGAGAACTTATTTAAAAAATGAAATCGAAAACCAGTCTGTCCTAGGGTTACATATATAAACTTAATTTAGAATATAGACTTGCATACCACCTCACTAGCAATAATATCTGTATGGACGAAGAATAATAAATGCAGACAGCAGCTATTTGTGACATTATTGGCGTTCGGAGGTCTCATTAATGTAATAATGTAAATAACAATCCTTCATCACGTTGTGTCCCATGCCGTGATCGTCAATTCACGTTTAATGTAATCAAGACTCCCTGCATTGTCTTGCAGTACGATGTATGCTCCAACAAAAAGCAGTCCAGTCTAATCATATTGTCACATATGACACATACTGGGGGACGGAAAGTGCAATTATCAGCACATAACAAAGTCCAGGACCATTCAGCCACGTTGAATCTAGTATCTAAAAGCACTTGTTAGCTTTCCGTTATTGTACTCATTTGCGGCTAAATGAAGATTGCTTACTTATCCCTTAATTTCATGAATGCTTAAGTCGGTTGATACATCATGGAAGTGTTTACTTTAGTACTCAGTAGGAGAATAAATCTGGATTTATCTGACACGGGACAAGTAGATTGGTGCCCTGCGCAAATATTACCCTCGACTGTTTGTGCCAATAATGCCGAAAACCAAATATGAACCATTTTAAAACTAGCTTTTGGAGCATCGTGTACACCACACTTACGAAATCGTATTCCAATAAGACGGTGAAAGTGGCTAAACGGTCTATTATTCCGATGTTAATAAACCAGTCGCGCGGACATAAAGTGTCCGTGAGCACGTGAATATGTGTCACGTGTCGAAGCGGTAAGACGGCCTGACTTACACTAGCATGACGAACTATGGATACTAGCGAGTCTACATTAATTACAAGGGATGCAACCACCCTATGAAATATAGACAAGGCTTGCTAAGCAATATGGCTGGCTTTACTCAGGCCCTGTACTATCATGTCCTTTATATTTTAGTGTTAACTATAAATGTTAGTGAATATTGTATTTTAATTTCTCGAGAAAATTTCTCAAGAGAACAAGCCGTAGACCAATCGATATTCAGACCTTTCCATCAAATAGTAAAAGGATTATGTCTTATTAAAAGGGGCACTATATATTACGGGACAGAAAAAAAAAATCTATTGGATTACCATACGGTTTGCCAAATTACATAATCAAGATCACATTGACAATATCACATAAAACATCTAAAATATTTGCAAAGAATGTGCAAAATCTATGGATAGAACTGATATTAAAAATTTAAAATAAAAGATTGTTCAGGTTAAGAGGAGGTTAACGTGTAAAACTGTATGTTCTCCTGTGTTACATTAACCCTTCTCCTTCAGGCCCATTAAAAATATCTATAATATTATCTGTTAGACACAACAGAAAAATGTTTCAAAGTTATAGAAAGGCACGTTTTATGTACCAGTAGTAAAGTATTTGGAAATGTTGAATTATTTCTCACTGGACACATGTACTGTTACATGACAGATGGATATGCTTGTAGAAAAGTGGGACCTTAACAAACGCAACCTGTCTTTTTCTTTGTTTCTGGATACAGCAATAGATAGCCCAGATGGTGGGGATAGAGAAAACCTATTCTGGATGATTTAGGTGATAGTTGGCCTGTCACCTCTTGTAGGTCTGTAAAATCAATCTTTCCCGTAAAACAGTAGTAACTGCTTTCAATATCATATATTATTCACGCCGAGTAATAAGTGCTTGGAGTTTTCTATCTAAAAATGCATCACTTTTGGATGTGTTTTGCAGACAACATCAGTTTGGTCTTCTGTATGCAAATCTATTATGCATGCTTTATTCCTTGAAAATATATGGAGGTAGGGTGGTAAGTGTTCAGAACTGAAATCGACTTTGGGCCATTTTTACATATATGCCTTTGGTTTAAAAGTAGATCATTACCACGGCTATCCTATGACAGGGCTTAAATTACAGCCATTTCACTAAGCATAAAGTGCAAAGAAAACCGAACGTGTTTGTGTTTTAAGGGCGGTTTATGATAATCCCTATACCTGATGAAGAAAGTTAGAATTCTCAATTTTTCCAGACAGTAAAAGTCGAATACTGACTCGGTTTAGGAGTTTTATAATTTATTAAGCCTGCCCAAAGGAAAACCCCACGAATACAGCAATGGCATTAAACAATATTGGTTGAAAATTCTAAGCCATACCAAATTTGAGCATATTTTTATGTACTGACTATATTACAAAAATTTATGAAACAGGATATCCGAATCCAAATGGATACATGCCTCCGCCATGGAAGCACAGGTTAATAAAAAGATCTGCAAACACACTGGACACCGTTTCATCGGGGTGCTGGACGCTCGACCGTGACCTAAACAGATGACTGGGCCAGAATGCGCTGCGCATGAGGCTAGACCTGTGCATTCACTAATTATTGGTCCATATTGCCCGGTTCATTCGTGAATAAGTGCCCGTACATTTGTGAATATTCCTTGATGACGCTCCAGATTCCGGATAAGATGCTGGATCAACACAAAAATCTTATCGATTCTTTCTTTGCTCATTCTCGAACTGCCTTGAAAATTTCATGAGAGTTATATCCTGGAAGAAAACACACACACACACGGGAATGGCGGCATGCCCTCCTGACGGAGGCAACGAGCGAACAATTTTTCTTTTGATTACCTGACGAGACAATATATCCTGTATGATGCACTTTGCCTGAAGAAAAACAAAAATGCGTTTCAATTCTTGAAAAAAATCTGAAAAATCCCAGTATGTTTTCAATGATAAATAATATGATGTGAATAATTTGCATGATCGAGGCGAGGGGATTAATTCACAACATTAACAAGGAATTGGTGTTTATTTTGCGCCCAAAAATATTTACAAATATAGGAGCGCCAATTCCATAGAAACATTATCGTTTTGGGTCTATTAAAATTTAACTGCAATCTCATTAATTTTGAGTTTAAAGGATATGTGAAGATCACTATGTGCAGAAATACAAATAGGCGTGTTATCCCGGGTTGAATAAGAAGGTACCCGTTAGGCCGTTCAGTTTAGGCATCGTAATCAGACCAATAGGTCATGACATTGCTGAAGTTGTTGACTGCACTGAAATGGCCATAATGAGAGTCATATATTATAGTTTTGCTGTACACAGCCGAAAATCTTAAAGGAGCATTTCCTGGTTGCATTTAAATGAGCTCTACCCATCACGTGCGTGTTTTTTTTAACTTATTTGGTTCATATCCTCTAGTAAACCTTGTGTCTGAAATCATAGTCATGACAGTTCACCCTGAACGCTAATTTTATAACCTGGTGTGGCATTAGGATAAGTGGCTTCGGTATAATACTTCGTCATTTTCGGTGGCTAATATCATCGTTTTAGAGTACGTTTTTATGAGCCATGTCATAGCTGATCCCGAGGTGCTGCTGTTTATGTAAACAACAGATTACTTGCGTCCGACGCACAGACATACTACACCCATGCATTATTTGGTTAGTTGAGCACCTGGGGCCCTAAGAGCCTAGGTGAAGGGATTATTTCTTAGATCTCAAGCGTTTCGTTACCGGCTTCGTATGTTAGATAATCTTTACCCAACTAGATTTATCATCTTTAATATTAAGCAAGGACTGGAGATCACAAAAGAATACACAGAATATACAGATTAAGTGAACACCCTGTTTCCATGTATGGTGACTATCATCATTTCCTGAGCCCGGCAGAACTTGGGTGGTGTCAATAAAACGATCAGTTGAAGACACATCTCTATGCGTTCAGGAAGCGGACAAACATTCAGGGAGATATTCCAATACAAAGATACTTAGTTATACTTTCTTTTATTATATCTTTTATCACACGATTGTTAACAAAAATGTTTACTTTTAGGCCTAATTCTAGTGACTTTATACATGTTAACGGCGAAGCGAAAAAAAATTGCTTTATTTCCGCTTATGAGAAAAATGATTAGACGAAACTGATGAATATATTGATGAGGATGGTGATATTCTCAAACTGAGTATGATAACAGGAATGATTATGACGAGGTGATAATACTGAAGTTGATAATGATGATGATGTGACAATATTATTGAGGTTGATATGATTATGGTGATGAAGATATGTCAAAGTAATGATCATAATGAGAATTGATTAGGAAAATGTTAATATATCGATGATAATGTTGGTGATAATGCAACTATATTAATGATAATGATGCGACTATATTGATAATATTACTAAACTGGTGGTGATGTCATCAAAAAGATATTGATGTTGGTATATCTACATTGACGATGATGTATTTATATCTGTTATGAATACATAAATATATAGATGATGTTAGCAATAATGATAATGAAACCAAATGGTTGAAGATGATATGACTCCACTTATGATAATGATGAGTAGTATAACGGTTATGACGTGACCACATCGGTGACTTAGTGATTACAGTGATGATGATGTGACTGCATTCATAAACATGGTGTGACTGCATTAATGATGATTCAGTGATCGAGAGCATGACATGATTACAATGGTGATTACGCCATTATAATGTTAGTGATGATATTGATATTGTGACGTTGATAATATTTTAGCCAAAATGACGACGATGATGTTTATTGATGTACCATACTGTTGTGGCAAATATAATGATTACAGGGATGATGATGTAACTATATCGATGATGAAAATGTGACCACATTATTGCTGATGGTGTAATAATAATGATGAAGATGATGATGACAAATCCATGATATTGTGACTCCTGATGATGTAAATGTATAAAGACTATCGATGTTATCTCCATCCCCATATATAAAAGAACAATATTGACTGTTGCGTCTTCTTTTTCAGGAAGAGTAAGAAACAAGGTCAAGGATGTTCGTTCTGTTTCTTTGTATTGACTGAATCTGTAAAGCTCACCAGGCTAACGACATCCGAACTATAACGAAAGAGTCCTCCCCAGGGCGCGTGGTACTGAACGGGGACATTAAAGTTCCGACTTCCTGCAGGAAAATGCTAAAACGTTCTATTTGTGGAGAAAATAAAACATGTACAACGGTAAAACACTGTGTCACGTGGGCCATGGAGAAACATTTATCGCAGACACAGTGAATTCCCTAACGACTCCGCGTCCGTATTATCCCAGACTCCCGTAGGTTCTGTGGCGACTGAGAAAAAAAGGTCAAACTGCTCGCCATCCTGTGACACTTTCATCTAACCGAACACATCCATCAACTATTGCATTTGCTTTCACTTATGACAGCTGTATAATTCGGGATTGTGACTTGATATTTTTGTTTCGTGTCGCATTTTTCCCTGTAGTGACTGGGTTGCTGCAGTACATATGTTATATCTCTTTGTTGTCAATGATTAGGTCGGATAACAGATAATAAAAAAACAACTGATTGACCCTTTAATGTTTGGATATATGTTGTACACGATTACTTCTCTTCTCCCAAGCCTTTGTGCAGAAATAAAGACAAGTGTCAACCGAACGTCCTGTACTGACTACATATTATGTCCCTTCATTTATTCAAAATATATTAAATACAGTTGCCCTGATAATAACATGACATTCTTAATATGTGGGTTATTGTTCAATGTGTTCAATATTAGGTGCCCCTTTAATCAATCTTTAAGATTATACACATGATTATCATATACAAGAAGGGGTCGCGACAGCCGAGTGGTAACCTGCTCGGCTCTCTCCAATGGCGACCAGGTCGCTATTCCCGGCATGGCCATATGAAAGTGGGTTATAGCTGTCCGGTTCAAGTCGTAGGTTTTCCCTGCATGGTCCTCTGGATTTTCTCCACATTTGTAGACTACCGATCGCCACCATCTACTTCATGGAAGGTGCTACGTATTAGTCATTTGAAATACTTGTTCGATCCTTATAAAATAATTTACAAGGCATTCTTCGGACTTACGCACATGTCCGCTAGTATTCATGTATACAGCAAGGTCAGACCTATACAGAACCTAAACCTTATTACAAGGTTCCAGTCTCAGTTTTCTTGTCTCCTGTTCCAGTGTCTGGTATCCATTAAATCTGGGCTGTTCATTTCTTTAGTGGCTATAAAGAGACGATGTGGTCTTGTGCAGCCTCTAAGGTGTCTCCCTGAGACCTTTAGCGCCACGAGATCCATTGTGTATTAACAAAGGTCATATCATCACGAATCATAACAAACATTTGTTAATATAGTCTGTTTAAGATGGGGTTTTTAAAAGTAAATATGAAAGTCGAGTATGGAAGAGGTGTCCCGGAAATATGACCGTGATGAACAAAGCAGTCTCAGACTGAAGCCCCGCTTCCTGCTGAAATCTTATGAAAAACTAGTAAACTATTTGTATTTGAGCTTTATCCAGTTAACCTTCGGATATCATTTTCAGCGAGGACAAGTTGGAATGTGCTGTATTATATACATACACACACACACACATATATATATATATATTTATTTATACATATATACATGTAAATACATATATAAATGCATTCATAGATACAGACCCTATTGAAATACCCGGGTCCCCTCAAAGGACGAGTGTTATACATTTAAATCCAACCAATACCATTAAAAATCTTGAGAGCATTGTTTTTTTTACGGTGCAGGATTTACCTATTGACTTTGCGGGCTTCCGTTCAGGGTATCATAGCCTAGTGTGGAGGTGGTGGGGGGGTCGCTTTAACTTCTTTTTGGAATGGGGTATCATACTATAATTCACGGGAATCTGTTTGTCTGTCTGTCTGTCCGGATTCATTCGCACGCTAGGGCTCGCACGGTCGTCAAGCTTCGTGGGAGGGTGCATCTTGGTCCGGGGAAGAACGAGTTTATATTTTTTAGGCGTTTGGTAAAGAAATGGCCTCAAAATCGATACAAATATTATGGGTTTAATACCTGCGCTGTACCATGGCCATTCTCACATAGTGCGCCCACGTCGTCCTGAATCTCCTCTCGCTAACCAATCAAATCAAACCTGACATAGTCTGCCAAACATTCACTACGCGTCGGCCTTTTCTAAGCAGTCCGCTAGGTCAACACAAATGAATGTTGTTCTGGGTTGACCGCGGGGACGAATTTAGACCGGGAACATCTCACCACTGCCCATATCGGCAATTTTGGCACAAGTGAATCATGTTGCGGGTTAATCGTTGGGACGATTTTGGACGCGGAACATCTCACCCCTCGCCAAATTTGTGTCAGTGCATTTCAAACGCGCACGCCATGTCAGTGCTTACTCATCATTTAAGAAAAGTGTGGATGCACGTACTGATATCGGTATATTCTAGTCATACTATAATTCACGGGAATCTGTTTGTCTGTCTGTCCGGATTCATTCGCACGCTAGGGATCGCACGGTCTTCAAACTTCGTGGGAGGGTGCATCTTGGTCCGGGGAAGAACGAGTTTATATTTTTTAGGCGTTTGGAAAAGAAATGGCCTCAAAATCGATACAAATATTATGGGTTTAATACCTGCGCTGTGCCATGGCCATTCTAACATAGTGCGCCCACGTCGTCCTGAATCTCCTCTCGCTAACCAATCAAATCAAACCTGACATAGTCTGCCAAACATTCACTACGCGTCGGCCTTTTCTAAGCAGTCCGCTAGGTCAACACAAATGAGTGTTGTTCTGGGATGACCGCGGGGACGAATTTAGACCAGGAACATCTCACCACTGCCCATATCGGCAATTTTGGCACAAGTGAATCATGTTGCGGGTTAATCGTTAGGACGATTTTGGACGCGGAACATCTCACCCCTCGCCAAATTTGTGTCAGTGCATTTCAAACGCGCACGCCATGTCAGTGCTTACTCATAATTTAAGAAAAGTGTGGATGCACGTACTGATATGGGTATATTCTAGTAACTAATAAAGTGTTGGATATTGAGCAAGCGCTCTTCAATGAATTAACTTTCCAGGGTGTGTTCCTAACAGTATACAAACAGTTTACAGCGGGCCAGCTCGACAAGAAGTTTAACCATGCGTGCTCTCTTGCGTACTTAGCAATACATAAAGCAGACATTGACATTTTGTTTTTCATGACTCGATGCTGCTAACAAATTTTCGCCTCCTATAATAATTTCTATAACAGGTCTTCCGGTTGATATTATCCAGCATTGTTGTTTTCACTAAGACACTATCATTGCCTTGTGCACAACTAGCCTCAAAGTCAAGCTTTTGTAATGTTTTATTTCACCGCTTACGAGCTGCATGTCGCTTCATTAAACCTACCATTCAGTATATTATTTACTTTTACATAGCACCCTCCATGAGACTCTGGCGGAAAATCTAAGGACCTCCAATACCAACGCCATAAGGTATTTCCTTTTAGCAGAATACAACAGTTTCCTAGCTAAACCTTCCCGGTTTACAGGCTCAGTGTATCTTAGTCACCTGCTCTAAATATTTTTCCTGGTTCTATGTGCTGAAAATACGATCAAAATATGTATGTTCACTATGCCCGCAACGCAGCAGGAACGATTTTTACTTTTGGTTGCTATCTCGATTTATGATAGTAGATGAGGACGCTACGTACAGAAAAAAAGTTTACATGTATGTATATATGTTTCCTTTAGCGCCACTGTTCGCGTCAGGTAAAGTTTACTTCTACTTTATAATGGCAAGAGGTTACAGAACGAAAACCGGAGAGATACTATCATATTTCCAGGAAAAACACTGCCTTTCACATATAACTTATCTGCCTATAGTAAAAGGGTGGACACTTTCAATCTCCACGATACGCAATAAAAGGCAAGGTTGAACCAGAGCTGCTCGTTTAAAAAACGGACATACCGTCATCATGGTGATATATTCTACACATGTAATCCAAAAACAGACAATAGGAGCAACTCCTTACATATATGCCATACAAGATAGGCAGACAATCGTGAGCGAATTTCTTCTGTCCAATTAAATATGCACTTTGTTCTCAAGTAGGTTAGAAAGTTATTCGGTAAACACTACCAATTGTCGCAAAAGGCTTCAGATTGCTTTGTTTAAGAACATTAAGTGTATACGTTAACCTTCTTGGGGTAATTTCCATAAAATGTTGTTTAATAGAATATGCATTTTATACTCAAACCATTCGGTAAACATGATAAGAGGTTTATCAAGATCAGATCACCTTTTTTTTATTCAAAGCAATAAATACTAAGCAGAAAATCTTATGTCATAGGGGTGCCTCTAAATTAATTGAATGGACATTTTCTTTAAAAAGAAAGACCAGACACAAAAAAATAAATTGTACTACTGACCACGGAACCAAAAATAAGGAGTGAGTGGACATTTTTTTGGTTTAAACAAATATCGATGAAATTTTGCCAATAATAGATTATGCTGACTCGTTTGTGCCTCAGTCAGTAGTTTTACCAAATAAGCACAATATAATTCATTTCATGCAGCCAAATAAAATACCTGCATACTGGATTGGCTAGTAAAGTTCTAAGTATGACTTGTTGTACCATGTAAGACATTGTGTCATTATAAGTCATATCTGAGTCATTCATATATTCATATTATATATCATATCAACTGTTTTTCATAAATCAGTGCTCCTTTTATATCATTTTGTTTAAAAATTTGCTATAAAGTTCCATATGATCAGGGACATCATGATAATAACAGAATATTTGGCTTAACAGGTAAATCACATAATAAAACAAGGAAGTTTATGGAAATTTCATTATTTTATTTAATTGAATGAAATATCAGAGTGACTGAAGCTCCAAAACGGAAATGTTAAGGAAGGTCAAAATTGATGCACGAGGTTCCTGAAAACTTTTCCAGTCTTAACTACCTAATTGAGGCCTTGGTACTCATTCACCAAAAATGTAACGCTCAACCTTGAAAGACAGCGGCGATTTTCGTAGAAAAATTATGTTTTTCTTGTGGTATTCACATTATAATTATCAGTCTTTAAAGATTAGTTTACTGGTTTTGGACAGAATATCCTTCTGGCTACCTAAATGTCAATCGGATCATATCTTTAGGAATGTCCTTAAGTTTCGACATATCTTTTGAGTTTCCTTTCAGGGAATTCTTCCGTTTTGCACGTCATCTTCATTTTTCCCTTCTCTCAGACGGGTTAAGATATGTATGATCAGTTTATGATGATCAGTTGAGCGACATGATTCTTGGGGCTTGTTTTTATATTTGTACTACTTTTTCAGTTATTGTATCCGCCAAAACAGAGTTTTGCGGATACTTTTTTCAGCCGGACGCCGCCGCCGCACAGGTTTTCGGAGAATTCATCCGTAACCTCTGGACGGAGTTTTATGAAACTGGGAATCATGATCGGGGCAAATTTAAACTGCTGCGCCCTCATTTTGGATTGCCCTCTGACTTTTCCTCTCTGCAGAGCCGTGCTTTGGTCTCGGATGTGTGGCCGTAACCGGACCTCCCTGGCACGACCCCCTCTAGAGCGGACACCCCCATATAATGGACAATTCACCCGGTTCCGTGACTGTCCGCTTAAGAGGTGGGCCCTCTTCTATACTATATATACTGCAGGTGAACAAATAGACAGGCAAGTCCGGTCACGATGCAACATCTGTTTACACATTCCAAACAAACTGCAAGACTAGGAAACTGCGTCTTCTAGGAACACGTGGGGGAAAAGTTTTTCGTCGCAGAAATTTTCTCATTTATCAGGAATACATCTACAATGTAGTTTCCGTTTGTATAACGGTAACCACGAGTTAGACTTCTTGGCACGATAAAAATCTCAATACACTTTGAGTCTCCTTTCTTATTACCATATTTAGCCTGTCATAATCCCGAATATCCCGACTGCAAACCATTGCAAAATACATAATTAGCATGCCAAGTGTGAGAATGTTCAAGACCTAACACCTGAAAATCTCTGATGAGACTCGTGGAGTTCTAAAAGAAAAAGAACATCCCATAGTCAAACAAAACACCGTAAGCAAAATATTAGATATAGATAACGTTCCTATTCTAATACCTTCATAATACAACTTAACTATATAACACGTTTAACAACTGCCATGTAACACACAGGCAAATTCAGAATACACTATTTCGTATATACCTGGAATATGTGATCAGTAACGAAGGTTGGTCACAGAAAATACATGAATCCAACAAAAATACACATAATGTCCTTTAAATGATTTAGATTTAGATAAACCCGTGCTATATGCGGGCTGCTTCAGTACGTCTTACAGGAACAAATATATTTTCGAAAAGACATCGATTGAAGTTTATTGGTAAGATTATTGGCACAGTCGTGTTCCAGTTCTATTTTACTGCTGTACTATTGCGCAAGGTTGCCCTGAATGTCCAGATAAAATGTTAGAAATTATGGTTCATCTAACTGTCATCAGCTGACATAATGTCCTTGTAATGTTTTGAGGATGAGCTTATATAATATAGATAGCAGAAAGCCTGGACATCTTACATGCAAGTCCAGTGGTTGCTTCTCTATCCGAATAATTCAACAAGGTGGCACTCACAATCCGCAATTGGCCTACGTTCCACACTTCAATGTAAACGAGCATTAGACGGAGCATTTTCTGCATATGGTACCTCGTGACCGGATGATCGTGCGTGGTTCTGTCAATTTAGCGTGCAGTCTGCGCAATACTTAATGCATTTCCAGAAGTCTCCAGAAAAAAAAACTTCCAAAGAAATAACAAATCTTTGCTTTTTACCTAGCCCAAGGAAAAAAAATGTTTTTCAGCTGTTTCTTTGTGTGCATGACTTAAGATGTGGAATCTGGAGTAATTTTTGGCGATGTTAATTTGGATCAAAAGGCCAGACACTGCTGTGTGCATCATACGGCTTTTATTTTCGTCGCAGAAAGTTGCTATGCCTTCACGGATTTTCCACAGCTTCGCATTCAGGAAACTGGTCACCACACGACAGCCGTGTTCCTCTCCAGACCACAATCCGAGTCCAAATGCAGGTCCGAGCCAAAGAAAAATATATTCCCAAAGTTTGAGCTTCATTTTACCTTCAAGTCCAAATTTGAGTTCCTTGATCGGAGATATAGGAGTCCTTTGTTATTAAATGGTAGTATGGCCAGTGGAACAGATTTGGTTTGTTTCCCCCCTAAACGAAGTTGCTTCAGGGAAGGTTTTGAATACAATATGAAATTCAAAAGACATTAAAAATGGACTGATGATTGAAATATCGTTTAAGCAACAGCAATATGTGACCTTGATTCGAGATTCGAGGTCACAAATTATGATTTTGGTCAAATGATGTTAGCGCAATAATAATGATAATAATAATAATAATAATAATAATAATAATAATCCATATCAAACTTAACCTAGATATTAATGTGATGCATTAGTGTTGCATGTATGATGACTGCATTTCAATTTGTTTTCAAGTTACTGCGTCAATACTATATCGTGGAAGGACGGAAGGAATACATCATGGCGACAACATGGGACAAAAATAACACATTACAAAGGAATTTAAAAAATTCACTTTCAATATATTTTTTTTATCTGATTCTGGTTTCTCCATTCCTTTCCAGGAGAGCCGAACGCAACTCAAATCTGAGTCCAACATCAATGCCCGCGCAAATGTTTGCGTCTTTTTCCAGTACAGTTTATTCCAACAAATTAATGGTACATTAAGAAAATAATATTTTTCAATCCGAAACACACGTACAAATGTGCTTATTAATAATGACCAATATCCAGCAACTGGTTTCTAAGGCAAAAAAAATAATAAATAAAGGTATGGTTCTCAGGTGCTGCCAGCGTCAATTATAACCCACTGCATCAAAACTTTTTATTTTGATTTTCATCTTTCAAGAAGATAAAATAATAAAATTTGATAAGATATCCTTTGTTATGTAGTGCTTTTACCTGTATAGCAAAAAAATATGTTATTATCATGCTTTTCACTCATTATATGACTTTTTTCGAAAGATAAATAAAAAATCGCCCGCCCGCACTGATTTAAAAAAAAGTGCCTGAGAACAAGACTTTTTTTCGGACTAAATGTTCATATTTAAATTATATTCGTATCCAACGACTACATTGCTCCATTGCTCTTAGTATTATTTAACGATTGTTTCTAAAAATCTGTGGACTTTGCAATTCGACTTTATGCAAGCAGGTCTAAATTTTTCTTTTGTAAATCCGTACTTATTACATTAAGTACTAAGTTTTGTTTTGTCAAATTCAAGAGAACAGATAATATACAATATATTTCAGTACTTATCGCTATAAATAAATAAAAGCCGGTTGATTATGCGCAGTCCAACATGTCATTTCATTAAAGAGTGTTGTCATAATGACTGCCGCTATGTATGCCATACAAAGACAGGTCCGTCGAGCATTCAGTATTAATTAATCACTATACATAAGTCTTGTTATCAGCAGTAACAGGTGTTCGTCCAGACATCAAAATGGACCGCCATCTGATCCCGTCAGACTCTCCGGGATATTAATTTACTTGGAACGAGATGGTGCCCCTGCAGCCGTCAAAATAACGGATTAATACGCAACAGTTATTTCTTATTTGGTGGTAGAAATAGACATGCTGATATTCCACTCTTAATTAATTATTGACGCAAAGGAAAGAAGGGCCACTGATAACAAAGACGGATTCTTATGGGTTCAATTAATTATTAAGAAAGAGGCATCGTGCTTGTCCAAAATTGAATATATATTTATTTAAATATATTGTTAAGCACTTTGGAGCAACGTGCTATTACACCGAGTTTTAAGCCTGTATCTCAATGGGCTACGACTGTTGCGACTAGTTAAAGACACAACAATTGCGAGAAAATACGCGAATTAGCGACAATTTACACCTGCAATCACACTGAATTGTACTTACGACACGTTTACGACATCGCACGAGTGTTGCACCAATGTCATAAGCTGGAGTTCGTACACCTGTCGCGCGAATATTGTGCGATGTTCTCAAGACATTCGCACAACATTTGTGAGATAATCGCACGACATAAGCAAGAAATAATTGCGATTTTGCTACAATCGCGAGTCCCATGCGATAGATTCTCGCTTTTATCTACAGTCATTCGTAATGTAGTTGCATTGGTCGGGGATCCCTCGCAAAATTGTCTCGCAGCCCCTGACTTGCGGAAACTGTTTGGGGATAGTTTGCGACAGGTTCGAGACGGGTTCAAGACACCAGCGACACCTCTGTGACTATTTTGAGAGAAATTTTTGTCGTGCGAATCTGCGATTTTTCAAATTTTCAAAATTTCTGCGATAAGGAGGCGACAGTTTGCGAATCACACAAGGATATTGAGAACTGCTTCGAATGTTCCGAGAATATCTTGCGAATGCCGTTCGCAATTTGTCGCAAGCTGTCGCAGCCCAGTGAGATACAGGCTTTACACCGTTGCCGTGGTAGCGGTACCGGGGGAATCATCACATAAAATAACTGACGCGAGTTACTTTCTCTCTGCACGGTTCGGTAGTTTCAGGTGTCATCAATTTGAAACCAATGCGGTACTTCTGTTTAATAATATTCTGCTGTTTCGCTTAAGTTTCAGGTGTTGGCCGAAAGTAATAGTAACAGCTCGGTCCCTAACAAGTGTCAGTTATCTGATGATCACACGGGTGCCGTTACCACGGCAACGGCGTGAAACTCGGAGTAATAACACGATGCGCCAACGTGCTTAACATTTAGGTAATCTACTATACCTTAGCTGTATTCAGCACTAAACTGCAATCACTGGAACCTACTTTGGATATATATATATATAAATATAAAATTTCTAAAAAAAATACAAGAATTTCATTTAATTCTTTTTGCTTGTTTCACCATTTCAAATTGGCTTTACTAATTAATTATTCGAACGAGCTCACTCTAGATGCTTAGTATATTAAAACTGTCCAACCTTTTGCATATATATTATGTCAGTTTACATACTTATATTTTCCCAAATAACTGAAAATATGATAAACCATGAGACTTTGGCAGTATTTTCATAAGCTGCAGAAAAGCTAAAAGAAACAGTAAATTTCAGCAGTTATCTAAAATAGGTGGCTATCATGATTGGGTAAAGACTATGACTCTAACATATTATGCTGACAGCTCCTGCTGTTACTGGGAAATCTGGTTCTAGATTTAGGTGTGTAAGCATGCGATTACCTGAAATCGTAAATCTTTGGTTTGTATTTTTTGTGAAAATAAACCATTCCCACAAGTAAATTCCATTGGAGTCTCACACATTTAATATCTAGTGTTCTAAGATAGCGCTGTCCATGATATGAAAGCTAAATTGTGAATATTTAATTCAAGATAAAGGAGAAAATACCGTTTCACCTAATAGAGCAAAAGCCACAATATGTGGTTCCCTATGCAGGCAAATGTCCAGTAGCAGTCACATGACCAAACATATGTGCCAAATATGGTAATGATAGGTGCTGCGGTTCCTGAGATAAAAGGGTAAAAATTTTAACAGGTGAAATCAGATATTATAGCGTCAGCAAAATTCAACTCCATGTGGAAACATCAGTTTGAAAATACTGTTTAATATTATAGTATTCATTAATTCCCTTAGAACGTAGGAATCCTTGTATATATGATTTGAGGGCCGAAGTGTTCTTATTTACTCACTTATCTCAAGGAAATGTTATAGTTCCTTGCCCTGATATTCCTTAGTGGTCTTATTGTGAAACCTGCCATTGCCACTCTCTGGTAGACAGACCCGCTGATACATCCTCCTATGTTCTCTCAGATGATGCGCATTTTTCAGTTAATAAAGCAGCTGAGCCTGGGGACAGATTGTCTAAAATACGTGACATACTAGATATTCTGCTGAGAAATTTTCAGCCGTCGTACATATAAAACCGGACATATCAGCGGATGAGGCTATGGTATTGTGGCGCGGCCGATTAGTATTTCGCCAGTTTTTACCAGGAAACGCCACAAATACGGAATCAAGCTCTATTAACTGTGTGAGGGGACGGGTTACGTGTGGTTTTCCAAAATTTATTGTGGTTAAGGGAGCAACACTGCTGGGCTTGGACACGCGGAGACGTAGTATTTAAATTACTGAAAAAAACTTCTTGGTCTCGGTTACAGATTGTTCATGGACAATTTTATACACAGGCACTCGAATCCAGCACTAAAATGGCCTAGAAACCGAAAACATATTATGACGTCAACCTCCGCAACTAGTAAATGTATACATGACAAATGGCGGTGTCGCAGCTGGAATAAACGTGCTGGAATTCGCGGTTAGTGTGGGGAACTTTTATATTTGGAAGTTTAATCTTGTAAATAAAGATGTTTTCAACAAAAAGGCGCGCGATCATGCTTGTGAAGCGGATAATTCTCCGGAATTTGGACTTGTGAAAAAAAGTTGTCTTGCCCGCGTAGCGATGGAGTTCATTACCTTGTTCTTTAATAATGGGTATATCGCCCATACTCAATGTGTTTTCGGTTTCTAGGCCATTTTAGTGCTGGAAAAGAGTGCCTGTGATTTTATACTAGTGTGCGGTTAGCCGAACGCTTATTAGAATCAGATACTTTGCTGTGCGTGACGTTTCGTAGAAACAGGTAGTGTTTACCATATGCTGTAAAAAAAAAAAAAAAAAAAAAAAAAAAAAAAAACCTGAAAAGAAGTGAGAGTATTTTTCGAACTAATGGACAGGTGCTAGCTTTGAAATAGAAAGACAAACGTGGTTTTATTATAATTTCCACTATTCATGGACCTAGGACTGTAAATATGGGGAAGAGGAATAGAAAAGGCAAGATTGTGTCAAAACCTAAATGCATCCTTGATTATAATAAAAACATGTGTGGGGTTGATCGCAATGATCAATTGACTCAGTATTATTCATTCACTGCGTAAAACTCTGAAATGGTATCGCAGGATTACCCTTAAGCACCTTGATATGGCCATCACAGATTCATATTTGATTTACAAACGAGTAGGTAGGGGGAAACCACTTTTGTGGTTTCGCAAAATTGTAATTATAGGTCTGCTTCACACAATGATACCTTCTCGGATAATGGTATGTCGGATACGGATGTAGAGCCAGAAACTGAAGGACCAGGTATCGGACCCAAAAGATACAAGGCAAGTCAAGATATCCAATTGTCAGAAATTCCCATTTTCCAGAAATGATACTTCCCACATCAACAAAGAACAGACCCCAGAAACGCTGCCTTATATGCGTAAAAAAAAAAGGAATCGCGCTATCAGTTTAAAAACTGTCCCAAAAAGACCGGTCTCTGGGTAGTGCCATGCTTTAAAATTTTCCATACAGAGTCGGATTTATGTACTGTTACCAAGATGATTGTACTATATAATTATATTTTACTCATTGATTATATACACATGATATAAAATTGATCACTCTATCTTTTATATATAACAGAAGTTGATTTTTATATGTGTGTATATATATATATATACATATATATATATATATATATATATATATATATAGAGAGAGAGAGAGAGAGAGAGAGAGAGAGAGAGACAGACTCTTTGGTATAACGGATTATATAAATGACATCAAATAATATATATATTCTATTTTACTCATCTGTAAATTTACAATATATTTTTTATAAAAATTGATTTTTGTAATTAAAATATGGAGAGATGGAGAGATTCCCATATATATATCGGCTTCCAGTATTATCATCTGTAAATAAATTATATATTATTATAAATATTATAAATTTCTATTCGTGATTAAACATCATCACTGTTGTTACGGGGTAACAAAAAAGTGGACCGAACTGTCTCGCTAGTGAAGCATGCTTTTCTGGCAAATTTTCTAGCGAAGTGATTGGAACGCCGGACATGTGCGCCACCGACATGGGTTCGAATCCCGGATCGGCTCATTTATCCCCTGAGCAATTTGTATTCGTAATTAAATGGGGGCTCGTCCAAAACGTGTGCCTGGGGATGGTGGTTAGAAATTAGAAACAATTACCGTCACCTAGTTCGCCAAAAGTGTGACTCCTGGGATAGTCTTGTTCTGATAGCAGAGCACCCCCCTAAAGAGGGGGTGTGTTACGGGGTGACATAAAAGCTGACCAAACTGTCTCCCTAGTGAAGCATGCTTTTCTAGCGAAGCGGTTGGAACGACGGACATGTGCGCCACCGACATGGATTCGAATCCCGCATCGGCCCAGTATTTTCCCCTGAGCAATTTGTCTTCGTAACAATGTACATCTTTGCTGCTTTTTATTTGGGACTGTGAATGGTTTATGGTAGCAAAGACTACCACGCTAATTGGTTCATATTATTCATAAAGGTTCATATTATTCCCTTACCTGGACTGTTAAAATACGAAACTGTAAAGTGCACTACTGGCAGTATTCTATGATTTTAAAGATATTTTTATACAAAAAAAAGTTTTGTTATATAAAAATTAAGATTAAAAAAACACCAAGAAAACCCTTGAAATGCGACGTTTTCTGTAGAAATACCTATAAATTCCCTTATATACCAAAAGCATCAGTTATCCGAACGGACTTCCACAGTGCAGTTAAGGGCGACTCAGTATAACTGCGGGAACAATTGTGTTAACGAGGGGTTTCCCGGGGATTAAATCAGACCTGTTGGCCAAGCGTCTCTGAGAATGGCCTCGGGCCGCTAGGTCCCCTTGCTTAGGGGCCGACTTTCTCTGGGGCCGAGTGTCTCTTTGGCCGAGTGTCTCTGGGGCCGAGAGTCGCTTGGGCCGAGTGTCTCCGGGCCGAGTGTCTCTGGGGCCGAGAGTTCCTGTTGTGGAAAGCAAGATCCAATTAGGATCTTGCTTTTCTTCCAAGCAATTAACACCTCTCTAGAATTTATGGACCCTCCAGCATCTGGACTTCACATCTCCTTAACATGCAATAAGCACCCAGCACTGGTCCATCAACAGACCCTGGGGACAGTTGCTGACTGCTCCAACCCCTGGGCACTTGGGGTATAATAAGCTGGGCAGTGAATGTGCTCTAACCCCTGGGCACTGGGGGTATAATAAGCTGGGCAGTGAATGTGTTTAAGAAGATCACAGAAAGAGATGGGTCTGAGTACTTTTAAAGTACTCGATTACGAGTACTGAGTACTTTAAAAGTACTCGAGTACAAGTTTGAGTACTTTTGGCTCTTTTTAAAAAGTACTCGAGTACAAGCACTGAGTACTCAAAATGTACTCATGAGTACTTTGATAAGTAATTTTTGTAACCAAACTTATTTATTGATGCCATTAAGTTTATACAGACTCCCAAAATATTTTTTTTATTAATGAACATCCAGGACAAAATATGAAATATATATTATGTTGTGTTATGCTTAATCATAATACTGAAACAAAATGCAAACTCTAGGGCATACAAACAGGCCATAAACACTTGAAAATATATCAAAGCATTAACTTTTACGATATATTATGACAACCGGTATATGTGTAAATAGTATAAAACAACATATCTGACAGACTGACCGTGTCATTCATCATGTGTAATATTTATCAACAAAAGTTACATCAGTTGCATATTACAACATGGAATGAGATGAGAGTATACGTATTACCTGATATTAATAGAATATAACAGGATTTCAAAGTTAGTAAGAGTAATATTACTATTGATATAAAAGAAACTTGAACTAGTAATAGTAATAGTACCCCAAGTAATAGATTAATAGCTATTACTTTTCTATTACAACCCTAGGCTAACATCTGATGAATGGAGTGTTTGCTTGATTAGGTTGATAGAGCACAGAAAAGAGCCCACGGTAGTGTGATTAGCTAATGGTGGGTGCTTTCATGGTCCAGTAGGCACTGGACAGGAGACTTTGGCTTGAGTTTAACCCCTGGATCTTTTTGTTGATTCATTAAGTAGGCTTGGTCATTAAACATTGGAGAAGTCCTTTGTGAGCTTACACAGTATGTTGGGCATGTTATTGTCAGCTGATAGTAGAATTTGATGCTGCAGCCTATGTTGTAGTTGCTACCGAGGTATGGTCTGATAATCACAGCTTTTCATGGGTTAATCAGTTGTGCCACAGACTGTGAATAGAGCTCATCACATACTGCAATTCCAAATGAAAATCTGCTAAACCTACAATAACATTAAGATGTTATATAAATATCAATTCAAGCTTGATTAGCCCAGGCCCCGGAGCACTGCTGAGTTTATGTTATGTTGAACAGGTTCTGATTATATTTGATAAACTATAACTATTATTATAAAATGAGATTAAATTTTATTTAGAAATGTTTGTGAAATATGAAATCCAAAAGTACTCACAAATTACATTCAAAGAACTCGAGTACAAGTCCGAGTACTTTTGTGATTTTTAAAAAGTACTCGAGTATGAGTACTGAGTACTCAAAAGGGTACTGATGAGTACGAGTACTTTTAGACCCAAATCTGAATTCACAGAGAGTAGTTCAAAAGAGGTGATGCCACCTGGATGTTATCATCACATGTGAGTCATGTGATGAATATGTCTGAAAGATAAGTAATTGAAGCAGCAGGGATATTTAGAGATATTTGATAAAGAAAATGGCCCGAAATAAGATGTCATTATAGTAGGCCTCCCTTTACTTCGGGAGACTGGTTATATCCTGTTAAATAAATGTCGTAAACTGCACATGACAGCCTGCGATGTCCATTGAATTATTTTTTGCAATATTCTTATTATGGCCGAACCTTTTTCTAATCTTAGCATAGGCCTTATTGTATAGAATGAAGGCAAATCCAAAGTTTTCAAACTATTTCTTAAACGTATACAATTAATCCAGGAAAAGATTTCTTTTTTTTTCATAAAACTATGTCCCATTGAAAAAGGTATAGATCATTGTTCGCATGCAGGAAGTGCCATTAGTATTAGTGTCCTAAGCTTTCTAACATTGTAAAGATGAAATTGAAGATGGTTACCAAAGGTTAGACTCACTCCAACCATGCAACATGAAAAAAAAGAAAGAAAGAAAGCTGTGAAATAAAAATGTTGTTTCGTGCAATGAAGATTTTCACCTCATACAAAGCTTTTATTCCCTCAACCACATCAGGGCAAAAGTGTACGATAGCAAGTGATGTAGGACACGATCCCAGACTTGGACTCGAGTTTATTTTTCCCAGGGACTTTAACCCGGACTTGGACTCGAAGATCCTGGACTGGGACTTGAAATCGGAGGTAAGAACTCGAGAATCAGGCCGTTTCCATCTCGAGTCCAAAAGAAAAATCTTGTAACAGAATCACACTTAATATAACAATCTTTCCTCAGCATCGGGAGCTGTGAATGTAATTAACCATTATAGTAAAAGTAGTGTAATCTAACATAAAAAGTGAACATGATAATCTTAAAATGCCATTGTAAATTTAATTTTAAGGATATTTGTATTGGACTCGGACTTGGACTCGGGTTAAAAATGTCTCAGACCCGTTGAAGGTGGACTCGGACTCGAACCTCAAGGACTTGGACTAGGACTTGAGGGGTCTGGACTCGGACTTGCACTGGGACCTGGATGGTATGGTCTGGACTACATCGACTCGACTATCACGATTAGCAGCATTTAAGTTTGACAAAATAAAAATCAAATTTCAGTGGAACAGCTAAACAATCATTAAATGTTTAACTTGTACACGTTTTAGACGTCTAACAATATGACTCTAAATAATAGGATATAAAATTCATTGGATATGACAGTTAGCTGTCTGTGAACTATATATTAGATATGATGTGTTTCCTTTTAATTCGTAGTCCAACAGATGTCCCGGGCTCAGCACATGATAGAATGACCTGTGGAATCAAAGCCAATAATTTCCTGATAAGACTATTAATGAAGGAGTAAGAATGATCAATCTGTCCTGAGCGCTGATGTCTCAGGATATTCGGATTTTTAATTAATGGCCTGGAAAGTAGAGAAGACAACGAGACATACGTCATCCGGAAAAAAGATAATTATTGATTACCCGCTGCTTACTTGAAAGATTAATTAGCTGTCGTATTTTAAGCCTGGCAGTATGTGATTCCTGATGAGCATGAAAGCTGAATATCACTTCTTGGAAAAAATGCATTTAATACCCAGCTTTTTTTTAAATAGCAAGCAATATTAATAAAATGAAATGCTAGCTATTAAACCGCATTTTCCATCTGTCCTGAGAATCAATTTACCTTCAACATTTTTTTGGTAGTTTGGAAAAGCACACGTTCGTGTCTATACGTATCTTCTCCATAAGCTATTTAACATACGTTAATTAACAAAATATCCAGAGATACTATATTTTATATCTTTAACGGGCCCGGGCATGATTTAAGAATGACACTTTGGAGTACGATTTTACAGCATGACCAACAGGCGTTCTAGGTTGTTGCAATTGATGATTCAATATCTTTCCAACCATGCACATTATTTTCTCTATGTGTTGTGCCTTTTTATTAGCGACCGAAACTTTTCACAAGCAACCATGCATATGCTTCTCAGAACATGTGTGTGCCTTCTGTGTTTAGAAGACTTGTAGGTAAACAGTTAGTATACGGTTCCGGATTTTCGGAGCAGGGTATAGAGTACGACAGGGTTATGGACTTAGATCACCTGCATAATTTCAGAACAGTTGATTTGCGTTTTATTTAATTGTCTTTTCATAAATCCACTGATACGATCGGTAAAATACTTATTTATTGGTACAAAATCCCAAATTGTTTATAATAGTCTCCTTTGTCGTAATTAGCAAAATCAAATAAATTAGATTTAAGAATAAACTGAACACTGAGGTGAACAATATCTCACTAAAACTGATAGGAAGCAGTGATAACGTATTCGATTAAATCAGATTATTTTTTTTATTAAATCTCGGAATGAGTTTAAACCGACGACATTATTCATCAAAGAAGAGATATATATATATCATATGTTTCAGTTGCCAGCGCTATTATTTTGATCTGAACCAGAATATTGCACATGTCCTCATTTTCGAAGATGTCCATTACTTTAAAATCATCCATTAAAAAATCAATGTGAAGAGACGAGCAATATCCCGGATTACTTCATGTTTATTCCGCTTCTCGTTTCAGAAAATGAACAACAGTCAAAAGTTATTACAGCACGGATTACCATGTCTATAAGTTATTTACCTTGGATGAAGACATGATTACAGAATTTGTGCGAGTATAACCCATAGTATATGACGTCAATTACCATGAATAAACCACATAATCAGTACTGTCACTTAATAAGAAACGCTATCATCGTCAGCGGTAGACATCATTCCGTAGCTGTTTATATTTCCGTAAAAAATGTTGGTGCCAAGAAACATAAAGTTATCAGATTTTGTTCGTAAAGATATGAAAATAACTCTCCTTCAGAAGTATTTTTATACATCAGGCAAACGTGGCATAATAATTCATTAATAACATGTTTCAGGAGCATTATGGTAGCCTTAACATTAAAATTTCTACGTAAACTAGCTCCGAAACGTATTGCAAACCATTACCAGGCATCCGCGCCAATGACGTCATAAATTCCAGTGAAGCACCGCGTATGACATGCCAGGCGAGTTTTCTATAATTCATTCATTACATGAACTTTGGTTTTCAAACTTTTCAGACTTTTAATGCGAACCCATTAGTGTTGATCGGCATACTATGACTTTTTGATAATCTTTAAGATAAGTTACAGTGCACCGAGATTGATACCACCAGTCAGCTTTATCGATTGTTCACTGATATTGCCTACCGTTATTAAATGCAACAAACTCAGCTATAGCAGGTAAGCCATAATCATACCGATTAACAATATATCTAAGTTACCAAATTTGTTTACTTAATGTTTCGTCTTCATAAGAATTCGATTGATAATACACCTAGTGAATCAGAGACGCTGTGCACTTAGTTCCATCATATATAGTGTAATTCAGCTTACGCACTCTGTGTGAAGGCTCATGTTTGTTTGAAATTAGATATTTACTAAATAAAATAAGCGAAGTTAGAAATAGCCTGTCCGCAACCTGATTGGACCAGACTTGTGAAAATATTTTGCTGTTGTTGCTTTCTTTCAAATTATTTATGTGTCTAAACATGTGTCAAATGATAAAGTATATTAAAATATGAACCTGTTACATTTATACTTAAGCATAGTCTTAAACCAATTGTCCTGCCAAGGTTAAGATGGAATATATTTCAAGTGCAGGAATCCTCACCTGAACATTTGTTCATTACCTGATCATAAAACTTTACACCTGCCCATACACCTACCTTTGGAAAAATATATTTTTTTTATTTCTAGCTTCCTCTGTGTACATATTAATAATCTAAGAGTAATTTTGTTTGTGAAATATCCTTATAACTTCTTCATTAAGGATGTATGAACTTGTTTATCAACAAC
This sequence comes from Sipunculus nudus, assembly GCA_026874595.1. Lineage (NCBI taxonomy): Eukaryota > Metazoa > Annelida > Sipuncula > Golfingiida > Sipunculidae > Sipunculus > Sipunculus nudus. The sequence goes on from CM049309.1 coordinate 48,974,044, forward strand.
ATGTTTGTAAATACAGTAATGTTGACAAAAGGGAAAAACGTGTAACCTGAAGTGGTAGGTCGCATATATGGGAGGTAGAAAGGTCACTAAGTCTTGTTGCGAAACACCATTTGCAAAGCTCTTTCTTATCTGATTTGCTGTGAGATGCCTTTGTTGATTTTTGTTTATTATTTTGGCTGGCCCCTACATATAATAAACAGGTTGATATGAACAAAACAAGCAGCCTGTGTGCGGTGATATCCACGTTTTCTGGCCTATTTGTATAAGAGCTCCAAGGGATTATCTTGAGTTTATGAAGGTCAGATATGTGATTGGGTCCCTTAAACGTAATATGTGATATATTGTGATAAAACCTCTGCGTGTCAGAACCACCGTAAAAATGAGCACTCGCAGAAGACACAGGGACTGTCGTTAAAACAAGCAAAAGACACAGGCATTTAGGTTCTTTTTAATCAGCATGGCTGTTTGATTAACACGACTGCACTCACGACTTGTACGGCTTGCAGTCTTTGATAATAGAGATCAATAGAGAAATCCTTTGCCGGAGGGTATGTTATTACTTGTGTTCAAAGACTTACGACAAAAAGACCAAGCTTTTGTTACATCAAACGGGTAGCAAGGGCAGATGGCTTAATTGCTGGTTAAGGTTTCGGTTTCACTCATTTAACATCCCACACGAGAAAAGTACTGATTTACAACCCTTTTAACATCATGGGCTATTACAACACCATTATCCTGACCGCCGGGGTTCCTCACCTAGGCAAAACCACATGACTGCACTAATACGCCCAAGAATGAAATCAGCCGCACCAGAGTCTGGCGTTAAGATTATTGCACCGGCAGTTCTTCAAACAATGTAAATAATCAGAAAGTTTTGTATATCTTCTATAAGGCAACTGTACTCAGAATGAACTTATGGAGACATAAAAAACTTTTTTTTTACCTGGGGTAACAGTCATTTGATTATTATTTAATTAAAAAACCTGAGATAATCCCTTATTATGATGTTCGCAATTTTCTTAATACTTCTGGTTATAATTTGTTAAAAAATGGATAACTGTACAGGTATATGACGAACTCTGTGGCTTCAACCGGTTTATGTGGCTCAGGGTTATAGCACAGGACTCGAATCCTGGAGATTGTTAGTTCGAATCTCAGCAGAGGCAGTGAGTTTTTTTTTTCACTGTCGGCCCCCAATCTGCCGGCCTAATGAGGAGACTATGCCCAACAGAAGTATTTCACTCACAAACGAGGTAGATATATACACTCAGGAACCGCAGGAGTGGTATACCGAGCCTGGTTGACACCAGGATTATCAGGTGTAAGGCCCTGTCACGTTGTCCGAAACCTGATGGAAAACTGCAGATGTACAAAGTACATAGTTAAACAAGCATTAAAAAAACTGAAAAAAAGAGATGAAAACTACACATGGTAACCTAATAGCTCGGTGCTTGTCTCTTCCCGAGAAACATTTTTCCGATTTGCTCTGCTCCTCTCCATTTTGTGGATTCCGCAACAAGCTTGGTGCATAAACAAAAACTTTGCCTACAGAACGGGTATCTATCCCCGACCCCATTCTTTCTTTCAGTCGATTTAGTTTTTTAAGGTGCTTTTTCATGAGCAGAATGTTAAGCAGGCCATTTTGAACTACGCTGGCTTGTGAGTGAGGTAAAGTAAAGGGGTCATGAATTATTTCAATATCAATATTTGATTTCAGTGTTTATTTGGGGGATGGCCTTTGTAGATTTCACCGAGTGCATACCCAACGACGAGATGTTTTTGCTCGAAGGCTCGGCGATTAAAATTGTATAGCTTAGCCAAAAATATGGAGTGACTTCAGTCTGTCCCGCCCCACCGCATCGGCCTTCGGTGCTAGGAAAATATGAAAACTCTGAGAAAAATTATGTGATTCCCCACGTCCCTATTAAAGGATTGGCCATAATATTTTGTTACGTGGTTACAACGTGAAATCCAGATGGTTTAAAGAACGTATTTGAATTTAATTACTTTTTCTTCATTCTCATATAATAAAAGTGCATATGTCAGTTAAGGCCACCAACATGTTATCTCTATATATAAAGTATAAAATAAACATTTCTTGGTCACACTATCATGCCAAACTCGAGCATCACATTATGCATGTGAACTGTCTACCGGCCAAAGTGCTCATACATCTTCATACTACCAAGTTTGTGGCAGCTACGCGTTATAGACCTTGAGTAGGTCTGGCATTTACTTCATGAACAACATACACGGCAAATTAACTAAGCCAATGGCTCGCCTAAACTTGCCAAATCTCGCCTGCATGGTGCTCGTTCCACATCAAATCTTTTGCACTGCAAGGTCATAGAGAATTTGAAAAAAATCAGATCTTGTTTAGACGGAATGTAAACAGTGTATCGTTTACATTTTGTTCTCTGGATTTGATTGGCAGTTTTAATTTTATTCCGAAAACTTGCAAACTTGTTCATTTTCCAAGAAAGAGGCGGTATAGCGGCTAGACCCACCCCTCGGACCCATCCTTGTCACTTAATCCGAACCAACTTTGAACATGCATCAGTCTTTGGAACAGTGATGTATTAATCAATGCAGCCAGTGCCAAACGATTAACAATTATGATATATACATGGCTGCAAATGTATTTTTGACAATAGACTTGCATACTGTTTGTGACAGACTTCCTGCAGCCCATTTGGAATTTTTTATGCTATTTACTAACTACATTTCATGAGTTTTGCTTATGGTGTTCACAAATAGGTTACAGAGACTGAAAGACAGCTGAGCCAAACATTGAATTCAATAAAGGTAAGAAAAAAATGAGCAGTAAGATATTTTTCAGTAAAATGTATTCTCATTCTGGTTATTATTTGTTGATATCGGACATCCTACAAGCGTATTTCATTTCTGAATCGATAATAGTTATGTCAGCCTTAGATCCGTCCCTTACATATTTGAGTTCTAATATCAGAACAGTCATAATACTGTAAACAGATTTTAAAAAGACCCAGTATATCTGGTATACAGTGTCCAACAATCAGTATTTTTCATATTTATTTAAGTATTGAGCAGGGTACCAATCATAATGGCTACACTTGTGTATCATAAACGAACATACCTGAAAGGAAATAAAACATGTAAAACAGTGGAGCTACCATTTAGATGATTGCATCTTGACTAGGATAAAAACAATGATCTACTTTCAATGATAAATTGAAAAGCTTTACATTTACTCAAAATATGTTGCATTCTTCTTAGTGGGACAATTTACATAATCTAATCATATATTTTTCATATTGTCATATTCTTCACTGTGAAATCCGATATTTTTTCAGAAGTTTCAGTAATAAAATGCGTCTATAGGGTTGATCTGGCTCGTGTAAAATATTTCAAATAAAAAATGCTATTTTAATGACTTACAGTGTGACTATATTTAAAATTTTTGTTTGCCTAAACTTAAGGCAATTATATATAACTGATTTTTTTCAAGCAACCACTAAATTATGTTTTATACTTTGACAAAGAGTAAATTGTTTCGAACTTTTGCAGAGATATTATTTCAGATCCAGGCCTGTTTAATTATTGCGACTCTACAGTTACTCTCCCGGAATTTCATTAAACCTATCACATATAGGTGCACCTATAGGAATTCGGTGAAACATCTAAGATACATAGTAGCATGTTACCTCTAGAAGCACATGTTCCTGCTTTACACACATGCATATGCCATATGTGCCCAAAATTACTGTTTTTCTTTTGGCCAAAGAAAATGATTATCCATCTATAGAAGTTAGAATTTTACATCTTATTATAGTTTTCCTAATGCTGAGATTTCAAATCCTGAAATCCGATTGGCTCACACATAAGAAAGAAACCTGACACGGTGCAACGTGTTGCCAATAGAAAATGGAAGCGCTTTCATTCCATGAATCATGTTTGAGAACATTTCAAATGTAAAACATGTTATCATACATACATACAACATGTTGCGCAACATACATGTCCCGCAACATGTTGCGTAACAAATACCATGTGCATTTAACTTTTAAATCGGAAAGACCAACGTCTGGTATGATGTGGAAGAACGGAAACCTTTTATCTTCGTGCATTTGCGTCCTAAAATAAAATCGCATGATAAATCAATAGACTAAACAATTTAACCCTCAATTTATAATGGCCCAATCATATGTTTGCAAAATAATAAGCCTAGTTTCAGCCACCCTGGGAAATAATAAAATTTATCTCGCGAGGACACTTCTAATCTTTTCTTCTGAGACACCCGAAGTAACTTGCTTAGTAATTATTTTTCCTTCTTTCAATTAAACTTTCTGTATTTGTGAGATAACGAAGTTCCCACAATTACCGGGGCAATGCTGATCAATAGCATGTCTCACTAGGCCGATGGCTGTTTGAGTTAACAGTCGAGGCCACAGATATATCAAATTAAGTTTTATTATATTAACGTTGGGTTGGGAATAAATGTTCCACTTCAGTAAATTGTTACAACTGTGTGGATTAATGATTTCATGTTGGAATTGTATATCATTATGTGACATTCATGTTTCATCACATGAACATATTTATTTATTTATATTTATTTAATTCAACGATGTTTTACCAGGATGGCCTATTCAGCACAATATGCTGATTTTCAATAGGGTCCTGTGTCCTGTAAACATATAATGTATACACATGAATGGCAAATTTATGTAAAAAAATATAAAATGCTGAACATATAACATGAAGTTAAATACATGAATAGTACGCGAATACCTAAATAGACGTCTAAGATAATTGTACACTCTAGGATATTAACTAAAACATATACAACAATATGCAAACGAGAATATGATAATGGCATACATAAGGTGAGTGTATATATGTATATATATATATATATATATATATATATAAAGGTTTTGGATCTTTCTATAATATATGAAAGCTAGAACGCATTATTTTAAACGCTGTATACAACATTCTGGATCTTGAGACTCGTGCATTTTAACAGGAGCCTTATCAGTCCTAACAGATAGGATAATGTAATAATGTAATTTGATGTGAACACGGACTATTTTTATGTTTTGAAATATATGATTTATACATAATTTAAGGTATATGTTTCACTAATAGATATTTAGTGTCTGAAATTAGAGATAAATTCATCGTCAGTGTTGAAGGCAAAGTCGTGGAAGGGGTGGCCCCCTTCGGCACCCTCTTGCTAAGGCCCTAAAGTTAACGTAATTTTATTCTTCTCATTAATCATTGCTTGTGTGTAAAATTTAAATTTTGCTAATGTTATAACATTGCAAACGAAGCGTCTCTAATATGTTAAAGTTTTAAGTAAAGTAATGCCAAATTTATTTTAGTAGTACAGAAAAGCTTATAAACTTTAGTTTCCACTAACTCTTTAGCCCTGCGAAATAAGTCAGTGTAGCTATATAAAAATATTTATTTTTTTTAAAGCCCGAAACTGATGGAACATTTTAGTTATTTTATATTATTGTTCACAGAAACCGATTCAGCATTTGATAAAAATGAACTGAATTCAATATCAACAGAATAAGCAGACTGGTGAATAAACTGATGAATAAAAAAAATGGAATTATATTATTAATGAGGAGAGAAAAAAAGCTTAAGCGTGGCTTATCTATACCATTTCCAATACAAGCCTCTTTTTTATTGTGTTAATCCCATGATTGAAGTAAATCATTTGACCTTTAATGTTAATGCTATAATACTATGGTAGTCACATATGTATAGGGATTTAATCAGTCTGATCTGCTGTTCCGTATGTCATGATGTTAAAATATGTAGAAAGGATTGTAGATATTAAACTTTATAAAATTAGTTTGTTTGCTTACTTATATAAACAAATAAAACACTTCTTTAAGTGCTGGGGGACGTGCGGTAAACGTGTCTGACCAATGAGTCTGCACACACGGAGGGGTTGGCTGGTTCAGATCGACACCGTGATATGAGGGGAGGGTGCGTGCCAGACCGACACACGTTTGGGAATAATAAGCAACCCGCCCCATTACTTTTTTTAATGATATAAATACCAGAATAATGAAAGATGTATATGATAAAAGTAATGATAATAGTAATGATGATAATAATAATAATGATAATAATAATATACACATCATTATTATATCATATTATTATCATTATTATTATTATTATTATTATTATTATTATTATTTTATTATTATTAATATTAAAAAGTTCAACAATTTTAACTGCTTAGCCGGCTGCCCAACGCACCCAATAAGAGCTACAGATATTTGTTGGTGCGGAGTAACTTGCTGATTTCATCGTCCGCAGAATGAAAATAACCGCACCTGCAGGCGTGAGGCCAAATAAAAATTAGATTTTCTCTATAAATGAAGAATGCACATGCCGAAAGTTCTGCATGAGATTGGTGTTGAAATGTTAACGCTCAGCAGACATGTAAACTATTAAAAACATACCTTGTTGGGATAAATTGTATTTTAGTTTTATGGAAAAAACAACTTTAACCAGCCTCTCATCTCACGTGATTGGTATGTGTTAGTGACAGAGTATAACGACCTTAACACGGATTTGGGCAATACCAAGTCCGGGCAAAACTCATTTCATGAATTTTACATGTGTTTATAACGAAGGCAGGTTACATCAAAAGTCCTGGCAACAGCTGGAAACATTGCCAGATGACTGTTTCAAGATTTGTAATTCATCTTTTTACATATTTTTAATCTAGATCTGTTTGAAGCTAGATTGAATGATCTGTTGGTATGGCACGGGGCTGCGTGGCACAGGGGGGCCCCGAGGCGAGCAACCGTTTGATGGCAAGGACATGGCGACTTTAATCACATGGTTTGCAGTCCCGAGGAAGTCTGAATAAGTGCCAGTGATTGAAAAGCAATTCCAATCAACCCTAAAACCATAAATCATATTGATTTTATCATTAATTTGGTACTTGCCTTCGGGACATATGGATGGCCGCTCGCTGAAAAACCCAGGTCTCTCGTGACGCACGGGCAGCGCAGTAAAATCATTGACTGCCCGACCCACGGACACACTTCCATTAGGAAAATTACCTCTGCGCAGAGAACTGCTTGAGAGATCCTTAGTTTCCTGCATATGAGATTCTTACCAAATGCCGAGGAATAAACGTTGTATATTTAAAAATAGCAATTTTTACGAAACGAACTGAACCTGCATTATTTTATTATTATTTTCTTTACATCATGTTGTATCTTCTTTTTTTAAATGAACTTTTTTTACAGAAACTGGAGTGCATAATGTAATAACAGCATCGGTGATCCAAAACTTTATGGAACATGTTCTCGGAATAACTTATTAAGTATATATAATAAAAATATGATGTGTATGGTCATTATCGTTATATTAATAGGCAGTGACCAGTCAAGAAGTTGATGTATTCTTTTTACATGTGTCTTTAACCAATTTTTATTATTAATCAATGCTTGTCCTTGAATTTAAATCTGAGAAGAATTCGAGAAATACAATCAAACGTAAGCATTGAAGTCCGTCATTATTTCAAGTTTATTGAAAAAGACACAGAAACACAGGAAAATATATTACCAAAGTAAATTATACTTTCATGGTCAAACGACGTCTTTAGTCTTCGCTGAATAGACGTTTAAAGTCTAATGCAGTGTGTTTCTTTTCCACTTGAAACAAAAGAGGTAACAGTCATCACGTGACGGTGCTACATTTTCATCACAGCTGACATTTGGTTTTTGGGTTCTGATGGATGAGTAAACCACAAGGAAGCTGTTGTGAAAATTTCTTATGGACCTTTGGCAGAATGTCACTGACACGCTTACATGCCCGCGGTGGATCAGTTTTTTTTTAAATCTTAAATACCATCTGACTAAAATAATATTTGTTTAAGCAAGCTTTTTTTATGTTTGTATGATCACTTTTCAAAGTCTAGTTCTTCATGTACCCGTCCCTTTTAGAAGAGACACCTATGGAATGGACTCCTTGGTCGGAAGGTTTTCACGGGGGAATCCTGTGAAGACGTAGATCAATTTAAATTTATTGTTCTGATGTATTAAAGTCCCGTAATCAAATTTAAGATTTACCAATATTGCCTGCTTCCTGTGTGCAGTGTTATAGGTCAGTTCAGGTTATTTAAAGGTTATATTAACAATATTTCAGAAGTGAATCATCTTATCTTGAAATGTGCATCCTAGATACATGCCTCCGCCTTAGTAGCACAAGTTTAAAAACACACTGGACACCGTTACTCCAAGGTGCTGGGCGCTCTAGTGTGACCTCAACAGTTGGCCAGGCCACACTGATGAAGCGGGACCTGTGAATTCACTTATTTTGAGCCCATATTCACAGGTTTATTCGTGCATAAGTAACCGTACATTCGAGAATATTCCTTGATGACGTGCAAGAGATGCTAATCGAGTTTTTCTTAGCCCATTCCCGAAAAGTCCTAAAAATTCATGAGAATCCGTTCATGATTGTGAACGCATACCCTCAAATATCAAAATGAGGAGATATGAAAACGAGCATTAACAATAGCTTCGCTTTTATTTTTGGTAAAAACAGAAGATCGAACCGCCTATTTTATTATATTTTGCCAACTTTCAGTCTTACCACCTTAAGCATTGAATGTTCATGTACACTGTTATAGGAATATGTCGATGACCTTTTTTGTGGCATTGTCTTTTTTAATGTGATTGACGGTAACCATATGTTAACAATGGCATGATATTATTCAGCCGTCTAAATTTTATATAGTCGGGGACAGGTATAATCATGAAATCGTAATATGTAGTTGAGATGTTTTAGCGAATCTCTAGCTATATTTTGTTCGCCCCACTCCAGCTTATTACTTCATAAATCTTCATAATTATTCCCTTTTATAAAACAAAATTGTTCATGTCGTCGCATATTTGAGAAGGTAGTCGTCCTTAACCACTTTTTCTTCAGCATCTGCAGCCCTTTTTTCTGCATCATCCTAAGAAATTAATCTGACACTGATGGATTTTAAGCAGGGATTCCTGGAATTATTGAGACTGATTAAGTACTTGTGACTACTCCACATCAGTTAATACTTACTAATGCCTAAAGACTGATCACGTGGGATACCAGGAGGCATTTCCCGAAAGCAAAGAGTAAGTTGGCATTTGTCACGTGACAGATGCGAATGTTGCATCTTCTTCTGACTTATGTCTCCAGACCAGTAGTTTTTGAAGGAAGGCCGTAATATAGACTCAAACACAGTTCCCTATATCACACATTATGTAAATTTGAGACTCCTTGGTCAATCCACAGGCGTTCTTTTCAAATTATCACCTAATCGAATCTCGCGAGCCTAGCAGTCTGCTATTAAATCAATTGTTCCCAGCATCTACCCTTGTGTTTCATGGGTACTTTGGTATCAAGCCAGATATCCTCACGGGCTTACGGCTAGTCCTGCGCTAATTATACCTCCTCCAGGCTGCGACAGGAAATAAACTTTACCCTCGGTTTATCTATCAATAAATTTATGCCACAAGTTCTGAACCGACTTTGTTGCAATTGCGTTGAACAGTTTTTGTTGGAGGGTTAGGAAAACACTCAATGAACAATCCATGACATACATGCCCATTGTTACGGCTAGCTATTTCTTTTCAGGTCTCGAAGCCTAGAACCTTTGTTAAACCGGTCTCCCATCAACCGATATGTTTTTTGGCCGGCCATTTTTTTAAGCGGCCAAAAAACTTCAAGTCTCGACAGCCGGCGATTTCTTTACAGATAATTTTTACAGATTTTTTTCCGGTAATTTTTGGGTTATTTCTTATCTCTTTTCTAGGATTGTAAATGGAGCCAGGGTTGGAAAAAAAAGATGGAAAGGTAGGTTTTAAATCAGCCGATATTTTCGGAGCCGTCATGATATCTACTGTAAAGACGTTTAAAATCAGAGAGGTATAAACCTTGAAGGGTCATGGTCAATCTCGACCCACATTTCTAATTTTTTTAATGCCAATTTAATTACGTATATTTACATCTACAGAATTCCATTCCGGTTTCGGACTACGAGACGGGGCAATATCACACGCTTCCTCTCATTTTATATCCTAACGTCAACCAGGCCCGGTGACTACTGCACCTGCGGGCCCTGGTTGTGTAATGGTGCCAATTGCTGGGTCATACAACCTATGAACCCCCTAAAGCAGCACTCGTTTTTGAGTGAGACACGGCCTTCCCATAAAGCCTGCAGAGCGCTGAACCTGGGTTGGGGCCGACCGTGGAAAATCTCATCGCCTCGGTTGACATTCTAACTCACAATCTCCCGGCATTGTGTACTGGGCTCCACCCAATGAGCCACAGAGGCCGGTCAGGACATTTCGGGAATGGGCCTATTGTAACGTGGTGACATAAACGCGGACCGAACTGTCTCGTTAGTGAAGCTTGCTTTGTTAGCGAAGCGGTTGGTATGCCGGACTTGTGTGCCACCGACTTGGGATCGGTCAAATGTTTTTCTCGAACAATTTGTCTTCGTAACAAAATGGGGGCTCGCCCAACGTGACGGAAAACTTTGTGGCCCAGGGAATAAGCTCACCAAAGTGTGACTCCTGGGACAGTCAAGTTCTGATAGCAGAACGTTCTTAAGAGGAGGTGTGTTACGGGGTGACATAAAAGCGGACCGAACTGTCTTGCTAGTGAAGCATGCGTTTCTAGCGAAGCGGCTGGTACGCCGGACTTGTCCGCCACCGACATGGGTTCGAATCCCTGATCCCGGGTGGTTTATTTTGTATGAAAGGTTTTAGGGATTATCATTAGAAAATTGACGTCATATATCAGAATGGTAGCCTTTAACTGGCAATTAATTACCCGTCATTCAACGCGTCTCTCCTGTACCGGTGTATAGAGAATCCACGGCTGCGATTCAGCAACGGAATCGATGCCATTTACATATATAAGACCCCGGGTCAATTCACTCTGTACCACTGTCAGTGTTATCAGGTGCCATTTTTTATTCACCAGGGAAAAATGCGGTAAAGATTTGTTGGCTAGTCTTTATCAAAATTTAAATAGTTTTCGCAGTCTGGACTGGTACAGAAGAGCAAATTTTGGGGGGGGTTTTTTTGTTTATTTTTATTTACATAAACGTTAAGTACTTGGTTAATTTCCATGGGTGACAGGAGTCACTGTATTAATGACCAGCACATCAGAGTTTGTTACATTTGAAGTTACATGAGTTTTTTCATTATGTTAGGTGAGTTACATTTTAACTTCTGTTGTTTCATTATTCGACACCAGTAAACTGCGGGTGGTCTGCCCATCTGGTGCAAAAATGTGAACATCAGTAATCACTGGTGTTAATTACTGATTGTTTGATCACTCTAAATATGAAGCAAAACCATTGCAGCCTTTTCATATATTAAATTTAAAGAGGACTTATTCTATCTTAATTTATTCTTATACCTTCATTATCTTATTCTCTTAATATGTGGTTCTCTGTAATATCTTTCACAATCCAGTGTAAACAGCTCATGAGTAGAACAATAAAGCTAGATTATGTTTGAAAGATATAATGAATATTTTCCAAAATAGCCCTGCTGTCATTATTTTAAATAAAACCATGGTTGGTAGATAAAAAATAAAGTAAAATTAACAATGATGTAAACATTATATATCTTTTTCATATTCAGGAGATGATTAGCACATCCGTCTGAATCATTTCTTCTGAGATCTTAATTTCGGATTAAAAGGGACATAATCAGGAGCAATATTATGCCTTTTCTTTAACACTATCAGTTCAGTTTTGCTTTTCGTTTCTCAGCAAACCCATCCCAGCACACAGTATCATACGCTCTGAACACAGCGCGTTACCTCCCGGCACAGTGACCTTCCACTCACACGCTGTGGGAAATAGCAGGATTTTTAAGGTTTGGCAACACTAAGTCAGTTTGCGCCAGATAAATTAAAATCCGATTGGCTCTGCGTTTTAAAAAAATCTGCAGAACTGGTAGATGAAATCTGATTGGCCTAGCGCGCGTGTACAGACATAGTTATGCGGGGCAAGCTCGTGCGGCGCGCAATACAGGAAACAGCAGGCAGCGGGGGATAACTGACCTCAGACAAGTCAGTATAAAGACTGTGTTGAAAGCTGACGATTGCATCGTGTGTATTCCAATGGGCGTGAAAAGAGTCAGTGTTACCAAGCGTTTTCCACAGCAGTTTAAAGTGAACGGTACCTCGAAGACCATCCGTTTCTGCTAGCGATACCTGCAATGTGTTTGGTTAAATATAACGCAGGGGGAATTCCAAAGAGACAGCACCGCCTAGTGGCCAAACCTTACCGGCAAGCGCGATTTAATGCAGCGGTTAGTGTAGCGAATAGTTGAGCGTAGCGTTGCCGCTGCTGATGGAGCGTAACAGTATCAGTACCCCGCAGACGGCTGCTTAACACATTGTTATTGCTCTGCGTGTTGGTAACCACAGTCCAGTTTGTTTGTTTATCATAAAAAGACCGCGTGAAAAGAGGTCTGATTGTGAGCCATCCAGTGTTTTATCCAGCGGGAACATGTATTACATTTTTTTGGACCATAGCATCTATGATGCTCATGTATTTCATTTTAGTTATATATATTTTAAACTTATCTATTAATTCGTTGTGAGATAAAAAAAAACATATCTCCAGTATGCTTGGTGATATCTTTAATACTTGTTATTCCTGCTCTGTACATAGCGTTATTGTAGACAATGGTGTTGTGTACTTTTATATGAGAATTAAAGAATATTAGTTCTGATAAAATTTCATTACATATATTAACATCTTGAAAGTTATATGTACCCCAAATCTCAAATACTTCTTTCAAGAAAGTATGATATGTGTTCTTGAAGTAACTGAAATATTGTGATTTTAGATTGCATTTTAATATGAGGGGACCTATTTTTTTAAGCTGCACATTAACTATTTGTCCCCATCCATTATCAATTGGACCAGAAATAAATCTTTTGATCCATCGAAGTTTAAAAGCTTCCATTTTAGATTTTAAATGAATCATATCTAGCCCACCTTTTTTTTTAATTTCTGCAATTAAGGTTGCTCTCTTTTTTTTCCTGCTTACCCCAGATAAACTTAAACAACAGACATTCAGTTTCTTTTATATAAGTGAACGGAGGATTTTGGAAGATTTGTAAAGCATAAGTCAACTGTGATAAAAAATTGTGAGATTTTATAATTGTTATTTTACCTGATAGTGTATTAGATCTTGTTGACCATATATTTAAAACTGATTTTATTTTACTCAAAATTTTCTTGTAATGATATCTGTCGTTATCCGCCAGTCTGGATGTATGTAAATACCTCAAACTTTAATGGGGTCTGTACACCATTTCAATCCGAAATTGCGGATACTCTGATATGTATTTTTGTTATCTTCTATTACTGGCTTTACTTACAGTTTTGTCTTAATTAACCCTAAGACCTAATATTTTCTGAAAGTGTTTAAATGTTGAGATTGCTTCTTTTATTGAGTGTTAACCTCCAGTCAGAAACAGAACAGTGTCTTCAGCATATTGGATTACCTTATGTTTCCTGCCTGCAACATTTATTCCTGTTATTTGGGGTTATTACGTATTTTAATTGCTAATATTTTTCAAGCTAAAACAAATAGTTATGGTGATAGGGGACACCCTTGTCTGACATCACAAGTTATAGGAAAATAATCTGTGGCCCAGCCTCTGTTTATTATGCAACTGTTAATATAGGTGAAAAGTATGTTTATCCATTTTTTTTATATATTTCCAAAGTTAAATAAATCCCAACTATTTTGAATATATGTCCATTCTAAGGAAACGAAAGCTTTTTCAAAATCAATTGATATAAGGTAACTTTCAATATTATGTTTTTGAATTGGCAAATAAATCTGTAATTTTGAAAATATTTTCTCCAATATATCTGTTTTAAATAAACCCGGAAATGTTAAATTGTCTAATACATTCTTAAGTCTATTAGCTAGAGTTTTAGAAAAAAATCTTGTAGTCAGTATTTAACATTGAGAGAGGACGACAATCCTTTAAAAGTAATGCATCCTTGCCTTTCTTTGGAATTAAGCAGAGAATCCCTTGTCGTAAAATGGATGGTAAGTTGCCTATTTTGAAAGAATGTTTTATTGCATTTATATAATGTTCTTTTATTTCTTCAGAGAAGACTGTAAAATTCTACCGGCAGACCATTATGTCTAGGTGTTTTATCTAGCTGAAGAGATGTTAGTGTTGCAAATATTTGTGAACGTGTAAATTCTCGATCACAATCTTGTTTATCATCTGTAGACAATGTTTTGATAATATTTCTAGTTTTATAAAGTTTTTTTCTAAACTTTTCAACAGTGCCTATTGATGTATATAGAGGCTGGTAGAATCGGCAGTTAAAGATTGATTTTAAAGAGTTAAAAGCTATTTTTCGTGTTAATTCAACATGCTTTATTGTTGACTGGTAACCTTTAAGTATAAGATGGTGGATGACAGTATTTAGTTGTAATTATCTATGGTCAGTCATAGATAAAACTAAGTGACAGGAAACCTAGATTAAACTGTTACTAATGCAAATTTGCTCAGGGGAAAACATTGGACCGATCCAGGTTTCGAACCCATGTTGGTTCCGCACAAGTCCGGCGTACCAACCGTTTCGCTAGAAAAGCAAGCTTCACCAGCGAGACAGTTCGGTCCGCTGATATGTCAACCCGTAACAATACACACAGCCCTATGTCTAACCTACTGCTGTGGGTCATACCCTTTGGCTAGTGGGCATTGATTGTACCACCTGCTACTTTGTGGCCAGCTTACAGATGACATCTTTAATTTTTCATCATTACTGTATATACTGATACATAAGGAAAATCCTGATGAAGAAGCTAATTAATGGTTTGAATATGCCGAACAATATTAAACCGCCTACCCTGATATTACGACAACGATATTTTAAATCAAAGAAGGAACAATTAAATTGTGTGTATATTATAAAGTAAAATCACAAAATGTGTCCTGCAACAAGCAAATAAGGAAAAGAATCTATCGGATTCTGGTAATGTTTTCCAATGTATGTGAAATCTCTTTCTAAATAAATTTCCTTTACAATAGAATCTAATGCATTAAATTAAAACATATTCCCATATACATTTCGTATTTTTACTGGGGTGTTCACAAAACGACCACCAAAAAAAACCAAAGGAGAAAGGATTTCAACTGTGGTGGTAACACTCTATTTTTAACATTGTTATTACAAGATTTTCTGCTCTTGTAATCACTTATATTTTGCTTCTACCCATGGAAAGCAAGGCAGACCTGTTCCATATACAGTGATGTGTGATATGCTGACCATTGCAGTCAGGAACAGATTCGAGGTTCCATTAAGAATTCACTATTTTTCCCAGGATTTATAACCTGTCGTTAAGACATAACAGGGAATCTCTGAGGCTCATAACGAGATTTAACCATTATGTCATTGATGCACCGGAGGGTTTCGAACCAGGGACCTTCAGCTCTGAAGTCCAACGCCTTAACCACTAGGCTACGTCCAACCTGGCGTGATCTATCTTCACGCCTGACCTCAAACGGAGCACCCATTCACCTTCGTCTGATGACAAATGGTTTAAAAGTGTTAATATATACGTCGCATGTCCAAGGTGTTTTATATACTGTGTATTCGTGATCGAGAGGAGGAATTTCGTATGATAAAAGAAGTTAATTTACCTTCTATAGTGACCGAGAGACATTTAGAAGACCGTGTTTGGCAGAAGAGGAAGGTATGTTAGCACTAGCCGTAATGATGGTCAGCGTTCATTTCCCTGTAAGACAAAAGAAGTTTGCAAATATGAGGAACTACTAGAATTATTCAGAAATACAGTTCCTCTTGGACATAAGAAATTCACTTATATGAGTACCTGATGGACTAATTGAGAAATTTTACTTCTTGAATAATTGAGAAATACAATTCCTCTTGGATCAAAGAAGTTTGCATATATGAGTAATGACTTAAAAGTGTTAGTCCAAAAAAGTCCAACGCCTTAACCACTAGGCTACGTCCCACCTGGCGTGATCTATCTTCACGCCTGACCTCAAACGGAGCACCCATTCACCTTCGTCTGATGACAAATGGTTTAAAAGTGTTAATATATACGTCGCATGTCCAAGGTGTTTTATATACTGTGTATTCGTGATCGAGAGGAGGAATTTCGTATGATAAAAGAAGTTAATTTACCTTCTATAGTGACCGAGAGACATTTAGAAGACCGTGTTTGGCAGAAGAGGAAGGTATGTTAGCACTAGCCGTAATGATCGTCAGCGTTCATTTCCCTGTGAGACAAAAGAAGTTTGCAAATATGAGGAACTACTAGAATTATTCAGAAATACAGTTCCTCTTGGACATAAGAAATTCACTTATATGAGTACCTGATGGACTAATTGAGAAATTTTACTTCTTGAATAATTGAGAAATACAATTCCTCTTGGATCAAAGAAGTTTGCATATATGAGTAATGACTGAGAAGAGATCCTACGGGAATGATTGAGATATACTATTTCTGTTTGACAAAAGAAAGTGCATATATGAGTAAATAATTGAATTATTTAGCAGAGTTCCTACTGGAATGATTGAGAAATACAACTCCTGTTTGAAAAAAGAAGTCGGCACACGTGAGGTCCGATTAGAGTGATATCGAAGATGAATTTGTTGAACAAAAGGGGTTTGCGCCTGTATCTGCTGGAATAATAGAGGGTTGTGCAACGTGGAACAGCTCTTTTGTTTATATAATGGATAGACTGATTTCCTTTTGAGTAAAAAGTGGCGTATGTGTGATCTGCGTGAATCTTGCAGATAGAGTGAACTTTCAACGGAACGTCCTGTTGTTCAAAGAATGTTTGACTTTATGAGAACCGACTTGAACGAACAAACGAAACGTTGACTCCAGCAAGCCTGGGCACGCACCGGCTGTCTCACCAACGACAGTTCAGAAAAAAAAGTTCAGAAGAATTAGTTCCCAGGTATGAGCCTCCAGATATTGTAGAAACAAAGAGAAGCGAAGTCTGGGTATATATTTGTAGATGCCACACCAAGGAGAGCGTAGAGGTATCCAGGACGCCTTCAAAGATTATCTCCAGAACATCCAGCACTGAGGTCAAGACGAGAAGTCAGACGAACTAGCAGAACAGCAGCAACCACGTCCACTCTGTGATGAACGCCTGAACACCCTACGCACCTGCAAACAGTTTGGCACGAGTCTAGAACCTTTATTTTGAATGAGAACCTTCCGGAGTCTTCAGGCAAATGGGTTTTAAGTTGGATAAAAGAGATTAAGTACATACTTGCGTGACCAAGGCAATTTCTCATTGAACAAAAGAGGCATGTGAGTACAATGTGAATAACAATGGGGCTAAACCAGAGGATGGATATTTCGTTTGACAAATGAAGCACCAGCTGGACACGGGCCCAGAATTTAAATTCGCCTTTTGGCTTCTCGAACATGCCAGAGGGGTTTGGGACGCTGTCGGACAATCTTGTAATTAAATTCCGACGTAAAACCCTTCTGAAGTAGGAGTATATGTTACTTATAAAAGGTGACGAGCCATAAAACTATGGCTTGAATATTTAATTTTCGTACAGTTCTATGCAGAATGTAATGAGGTGAATATTACCCCTCCAAGCAGTCCGAAATAACCACCAGGGCACCCTTTCTTTCATTGGCTACAGATTATAGGATGATTGAATTACATCTATATGCCTTTTTTAGATTATGCTACCTACATATTATTTTAAAGCCGCCTGCCATAATAGCTAGACCACAGCGAGCTGAACGTTTGTTTCATTTTGCGGGATTATGCCCGATTAAGCTGAATAATTAATAATTTTAATATTTCCCCATTAGGTGCCCCTATTTCTTTTGTGCTGCAAGGTCCTCCATGCCTGTGACCCTTTTTCAGGAGGCGCGTCGGGGATTTTTACTGGCCTGTTAAGACCGTGGCCAGAGCGCATGTCCTGCCCGAAAGGCATTTCCGTGCAATACGCGGTCACGCGGGTTCAATATAAACCCATTGATCCCACATATCCATTGTTATAAAACTATGGCTTGAATATTTTATTTTCGTACAGTTCTATACAGAGTGTAATGAGGTTGATATGACCCCTCCAAGCAGTCCCAAATAAGCACTGGGGACCTTTCTTTCATTGGCTACAGATTATAAAATTATTGATCTACATCTATATGCCTTTTTTAGATTATGCTACCTACATATTATTTTAAAGCCGCCTGCCCTAATAGCTAGACCACAGTGAGCTGAACGGTCCTCACGGCTCAGTGACCTGACATCATGAATATTAGTAGGACTCTTTGACCTTATGCGAGTACCCTGTGGGGCTGATGATATCGAACGTGATGAACATCGCTCTTCTGCTTTATTTATTGCAGAATCTTCAACATTATTAATTCAAAACGCTAATGTTCATAATACCATCGTTCGGCTGGAAGCCTCGTCTGAAAGTGTTTGATTTCTGACCATAAAGAAAGTATTAAATGAACAAATATGACCTGAATCCAAAGTCGGAAGTATCAAGAATTAATTATTTACGAAGACAATGTGTTTCTCTTTGAAAAGGCAGTGAAGCAGTCCGATGGGCGCGCTGTTTATTCGGCATTAGTTACCTTTTAAGTGTCAGCGTTGGCATTTATTGTCAACTCTAACGATTAAGCCAGCGTTTTGTTATTATGTATAAATCTATGTAGGTTAATATACGAGCCGCCTCTGTTGTTTGCTAAAGTTGGCTGTTACATCAAAATTTCGTTCTTAATAAAAATTGTAAAATTTAAAAAAAAGGCATCCCGGCATCATAAGCTGATAAAGGAAGATTAATAATTCATTATTGAAACTGGGATGCTTGAAAGAAACTAGTTCAGAGCCCATAGGAAATCGGCTTTTATGTGTGCTGCTAGCAGCTTTGTTGCCAATACACCCTTCACGCTGGCTGTAAATAGATATTTGTGCGCTAAACGTCCTAACAAGACGTCATTACCAACTTAACGAGTAGAAATATATTGAAGATTGAGAAATCATTGTTAAGGCACTGCCTTGATCAATCAAAAATAAAAATCATATGAAATAACAGGAAGGAAAATTACTAGATTCATTCGAGTTGAATTTCATTATTTTTGCTATCTGAATAACGGATGGTGATGGGTGCTAAATATAGAAACTTCGTAATTGGATCTCGTGATACGGTGACTGGACACCTAAAGTTGCTCACTCCAATATATGGGAACAAACCGTCCCTGTCATACGAAGGCAATCACTCACCACCTCAATGTGGTGATTATGTGCTTT
Source organism: Sipunculus nudus (assembly GCA_026874595.1). NCBI lineage: Eukaryota > Metazoa > Annelida > Sipuncula > Golfingiida > Sipunculidae > Sipunculus > Sipunculus nudus. The sequence goes on from CM049309.1 coordinate 48,993,376, forward strand.
GGAATGTTAGCGACAAGTCACAGATAAACAAAACCAGATGCAGGCCAACATAAAAAATAATTGCTCTATAGAGTCACTGCTCCTGTCTTTCATGGATATGTTTGTGTGTGAATGAGCACCACTCTTAAAGTCCTTGGTATTGATTTTGTAGATCTTGCCCAAATTTCTTCAAGGAAATAGTTATGGGCATTTATATTGCAAACATCATCAATTAAAAATTATGAAATATATTGTGTTGTTCATGCCATTTCAAGAATTGTTACAATTTTTTTCCTTTCTGCAGCTTTCTGTTTCATTTTGTTCCCAAAAGATTCAAACAAAACTCAATATTTTTGGTCAAAGATGCCCTAGAACAATTTATATATTCTTTGGTGTGGCCTAGTTGAATACGACTTAGTTAACACTGCTGGTCCCATTAAATATTACATCATGTCAGCCATCAATAAGTTCAGAAGGCGATTGAACTTAAAACCGGGTGTTAGAGAAAATTCAAGGCTTGTATGTGAAAACGTGTGTCTTAATTTACTGCACAAGACAGTTGTCAAATAGATGAAGGGAAAAGGATCTTTTGGTCCGTCCATGTAGGGAAATATCATTTATTAATATGCGTTTAATGACAGGAAAAATAAAATAATATTAAGTTTCTGGATCTGAACCTAGTAGAACTGTTGAACTAGCTCCATTCGTGATTGATGAAAAAACTCATGTGAACAGCTGGATTGACAAACCTCCTACGGCCAGTCGGCTTTATTGTGACTTTACCAAGGGCCCTGTGGTACTGGGAGCTACTTCAAACGCTATTACTTTAGCCATTTTGCAATTTCCCAAGAGCCTGGATTTCGGAGACTTTGTGAAAGGAGACCGACATTTTAAGTATTTATTAATGCACTTCATACGTAACTCATACTGCCGTTGGTTACGGTATGAATTTTACAAATCAAGTAAACAATGGGGAGAACAGTTTATAATTCAGGGCACCAGACCTCAGAGAAGCTCTCTAGTGCTGGAGGAGGAAATAAAGGCCAGGCAGCCATTTATGTATTTCCAGATTCTGCATAAGGTCCTACAAAGGATAATAGAGGTCAAGGGGTCACTACAATAGAGGTCAGGAGGTCAGAGGAATATGGCCGGTTCCGGTTATATCAGTATATCCACACGCTGACAAGGGGTCAAATTGATCAGTCCGGGTTATGTTGTATCGTTATGCCCTTAGTACAATGAAAATGGGTTATCACCATCTAAAATTGGTTTATAACGTACTGAAACTGGAAATCTGAAAGCCTATAAGGATTTTCTTGTGTCATACTATTATACAGACCATTAAAAAAATCTGTCTGATATTCAGTATTCTGGTTTACCCATTTTACCAACGATTTATCGTTTATCTTAGTGCAGAAACAGTCCTGATAGATGATTAAGCCTCTCTGTCTTTATAATTTAGACAACTACAATAAATTTCCCTAATTTTGTTACAGAATTACTGTCATAATGATCATAATTGTAACAACAAGTTTTAATTATTTCACCATTTTATCTCAATTCAGACTGTTAGAAATCCAGTTCTGACGGTATCAAATGTATTTCGCCATGATATGTAAACCACATTCCAGAATGATTAATGAATGCCAACATTCCATTGGGTGCAATTACTCATTTAATGTGGAATTGTCTGAAACACGAAGCTGAAGGCGCATATTGTGTAAACATTTAAATAATTTGTAATTAATTTTTCGTATTAGATTTATAATTTATTTTTCTCATCTAGTAGATGAGATATTTCCTAATGAGAATTAGAACTCAATTCAGGAGAAGGAAGGTGAGTTAGTCCTTTTGATTATGTAATTAACAAGTCGATAAAATAAAAAACAGAAACGGATATCTTCACCATTTACCATGAAATTTACTCAAAGTATGTATGAAAACATTTATGTGAGGCGTTCCAATTGAACTGATGGGACCTAATTTGTGTCATTTTTCTAGTCCTGCCGAAAACTGCACAGCAGTGGATAGGAAGCCCATACTATTACAACGCTATTTCTGAACATCGTCGTTATAAAATAGGTCTGAGTGACGGATTAATACAAAATAATACGTGAATGTATACTAAACAATACGTGTCTCTCATTTTCATGGTGGCTGTTTTTCTATCCTGCCACATGTCCCCCACATAATCCACGGGGGACAATGTTTTAATTCAACAACACGCTGAGGTAATTTACCAACATGCTGAATTATATCAGTTTCTTCTTCGCACGTGGTGGTGGTAACTGTTAAAGAGTTAACATGCAGACGGCTGGTCCAGTTACCTTTTAAATTGTTTGTGAACCGTGCTGCATCGTAACAAGTTTTGACAATCTTGTTTTCCTCATCTAGATGTTCAGCGTAGTTTCGGACATTGCATGGAGTGAAACTCTGACACCCCCTTCAGACTGTTAGATGGACAAAAGTGCCCCCTGGTGTCGGAAAACATTATTTTCATGCACTTCGATAATGTCTGAAATACTGTTGATTATGATACTCGTCCTGTCTCAGGTGGAAGAAGAACATTGCTTACATTATCATAGTATGCTCAATACAAATATTTCCCTTATAATGCACAATTAAACTGATACTATATTCTGATTTTCCATCAGGCCAAATAAGTGCCCAGGAAGTTAACATGTCAATGTGGGCCTCCCTTCTCAATCAAAGTCCGAGTAACAGGAATGATGAGGGATTTGCTGCGACATTGGTTTTATTTCTCTAACTTTTCCGGTAATTACGCTTCATTATTGTCTACCTGATTCCGACAGATTACGTGAAAAGGTTTTACAGATTTTCTCGTAGTCGTTGAAATCAGCTGCTAACCAATCTGGGAAATCCATTCAGAACTGGATCACATGCAATTTTGACACGAAAAGTGATGGCAAATAGCAAACAGCTCCTTTTATATTTAGAGCGAGCGTTTAACAATGTTTTCAAATAGTTCGGTAACATTCATTGTCCTGGAATGAGGTGTGAATGAAACTACAGTAAAATATCCAAAAGCCCATTAATTGGTCCAGAAGAAGTCCGTCAGTGCACATCAGTAGCTTCCTAAAGCACTTCCGCTTCCCGTTAAAGGAATGAAAATATTAAAGCTACGACAAGGCCTCAGGCCAGGGGCTTTGAAATGAACTAAACCACTGAGTCTCTTGAGTGCGGAACAAGATCTCTCTATTGTACTTACGGTAATATTGTTTTTTTACCTTAAAGACAAAGCATAATAAATCTTGTTCACACCCCAGGCACTGGCAGGCCCGAAGGACTAAACGTCAGAAGACTTTGTAGAAAACTGAATAATGGTGTTCGTTTACCATGATAATCAAGGCTGTTTTATTATTAATTTGACTGAGACGCTTTGGGTTTCAAACAAATATTTTAACACATGTGGAGAATTAAATCCTCGCAAATGAACTATAATCACGATTTTCCATTAAGCAGAAATCATGGCAATTTCCAGATTCTACACGGAGCTTAAAAATAATCGATGTTTATAGTTAAGTTGTCTATACTGGTTATTAACTGATAGCGAAAATCCTAAATTACCGTCCAGATATAATAGGCTAAGGGTTTCTTTTGCCCTCTTTCTCAAGCTCATTAATACATCGTGCTAATGCTGCTCAATGAAGCCAACTGGGTCCCGTCTATTAAATAATTCCATACGCAGAGTAAACACACAAAAAGGTATCGTCAACGTTCAAACTGTCCTAAATTATTTCTTACTTTTTTTTAATATATCAGAAAACCAGAGGTATTCATGGGGAATATCCGGGTGAACGGGGCTGTTATTACTAGATCTTCCGCACGTTACGTCATGCTATACGTAGGAATATGTGATGATGAGCGCAGAACACGTTTAATTGTTTGTTGGATGTCCAGCTTAATGTGAAAGATTGATTTAAAACGGAGCAAGCGAGATGGAGAGATCACAGAAAGTAAAACTATTCTGAAAGTCCGAGAAATCGCATAGAATGATTCTAACCTGAGAGAGAAATCACAGAGAGTGAGACTAACCTGAGAGAAAAATTACAGAGAGTGAGACTAACCTGAAAGAGAAATCGCAAAGAGTGACTACCCTGAGAAAATTGCAGAGAGTGAGACGAACCTGAGAGAGAAATCGAAGATAGTGAGACTAACCTGAGAGAGAAATCGCAGAGAGTGAGACTAACCTGAGAGAGAAATCGCGAAAGTGAGACTCCCTGAGAAAAATTGCAGAGAGTGAGACTAACCTGAGAGAGAAATTGCAGAGAGTGAGACTAACCTGAGAGAGAAATGGAAAAGTGAGACTACCCTTAGAGAGAAATCGCAAAGAGTGACTACCCTGAGAGAAATTGCAGAGTGAGACGAACCTGAGAGAGAAATCGAAGATAGTGAGACTAACCTGAGAGAGAAATCGCAGAGTGAGACTAACCTGAGAGAGAAATCGCGAAAGTGAGACTCCCTGAGAAAGAAATCGCAAAGTGAGACTTACCTGAGAGAGAAATCGCGAAAGTGAGACTAACCTGAAAGAGAAATCGCAAAGTGAGACTACCCTGAGAGAAACTGCAGAGAGTGAGACTTACCTGAGAGAGAAATCGCAAAGTGAGACAACCCTGAGAGAAATTGCAGAGAGTGAGACTAACCTGAGAGAGAAATCGAAAAGTGAGACTACCCTTAGAGAGAAATCGCAGAGAGTGAGACTAACCTGAGAGAGATATCGCAGAGTGAGACTACCCTTAGAGAGAAATCGCAGAGAGTGAGACTAACCTGAAAGAGAAATCGCAAAGAGAGACTACCCTGAGAGAAATTGCAGAGAGTGAGACTAACCTGAGAGAGAAATGGAAAAGTGAGACTACCCTTAGAGAGAAATCGCAGAGAGAGAGACTAACCTGAAAGAGAAATCGCAAAGTGAGACTACCCTGAGAGAAATTGTAGAGAGTGAGCCTAACCTGAGAGAGAAATCGAAAAGTGAGACTACCCTTAGAGAGAAATCGCAGAGAGTGAGACTAACCTGAAAGAGAAATCGCAAAGAGAGACTACCCTGAGAGAAATTGCAGAGAGTGAGACTAACCTGAGAGAGAAATCGCAGAGTGAGACTAACCTGAGAGAGAAATCGCGAAAGTGAGACTACCCTTAGAGAGAAATCGCAGAGAGTGAGACTAACCTGAAAGAGAAATCGCAAAGTGAGACTACCCTGAGAGAAATTGCAGAGAGTGAGACTAAGCTGAGGGAGAAATCGAAAAGTGAGACTACCCTTAGAGAGAAATCGCAGAGAGTGAGACTAACCTGAAAGAGAAATCGCAAAGAGAGACTACCCTGAGAGAAATTGCAGAGAGTGAGACTAACCTGAGAGAGAAATCGCAAAGGGAGACTACCCTGAGAGAAATTGCAGAGAGTGAGACTAGCCTGAGAGAGAATTCGCAAAGAGAGACTATCCTGAGAGAAATTGCAAAGATTGAGACTAACCTGAGAGAGAAATCAAAGAGAGTGAGACTAACCTGAATGAGAAATCGAAGAGAGTGAGCCTTACCCGAGAGAGAAATCGCAGAGATTGAGACTAACCTCAGAGAAAAATCGCGAAAGTGAGACTAACCTGAGACAGAATTTGCAGAGAGTGAGACTCATATAAAGAGAAATCGCAGAGTGTGAGACTAACCTGAAACACCGAGAGATCGCATAGAGTTAAACTAACCTGAGAAAGAAATCGCAGAGAGTGAAACTGTTCTAAGACATCATATAGAGTGTCAGTAATCAACGGAGGCAGGGAGGTCACAGAAAAGGGTGAGACAAATCTGAGAGATTATTAATCTAAGAAAGAGATATTGCAGTGAGAGACCTATCAGAGGGAGAGAGAGATTGAAAGAAAGAGTATGAGAGAGAAGATAAACCGCTTGAAACAAGAGAGAGACATCACAGAGTTAGGCTTATCAGAGAGAGAGAGAGAGAGAGAGAGAGAGAGAGAGAGAGAGATTGACAGAGAATGTCAGAGAGACAGAATGTTTTCGGAGAGGGATAGAGAGTGAAAGAGACCTTTGAACATTGTTTCAGGTTTGCAGATTCTTCAGGTTCGAACAACATATAAAAATTAAAATCCTAAACATATTTATCAATGATAAAACCATTCTTTTTGGATGCCTGAGTTTAAATACAAAATTGGGCTGCCGTTACCAGAAAAGCAGATAACATTCAATACTTAACAAACGCTCTTTAAAATAAGACACTTTCGTCGTATTAGGAGAGATCAATTTCCCTCAATATATTTCACATCAGATTACAAACGAGTTCCGTCATTTCTTGTAGATTTTGAATGAGATTATTTCGAATTCATGGCTTTAATTGCAGGAATGCCTCCCTATTTTGAAAATTTCAATTTTCTTCAAACCTATTCACATTTATCTCTTTAGAATGGCGCTAATACTGAACACCAATGACAATCTTAGCATTTTAAGCTTTAATTATAACAGAAGCAATCGAGTTTCAACTGTCTTGTTGTTAGAATTCTCCTCCTGACCGTCAATTTGTATTAATACATCATGAATCAATGCAAGTTTCGCAGGCAGCAGCGCAGGTACCTCAGCAAGAATATGACTGACAGCTAAGAAAGAACCCTCAAGGCTATAAACAATTTCCTCTCTGAAGAAGGCAGTTTTAATGACGACTCCAATGTTAAATGATCTGACTAAATTAACATCATATTCTTTTTTTGCACCTATCTCTGATGGCTTCAGCTTTCTCGCGCCCGGCAAGTTTAGAGACAGAAAACCTTATGAAATAAATGAAAAAAAATGAGCCTAGGGCGTCATTGAAGTCACTTGAAATCTAAAAGAATTAAAGATTGGAGGCAGCTAGAAATTCAGAAATTATGAAAGAGTGCATGATTTAACGCAACATTAAAATCAGATAAAACATAAAACGCCAAAAAAAAATAAAGTATCATTAAATTCAGGTGAAAGTATGATAGAGAGATTGTAAGCAACATTAAATTCATGATGTTTTCATTGAATTAACCTGGCGAGGCAGGAGAAAGTTGTTAGGTAAGGCACACGGCATCTTCTAGAGTTATTGCAATTTTCACAATGTATAAATAGCGAACACGTATTTTCTGACACTCCTTATAGTCCTCCTATACTTAGTCGTCACAGGAATTTGTCACATTCTTTTATGAGTTTTGAGTCATGAAGAACGATTATGTAACCCTTAAATCAGAGCGTAAAATGTGAATATGAAGCTTAAACTTAACAGCAGCTAAAAAAAGTGTTACAAGAACCATCCAAAATAATCAACTAAACTTGGCATACGCGTAACAACGGCAATTGTTGCTGTTACGATTATAAATATAATGAGCTGAGGGACCAGTTCATTTTATGTACTTAACCTTCACGAAATCAACCTTGGCTACGTTTCACAGGGGTGTTTAAAGGCTATTACTCACATGCACATGTTCAAGCCTTTTTACACACACACACACGTATACACGCATTCATTTTTTTATGTACGATGATAGACTTCATTTTTGCATTGACTTCATTCACATGTCACGTTTCCTCAAAACTCCCCAAATTGAATCCACGGTAAAAAAATGAACCTTTTTTTAACAAAGGCATCCTGCACTGGTCACAGCAAAAACCACCTGTCTGTTTATCTATTTTATCTTATCTAATCTTATCTCTCTATCTGTCTAATCTGTATAATCTGTATATCTATCTATCTCTTTCCCTCTCTCTCCCTTTCTCTCTCTCTCTCTCTCTCTCTCTCTCTCTGTATATATATATATATATATATATATATATATATATATATTCCATTTTGGACAAGTATCATTCCTCTGACACTTGTGAGCATAATAATTGGTTATTCCATCTAAGCAATTCGTTTCAATGCTTTACATCTTAACTAATTGACTCTCATCTTTCAAGTTTACAGTGGAACCATTACGTTAAAGCGACCAACTACATTGTAAAATTTTACTCACTTCAGTAAAGAAATTTCATTTATCTCAAGTCTCCCTCCGATCAAATAATTCGCTTAATTTCTTTGCCGAAGAGGTGTATCCCCTTTAAAACTCCCTTTGGTAACCTAGCAACCGCACAGTGTAACAGACAAATTATTCACCAGATGAGGGCCCATGTCTCCGAACCAGAGCTGACTTTATTTCTTCGATAACTCTTGCTAATCTGTCTTCTGTCGCGCGTAAAAATGCCACTCACAAAGTGTACTGCTATATAAACGTTCTCGAAAGCGATTATGGCAGTTTAGTAGAAACTTTTATAATGAAAGTTCCGAGACGCTGAATAGTTCGTTTCTTAGGTTTACATCGACATAATGTGGATGCCTACTGTTAGTGGAAGCTAGGAACAACGTTCTCTTGATTGTTCACTGGAGAGATTATAACACTTGAATAGAGCTCCCAATAAAAGACAAAGTTTAAAATATTAGCAGGTAAATGAAAGAAAAGATGAAGAGATTAATAAAAGACTTATTTCTTCTTATAGAAATAATGCTGTGGGGGAACTCTGTCGCAAATAATTAGCAGGCAATAATCCTCATGCCTGTAACTTTTCATTCTCAGTATTTTTATTCAAAGCTTGGCTGGCGCTAAAAAGTTTATACCATCAAAATGTCAAGAGTTGAACTGATCACTTCATCACATTTTACCTCACTAGTTTTGATCATTTCATTAACAGAATGAGATGTATCTAATTATTGTGAAATGATTTATGCGCTGGACATATGAAGTGTAAATTCAAAATAAATCAGTAGTTTTACCGAACATAAACGATATATGGATCCTCCGAGTAACATAATATACACAAGGACCTATCTTCACTCGGAACCTGTCAGTACATTCTCACTTAATCCTATTTATTCCCTCTGAATTATAAGCAACAGCCACAATAACCCTTCGTCTCTACACAGAAAACTACTGGTACAGCGATTCCACATATACATACGCTATGATTATATATGATTAACTTTATTTCACAGATATTATCTGCTTCCCGCTGGCAAAGAATTCCTCTGAGACCCCTGGTAATGTTTAAACCTCAAGGATGCGCCCTCTCAACCCAGGAGCGCATGCAGAGAAGGAGGGAGGGGTCCAGCGGATTCCCTTTTTCTGCCGCCGCAACTTTATTTTAAGGTTTTCAGACCAAGTTTGGCGGCCTGAACCCCCCCCCCCCTTCAATACCAGGGGAGCATTAATCAGATTTTGTCTTAAGTCCTCCTAGGTTAGCCCCCTCCTTTTCCTAAATCCTTGATTCGCCCCTGGAACTGGGACTGATCATTGGCGGGAAGGTAAATGTAGAACGAATAACCCTCTAGCACCTGTTATAGGTCGCTACTACCAAGGGGCTGAGAAAAGGGACTGAACAGACTAAAATTACACTAGGGCCATTAAGACAAAGTGAAAATTACGATGAGGCATAAGTTGTCGGTAACATAGGACTATAAAGACCAACTTTTTTATATCTTGCAACACCATTTCGCATTATTACGCCGTTACTTATATGTAATTAGTAATATGTGTCATCATCATAAGCAGAGACACTTTCTCCAAGACGTCTCATCCAGGGTTCCGTGATTTTTCATGGTGAGGTCATGTGATACGTGAATAAACAGAAACCCTCAAGTTAAACAAAAATACAAACAATGGTCCATCTGGTAATATTTGAGAAGATTTTCTTATACAAATAAGAAAACTGTCACCTTTATTAAAATTCTATGAAATGTTTTCATGTTCTTAAATGTTGTCAGATTTCACGCACAGAACCGAGTAAATACGATACCCTCTACTTTGCAGAATTAATTACAATGACATCAATAAGAATCAGGAAATACATGTATATGCTTTTAGCTCAATATATTTTAATATCTGACACAATCGTTAGATATTCAAACCCAATACATTCAATGTGAGACAAACTGAAATACCTATTCCTTAATGAGAGGTAGGCAGTCAAGTATAGAGTAACAAGTAATACATGAAAGATTTTTATCCTTTTGTAAAAAAGCCACATTTTCTATATGATTGTATAAAGTACAGTCCAAAGGGATGTAGTTTAAATGCCTGACGGGAACGGGTGCGTTTTGTTGAACTGAGGAGCCACCAGGGGAACTTTGTCAATACATTAACGTCGTTCATGATTGCACCAGCCGCGAAATGTCGTGGATTCTCCCACATGGGGGTTATAAAGGGGGCGCCTATAGGACAGACATTTGTGTTTATTCTTATGAATCATTGGATACACTCCAAAATTATTGTATTGTAAACAGGCTTTGAGGCTGGGTGAACAATCATTCATCCTTTTCATCTCAGTCATTTGGTGTACCTTATGTTGGGTAAACATGAATTGTGATTCACCCGTTCCCCCGGGGGTGTCCCATCCCACCAAGTCACCAAGTGCAGCCACATAGACAGAACCTTCTTTATCAATGGCGTATAAAGTAGGAGAAACATTTAATTTTGCAATTTTTATTTTCCTTCCGTATATACCAGTATCTAATTTGTACGAATAAACCATTCATTTATCATGTTTAAAACTACTAGCAGAAAAAAGCTCGAGCTCCAATAGGTAATAACAATGAAGATATTGTTTTTTTTAAATAAATTTTATTGATTGTTTTTTATTTATAAAGCGGAAGTAAATGAATCATTCATTTCTTTTTTATGTGGTGCTATACTATATACTGTACGAAAAAAAGTATTTTAGATATCTAACATTTCCAATTAGGTTGTTTCTCTCAGATTACAAGGAATATTATTTAATGACATGGAAGTTTACTACCCACTCCCCACTGCAGTATTTCCCCGGGGGATATAAATCTGTGATGATTTATTGAGGGGAACCTAAGCTTCTGCTATGTGTATGGAACTATAAAAATGAGATCAGGTGCTATTTAAAACTAGTTTTCGCGTCCAATGTTAAGGTCGATTTAATCATTTTAACCTACAAATTTAATCTGTAAAATTCCATTTCGGACAACGTTAAAGAATGGCACCGTAAACATTCATTCATTTATATCCTTATGTTATCCTGCGGGTTCTTGGTTATCAACCCCATCCCTGTACAATAACAACGAGGAATTCCCCGATTGTATACACTCCTTTGTGACTGTGAGTGATGCACAAGTGTGGGGCACGACCAACAATATGTGTTATATATATATATATATATATATATATATATATATATATACAAAAACCTTCAATTATTCTCCTGCCAGCATATAATTTATTTTGTGTTGTTTACTGTACTCTCACCATACAGCTTGAGCAATTCCGGTTATTAGACATGTATATGTTATAACAAAGGAAAGAGAAACATACCCTTTTAGCTATTTGATATAAGTCAGTTACCTGTAGTTTTGCATTTGCCGTTTAAAAGGTATTCCGATGGTAGAACGCCACCGTACCGCTGATAATATATTTTAGTTCAGCTGAGTAATTAACCGCCATTCTTAATGAGACTTTTTTGACAATTAGGTTAACTTGATAAAATTATACATGATCACATAGTTTTGGCTTACCGTCATAATAACTGATATACCTTTGTCAGTGGTATTGTGTTTTATCGTAGTTAGTTATTCAATTGGTAGGATATTAGGCTGGTGTATCTGTATTTAATTATGTTTGCCTTGTTATTAATGGCTGTTGAAGACCTTTTGCCGAGGCTTAGGATAACATCAAAGTAACAATCCATTTGATTTTAATCTGGTTAATTTGGATGATCATAATATGTTTTGTTCGAGTGATACTTCAACTATTGGGAGTTCGGGCAGTTTGTTTGTCACCGCTTAGGGAGAGAGTCATACACTGGATCAGGGCCCTTTTTTTTGTTCTGGCAAACAGAAACGATCTGTAATGCCATCATGGAGTTGGTGAACCAAGTCGTTCATTGTTCTCTGTTTGTGTTAAAGCCAACCATTCCCCCTGTCTTATCTGTAAAATTTATGTGATTTCTGGATTTTTCTCTGCGAATATATCAATTAACTTTTGTCATGTGAATAGACATATTTATTTTGAGGTCAGAGGCCACGCTCGTACAGGAGGTTTTTACCGAGTGTGGTACCTTAGTTACTTACAAGACTTTCTATTATTTATTGGTTTCACAGGTATATATGTTCGTTCAGAATAGGTAAATGATAAGCTCTGTGATTGGATGTATCTAAGAGGCTAAGGCTGGACAATAAACATTTCAAAGTCATGTTACCTAAGTTTCTTAGAAACTTAGTTTGTGAGTTTAGTTAACTCCTGCTCAGAATTCTTCTTATAATGCCTTTGTGACGAGATGACTCTGTGTTAGGTAATACGGTACATGCGCAAATGTTGACAAACAAAACATGTAACTGCGGGATGTTGTTTGCATATGTACAGATGTTTTATGATCACTAGTGCAAAACGCCATTTGTAAGACCCTGGTTCGTCAGCTCTCCTGGTTGACAGTTAAATGTGTTTGAATGTTTTGGCGGACCCCCACATGTTGTTAACATGTAGATTTTAATGAAGAGAATAGCCTATATATGTTCCGAGGGAGCTGCGAGTTTTTTGCCTGTTTTTGTGAATGGTTGAAGGGATTTTCTTTACTCAATAGACGTAAGATATTGGAATAGGAGTCTATAATATTAGTGTAACACACAGCAAAGTTTAAAGATTCTGACAAATGTGTACATATGGTCTCTGACTTCTTTAACATTGTTTTTTGTCCCATTTATAAAACATGTGTACAAAACACTAACAATCAGTAGAATTAATGACATCACGGGATCCTGAGTGGAATAATGCAATGATTTCGCTTTTTGGTTGATATAGAATTTGAAAGTCTGGGAACTTTTGAAGTTAACTTTTCGAATTAAGGCACTCAAATATCATTTTAGAAAGCGCCGACTCTAATTAATAACGTCAGACATTTCCTCGCAGAGATCTCAAAGAATTAATTTTGGAAATGTACTCACATAATTCACATGTAAAGTTGAATGATGCAGATTGTTACGATCGAAAACAGAAAGAATGAAAGTTATTAGATGCATTCAAGGAAACAGCGGTGCCCAGTTACCGAATGCATTGAATAAACACGTGAAAATGCACTCAAATTAGCAGAAGTGAATTAAGTTTTAAATTACAAAGTGGAACCCTTAGAGTGACTATAACCTTATAAATTGTTGTTCAAAATGGAGGTTTAAGGTTACCGGATGGAGAATCAAATGATGTGAGCTCAGTAATTTACCAAAAATATATTTTTTAACCTTTGCAATTAAATATATTAGGACCTTAAATGAAAATCAACGGAAAATTGCTCGATCATTTAACAAAAAAAAACACAGAAAAACAGATCGATTGCCTAAAGTTCTCGTTATTTCAGTACAGTATGTAATGAAAAGTTATTATGGCTTATGGAAAATCAGTATATTATGAAGTATTTCCTTAGCTTAGGGGGCACATGTGTTTGTCATTTGACGAGAATTGATAAGAGAAACTAAATATCGTATATTTTACATTGACTCATTAACTTTCTACCTAATCGAAATGAAGATTCCGATGATTGCGTCAGAAAACGCTCATTGCGAATTTATCAGCATTCCGCTACTTGTAAATCCATTTCCATTTATAATTTATATAAAGCTGATGCTTGGCTAGAAACATATATGGCACAAATTAAGAAATGTCGAAAAAACATTAACAGAAAAAGAAATGAAAATCAACATGAAGCAGATATTCCAGAAGGTTTATAAATAATTGCAATATTCATATGCCCCATTCAATCTTCTTTGCTATAAAATGGGTTTGGTCAGTGTTTAAAACTAGAAAGCACCCTCACAGCATACCCCCGAAATCATTATCATTGGGCTCATCAGGATTTGATCCAGAATATACGTCTCTCGTTTTTTTACGGTTAATGGTTATACAATTGGCAGGGTCGGCTGGCCTGAAAAGCGTAAAGACGTGTGAAATTTCGTGAACATTGAATGAATCTCACGGCAGTTAAAAATATAATTACATGTTTGTTTTCTGTTTGTTTGACAACAATTATCACAAAAACGTTTTAATGAATTACCAAAATTTTCATCTACTGGTGTTCATGGACCAAGGTAAAAGTGATTGAATTTCTTGGGGATCGATTATGTTTCGGAGATAATGTACTTGCTTGAACAAACAAAAAACACAGAGAAAGGGGTTAAATTTGGCTGGTTCCGTATCCAGATCCGTCCTGAGAATAAACCAAATCGCGCCCTCATTTTATCGATGATCGTTTGGTGCATGTTAATCGTTTAAGGAAACTTCATTGAATTTTATCCTGTGATTTCAGATATATTGTGGGGATATACAGACAGACAGACGTTCAGGGATGAAAAGTAGCGTCATTTGGACCTTCTGACATCAGAGACTCTACGACCAGCTTACTGACTGTCAGGATACCTTTAAATCCTTCAGTGAGGAACGCACTTCAAGGTATTATGCGGATGCGAATATATTCGTCGTTTCGATAATGACTCACGGCCTACAAGTAAGTTTTTACTTTACATAAACCAGACCAATCGTTAGCTCATTTCATATACTTTCTAACAACAACGGGGTGAGAAATATTCCGTTTCAACTTAGCATATTGTTAAATCCCTGTGCATTTTTGTTATTTTCTGACTGTATGAATACAAGCACGGCCACACGGGTTACTGGACGAGAGGCAACTTGTACGTGATACAGGAAATGACCCCTTACCATAGAGAAGGATTTTCATTTTGGGTTGTGAGTTCACATGTATTCTGTTGTGTTAATTAATCAGCCGTAGCCTTATGTTAAGAGTATTGGCTGATTACCCCGAAACAATGCAACATTATGGAAGGCCACTAAAATGCGTTCCCCGTATGGCTTATATCTCGTATGACTCAAGTTAGCCTTACCAGCCCAATAAATACCTTCTGAGTCGTGTATTCACGGCTTTGATGAATATCATGATATCTGAAAACGACAGGAGGTTATGACATGTATTGTCTGACATGAGTCTGGTTCCATTTTTCTGAAATGATCTAAGTATGATGAAGTTGTAAGCGCCTGTTACAATTCAGTTTCATTCACTGGTTACATCCCTGTTCTGAAACTGTGAGTTTGATATGATACTTGACCGCTGACGTGTTTGCATGAGCTAAGCTAGCTTCTTAAAAAAAAGGGGTATTACCTAGGAGGGGTACCAGTCTACAGTCCATCAACAGGTCACACAGTTCATGAAGTATTAACTTTGGACAGAAGAGCTCAATGACAATACTACCAAATACCTGCTTAAATGATACTTAAATTGACCTTTAAACCATGCTTTCCCTTACCGGAAGTTAAGGTAGCGCTATAATGTGGTCCAGACGATTCCATTCGCATAATCCTGGTCATTTGTGTATGGATTAAATCGGGACACCATTTCCGGGAAGTCATAGTCTGCCCAGGCCAATAAGAGATCATTACGGGACCGTCCTGTGACCATATCACCAATTCAGTAATTCTGGTTATCTAATTTAAAATAAAATTACTTAATTGTTAATGAGAACAGTAAACCTTTCGATCGGCTTTTACATGGTCAGCACGGTACACGTACCCTATAATGTGGGCCTTGTGTCCGGAGGGGAGGGGAAGGGGGACAAGTCGCGCTCATATTTTTAGGATAGAAGCAAACCTTTGCCCGCTTTTTGAATAAAAAAAAAATTAAAATGATATTGATTATTGAACAAATGCATATAGTATCTGTCAGCTAATTAAAGTTATTATTTATTATTTTTTTCTCAATAATCTTTCGACTATACGTGACATATTGAGAACCTTTATGAAACCATATGCGTCTGTTACCTTAATGAATCGTTATATAGTGCAAGTGACCAGTAAAGTGTACTGTAATGATGACTGCTTTTAAATATAGGTGATTTAAATCAAATTTATATTATGAAACGTTAATTGTTGAAATAACCAAAATAAGTATTCTTTAATGTGACTGAAAGGAATAACACTAAATATGGGCAGTCGAAAAGCGACTACGTGTATCAGCCGAATCAGAGGATATGGATAAAGTGAGGCATGGAATGTCTCCTGACGTGACAGGTCTCCAAATGTGTGAAATCAGAGATGCACAAGTACCCCAAGACGCACGAACGGACGAAACTATAAACAAATATTATAGGTTGCAACACCAGTCATATTTACAAGATAAAGCTGTTAAAGATCTTTGGACATGCAAAATTTCAGACTGATACATCAAACATCTCCTGATATATGTGATTTTCACACACAAAAATGTAGGCCTATACGACAAATCACTCCTGAGATAAGGCATTATTGTATTCTTCGAAAATGTAACAGGATTTTGCGCCACCTGTCTTTTCTACGACAAGGCTATCCAGGATGGATAAACTTGCATCATTACAGGCTCATACATCCATCCGCTCCTGAAATATGTATAATTTTCACCCAAAACAGATTAGTGGATGGACGCTAGGCGAAAACGATTGTAGGTGGCGCCACCAGGCTCCTCTAGGAGATTAAGACAGAAAAGATCTATGGATGAGTATATCAAACCACTCCTGAGATAAATGTATGGGTGTATTCTACGAATACGGGATTATATGTCACCTGCCATCTGCACGAGGCAGCTATCCAAGAGGGATTAACATGCCAAATTATAGGCCGATACCTCACACCACTTTTGAGATATTTGCTTTTAACACAAGAAAAGCTCGCAGATGGAAACACCGAGGAAAGAATTGTATAATTAAGCCGGGTATCAGAAAGACCCGTCTTAGGGTCTCAGAGGGGTTCGGCGTATTTCTTCGGTGGCGGAACCCGCGTGAAAAGATAGTATCCACTAAACTTCATTTACAACTATGATATTCTAGGAGGAGGGTGGGCGTAGGAATTATTTTGTCGTTATTTTGTCCGGAGGATATTTTAACGGGGTCGTTATTTCAAGGAAGGTGGCTTTTATGGGGAAGGAGCGGAGTGTTCTGTCCGTGCTTATGTGCACTTTTTTACTCATATGTTTTTCAGGAAACTTGGACCATGCGATGTTCTGACCGTAAATCTAAAAATGGACCCTAGTAATTAAAAATTGCCGGGAAGACGTGGTTACTTCAGGGAAAAGGATTCCTTTAATGTATGTTTGCACCTTCGAAATTTGTTTGAAAAGTATAATAGTACCTCCTTTTCAGAACAAATTATCATGATAGGTATTCAAGTGTCCTATTTGCGTCATGATATTTGTAAATACGTCTTAAACTTCGAATGCATGTAAGCAATGCATTTAACAGGAATATCCAATAGTCATAGTCATTGAATATATATTAAATATGTTTTCCTTTATTTTTACCAACATCTAATATACTTTTAATTTTTCTTCAATCACAGTTCAACAATAACTAGGTCATATGTCAGTGTGGCCCTACTGAACAGTGTTGGGTGAAGGACCTTGACCATGAATTTTCGGTCGATATTAACTAAAAGCAAGACGCTCCTAAACAGGACGGCCATAAATAAAGTATGTATGTTTCAAGGCAATTGCTGCAAAATTTTGGCCTGAAGACAAACAGACAGACAGACAGCTAGGGAGGACAGACAAACATTAAGGACAGTCGAACTAAAGATGTAGAATCATGCACTTTACAAAGATTATCGGGATGAAACAAGTAAAACTGTCAAGCACTGTCATATTTTCAGTTGGCTCATGTAAAACTTAAATTTATTATAACACAAATAAAATAATAAAAGATGGTTCAAACATAATATGGCTGAAATTAAGTAGACACGTGCGCCAACACATGCTCGTTTTATGACTTTAACAGTCTGCTTTGGGATTACTTCGTCAAAATGTAAGGTTCACCCATAAACTCTTGATGAGCTCCATTCACCTATTCCCCCCCCCCCCCCCTTGATAATAAAGCACTTAAATATTGAGTAGTGTAAATATTGACGTAACACGCTGAACTGAAAGGCATTTTTCAAGAACTCGAATCTTTCTTCTTGGAATCTTAGAAGGCCTGGTCCATTTCAGAGAGCGTCAGACTTTGTAGTTAGGTTGGTTTTGATATGCTGACCCTATGATATTTTGTACCTTACTGTTGTATACGGCGTACACGGATGGCCTTTTAACCGTAGGCCTCGGTCGTCTAGCACCAGGCTTATTATCTCGTAGATTATTTAAATGATCTTCGTAGTACGTCAGGTCACACAGAGACGACATCTGGAAACACTTTTAGCTCATTTAAGCTCAAGTAACGTTCCTCCAGGTCGAAGTTGAATTGTTTAACTACGGTTTACCGCCATCAAGGTTGGCCTTAACAACAGGTTACAAAACCTTCAAAGTGACAACGCGCACGCTTGAGCCCATGATGTCTTTTTTGGGCTTACATAAAGACGCCGTAAATAACCCGGTGATGCTGTCATCCTGCAGCCAACAGGAGCTGTTGCTGTTTATAGAGGCTGTTGCCGCTGTGGGCAAGTTAAGAAGTAGGCTATACTTGATTCATAATGTTATTCCATCCTTTCTTTGCAGGCCATATTCGCCCATCCTGAAAAATCGCTCATTGGCAGTACTTTCATTTTAACATAAACCCCATATGAAGAAATGATTTTTGTGCAAAAAAAGTAACAAATGATCAATGTTTATGTCCCACAAAATGTCTTCTCAAATTGGCAGATTCCCGGTAGAATTCAGACTTGCCTGCATGTAGTCTGGCTGTTGATAAAAAAGGTATTATATTTGTAGTTTGGAATGGTGCAACTGTGGCACTCGCCCCCCTGGAAGCTGCTGGGACCGCGACGTTTTAATTATACACGTAACATTTTTTCCAGAGAATAATAATTATGATGGCTCCTGTCACCTTTTTTTCTGTTAACTTATTTTATACGAGGCTTACGTATATAACAGTATATAAGTCATATGCTGTTTTCCTGCGCATTGCCCCCTTCTCAGGTGATTCAGAAGAGGTATATATTCGGTATATTTTTCAATTTAAAGAACAGTTTATTCGGATTAAGAAATTTTTACCAGATTTGATTGAACTGGGTATATAGAAAATATTTGGTTTTTTTTCTCGTGGATACGTTATATACCAGACATACGATTAAGAATAAACAAGAAAGAATATCTCCTATTATCTTGTGCTTTAACAGCAGTATGTCTTGTTTCCCCAAGTCTTTTTTATATATTCTTATCTCTTCTCACAGTGTATTACCAATAACTTAAACACATTTTTAATTTATACTTTGTATATCATTAGCGCAATGTGTGTGTTAAAACTCTCATAGAACTCTCTGCCAAGATATGACAGGTCAAACCAAATATGTAAAACAACCGACCCCTCCGTCTCTTGGCTAAAGAAGCGTCACAAATAAAGTATGTCATGATGTTATACTTGAACCCTAAAATGACATTAAATTTGATGAGATATAGACAAACATACATTCAAAGAGATACAATATATGCAAGTGTACTTATCCAGTGCAGATTCCTCCCATATAAACCAAAAGATCAGGGAATGTCATTAATAATAATTAAAAAAAATCTAACATGATCGCGAAAGGAGGTTGAACTCTCTTATATGCATGGAAGTGCATGATTAATTGACTGCGTGCATTAATTTAAAATTTAAAGATGCAAAATTTTAATCTGTCGCGTGCGTAATCAGTATTTAGCTCAGCTGACTGTAAGCCATCTGAGCTATAGCGATCACCCTTTGTCCGGCGTCCGTCCGTCCTTCCGTTAACAGGGCACAAATCGAAACCTTTAGAATTAGAAACGTTGAACTGTACATCCAGGGAGGTCCCAGGCAAATCTCTTTTGAAATTTGAAATTAGGTCATTAGGTCACCTTTTGGCATAAAACATGAATTTGAACACCCAGACAGTCACGCTGGGCACACATTGTATCCATTAAGGCCCAGAATCTTCAACGTATCATTCAAGGAGGTCCTGAGCAAATGTTCTAGGAAACACGAAATAAGGTCACCATATAGGAAAAAGATGTCATATATACATAACACCAAGGAAGGTTTTTGACAAATCTCCTTGAAAACCTGAAATAAGGTCATGAGGTTCTTATTCGACGACCTATTGGCCGAAAATATGATTTTTAACACCCAAACAATCAGATAGGGTACAAATTGTATCCATTAGGCCTAGAATATATTCTAACGTTACAATCTTGGAGGTCCTGGGCAAAAGTTCTTGCAAACATGAAAATAGGTCACTATGACCTATATTCTACGACCTATAGGAAAATTAGAACCTCCATTGACCCTTAAATTAGGTCAATGTGACATACGTCAAATACGCACGAATCATAATGGTTGGACCTAGAACCTTCTAACTTAAAATTCAAGGAGGTCTTAGGCAAATCATCTTCAACATCGTGATGCACTATATTCTATGAGGTACGAGAGGAAAAACCTTATTTTGCGCACCCAGAAAGTCAGACTTGGCCATAATCTTAAATTGTGGATCCAGAAACGTGATTAAAATGTATCCTTGGAAACCAAAATAAGGTCACTTTGAGTATATTCTGTGAACATGATTTTAGCATCCTATCAGTCAGATGGGCACAAATGATGCAGTTATACCTAGCAATTTCTTATTTAATTAAGATCCAGGGATGGCTCCAGATAAGTTAGATTGACACAAATCGTAGGGGTTAGACATAGATTTAAGCATCCAGGAAGTTAATGGTAAAATCTTTTTGGAACCCCTTAATAAGGTCGCTGTGTCCTATTTTCCAAGGCCTATGGACTAAACGCCTGATTTCGAACACTCGAACTCCTTTTATTCATTGTTCAAGATTCCTTAACAAATATTTTACCAGATTATAACATTAATAATCAATACACCTGTATTAATCACCTGTATGTCATATTCAGCTGAGCGTCATGGCCCATGGGCCACTTGTTTAAACATCCTTTATATGAGCCATCATAGTATCTTCTGCGCTTCATTTTATTTTCTCTGCCTGTCTACACACACGTTCATTCATGTATATATCTATACATTCTTAATATAGAAAACAAACCTCCCCTAGGTGGCGAGGTAGTCTATTAGCAACTTTTTACTCAAAATTACTTAACTAACTGTTTTATTAATTGTTGTGGAGGGTTGGGGAAACATTTATGGAAAAACAAACACGAAATTATTAAGGTGTTATGGATAACCATTATATATTTTAAATTTAAAGGGCAATTTCTTTATCCCGACTGAGCGGCAGTCTATTCATGGTATTAGTGGCAGACATTTTCTATCATCTGACCTATATTTCTGTCGCAGTCACGAATTGGTTAATTTAATAATGTCACACACACATGTTAATTATACATCACCGGTGCTCCCCATGTGAATATTACTCTAAATCTACTTAACAAATCTAAGACTTTTGCAGAGGAATTGATCTATTTAAGAGGAAGAAAGACATAAATAACTTCCAAATTATACAACGAATGTAGATAAAGTTTTTCACTTTAATATTAGTCATTGAAATATTAGGCATATAATAAACTTTATTATAATTGGTTTTAAAAAATGGCCTCTCTTCCAAATAATTTAAGTGCTACCCTGGGCTATAAAATGTTAATGCCATCAAAGTCCAAACTGGCTGTTAATGCTCAGGCTTCAAGAAGATTGCATGTTAATATCGGAACATTAAATTTAATGTTTCATTTCAGAGGTGTTCGTTCACCAAGCCATTTAAAATTTAATTACTGGAGTTTTGGCCTCTGCTAATTAACAGGACGGTTTATTATAGTCCAGGAACATGCGAACATGACATGGTGAGGTCTTTAATCAGAAACTAAGTGTAGAATTTCGTCATCAGCACGGCTTGATCAGAAGGCAAGTTATAGCATGCCAAAAGGGGATATAGGGAAATTTTTAAATATGCAAATGTAAAGAGGACATTCTTAGGCACCTGTTACATAATATGAGGATTTTCTCTTCCTTAACAACTATTCTCTTCTTAGATATTTTCGCGAATGCAACTGGGGGGGGGGGGGGGTTCCTCGGTGTCATGAACTAGCCGAGACTCCATCTTTCGTGATATAAATATTTGGATTCTATCTTATATAATAAAGAGTAAATCACAAAGCTGTTCATTAAAGGGGCATAATCAGGAGCAATATTATACCTATTCTTTCACAGTATCAGTTCAGTTTTGCGTCAGACAAAAGTTAATTAGCAAAGCCACCCAACCACACAGTCCCAGTACCTTGTATACGGCTGATTATCACCTTGTTATGGGTCTGCGTGTTGGTAAACACAGTCCACGTGTGTCTGTTTACCATAACAAGGCCGTGTGACCAGAGGTCCGATTGTGAGCCTTAACAGGCGGTGTTTCAGCCAGCGGAAACTTGTATTACATTTTTGGGGTTAAGTCAGTCAGGGCATCTCCTGATTGACGTGTTGTGGCCAGGCGATGCACGCGCTGCGTTTATGTTGACACTTTTGACCGCGCCCGGTCAACTGTTTTTAATACTCGTTTACAGGAGTATGGAAACGGTTTCAGGGCAATATTTTGGCAACTACAAATTTATTTTAAAGAGAAGAATCTATTTTTTTATGTTAACTCAACATGCTTTTATAGGTGATTGGGCACCTTTAATATCCTCAACTTCTGAATTGGAAAGTAATGAACAGTTGATAATTTAATAATATAATTGTTAGGGAATAAAAAATGAAAAATGAAAATTCATTAGAGAATAAATGGGAAAAAATAGATATAATGAGATATGGTTCAACTCAACGGAGGGGGGGGGGGGGCGCCGCGCTCCCCTCTGAATCCGCCACAGGCATTTGTAGCTTTTTCGAGAATTTTGGTGAACATCTTGATGGTGCTCGGCGTTTAATATATATAATAATTATATATAATTTTATGTTGTTTTGCCTGGAACAAGGTAAATGGACTTTAGTTTTATAAATGATATATGTAAAGATAGTGAAGGACAACGTCACATAGGAAAAGTTAATCGCCTTTTATTTACAAAGTGTTGAAGCTCAATATGAGTCGTTGTGCCAACACACTATAATGTTTATTGTATTACTAGCATTATTCAATTTACTTTCTTTACACTGTATTACGTATATATATTTTATACGAGTTCAAATGAACATATATCATTTGCTGGACGTGTGTGTAAGTTATTCTGTGAGCAATGTCATTTTTATCATGGATCATTCATGTAGATATATTTTAGTTTACATTTGGGTATATTTTCATCTTTTTTACGGTAACTTTATCGTCTATAAAATAACAGGCTTCGTTATATCAGAAGTTGACTTGTCATCCAAGACGGGATAATCTCGACTGGAAAACCCCTATTAGCTGTAACCTGGATATTAAATCTTCAATTAGAAAGCGGCTTAATATTATTAATTTATAGCAGGAGATCAGATGGTAAGCTATACAGAAGCAAAACCGAGAAATAATACAACTGGCATGGGATAAACCGACCTCATATATTCATTTAACATGCTCCGTACTTGGCATAATATGGCCGCATAAAAAAGCTCAATCCCTGAAGGAAATTAGATTTATTGTACAAATTAATGTCAGAGAAAAAAGTAGAAATATAGCTTAATAAAAATATATTGCGAGATTAAGCAAGATTGTTGTTCTCTGTAGTAATAATGGCTTCGAATAATACGTGATTCCTAGAATCAGGAAAACTGGCAGAAGGACAAAGATTGTTTACTGACGTAAAGTTTAAAGGTTTATTGCCAATTACATCTAATATTTAGATCTCTGCTTATAGTAGCATACATATGTGATTAATTTAAAATAACCATAAGAAAAAATAATATATGAAGTATTGATGCACTTTAGCCATGCAGTATTAATTGACTAAAATCATACAAAAATACTGCCGGTTTTTAATTAACTAATTTTATCTAGTGCAAAGGAATCACCCGTTTCTTAATATGCAAGTTTCCCTGGCGAGACCAGAAGACACGTTTTGACTGCTCAGTAAAAATTAAACGGTATATTTGTGGGGGTGATTTTGTTTGTATGTATATGTATGTATGTTTGTATGTATCCATCAGTCATTCCTCTAACATTTGTATCTGTCAAACTCTATCGATCTATATCAGTAATTTACATAATGTATTTATCAATCCATCTATCAATTTTTCGATCTATCTATCTATCTCTCTATTTAATCTGATCTAATCGAATCGATCTGTCTATCTTTCTTATATATATATATATATATATATATATATATATATATATAATACTTGCATATTCTAGCCTGAGTTTTTCTAATCTATTAGCCAAAATATTATACGATCCGTAAAACAGAACTTAAGTACATGTGTATGCCATAAATGTGTGTGGTTTATTTCGAAGTAACGTAGTGTTTATATAAAGTATTCCACAATTCCGAGCAGACAGGTCATCCACAGGCCTACAACTAGAGGCCTTATACTTCTTACTGATCCACTATATGGATCATACTTTGTAAATCCCTCAAAAATCATATCTTTCCAAAACGGAATATTCCACTCTGTGTATCGTAAAAATGTACATCCCATTTTGACCAGAATGTATGTATAAATGAGACGTTGACACATATATGCTGTTTATATGTTGTGTTGAATATGAATTCATGGATCTGTGGACCAACTGGTCTTTCACTTGGATGCATCGGTTTTTGTCCTAGTATAAAAAAGGGAGGAAAAAATCCTGTCTAAAGCCTCCTGCCAAGAATCAGGAACGGATAAAGAGAGATTTATATGTTTGTTATTTTGAGTTCTCGTCGTTCCAACGTTATCTTCAGCCGTATTGTATTGAAATGGTGAGCGCTATCGGCAGCCCTTCTTCAGTTTGTCTACCAAATCAGCCTGTTTTCAGACTATATCAACGGCCCGCTTATTGTGGTTTCTATAAGTTCTTGTGCTAGTTTTATATGAACGACCGGCCCAGACGCAGTGGGATACCTTATGGCAAGTGTTAACAGAGAGTAATGCAGTGTGACAACTAGACTCGACTCAGATATATAACTGTGCTTTAAGACCGGAACTTCGGGGGCCCATACAGTATTCGGAAAGGTCAGAGCCTTCATTTTTCGATTAAATTGAAGCAGCGTAAACCCAGCGTGGCTTATGTAGTCTCAGGCCCTAGTCTATAGAGCCCTTTTTCTTCTACAAACTGTCCCCGCCATACTATAACTGATTCAGGCTTCATTGTATAAAGAATATTTGCACTGTAAAATCTCATCGTGCCGAATTTGCTGCAGCCCAAGGGCCCTTTTGTTTCATATGATGTTATTTTTTTATGCGGTTTTTATGCTGCACAACTTCTAACTTGTCATGAGGTGAACATTTTTACCACCGGTGCCATTTACTCGCCTCCTTCACACACGCGCATACACACCCTCATTCTCTCTCTCTCTCTCTCTCTCTCTCTCTCTCTCTCTCTCACTTAATATATAAGTATATATATAAGTATTTATAAATATATATATATATATATATTTTATATATATACTGTCTGTCTGTCTCTCTCTCTCTCTCTCTCTCACTATATATATCATATATTGGTATTTATAAATATATATATATACATATATATATATATATATATGTATTTATATGTATTTGAATATAAGATCCCTGCGCGGATTGAATTTTTCATGATTTTACGGTGCGGATGCGGGTTGAAAACTAGAATTTGCAGGAATATAGATGATTTCTTTGTGCGAAAAAAATACCGCAATAGTTAAAATGAGTAGATAATTACATTAACTAAAATTTAATGCAGAGGTTTGTTCATGTTCCTTCGATTGTTCTCTTTTTTTAAATACATTATTTTATACAAACGTAGTGCATTTGTGACTCTTAATTCTCTGCATCTTTACACATTTTTTAGTAATCTTTGCAGTGACTAGCTGGTCGTGACATTGTACAGAGGTACCTGGCCGTAGTGTTGCAGATTAAGACCCTTGGGCACTGTAGGCTTATACTTGCGGCCAGTCTCACATCTCACATATTACGTAACATATGGCTGGGAGTAGAGCACCAGCATGATTACCCGTTAGCTTATAATAGCCAATGCATTGGCTGCATCTGGCTCTGTCAACAGCTGGATAAAGCTTCCGCTTCCTCTCAACTCCTGAGGTATCTTCCTCATGGTTGGACCAAAGACCATTGACTGGTTTAGAACTTGGGCAAAGCAGAATGCTATGAAGAAGCCACGGTCCATTTATATATATATATATATATATCTGTGTATAATACCTGTACACAGAGCCAGACACCTTCTGTAGTTCCATACCCTTCCCCCTTTCTACTAAGTAGCTGATAATCACTGACTAGGGTTAACCTTGCGACCCTATCTTTGTAAAATATGAGGTAAGAAATGTGATGACCCAGTAGTGTCCTCCATCTATTACATGTAGCTCTGTGTACACACATTTAATAGAACGTCATACTATCAGCAAAACATGGCAATGCCTTACTCTAATAAAATATTGTCAATGTATGAGAAAACTTTTTAAATTTTAAAAAGATTTTATTTTCGTTTTCACTTATGTTTATTTGCGGGTTGAATGCGGGATGAATTTTGGTAAAAATGCTTGGTGGGGCGGGTGAGTGGTGAAAGCTAAATGTAAAGGGCAGTTGCTCGCCGTTTTTTTTTTTTTTTTTTTTCTTCTTTTTCCTTAGGTGCGTTGCGGTGCGGGGCAGGTTTTTACATTGGCGGTGAGGGAGTGTTTTCCTGATGCGGGGCGGGACGGTTGCGGTACCTCCTTCACTAAGAGACCGTGTATATAGTTCTATCTTTGTCCGTCATTTTGTCACTCCCGAGATGCAACAGTTTTTGTCGTGCAATACTTGCAAATAGCAAATGTTGACTTTGGTTGTCAGTTTCCTTTCCGGCTGACCAACTTTTCACGGTTTTCTCGTATCGTCCCGGCTGACCAACTTTTCACGGTTTTCTCGTATCGTCCCGGCTGACCAACTTTTCACGGTTTTCTCGTATCGTCCCGGCTGACCAACTTTTCACGGTTTTCTCGTATCGTCCCGGCTGACCAACTTTTCACGGTTTTCTCGTATCGTCCCGGCTGACCAACTTTTCACGGTTTTCTCGTATCGTCCCGGCTGACCAACTTTTCACGGTTTTCTCGTATCGTCCCGGCTGACCAACTTTTCACGGTTTTCTCGTATCGTCCCGGCTGACCAACTTTTCACGGTTTTCTCGTATCGTCCCGGCTGACCAACTTTTCACGGTTTTCTCGTATCGTCCCGGCTGACCAACTTTTCACGGTTTTCTCGTATCGTCTCGGCTGACCAACTTTTGACGGTATTCTTATTTCGCCAAGGTAGACCTTCTTCCTTAAAATTCGTGAAAAATGCATTTTTACATCCATATTCATTGCTGTGTCTGTAAATATTGCCCTGTTTTGCAGGTGTTTATGGATTATGATGTTCACGTTTTGTTCAAGTTTACCCACAAAGACAATATGAAGGCATATGAACTTTTAAATTTCATAAAAAAAAAGAATTTCTAAAATTTAATGAAAAATACGGACTTATCATGCTCCGCTACATTTATACTCCAGCACTTTAAAAGTATTTTTAATTTGGTTGCCGGGAAGAAACAATTAATATAAACATTTATTTTGTTGTTGTTTCCAAATATAAAGTTTAATTCAATATTTTATCCATGTGAATTTCAGGAATTACTTTCGCTTACAGGAAAAACAAAAAGAAAACGGTGAATATCTTTAAGAAAATGTGTATCATTGTAAATTTGTCCAAAATCTGTATCATTTCCGAAAATAATTAAGTTAGGCCAATAATATATGTAACCTTCTATTTAATTGTATATATAGGCTCTAACATGTATGGTTTACAATAACACTAAATAAACCACGGTGGCCCATAAAATATTTTATTCCTAAACAAATATGGATATTGAAGAAATGAACGGATGTAAAACTAATTTCCAGAGCTAGTTGATTGGCTTACTATTTTACAATCGCCAGCGGTGAGAGTATAAATAAAGATATACTCCCCCGAGAACCGACGCTTACGAGACATCCTGTATAGTTTATTAGCATTCTCTTTATGCATTATAACGTAATGAGTGGTCAAGAATAACGACATAGTTTACAGGTAATAGCTGGTCTCAAAATGATCCTGTCAACGACAATCTTTTTTATAATCGTGTTTTCTGAATAAACCCGTGCCTGGGAAATTATATGAATCATGTTAACACACTTTTGTATCAACCAATAACACTTTTTCACAGCTTGTTGATAAAACAAGCTCTGAGGCACGAATAAATCTATTTGTCCTGGCTTTATCCTGAAACAGACAAAGTCTTGTCTCAAAATATTTATTTTGGTTCTCACCAGACCTTCTGGCCTTAATATAGTGATAAATGTATCGTTTTCTTATAAAAAAAAGGAATTGCTCATGTTCAGAAATTCCGTGCCAGGTATACATTTTATTTTCGTTTGTTATAGTCAATTATAATAAACGAAAAACTGCTTCTATCCTTGCAGGATTGGCGGTAATGTATGACCTTACGTTTTGGCGCTATTGGCTATATTTGTCGTACTATCCAATACTGATATATGTATCTTTGATACATGATGCATTGAGCCAAAGCATTATTTACTCTACATACTTGACAGGATATCCTATCAACTTTTGATAAATAACGAATTGATATTCTTATTTTGAAAACTAATAAGGAAATATGTATTTTCAATTATCGATCACAAGAAGGAGAGATCAACTAAATACGAAGCGCCGGACGTTTAACTGTTTTTCATTGAGAACGATAAAAGAGAACGTGTATATTTTAATCTTTATAGGGAGAGGTTATTAATACAAAGCACTACATTTCGCCCTCAGCAACATGTGCTCGACGTAATAACCTGCGAAGTAAGTTGACAGTAATCGGAAGTGGTAGGATGACAATGTAATTACATACAGTTAGTGATCTAGTCGGTCATCTAGACTGAAAACAATAATCTCGAATTACTGAATCAGGCATGCATCATCAAGTGCAAAAAAATTTTGCAGGCAATGTAGTAAAGAATTTTTAAGCCTCCCCCGTAAGAAGGGGAGGCTTTTAGGGGTTGATGAGAATGTTTCTATATTTATATTTGAGTAAAATTAATTTGGGTCGGCTAACTTAGGTCCCCCGAATGCATCATCGAATTTTTTTTTTTTTTTCGTTTTTTTTTTTTTTTTTATTTTCATTATGCCATTTTCAGCGTTATACTAGAACTCGAATACGTCTGATTTAAAAAAGGTGACATTTGTCTACAATATTGGACGAAAGTCACAGACGTGCACCTTATTTCCATAGCCGATTTCCCATTATCGCCCAGCTGGGTCCCGGGGGGGGGGGGGGGTGAGGGGGTGGCGGGGAGGATTCAAGTGATCGCTTGGCGATTGCATATATATCTAGCTTACAGTTGCAACTTATAAGACAGCATATAGATCTACAGAGACGTTGCAAGACATTAGGTTGACATTTGCTCAAAGTACTGGATTTTTAGAGGTGTTTATTATGAGTAGTTAACCTTTTTAAAATAAAATTCTTAACAGTCTTGATACTGAAAGAAAACGCACCACTATTTTGGAACCAAATTTTTTTTAATATATTGATCGACCAGAGGAAAATATGTCCGAAAAATACAAAATGGGTGATTTTAAATTCATGAGATATCCGAGGCGGCCTATCAATCAGAAGCTATAATTTACACCATTTCAAATAATTAATCTGTATATTAGTTGTTGTGTGCAGCACAATATTCCATTTTTCAGTTTAGATCATTTGTACCACGCAAGGCTTACCTCAGAAGGCTCAGAAACTAAAAACTCGTATGAATACCGCATCAAGGTGCAAGATTAGTTTTAATAAACCGGAACATTTTCTTCCGTAACGCTTTAAAAACCTTAACCTTACGGTAAATAGACGAAGTTTTTACTTTAGTCTAATATCTTTTTAAAACAAATTAATTGGTCGGTAGAAATACATGAAAAAGAAAGAACAAATTGAAAGACTGTTTCAGCCAATTACTGAATAGAGGTTATATAAAAAAACACGTTTCTGGTAAGAAACAAAAAAGTTAATTCACTTTTCAACATTACTTTCGGAAGTAAGCATAATGGAAATATTAGAAAATTGCCATAAATGTTGGTAATATGATGATTGCAAATCATATATATAGACTCTTTATTTTCCTGTACATCGCGTGCTTCTTGGCAACCGTTCAAGTGAAAACAGGTCATGTGCTTGTTAGTTTCAAGTTCCGACAAGGTGGCATCTGGCACTTTATAGACAGTGTGCCTTGAATGTGGTTTTTAACCGTTTAAACAAATGGCGTCTCCTTTTCGGCGCCGTCCCAATCGTTTTGTCTCCCTTAACATAGTTATAGACCATCTTGGGCACATGTGGCGTTATTTTTGTATACTGGGGTTAATCTCATATAAATATAATACAAGTCGGGACTAATAAAATCTGATTTAAAGGGGAAGTTTAAACTCTCAGAGAGTTTTTATTTGACCATATTGGTTTATTCGACACAATAACGTTTCTCCTTGTATGAAAAAGGAATCTGAAATCTGATAACATTTAATATACATAAAAAATATATCTTTGAAAAAAACGAATGAAACGTCTTGGTGTAGCCATTAAGATTGTATTTGTTACATTTTACCATTTAAATAATTTTTGACTGGATCGGTTCATTAGGAATTTCGTATGGCACGAATAATCTTGCATGTATAGTTATATCAAATTTTCCACTCTAAAGTAGGTCCGTCCCACTAAAGGACGTTCATCCAAATTTTGGAGATATTTATTTACAAAGTTTATTTCTTTTAAATATTACTCATCCGTCAATCAACCAAGCATTCCGCGAGTTTTATTATAATAAAACCACCACCATATATTTCATGGAATTTGGGTAAAACAACTAATTTCATATCTTGGAAAACAGTCACCTTGACAGGGTCAAGGTCACTTTTTCGCAAACGTTAATTGGTTCTTGATACCATATTAAATGATCAAATATAATTTCACAAGCAAAGTTATAGAAAGTTCCAAAGTGTACATTTCATATGTTAGGCTAAAATGCTTCATTTTCTATTGCCAGAGTTCTGATAACTTGCTGCCATTTTAACAACCTGGACAGAAATATCAAAGTTCCATATTGTCCAAAAACCTATAGGTGTCCCTGAGTGGCAAGTTTGAGATGATTTCATACAATAAATTGATTTATGAGTTCGCACGCAGTAAACACAAATGTTTTGAAAAACTATGGGGACCTGAGCTTTTATTCTATTTCTTAGCCCTGTTTCCCCAGCTGAAGGCAAATGAGGCATTTGAGAGCAACGTGTCCACAGCACTGGGTCACCAAGGAAAATTGTGACGTCAACAGCTTAAACAATGAAATTGACATGAAACTGACATTTTCTATCCACACGTGTATAGGCTTACACTGGTCATATAAAATGACGGAATATGTCTTGAAAAAAGACCAATGAACAGAGTGCATGGGCAAGAGTCGAAACTGTTCAAGAAGTGACAGCCCAGAAGAACAGAACTGACAGTACAAACCAGAAGCGGAGATTAAAAAAAGTATTCTGTTGGTAAATTTGCATCTAACACGTGGTTTTATAATTTTAGTCAAAATGACCTGCATCAAGTTATAAGACAATGTACACTTTTTCTCTTATACTTATTGTGAGCATTATATGATCAACACCAAAATTATGTACAGCTACAAAACTCGAGTATCAATTTTAAGATGCACATTTTCAGTTACAACAGAGATATATGAAACCTGGATACTTCAGAATATTTTATTATTAGATGTAAACTTTGTATTCTTGTGATTTAGTTATGTGCTGTATTATTTTGTCTTTAATTCATACATTCTCATCATTTATGTCATTGGAGTATGTATTAAACATAATCATATATCTGCAAGAACCTAACGGTTAGCTGACAGCCACATGTACGGCCAAGGACCTGCAGGACCTTGTGTGGTGACAGAGCATTTTGTGCAGCTGGACATTAATTATAGAATGCTATTCCTCTGGACATCAGATCTAGTCAAACTATGCCAATATTCAAATAAAAACCAAAGACTTATCTATTCAGAGAAGCTTTCAGAGGGACTGAGTGCTAATTGACTGATAATTTTTTATCTTGTGTTCTCTCGTGTTGTAGTATTTTCAATATTTATCGTTTATTTGAAAGGTTTTAATGCATCCTTTTTTAGTTTATTGGTATTTTATTCTTTTGTAGTACAATGTAAAGCGACTCAGAGCATTTTATAATGAATTTGGTGCTCTATAAATTTTAAATAATAATAATAATAATAATTATATCGTTAATATCAAGTTTCTAAATTTTAGGCAGACAAGTCAAACCACTACTTGTATATGAGTGATTTAATCGCACAGCAAACAGAAGGCCCAATCGGTTGAACGGTTCCCGAGATATGAGCTTGGATGTCTTCAGCGTAAACGTGAACGAAGGTGGCGCCACCGGTCATAAAAATCAAGAAAGCTGTCAAGGATGTATACACATGCCAAATTTCGGGTCGATAAGTCAAACCACTGCCGAGATATGAGTGATTTTATCCCAAGACGGATGAACAGATGGACGCTGTGCAAAAATGGTTGCAGGTGGCGCATCCATTTTTAGTGTATGTTAATAAAGCTTTCCAAGGGCTAAATTTGTGCAAAATTTTTAGCCTGATCAGTCGAACGGTTCCCGCGATATATGTGGGTTACTGATTGGGAACAGACGCACAAATTGACGCTAGGCAGAGAGGAAAGGTCAGAGGTCAACCAAAAACGAGTGCGCAGCAGTTCACATATGACCCGATCATAATTCCGAATTTCAAAATACTCCGCCCAGTGGTTACGGAAGAGTTCTCCGGAAGCCTAAGCGGCGGCGGCCGCGGCGTCTGACTAAAAGCATAGTATCCGCAGAACTGATAATAAACGGTATGTGATATTATACGCGAGTCAACATGGATGTCCTTATGGGTCACAGAAGATGCGTCATGTGTCGAATGGTATCAACTATATCGACAATACAGAGGAAGCAGAAACTGTCAATGGAGTAGCACATGATTAAAAACGGGAATATGACAATATTTGGTGGTATTAAACGGTCAGATAAACCATGTATTGTATATATAGGAAATGGTTGGGATTTCGAATTTTTTTTATAATAAACGGGATTTTCTTATAACCGATATGACACTAAACGGGCTTGACTGTATTTTCAACGGCGTGGTTTGTGTCGAGTTCTAAATGCAGTCTCTGATATAACGATTTCAGTAAGAATTAATACTAAGGCCTTTAGTTTGAATTTTTTATTTTTAAATATTGTTTGACATGGGTCCTAAAATATTTATGGTAACTAATAAAAGACACTCTCCATGGCTCAGGCTGTGGCGTTAGGTATTTTCTAGAGATGGAGAAAGTCGAAGACCCTGAAGAAAACGACCGACGGGCCACTACAATCAACTCTCATTGACACCCAGGTAATTGAACCCGGTTCGTCAGAGGGCACAGTGGAGCTTGTGTCACTCGACTGTTCTTGTGGCTTTCCTGTAAGTGCTATCTGTCGTCTTTACAGAAAACTCAGAGTACTCATCGGTAAAACCGACTAGAACTTTCGTAATCAACAGAAATAAACGTGTGTAATTATTCCTGAATTAAAAACTGATTTTGTGTCGTCTTTGGAGCAGAATTGATCACCACGGGTATCAGTATTGCTGTTTTCATCAACTGCGTGCGAAACTTGGCAAGAGTCTTAATTAAAATGGCAGTTAAACATAGGACTGGCAAGTAATCAAAGGCAACTCAACGACCATTTGATGCCGAAATCCTTTAGATTACAGTTAATCATTATGTTAAAAATAACACATGATTTTACCTCGTGTGTCTGTTCCATTGATTTTAGCATGCCGACCTATTTCACAGTTTCATCTGTGACAGTTAACATACTTTTTGCGTACGAATTTTCAATTGAATCCAGAGATGTTTATTAAGAGATTGATTCATGTGGAAGGTTTTAGTCCTTTTCAGGGGACGAATGAAATTTAAAACTGACCCTGTAATACCCTTGAATGATCACTTCATATATACATTAAGTGAATGTTATTTGCCTTTGAGCAAGTACGTTATTTTCTTTAAAGCAAAGGGTACTCGGCATGAAATAAGGATTTGACGTTTAATCAAATT
Organism: Sipunculus nudus; assembly: GCA_026874595.1. NCBI lineage: Eukaryota > Metazoa > Annelida > Sipuncula > Golfingiida > Sipunculidae > Sipunculus > Sipunculus nudus. Next base: position 49,027,607 of record CM049309.1, read on the forward strand.
TCTTTATAAATCATCTGGTCAGTTAAATATGTCAACTGGCTATTGATACCATTTAATATGTATATAGACTTCATCTTATTAAATATGTAATGGGTTGAGACGAATATGGGTAGAACGTTATATCCTAGAGTTTTTTTTTCATATATAAATACATTCATCTTTAAATTTGTAAAATTTGTGCGGACATATCCTCTCGATCGACGCTATATGATAACCTTATTTTTCGGCCTATGGTCAAACAGTGCCCGACTTCGTGGAAGCAGATTTTAAATTCATAAAAATAATATATGATAATAATATACTATATGTATAATATGCATAACCAAATAGCGTATCGTGATTTGAAAGCCTCTGGGAAATGATGCTATGGACACAAAAAAATGCAGAAGCGGCAAAAACATCAAGGCTTAAGGAAATCGGATAAAAACAAACACAGGTTGTGTTATGGGCTATGTGATAAATTGCTGTATGAACAAAGAATTAGCTAAGAGTAAATGTATTCTAATTATATCGCTTTTCTCTCATAAGATGACCTTAAATGTGAAATAACACATGGTTGGTCTGACCTATCTTAAATCGCTTTGAATCAGTTTTGTTTACGTACTAAGATTCATGGGAACTGGTTAACATGCATGTTATATATATATATATATATATATATATATATATATATATATATATATATATATATATAATATCATATATATATATATAAAATAGGCAATTATTCACGCGAATTAAAGAGCAAAATTTGATTGGTTCATTTTTTGGGTAAAACTATAACATATGGATGATATTTAGCACACTTCTCAAACAACAGGGCTTTCTAAGAATAATTCAAATTCAGACTCGGACAAATAAATTGTCACTGAAGTACTGACCAATTAGACACTCATGCTATAGGTTGTTTAAAGAAAACAATTATTTGAGACAACTTACACTGATCCATTAATCTTGCATGGAATTTGTGTTGCATTGGTCAATGGTCTGTCAAGGCATAATACGATCCTCACTAGAATTATAATTGTCGTATTACGGCCGGTACAATATTTCAACCAATATGTTATATATTTTAATTGTATCTTCGTTTTAAAACGTTTAATTGATTAAACGTCTCATTATAGTATTAAACATTGTTCTTTTCAGTTTTGCCAAGTTTGCATTTTGCAAAAAATATATATATATAATTTTATCCGAACAATACATAGGTATTCCTGTTTCAGTATCATTGTCCTTAGAAAATGGTTATTTTGGTGAATGATCTGTGTTCTTTGTATATTCCAGGTTTCTCATTCCCTCTGATATCTGGCAGTTTTTGCTCGCCAAATATTGCTAACTAACTGCAACAAACAATCATGCAAACACAGGACCTCCGACTGTGACCTGCGTCATTAAAGTTAGTAGGAGAATATGTTATCGGCCATGTCTATGTCTTCCCTCTGCACCGAGTCAAACCGTAGAACAAGGAAAGCCACAAAAGAAAAAAAAACACAAACTGTGCTACGGACTTTAGGACCAAACATATCAAACGAGTGGGGTATTTATATTAGTTTTAATTTACCGAATGAGTCAAAATACCTAAATGGAATTACAATTGCGGGAAAGGATAAAAAAGTACAAATTCTTTAATGTATTCATGAGACAATAATAATATCAACAATAATCACAACCAACAGTTCAGATATTAGTGAATAACCAATCCCTATAAGGTCAATTGGTTATGTTGTCTGATTACTTAGCCAGCAAATGAGAGAAATATACTCGAATCAGGAAATGGCAGGCGTCATGCCAGACTTACACCAAGAGTCTTAAAAAAATATTTGATTATAAGATAGCCTTGCTATTTTTTTAAACTTGTCCCAGTCCAATCGGTGACAGGGTTTAACGGCGAGAGGGCTGGCTGTGTTGTTAGCACGCCTGTTTTAATATCGCGATTGCGTGCCAGAGTGTATTTATATAGACGAGTGTTCGATGACACGTGAGTTACTCGGGATATGTCACTAAAATGTCAGACTGGCATAGCCACATGAGCCATCTATGTATAAGGTAGTTGAGGGACTTTTAGCATGCATTGATACGGTCACCTTCCCCATAACAATTTTTAAAATAAATATATCGCGATTTCACTATTTTCCCGCGGTTAGGGACAGAACCGATGAGCTTCAGCTGCGAGCAACAGGGCTGCTGTGACCTGCAACCCCTTACAGACCTTGTAAACATTCTGCTTTCTACAAAGCTCCAAACATAGTTAAATATATATTAATTTAATTTTACTATAACATTATAGATAAAGTTTTCTTTTGAAAGCATAATTTTTTTATCGTTTCTTGGATCAGTCCCAAGCATCCACCTGTCGACCGCTTCATAGAAGAGACCACTTATTTAGTGATCTGTGCTTCTAGGCAATAAGAGTTAAATAAAGTTGCCGGAGCATTCGTGATATTTAATTTGGCATTAATCGTTTTCCAGACACGTGTGGACTTGATGTCCTGTTCTTGCTTGATGTAGTAGGAAATACTATATTGACAAGTTGCCAGATGTCAATATGTGGCATTAAGAAGAATAATTGTAATTAAACTACAGAAACAAATTAGTATAGATACGTGTTCATTTGGAAAGGTATGTTTTTGTTAATTTTGTGCCCATGGTAAACTGAGGCGCATTTCAATCAGTAGGCAGTTTGGCATCTTTGCTTATTTACAACTATAAGAGCTTTAAGGAAAAATATTTGTGAAAATAAACATTTTCGGGTTTACAATAGTATATCCAAGATGAAATAATGTAAAATTTTTCTCGCTACATTAAAGGAGCTAACACTGTACATTTCCTCCTATGGGACATATAAATATTTGCAAAAACTAAAAAATAATGTTTTCAAATTTTGCCCAAAGATGAATTGTTGCCGCAAAATGTAATAATAAGTGTCTTAGTCTACTTGTGAATTGTATCCTTGACATCCTTTTAATTACTGGTTGCATCAATGAAAACTCCTCCAGCGTGTGAAAGGAATCTTTTAAATATATGGTTTTCTCTAACACATCTGTTTTATCTTACATGGACACAGAACAGCTATATAAATAGCTGTACAATCCATGTAAATGAATAAGTTTATATAATATATTGATACAGTTTTTAAATATTTCCTGTGTTTTGTGAACTAAATATCATGGATTACAAGTACAAGGTTTTATCATCATGCAGCATCAGCGAATAGGCTAATCTAAAATGTGCATGGGAACCCTGATATCAAGCCCAGACCTACCCCCTGGATTAATTATCTTAAAACGAACAACGCTTATAGGCCTCTAGTTTCAACATTTCATCAAGAGTTTTAAGAAAGCAGACTTATCTTTTTTTTAAATAGATATTTTCTCTTAGGCCCATAAATAATTTTTTACTGTTTGAAGCCTGTCCCTCTGTTTTTTTTTTCTGTTATTTAGTTAAATCTCTAGATTTGTTTACCAAAAGTTCTATCATCTCTCGGAAATTTCCCTTGGATCTCAAATTTCTTTGCCTGTAGAGATGTTCTCTTTTCTGACTATGGTTTTCTTTTGTTCATTTGATCACTTTATCATTTTTCTATTCACAGACTTTCTACTGAGATTCAGAGTTGATTTTTTTTTATTATTTTTATTTTTGATTATTATTTTTAAAAACATCTTTGGTTGAAATTTCTAGTTTGTTTCTCTAATTTTTTACAGAAGATCTATCGGAACAAGATATTTGTATGGATGGACCATCTCTGAAAAACTGAACAGTGAGTTCCCTTCAGAACGTTATATCCTTTTTCGTTCTCTTATATTATCATTTTTAAATTTGTTTTGTATGGTGATTCACCTCTTTCTGTTTGTGGCTTGATTTGTTTATTTGTTTTTATTCTATTTTTATCACTTTTAATGAGGAGAACCGCGGGTCCCATTACATACCGGTTGTGATTAGGATAAAGGGCGGATTCAATTGTTTTTTTTTTTTTTTTTTTTTCTTTACTGAGGTATGCCTCTAGTTTACATGAGGAATCTAGCTGAAGAAGAATCTACCCATGCATACGGGTAATGAGGACCTATTGATACTTTGTTCGATTAATGTCTTTTTTTCGTTCTTGTAAATAGTACTTTCGCCATCTATCAGAGCTTCTCCCATGGTCTGTCAACTGGATATTGCCGGCTCAAAGAGTTCGAGGTCCTTTGGTGGCTAGCCTCTGGTCATTAATGTGAAATGTTACTGGACAGTTAGGCTGAATTAGTTATCGGAGGAAATGACACCCGAAAGTAAGGATACACTGTGAAGGTTGCAGACCTCTCCCTCATATTCTGGTAGATTTAGTCTCCTGTCAATTAATACTAAAATAAATAGGGAATGAATACTCTCCGCCTAATATTAAAATGTGTTTCTATATTTTTACACATTTTTAAGATTTCTTCAGATCTAAGGGCAATGGGTTAATGTAAGTAACCAAATTTCATGAAGACCGTTACGGATGTTCATAACCAAATTATTTTTAACAGCATTTGTTAATTTACGTACTTTTTGAAGGCGGCTAATTTGGCTTATAATTAATTGTGTATATGTGAAAGCTCTCCGTCTACTAATGTGAGGCCATTAATCGACAAACAAAATCGCAAAGATATTTAGAATGTCTATGACCGAAATCGCGAATCAAATTCGATAGACAAATCCTTGTAGCGAGCGGCTGGCTTAAGATCTGCAAGTGCTTTATTTGATTATGGAAACCATTTACTTTTAAAACCAATAGCTTAACTACTGGTTTACGTCCTGCCTTTTGAAGCCCATCTTGCGTAAGCTTATAATACGTACAAGGCTTTTGTTTAAGTGATCAGCCGTGCATCTAGAAGACAGGTGTCACAGCGGATCAGCCAGATAATCTTTATTGCTGTATCCATTTTGGAGTAAAATGTTTTAGGAAGTACCTCCTTAGGTCTCCCTGAGTGCAAACCATTTCAAGTGTTTTTCTCCTTACTTTCTTCCGCCGTTTTGCGCTAGACCTCTAATATGGCTGATTTTAACATTTAAATTTGGGCACAATATTAGTATTAGGCTCCAGATTTGCATCAGATATCTGTTTTTGACCTTGATCTTATTCCAATCATTTTGATTCGTTCAACGATTGTGTATGCTCTGAGGCGTCCGGATATATGTGTTGACTTATGTTAAGTTCTCCTTTGGTTAACGGCAAGATATATGCTGGTCATTTAATATTTTGCTAGTGGTGATACTAAGAATATATATTTATCATAACAAAAACAACATAAATGAATTTTAGCTTTTTTGTTTAAGCGCATCTTATTCAACATGTATTTATTTCGCATTTTGACCAGTTTACCGTAATGATATCTAAAAGAAAAAGAAAATAATTCCTGGAAAAAATACCAGAATTCAAAACAATTACTTCCCTAATTTCATTAAATAACTTGCATTGTATAGAGAGTAGGTATTTAAGGCATAAAAGCGGGACATTAGTAAACTTGTTAACATGAGAAAACAATATTTGTATGCAGCTTTCTGTCCGAATATCGAAATGCCAAGTGTTGCCATAAAATGTGCAAGGCATTGTAACATGTTGATTTGGTCCTTTTCAAATAGAAAGTTCGTTTACAAAAATAGTTCCAACAACTGATAGAAAACATTTTCTGTCAAAGAAATTTAATCTTAGACCGAAGGACATGCCCTAAATATTTTTACCAGTCAAAAAGCCTACAGACTGCAGTGTCATTTCTTCGATAACCAGAGCAAGCGGGCAACTTTCTCATTACAAATGTCACGCTTAGGTACATATAAATAATTCTGAAGTCTGCCCGTCTGTTTTCTGTATTTTATTTTACTTCTAGAGTGGTTAAGCAAAGGTTCCGTAGTCTGTTGAAAATATTCAAGAATATGAGGTTTGTTTTTCTGTACATATTGTGGCCGTGTTTTGTTATTGTTCTCAAGATCTTTCAACCCTTAATCCTTAGCAGATTTTATACTGAGATTCAGACTGGTTTTAGGGTCATTATTAATGTCTAAAATACCTTTGGCTCAGATGTTCTAATTCTTTTCTTTACTGTTACAATAGAACCTCAAAATTACAATTACGGGACCAGGATAAAGTAGTCGCATTTTTGAAGTGGTCTGAGGTTTTATTTCACTAGATATAACATATTCATTTACCTCAAATTATTCAAATGAAAATAAATCCGATATTAACGAAAATCTTTCTACACAACACCATGGTAAACAGTCTTCATAAGGTTGTTCATGCGATACTACCGACTTTGACACCTGCCGGGCACAGCTTGCCTCCACAGCTTGTTCTTAGTCAATCATCAGGTTCAGACAGGCCAATGTATATACGTACTATAACATATGAACCAATCATAAAACTTTATTGACCAGTATGAATAATGATTAATATACTTAATGCATATGATGCTTCAAGCATATAATTAATGCATAAAATAATAATGCTTATAAATTGTAGTTATGAATTATAATTAATAATTATATTTAATATCTGGCCTGATAAAATTTATGAAATTAGCCGTAACCGTTCCTGGCCTGATCAGACCATCCATGAACATGCTTGTTTTCCTTACTAGAGATGTAATGGACTGTTTAGTACCCCATCCCTCGATCGCTACGCTGGCCAGGTTATGTTCACTCTATATTTAGTGGTCGCATACTTGAGGTTCAAGTCACCCTTTGGAGCGACAATAAGTGCCCGCATTACCAAAAAAAACCAAGGTGCCCGCTTTTAGGAGGTTTTAAAATATTACTATGATATAAAGGGCAAAACTAATCGGGACCATGAAAAAGGTGGTCGTTATTTTTTAGATGGTCGTTAAACCGAGATGGTCGGCAGGCGACGTTTTCTTGTACATCATTATTACTTCCGTTTAGGGGATTATGTTTTCATCCCGTTCCCCCCTGACCAGTCCATGCCCTTTTGTTTACATTCCTATATTTATTTATGTTTGTAAGGATATATTTTATGTATAGCTAGCTTCTCGCTAGTCCAATGCCACAAACATGTTACTGTTTCGTGGAAAAAAACAGGCGTATTTTTTTCAGTCATATCCAAGTGCCCCGCATGTCCTTGACTGTTGGTATCGTTCCAATAAGCAAACTGATTTAAGTGCTTTGTCGGACACGGATCTTACCTCCGGACACCTCAGTGTCCTCGAGGAGTTTTTTCCATCGTATCCTTCTCCTGGACACCTAATGAGCCATTTCAAGCTAACGATCCTGCTATGCTGTCGGGCATATGAGTAGGCCAGGTGCTCTGTCACGTGTGAAAGTTACCTTTCTGCAGAAGTTCCTGTGTCGGACAAAGAGAGATAGGTCGCTTCTGATCATGCCCAAGAACGTAATACCCTTCGTTAACAAACCATTGAAATATATCATTTCTATATATTATTTCAATGACGAAAATCATGTTTATTTATTACCTTTATTAGTTAAACATATTTATGGTATCAAATGGTATTAATAATGACGTTCACATAAAACGTTCTTAATTATTTACCAACCTTTACAAAGTCATTTACTGATTCTTTCTAGCCTTTTATAAGCAAATTAATCAATGATTCCATTGAAATCTGTGCAAACCATTATTTTGTGCTTGTGGTATTTTAAAACATTCCGAGGCCCTGGGCTGCAAGCCGCGCAGCCCGTGTATTAATTAATCTGGCACTGAGTTTAACAAAAGTGACCTTATCCAAGATCGCGTTAGGTACGTTTTTGTACCTGGCCCCAGGAGGCACCTTAATTGAATGTCCGCTAACAACAAGCCCGACCAGACCTTTGCTTAAGGCCCGACTCCGGTGCAGTCGCTCAGCTGTCATTATCCAGTACGTTCACAAACTTTTGTAATAATCGTTTGCTTTTTTATATATTTCTTTTGGAAAGGTTCTTTATGTATAATTAAACAACTAAAAGATGCAAATTATTGAATATTAACACTCTGCTGAAGGAATCGTAGTCTATAAATTAGTTGTGTTTTAAAAGTGGATAATATATTTCGATGAGGTATGTTATTTTCTCCTGGCGGAGGTATGCTCTCTAATGAGTGCATGCTGATGATGGAGAAGTTTTAAGTTCTTTTGAATATCTCTTATTTTCTGCTAAATAACACATCACCACCTGACACAGTTACTTGGAAAGTGTGGTGCATGGAAGAAACCTATTTAGAAAGTATACACGAGTTCCACTGCAGTGCCGGATTTCGGCAATTGGAGGCTAAATTGCCAAATGATCAAACACGTCTCTCCAACATCACAGGCAAAGTCATAACAATCGCTTATAATAACTGAATAACAACTTGGTGCTTTAATAAAAAAAATGAGAATTTTTGTTGAGAACGATGTTTATTTGAAAGAAATATCGCGATAAATTATACACAAGAAAACTTAGGTCAGTATACCTGAAACCTCAAATGATTTTCGTGAGGTTGCAAACTTATTTATATTCTGATTAGGTACAAGAAATGCAACTAATTCAGTATTAAAAGGAACACTCTATTGAAGGAATCACAGTCTTTACATATGGGTTTTTACAAAGAAGGAAATAAGTATATAATTACTTTTATATGAAGCGCAATTCTAAACATTCCACTGTCTGTTACGTTTCGTGTTGACATATTTGTTATATACGCAATATATTCGTCTAGCAATGGTTTACCTTTTATGAATACCTAAATTTTCTTTAAAAAAAGTTAGCAGACTTTCTTGGTTTTATATGTGCAAAATTTTAAACATAAAATATAAATGGACAATTATTTTTATAATTTTTGTTTAAACATGTTCAAAATATGTTTCTTTTCTAAATGCAATCTTAACGACCTTTCTACTACATTTTATGTTAAAAAATTTTCATATATAAAAATAACTTCAGTATTGAAGATAAAATGTAACAAGGTCCTGTTATAAAAACATGATCAATTTATAAAATGAATATAAAAAGGTGGAATTTCATGAATAGACAAATGTGTTCCAAAATAATTTAATTTTTACATTTTTGATGCATCCACGACATTTAAAATAAATACAAGCGTCTGCGGAGTAAACACCTGAGCCAGTGACAAAGGATAAAACCGATGACCTTGCAGCACGGGAAGAGAGTCTGCGCCAAAACAAAAGAGACCAAAGATCCAGCTCTCAAACAGGCCGCCAGTAAATCAAATAAAACACGGCTTAACCTTTCTTGTTTTAGCTTGTCTTCAATTTCCTAGGCGAGATTAGTTGCCATCTGTTTCCTAACCTTCAATCTTTATTGGGATGAAGTTTTCCCGTCCAGGTCAAAGTTAAATTCCAGAGACCGCTGCGTGCCGCCGAGGCAAGGGTCTAATTGAAATTCCCGTACCCGTAGTAGTAAAACAGGTACATGGAAACAATATAACCAAACTGAAAATTGTTTCCTGTTCCGTGATGATATTCAAGCACGTATGTGCCTTGTTCCTTCCTCATATATGCTGCATTCTACTTATTGAAATGTTTATTTTTTTTAAACTTAATATAAACTATTTTAACATGTTTTGGTAAATCTTTTATGTCGAAGTATGTGAGTATCAATCAACATGAATATTGATCTGTATATTAAATACACTGTCACAAATTTTAATGATCGTCATTCATCCGTACAGTTGAACAAAACGAAAATGGGTATTAAACGTGAAAATATTTTCAAAGGGTCAATAAAGGTAAGACTGCTACGTAACAACATATATTGTTAAACTTCAATATTGTTTTTTTCCAGAGTTGCTCACTTTCATGTTATTTCAAGAAAATCCATGACATACTCGTATATTAGATTTAAAAAGACTGTCGGCCGGTTTCATTTAGCTGTATTGAATGTATTTTTGAAGCATTGGTAAAAATATTTCCTGAAACGATAATACATTTTACAATATCTTCTTCGGACACATTGTTTTCAGTTAAGTCGTCTATCGTCGTCGCTGTGTCTGTCGGCATATTTGGAGGATTTCTAATAAACGCGATAACTTTTAAAGGCCTGCACAATGTTTTTTTAATTGAAAAATCAAGTTTTTTCTACCAAAATCTCGGATAAGTTGGTAAACTCTTCACCTTGACCTTGATATTCAAAGGCAAATCAACTGAAACATAAAGTATTGTGAATCCTTTAGTTTTTACAGTTTTGCATAGTTTTCTTCAAATTGGACATACAAGTTGTTTTACCCAGATTCCCGAAAGAGTGTGAAGACTGATGACCTTCGTCTTGATCGTCAAGGTTCGAAATATATCAGCCGAAATATAGCTGCTCGTCTCAATGATAAACTTTGAAGGATTACTTATATTTACCTCAAATTTGGCACACAAGTTGTTTCCACCAGTATCTTGGACTAGTTAGAAAGCTGGTGACCTTAACCTCGAACATCTAGGTCAAATCTGCGGTTATCTATCATTTGGTAATCCTCATAAATGTTAATATTTATTGTATTTATATCTCAAATTTCATTTGCAATTTATTTCAGTTTCTTAGAAGAGTTCATCACCTTTATCTGGAAGGTCAAATAAGCGGAAATCTTCAATCATTGTCAACCCCTTCTGCTAATTTTTTCCCTTGACTTTGAGAATTTGAGCCGATGGGGAGACACATGTCTGTTTTTGCGACTGCAAAAACAAATCCAATCTAGTTATATTTGTTATTTTATGTCCATTTTGTTAAGCTAACGGAAAATGTCACGTAAGGAGGCTCACGCAATACCCATGCATTTGTCGAACTACCATCGCCCAAAATCTTGGGACGCACGTCCAAGCAATCGTTTGGACCGTCTGGACCTCCTGGGATCCAGGGATTCGAAATTACGTTATCTTGCAAATAAGTGTAACCATTATCTCACCACGCATTCCTTTTACTTTTTCTTGATAGAAACATGATTATATCTTTTTGTTTATTTGAAACCATGTAATGGGCATAGGTTTCATTACCACGGATACTATTTTGCAATCTGGGTGGATACTATATGCATTCTTCACAGCACAAAATCTCTTATTGCAGTATTTCCTGGAAATAGCGGTTTTAAACATGACGTAGGTCTAGACTGAAATTGGCGCTTGTAACCGTATGACTACCGTGACATTGTAATACATATCGATGGTATTTCCTTTTTAGTGTTGCATCAGTGTATTGCTATTTTTAGTGCACTTAAACCGTCCTTATCACGAATTTAATGTGTTTGGCAAAACACAAATATAAAATTTGTCTGTAAATCTCATTTAAATCTCAATCAAATTTTTCCTGTGATTTAGCACCAACTCAGTACCAGTGCATTAATGCTCATGTCTCAGTATCTGCAAAAATATCACCACATATGTGTTTTTGCTACTATATTTTCGTAAAGGTATTATTGAGAAGGATATGGATTAAATTTATTAATCATTGTCGTCGGTGATGAAGGCGTCCGGAGTCGAGTCCACTTTTTTTCGGTATTTGACTCGTACCTTGACTCGAGGGCCCTGGACTCAGACTTGTACTCGGACTCGGTAGGAAAGGACTCGAAAAATCAGACCGATCCAATATCGAGTCATTTAAAAGAAAACCATTGTGACTGTCACATAAATAAAGACTTATGTACATGTGCGAACTAGTAGCAGAATTTTACAAAATAATAACAATATATATACCAAGCTTTGTTTAGCAGCATCAGCTATGAATGTAATAAACTATTATAGTAAAAGCATGTGTGATCCCATATTTTAAAATGTATATGAAAATGTGATTTTTTAAAATTGATTTTCATTGGTATTTGTTTTAAACTTGGAATCGGACTTGGAATCGGGTTCCAAATGACTCGGACTCGAAAAAAATGGACCTGAACTCGAACCTCAGGGACTCGGACTTAGACTTGAACGGCCTGGACTCGGACTTGTTCTTGGATTCGTATTGTGTGGACTCGACTACATCACTGACTGTCGTGTTCATATGCACCATTTCAAGCACTAACTTTTGTGCCCCCCAGCAAGCCGACATTGTTACGGGGTGACATAAAAGAGGACCCAACTGCTAGCGAAGCGGTTGGTTCGCCGGACTTGTACGCCACCGACCTGGGTTCGACTCCCGGATCGGCCCAGGATTTTCCCCTCATTTATTTCTCTTCTTAACAAAAATCGGGGCTCGTCTAACGTGATAGTTAACTTTGTGGCCTAGGGAATAAGCTCACCAGAGTGTGACTCCTGGGACAATTAGTCTTGTTCTGATAGCAGCACGCTCTTAAGAGGGGGTGTGTTACGGGGTGCACATATAAGCGGACTGTCACGCTAGTGAAGCTTGCTTGGTATGGTAGTGAAGCTTGCTTTTCTAGCGAAGCGGTTGGTTCGCCGGACTTGTACGCCACCGACCTGGGTTCGACTCCCGGAACGGCCCAGGTTGTTCCCCTCATTTATTTGTCTTCGTAACAACATAATTTCACGTATTTAGACCGGTGTAAAGGCTTCGGGTTACCCTCGTTTCATTTTTGCCCGCTGATTTTACAATTTACAATAAATGTTTATGTTTAAGTAAATATATGTAAAGAAACAACTATTTTGAGGCAGTAATCTGAAATCGATTTCTAGTTAATTGTTAACCGCCAGGTAATCTTTAGAAGCGACAGTAATGTGAAATGGGTACATGTCCGCACTACAGTTGTTGTTAAACATGTGTGTCAAAAGGACACAGGAATATATTGACCAATTATATGTAGTATAAACATCTTCGCCTATATCATATTATAAAACACAACATTAAATATGCTAAGACCTGCACGTGTTTGGCCTTACTGAAACATACATCTTCATACTATCACATCTGTGGCAACTAGTTACGCTTTCACAGATTTTGATTCGAGGCGCTCTGGCGTCTATTTCATGAACATTAAACAAACCTGCTAGTGTTCGGGTCGAAACCACGACTGCCAGTCATATCTAGCAAAACAAAATGAAAGCAACACATTGTTCCGTCTGAAAGAGAACTCATGCACCAGAGACGGGACAGGCTTATATGGCTTTATTCGATTGGTCAGATTATCTAATCATCGAAACATCGCATTTGACGTCCGCGTAAAACAATTGTAGGCGAATCACTCGGTTGGTTCTATTGCCTTTTTTATTTATGATGTAGCAGTATGGTAATATGAAGATGGAAATATATAATAGTACTATGACGGACGGGAGATCTTGTTAACATACTGTGGTTTGCCTTTTTGTTCGCGAGGGTTTCAAATTCTCAATGTTTGCGATGTTTGATTGTTAATGGAAACATTGTTTTGCTAACGTCAAGGGCTTGTTTTAACTTAAAACTTATATCAAATTTTACATCAACAGCAAAATTGAAACGTGTGAGACAAAAGGGCCGTTCTATAATGGTTAGATGGATTAACTATCAGCATTAAGGTAAATTTATAGAAAACGTTTGCCGTCATCAAACATCAGGCAAACTGAAGCTGCGAAAAGACCGGTAAGATAATATAACACAGCAAATAATTGACTTATGGCATGTAAATAATCTGGTAACAAAAAAAATCACTTGCATCTTATAAATAGTTTTAATACCGTCAGATTTAATCAAGAGGCTTTCTAATTCGATACCGCGGGCGAACTAGCATGAAATGTCATTTTTTGATCTCCGTTATTTTATGTATTTTTTTACGGTGACGCCTGCTGTAAGCATTTGTGATTTCTGAAGTAACAGAGGCCCTATAATTAAGACGCTGTCACTTCAAAGTGTTTCGTGTGTGTTCTCTTCCATTATTAGCTGATCATGCCATGCTTCGATGTTAAGAACTTTAGTTAAAACTGATCATAGGTCGCTTTGTGACGCAGCCTGTCACTCATGTTTGTTTTATATAAACTTAAAATCATCCGAGTGTGATTAATAGAGACTTTCCGAATAAACTTACCTTGGTGCAAGGCTGTGAATTTCACATCTCGGAAATCTCATTGAAGTTATAAACCCATAACAACGAATAAACTAGCATTAACACGTGAAATGTATAAGCTTTTGTTACCATTTGAAGAGTCGGCCAAAAACTTAGCTATAGTAGTTTAATTGTATTCTTCATCAGCACTGACACAGATAAAGATGTCTATCTAACGATACTTTTTTCATAGCAACAGAGTACAATTTTAATGTTTTAATTAATATTTCTTAAGATATTGTAATTCAATTTGATATCATTGATCTTCTTTCAATCATTACCGGAGCTGGCGGTCAGAGTTCATAGTACCATAAGGTTCACATCAAACCCCCTAAACAAGAGTATTACACATTCAAATTCTAGTAATATTTCCAAACATGTTGGCTTTTTAATTTTGCCCGTTTTCAGGATACGCTATCATGAACTCCTCCCCTCTTTCATATAAGGCATTATCAAAGGCTGAAAACATTTTGATAAATTGTAGATTGGCAAAGTTGATACGCTTAAAATCAACAGATATCACCCATTGGACGAGTTATATATAATTTGCCGCAAGATGAGAGCAAATTGAATAATATACAATATTAACATCAGGGATGGAAATAGGTTTTAGAAAAGTGGGGGCTCTACACCTTGGCTATGGTGAATAAGGGTATGCGATAATACAATAGATCCCTTTCAGATCTCCTTCGTCTGAACCGCTGCCATCGATAACAAGAATCTCTGGGTTTCACCACTAAGGCACATGACAAATTATTGTATCTAGAATAATAAGAGCTAGTATCGCATTGTGCATCAAATTTTAATTCCTTGACACCCCACTGTCGTTGATTTGTTTCTTGGCCCTCGGAGACCCCGGAGACCAGCTTAACAAAGCAGCGGGTAAAACGAAGGATATCTGGAACCTCTGCAGTGTAAACCCGCTGCATGAGGAGAGAAGGGGAACGCTGGAAGATCTTATATGTAACAGCAAGAAAAAGAAATGATTTGCAACTCGGTACGGTTGCAGCAGTGTCGGTACATTTCAGCAAATTATATTAATTATTTTTTTATAACCGCTTCGTAAGGAATGTAGTTGTATGCTGGAAGATCTTAAAACCTCCCCTAAAATACGAAAGAAGAAAGCGAGGTCAGACGCAAAATGTGGCGCTGCTTTTGGGTACTAAGTATGGACCATTATTTACCGATATTTCGAAGTCGGGGAGGGGGGGGGTCGCCACCAGTGCCTCCTCATGATCCGCCCCTGGCCATACGGCTCTAGGCATAGGTAAGTATTAGTAACTACTGAAGTTCCTGCCTCAGTTTTAATTAAAAAAATTAATTATATTATGATTTTATTTTTAATCACTCATACACTTCTCCAAAGTTCATGACACATTACATACAAAAAGGATACATACAGAGATGATGTAACCTAATTTGAAAAAAAAATTGAAAAAAAGGATGAAATTATAAGAACTTTAAGTAAACAAACAATAAACAAACAATTGTCTTGAGGGGTAATCACAAGCGGGGGCACTCTGAAATCGCTACAGCCATTTTATTACGTTTCATCCTTCAAATGTTATAGGCGAATATAAATACAAACGGCCGGCAGGTTTGCTTCAATGATTTATCAATTAGGAAACTTCGCATTTCAGCGTGGATAATGCCATATCATGTCCTACATCGTAAAACACATACACAATAAGGAGCAAGGCCCGTTCTCCTTAGTTGTCACTAACCTGTCTGTCATGACGTTAGGGATAAGATAAAGCATGTGAATAATTAACCCAACTGGATTACGACGAGAATATTAGCAGGAATATTAGCAAATCGGTATAGCTGCAGTGTTTTGTATCTCAGTTAATACTAATATTTATTTTTAAATCAGCTGCTGATCTCATGATCGTGACTAGAGGCTAATTTGTAAAGAATTAATTGTTCTGACTTGAAATAATTTATGAAACCTACAGGAGTATTTATGAACTAGATTATAGCATCCTTTTGTTTTGAATGTGTTCTTTTTATATTTATTTTTTATTTTCATAATATGTTACTTCTGTCTTTTGCACCGTTAAAATTACGTATCTTTATTATTTTACATAAACTGGACACATTTTTTTATGTTCATGCAGTTAAAGATTAATTCATGATCTTCCATGGCCAATAGTCCTTAGATCATTTATGATTAAACTTCCCAGAGACCGCGGAATGATATATTCAGAGGAACTTAAAGACTAGACGGGGTGAGATGGAGCGGTCGTGTCAAATGAAACTACTGCCTATTAACGTATCTTAAAATATTATTAATCACAAAAATTACAGTTTTTTATGCTACAGTGTTTTAATTGTCATACATAAGTTGCTGTAAACTGTTTTGTAGTGTTGTCGAATTGATCATGACGGGAACGAAGTCGAGAGCCAGAAAGCTTGCAAAAACTTTTGACAGGAGCTGGTATTTTACAGGACGACTAAAAGTAATTGGTATTTCTTTGTCGTGGGCGAAGCGAGAGATTGGACCTTTATTAGTGACAGAGATCTTAGGTTAAGGCCCAATTTGCATGATTTATTAAGCAGCAAAATGTACAGCAAGACTGATTAAGATCTACTCTGATCTGACATATTTTAGATTAGTCTTCCATGCACTATCATCAGCTGATTAAACAAGTATGGAAAGAATAGACTTGTAACCAGCGTTGTGTTTATTTGCAGCAAGCAGTCGCGGTCAAGTGTTCATTGAATATTTGTAGCACTTCCCGAAGTCATTCCATCTCGAAATCTGCGCAGAAAATATCGATGAGTAAAATATTTTCGAAATTTTAATAACGCCTCATAAGACTTAACATGAAGTATTTTTTAGATTAAAAACCAAGTAGTTTCGGTTGAATCACATTGCAGCCAGAAGCGGGTTTGTAAATATATTTATCAGATATCTTTTCAAACAAATATTGCGATTTAATTCGATTATTCACCGATATACTTGAGCTTTTCTTGACACCTTACAGACACCTAAGCTAGTTATTCACCTTACAGTGATAATTTGACTCAGCGTCATAAATGGACGGAGAGGGCCTACTTTTAGGTCGTGACACTAGTAATGCCGCAAACAGAACTATAATGGCCGCCATCACAACGATACCGCTGTCGGCAATAAAACATATTCACCCGAAGTTTGTAAGCGATGCGACATGTATAATTTTATCTCAGTTTTCGACATGGCATTTGATGCTACTCTTGTATTTTGGCAGGTCCTTTCACAGCTAAGAAACGAAAGTACCGCCTATTCTGTATCAATAGTACCTTTATACTGTATAAACTGCCCTGTTTTAATTAACCTCCTACCTAAACGAAACTCGTTCATACTTAGCGATTTTTCTTTAAATCGGTCTTAGACGCCATGGTACATTCCTTTATCTGTCACCCTTTTTCGTCGCTGAAGAAGCCTTAAGGTCGTAGCCTTCATCAACAAATATGCTTGGGCGGGTCTTGCATCTGTTTTCTTTTGTAAAATATGTTATTGTGGGAGAAATTGAATTTCAGGAAAGAAAATAAAGAAACGTTACACAGCAGGTTCGCAATTAAAGCTGTATTCAAGCAATAATAAGGAAATGCAATAAAAACCTATGCAGACCTTGCAATCCAATACCGGCGGCCTAGCACCTCATAGATCGAATAACAAGAAAGCAGATGGTCCTCTTTTATACAACACTGAAAGATTGTGGTTATATACCGCAGACCGCCAGACTATCATATCCAGTGAATAAAAAAGCACAAAATACATTACCTATAACCATCAAATACCATTTCAACCACCCATTACTTTAGACATACTTTTGCATTGTGAAGCGTGAAGAGTTTTAGATTACGTGATAATATGAATGTTCATACATGTTATCGAAAAATTCTTTTTAGACACTTTTTCTAGTTAGTTTCTCTCTCTCTCTCTCTCACCCTCTCTCTCTCTCTCTCTCTCTCTCTCTCTCATATATATATATATATATATATATATATATATATATATATATATATATATATATATACTGTTCGTAGAACTTGGCACCACAGGGGACCAGTATCGTAATTGGTTGTTGTCTTTGCTGTAAGAAGCCAAACCCCCTTAATAATTAAAACGGTTAAATAATCGATGATAAGTCAATTTGTTCATCGCATTTGGCATGGCATGTGGGTCACTCAGATAGAAGAGGAAAGAAAGTTCCGCCTATATTTTATATAAAAAAAACTGCCTTGAAACTAAATAAAACCTGTGCAATTGATCAATTGATTGATTTATTTTAGTTTCTCTGTGTTAAATCGATCATTAAAAACGAGTATGTAAGCACATGACCTAGGTAAAATAGTTCTTTCAATTCTGTAGAAAATACACATGAGGAGGACAAGAAGTAGAAAAAAGTTAGATCTTTACGTTGAGCATCGGGCTAAAAAGCATTGGGCTAAAAAAGAAATGGGCTTAAAAAGGATGGGGCTTAAAACTTATCAGGCTAAAGGAGAATAGGGCTTTAAAGGCATCGAGCTTTAAAAGGATCGAGCTAAAAAAGCATCAGGCATAATAGGCACCGGCCTTAAAAAGCATTAGGCTTAAAAAGAATCTTTTTTAAAATCGGGCTTAAAAGTTATCTGGCTTAAGCAGAAACGGGCTTTAAAAGTGTCGGGCTTTAAAAAGTGGAAAAAAACGACTGAAACCTAGACATTGAATATATATTCTTTATGTTGTGCCTACGTGAAAACCGGCGAGCATCATTTTCATTATTTTAACATGATATAGAAGTTGCATGGAATAATCAATTTTTATCAATCATGAGTCCCTTTTTTCACCGATCATTGAATATGATTTAAAAGCCAGTTCCTTACACAAGCCATAGCTATGCTAAAAATAAGGAAGCAATAAGAATTACACGTGAATTTGTGATATCATTTCTACAGTAAAATGTAACAGTATTTCTGTATTTCTTTGTCCCCAGAATATTTGCCTCCACTGCACTTTGGTTAATTAAAATGTCACCAGAAACTGGACATCTTGGCTTCTAGTGGGCACATATTAATATCTCACTTAATTTGTCTTTTTATACAATTTTGTTCATTCCCGTATACATCTAATGTTGTTGACAAAAAAAGGCACGTAATAATTGGTTTAGCTCAACAACCAATCAAAAACAACCAAAGCATTTACTCCTGACAATCACTTTTGGACAGGCAAAAATATTTATATTGATCAGGACCTTTTACCTTTAATGAATACACAAACAAATTGAATGAAACTGCCATTGTCTGTTGGAAAGGTATTTATTGGCTCTTGAATGATAATCTGTTTTTTTTTTTTAATATATAGTACATTAAGTTAGATTTTATTCGACCTGACGAACAATATGTTTGATTATCATGTATTTCAGGTATTAAACATTAAATCAAATAACAAATAAAAGTGTATTTCGATCAGGGTGTAAAACCTTCCGACTAACCCTTTGAGGGTACTCCCAGTAACCCTGGAATCGATTTATGAATGTATTAATCAGGGGCTGCCTGAACTTGATTTCAATATAACCTGTGCTCTTCAGATTACAAGCAGTCGCTCATATACCTCATAATTACCTTAAAATTATAACTGGCGTGGCACCATATCGCTCTCACGCAACTCTCTATACCAGTTTTTGTTCTAGAATTTCGGGAACGATGTCGAGTGTGTCCTAAAGGGGGTCAATTCCATATTTTTCTATACATCCTGATGAATAATATGATATCCTTATTTCACCAAGGGTTTGTATCCAGCGGGTTAACTCAGTCCATGGAAAACAAGTTGCGGTCGGATTTGTTCCAAAGCAAGAATGGTGATATGCTGGTATCAATAATTCTTGTGCCTACAGTTCACGGTGTCATCATTTAACATAACACGTGAAAGATGGAAACCTTATCCTAATGAAATGTGTTACGGAACCTAATATAAACAGATCACGTATGCGCGATGAACACAAATTTTGTAATGGAGATAAAAAAAATCAGATTCTGTAACACTAGGCAGCGGGAAATGTCTAGGGGAATGAATAAAAAAGTCAGTGGGTTTTTGTTATCAAATAACTATAATTTATTCCTAAAACAATCCTAACAATACAATACACTAAATCAATACAATTATACAGTTAAACAGCGGTATAGCAACAAGTTAATACGAAAACACAGAAAGATAATGGTACAATACCTGAATACCAACAGTGTCACCAAATCCTTTGAATGTTAGCTCTCGGAGAATGACTTTCTAGTGGAAAGTTCTTGAAACAACACAGAATGTAAACTGAAGTCCAGTGTATAAAATCCAGGAAAGTTCTTGAAATATCTATAATTGCCGCATTCGTCGGATAAGATCTTTAGAATCTGGCACACGCTTCTGCATCCACTTGTATCTGCTCTGCTGTCTGCCCCTGGTTCTAAAAAACAGCCCTTTATATACCTTCACATCCTAAGCCGGGAACAGTCTACATAGTACCCTACTCCACAGTAAACAGGCGTTTCAGGAACTCTCCAGAAAGACACAGCCGTGTGTATCTCCACACATACCAGGAAAATCACGTGACCCACTACCAAGCGTGAAAACTCAAGGCCCACATATATAAATTTAATTAGCATTCTTTAATTTAAACTCAAAAGTTGGCGAAGATGGGCGTTTAGGTAAAATGATAATGATGCTGTGAAGAACAGAAGGGGTATGTCAAAACGTTTAACCACGAGGTGAAACATTTTATTGCTGCCCATTACAAAATAACATATGGAAGGGACGCTGTAACTACATACCTTATTCCTGCGCCTTTTAATGTTATACGCTCCTTAAGTAGAGTTATTCAATGCAGTCGTCCCCGACACCCTTTCGTATAGCCGCCCCTTTGTATATCAAGATTCTCTGGGCATGACCACTAGGGTGGAAGTAATTGTTATCAGATCAATGAGAGTGTGGTATCGCATGATGCATCGAGTCCCAATTTTAAACATGCGACACCCGCCCTAGGTGGCCTGATCACATCGGGACACTCGCTCTCGTTGGTTTGATTCTTTGCCCTGTGGCAGAACAGGCTTAATCAGACGAACTTCGAATGGTGTGGCATGTTTAAAATTTGAGGCTGGATTCACAATGCGATACTACACTCTAATTGGTCAATCATATGCTGTGTGAGCACCCTGGTGTTCATGCCCAGAGAATCTGGCCATGGTAAGCGGCGGTCACACGCAACAACGTCTCGGACGACCGCAGTTATAAGCGTATAATGGATAAGGAGCGTAAATGGATATAGAAGTTTTCGGTTCCGTACGTTTAAATACAACGTGCAGAGTATATTTATTTTTCCATGCTCATTTGACATGATCGCTAATCAATGAATCAATGACCGATGTTTTATGGGGACACCGCCAGACAAAGGCAGTGGTTTTTGTCATCAAGTAGACTTCATTAGGACAACATGAATGATATATAAATTAATTCCCCGATTACAGAATATTCTTATCATTACCAACAGCTGTGTCTTGGAGACTGTAGCAGTCAGACAGAAATAAATCATCATCTAAATCCACGGGTAGTACCGGCATCAGGCAGACTTCATGTTTAATACAACCGTCCTGCAAGAGACTCCTGTAACAACCCTGCCATCTAGTACGAATTAGGTTTGCAATGGCATTATCTTAGTCTTAGAAAAAAAGGGTTCTTTAAAGAGCTCACATGGATCTGGATAGAACCATGGTTCTTACTGGAACTCTTTTCTGAATAATGAGGTTCCATGCAGTATTCTATATGTTAATATACCGTTTTAAAAAATACACGTATATTATTTTTATACTATTCATTAGATTAATTAATTACGGTTCATGTGATTTAATATCGTGTTGATGATATTTGGGGAACCTTGCCATCATTTTCATTCCCAATACAATCCCTCTCTCTCTCTGTGAGCGATAGATTACGAAACTGTATGGTCTACAAACAGTTTGGGTATTTTATCACCAGTTGTTGAGAATTAATTAATATACGTTGTACAATGTGCAGCACTTCATGGTAAAACTTTTATACATCCCTCTTCTATTCTTCCCAGCATTAGTGTCATTTTACCTAAACGCCCATCTTTTGAGTATTAATTAAAGAAATTCTCATTATATATATATATATATATATATATATATATATATATATATATATATATATCATCTCTTATTGTCCAGATTGGTTCTCTGTACAGTTCCTTCAGACAACACATCAAGCAATCAGGGAATACTAGTATGCTGACACGGATTATTTCGACCGTCGCGATGTTTTTGAGTTTATCACAAAATATATAGGAGAACGATTCAACGCCGACTTACCGATTTCGATTGAAGACTCGTTTACGTTGTTACTATTTGGCCGATCCTGGATTGGAATCAGTGACGGTGGCGCACATGTCCCGAGTTCCAACCGTTTTGCTAGAAAAGCATGCTTAACTAGCGAGACAGTTCGGTCCGCTTTTATGTGCACCCCGTAACACATCCCCTCTTAAGAGCGTTTTGAGCACTAACAGAACAAGATTAATTATCCCAAGAGTCACTCTTTTTGTGAGCTAAGTGGCGGTAATTACTCAATTACTTAAAAAAAAACCTCCCTGGGCCACAAAGTCGGTTTTCATCCTGGACGAGCCCCCGTATGTTACGGAAACGTTTTGCCCAGGGGAAAATATGTTGTCGATCCCGGATTCGAACCCATGTTGGTGGCGCACAAGTCTGGCGTTCAAACCGCTTCGCTAGAAAAGCAAGCATCGCTAGCGCGAAGTTCGGTGCGCTTTTATATGCACCCCGTAAAAAAGATAAAGACAATACATACAACTTCATATATTTTGTTTTGTAAAACAGATAAAAGTTAATTTTATAATGTAGATTTACTACGCAAGAGGACCTTATAAAGGTATTCTTTTCTCATTTGACAGGGATTATTACGTTTTATATTAAAATTATGAAAGGTCTATGATGTAACTAACCCTGTAGGGACATGCAAGATATTTTAGGTTAAATTATATTCTTACGCCCCCATACAGAGGGAATTTCTAAGTTCCATTATTTGTTCTCATGCCCATATGTTTTGAAAACCCAAATACTAAAATTTCCAAAAACATAATATAAACATAATCAAAATATAATGCAAATATAATGCATAAGGGGTTAAGAAGAGTACGCGAAAACCCATCTTACGGTCCCAAGTACTGCGCTCTAATTACCCACGCTCATGACTTTTGGATATAAGAAGGGAAGGTGTCCTTGACGACCATAAGTAAAATACACATAGGCCCTCGAGTTCTCGAGAACACTTTTAAATACACTGTCCCAGATTGGTTTGTACAAACAAGACAATATCGCAAACGCCAGTCGGAAGTCCCTTCAATGAAGGGAAAATCGGGGACATGTGTACGAAACATCGGGCGAATATAGGCTTTTCCTACTGGCCGACGCAATGTCCCGAATTATATGTTCTGATACCGATAAGCGTCGCACGACAAATAAAAGATCTTCCAAACATGCGCCCGGTTGAAAGCCCTGCAGAAAAAATGACAAGTTTCTTAGGATTATTAACATGGGATAATTATGGACAGGGTAGAAATTACGTAACACAATAATGTCAGGTTAATGTTAAGAGGGATACCAACTTACCACTTAAGAGAATGACGTCGAATACGATACAATTACACAGAACTTTATTCAGGAAATCTGAAAGATGCGGCAGCTTTTTTTTAAACGAATGTGTACGTGTTAATAAGGTACACGGAAAACAAGGTCAACATAAAATACGATTTGAAACCTGCAGGTGGTTCAGGCATGGAATCAGGAAACGGAGAATTAGCGATATAACCCCGGACGAAAGACGCCCGAAGGAATGTGAGCAAAACATTTACTTTCAGATTGAAACTAACCGAACAGGATTGAATACGCTATAAAAATCTATCTTATAAGTACGAAACCCAGATGTTTGAAAGTGAAAAAGCAAGATATGCTCAGGCTATAAATGTACATATTCCCATATGAGCAAACTGCGTGCACTTATATAATTGAGAAAAAAATCACACGCACGGCCTTCCAAGTCATCCACCAGGACACAGAAGTCAGCTATAAACATGATTTTTTAAAGTTTCTTGAATCTCCTATCTTTAAGCTGCATCGGGACACAGCTGTTTCTATGTGATGAAATCGAAAATCATTTTTACAAAATCAAGATTCATTATGGGCCGTTATCACGAGAAACCCCAGGGGATCATACGCTACTGTTGGCTTCTTCCCGTAAAAATCAATATGACAATTCTGCATCAGCGGCAGGGTCAACAGACATTTTACGTGGTGTCTGAGTTCCAGAAATTAAAAGGGTGTACTGCGGCAGGAGTTCGGACGTCGCATGCCATTAAGGTATTGGTTTCGGAACTGAGGTGACCCGGGTATGGTTGTCATGGAAGCTTTGAAGATTAAAATTAACCGCAAATAGGTCACAATATTTTAAATGACTGGAATAACTTACTCCTTAAAGGTAATATTCAATGTTCGTTAAATGGCTCAAAGTTTGGCCAAAAAATACATTCATCGCCTTGAATCAATGTCAGTTTTACAAATAGACTGAGCCGGCTGTAACCTAATATACTGGGAGGCCTCGGCCTTGCTGAAATCATTCTATTTGTTACTGAAGGAGGTAAGACTGTACCTAAACCCCAAAAAATGTGTAAGCAAATGTAAATATTCAGAAAAACATAAGCTCCCTTCATTAATACAATACCATTACCGCAATTTACCTTTATTCGTAACGTTTTTTGTAACGTTTCATTTTCCTTGTTAAAATGCAAAGGAAGGCATAATTTGTTTATCATCCACATACGCTAATAAATGTCCGAGCAAGGTCTCGTAGTCAAGAACTTCATTTAATTAACCCTGTACGGCCTTGGCGTATTGCCATTAATCGTGACTCGCATACTATGATATTAACATTGATATTTTCAAGGGGGAGGGGCGAAGGTAATATTGTTGCCTGTCTGTTTTATGTCCGGGCCTGTTACTCAAAATCTACTGCATAGTTCCAATCATGAACTTAAACCTCTATATTATATATCTTACCTCCTTGAAAAAAATATCAGGAAAATAAAAAATAAGAAATGTCGTCCATAGGGTGAAAGTATGTTAAGCATGCATTTTGAACCATCGCCTCAAAGGTTGAACTGGGGATGTATTTTATAGTGTTACGAAACCCAATATCAACATTTTATTTTTATCATAACAACCCCCCTGCTCCACCCTGAGATCATCATCATGCAACCTTGAACAAAATTTAAACCAGTTGATAAATATATACAAAAATACTTATGCAAGAGAACTTCTGTTTATACTGAAAGTTTTACTAATTACGTATTATGTTTTATTTCATGTGCTTTGTTTCACGTAGCATTTATCAAGTATGACTCTTTCCCTATTCTATGTACTACTTTGCTGTGTCACTTGTGTTTTGCTTGTATTATACTGTCATATTATATGTTGTAAGTGGATTTGTGATTGTAATGTACTGTTATAGTAGTTTCTTTTTTGTAAGATGATTTATGGAATTAAAAAAAAATAAATAAATAAACTAATATCAACAGACCACGTAGTCGTGACGAGCATACATTTTGTTATGGAGATCAAAATCAGATTCTGTAACACTAGGCAGTGTGAAATGTCTAGGGAAATGAATAAAGAAGTCAGTGTTATTTTGTTAACAAATAATTATAATTTATTCTTAAACAACCCTTACATTACAATACACTAAATCAATACATTTTCACAGTATAACAGAAAATCAATACAATTTCACAATATAATTAAAATATACAGTACCTGGATACCACCACTGTCACAGCGACAAACAGTCCTTTATAGCATATAATCCAGATGAACAGTTCACATATATCTTCTCAGAGAATAACAGTCCAGTTCAATCACAAAATCAATTTGTTGTAATCCAAAAGTGAAATTCTGATAGTGATCCCAAAGGCAAACTGAAGACTACATAAAATCCGTTACATATTCGAAAAAAAAAACTATAACTGCCGCAATTATCGGAAGAGGTCCACAAACTAACTTACACTCTTCTGTGTCCGTCGGAATTAATCTTTCCTCTTTCCCTGCTCTGAGACACAGCCCCTTATTTATAACTTTTCACCTCAAGCCGAGAACTTTCCATTTACCGAACAATCTAAAGAACAATACACGTGCACTTGCTGGAACAGACTATCACGACAGCGAGAGTTCAACCAGTACGGATTAAACCGAACGCTGTAGCATAGCAACGCCCTGGGCTTGAGCCCAACACGAATCAGAATGTGAACAGCGCACAATAAAAGAGACATGTCAACAGCGCACAGAAAAACAGACATCTGTAACAATAGGTTCAGTCGTTATTTAGTTACTTAAAAGTTTAACGACCCTAGAATTAATCACGTGTGTGTACATACTCATTTATATATATATATATATATATATATATATATATATATATATATATGTGTGTGTGTGTGTGTGTGTGTATATATTTGTATTTTTTCATTATATGCTATTAAGAAAATGAATTATATATTTACATATAGGATAATAAGTGCTATTATCTGGTTTTCCTTACTATACATATGTGTGGAGATAAAATAATTATGTGTACAAGACATTCTTGTATGACGCCAAGTAAGTGTATGGGGAAGGGGTATGAAAGCATGCGGTCACTAATTTCTCTCGGTTAAATAACCTTTCATTCCGTGCAATGTTAGTAAATGACCGTTTTGCTTGTGATGTATTAACTGATGCTGTTTAATTGTATCTATTAAAACAAGAGATCTTCAGGAGGAAATGAGTACAGTTCATATCTATAAAAGCCAATAATTTATTCGACCCATATTTCCAAGTTCATTCTTGCATAAGTGACTGTACATTTGCGGGTACTCCTTGATGACGTTCATGAATCCGGATCATGTGCTTGATCCACACTAAAATATAATCGTTTTTTCATTTGCCCATTCTCGAAATGTCCTGAAAATTTTATGAGATTCCCTTCATGATTGCGTTGTGACCAAACACACACACATAAACACGCACACATAAACGTACACACGAAAGGGGATGAACGCATCAAAACCTGGTGGAGGCAAAAATACTAAAGGCACTATAGCTATAGGCTTCCATTTTGATCAGATTTCGTCTGTTATGTAGTGCTTTTACCTGTTTAGCAAAAAATAAATTATGTTATTATCATGCTTTTCCCTGATCATATGACATTTTTATCGAAACATACAAAAAAAAGTTTAAAAAAAATCTTCCGCCCGAACTGATTTAAAAAAGAAGTGCCTGAGAACCATACCTTTATTTTGACCTAACCTTTTATTTCTTAGAACGTAGTGGATACGCTACCCACAGCTTCGTCAGATGATTCACGCGTACTTAGTGACACTCGCTGAGACCAGAGGGACTGCTTGTCAGTGGACCGCACAGCTGATCACAGATCCAGATTTCTCCGCGGAACTATTTCATCCAGCGTTAACCATGAAGGGTCTGCTTACACACTAATCAACTCAGTGTCATTTGATGTCACTCTCAGAGGAGTGACAGGGGAATGTCCCTTACTTCAAAGCCTTCATGTTACCGGTGTTAATTTCAAGACTCAGGGGTCTTATAAAAATCAACTTCAGAGATCACATCCCCGGACAGAATCTCATTAAAAATCACTAAATTGGCTCATGCTCAATGGCGAGTTAGTTAGTGAAGTATCATAAACACCCAATGCTCCCGAAATAGTACACACCATAGAACATTATATATATATATATATAAATTCAGTACGAGTAGGTGCGAACATCTACCAGTTTAGTGCGAGTTAGTGCGCGAGTTCGACCAATTCAAATAGTGATAAAGGAGGTTAAAAAATCGCAACAGAATTTCTGTTTGCAGAATGCATTTTCGTTAGATATGTAGTTTGATATTCTAAAAGTCTAATGAAAACAAACAATGGGAAATATGAACATTTTTACCATTTTCTTATCCCCGGAATCCCAATTTTTGAAAATATTAGATTTTGAAATGAATGGCATTACAAATACTCTTTTCTGTAATCCCAGTTCTAACCACGGTACTTAAGTTAGCAAAACTAATGGTTAGATGACATGAAATGCTAAAAAGTGTCAAATTAAAATTATGATAAAAATTTAAATTTAGGTGATTTTTTTGTTTTTAAAATATTGCGTATTTATACGGTCTCTTCTCTCTCTTCCCTTACATCCATGCTCATATTATTGTATGTTATACTTGGATACACTTTATAATCTCCTAGCTGTGTTTAAAAAAAAAGTTTTGACGAAATACTATTTTTCTTAATAGAGATATGACCGCTTTTGTATTTCATGTTTACCCCTACCTCCATGTGGTAATCATAGTTTACGATCATTATTTAAGAAACGATGAAAAACATGAGATACAAACCTTGTGATAACACATTTTGATGTCCAGGCTCACTCTCACTACTGTGTTTTCTTCTCAATTAATTTATAAGGTATTAAAGTGTAGGTAGTGCCCTTTTAAAATAATTAAGTAGAAAATACAAGGCCGTCTATGTATACCTGTCTGGCGAATTGTCAAGAAAGATGACGCCATGCACCAATCTTTCTAATTATTTATTTTCAACAGTGTAAAAATGTGTAGGTGGGAGTTTTTGAAAACAAAAACTGTAAAACGTTAGGGAAGCCTTACAGAAGTGTCAATTAAAATATAAAGCTAGCTAGTTTTGTTATGCTGAATTGATATTAAAAATTATCCCATACCCCACTCTAAGGGTTGATAACTTTCGTTTCCTTTCTTTTTTTCTACCGCTCATGAGGGGGAAACTCCTTTATACCTTGTTTAATGTGCACTCTTGCTTGGCAGGCCGATGTATCTTGTTACTGCAAAGGGAAAGAATGTATGGGTGACTTTAGTCAAGTGTACACTTGGTTATAATTATTCATTATAACCCCTTATTAAATAGAGAACACCTTTATTGAATGTGTAATTAAGCCGAACCAAACATTGGGAGGGTGAATCCGTTTTGGTCCAAAGGCCAATGCACGTTGTGAAAACCCGAGTTAAATAGTTTCTAAATCAACGTTCTCGTCTGTCCCATTTACTGGCTATACTCAAAATAGGCTTAGCAATATGTCCTTTTGCCTTTTTTATGATAAAACATTTGTATCACAATTTAAAGAAACGACCAAGTCTAAGAATTAAGTGATACTGTAAACACTGCATAAGATGTTATGTATTCCATGTATAGTGGTCTGGCTTTTATAGTTTCAATCACTAAAGCCGAATTATTATTCTGTTCGGTAAACGTTGTTAAAAAGTGGTGATTTTCATTTAATACTATTTAACTATTTTCAGTTCTACATGCTGGGTATGACAACGAACTAGCATTATTCATGAATACAACAATTCATGCACGCATAGCAGGTCATGTTTATCACAGGCCTCTGACCACGTTTAGATATAATTGAACGTGGATTCTAGCAGAAAAGGAATAATTTGAAACATTAAGTCATTTCACCTCTACACAGATAACTTCAACATTCTTCATATGAAAATATATATAAACATAGGTCTTACCTTATTTTATTTCCTCTTCTAATATATCGGGGGACCAAAATATCCGCCCGAGATCAGTTGACCTCATTAGTTCAAATAATGTGCGCATGCGCGTCCTAATCATCGGGGCGTCCGATCACAAGACGTAGAGGCCTCAATAAATGCCCCCCCCCCCAATGTTTATGCATAGGGAGATGATTAATAACCCCCCCCCCCCCGATATTCAGATAATTATATAAATAAACTGAAAGTGAAATATTAAAAATTAGACTTTGGTTCTGTTTCTAAGATCACTATAAAATACATGTATTATATTTCTAAACCTCATTAGTTCAAATAATGTGCGCATGGGCGTCCTAATCATCGGGGCGTCCGATACATGTATTATATTTCTAAACCAGGGTTAGAGTTAACCTATACTGGATATAAACCTTACACTAAATTGTAATATTTATGAAATGTGTCACACAGACAAATAAAAAGGTTAATAAAAAGTTGTTCCAACTTTGACTACCCTCACAATCCTGTGACTCATCCTCATCCTTTCAGATAAATTGACGCCACTGACAGCACGGGTTCCATCTGGAATCTTATTATAAGTTATGATCACCGCAAGAAATTCCAAGTTCCAGATAGAACCTTTTCACTGAGAAAATGGTTCCTTCTGGAACCAAAGTTCTAACTAGAACCAAATGGGTTTTTAGAAGAACCCACAAGAACCTTTTTTTTCTTAGAGTGCATGGTTTGCGCTGGATCTCCAATACGGCAGATTTTCTAAAACAGACCTTTAGTGAGAATAATAATCACAAATGACATACTTGCACCTGAAATTTGTTTTATACCTAGATCCATTTTTTAAGATTTTTAGATGGAGAAATCCTTGAAGACCATCGATTGAAGACCTCTAGTCCACAATGACTCTGATTTAACCGCTGCTTTTGGAGGAGCCTTGTGCTATTTAAAACCAGCTGAGGTTATGTCTATTTCTGGATTGTTAACAATACTCTCTGATTCTATGTGGCTTGATGGCAATTCAGGCCTTTTCCACAAAATAAAGTGTTGATTGATTTTGTGATTTAAAATGATGAACTTATTAGATTTTCTAGACTATTTTGGAATGAGTTGCTTAATTTGTTCTTTCAGCTTAATTATATATGGCGGATATTTGTGCGTGGATGTCACAAACAGAAATTGCTTCACTGAAAGGTAATTGTGTTTATTATTATAACAATCCGCTGCGTAGCACGTACCAGGATACTTCTGAAATAACTGGGGTTCTATATGCAAGGAGCAAATACATTATTATGAGTAAAATGATTATTAAAATAAAATCAATGTTGTTAAGTGGATATACTGAAACCCGATCCAAGATTTGTAAACTAACACGATAAGAAATCTTAGTTTATTTAGACAATTTAATTCGTCCTATTGTATCAGTACACTAAGAGCAGTATAGCCGATCTAAGAGTGGTGGGTGAAACAAGAACTCTATTATTTAAACAAATAAAATAAAAAAAATGATTCAGAAATAAGAACGCGATATTTTTAACATTACAAGTTAGCGACACACTTAATATTGGGGAGCAGACTCCACCCCTGGCATATAAAGAAGACTTGTTTATTATTGAACGCGCCTTCTGGGTAAATTTCAGTTCCCGTTGCTTTGATTGTGGTAAGCATGTTTGCCAAATTTATCAAATATGTCCAAAGGGGCAAGTTGATTTATATATTCACATGTTAAAACAGATAAAAAATAGGCATATCGCTATTCGAAAACTGCCTCAGAAGAAGATATATTATTGTCAATAACACAAATTATTCTCTTTTACATACACTATATAACTAACAATCAGATAAATGTATATGTATATGCAAAGAAATTATGCCAAACTTCAGTCATAAACAAATGTTTCCAATAGAAATGGAACTATATGTTCATTGTAAAAAGTGGAGATCAGTTTTTAGAAATTATAAATTTAGACATGTAATATATAACAAACAATCTCCCGGTTAACATAAATAACCAACTCAAAATTAGATTGATTGGGCATGGGCATCAAAATGTGTTATCACAA
This sequence comes from Sipunculus nudus, assembly GCA_026874595.1. NCBI lineage: Eukaryota > Metazoa > Annelida > Sipuncula > Golfingiida > Sipunculidae > Sipunculus > Sipunculus nudus. The sequence continues at coordinate 49,059,194 of CM049309.1, forward strand.
GATGAATCATATCGCATGTTTGCCAGCGTTTCTTCATCGGTAAAGACATATACCATGATTAACCACGTGGGGGTCGGGGTCACCTTGAAGTTCAAAAACGGTCATATCTCTGTACAAAAATTTAGTATTTCGTCAAAGTTTGTTTTAAAACAGAGCTAAGAAATTATAAAATGTATCTCAGTATAACTAACAACAATATGTGCATGGGTTTAAGGGATGAGAGAAACAAATCACCTAATATCATATATTTATCCGAAACAAATTTAATTTGACACTCTTTGGTATATGATGCCATGAAACCATAAGTTTTGCTTACTTTAGTACCGTGGTTGGAACTGGTGTGACTGAAATCAGGAGTTGTAATGTCTTTTATGTCAAAATCTGATATTTTTTAAAAAAGCGACTCCAGGCATAAAAAAATGTAAATATTCATTCTTCGCCTTGGTTGATTTTGGTACACTATAATTATGTCAAACAACATATCTTACAAAAATGCATTGTGCATTCAGAATTTCTGTTGCAATTTTATTTACCTTTGGTCTTTATTCTGGCAAAATATAGTATAGCCGAGTGTTTTACGAATGCCTGGTTCCGAATTGAATTTGAGTTTATTATTAGTTGTTTATTATTGTTCGTATTAGTTTATGGTGAGTTTGTACGACTTATATGCGGGCTTATGTGACTTCTTCACGGCATCATGGTATGACATTGGTGGGATTTCCTGACAACATAGACATAAAGTCCGATATACTTTATCCTGCTGATCAGAAAACTCTTCTTTTCATTGCTATAGTATTGATAGCTTACATATGGCAGTTATGCTTCATTTTCCTTTGATAAATAACAAAATATCATTTTTACTTCACTTGAGAGTTACAAGATTTTACATGATTCCCTTGAATTTATGTTTAGAAAAAAAAATTATTAAATTAACGGTGTTGCCACTCAAGCATTGGTACGAGACTCCTCTGAGGCCATAGCTCGGAAATGTCCTTCTATGGTCTTCAAATATCGAGAACGAGGCAAAATGTGTCCCAAAGGGGTTCATTTTTCGTATCCCCAAGCTTCCAAAATAAATGAGAGATCTGACATTTTCCGCGAAGGGCCTATCGCACCTCCATCTATCTGGAACTAAGTCAGTGTTTCCAGATCAGTCAAACGATTATCCGAACGATTTGGCCAAAAGTGATCCAAACGCAGGGAGATTTAATATATGCTAGTAACATTTAAATGATTTTATTATGGCTCAGTCAAAATTTTATTTTCGGTGGATTGCGATATGATATACTAAGAAATACAGCACAGAAGCAGATCGTAAACACGAAATTAATTAAGCAGTTTATTTTTTACCTGAATATTCTGTTCTCATTTGTTGAAAACATTTCCCTTGACCTAGCGAGCTGGCTAAATAGGTGATAAGTAGAGGGACGGATAGCTAATGAAGAATTTTGAATAATGGCAACGGTAAACAATAATCTGTAAAGAAATGGAAGAAACAAAGCAAATTACCTCATAAACTCTCTATAATCATGACATTAATTATCTTCTTAAAGACACCGCCTGACTAATGCTTCGGAAAAACAGAAACAGTTCTCAAATCAGCTGTCGCCAAATTGTTCTCATAGAGAATCTTACTATTCTTGTTAATGTGATTTAGATCCATGACGTTACAATTGAAACAAAGGGACAGAATTCAATACATTACATGGGCTTAATACACTAATTGTGTCTGTAGCGCAAATTTCGTGTTTTACTTTGTTTAAGCGATCACCAAGGTCGGCCGTTTAATGAGATGAATTACACCTATAAACGAGATGTATGCAAACGCATCGCAAGAGAAGACTCCGAACCCTCTGCAGAGGCTATGTAGCTTGAAAATTAGGTAAACATTAGACTTATTCTGATCAAAGGGCAGTTTGGAAAATCAGCCACAGGGACGGGGGGAGACACACCTTGGGATCCATTCACCACGATTGCTACAATACACCTACTACTAAAGGGCCAGATCCACTGAACATTGCTGCGGCCGGCCGATTTTTACTCGGCCGAGCCGACCCGCACGGGAAATAGCCGCGTGAACATCTCGACCGAGTCCGAGATCCACTGAAAAACTTGATCCACTGAGCCGGCCGACCAGCCGGGCGATTTTTAAAACTCACTGTAACCTTGTGCGAGACCGCTAACATACCGCACGTTTTTGTAGCACATTTAAATTTCAGCACCAAAAAAAATCACATGACCTGTGATCTATTTAACAAGCATCATGGCGGAAGAAGAACTACAGGTTTGTTGGCTGTGCCACCGCCGCTGTGGCAGTCTTAGTCAAGTTGCCGCCTATAAGTACTCCATAGCGAACCTATGAATTGTCTATTCAGTACAAGGTGGTGTAATGGATTTGTGATGGTAAGGGTCCACTGATACTTTTGAGTCACGACCTTGGGCAATATTTTAATGTGCAAAATTGGGCCGCTTTCCCATAATCTCAAAAACAAACCATGAAAACTGGCCAAATATTATGTCTAGACCAACGTTTTCATGGTCAAAAAGATAAATGAAACCACATAAAAAACGGTTAATGCGTATTTTTAATTTTGATATGCAAATTAGGGCTGCCATTGATGATAAGTCTACTTTTTTTGATATTTTCAGATTTAACATTAGATAACTTGTTGAACATTGTGTATAGAACCAGTTTTTCAAGATCAAATATTCAAATGAAATAATACTTAAAACGTTAAGTATGTATTTTAAATATTAATATGCTAATAAGGGCCGCCATTGCTGAAAATTCTATTTTCTTTATTCAAGAAATCAGCATAATAATTGGACAAACTTAAAGTGTAGACCTATGTTTTCATGGTCAACGCTTCAAATGAACCAATTTTAGCAAAAGTTTAGCCCTTGTACAAATTTAACATGCAAATTAGGGTCCCCATTGATTGAACCTTCTTTCTTCAATATTTCAACGGGAAACCATAGTAACTGGTCCAACAGATCCTAAGTTTTCATGGCCAAGCTTGTTCAAAGACCATCGGATTAAACACTTTCAGATAATCCTCCGCATTATCACAAGAACTAACCATAATATATAGTTACATATTATATCAAGACTTTCAAGACAAGGTTTTCACGCTTATTGATTCAAACAGACCCCTATAAATAAGTTTTTAAGTATATTTTAGTTTTCAATAAACAAATGTAGACTTTCCTTAAAGAAGGAACATTTCTGTAACATTTAAGCTAGAAACTTTAATCATGTGAATTAGATGGGGCGTAGCTCAGTGGCTGGAGGATTAGTTTTTCGGCCACGAATAGTCAAGATTCAATCTCCAATACTGCCTCGAAGGCTTCGCTCTGATGTTTTTAAGACAGATTATGACCGTGTTATTCACAACCCCGTGCATATAAAGTCATAAATTCTTAAATTAGTTAAAAATAACAAATTACATGTCTTTTCATCATGTCATTCCCTTTCAATCAGTGTAAATACTAAAACAATTATATTTGAAAAATAAGTAGGTATAATTACAACTTCCAAAAGATCACGTTTGCATATTGTTAGCTTTTGTTCATATTATAGCATCAAATGAGTGCACTTTGTAACAATAAATAATCAGGATAGGTAAAAAATGACAGGCTAAATTAAGTCTGACAAAATTGCTTTGATGCATTCGACATAGAATCTAAATACAATTTGTAGCGCGCTTCACAAGACCAGGAGAAGATTTTTATCAATTATTTTTTATCTAAGGAGATATTTTTTTATGGAATAAGAGAGTTTTACCTGTAGTACATTATAGAGACGAATATATGTTGGTCAAAAGCCGAACCGCCCGACTCTAGGTAAAGGGGTAGGCATTATAAATACAAAGAGGCAATTTCTACCACCAAGACTCGATTAATGCTTGTCTACCTTCGACTGCAAATATGGTAGCTTATATTTCAATCCGCAAACCATGGACTGAAAGGTGGTATGATATCGTTCAACTCAATGTTCCAACCCAGTTTATTAAGTGCTAAGAAAAAAATGCTTGTTAACTTTTTATAATTGGACAAAAGATATATCAGGCCTGCATATAAGGCGAATGGAGCGATATTGTGAATAAGGATAAACGCCTAAGTCTGTTTATTTATGTGGTTCTGAATTGGTCTGTGTTCACTGCAGGAACCAAATGAAGCCCATACTGATGGCAAAACTGCTTTTATCGTCAAATGGGGTTGTCACCAAGAAAGAGGCCAAAATGGCTGTATACTCGACGTAAATGTAAAATGTTCTTATATCCTAATATTTTTATCTAATACATTTATCTATATATCTTGGCATACTCTTCATATAAAATATACAAGCAAGGTTAAGGAAGTTATCTACAAAGAGGTATATTTTATTTAGATGAAAGCTCCAAATAGAAATACCCATTATAATTGGTGAAATATAGATAAAAATGATTGATGCACCGTATACATTATAATTCTATGTCACGGTATTAATCATATAAAGTACATATCGTCTTTTATACATTATGATTTTACGTCATGGTATAACGCATATAAAGTACACATAGTCTTTCTCCGAGATTAAATTTTATACCGATCTACTAGCTTCTCAAATCGATCTCTGACCAGGACACATCAGGTTTAACAGATATATTTGACCATTTATCAGTATTTTAAATATGTACTGGAGAAAATAGGTTTGATTGCAATGACTGCCGTAATTTAAAAAAAAAAAAACAAAAAACAAAAAAAACACGAACATCAGGCATTTGTTTAGATGGTCTTTTAACATTCTTGGACCATGAAAACTAATTTTAGATCCAATGTTTGTCCAAATATTATTAAATCGTTTCCAATGTTTATCGATTGGAATATCCAGGAAAATAAAATGTCCATCCATTGCATCTAAATTGCATATTAATGTTGATTTCAATTATTATTCACATGATTTCATTTGAATCTTTGACCATGAAAACCTAGCTTAAGGCAATATGTTCGACCAATTATCATGATTAGTTTTGGGTTTGTCTGTCTTTCTGTCCGTCTGTCTGTCTGTCTCTATATCCGCCCGTCAGGTTTCGTTTCCGTGCGATAACTTTCCTAAATATTATCCGATTTCATCCAAATTTGGGTCAGTGATTGTTCTTATGCATACCTTGGTTGGGATTGGTTTTGGAGTGTCTGGCTTCTGTCTGTCTGTCTGTCACTTTGTCTGTCTGTCTGTCAGGTTTTCGTTTCCATGCGTTAATTTTCCTAAATATTATCCGATTTCATTTAAATTTCGGTCAGTGATTGCTCCCATGCATACCTTGGATGGGATTGGTTTTGGAGTGTCTGGCTTCTGTCTGTCTGTCTGTGTGTATGTCTGTCCCTTTGTCTGTCTGTCTGTCAGGTTTTCATTTTCATGCGTAACTTTCCTAAATATTACCCTATTTCGTTCAAATTTTGGTTACTCATTGCTCTTATGCTTACCTTGGTTGGGATTGGTTTTGGAGTGTCTGGCTTCTGTCTGTCTGTCTGTCACTCTGTCTGTCCGTCTGTCAGGTTTAGTGTCTGTGCCATTACTTTCCTAAGTTTTATCTGATTTCATTCAAATTTTGGTCAGTGATTGGTCTCATGCTTACTATGGTTGGGATTTGTTTTTGAGGTTCTGGCATCTGCCTGTCTGTCTGTCACCCTGTTTGTCAGTCCGTCAGATTTTCGTTTCCGTGCGATAAATTTCCTAAATATTATGCGATTTCATAAAATTTTGGTCAGACATTGCTCTCATGCATACTTTGGTCGGGATTAGTTTTGGAGTGTCTGGCTTTTCTCTGTCTGTCTGTCACTTTGTCTGTCAGTCTGTAAGGTTTTCGTTTCCCTGCTATAACTTTCCTAAATATTATTCGATGTCATTCAAATTTGGTCAGTGATTGCTCTCATGCTTACCTTGGTTGGGATTTGTTTTTAAGTGTCTTATGTCCGTCGGTCTGTCTGTCACTCTGTCAGTTTGTCAGGTTTTCGTTTCTTAGGATAACTTTCCTAAATATTATCCGATTTCATTAAAATTTTGGTCAGTGATTGCTCTCATGCATACCTTGGTTGGGATTGGTTTTGGAGTGTCTGGCTTCTGTCTGTCTGGCTGTCTGTCACTTTGTCTCTCTGTCTGTCAGGTTTTCGTTTTGACTCTTTAACCATGAAAACGTAGTTCTAGACAAAATATATAGCCAAATATCATGGTAAGTTCTTGAGGTATTGGAAAAGGTAAAAATCTGCATATTAAATTTTTAAATACCTACTAAACCGTTCCTATTTTGGTTTTATTTTTATGTTTGACCATGAAAACCTAGGTCTAGACACATTATTTGACCAATTATCACGGTTAGTTCTTAAGACATCGAAGAAAATATAATTTTGAGGTAAGATGACTGAAAGTCATCTGGGCTATAGCCAACACTCTTTGTCCGGCGTCCGTCCGTCTGTCTGTCTGCCCGTCCGTTGAACACGCAGGCACAAATCGTAAACGCTTGACCTACAATTTTCTTTACATCCAGGGAGGTCGATGAAAATCTCCTTGGAAACCTGAAATTAAGTCTCTGTTACCCATATATTCCGACCTATGGGCCTCAGAAGTACCCTTCCCAAAGAATAATAAAAAAATTGAGGCTAGAGACATTTATAGGCATATAAACTTATTTAATCAAGATACAATTGTATACCCAAAATTAGATCTGAGTTCGTTAATTTTTTAAGTTATTAGCATTAATAAAAATCAGTACCTTCAATTTTGCCCAACTTTGAATATGGCACTTTTTTTCTTGTTAGTACATTTTATTTAATTTTCACAGCAGGTATACATATGTAATTTAACTGTTAACTTCTGAAATTTGAAAATAAAAAGCTAAAAGATTATGCTAGTTATTGAAGTTTTTTTCAGAGGCTCTATTATATTCATTTGCTTCTCCAGGCTGCCCACTTCCGATCACTTCAGCCCTGCCTGGTAACCTTATGAATGATGCACCCCTGCTGTCATAGGTGTACAGTTATTCTCATGTCACTTCCACTCCCATCCCCTACACACACAACACGTGTATTACAATAATTGCTATTGTTCGAACTGTTTTTTCTTTATTTGTAAAGCTGTTTCCACTCCAATGTACAAAACATTTCTTGAGTAATCCAGAAGATTGGATATTGTGGAAATCTAGCATTTTTAAAGAAATTTTTTTTTTTTTTTTTTTTTTTTTTAAATTTTTTTTGTTGGAGGTAACCGCCTCCATTTTTTTTTTTTAATGCTACCTTAACTAAGTATATGTACATCTGCAGATTTCCATTCCGGTTTCGGACTACGTGACAGGGCAGTATCACACGCTTCCTCTCATTTTATATCCTGGCGTTAACCAGGCCCGGTGACTACTGCACCTGCGGGCCCTGGGTTGGTAATCATACCACCGAGGACCCCCGAAAGGCGCACTCGTTTGTGAGTGAAACACGGCCGTTGGGCACGACCTTCCCATTAAGCCTGCAGAGCGCTCACCCTGGGTGGGGGCCGACCGTGAAAAACCTCACCGCCTCGGCTGAGATTCGAACTCACGATCTCCCGGCTTTGAGTCCTGCGCTCTACCCCTGAGCCACAGAAGCCGGTCTCATTTTTAAAGAAATTATTTTCCATTCAAATAATTTGATTAAAATATAATTAAATGCATCAGTAGGCATAATTTGCTGTTATATGAGCAAAATAATTGATAATTAAAGGCGTAATTTATAATTGTGAATTGTGAATCAAGTGTTGTTTTCAGATATGTTTTGTTTTGCAAATTCAACACATATATTTTATAAAACAAATCTATAAAATCTATGTGCATAATATGATGTCACCTGACCAAATAAGCTCTAGATTTGATGCATTTCAGAATTGTAAATCAACTTAAATATTCTGATTTTTATGTTAAACTATAAATGTTTATTAAAATTTATAAACTTGAAAAAAATTGATGTTATATAAAAGAGGATCTATAATGCAAACATTCGTTCATTATTCTCCTTTCTCAGTGGCATTAGAATTTGCTTTGTTTTTCCATCTATCTGCCTGTTTTAAAAAGTTAATAATTATGAATACCTTTTTTATTGCAACTGCATAAAATGTATTAAATAAAGAAAAAATATATAAAGGTAAAAGAGGTATTGTAACTCGTCTGTATCACCCCCCCCCCCCTTCACACCCATTATCAAGCCCTTCCACCATGGAACATTATTGCAATTGTTTACATTTTATAAAATCGGAAAAAAATGGTTTTATAAAAAACAGGATCTACCTGAACAAATATGTAAACTGCCGAATTGTCAACAGCCTATCAAAAAGCCAACCAATGAGCATAGTAATAGTATAGAACTTATATTCACAAACTGCCTACATGCTTCAGTTTGAAGATAAGGAAACATATGGTCGGATCACAAAATATTATTTGCAACAATATCTTCAATCATATCAACCATCCATGGCCTATATTATCTGTTCCTCTTGGACTTTATCTCCGTTTGAGATCATTTCAGATCAAGATCAACTTCAGCTGAGCACAGTGACCAATGGGTCCCTTGTTGTTAATAGCGACCCTAATTTGCATATAAAAAAATTGCCAGAGGTCCTCGTGAGGACAACCCTTCTAAAAAATATCAGTGAACCCCTACAGTCACAAATCTATCAAACAACATTGTACTATAGACAATTCATAGGTACCCCCTACTGGCAACTCGACTATCCTGCTGGCTGCTAGGCCCGAATTAGCAAGATTGAAAGAATCTGGATGAAGGAGTGTCTGAAGAGAAGGTATGATGGATCCCAAAATCCCGTGTATAAACTTACAACTGAGCTGTTGGTTGTGAGTGCTGTTCTCCTGTCGTTTGCCATGACCTCTACAGTTAAGTTTGTCGACCTGGTTGCATTTTGACAAATAAGTGTAGTATCGTTGAATGCTGAGCTTACCGCGGTATATATCGTTGCTTTCTTTATCAGAAGAATAATTTCGGTATGTTTCGGGCAACATAACAGAAAACAAGGGTCCAATGATCACCTTTGAACATTTCCCATAAAATAGTACTATAAATATTCAAAATTATTCATTTTCATACAGATCATTTCTGGCAAATTTAATAATTCATTTGAGATCCCTGAGATGGAATTAAGGAACTGCATCCATAAATTTCGTTTAATGTTGAAAATTTTTACAAATTTGAGAAACCTGTTATCAGGCATTAATCTCATGTAGTTTCGAACAGTCTGCAGTTTTTTTTTCAGGACTACATTAGTATTGAACGGCCTGAGCCGGGCCGATTAAATCAAAAAGTTTTGATTGACTCGCACGTCGCACGCACGACTCGCTCCGTCCAAATAAACCGGCGCGGCGCTGAGATCCACTGCCGCGATACCCGTGCGGGTGACTGGAAATCCGGCGCGGCTGTTATCTAGTTGTTCGAGCCCAAAGCGGGTCAATGGACACAAATATCTCTTAGATGGTTAAAATATATAATTTCATGTCAGGTTCAGGATTTTTATGACACGTACAAATGCGGGTATCCAGCAAGATATCGGTACATATTTACATAATGATGCACAACAAAACGAAAGGAAGGAGCCCGTGTGTGACCTGATTTGACCTACAAACTCTTGCATATTATCACAGAACCAAAATTCTGCCCAGACACCTTTCAAATGTCACGATGGCGCCCGCTGGAAAAATTTACATTTAATTATCGCCTCGCACGGCATACACACGATTTCAGTAAAATCGGTCCGATTATAGTAAATCGGGGCGGTTTTATGAAACCGGCGCGGTGTTGAGATCCATTGACGCGGGTGACCGTAAGAATCTCGCACGGCACACGTACGACCTCTAAATCGGCCGGCCATATGGCCATTGGATCTGGCCCTTTATATGACTTGGCCCAATAGAGGTGGGTACCCGTAGGACCTCGGAGATCAAGTTTCGGTCAAAAATAAATATCTGGTGCAAATCTGTCACCAATTTTGTCCAAAGGGCAGTTTCAGTTTTGTTTTGTTCGGGACAGATCCATCCATACATCTGTTCCTTCATCAGTACATCTGTTCCTAGAGTCCGTAGAATATTTATTTGGCATCAGATTAAAGGTGAGTTGTCACACATTGCTTTATTGATCTGTTCACGGCGTCAGAGTATAACTCCTGTATGGCCATAACGTACTAATGTTGTTAATCTACGGTGGCTGATTTAGGACACAGAAAAAAAAAATATTTATCTCGAGATCTCGAGATAACATCTCGAGATTTCGACATAGAATTTCGCAAAAAAAAAAAAAATTTAGGAAGCAAAAAAAAAATTTTAGGAAGCAAAAAAAAATTTTTAGGAAGCAAAAAAAAAAAATTTTAGGAAGCAAAAAAAAAAATTTTAGGAAGCAAAAAAAAATTTTTAGGTACAAAAAAAAAAATTTTAGGAAGCAAAAAAAAAATTTTTAGGAAGCAAAAAAAAAAATTTTAGAAAGCAAAAAAAAAATTTTTAGGAAGCCAAAAAAAAATTATCTTTCGAGATCTCCAGAAAAAATGTCACACTTGTACGAACCATTCGAAGCTGAATTGACATAAAACAAAGAAACCTTATGGGGACAGTACACGTTAAGAGTGCTTACTATTGCAATTATAAAACAAAGACCATGTATACTGTGTTTAACTGAACGGTAATACAATATAATTAATTTAAAATCAATCAAGTTTGTATATCCCCTGAGATAAGGCGAGTTGAAGAAAAGTTCAATATAAATTCAATATTTAATATTCATATCCGTAAGGAAGATGTCAAAGCCTAAAGAATCTGAAACATTCTACCTTAACGACGGATTCGGAGCCATGTCTGTTAAATCACTCAAATAGAAATGTTTAGGTCTGCATGCATGCATTGTGGGTACCTTATTATTTTAAGAATACAAACAAATATGAGCTTCTAATAGAAACACGCTTTTTGTACAATTTCTTTCAGCTTTTGTTTTATTGAAATGGTGTGTCGTTTTATGGAACATGTATAAGACCATCATAAATTAAAATATGCTAAAACTGATTACTGTGTTTTCGGGTAGGTACGCTGGGGGGGGGGGGGGTCGGGGAGGGGCGTTGCTTCAGCCCCTTAAGCCCAAGTCTTGATCCACTATAGCTCTTACTATAGCTCAGATTAATTTAATCAACCTATCTTCATAAATGTTTTATATTCATAAATAAACGGTTTAAAATTTCGATCATCTCTCATCATGATTTTTCTTCAGGAAAATGCTCTGCTTTGGTCTTAAAGTCGCTATATTCACCTGCCTTATTTATAGAATCTTTGTAATACAGGCTAACTCTGCATATACATATACTGGAGATCTCGAAAGATAGTTTTTTTTTTGCTTTCTAAAATTTTTTTTTTTTTTTTGCTTCCTAAAAATTTTTTTTTTTGCTTCCTAAAATTTTTTTTTTGCTTCCTAAAAATTTTTTTTTGCTTCCTAAAATTTTTTTTTTTGCTTCCTAATATTTTTTTTTTTTGCTTCCTAAAATTTTTTTATTTTGCTTCCTAAAATTTTTTTTTTTGCTTCCTAAATTTTTTTTTTTCCGAATTCTATGTCGAGATCTCGAGATGTTATCTCGGGATCTCGAGATAAATATTTTTTTTTTCTGTGTCCTAAATCAGCCACCGTATTAATCAGTATTCAACAGCATTAAGTCGCATAACGTGTTCAGAGTGTTAAATGTGACGTGCTCTCCTATTCTTTTGCGTAAAGCGGCATATATATATATATATATATATATATATATATATATATATATATATATATATATATATACTCACATATATATTCAATTAGTTATAAACCTTCACACAGGAGAAAATTTTCGGAGACTGCATTCTTTTGTCTACATTCTGGATCAACAGATCAGGAATAATTATAACCGGATCTTGAACAAAGATCATATTGTGTTGTAGGTAGCAAAGGCATCCAGGAACCTAAGCCGATCAAGTTAAATGTGTGTCCCGGCTCAAGAGCTCGATGGTTTCATGCGTAACAACCGAACAATCCAATTCACATCACACAAAAAATAACATTAAGACTAAACTTGCTTACGAACAAAAAAACAATTAACAGCGACAGAAGAACTCCTAGTGGTTGTACAAAAAGTGAAATATAGCTGTTGCTTGCGCACGCAGTGTCAATTAATTACCCACGCTTTCTTTGGAAACCTCCTAAACCTTAAGTCCTTCAAGAGCGCTTGAATGTGGTATTGTTTGTGTAAGGCTCGTTCAGTGACACGGCTCTGCACTTAAGATGACAAGATTTTATCAGTAAGGTGATATGACTTATAAGTAAGGGGAAGAAATATCAAAGACGGTGAAAGACCTAAGTATAAATGCCATGTAAATTAACAAGAACTATCGCTCCGTTGTGGTGAACGCTATCCACTGAAATATGGTGATATAATTGATTTATGAAAACAAGGGACCTAATTGGAAACATCAATAATAATTTCTGTTGTCCGGTTGGCCGGGAAATGCGTGACTTCAGTAGAGATTTCAGTCACGTTTCCATATGTAAACACCGTAAGAAAAAACGGAAATGACATTTGTCGGATGCCGGATAGTAATGTTACTTGGTCGCATGTAAAATTGTTACGACATAAATATGTACCCCAGGTGAAATAGCTGTGTATGTTACGAGACACGATTTTGTATCTGAAGTGACAAATTCTTTAAAGTTTGGTAATATGACCAATTACCTAAGATGACACGATTTGGTACCTCATGTGACGGTATTTGCATTAAAGGTAACAGGAGTTTTACCTTGCATGGCTTCTTTATATAATGTGACATCAGGGTGTACCCTGGTGATATGATTTCCTACGTTAGGATGTTAGAGCACACAGAATGAATATCGGCTGAGATAGGCTCTGACATTTAAGGGGCCAAATCATCTATCATACCTTTATTAACTATGTTCAATATTATATTATAGTTATTTAAATTTGTACCATGGGCCACAAGGCCTATTCTACAATATTTTTTCTTCTTCTTCTGCTTCTTATATATATATATATATATATATATATATATATATATATATATATATAAACAGTCGAGCCCACTTTGTGTCAAATCGGTTAATAGAAAATCCCGCTTATTGTCACATAAATCTGAAATCCCAAACCATTTCCTATATAATCAGTGGTAAATCTGACCGTTTAATATCATGGAATATTGTCATAATCCCGTTTATTGTCATGCTTGGAACCCTTGGCAGTGATACTAGATCGTAGTTAATATCACATCAGATGCCGACACGGCGATCAACGAGGCCAAGCGCCTGAATCGGTCAGCGTATCAAACGTATCTCCCACCTGTGTGGGGCAGGCAAGTGCAGTGATGCATACAGGTCACTCTCCGTCACTTAGCTAATTAACGTCTTTAGATACCACGGTAATCCAGATCATTGCGTTTCTTCGAAAGTTAACAAGGGCGATGTTTGCGATCACATGTCACATGGCGAAACTTCAAAAAGTTGGCAATGTAATGACGATGGCCGCTCTCCCAACGGTCCTATCATAAAGATGATCATGAAACTTTGAGTCATTAATAGGATATCCGGAAAATAAGGCGCAGTGGTCGGGGAAATAATCATTTAGTGAAAATGGGTTGCCTACGCATAACGTTTTAACCGTGCCGCAAATTTCCAAACATTTGACCTCATGACCTAAACGCTTCGTCTCTTTCTGTTGCCAAGTCGGATTTTTGTCAGTTATTGCGGCATGCGGCACAACACTTACAGGAAATAAATTGTCAGGTGCACATAAACGTAATTTGATATGCCGATGTGCAATAAAAATATCATAAACGTTTCTGTTTCCTTTTTTTTTGACAATTTTTTTAATATCATTTGAGACACAACGCTTCTTCTATGATTCAAAAGGAAATCGATGTTGAAGCCCGCATAATGTCACATCCCGGTTATTATCATAATTTATGCATGCAACACCGATATGACAATAAGCGGGATATATATATATATATATATATATATATATATATATATATTTATGAAGACAAATTATTCAGGGGAAAATACTGGGCCGATCCGGGATTCGAACCCACAAGAGTGGCGCGCAAGTCCGGCGTACCAACCGCTTCGCTAGCATAGCAAGCTTCACTAGTGAGACAGTTCGGTCCGCTTTTATGTCACCCCGTATCACACCTTCTCTTAAGAGCGTTCTGCTATCAGAACAAGACTTATTATCCCAGGAGTCAGAGATTGATGACCTCATTCCCTGGGCCTCAAAGTTTACCGTCATCCCGGACGAGCCCCCATTTTGTTACGGAGACAAATTATTCAGGGGAAAATACTTGGCCGATCGGGGATTCGAACCCTTAACGGTAACGCGCAAGTCCGGCGTACCAACCGCATCGCTAGCAAAGCAAGCTTCACTAGTGAGACAGTTCGGTCCGCTTTTATGTCACCCCGTATCACACCCTCTCTTAAGAGCGTTCTGCTTTCAGAACAAGACTTATTATCCCAGGAGTAAGAGTTTGGTGAGCTTATTCCTTGGGCCTCAAAGTTTACCGTCATCCCGGACGAGCCCCCACTTTGTTACGAAGATATTATTCAAGGGAAAATACTGAGCCGATCCGGGATTCGAACCCACAACGGTGGCACGCAAGCCTGGCGTACCAACCGCTTCGCTAGCAAAGCAAGCTTCACTAGTGAGACAGTTCGGTCCACTTTTATGTCATCCCGTAACAATATATATATATATATATATATATATATATATATATATATATACACACATATATATATGTATATATATATATAACAATGTATACGGGAGATGACATTATTATTATTATTTTATATAAATATAAATATATATATATATATATATATATATATTTATATAGATAGATAGATAGATAGATAGTGATTCATTTTTTTGCTTGCTTTCAAAGGCCGAGGTATAACGTACATTTGCCTTGTACATTTGCAGGAACAGTTGATCCAGATGCTACGAAAGCCTATGTTGAAATATGGTGCAATAATTACGAAGTGATTTATGAAAACGATCGACATAATGGGAACATCAATAATAATTTCTTTTATCCGGTTGGCCGGGAAATGCTAACAGTATCGTGACTTTAGCAGAGATTTCAGTCACGTTCCTATACGTAAACACCGTGAGAAAAAACGGACGTCGAATGACACATGTCGGATGGCGGATACGAGGGAGGCTAAAGAATGGGCCAGCGTTGTCTGATGTATGGCGTGCCATGTGGTAACATTACACATATTGTGTATTTATGGGGTATTAAATGTTATCTACTGCAGTCTATCACACCATTTTAAAGACATTTATACTTGTTTATTCTGAGTGTTTGAAGAAGATACTTACAGTTTGTCCTTGGGATACTACATAAAACACTGCTACTAAAATCATGAGCCACCATAGTCTTATCGAGTTGTAAATCTGTAAATTTATGTAAATGTTAAAGTGATGATATTAAATATTACTCAGTGCTTTCTTTAATACCTGTAGTATTAATATTGCTGATTACAAGCGGGAGACGTTGAGTTAATACTTATATTTCCTTTCAGCACTGAAATTATGTATACACTGATTTATGCATTCATTTCAGATTACTGGCAGGTAAAAAATGGCAGGCAATTCCAGTAGCTAACATACCAGTGTTATCGATTTTGTAAATTGCTCCATACTTTATGGACTATTATTAATTTGGTTTATTTGACACCCAGCACATATATCATCATTATTTGTTTTACTATGTGTGGTATCCCCACAAAGAGGGCATTGTGTTTGATTTAGAGCCAACCGTTTATTACATGACTGCTGATTCTAGTTCTGAGTATTTCTGCTGCTGAAGTTTTAGTCTCGCTGTATGCAGACGTAGAATAAACATATAAGAACCAAACCACGATGTAAGAACGTTACATATCCAGGCATATGGTGACAGATGTGACTTTTAATTTGTCGTTTTGTTGTAGATTCCCTATTCAAGAAAATTATGTTGAATGACTCCCGATGTTTGCCCAGACAGTTAAAGCAACATCAGACGGACCATTAAACTGGCTCCCTGTTCAAATGAGAACTCGGTAGACAGAAAAATACTTTGACTATGGTCCCATTAATATAAAAGCAAATAACTTCCGACAGGATTAAACCGCTGGTCGTTAAACTGTAAACGGCAGCATCTTATCACTAGACCTACCGACTGCCGGATAGACTGCTTGGTTTCATAAGTGAGGTTGAACTCAAAAGCAGTAAGCAAGGGTCAAGGTCAGGTAAACTTGCTTCAAATCCCATTATATATTTATATATATATATATATATATATATATATATATATATATATATATATATATATATATTGTTTGTGCGATTTGTTAAGAAAAAGCTATCAACATTTCTGTGGGCACGTCAGCTCTGCACTGACGTCAGCAAGAGGAAACCCCCTGTGTTAAAAAAAATAGTTTTGATAAAACACTTAGTATTTCTGAAACTGTCTGAACCAGATATTCAGGGATACTGTCTGAAACAAATATTCAGGGAATAGCAAAAACAACATTTGCTATTGTACCCAAGTCTTTTCTAAAGTCAGTCTCTGCGCCAAACTTGCACCAGTAAATCACATCAGGGTACAGACTCTGTTGGGGGTCCAGCGTTAAAAAAATAATAGTAAAAAATGGTTGTAGAGGAAACATGAGAACTTAGCTTGGTCAACTTCCGCAATATTTAAGATTTTTTAAATACAAATCGGAGAAAATAGTCTATGATGCACCAACGTAAAGTAAACACTCTTACGGCAGTCCATTGGTTGCATGCGAATACAGTCATGTTTAACTGCTGCTTATTGGATGATGTCAATGTTCTTCTTTAATGTTCTGTGACACATTCCCGATCTGGAACAGGAATCGTGGGAGGTCGTGAGAGAAGTTCCATGATGTAAACTATTTAGAGGGTGTTACGACACCCAATAAACCCAAGACTGCCACCCGATTAATGACGAACCACTTAACACAAAATTGTAGCGGCTCCTCTACAGTTATGAACTGGTTCACAATAGTCGTTAACCTCACCCGACCTTCCCTGACTCATCCCGACCTCCACGATTCGCAATTCCTGTGTCAGCACCTCACTTTCGTCCACCACGAATTCCGAAATCGTGGCTTAATCTTTGTCCAAATTGTAAAGGTATGACAAAGGTAAGACATAGCCAACTAATACAATGATTTATCCCCCTGTAGAGACACATATAATCTAGGTGATCTTGAGAAAGAAGAAGTAAATATGACTGGACTTCATTGACAATTGTTTTACCCCATAATGCTTGGTAAACTTCACTTGTGTTTAACTATGAAATCATCCAAAATATAATGGTTCCAGATTTATCATCCCTGAAATACACAGACCCCGGACGTGATACATAGCATAGTGGTTGTAGCCAATGGCTTCCTAGATGAAAGTTCGATTATCTCTACAGTCTCACAGGCAAAGTGAGGAAACCGTGCACTACAGATATTTAATAAAATGTCTGAACCGCAAGTTATTATGACATCTGCATTTTTCCTTGTTCCTTTTATATAAAATCTGAAAGTTAGGCTTACTAGTCAGGAGGCAAAAGCAACAAGTTTATGGAATTTTGAATCATTTAATTCACCACTTTAAGACGAAGGGAAAAAGAAAAAGATGTTTTCATTATGCCATTTAGTCTTTATGGCAGCCATCTTGAATTTCAAAATGGTCGCAATACGAACCTACTATGTAAATATCTCTGCTCATAAGTTTACACATTACCGTTTTGAGGGTCAGGGATTTTAAATTTTATTTAAAATTATCCCACGGCAGCCATCTGGGATTTCATAATTGCCGCACACAAAGTCCAAAGCTTTTTCCTTTTTATCCACATTTTAAAGTGGAGAAATATACTTTTTTTCAAGTTTCTAACTGACAATAGACGATATTGGTCCACATTTAGAAACACGTACATACACACTGCAAATGCCTTCTCTGTTGGAGTCCAAAGAAGGAGCAACGTTTGTTTTGTCCGGTGAAAAAAAAAAACACAATCAAGAAATCTCATGCAAGAACCTTACCGTTAATAACTGGATAGGTTTAGTACTTTTGGTCATCTGATATGTAACAAAATATTATATTTATTATATATATAACAGACCCGAGCTCTTAGTTTAAGTCATAAGCGATAGATTTCGCTGGTGTCAATGGAAAAATCTCTTGTAAATATCATCATTTCATATGTTTTTGTTAAATCTCATTCAATGATCAGGGCATCCAACAGGCCTTTAGATTATTATATTTGAAAAATACCACCAGTTCCACCTATTGTTATGAATTCCCTGCTTCTTTGAAGCACCGCGACAAGGGGAAAGGCCTTGTGTCAACAAAGGACACAATCTTTGAACGCAGGTTTCCCAAATCAATTGTAATGCTTTTGCCACGCTTCATCTTGTATTCGAGTCCTGATTTGTATTGTTTTGCCTGGAATGACAATCTGGGCGTGTGAGCTGCAGCGCCGCGTCCACAACAGCTGGGTGGAATTACTAATAAGAATTTGCCTTCATGTGCCGTTATGGTGGGATGACCATACGCGCAGCACCCAAGAAGAACGGAAATTTAGCCGGTGACGGGAAGCAAGCCTGTGCCTGATATTAACATAAACTGGGCAACAAAAGTTCAATCAAAGTGCACTTATAATTAAATTTTCCAGCAAATCATACTACAGTGCCGGCATAAGGTCCAACCAAACACACCAGTTGTCCGTAGTCCATATTCACCACCATGTTTTTCGTATTCAGTTCCTCCTGTTACTCCAAAGTCAGATAGTTATTCCAACATCATGAAAGAGTCGGATTGCGATCATCAATAGGGTTACAACAAAATATTGCGCAGTGGCGTCAATTTTTTCTTCAAGGGTGTATGGCGTGGAAGGGTTATCAAAGTATATATAATCAAAGTAAATCTGTGTGACATTTCAAATATACTACAGTAAAGTATATGGTTTATAAAAATAAGTGAATATGCTTTCAGTATAGGTAAATTCTGAACCAGGTTTAGATATAAAATTTTTCGTAATAAACTCAGAAATGGAACCAAAGTCTTTAATTCTAATTATAAATATATTCCCTTTCCAATATATAATATTATTCTCTCAATAGCAGGAAGGTGATAACATGTATATCCACCGTCCCCTGTATTGACGCCCCTGTCATTATGTAACGATAATTATCGGGTGATATTGTGATTTGTGAGAAATTGCTTCAAACACCAAAGGGTGCTTATATACGCCTATTTACATGAACGGATAGGATTTCAAAATAGGACTGGTATAGGTAGGCCTTCCCCAGATCGATGCCGGACTGGCGGAGTATATGCTGACTGACTGAACCAAAGGCAATTTAATGCATCCGTACTCCAGTACCTTCTTTGATATATAATTCTTGAAATGACATTTAACACTAAGAGGACGACACATCGTTTACAAGAGGCTTATTTTTCAGTAATTCTTCCACAAAGGGTTATTCACTTCGACGACCTAAACCCTGTTCCCTTTGTTATGCTATAACTAAAGTGCCCCTATCTCCTTTTGACATCTATAATCTACCTGTTGTTTCTCTCCGAGTAAGCTTTCCTATGCTGTTATGAGCCTTAAACTCGTTTTCCACAACCATAAAATAGGGGATCTGAGCTGCCTCGGGATCAAAAATGTAATAGGGACTTACAAATAATTGAAAGCTCCCATTTGCTAATAGTACAAAACAAAATTACCCCATATCAAGCTACTCTAGGACTTCTTATCAAGAGAAAATAGTTCCAGACTAAATTATAAATGGTCCCTCCGAGTAAAGGAGTCGGTTTCTCGTGAGATATCCGTATGGTCGTGTGGAAAAAGGGCAATGTTTATCTGGTTATATCGAAACTGTATTAGTGTGGCTTATATATATATAATATATAATTTATATTATAATTTATATTAGACTTGGGTCCAAATACGTTTAAGTAATCGTTTACAAATACAATAACTTTTAAAAATAATCAATTAGAATTTCAATTACTTTTGTGTTTTCAGAAAAGTAATCAATTACAAGTACAATTACTTCTTAAATAATTCGCATTTACTTTTGCAATTATTGTTGTGTTTTAGGGCCATTTACCTCATGCAAGAACAGCAACTGGGTTAGAGATTGGTTTGAGCTCTTAACATTTTTTTATCAGTCGTATCAACTAAATAAAGGCACAACCTACACAATCTGTGTTATGTCATGAATCGCAGTAGGATATGTACAAAGAGTCATTGTTAAGAGGTAATGTCATATTAAATTAAACTTTTCATAGTCGTCACAAAACGGATCCAGGTTGTGGTATATCAATGAAGCTTGATGTAAAAAACTAATCAACGAAACATTATTATTAATACACACGTGTGTATGTGGATTTGGGTTACCACGAAACAGATGTAGACCGGGCCATTTCAATGAAGATATAGAAAAAAGAGGGGGGAACTAGTAGAAAAACATTATTATGTATAAAAAGCTTGGATATATATGGCTTTTGGTTACCAACAAACGGACAGAAACCGTGATATTTTAAAACAGCAGTTTCTGTTTGTTTATTTACATTCAATTCATATAAACTTTTGCATATTCTGTGTTTGCAAGTAATTTTTCATGCGCCTTGGCGAAGTGTACGGGTCAACAAAAATATACTTTAAAGCATTTAAAACAATATGCGAGAACTTTTGTTAGACTGATTCAACCTTTTAGATATTGTGTCTTTCATTGGGTTAACTGAAATAAAATATCATTGGTTAAAACTTATCATTGAATTAAATCAGCAAGACGGTAATCAAAACAGTGAGGGTTAACCTGAAATAAGATTCAGGCTATTCCCCAGGAATAACTTGAAAATGATTTCAGATAACGGGGGCAACCTGAAGTCTTTAAATTGGTATAGCTTTGATGGGAACCTTTTTTATTCAGTCAAAATTAACTGGTAGCCTGAGATAATAGAAATATTATTTAAAATTATTTAAACAGTCGTTGCGGCAAACATTTATAATGGGTATTTCTTTGTGCATTCTTTTACGTATTATTATTATTACCTCTGCTACTACTACTACTACTACTACTACATTTACCACTTCTATTACTACTACTAGTACTGCTACTACTACTTCTATTACGACTACCTTTACTACTACTACTAACACTACTACTACTACTACTACAGCTCATGTTACTACTGCTGCTACTGGTGACGGCTTTCATGTAAAAATGTAACCCTAGTTCGCAAACATATGAATGGGTACTAAAACCCTTGGAAGTTTTTTATTGTTGCAACATTTTGTTCGTATCCAGCAATTTATAATTCGTATCTTTTTTTCTCATTATTATTATAGTGACAGCTTAAATAGAAGTCGTTTTTTACTATCGTTTAAATTCCGACATTACACAAGATCGTTTTCGGACATAACCAGATTAATATTATATGTTTACTTATTATCAGAGTTACACAAAAGTATTTCCACTCGTTTTATGTACCCTTGCATCCTCCTTAAATGTTAAAACCTTACCGCATATTACAATCAAGGAAGATCGAACCGGCCTTGACGAAGTAAATGGCTAAAGAATTGATACACTGTGTAGACGTACTAGGAGATCATTGAAATGGCATTCTCGCAAATCATTGACAAGTTAAAAAATCGCGAAAAGTTAACCTCGCGAAAATGGAGCCAGCCGGAGCTTATTCCTCTTCATCTTCTGTCACCGTAAAAATTGTCACAACGACAGAATACAGTCTGGTACAAACACCTCCTTTCCCCAACTGGCAGTGATTTACATCGTTACTGTCTAACTGGCTGCTGACAGCCTGTGTCTGGTAAAACATAAACAACAAGTGCTGAAATTACCTGCTTTTAAACTGTTTATTGCCAACTTCCGCAAATCCCGTGCAACGGCCCCCAATTGATTTCCGTAACCACTCTTTCCCTTCCTGCTTTCCATTTCTTTACTGGCCGACAAATCTCGGCTCTCCTGTTCATGAAACATCTTCTTATCTTTTACTCTGAATTAGTGCTATAAAGTTTTTATTTGTTTGTAGTCTTGTGTCTGGAGTCATTGGAGACAGTCTCAAGTTAGGAGTGGTCCAAGACTTGTAGAATTAATGACACCGGGGAGACTTTGGTTTTAAAAAGACAGTTTTTAACAAAATTGACTATATTATTGGATGAATGATATATTTATGAATAATGAGACGAATTATTTTATCAGGAAGGTCTCCAGATGGCTCGTCATATCTTTGTTTCAACCAATATTGGCT
The DNA here is from genome assembly GCA_026874595.1 of Sipunculus nudus. Taxonomy (NCBI): domain Eukaryota; kingdom Metazoa; phylum Annelida; class Sipuncula; order Golfingiida; family Sipunculidae; genus Sipunculus; species Sipunculus nudus. The sequence continues at coordinate 49,081,560 of CM049309.1, forward strand.
GGCTCTGAGGCTAATTTAACCACTACTGTCTGGTAAAATCTTAGATTTCGCACAAATTTTTACAAATAAAATCTCGCTCATTTAACATTGTACCTTTACAAAATTTTAAAAAAGTAACTACAGAGACTCTCTGCTTCAAGGTAATAGATGTAAGTGCAAGTGAAAAAAATATGCAATAAATAGGAAAGATCCTTTTTAATCTAGAAGGAACCTTTGACCATATTAGAGTTATTGTGAGTCAGTATTGTGAGCGAAAGCTCACTTCATAATAACTCAAACACAAATCCATCCAAGTGAACAAGACGATTATCTATTTTTTTAGATACCGTTCTGTATCTGCATATGCCGTTTCATACTTTAATGTTTGTTTTATATTAAAGACGGCTATATTAGATATTTTCTACAAACCGAAGGGTGTACTTTAAATTAACTTCAATTTTAATTTTAATGGTTTGTTGACGGACAAATAAATGAGAACTTTCAACAAACATCATGTAAAACGAAAATTCTTAATTAAAACCTCACACATCAAACAGAATGATCATCCTGAATTAATATTGACTTGAAACATCAGGTATAATTCATTTTAAAACCTGGCCTAAAAGAATTGGCAGCACGTAATGACTGTACCTTAAACAAAGTCCATCAAGCGTTCCTCCAGAAACATAACCATCTTTACATGAAAAAAAATCAGAAACAGTGAACCGCATATCTTGTTACCACAGAAATTCGGCCCCGCTACAAAGTTTTAAAATGTCAGGCTCGGGTTCTATCAATCGGGTTGTCCGTGGACGGTACAGAGAACACTATCTGGTTATTATTGTCCCTTTTTCTTAGCAATAGAGGGTAATGTCCATGTAATTATATTCGGAGCAGGGTTAAATGACTAGTTCACGTTTTTTTTAAATAAATGTCAATCAATCTTCCTGAAGAATCTCAGACCTTGAAATTATCTTATCGCCCACGCTAAGATTAATCACTAATGCTTCCGCAGCAATTAGTGGCATATTTAGCCCAAAATTTTCTAACAATATTTATCATGTAATAAAAAATAGAATTAACATTGTAAAAAATGTTTCATTTTGTAGGTAACATTTATTTGCTTGAACAATGTTTTAACCTCAAATCGATCATAAGCACAATTTCTCACTAGCAAGCAAGCAAAAATGATATCTAAGAACATGTAAACTATGTTAAAATGCAATTTCTTTCATCGTAATCTTAATATCCTTCATTAGGAACATAAAATAAAACTAAAAAAGCAAAAATAAAGCTGTTGAGCCATAAACCACTTTACCCTAAGTCTTTGTACTTTTTAGGGTACCAAGGACATTTAAATGGTGAATACTTTACGCTGAGTTCATGATATAGCGTTTCTCATTTATTTAGTTTGGATATAACTTACACACATTCCCAACATCGTAAACATACCAACGCATTGAAATCATTGCTTCAAAAATGAACATCTATTACTGTTATTTAATATTGATATATTTGTAAAAGGTAGAAATTAACGTAGGGCATTATATATTCTACAGGAATGAAAACATTATCAAAATAATCTCTAGCAGTGTTTCTGTACGCCCCATTATTACTTCAACCATCAAAGTTATTGACAGAACTGTAAAGAAAAAGAGTACGAACGATTGATGATGTGCACCGCCATCTTGCGGAGTGGAGGCGGACGAGTCGCCCTGCCCCATCCATTGCCGGTTCTGTCCCTCTAATGTAAGTGACAATTTGTAAGATTACTTGGCGTACATTTCCCCCAAAGGAGACGCAAACAAAAATTTTTATATATAATTTATATGAGGGGCCTATTCCGATATCTCAAGTCTATTAACTAAAGATGATCCCTTGAACCTTTTATAAAAATAAGCCTGAAAACTCCGATCCAAGGGTACACGGGGTGTTCGTTTTGTTTAAAGGTGACCATTCACCTACCTTTTGATATAGAATTCCTGCGATTCTGGCTTCCTCTGTATATATATTAATGATCTAAGGGTACTTTCGGTTGTGAAAGGTTGTGATAATGCCTTCGTGAAGGATATATGAACTTGTTTCTCAACAATATGTTTGTAAACACGGCAGTGTTGACAAACGGGAAAAGCTTGTCTGACTTGCTGCCTGATGCCCTTGATTATTTTGGTGGGCCCCCACATGTTATAAACACGTTGATATAAACAAATCAAGCAGCCTGTGTGCGGTGATATCCACGTGGTTTTTTTTTGGGGGTGGGGGGTTTGGCCTATTTTTATAAACGTTCCAAGGAATTAGCTTTAGTTTATAAAGGTCAGATTGATGATTGGGCCACTTTGTTTTAACATGTTGGGGGCCCGACATAATAATCCAAACACAGCTGGTGGCTAGCCAGCCAGAGTTGTGTAAATGGCGTTTTGCAAATAGTGACCTTTCAACCTTCGCACATATGCAACCAACCACGTTCGGTAACGTAATTTTCCCAAGATGGACGCATGTACCTTATTGATTGACAGCTTGTTCATAAACAGTCAAATACATCCGTCACAGAGGGGTTAGGTAGTTAATTAGCTATTAATAACCAAGCGCCTACAACTTTCACTGAAAATCATCCAGGTAACTTTCTCTGGCCCAGAACTGTATTATTTAATAGTGACGTGCATGTTGTGGTGGCTCTAATGTATGTTCCAGGATCACTCCTTAGTTATATAGGTTCAGTTATATGAAACACTTTCTTTTTGATCGTTTATGCAATAATACAGAAATACGTACTGACAGATTCCTGAGTTTGGACCATGACAATATAGGCCATTTCAGGATTCAATGAAACACTCACTTATTGTTTTTTTTTAATTCCGGAAAGCAATAACCCAAAGATGTATTACTCATCCTTGGCCCCGTCTAAACAAACAAAGGTCATACGAACGTAGTGGTGCATTTAGAACCTTGCAATCAAAATGAAGACAACCTTGACATCAAATTCTGTAGGACCATTCCGTCATAGAGAAACCTGACCAACAAGGCCATTTAAACGGAGATCAAAACCGTCGAGTGCGTAGAACCTAAGAAGCTAGCAACCAAAGTTTGCATAATCGAACCTTGTCTAGGGAACCGACCCATTGAAATTTAGAGAACGTAAGATCTAAATCTAATCATCAAAGCCAAGATAATATATCCATAAAAAGCCTAAAGAATCTAATTATCAAAGTATAATGAAATTAATCACCAAAAGCTAGAGAACCTAACTGTAAATATAGACAACCTAATTATCAAAGTCTAAATCTGATCATTTAACTCAAGGGTACTTTATCACCAAAAGATGGAATATCTATAACCTAAAGAACCTAATCATCAAAGTCTAGATAACCTAGCCGTCAACGCCTAGAGAACCTCAATTAACATCAAAGTCTTGAGAACCTAAAAGTCGAAGTTTAAATGCCTAACAATCAGAGTTTAGAGAACCCAACCATCAACGTATAAAGAAGCTAATCATCAGAGTAAAAAGAACCTACCATCAAGGCCAAGTGAACCTAACCATCAAAGTCTTAATAACCTATTTATCAAAGTCTAGAGGACAAAACCATCAAAGTCTAGAAAACATAACCATCAAAAACAATATGACCTAACCATAAAGGCCCTGAAAACCTTAGCCCAATTTATTCAAGTTGAGTTTATTCTTCATAATACAGTGAATTTCGAGTACTAGACATTAATCGGGAGTATATGTTAGTTAGGAAGCGAAACAAAACATGCAATATGAGAAAACATATTCCAGAGAGACAAAGAGTCCACCGGATATTTCGAATGTTACACGGAATGTTACAGTTACATGAATACAATTACATGTCTCAATAAAATTAATCCCACCAGATGTTATGGTGTGATAGAACGGAAAACAAACAACCCGTTTTATCCTGTAACGATAAAATGCGCGCTGAGCAGTTGGATAAAGAGAAAATATTGTTCATCTGAATGGCGCTGCGTGTTACACGGTGGCCGTCAAGATATAAAGCACGGATTAACAATGGGAGGCAACGCCGCCATGATAGAGGAGAGCGGAAATCGGTGTCGAGGAGGAAATGAGAGTCGGCCGATAGTATCAGGGGCCTGTTATTTTATAATCTGGGCTGATTGATTAGGAGGTTTTGTTTGTTTTCTTGTTCAAACATCACGCCCCCGCCTTGCATATAAAGTAATGTTTTAGCGCACTCCCTTCTCTAATGAAAATGAAATATTTATCACATATAACTATAGTTTATTACCTGTACAAGTTCTTTATATTTACCAAATACTATATAATTTGTGCAATGTAATTATTCCCTATGTGGTTCAGAAAATATGAAAAATTATTTATACTTAGGTCATGAGGTTTATGTTTTTATCACCTTTGGGGGGGGGGGGGGGGTTTAGGTTTGTGTATTAACAACTTTACCCGCGATTTGTTTAAGTCTTGTATCAGGGGCCGTCTTTGTTTTATCGGGCAGAACTGACCTTTGATGCCACCATCGAGCTGTTGAATAGTAACGCACATTTCGCTAGTGTTTGGTTCTTATATATCATAAGCTGACGTAGCACATACTGTACTTCGATTATTTGGAATTTTTTTTAACAAACAGTGTTTGAAAAGGTTAGTTAAATATTATAGTTCATTAACTTATAAACAGCTTATTTTCATTTATTTAGAACTGCAAAAACAGGGTGACACATATTTTATGTACATTATAAAAAAATTCAAACGAATGATATAGTTGTCTTACTCTTCTCTTTCATAGAACTATATATATATATATATATATATATATATATATATATATATAATACTTTGTAATGTCTCATTATCAAGATATAATGGATATTTTTACACCTTGCAGTAGTTGTCTGTCTCTTCATAAATCTTAACCTAAGAAAATCCGAGGCTGAGTGCAAGTCCTTTGACACAAATGTATTTACCAAGTCAGGTTATGTTAGGTTAGAGCCCCAAGGATAATAAGATATAGTCAAGGAAACGTAGTGACTGATATTTTATAATGCTCTGTTTATCTTTATCATTGGTTGTGTTGATCGGTTTGTTTATGAACCAAGTGTGGAACATACTAGACTGATTTTTTTAGGATTAACTGACTGAACATTCCGGAGGTCTAGGAGCTTCTGGGAGGCTTAGCTGGTAATTTCTATGTAGGGAAGTCTGTAGACTATTCATTTACTAGAACTTACCCAAAGGTTCTCTGCGGTATATATGAGAAGCCGGCTCTACGGCCAAGCGGAGAGAGTCAGTCGGGAGATCTTTGTAGCCAGACTTGTTGTGAGTTGTTGACTGGCACTGAGCCGGGTGTGTTTTCGAATTCCGCGAGAGGAGAGTTATTATGTTTAGCCAAGCAGGGCGTAGGAATACTTTGTGTTTTGAAGAATTGTATTGGGAGCCAGTTAACGGCGGACGAAGACAAAGAACTGTTAAAATTGTATTGTAACTTCGGTGCCAGTCGGTGAAGGCCATTTCTGGGACGTGATAAGAATAAATGTTTTGTGATACCCTAGACTTTAAGTACAATATCTTGATTTCTGCGTGAAAGTTCCCGGGAATTATATTTCCGCTGTGTTTGTGGTGTGACTTTTTTCCATGTAAGTATGTACTGCTCAAATGTAAAGTATATATCTACATTACATATAGGGTAATTACACCGTTTAGTGAAAGAACCGAGTATTTCAGTTAGCCCGAATAATCGGACTCCATATTATAAGGCCCTGTCACATATATGGCAGGGCCTACATTATTAAGTCCGATTAAATCAGGCGAAACTTCAATTGACCTTGAAGTCCGACAAGTTTACCATTCATATGACAGGCGCCCTTTTGATACAGGACAGTCAACCAGATTATGAAAAAGTCTCTTGTCTTCTATAACTTTGTGTTATCTTAGAAATGATTGAACAGTGACGCTCGTCTCATAAAAACCCTATTCATTTACTTAATCTCATCTGCTGACAGGGCAGGCGTTGATTGAACGGACCGGGCGTAAAACAACGACGCCTTTATTTCTAATACCGGGAATATCTGAGGGTACTAAAGGCCAAGAACGGTGAGTGACACACGCTATCTATATTGCTTTATGGCACGGAAGCAGGGTAACACGGCACTTGACATGAATTTGCATCACAAAAGACATCAGATGCTTCTCTCGTGGCCGCCCTCTCAACTTCTTATACTTCGTGCCTTTGCTGCTGTTCCTCCACTCAAACATGTCTTGATATCGGAGGACCCCCCCCCCCCCCCCCTTATCACCACGTAGTAAGGCAGTAAGACCGGTGATGCAGGTAGCGAAACCGGTCACGATCACGACACCCGTCTCATATTCAGGTCTTGGTCACTAATACACTCCTAATGGTGCGGTTATACTCTGCAGTCGTTCGAGATCTCCTTCGTTTTGTCCGCTTCTTTGTATGTCAAGATTTTCCGGGTATCGCCACTAGGGCTCTTGAAGGGCACTAAATTGTCATCAGACCAATGAGACCTTGGTATCGCACTGTGCATCCAACTGCAAGCTTTAATCCGCAACACCACGCTCTCGTTTGTCTGTATACAATGGTTTGCGCTGTGGACTGCATTTTGAGTTTGATCAAAAGTTCAAATTATATATATGTTTCGGGTTTTCCGACACAACCACAACAGTATGAATGTCACTTTAGGAGGTAAAAAGTGTCTAGGGGTAAGTAATAAACATATTGTTTCGGCGTACTACGCCACATCATGAGATACACCGGAAATGGTGGGTTATATACCCCGCATCAGGTAAGGACATATTCACACAGGTACACCTTCACCACTACTCTGACACAAAGCTGTGATACCTATTCTACCATCATCTTCTTTTATAAGGTTCCTGGCATTAAGATTGTATTGCTCCGAAAGATATAGAACATGCTGTACAGCTTTAGTAGGGAAAAATGATGTTTTCTGGAAGACAAAGGTTACCGACAGTCCATGTTGTAACAGAGGCACTATTGCCCTAAAACATGTTTTAATTTTTCAAAAGCCCCTCCGCTTACAGGTATAGTATCAATTAGAATTATTAAGACTTTTACATTTTGTTAACTTTGTAATGAAATTACCCGTTTCACTCATGAGCATACTGGACATTATTATGCATTATTATTGAATTTTGGATAAGAATATCCACATGTTATATGAGTAATAGTGAAGTCTTGCGAGAGACAAGAAAGGATGGCGGTAACCTGATATATGGGATTTCCGCTTAAGTTGGTATATTCACACGTACGTTGTGTTAATTCCTCTCTCATAGTATTATGTTAACATTACAGCTGGGTAGCATCATTACGATAGTACTGACGGACGTTCCAGGGCAGTTTTCGGCATGACTAGCGTCGTGATTCACAGTAGGCAATATTTGTCCAATAAGAGTTGCTACCGAGTCATAAAGGTACGGCCGTCTTTTCTGCTGTACCTTATAGTTACAAAGAGTAACAGGGAATCATGACGTCAACATGTGGCCAGAGTTATCTGGAAAAAGTTATCTGTACGCTCCATACCGTTTTATCCCAGGAAAGCGAATTTCCATTACAGCAGTAAGATGACAAAATAACTCGGTGCATTTAACATTATTTTACAGAACTCTGCAATTTTGTAAGGATAGTCTGAGTATAAGCATACTTTAACAGATGAATATGAATATATTTATAAACGGATAGATATGATATTCGTCTGATAAACTAACTTAGAGAATATTTTAAATAAACAGCATGTTCCGTGAATGGGTTATATGCCACTGCTTTAACGCCACGATGAATTCAGTTAAAAAGTTAAAAACTAATTATATGTTGCGAATTTTATTTCAACGGCTGCGTTTCAACGGATAACATTTCATTTCATTTTTTTTTTCAACAACTTCAAATTTTTAATAAACACGTTGAAAGGTCTTCAATAAAGGCCGTCTGGGTCCGAGCCTTGGTACAAATTGACTAGATAGAATATGTGACCAAATAAATGACTTCAGTAACAAGAACGAAATTGGTAAGCAAAATATATATTTATATTCAGCGGGATAGCACCATGTTCTCTCTGGTAACAACATCAATATTTGCAGGATACATGCATACATTCTGACCCGTCACATTACTGAATCCTTTATGAGGCTTAAGAGCATTCAGTAGAGCGCATGCCTCCGCCAAGGCATACAGTCTAACCTTTTTCCGGAACAACACAAATTTAATTCGGACTTCCCCCGCCAATGTCCGATCCTTCTACAAATTTCGTGGGATATTTTTATAATCCTGTTCGTAGAAAACAAATATGGGTGAAAACTAAACCTTCCCGCAGGTAATTAAATCAACACTGATTTCCACTGCGAATGTCATATAGGAGACTTCTCCTTACAAAGATTTAGGCAACAGCCGTGTATCATAATCGCAATATAGCGTGATGTCCGATCAAAATAGATGTTTGATAACATACCCTCCTTGACAATAATAAGCTTAACACTAATTTCATCTGCGAAGAATGTCACATAAGAAGGTTCTCCTGACCAAGCTGTAGGCAACACCCATGATTAAGTCTCAATATAACGTGCCATATTGTCAGACATGGATTGAAATATAACCTCCTCGGTGCCAATTAACCATGATTTCCTCTGCAAGTAACAGAGGGGAATTCTTGTCTCCTGAGAGAGCCCTCCACAGCACCCATGTATCATTCATTTTTAATATAGCATCTTATCTTATTAGTAATAAAATGGTAATATTAAAGCCGGTTTCCTTTTTTGTATAACGAGGAAAATTAATTGATCAGTCAAATATTGTAAATAGTAGTAACTCAAGGCTATCCCTATATGTATAAAACATATTTGTAATCCATGTTCATAGTTCATCGCAAAAAAAAAAATTACCTAAAAAGTCATTGCAAAAAACAGGACAATATATAAGAAAATGTCAGTGGCCACCATGTTGCTCTCGATTTTCCCGCCGCATCAAGTGTCGTCTGCTGTAATTTCCCATCAGCGACAGGTGCCGAGGAACACGCGTCATCACAAATTTTTTTAGATTTGCCTCTGTCGGCTTGCTGAATCTGGTGTACTGGCTTTATGTCCCGACATACTCCTAAAATTTATTAGACAAAAATGTTGGTGATAATACGGTCATATGTTTATATAACACATAAAAAAGTGAAATTATTGAGAAATTAATTAGAATAACTTATATATAACTGTCCAATTTTCTTTCAGTTGAGAAAAAAACATTTTTCATTGTTAAATTGATTAAATAATACAGAATATTATATTATCTAGAACTGCTTTTCTCCGGATGTGTAAAACACTTTTTGGACTATATTTAGTCATTCCGTATCTCACAGTCACAGTATGTAACACGTTATATAAGCAAGGCTGCCGCTAGCTCAGCGACCAAGCGATCGTGCCTGCTGTAGACATTGGTTTAAGGAGCACGACTGTAAAATATTTTAGTTATAAATAATAGATTTTTTACCTGGAACAGCTGTGATTTTAAACCTGCGGATGCCCTTCAGTAACGATGGGACGCCGACATTACAGGATTTGTCCAACGACACTACAGCATGGTCACGGCGCTGCCGAATCAGCTGTAAGGAAATATATCATTAAGATTACCATCGTGTATAGTATACTCAGTGTAGTAGTCGAGTCCAAGTCCTTATTCGAGTCCAATACAAATTCCCATATTAAAATAAATTTAAAATGAAACCTAAGATTATAATTTGTACTTTACATAGTATGAATATGCCTTTTACTTTCATGTTAAATTACATTTAGCTCACTGTGCAGAGCTAAAGCTTGGTATATAATGAATACTGGTCTTTTTGTAGTATTCTGATGGTGTTTTGCACATGCATAAAAGTCTTATAGAATGTGACATATAGTTTTACTGGATTCGAGATGGACTCAGCCTGATTTTCGAGACTTAACCTCCGAGTCCGAGTTTAAGCCCGTGTCCGAGTCTATAAAAAGTGGAATCGAGTCCGGATTCGAGTCTAAATCCGGACACGTATCCAAATCTGGACCCAAGTCCTACATCATTGATTAAAATATTCAGTTCAATATAACCCGGGGTAGTACAGTGGTACATGCATGAAAGACTACCCGTCTAAAAATACTACCTGTCTAAGACCACCACCCTTGAGTACACAGATAACCCTGTAGTTGTAAAATCGGAGAAAGTCCAGTCATATGCTTTATATATCCCTCGGTGAAAACCCTTAGTGGGTAGGGGGGGTAGCATTAATCTGTCAATTATCCATAGGAATGAAATGATAGTTTACTTATTATAGCTAGAATGGAAAAATGTAAATCCACTAAACCGTCTACTGATATTAACGGGAAGCGGAGCCATAAATAATAGCCAATATAAAGATTAAACTAATTGTCTACGTTTAGACATTATATAGTTGAGGTGAAGTTTATAATTCCAAAAGTCGGAGGAAATCCTCAAGAAAAAAAAACACTGATATCATGAAAGACCTTGAATTACATAATGCACCTGTTATACATACCACTTAATTTAAGCCTAAACTAATTGTCTACCTCTAGGCGGTATAAGGCTTAGGTGAAATTTATTATTCCTTTAGTGTGGGGAAATTTCCAATTAAAAGAGCACTTGTCAATGCACATAACTTGCTAAGGTTTTATACACATAGATTGCCAGTGAACCTTACCAAACAATTAGACATCCCAAAGTTATCATCAGTTTGGCGGACTATCACACGGGTCTTCGGTCCAATTGTCCAGTGTTTCAAACACGAAAATCTGACAACTAAAACGAGATTATTATCATTCATTATGTAATGGTTACGTCCACGCCCTAAAGGTGGCACTGTCTTTTGAAAGAAGATGAAGAACCAAATGACGAGAGTAATAAGTATTTTTGCGATTTTCTGCATTTCAGGTTTTGTTTGCAAAGGGTTAAGAAAGCCCAGAATGACACACTTACGACAATATCTCAGGTTTCGTTAAGGGATTACTAAGCCTATACGTATATTTATATGTATATGTATATATGTTACATAGATTGTACAAATAGTTTTAAAACTAATCAAGGTAGCCTGTAGGGGTGGAGGAAACCGGAGAACCCGGAGAAATTTAAATCACCGGCCTTGGACGGGCAACTACACCCCACTCTCATAGCCACATCGAGGATTGCACCAGCAGAGGGTGTGTATATACAGGTTTATCAAAATCTGTCCAGGGATTTCTGTGTAATGATGATAATTGAAAAACATGGGAGGGGATATAATACCTGACAGCGGTATATAAAAGCAAGTTAAAACATCAGAACTTAATTATTCTTGAAGTAACCTGCATTGAGGAAGGAACATTATTACCTGTAGTTGCATGTTTACACCTGTAGTACAGGGCCAGGTGAGATGTGCCAGTACACTGACTCTGTACGGAGAGGGTACAGTTCTCGCTCTGTGGACCTAGCATCTTATAATGACCTTTCTCCAAAGGGCATGGCGTACCAACAAGGCTGTCAGCTGAAATAAAGCAGTATATTTTTACTAAACAATAATCTGATATAGACTGGCACCCTGGGTTTTATTTTGACGCACTGGTGATGCCTAATCATGGGTATTAGTCTCACTCAACATGATATATATATATCACCAGAGAGCTGTGACGTTTTTATTTGTTATTGTGGTGTCGCACTTTTAAGTGAGCATAGTGTAGCCAGATGATCGTTTCTCCAGGTTGTTGTGTATTAATGTGTCGTAATATTTATCGATGTTAGCGTGAGAACGTAGGTTTAGGGAACCCAGGTGTTTTATTTGATGTCGGATTCAGTTTACGCTCCCAAGGCAGCGGAAATCTTGCGCTTCTAAAGAAGCAACTGATTTTCAGGCTGCCAGCTTTGACCGTTTATGATATATTTAGACACCAGATGACGGTTCGTTGTCCGCTGAAAAATACGTGCGTATGATGTGACAAGCAGCCAACCAGATGCCAATAAACAAACACTCGACAGGCATCCTGGCTCCGCCCATAGCTGCGCTTCAAGCGCCGCTTGATGAGTTTAAGGTCGAATTTTAATTGCTCCCTCTGCATTCTCGCATCATCGACCGATTCGATCATGACATTATGACTGTGTTAGCATAGCCATGTATCTGCTGTCTGCAGAAATGAAACCAGCCAGCGAGGTGTGCAAGCAGCCTTTGTTGTTACGTTTCGTTTGAATTACAGCTCACCGGCCGGGCATCCTATGTGCCCAAGGCCCTAAGCAAACCACGTCTGGGGTAATTCTCTCTGAGCCTGTGGCCTGTTACCGGGGCGATGAGCTGTCAATAAAAACGAAATGAACATGATTGGCTCCGTGTATTCCTCGCTTGGCAGTGTCTTCCAGCACAAAGTCTCACCTGATTGGACAAAAATACAGTGCTCCCCTCTGGTGTTGCAGTTCAGGATACGAGGTCATAACAAACAGCGTTTACGATATAGGTACTAGGCCTATAGTTAAAGCACTGTGTAAAGAGCGTAGATTCAGTTCAGTCGTGATTATGTGAGAATCGTTTCTTGTCAGACTTTTCAGAGTTAGTCTAGACAGTTTCCTGTAACAGCATTGTTTAACGTAGATTTCAGTCACAACGAACTTACAAGCATGGTTATCTCATATTCTTGTCTCTGGAGGCGTGTCCATTTTAATAGTCATGCGTTGAACGACATGCCTCCATTATATTGTAAGGCGATAGGCCAGAGGCGTTCAGGATGTGTGCCGTAGGCATGGATATATATACTGAGAGCACCATCCAAAAACACTTTCCAAATCAGCACGCTAGGTAGTGCGTCACAGTTTGACGGCCCAGCAGACGGTCCGAGATTTCGGTGAACCGACCAGTAGAGGGACGTTTGTAAAGAGCCTATAATCTTCGGCCATGGTGAAGCCCAGTAACAGACCAGGGGTTAGTGCATGCGCTGATCGTAATGTGGCACTTTGAGCATTGTCGTGTATTACAAACATTGTCAGAGTGATACGACAGTAAAGGCTATGAGCCCATCACTCTTCTTTCGGCGAAGTGATTTCCTATGAGAGAGAGACTGTGTTAAACTAGTGACTGATCCGACGGGGAGATTCGCTTGTGTAAAGTGTATAACGTGTTAACTACAGGGACACAGGAAATCATTCCTAGGCCGTCACGTTCTGTGTTGTGTGGATATATCAAGCTAACATATTTAACAAGACTCTGTGAATGTGTCTATCTATAGGACTCAATGGATATTGTATCGTTCGTTTGGAACGCCTCCTCCAGAAAATTGTAAGTTTATTAACTTAATTACATTTTTATTGTTTCTGTTACACACGGCTTTTCGTCTTTTTGCGTGTATGTGTGAGCTTCAGCCATCTGAATTCCCCGTAATAGAACCTGGAAGTCCATTCCCTTGGGGTGTGACAATATTAAATGAGGGTATTTAGGCATACAAATTATCTCCAACTTACAATATTTGCCAAGAAGTTAAACTAAGATCATTAGTTAGGTTATAGCAGGGGACCAACTACTTAGATCCAGAAGGCTTAATAACATATCATTCTTGTCACATATATAGTTAATTTCACCATTATATGATAGACAGTCCGACTGATAGGTTAACTTTGACCTATCCATTAAAAAGATAAAACAAAGATTAAAAAACAAGATGATACTTTATATTATGTTTAAGCGTTTTCTTATAAATCCTTGCATATCCGATCATACTGGCTGCTCATCGGACTGTTCGGCTAACTGAGGATTTTTTACTGCATATATAAATTAACATTTACTGTATTTCACTTACGAAAAATGAGGTAGCTGGAGACTTCCCGCTGGATAAATTCTGTGTCTGGACAGCGGTCAAGCTTTTCATCACTAAGTGGACCTGTAGAATAGATTAGTAAACTTCAGTTTTATACGCATAAATGAAGGAGGCAGAAATGTCCCATCTTCCTGCTATTCATTTGTTATAAGTGATCCAGTTTCTAAAACTGGGATAACACGGTATAGACAGTTCATATAACTTTGTCCAGATAACTCTGGCCACATGTTGATGTCATGATGCTTATGACTACCTATTGCTCTATGTCACTGCCAGAAAAGACGGCCGTACTGTTATGATTCAGTAGTCATTTTTATTGGACATATATTGCCTACTATGAATCACGGCACTAGTCATGCCGAAAAATGCACTGCAATGGTCGTCGGTATTATCTATCGTAATGATACTAAACAGATGTAATCTTAACCTTAGTCTAAAACTCGGAGGCCCCTCTACCGTGAAATGGCCAAATTCTAAGGTACATTCAAAGATCTCCAAGATAGTATCCCGAATGTAATGAAGGACTACTTTCTAAATCATGTGACTTGTTTAATACTGGGCGGTGTGTTGTTTCAAAATAAGATATTAAGAAATGATGTATCTTAAATCAGTAAAGAAAGAAAGAAAACTTGACTGGTTAAATATAAGGTAGAACTGCGACACCTGGCGAAACTGACCCAGCCGATGACCCGGCTATAACATTTTGGTTAAATGTAAGGTCTGAGAACTTATTACGGTCTCAGTCGTCAATATAAAATATGTATTTTAACTTTTCCATAATATTCAGCAAATGTACTTTTTACCATTACCCCAAAACACTCAAATATGTTATTTAAGCCTATATTACCTGAGTTTATCGACCCTTTTTGTTGCTTACTCTACTAAAAGTAATAATTTTATAGTCAGCAAAAGGAATTTATATTTTCTCCGGCTGTTGTAAATGGGACATTAAGGCTTGGTTCTAGGGGCGAGCATTCCATCTTAATGTGTGCATGAAAGCTCGGCTTAGACCCAGACATTACGTGCGGTGATATTACGTTCTTTTATGATTATTGTATCCGAGGGGCGCTGCTGGAATGATAGCGGCTTTTCTGATCATAGCACCGTCACCATGAATATGGCAATGGCGATCATTTCTGATCAGGAATAACGCCAAACATGCTGTACGTGGTGAAATGAAGACATTTATCACGCAAAACCTAAAACTTAGTATTCATCACTCTAGTACGCTGGTTATTACATAAACTTAATTCCAGCATTAAAGGTAGGACCTGCACACCATAGAATCTGTTGTACGACTCGTATTTTATATATGAGACTCCAGTTGTTGATTTTCCGTCGACTCTTCCTTATTACAATGTATTACCCTGGAGGCTTTTGTCTTGTTCTTTCCCTAACGATGTCTTTTGGCATTACTTTCAGTCTTATTTCAAAATCTTATCATACATTTATACTGATTAGACCCCCGGGAATGATGTCGCTAATGGTATGTTTTATGGTGATGGTCTTGTCTACTTTGCATGCGGTTTTCAGGCTATAAAGTTATGCTAGATGACTAGAAATGACAGTGTTACGGCAAAATTAAGATTCTAGACACAGCTGGACTACAGGCCTATCAGCAGGGTTTATATTAGAGCATGTTATAAAATAGCAATTTTTTTATTAAAATATCGTTGGCAACAAACGAATCTCCTCCTGGCAAAATTAAGAGTACATGATAACACTTTCTCCCTCTTCTTTATGCGTAAATTCCATGTGCTTGTTGTTCTCCAAAGAAATAATAATCCATGGACATTTTACGAATAACAAATTTCTGATTTGAACACTATGACCATAATGGTTTCGGCAAGTGCCTTTGCTAAAGTGTCTTTGACTGTCCGGGTTTTCAGACTCGACAGTCATGAAATCAATTAAAACCAGTTCTGAACTAATTACAACTGTAAATCCATAAAATCTCAGATAATCCTATACCTGATTGTTGTAATTTTAATAACAAGTCTTGGATGATGATTTTGTGGAGCACCATAGCGGAGAGAGTTAATCATTTTACCAGCATCTATTTTCCACTGTCAGCTACAGGCAATAGGGAGGCGAGTTGGGTTTGATTAATTTATGACGACTTCTCCGTAAGGTCGGGGGGCTTATCAGGGTTGATGTGTTCATTCTATATCAATATTTGTGTCAAAATATTTTGTGGGTGGACGTTCTTAGGTTTCCCAGAGTGCTTAACCATCGATTACAATTCCTCTCTCTCTCTCTCTCTCTCTCTCTCTCTCTCTCTCTCTCTCTCTCTCCTTTTTTATACCTCTGTCCGTGTTTATGGCTGATTTTCAAAGACCGACCTTTTGCCGTTTGGCAAAATATAAGTCATATGTGATAGATTTGCACCTAATATTTATTTCTGATCTTTACCTTAGTTCCAAGGTCGAACAACCAATATGCTACCCTCAATTATCGCTCAGGTCTGTCCCTGTTTGCGCTAGTCCTCCCATACGGCTTATTTTCAAAAACAGACCATTAGGCACAATATTATTCATAGGTGCCAGATTTACACCTGATAGTCATTTCTGACTTTACACGCCTTAGCCGATCCCCCATTATCGCTCTGGTCTGTCCCTTTTTGCCATAGACCTCATATAGCCGATTTTCAAACACTGACCTTTGGGCGAAATATGAGGTGACAGATATGCACCTGAGTAATCGTTCGGCTATTGCAGACTTGTCATAAGAAATTTATGGCTATTGACACACATATATTTGTATTTGTATGACCAACAAATAAGCTCCCTCTGTGCTCCGTAATAGTAATATTTTACCAGCATAGATTTGCTGTGACTTTCCAATTGTTTGACATGAAGAAATGAAAACTGAGAACTATAAATATAACATCTTAAAGATTTTTGTAAAAATGTATGAACGTTGGGCAGTTCATTTCTCATTTCCAGATGATTTATACAGTGTTACACTTTTGCAGGCAATGTTGTGCTATCAAAGAGATTTTATGATCAATCAATAGTGCAGTGACATAGCAAAAGGAGGACGCCAATACCAACACTGGATGGGGAAGGTGTAGCAGCGTGAGCCAGGGTCAAACTTAACGAAGTCATAAAACAATATGCCACACTTTAATCATGAAATTCTATGCACGAGAGCTGATACCATGGTGAAAATATTCAATACGATTAATCTGTTCATAGCTGTTTTTTTTTTTTCTTGAAAGCTACAACGTTAGCCTATATTATCCAGAACTCGGTTATAGGGGGCGGATAAAGGATTGTTATTTTATTTAGGGGTGGGGGAGGGGGGACGGGGATGGGGAAGCGAGGCCGAGGGCGAGGGTATGGGAGGGGTGGTACAGACACGTTTTGTACCCCATCTCATAAATCCGCTTCCATGTTATATGACATATGCATATGCTTTAAATGGTTGAGATGAGACAGGCTTTTCAGTTAATGACCTAATGTTTGCACTCTCCAGCTGCAAAATTAAAAGAAAAAATACTTACCCAGACGTATTTCGAATACATCTCGCAACCGCCTTTTTATTTCAAAACACTGTCGGCCGATTTGACTGTAAAGAAAATATATCATTGCTCGGTATCAGAATATTAATCATGAATAATAGCCTACTGGTTTTCATGATACTGCAGACCTCTAATCAATTATTCATATGCACATTTTACACATAGACACAAACATACTAATACATTTATAATTGTTATTTCGAAGTTTCTTAAACCGGAACCAGAACACATGAACAACAGAAACTAACCCTACTACAACTATTGAAGACCACTATCTTCGAGCATTTCTATATGAATAATAACACATGTCAAGCAGGAAATATTTTGAAATATCCATACCAGCCATGTACAACTCGCATAAGTGAAACCAGTCGCGTGCTATTTAACTGTAGAATATTCAGGCAGAACAGACGAGTCGCCATGGTAACCTTTCGAGCAGACGACTCCTGCCACTCAAGGTATATACTCTGACTTCGGCTTTCTCCGGAAACCGCGAGTCGACCCGAGAGGTCCCGCCAGTGGTCCGTGCCAAACCAAACAGGTAACGAACAGCGTTGGTCAAGCGACTTTGACGTTACTACAGAAAACAAAAGGATACAAAATTATTGTTTGGAAAGATATTTGAAAGGCCTCTAAAACAGTACCAGTAAAGGTGGCATTCAATATACGTATTTGCAGTGCGTATGCAGTAGGTATATGCATATGCAGCTAGAAATCGGACATATTATATTATCTTGGAAATGCTGGTGATGTATCAGTTTGTGAGGGTGTCAGTACTGGGGTCTCTCTCTCTCTCTCTCTCTCTCTCTCTCTCTCTCTCTCTCTCTCTCTCTCGTTGGTGCGGACAACGGTGGCGGTCTATCGCGGCTCCCTGCTTGTCTTGTGTGGCATCACGTCTATCGGCTCCATCAAAATTCTCGCTTAAGGCGCCTAGGCGGATGTCCCAGACTTCCACCAGCTTAGAGCGCTCGACGAGCATAAAAAATCTTCAGACAGATATTCTCTTCGAGTGATTCCACATATGTGAATGCAATACGTATGCGTATATATACAGCGTATGCAGCACGTTTCGATCGCTCACTGTAACGCATACACATTTTCAGAAGTTAACCTTTTGCATATTGGCATCGAGTAAAGGTTGCCTATTGGTAACAACAAATCTGGATTTAGCATGACAGGGTCTGTTTTAAACTTCATCACAAAGGTAGGCAATACTACAGAACCAGAGTAAGTGTTTATATGCCTATGGGCATAAATTTGCTATGAAAGGACGCATTGATATCTCTGACTTTACAAAAAGAAATTGAAAACATGTCTTTTCTTGAAAATCTCACAACGACAAAATATCATAGAACAAAGGAACAAAGAGCCATACAACAAGAAAGGTATATAAGAACTGCAAACTTTTTTATTTTACATGGATGCCCAATAACTAGAAGGGGTGCGTGTCATTATCGATATGGCGGTATATAACGTTACGGTGATCTACGCGATATACGCGTATAGCGATGCAGTTTTCAGATATTGATACATATGTATTTTTCAATTTTGCGTTAAACGTGCATAAAACTGATCTTTTGTTGTAAAAATGTTTGTTGCAAATTTAGTCAAGTTAATTGGCCAGGATAAATAACAGGCATAAAACCGCTACAGTATCTTTAGACGTTTAGTAAGAAATTTTCAAGTTGACCTGATAAATCAATGATCAAAAGTCTGTCACAGAAAAGTTTCCATGTCTGCTTGATGGCTTGTATACGAGAAATATCTCCATACAGCAAAAAGTTAGAAGTGCCGAACACGGTCATAGTAATTAATCATTCATTAAAATTCTCTCCTCACATCATATGAATACTGCAGGAAGATCAAGTATCAAGTCAACAGTATTGTGGTGCATGGCTGTCATAGCTAGTGCACACCATCTATCCCTTTCTGTGCTAAACCATTGTCAAGAATTCTCTAATTGCTAAGTTACTGGCACACAAAACTTTGATTCTAAATGTTGGGTGCGGTCAACAACAAGTAAGAACTTTACTTAGTATATTAAGTAATATTGCCATATTTCTTTTTTAAATAAACTGACGTGCATAAACTTTTATAATGTCATTATATTAGGCAGGGTAAACCATTAACGTCATTATAATATTAAAGACCTAAGAAAACTTTGGTTTTAAATTTTGATTAATGCCAACAACAAGAAAGTACTTTACCAAGTATATAAATCAGTAATATTGCCATATTTCTTGTTTGAAATAAACTGATCTGCATAAACATTTGTTACGTCATAGTATTTAACAGGATATAAAATTAACGTTATTATAATATTAATAAAATATATATAATATATGAAAAACCCATTTCTTTCCTATAAACTTAATACAATGAAAATATGGCAAAACATTGCAATTGCAATACGTATTTTTATTTGGCGATACCTAGCCCTAGTCGAGGCACTCCCCTTGGCTCATGTTCTGATATTCCTTAGGGCCTAAGACAGATAAATAAATAGAGTGATTTTCCTGGATACATTTTCAAAGGGTAGACTTTCTCTTGTATGTCTAACAGAGCGGGTGGATTTTCAATGGACTGTAGATCCATATATCTAGCATTATTTGGCCACTCTAACATAGGAAAGTCCAATGACTGTTACAATTCCTAATGTTGTTGGATGAAATATATTTTCAACAAGTTTCATTACTGAAAGACTTGACTTAAAGTCTCTCTGTGGACCACCATCTAGCTTGGCTTATTTATACTAACGGTTTTCTGTGCCATTAGGCCCATACATATTGAATTTATACTGGCGAAGTTCCAAGTGGTGTACCCTAGCCGCCAGGCTACATTTACAAACACTACAACCTGTTGGCTCGCTTAATATCCCGCTGGTTTGCATGCAGCTTCTCTTAAACCAATTTTTTTTTAATTTTCCTACGTTGTTCAAAATAGTTCTGTCCATATGATCGTGCTGTCTTTTTGAGAATTTACATGTCTCGTTCACGTACTTCTAAATCTTCTACATACTTTCGTATTTTTAACCTAATTATAGACATTTGCGTGTTATCTCTCTAAAATATAGAGTAAGAGGTTTTCATATATAAATCACCATAAATTGTCCGGATGACAACAGGTTAAAAATGTAATTTCTTCTGCAATTTGAATGCAGAAGGCTGTTATTTTCTAAAACAGTTCGCACGAACATCTTTAAGTTCACGTATACAAAAGTATCTCCCTAATTATATAACCAAGAAGCTCAGTGAACTCATCAGTCGTAAGAAAACTGGAGAAAAACAAAATAAAATACACACATCAAATGGGCATCCAAAGTACAAATGGACATTCATTAAGTTCATTGAGTTCATAAGTTCATAAGTTCATAACATTGACCTCTCCAGGCGTAAGTTCACTACCACATAACCAAGGAATAGAAACTATTTACCTCTCCAGGTGTAAAACACATGGACATAACCAGGCCATATTGACCTCTCCAGGTGTAAGTACACATGCACATAACCAGGCCATATTGACCTCTCCGGGTATAAGTACACATGGACAAAACCCGGCTATATTGATCTCTCTCCAGGTGTAAGAACGCATGGACATAACCAGTCCATATTGACCTCTCCAGGTGTAAAAACGCATGCACATAACCAACCATATTAATCTCTCCCGGTGTAAGAATACATCGGCATAACCAGGCCATATTGATCTCTCCAGGTGTAAGTACGCATAGAAATAACCAGGCAATACTGATCTCTCTCCAGGTGTAAGAACGCATGGGCATATCCAGTCCATATTGACCTCTCCAGATGTAAGTACACATGGACATAACCAGGCCATATGACCTCTCAAGCTGAAGTGCACAATAACATCATCATTCCATATTGACCTCACCAGATGTAAGTACACATGGAAATAACCAGAACAGAACACATTGACCTCCCAAGGTGTGAGTATACAGTGACATAACCAGGCCATAGAACACATTGACCTCCCCAGTTGTAAGTATACATGGACATAACTAGGCCATAGAACATATTGACCTCTCCAGGTGTAAGTATACATGGACATAAAAAGGCAGTAGAAAACCTGGACCTCTCCAGGTGTAAGTACGCATGTATATAACCAGGCAATAGAACACGTGGATCTCTCCAGGTATATATATATATATATATATATATATATATATATATATATATATATATATATATATATACTCTTATGTGAACTTTGTGAACGTTTACGGTATCTTTGAAATAGTAACCTCACCATAACCTTAAAGTAATCTTGCCACTCTAATCCAGCCGGGCCTCCTTTCTTTTTGTCACGGTATCACATTTCTATCCGTAGGTTTTGGCTTTCTACAACTTTATTTTAGCCTTTGTCTTGTCTGCGTAGTCCTTTTCCAGGCCATGCGATAAGTTAAGATCTAGAGCGGTTTGATGTGTAATCGGCATTAGCACGCTAACAAGGCTGGAGAACTGATCAATACTCCTGATTATCAGCAAATTGGAATAACTGGTATAATTATTAGAAAGGGTGGCAGTGTTCCCGGCTGCCGGGCTAATATAAGTGATGAAATTTTGACCCGGGTACTCGGTAGGTATTTCCCGGTCCGGACGGAGTACTCATTATCAAGGCAACACTCTACATGAAAACATTAAATAAAAGTTCTTTCCCAATATTGCTGGAAAATGAAAATTATAATTGATTCATAGTTAAGGTGGCTGTGGAACACAGCGTGCAATCACACGCGATTTGTTTTGGTTAGCAATAAAAGAAGATACAAAAGCAAATTTAACTGCATAGATAAATACTTAAGGAGCTTATTACGAAATCCTAGCGTCCATTTACGAAAGATAATCCCTTGAAATAGCCCAGGCAAAGCCAGTCCCAACACACACAGGTTCTTCGTGTTTGTTAATATCCACGTGTTATAGTATGTGGGGGCCGCTAAAATATCCAAAAACATTCAACAAAGACATCTGGCGGCAAGCAGACGAACCAGAGTTTGCAAAGGGTGTTTTCAACTAGTGACATTTAACCTTCCGCACATGTGCAACCAAGAACCTTCATCTACATGAATGGCTGCTTGTTAACATTGGCGCAAGTACCGTGTTTAATAATAGCTTTGGGTTAACAACGTCAAACATCCATCACATAAGCATTATAAGGACCTTTCCTATAGCAGCAGTTACCTACATTTCATGTACACAGACTAAGCCGAAGTCATATAAATTCTACAGATAATGCAGATGAATAGATGGTTTTATATACAGTTATATACGTATTCGAATACTAGAATCAAGGGTGAGAAAAAGGGACAGTGTTATTGTATGTTCGGGTATACAGATAGCCTCAAAGATACCATTTGATTGTCTAACATTTAACGTAGACGTTTTGAGACAAGTTTAAATTGCTGTTGACAATCCGGTCGCTTATAACAAACAAAAGTCACTGGGTGTTCAAAATGGATGCAACGTGGAAACCCCATTTGGGACTATCTAAATGGTTCTTTACGGCGCGCCAGACGCACCAACTTCAATTGTTGGTCCGTTACTTGATGTTTAAGGGCGATAGACGTGGCTATTCCCAAAGGTATGTTCAATAACACGGAGAAAGCACCAACTTCAGTCACTAATGGTTTCGTCAAGCGCTTAACTATCATAACGGGTCACTAGATAGATTTTAGTCATCTTAGTTGCTAAACGAGTCAGTGAAAAGCTTGGTTTGCCAAATGAATATTAAAGCTTAGGAAAAACGACCACAATTAAGATATGACACCAAATTACTAAACCATCTGCTGTTTTAAAAACATGCAAATGTATCTTAGCTGCTAATGAATAACATTTGCACTTAGCAGCATTCACAGCAAAACAATTTCTTTCTTTTACAGATCGATAATCTTTCACTTAGCTGAGCGTCTATGATGTTGTTGCACAACACATATAGGTATTCATCGTGGAACATAATATATCACTTAGTGTTAAATCCTGATAACTTTATTTTGCGTGTAAAACATTACATGAAAAATTAATAAAAACAAAATTACATGTACATGTACTGTCATTTTCTAGTATCTGTACCGAAAACAGTATTCAGGATTGAAGAGTTATTCCTCACACTTAGGAATATGCTTTTTCGCCTTACCCGCACATTATTCAATATATCATAAGATGAACTGTAAAGATTAAACAATATACGCATCCCGAGATGCGAGAGACTTGTAAGATGTCATGGGCAGTAAGAGCGAACTAAATATATACATGTATTTGCCCTATCGTGTCCGTGACCTAGCTTAAGTGTTTCGGGGCTGAATCAATAACAATTCCCATAACGATGAACGATAATAGAGGTCAAGAGGCGGCAGAATGGGCAGGTTAAAATGAAGCCTATTCCATTCGCAAACCTGATGAATTATTCAGTCTAGAATGAGTCGGCATCTTTTAATCACTTAAACCTCGAGTATAATCAATTATACGAAACAGAAACCAGTGCCGTATCTTTCCCTTAACAAAATACGTTGTATTTAAGACATATTGGTCTATTCTGTTATATTAGATTTCATGCTTGGTACTAAATTTAAGCCTGATACTAAAATATCTGCAGGTAATCACATATTCCTCACCAAGACTTTAGGGTTTTTTATGCGCCACATACGATTTTAAATTGTTTATTTTCACAAGTGGACTTGTATTCCTTAATAGTTATTATCGATTGAAGCGGATGGGGAGACCAACCAGTTTTCGAAACCCGTTTTATGACTTATTTAAATTTGTTTTTGTAAGTCCCATCCTTTAACATCTCATTATTCCCTTAAACATGTGATTGCATTTTCGCAACTTACGATCTCGAACCCCCATTATCAAAGTTAAGCTAAATATTTATTTTTTTTCAAATTTTTCATTGGTCACAAAATCCCACAAACATACACACACACACACACAAACCACACGCTGTCATTTTTGAGCTTTAAACAAAAGGGCTAACGAATAATCCACAAGAAGCAACATGTACATAAGAGCCAATCTGCCTTCTGGATTTGCCCATTGGCGTTAATGGTCAGAGATCACACCATGCAGGGGCGGATCCAGAATTGAGAAAAGAGGAAGGAGGGTCCAACCAAGGAGGACTAATAAAAAATAAAAAAAAGGTCCCGAGGTTCGGAAAAAGGGGGTATCAAGGCCGCCTAATTTTGTCTGAAATCCTTAAAAAAGGTTGCTTCGGGTAATAAAGGTGGACCCCCCCCCCTGGATCCGTTTATTCTGGACTTTCAGAATCGACATCCAACGATTTACCAATCAAACTGTGTCCTACTAAACAGCTAACCCAAATGGATCCACAACTTTAGCTTTTCTGGTGTGTTAATCACGCGGTTATAGGGAAAACCTAAGTCTATGTTCAGTCATGCCTAACAAGCTATCAGTTTGGCTGTCATAACCGTTACCTCAGGAGTACTGAGTTAAGTCTTGGATTCTGATTGGTTTTGGCTTGGGTCTCAAAGGAAAAATCGGTCGCCAACACAAATTAGCCTCATGGAACAGTAATTAGACTTCCACAGTAATATTTCAAGGCTTCTATAGAACTGTACCACAGTCACGCGATGCATGCGTCGGCAGGCCAGCCGAACACGATTGTAACTATGTAAGTGCTGCTGTTTCTTTTCCTGAATCCCGTCATCATTAATTATTGAACATTCTGTGCTAAGACACTGTAAATGTCTCGGTATCTACAGATAACCACTGTTCAAATGTATTAGCCCTTTAATCTTCCCTATATGACAGTGTTCATTCTAAAATAACCAGTTAATTTCAGAATATAACAAAGTTAGGAGGGTATAATGACTGTGTACTGAAGATACAGAAGTTGTAGCGTTCAATAACCACACCATGAGGATGAGGTGTGTTTCAAATTTTCAATGAAAAAAAGACATACAATAGAAAGAGAATAGAAATAAAAAGCGTAACTACCAGAGCGTTTATTATAGATAAATGGATCCCTGAGTTGTCATGTAAAGTTGGACGTTAGAGCTTCAAGGGTAAAACGTAATTTTCTTCTGTTGTAACAATGACAAGGGCAGATGCGGTTATTTTATAAAAGAGAAATTGATAAGTACACGTATATAATTTTCTTTATAGAGCAGTATATGTAATACAGGTTTTTGAAGTTGAAGTGTGTGCTATATTATATATAATTGTTTTTTTTACAAGCTAAATATTAACATACATTTCCTGTCCTATCATAAAAAAATATATGTCTATGTGACAAAACAATTTGTATATCAAAATATAAATATTTGGCAATAAGACTGGTTAAAAACTTACCTGGTGGCGCCATCTTAATCACCATGGCGACAGGACCTCCACAATATTGTTCGGAAAATTTCTCTAAATACTGGGTCACCTCTTTCTTGTAATATCTCTGGAAGAAAATATCGCCGTATGATTAAAAGGAATGAAACTAATCACTTCTGGCAATTATTTACATGTCTTACATTATTTAATCAATTTATGAGCATGTAATTTTCTTCCATTCTTATTTAATTATATTCATCTTTCTTTTTTTTTTTTTTTTTTACTTTATGACTGGAATTCTGTCAATATACAAAATAGGCCTATAACACAATGATTTACGACATTAATCAAAAATCGGTGCTTCCGTCATCCCATATCGCAACACCATTATTACATCATTCTATATACCGTAATCCCAGATATATTTGCTGGCCTATTAAAATGTGTACAGTTAATAAATATAAGCAATTTGCTTGAAAATAAAATAAGTGTGACGTAAGTCGATATATATTTATATAGGGTCATTTCTCTCCGCTCACTCCTTCACAAGCTACAGGAAAACTGGTTCACACGTCAACGATTATATAATTATATTTTGAAGATAATGAGCTTTCCAGCTAATCTCTGTAATCTTTTTTGTAGCTCCTGGAAGAACAGTGACCCTGTGATGCTTAAAACCAGGGTCTGTTTGAAAGAAGTCAGGACAAGGGGTAATGCAAACCCCTATTATACGGGTTATGTAAAGGTTAAATATGAAAATGCAATGGTTAAGAGTAAACAAGTTATTCCTAAATAAACAGACGTCGCTCACCATTCACGTTGTTGTAAAAGACAAGTCGGTTTTGCATAATATTTCAAAAATGATTTTCATTAAGCTTAGAAATTCCTGTTTTAGTTCCCATAATGTTAACAAAAATGTCTTAAAGTAAGATCCATTGAATCAAACGTTGATGATGGACCGGACAGATATGTAGCGTCATACAAAGCCTTTCCTGTCCGAACTCCCATTGTATATTATGTTTTCACAGTAATGGGCACAGGTGTCAAAATTATCCAAAATGTAGAAAAAAGAACTGATACATTACGTGTTATCAACCATGCCTTAATTAAAAAACGTATCGCACGTAATAGATCTGTTAGTTTTTGTCCATTTAAACTGAATCAGTAGTGTAACTTACCATGCAGTGGAAAAAAGGCGGAGTAATTTCATCCGAGCTATTTTCTGGTCCCATTCTGACTAGTAAATGTATTCCTCCGCGAGCCATCCACTGTGCCACGCATCTCATTTGAATTGCTTAAAGAGAAATGGATGCTGCATTATTGAACGTGAATTCGATAATCTGGTATAACTACAAATAATAAATATATCGATATCATATTTTCCATGCAAGCCTCCCTTTCAAGTTCGTCATGTACTTTGGAAAAGTACACTTTTTTTCGTGGATACAGAAATGCTATTTAATAATTTATAATCCGTTTCACCAAGAGGTGCCAATTCAAATTTACAATGACATAATCCCTGGAATGAAACCAAAGCAATACTTTGCAAATTATTTTTAAAATGAGATTAAGTCAGTAAATGAAAAAATAAAATAAAAAATTGCACACACAACCATAGTTTAATGCTGCTGATTGGTTATAAATTGTGTCAAATATCCTGGAAGATTCAACTATCATGGAGGAATAAACTCGAAATGTCGCCTTCATACGCAAACCCCATGCCCCTCCCCCATCCCCTTGTGTCATGCACGCTTTGTATTGTACCCGATAGTTTAAGGGCAAAAACCGGAATTTCCTAGGCGTGGCTGCAGTAGGATCCATGGTAACGGTTGAGTACCACCACTATCAAATATGATATCAAAAAGCAATGCGTACTTACATACGTTAAATGTCGTTGGCATGCCAGGACAGCGCTTAAAGTGAAAAGAATAGTCCCCCTTCGCAGCACATGGTGTCGCTGTTGTCTCTTCATGTGCACAGAACACATTACTGTGGTTCGCGTATTCCACTTTATAATTTTCACGGAACGGACATGGTATTGGTACATGACTCTCTGAAAGGAGATATATATGGTGGTCTTATTAGAGAGGTCATTTATAATCAATATAAATGCTTGGGGTTCACTCAAGTGTGGTCTTAATAGACAGGTGATCTTATTACACAGGTGGTCTTTCAGATATATATATATATATATATATATATATATATATATATATATATATGTATATATATATATATATATACATCAGGGAAGGGGTAATAATAAAATGTAATAGTAATAGTAAATTACAAGTTTTCAAACTTAAATTAATATTAACTGTAATAGACAAGAACCTGTAATTGTGAAAGTAATATGACCTCAAGTAACAGATTAGTAGCTATTACTTTAACTATTACAACCCTTGACTAAAACAGGTTAGGGATGGAGCGTTTGTTTGATTATATTGAAACCCAGAAAAGGCTCAAGTGTAGTATGATTATCTCAAGCTAGATGCTGTCATGGTCCAGTGGTAACGAAGCATCAAGTAATGGCTTGAGATGATAACCAATTAGATAAACCCTGGGTTTGTTTGTAGATGCATTAACTTGGCTTGGTCAGTAAACATTACAGTAGTGCTAGATTACATTTTATGTAGGACTAGTTATTTTCAGCTGAGGACAGACATTGCTGCTGCAGTGCTACTGATGATTGAGTATTTGACAGTCCGCTTGTCATAACCTCTGATGAGTTAATTAGTGATGCCACAGACAGCGAATGAGGGCCTGTTTGTACTAACCATGCACTATTGCATCTAAGTACTATGGCTTGAACAAATCTTGTTGAGAGTGTTTGAAAATGTAATGTTTATCTTGTGTTATAAAAATATGCTCAGGATAAACTGGGCAAATCAAACGAGATGTGAAAAAATGGTTCGTCTTACTTAGGTTTGAGGTTAGTGGATATTAATCACATCAATAGCTCTTATTTTAAAATCTGGTTCCAGATTGGAACATACTTAACCCAACAGAAATAAATGTATTCCCATGTAAACATAAAATCAATGTATACAGAGTAATCTCATACATAATTTGCATATATACAAATATATGCATATAATGTAAAAGAGCTAGGCCTATATTTTATTTTCATCTATCCAAATGTACTCGTGACTAGTTTCACTAAACTTCAAGTCACATAAAAAACACTTCTTGATATCGAGAACGATATTTTCTGTCCTCCGTGATTTCTTGTGGTAACTTCCGCATTAATACCTTTAGTAATTATAGAATTAACATTTCAAAATATAACTAATCACAGAGGTTAATTGTGACACCAAAAGTTTGCTAGTTATATTTTCTTGTGACCATTTATTTCCAAATAATATGTCATGTATATGTTTTCTGCCTATTCTTTTCAATCATTTCAAAGATTAATGAGACACACGATATACGCTTCCGACATCCGACCTGCGACATCCATGAAAAAAAAAAAAAAAAACGATGGTGGGCATGGCAAAAAATGAATCACTCATTGAACTAGGCCAGGGATATGGGACGCGAATATTCTCCTAGGACAGTGCCAAGAATCTATTTGCAGAGAAAAATTTGCCGCGATTGGACACGTAATGGCAGAAACCTCGCCGGAATAAAGGGAAGGCAAAAAATAATAGGATGCCAAGTGGTTATTATAACAATGTGATAAATCGTATTGTTTAAATTAAAAATACCGATTTTTTAGATTGTGTCAAATTGTTTCCATTTACTTTAAACTTAACCGGTTAAAGAACAAATGAGGCGGGGGCAATAAGCGTTACAGGTGGAAGTAGGTAGGTGAGAACCAAAGCCCTTTCAGCTTAGATATCAGGTGCTGCAATTAGCTTATCATCCCGTGCTTCCAGCCAATCCCCAGCCCGCTACCCCCACCCAAAGCTATATAACTACCTGTTAAGCCTGTGAACAAGTGAGTGAGAGAGTTACAATCTCACGTCTAGTGCCACGTTCTCTTTTAATCTTTTCCCACTTTAATTACAGGAGTCATTCAGTGGGATAATCGCCTCGCAATTTATCTACATAAGGCCTTTGATGTTAAACAGATCAAGGGAATTAACAAGTCTTTCCTTGGTTTTAAGAGATCAGGATAATA
This sequence comes from Sipunculus nudus, assembly GCA_026874595.1. Classification (NCBI taxonomy): domain Eukaryota; kingdom Metazoa; phylum Annelida; class Sipuncula; order Golfingiida; family Sipunculidae; genus Sipunculus; species Sipunculus nudus. Next base: position 49,111,292 of record CM049309.1, read on the forward strand.
CTTCTTTTGGCCTGTCTTTCGTAAATCGATCGAAGAATTACTCGAAGGATCCGATTGTTTTATCAAGTCAGATTAAATGATTATAATATAACAGAGTTACTAGTATTGATGAAAACTAAATCCAATGATTCATCCTTTTTTATTCTGGAAAATTCTGGGATAATTATTTCGACATTTTGAGGGTAGTAACACTGAGAAAGCCACCATAGATAATCCTTACTAGATAAGGTTTTACTAGATAAGTTGTTTGGACATGAAACAAAATAAAACGAACCAGTCACTTTGTCTCCAGAGCAAATAAAATTCTCTAATTTATTTCCTGACCTACAATTTTTTCTTAGATTCATAGAGTATGATCTGACTGGAAAAAAAGGAAACTAATTTGCCATGTTTTCTCTGATTCCAAGGATGGATGGACACCCTTTATAAAGTACTCTGTTGGTTAAGTTGTGCATTTCTTCTTTCAATTCTGATATCAATTTTAATTTACTTTACCTTCTTCCATGGCTTTGATTATTGAAACGCTGTTAATTAATGCATTGATCTTCGCTCGGGCGATATTTAATTAAAGGGAAATTCTTGTTAAAACATTGATAACACGCCTTAACAGAAAGGAGCCACTATCTGCAAAACAGATCCACTCTCAACCCAACATTCAGTTACCTGAACTGTGTTATGTTTTTCATGTTACTACTTGTATAATTTATTTTAATAAAACGTTTGAGTGTCGAAATATTCCTATTTCAGATTGAATTTCAATGTCACACGTCAGGATTTCATAGCCGTGTTCTGAAATGCTTTTATCTATAAATATACAGGCTTGTTTAAATCCTAAATTTTAAAACAGAGCACACCATTCTTTTTAGTCTGAGCTTAGTTTAAGGCCTTGAACATTGTCACGATTTGTTTTACAAGCCGTATGGCTAGCTTAATGAAATTTCAATATACTTTATTTAATAGAAATCCGGGTATCAGGAATATTGACCAAATGCAGACAAAACGTATGTCAGATGTTAATCACAACAGTTAATCAATTATCAACCGGTCGGCATATGTGTATGTATGTGTGTCCAGATTGAAATTTAGGAAAATTTGCTTAGGGTGACCCTAAAGGTAAACTATTTAGCTTTGTATTGAAAGTTTTTGTTGTTGCCAAAACATGAATAAAAATTATTGAAACAGTATTTTTTTGTGAAGAAACGGCCACCATTTTTACTTTAAGTTAACTACATACATGTACATCTACATAATTTGATACCGGTTTCGGACTACGTGACAGGAGAGTATCACATGCTTCCTCTCATTTTATAGTCTAGCGTTACCCAGGCCCGGTGACTTCTGCACCTGCGGTCCTGGATGCGTGATCGTCCCCATTGCTTGGTTATACTACCGAGGAACCCCCGTAAGGTGCACTCGTTTATAAGTGAAACACGGCCGATGGGTACAGTGGGGGCCGACCTTGAAAAACCTAACCGTCACTAGAAGATATCAAGTGTCTCGAATTTCATTATTGTATTCTGGAAAATGTAATGGCTAGCGGTACATGCAATCATAAGATGGGGACGGACCGGTGACCCCCAACGGCACCCCTTGGTTTGACCCTGGTAAAAGTGTTAAGTGTGAAATTATTTGCAGGAGGACGGCGAGACACTCTAGTTTAATATAGGTTCGTAGAATTGCTAGTTCTTTGTTGATAATATCCGGACATTCATTATCAGTTTTGCCGATAAGTGTGGCTGGTTTTTCTTATCCTTTTCCACAACTTCCAGGTTCTGTTCCACATTGAAAAAAATGACTAGTATTCTGTGAATATGGGTAAAATTAACATATGAAGCAATATGGCGCACACATCATCTGTCATATATTACGGCATTTCTATCGTAAAGTAGTAATGTCGTTAAGTAATTTTTGGACCTGTACATTTCACTGACCTGATATTGTAATACAGAAACTAATATAATTATTTGATTATAAAAAAGCCTTTATGTTAGTGTACCTTACCTCGTAGGAGCAGACCAGGTAGATGGTATTGTCCGTGCTCACAGGTAGTCCTATTGCTCTTCTGCGGTGTCACCGGGTCACATTCTGAAAATGTTTATGTTAATTGTGATTTCTTCGTATTTTCACAAACTGTTAGTTTATAATTAAGCATTCTATAGAAATATGTTTCAAGTGCATTCTAAAGAATTATTTCAAAATAACTTTTTAACTGATCAGTTGAGAAAAAATGCAGGGCCATTGTAGGTGGGATACAAAAATACGTGACAGTTCTTCAAATGCTGCACTTATACAACACACGACAAGAGCAAGAGCAGCAATTAGCGACCTTAATACCGGGATTATGAGACTTATTCGCAATGTAGGAAGCACACATAATAAAATTATGCGAAATGTTGTGAAAATGGCATTGATTTGTATTCCTTTTTTTAGACAATTTTTGTCTTTCTGGTTTATACTTTTTTTGTTTTTACAGTTATATGAGATTATACTTAAAGTTCCTAAGCCTCTGAGTGTTGCATTTAGTGTAGTTTGGGGAAATATTCTGGTAAGGGTTAATATGTTTTGTATCTAATCTTCAGGGTGTTGCATTGAGTGCAGCTTTGGGGTAAATACTTACCCACAGTTAGTTGAAGCGCATTAAAGTGCCTCTGCACCAAATGAAAGCAAAGGTCACAGTTGTGAGACCTAAAATGGAAAGCAAAGGTACGTCACAATTTCATTTTGTAACATAATAAAGTAACTAATGCAACTCCACTTTTAACCAACTGAAAACAGACGGATGGTTAATACATTCCTCTCTTGTCGTCCATGTTGGTTATTTATCACGGAATAGATGTAGCCCCTAGAAGGGAAAACCCATCAGTTAAGAAGCAATGATTAACGGGTCAAGGGATTATGACATCATGGGTATATTTATAGGAATGTATTAAAAACCTAAACACCGCAGAGCATCCACGCTACTATGAGAGCAGTTTGCAGGGGCAGATCGAATATTTTGAAAAAAAGTAGTTTGGATCCCTTCTGTTGTGTCATCAACCAACCTCTTAAGTTCTCTGCCTTGTGAAGGTGAAACGCAAGTACAAAGCCATTTTAGTCGATATGCCAAGGGCGATAATACAGGTCGTAATTCTATTACAGTAAGGAACCCTTTGTAAAATTCAAGACTGCTAGTGCTGCTAGCAAATACAATGAAAACGGCCTTAACTCCCAATTCTTGGTTAATCTCACAATTATCGCCCATTTAAGGCTTTTCTTCATCATGTAGAAAACAACATGGATGCCGATATTCTTTTTGGTATCACAGCACCTTTGCTTAATATCTTTCCCCAAAGAAAGCGTTTAACAGAGGTCTTAAGAATAAGGAAGCCTGCATTATATTTGGCATTTTTGTTCGACTAAAATTGGTATATTCTCCCTATTTTTTTACTTCTTCATGCAAGTGTGCCGGTTACAGGACTATATCAATGGCATTTACGTTGCACGTCAGCTCTTAATAACTGAACTGAATTGAAGAGATATTTAGACAATAAATCTGTTCTTAAAAAGCATCCTGTCACTTAGTCACGAGAGGACTCCCACGGAATCTCTAGATCATTTATAAATAACTTCTTTGTATTGTCGTGGGTGTCAAATGCACATAAAACAACATTAATAATCAATTGTATCAAATGACAACCTGTATAAACATCTATTTCATGTCAGTGCAGGGAACTCAACAGAGGACATGACACCCCCTTCTGATTGGGTAAATTATGGATCCCGCTGCTTTTTACAAACCAGAATAATACAGTGCTTTTTAGACTACATTTCTGACAGAAAATAAATATAACCTATCCAAATAGAATTCACTGCGAAAGTTAAAGGGCAGGTTTGCATAGAAAAACAGCAAAGAAAATATAAGTTTTCAGCCCAGATGTAATGATAATACGTTGCCCACCGTCACATTAATCATTCACCTTTTTCATAACCTTCAATATCTGGATTCTAAGAGGTGATTTTTTACCATATATTTATTATAAGGGAGGATTTATAATGATGAACTGATAAATAATATAATATATTTAACTTTTAATAAAAATATAATACTGAAACAAAAATATAAAAACCCTGTTACCCGTGACAACAAAATACATGATAATTTGTCAGTGCCACGGTCAGTGTCTGTGTTATTTTCAAGATATAATATTCAACAGTATATAAAACCGTGTTATATTAACCTGGCGTGTATGATATACGTGTCCTCCTGGTTGTGTATACACGGCCCGAGTTGATCAACGCTTGCTTCTTTTACTGTATACCGCCGCCCCCTGAAGTCTAACCAGTGTCCCCTGACGGGCGCGGGGAACCCACATGGTGGTCCTGTGTCCACAGTGTCGGTTTTCGCGACAACTGAAATGAAACGATCAGGGAATTAAAAAGATGTTCATTTTTTTATAATTATTTTTTTTTCTTTTAGGCTTCCTTCACTGTATACCGCCGCCCCCTGAAGTCTAACCAGTGTCCCCTGACGGGCGCGGGGAACGCACATAATGGCCATGTGTCCACAATGTCAGTTTTCCCGACGACTGAAAACAAACCATCAGGGAAATAAAAAAGGTGTTCATTTTTTTAATATTATTTATACTTTCAGGATTTTCGTAAATGCAAGCTTAAATAAGGAAACGGAGAATTACATTTCGGTTACGGACAAAGTAACAGGGTGGTTTCATACGCTTAGTCTCGTGTATATCATCGTGTTTGGCCCGCAACTATCGCACCTGCTGGTCTTTGGCACGTTATCAACCCTATTGCTAGGTCATAACACCAACCAAATCCCCGGAGAGCACACTCGTGTATCCGTGAGTCACGGCCGTGGGGCACGGGATTTTCGAATTAACCTCAAAGCGCCTCACTGGGTTTGGACCGGAAGTGAAAAACCTAACCGTTCCTCGGCTGAGATTCGAACTCGCTATCACCAGGTACTTTTGCCGTACTGGCTTTCACAATCAATATGGTTCTATAACTAGCTTTCATGATAATGGAAACAGAAACTTAGAAATCAGAGGTTTTAGACTGATATTAGGGAATCTGTCAATTCGCTCAGTCTGCCTTTTTAAAATTAGGACTACAGCCTACCGGCCGCGCGGTATACCAATCATGGAATGAAAAATGGTGTATTTTACGCAAGCAATTATTTGATTTATCTCTCATACATATTGGTTTGGATATAATAAGAACAATAATTTATTTAAATTTGTACGCTTAAGATTGAACCTATCATTTGAAAATTTTCAGCATGTGTTAAAGATGGAACCTCATTAAGCTCAATCCCAAATCACATGTCACTAAACATGTATTTAAAACTTTGGTTATATGGTGGATCAGGCCTACTTTAACATTTCGACTTATATCAAACCTGCTCTGTCCGAGCAAAACAATCACTTGTTTAACAATTTTCACTGTTAAATTGTTTCCATGTTATGGAATATGAAACTGAGCGTCCCACAAGCTGACATTGCAGGCCAAGATGACAGATGTTTCTCTGAAATATAAGCCCGAACGTCAATCAGTTTCACTGGCGCCGCGCTGTTTTCTGTGTTAACTTTTTTTGTTGGCCCTTTTTGTAACTTGATTGATAGGGCGGAGTCTAAATGTTTTTTTCGGCAATATTTGGCAAACCCGAGATATATTTGGTTTTGCTGCAATCGTTCAAAGCGCTTGTGTGTTTACTAAATGATTACACAAGGTTTCTTTAATATTCCGTGACGCCGTAACAGTCCCGTTTGTCATCTACACTGACGGTTATATCAATCAATTAGAACGGTTTTACTTTACGTTTTATATGTATAAATACAGGTTAAGCTATGTCCCAGTTTTCCTACCAATATTGATGCAGAGAAATGACGACACATTGTTACTAATAAAGTATAGGGAGTTAAATAAAGATAATTTACTTGCATGGTTCCAACTGTTTTATAAGTGATAAAAGTGCCTTAGATTATTAAACAAAAACGAAATGCTTTGCAATTTATGCAATAATTAAAGGGAAAACTAATGTCTAATGCCATATTACCTAATTTGGTACAAGTTAGGAAAATCTGACCCAGATTTATATCTAGTTATCAACTTAGACGTTTCTAGCCCTAACGGTTAAGGAACGTGGTCTGCAAGCGGTCTGGCAACCAGACAGGCTACGGAGATAATACTATGGTTTTATCGAAGGAAGACTTTGAGCTAAAAACCTTATATCCCCAATGCTATTTTTGGTCTACACACATTGCTGACATGTACGTGCTTTACTCCTGGGAACAGCCAGAGCCCTTTGAGCGGGCTTCATAAGCTATTATTTTATGAGGAAAAAGTGGGAATTGGGAAATATTTATTGTGTATTAAATGTCTACTCAGGGAGTCGCATTGTTAACACAAAAGCGCTGCTACCCATAGGGAAAAAATCAGCGCACGATTTTGGAAGGGTTCTCCTCTTTCACTTAATGCTAGGCGTTTTCCGAGTCCTTGATGTTGCCTTCCAATGTGGCAATACATTAGCTTAATGCGCTCTAACGTAATATTTGCGCCGGAGCAATTTTCCTATGTCTAGAAAGCCGAGAAGAATTTAGTTTCTTTTACTGTCTGGGTAGATTCCCCTTGAGTCTTGCTTGCGGACGTGGAATACTTCATGTGTGACCCTGGATATGTTTGGAGTTCTTTTACTAATTCACTCTGTCATGGTCCAGCAGCGCCAATCAGTGATGATCGAGGCATGTCTCCCCGCTGTCATCGTTATATCATAATGATTCTGATATAGCGAGAATCGAATGTCCACTGACCTCAAAGGTTATTAACTTTTTTACGTTATTAACCTTGCGATTAGGGTGGGATGTTGGTCGATTATGTGCATGTGTTTGTGTCACTTATTATATGAAGAATGGTTTCATAGATGGTAATAAATGCAGTCTGATAGGGCGGGAGAGCTAATATCTCAAATTATCAAATTTTGCATAAATTAACAAATAACCTTTGAATAAAAATTTATTGATCTGCCAGCACTGTTTACCTATAGGATACTTGTTATATTTATATTCTTCGATTTCGGCAAGCATGTTGGTCAGTTACGTATGTCTGTTTGTTTGTCTGTCTGTTTCCAGCCTAAAATGCACAGTTTTACAGCGATCGCTTTCAAACTTACACAGTTGATGTAAAACCAAATGTCCCCGAAGCCTATTAATTTTGTCATTATCAAAGGTCAAGGGCAAGTTCGTCGTAAACGTCGAAAGTTTATTTTCGTCATAACTTCGTCAATATTAGACCTGTTGTCACATACTTAGACTCAATTTCATCCTCTGGGTTTTCTCCATTATCTGGTTTGGTCGATTGGCCCCAATCTTGTGTCGCTTTGTCTGTATGTCTGTCTGTTTTTTAGTTGCCCTCAATTTCGCATGTTTGCTGGTTCCTGCATTTTTACATTAAGCAATCTACAGGCCACAGTTTTGCAGGAATCCTTTTGAAACTGGTACATCTTAAGTCTTAAACTAATATCTCGAAATGGATTTTTTTCATTTTTATGATATGGCCACTAGGGGGCGCTGCACTGGATCCTCCACAACATATGATTTTTTGGCCATATCTCCAAAACTATAAACCTCAATTACTATAAAATTATAGCTTATTTTCTTCCTCTGCGCTTTCCCGATAACTTGGTGAGATCATCTGGCCTCAATCTTGTGCCGCTGTGTCAGTATGTCTGTTTGTTTGTCAATTGCCCTCAATTTCGCGTGATTTCTGGTTCCTGCATTTTACATTTAACAATCTACAGTCCACAGTTTTGCAGGAGTCGTCTTGAAACTTGTACATCTTATGTCTTACACTAATATGTCAAAATTAATTTTTTAATTTTCATGATATGGCCGCTAGGATGCGCGTTACTGGATCCTTCACAACATGTGATATTTTTTGGCCATATCTCCAAAACTATAAACCTCAATTACATAAACTATAGCTTATTTTCTTCCTCTGGGTTTTCTCTATTACCTGGTGAGATCATCTGGCCTCAACCTTGTGTCGCTTTGTCAGTATGTCTGTTTGTTTGTCAATTGCCCTCAATTTCGTGTGATTTCTGGTTCCTGCATCTTACATTTGGCAATTTACATGTCTGTGTGTTCGTCAGTTATCTTCAATTTCACCACAATTTAGCAGGAATAACTTTTTACACTTAAACATATCGGAACGATTTATGAAAACAGTATGTGTATTAATTATATACGTCAAAGGTCAAGGTCAGTTTAATCAAAACACGTCAAATTCTTATTTTCTTCATAACTTTGTCAATATTGGTTCTATCTTAAAAAAATATGGCCCATTTTCTCTCTCTTTGTCATTGCTCTTTCATTCGGCTGTCTCCATATCATTTCCGGCAAGCGCTCGACCTCTGGTTATCTAGTTTAGGACTGATCGGGTCCTTTTTGTTTCACTGCAATCATACTACAAAATCTGTGAAAAAGAGACACACTGTGTGCAAGTATATCGGAATTTATTTATTCAGTCATTTCATAGAGAAAAATCTCAGTTTTTATAGATTTAGTACAGGCACATTTTAATAGTAATAATAATGTTGCTCCCTCCCCTAGTGGTAAAACAGCGTACTACACCTATTTTGATAGGCTATGCTGTAGTTTGAGAGAGGGCCCTGCAATCGAATCTTTAAAAAGTGAAATATCTCAGGATTCAGGTAAAATATGGGAAATGACCCTTCCCCACCACCTTAGGACACGCATCATTCATTCCCGATAGCCCAAGGCCAAATACATGAGATGCATGACCACCGGAATTTATAATATAAATACAGCGGTTTAAGTATTACAAAATTATTAAAAAACATTTGTATCCATAAATTCATTAGTATATTAATATTATACAAATTATCAACCAATTAGTAAAACAAACATTTTAAATGATCAGCTGTTAGAGCTTGGTTGGATGAAATCACTTAAACCTTTACGGAAGTAAAAAGTTGTCAAGCTGATTTTAAGTATTCATCGAAGCTGCCTATCTGACGTTTATGGGTAGTTGAATCCAGAGTTTAAATAAAGAGGAAAAGGGGCCACAAAAGTCACTCTGCATAATATGACATCACGCGCCAGGTGGCGCCGCAAGAGTGACATTATGTTACGTTTTGATTTTTATTATTTTTTATTATTATTATGTACATATACCCAGGTCAAAATGCATACGGTCTGTGTTTTGGTTCACGTTTTTATTTGTAATTATTATCTGCTTTTAACAGCGGTAACATTAAACTAAATCCATGCCTTTGATTTGCCCAGGCTAGATTTTTCGTATTTGAGACTTGGAGAGAACATCAATATCTTAATTCACTCCATAGAGCTCAGTCATAAGGACACCCTTCCATCAGAGGTTGTGAATACTCTACATGAACCTCTCCTGTCTGGGCAATGTTGGACGGCCGGGTTTACTTGTCTCAACTGTCAGACTTCTAGGAAACACCTTCTGATTTCTTAAGCGCATACCTATAATTATTACTTATTCCGTAAAGCCCTTACCACAAAAATGCCCTATTTTCATGTAACTTGCTTTAATACAATTATCATTCAATACACTTGAACGGACTAGATTGTCCTCTTCACTACATTTATACCTACGCCGTTAGTGTGTTTAGAAGATCCGGTGTATTGTGGGAGTCAGATTTTGACTCCATAAATCCCTAAACAGCAGAGTGTACCATTGGGGGATGAGAGTCTTCAGTGTGGTCATAAGGGGTCAAATCAGGATATGTGAGAAACATGAAGAGATGAGATGGAACAATGGGCAAAATTCAGAGCAGATAGCTCCCCAAGGTCATTAATAGTATTAAATCCAGGACAGTCAAGATACCGCCTTAAAAGCATAGCAGATGCTTCAGCAAAAATAACGTTTATCTTTTACGTATGTTACCGTGCGCTAAGCGAGAATGAAAGCAAGCCGCAGTCGTATGCAGTGTTCAATTATCTGGTAATGATTTGATCGAGTGTTGCTATAATATCAGTTCTGGTAAACTTATAGTGACATCGATTAAATGTTTCAGACGATATAAATCAACATTGTCACAATAGTGATGACACCCTGTTTGTGCGTTCAATAGTGAATACAGACGGATCATTGTGACTTTACTCAAATGGTACGTTGAAATTTTGAATGCGAAGAATAACCACGACAAACCTGTCAGGGTATATGGCGGATCCTTTGTTTGATCTGTCAGAAAAAAAGGAACTGCAGATCAGTTCACATGCCTATCAATTTAGATGAAAACCAAATACGATCATTGCCGCGACTGACATCTCTGTACATGATTCCTATATGTATTTCAGGAATCCTTTCAGCCTGTAGAATGTGTCGAGACATTTAGTCCCCGACTGGGGCAAGGTTAAACAATCATTTTTATTAAGTTCATTTGTATGAGAGAAAATTGCATAACAAATTATTAATATCGCGTTTTTATTAGTGTTCCATCCTTCTTTTTTTACTTTCTGACCTTAGCTTAGGTTGCTTTACTGTTTTGTTTTTCTTGACATACGTCCTTTATCATATTCGTTTATTTTATTTTTAATCTTCGTTCAATCTATTACTTTCTTTCTTTTTTTCTTACTCTACTCTGATGTTATAGTCTATATTTTATTTCTTATCCGTTTCCCCCAATATTTATTGACCGCAGGCAATTAAAATCCAAATTTACATTGATTCATGTAACACATGTAAAACACTCACATCGGAACAGAAAAGAGCGCTCAACTATACGCATGTTACTTTAATTCGTTACAATAAACGTTTCAGATTCATTGTGGTTTTTACCTATTTAGTCTTTTTTTGCCTGACTGTGAGTTATAACTTATTCTATTTGATTTTCGTACATTCATTCTTATGTTTATTTTATTTATCCAATGTTCTTCCTTCCTTGTTTGCTAGTATATATTTTATCCATTCTCCTTCTTGCTCTAGTGTCAAATTTATTTCTTCCAGACCAACTGAATCTCCTTTCGAAAATCTTTTATTGGTTCAGCTCTCCTGTCTATGTTTCTTTCTCTGTCTGACATGCTTTCCTTATTTCTACTTGTTTCCAACTTTTATACTGAATTCTTTTCCGATTGATCTCCTAATAATATCATGCTCAAGTAAAGGTTTTGTGGATTAATACATGGGATTCATATGAAAAACATTAAAAGTGCAACTCTATCAGAACACAGTACTTAAAAATTAAAGGTTTTATGAATAAATCGATATTAAGCTACCAGCTTTCAATAGTGTCAACTCGTTACCTGTTTTCCTTAATTTTTTTTCGATGTGACATATATGTATATATGTACACATTCTTACCCAAAAATCCATTTTTTTTAACAATGTTTTGTTGAGCCTTTTTTCCTCTTGTCGTTTTGTTTTGGCAGGAACTTAGTTCTTTTGGAATACATTTACAATCCATGCACATTTTACGACACGAAACGTCACCGAACTTTCACCATTTTTATACAATTATAACGGAACCATCAGAGAAGGGGACAAGTCTATGGAAGACTTTGTGACAGGAAATCATGATGATTTTAAAGGAAAGAGGTAGAAAACACAAACGCCGTGCGTGAAAATGCGATTGAGATGAAATATACAAAATGAAAAAACTAAAATCTCAAAATGACAAACTAAAATCAGAAGCGTTCCCAAAAGTCTTTAGGAATATCCTATATTCGCCTGCAAAATGCAGACATTTGAAGCCAGGTTTAAATGGATTAGCTCATAGCTGAAAGACTAACCTAATAGGTTTCTTTATCACTATTTCTTTTGTCTTTGGTATTAAAACGATCCACGCTGTGTGTAACTAACATATATTAAGTGATTTCAGGTTGGTCACCTGATTGCTGCTTTAAGTACAACTGGCCACCGAAAAAAAATAATCATATATACCTCTTCACTTTAAAATTTTTCTATATTAATTCCATAATCAATTCTACGATCAGAAAATGAATATATATGTGTATGTATATTTTTTGCCCAGTGTATGAATGAATATAAGTATATATTACTGCTGAAAGTAACTTACCTTCAGGGCAAATCACCGTTGAAATATTAAAACTAAGAAGTCCAGTTGTAATAAGCAGTCCTGTAATTATAACTTTGCTCATCGTGTGGACAGGAAAAGCAAAACTATAACAAGAAGTGTGGGAACTGGAGCTTAATCCAAAGAAGTAAAGCCACTGCACAGCTGGCCATGTGTCCCGCGCAAATTCTTCTTCGATTAGCACGCTACAGCGAGGCCAAAGAAAACCGAGTCTGGTAAAACTCCACTCAGCTAAGTTGAAGACACCGTGTTTATAAAACATGTAATTATCCGTTTTTAGTAACGGTGGCGTAGATCACTTGGTAAATTAACTGCATGATTGTAATGAATTATCAAAGACAACGTGTTACGTTTTGCTCTTCAAATAAGGTCATAGTTAATTGATTGTGGATGCGTAAACCAGAGTTTTTAAACACGGGCATCCCGGGATGCTACATGTGCGGTCTTAACTGCGGCTTAATTTTTTTCGATCAGCGCGTCCTGTATAAAATCACACAAGATCATTATCGACGTCACACATATCCGCCAGTGATCAATAACCGATGGTGTTGTCATAACGACACGCCGGAAAGCGGCTAGTATAAATCAGCCCGCGCCGGATATTATAACGATGTTGTAAATCGCTTCTGTGGTTTATTCGGGGAGGAAATGCATAATAAAATATCCCAGTACCTCACGGTAACCTTGTTCCCATGTTAGACTACTCATGAAATAATGATTGTTATAACATGTTTTTCTTGGTCCGAATCCACCCGAACATCGGCGTCTGTGGAGCCACTCAATAGAACCCCCAGCACAAACGGGTCAGTCTACAGGTAGGAAAAATTAACAAGAGTATTAATAAACCTAATTATATAAACTTAAGTCATTCGGGGATTTATCAGGCACGAATATAGTTATGTTTTCACTTTAATACAGCTGCTGTCACAATATGGTGATATACAGATTTTAATCCCTGTAGTGAGGTGCTGCTGGACATATAACCACCATACGTGGGCCGGAAGTAAGCTCGTCTTCTTATATGCCGGAGTCTCTCGCAGTAAACCGTAAAACGTGGCTTAAGCTCTGTTTATTTTCTCTGTCACAGGTGTTAACATCCATTTTCACATGTATTGCGGTATTGGTGATATGCTCCGATGAAAATCCATTTTTTGTCTCTCATTCACACTTTGTCAGTTCAAGTCAGTGTTTCGTAGCAGGCACTCTGTCACATACAGCTTTTCCAGTGTGCAATATTGATAAGCTGTCTTATCCAGCTCTTTATTAGTTTTAAATATATATTTAAGAGCCAATGGCAGCGCATCCAGCGAACTATGTATTCCTATGCATTTCAGTTCGGCCAGGCAGGCAACGCTTATTATATATTAGACATAAGACTTTTATCTAGACATGAATGTTCAAACAGTTATAACCAGATGGAAAGGAAAATATTTATTGATTTTAAAATTTCAAGTATAGTTAACACTTTTGGTCGCTACGTTAGAACCAGCATTCGTCTGCGGTGTTTATATAGCAGATTTCACATTTGAAAGCTCCGTTGTACGCTATACTCTTGTTTGGCTGCTTTTCTTCAATCTAATTGACGCGCTTGTCTCTGTGACACCAGATGCTGTTATTTCGAATTGGATCAAGCACCTTTTTCACAAGTACGAAGTCAACCCCGATCCGGCTGGTGGAATTCGGAGTAAACCTATCAAGTAGTACAGTTCTATATTACTAAAAGACGTGCACGAGCAGGAATATTGAAGTTCCTCCTTCTGTAAAATAGGACCCAGTAGTTCCGCCAGCAAGGTGTCTATGGACGAGCACTCAGTGGCTCCCATCGATGTATGAGGAGTTTACAAGCTCCGTCTCGCTGATCGTCAGGGTGCTTCGAATATCGATTGCTTTTACTACACTTAAAACACAAATCACTCTGGTATAGGGTTTTCCAGGTGACTTGGTTCATCATGTCGTTGGATTTACACTATACGGTGACTTACGTATCATCAAATGCCTCTTGCTCGCTCACGCGTCTCACTTTTTAACGCGGTTAGAATCAGCGCAGAAGAAGGATCACATTGGAATATACAATATAAATCTGTTCGCGTGCTTATATTTACAGGTAAATTGAGCGGAGTATCTTGAAGTGGGGGCTCAGAGGACCATTCCTCCCCTTCTCTGGGTTTTGTATTAATTAGGCCCAAGAAACGCCCCGCCCGTCAAATGTGACCATTTTTTTCAGTAGATTTACACTAATGTTGAGCTCCATTCGCTCAAGATTTTCTTTCAAGACAATAAAAAATACAATTTCGTCTTTTTTTATTATGTACCTGTTTACCCAACCTTTTTTGACCTTATGATATAATTATTCAATTATAAAATCCCGAATACTTGATATCTATAAGGATAGTTAAACGGTACATGCAGATATTTATACGTAACGCTAATTTTATATTGGCTTTTCCAACGTAAATGGGAAAAGGCATTGTTCATGGAATAACTGAAACTTTATTTATTATTTTACTTATTATATATTTCATTATTTTCAAGACAAAATTACTTTTTCATTTAAGAAAATATGTGAAATATCTAGAGGTTTATCATTTCATCATTAAGCTAAGTAATATAATAATAAGAACAATGATAATAGTTATAATAAGAATAATAAAACATTTTTATTATTTTTTTATTATGATTATTATTAATAATTTGTTCGCCTGTACATTATTTTCCATTCCCTCACTCCTGGATACGCTCCTGTTGAACGTACCGTGATGTCTTAGAAGCCTATAACGAAAACTAACAGCAATGTGACACCAGGGGATGTGCCATTTGCGCCGGTGTTTGTATGCTGATTAAATGTCACACTACATGATCCCGTACATACACAGGTAATTAGCCGTTCTCGAATGTCAGTCATAAGATCGGCCGATCAGATATATTCAAACGATCGTAATGTTGCCGCCATGTTTGTATGGATTTCTGTTGGCCATATTTGGTTACTATATACTTAAATATACACAACAAACAAGTGAAAGGCTGCTGTTTGGGGGTAATTTTTACTTAAAAGAGTTACTCAAAGGTATGATTACTAGTAAGAAAAAAGGAAAAATAATAAAAGGTTCAAGCATCCCTTTTATACTCTTGTAATTAGTTATAATTTGATAAATTGGCGAACGGAATGATTAAATGAGATTTGGTAATATCTTTTAAAAGCGACATTATTTTCTTTAAATTATTTAGGACTGAGCTGTTCTCATTTTAAATCATTGTTTAATCAGTGATTTGTATTACTGAATGATGATAATAATTATAATATCATTACTATCATCATCAATATCATCATCAGTAGTAGTAGTTGTAGTAGTAGTAGAGGTAGTAGTAGTAGTAGTAACAGGAGTAGTAGTAGAGGAAATAGTAGTAGCAGTAGCAATAGTAGTAGATATAGCAGTAGTAATAACAGTGGTAGCAGTAGAAATAGTAGCAGTAGCAACAGCAGTAGTAATAGTAGCAATAGCAGTAGCATAACTAGTAGCAAGAGCAGCAGCAGCAGTAGTATAGTAGACATAGCGTTAGTAGGAGTAGTTGTAGTAGTAGTAGTAATAGTAGTAGTGGTAGTAGTAGAAGTAGCAGCAGCAGTAGTAGTAGGGGTAGTAGTTGTAGTAGTATTAGCAGCAGTAGTAGTAGTAGTAGTTGCAGTAGTAGTCCTAGTAGTACAGATAACCAATATCTTTGAAAGATGAAAATTGTCATGATAGAACAGGTAAACATAAAGACCAAACGTGTCTGTGGTGGGAGAAACCGGAAATTAAAAAGAACAGATATTTCCATCATATCTTACACCTAGTCAGACGGTGTACTCGCCCAGCTTAATGTCACAGCAGGCACGTGCGAACAGATAAACCGTAAAATCACCTTAGCCTCACGAACATCTGTTACTTACACCTGTTTGTTTTATTGTGCCCCGTTTTTTTATGTTTAAAAAGGGCAAAGTGCCAAAAGCTGAAATGTACAGGGCGGTGTTTCAGTTGCATAATAATTGTATTGTGTCCAATTGCCTTTAGAAATAGAAAAACATTGACACTCTGATATTTTACTGGTGTAACAAGTTGATAACTCTGTGCTGTAGTGTCAAGGACGGAGGGTTTGTTTATGAGATGTGTCAAATTAATTATATAAGTTTGTATTTTTTAACTTCGTATTTTTTTTTAAATTTAAGCGCATGATCCATCAGAAGTGGGGATGTAAAGCTTTATTTATTTATCTATATGAAAAGTTTAAAAGTCTATGTTATGGACAGGTGTTATATTTATGTTATATTTTTAAGTTGTGTGTTTAATCATATAATCTCTCGAGGGGGTTAAAATGTTAACACTTTATTGATTAATGTGAAAACGTCGCAAGTCAGTTGTGACAGGCTAAAGTGTAAATTTTTCACATTTATCATGTTTGTAGTGATGGAGAGAAGTTATTTACATCTAATGTTTTCCTAATGTACTGAGGTGTGGGAATAGGAACTCTAGTTCTTTGGTATGGTGTCAATAAAGTGTCACCAAGTGACACTCGGTATGTGCTTTCTGTCAGACTCTGTCGGGTTTTGTGTACAATTATATAGCCGGGCAAAAGGGTGGCAATGGAGTCTATTGCATTTTGCTGACAGAGAAGGGAACACTGTGTATACAAAATACACAACGAGAGAAGCATTTTAAAAGGAAAAGCATCTGTAGACATTACGGTCAGCGATTTATGCAAATTGGTGTTATGCAAAACATCAAGTGATTTCAGGTTGTCAACGCAAGGCACGGCTGTCGCATTGTGATACGTTTGGAACACGTAGTCATTACGACGCCTTCGTGGTAAGTTGCATTCCTGAAATCACGTGAGTTAAAGTAAATCCTTGAGGCCAGCTCAGAACGCGTGGGCTGTATTCCCCTGAATGGAACTACAGGCGCTTGATTCCCTTTTTATGATAAAGTGTTCAAATATCCAATGTTTTTAGAGATACTACGACGAAATCAGGTCAAACGTTATCACTTGTTATATGACAAGGTTGGCAACTCGGCCAAAACTTTTCGTGCGATAATGAAGGAAGTTACGTTCTCGACCCGCTTAATCCATATGATACGTAATCCATATGATTGTTCAATACTAAGGGAGTTACAGAATCGAATTCATCTTATTTCCATTGTTTTCAACCATCAATACATGCTTCCTGGTTTACCTGTTAATAGTGGTGTGTCTGAATTTCGACGTCGTACATTTTAAACGGTGGCGGAAGCGGCCTTCGGTTAAGTGATAAGTGATATTTCACACGAAAACATGAGAAATTATTCCGAGAAATTATCGTTGAAACGTTTAATATTTTCAAAGTGTGTAAATTATCTCCTAATAGCATCCGGGACGGAGTCCCTATTCTTTAAATGAAAACCCAAAACTATTTGGAGAGACCACGTTTTGCTTGTGAAACAAAAAAAAAATCACTTGTTTATTTTACTACTTTGTTATACCAGAAGACATGGAATTTAAATCTTTTTATACAAAGATCTAGAGTGAACTCTTCGATTATAATGGTATTTTGCAATAACCCTAGAGAGCATCCATCTCCCGGTTTTGCAATATAATGCACCTGACGGAAAAAAATGCAAGTAAATTCATGTTTAATTGCTGTTAACATAACCTTTATGTATGTACGTTTATATTTTGACCGAATAATGCTTAGATTTCTGTGCAACTACAGCTTGTCTAATCAAGGATTGCGTTTATCCCATATAGACACAAATGAAATCATCAGTATACATATTAATCACCGTAGATAAAAAATATATACGGGGCATGTATATACACCAGTACAACAGTGGGGGTAGCTGGCGGTTTTATTCTTTGTCTATATATTTGCAGCTGCATTCAGTTTATGATCACGACAACCGCTGAATCAGTGTTCCATCAAGGCGTATGGGACCGGGAAAATTGTACTAATTTATCAGAATCGTGGTTAAATCACGCAATTACCTCCTTACTTGGCACAAGCCCAGTGCCTGTATGACTGTAACATTAATTTAAACAGCCAGGGAACCAGGTGAAACGGCAGAAAAAGTACAACTTACCAAGGCCGCAATTACTGCTATTTTTCCCATGGCTTGATTCAATATTTATTAAACACACTGGAATACAAGAATACTGTTCTTTTTTTTCAGAGTAATTTTTTTTTCTGTGATACAAGGGGCGCCCTATTCATCTGGTTTTTATCTTGTCCGCATTCATATGTTATATAGTTATCTTTTTTTCAACAAAGATGTAGATTTCGGATAATTAAACACCAAACTAATTTAATTAATAGCTGGTAAAATTATTTCCTGCATAATTGAAATTAACTCCTTGGTTTCATTTTACAAATCATAGCCAGCTATTAATGAACTTTATTCATTGGTTTCATTTCACTTTATCTCCTAGCTATCTGCATCACCCACATACTTCCGTACATAAAGTGCACAATGATCAGTTGTATTAATGGTAAGTGTCGCACCTGCTTAATAGGAAACATTACACCGTGCTTCATATCGAATTCCTCAAGATATTCTCGACAAGATTTGCATAACAAAAACCGAAGGTTACAGACATGCCCACGCTATATGTACATGTCTAGGTTATCCGAGAAGGTTTAATAGACGGGTGAGTTAAGTTAAATGTAGCATTGCGGATTTTAGTATACGCCGACAGGAACTGCACCGTATACATATAATTTTCTTATCATTTGGATATAACAAATATGGGTTTTTTTGTCGATTTAGTGGACTCGAGCACATAATTTAATTAGTCGCCGACAGATGTCGTTAGTGTGGTAAATCCGGTCTATTCTCATAGCAGATGTAAGAAGTTAAGCCGTTGTGTGGTAAATCCGGTCTGTTCTCATTGTACAACGCAAATGGAAGAAATTAAGCCGTTGTGTGGTAAATCCGGTCTATTCTCATTGTACAACGCAGATGTAAGATGTTAAGCCGTTGTGTGGTAATTCCGGCCTTTTCTCATTGTACAACGCAGATGTAAGAAGTTAGCCGTTGTGTGGTAAATTTGGTCTATTCTCATTATATAACGCAGATGTAAGAAGCAAGGCTGTTGTGTGGTAAATCCGGTCTTTTCTCATTGTACAACGCAGATGTAAGAAGTTAAGCTGTTGTGTGGTAAATTGGTCTATTCTCATTATATAATGCAGATGTAAGACGTTAAGCCGTTGTGTGGTAAATTCGGTCTTTTCTCATTGTACAACGCAGATGTAAGAAGTAAAGCCGTTGTGTGGTAAATCCGGTCTGTTCTCATTGTACAACGCAGATGTAAGTAGTAAAGGCGTTGTGTAGTAAATCGGGTCTTTTCTCATTGTACAACGCAGATGTAAGAAGTAAAGCCGTTGTGTGGTAAATCCGGTCTGTTCTCATTGTACAACGCAGATGTAAGAAGTAAAGCCGTTGTGTAGTAAATCCGGTCTTTTCTCATTGTACAACGCAGATGTAAGAAGTAAAGCCGTTGTGTGGTAAGTCCGGTCTCTTCTCATTGTACAACGCAGATGTAAGTGGTAAAGGCGTTGTGTAGTAAATCCGGTCTTTTCTCATTGTACAACGCAGATGTAAGAAGCAAGGCCGTTGTGTGGTTAATCCGGTCTTTTCTCATTGTACAACGCAGATGTAAGAAGTTAAGCCGTTGTGTGGTAAATTGGTCTATTCTCATTATATAATGCAGATGTAAGACGTTAAGCCGTTGTGTGGTAAATCCGGTCTTTTCTCATTGTACAACGCAGATGTATGAAGTAAAGCCGTCGTGTGGTAAATCCGGTCTGTTCTCATTGTACAACGCAGATGTAAGTAGTAAAGGCGTTGTGTAGTAAATCGGGTCTTTTCTTATTGTACAACGCAGATGTAAGAAGTAAAGCCGTTGTGTGGTAAATCCGGTCTTTTCTCATTGTACAACGCAGATGTAAGAAGTAAAGCCGTTGTGTGGTAAATCGGGTCTGTTCTCATTGTACAACGCAGATGTAAGTGGTAAAGGTGTTGTGTAGTAAATCCGGTCTTTTCTCATTGTACAACGCAGATGTAAGAAGCAAGGCCGTTGTGTGGTAAATCCGGTCTTTTCTCATTGTACAACGCAGATGTATGAAGTAAAGCCGTTGTGTGGTAAATCCGGTCTGTTCTCATTGTACAACGCAGATGTAAGAAGTAAAGCCGTTGTGTGGTAAATCCGGTCTGTTCTCATTGTACAACGCAGATGTAAGTAGTAAAGGCGTTGTGTAGTAAATCGGGTCTTTTCTCATTGTACAACGCAGATGTAAGAAGTAAAGCCGTTGTGTGGTAAATCCGGTCTGTTCTCATTGTACAACGCAGATGTAAGTAGTAAAGGCGTTGTGTAGTAAATCGGGTCTTTTCTCATTGTACAACGCAGATGTAAGAAGTAAAGCTGTTGTGTGGTAAATCCGGTCTTTTCTCATTGTACAACGCAGATGTAAGAAGTAAAGCCGTTGTGTGGTAAATCCGGTCTGTTCTCATTGTACAACGCAGATGTAAGTGGTAAAGCCGTTGTGTAGTAAATCCGGTCTTTTCTCATTGTACAACGCAGATGTATGAAGTAAAGCCGTTGTGTGGTAAATCCGGTCTGTTCTCATTGTACAACGCAGATGTAAAAAGTAAAGGCGTTGTGTAGTAAATCCGGTCTTTTCTCATTGTACAACGCAGATGTATGAAGTAAAGCCGTTGTGTGGTAAATCCGGTCTTTTCTCATTGTACAACGCAGATGTAAAAAGTAAAGGCGTTGTGTAGTAAATCCGGTCTTTTCTCATTGTACAACTCAGATGTATGAAGTAAAGCCGTTGTGTGGTAAATCCGGTCTGTTCTCATTGTACAACGCAGATGTAAAAAGTAAAGGCGTTGTGTAGTAAATCCGGTCTTTTCTCATTGTACAACGCAGATGTATGAAGTAAAGCCGTTGTGTGGTAAATCCGATCTGTTCTCATTGTACAACGCAGATGTAAAAAGTAAAGGCGTTGTGTAGTAAATCCGGTCTTTTCTCATTGTACAACGCAGATGTATGAAGTAAAGCCGTTGTGTGGTAAATCTGGTCTTTTCTCATTGTACAACGCAAATGTAAAAAGTAAAGCCGTTGTGTAGTAAATCCGGTCTTTTCTCATTGTACAACGCAGATGTATGAAGTAAAGCCGTTGTGTGGTAAATCCGGTCTGTTCTCATTGTACAACCCAGATGTAAAAAGTAAAGCCGTTGTGTGGTAAATCCGGTCTGTTCTCATTGTACAACGCAGATGTAAGAAGTAAAGCCGTTGTGTGGTAAATCCGGTCTGTTCTCATTGTACAACGCAGATGTAAGTAGTATTTTCCTATTCTTTCTTATGATCTTACATTAGATGTGTTCCCTGGCTGAGTAACTATCTTCATTTCAGCTGGTCATATTTCGAGTTTTTAAATGACATCGCCCAAATCTGCAGCTGTAAACTGAAGCTGGTTTAGCATACGAACAATGACCTGGATGGTGATAAATGAGTATGATCTGTTGTAAAATGTAGAGTGATTTCAAATGATGTATGACTCTAGTCCGGACTCTAGCCCATTTTTCAGAGACTCTAACATGGACTTCAGGGAAGTTTTACTCGCAGTTAAGGACTCTGGAAATCAGTACGAGTTTGTCTCGCAGAAGCTGGAACTCAAGGACTAATTTGATTGGCTTGGACTTGGACTTGAAATCGGATTCTGATGGTGTGGACTCGACTGCATCACTGCAGTTTTATCACATTTTAAATGATTCTGCTTCTTGATTAATATGTAAAATACATTTTTATTTTCCTTTTTGAAGTAGGTCCATTAATCTTTTATCCTATAATACCATTCCCCCCCCCCCCCCCGAAATGTAAATGATAAAATTATCCTAGCAAATAAAAACAAAGGGTCATATGGTGATGTCTTTCATTCTACATACTTTCCATCTCCCGCTCTCCCTCTTAGAGTGTATTTACCAAAGGCAGGTGAAAGAAACATGAAGTAAAAAACTCAAGTAAAACCAGATAGTGTCCCTTGGCGTGTAATTTTCGGACAAACAATCGAAAACCTGACAAGTTTCCATGTCCGGAAATGAGACCGTTGTTCTTGTATTACACTAGACAGTTGTCTCTCTTTCCAGAACACATCAACGAAGATTCTCAGTATTTGTGTTTACGGATAACACCCTGTTATGTGCAATGCCCCAAACAATTGCCGGACTAAACAACATTACCAGTTAACCCTGTATTCATGGACTTACCAGATTGCAGGACCATCAAATACGGATGCCATAATCGTGGGTTCAGCCACACCAAGAAAATTGTTCTTTGCAGTTTGTGCGCGCGGGTGATTTTTTTATTTATTTTATAATCATTATTATTATTATTATATAAATTAATATGCATATATATTGCTAAATAGCCGGAAAGAGAAAAAATGCCCGATAATTCTTCAAATTCAAATATAATTAAATACAGTAAAACCCCGCCTAACGACCACCTCGGTATCTCACTTTATATTATATATTTAAACCTCGGAATTGCGGGCATCTCGTTTTTCCGTTTTACGACCACTTATTTTGGTCCCAACGGGTGACTGGGACCTCAATTATGCGACCACTAAGAACAGAGTAAACACTGCCTGCTCAGCCGTACCGGTGAGTCGGGCGGACACCAGTGCATTTCATCTATATAATTAATACGGAGTTGGGATTTTTCTAGACCACGGTTAACCTGCTTCCGTTCCGATTTGACTCTCTAAAATTCGGCAGACGTATCGTTGGTGTGCTCTTTTAGAACAAGTTTGTTTTATTTTGCGGGATTATGCCATATTAAGTTATATAATTAATAATTTTAATATTTCCCAATAAGGTGCCCCTGTTTCTTTCTTGCTGCAAGGTCCTCCACGCCTGTGACGCCGATATATGGGTTGTTTGGGGGGGGGGGGGGGGCGGGGGACAATGCTTATCAAAAGGAAGCCCTGGGGGTGGGGGAGGGGGATTGTATACACTTCAAAGGGTCCTCAATCCTCCACCAGGATCTACTAATAAGTCGTTCGTTCATACGTGCACGTTTCATGTAAAACATGGATTCGCCAGGCGAGTGGCAGAACAACTGCATACGAATGGGCGGCTTCTACCCGGGGACAAAGAAATAACCAATTATAATTAGTCCTTTTTGAAATTGTGGTTATGGCACTTAAGACAAAAATATACTATGGTGATTCCAATTACCTCGAAAAAATGTTATGGATCACGGATGCAGTTTTACTCTATTCCTCTTCCAATTTTCAGCAAAATCTGTATATTAAATTTTGCGTTAATTTGCTGAAAGACAATGCATCGAACCAAGGCTCAAGTGGTTTCCTTGCTATATTCTTTCATCGAGATATATCAACCTGCTTTTTTTATCTGGGAGAGTTGTCAATTTTGCATCGGACTTTCCATGACAATTTACAGTACTTAAACCAAAAAAATAATACTGTTGGAATATATTTTTCTGGGCCTATCTTTCTTACATTGGCAGCTTTACAAAAAGACTTCATCGACATATGCATGTGTATACAAATAACTCATGTGTCTGTTAACATGCTTTAGACTATACCCTCAACTGACTACACTGAATAAACATCGTGTTTCACAATGTCGCCTGAGCTTCAACTAATAAAAAGCATCTTTCATATAATTTCACAGTGGAATGCTTATTTATACAAGCGTTATATCTACGATATTCCCCAAGCAATGAAGCTGTCGGACCTGTCTCTTATCGGAAAAAAACTTCTCACTCAAAAATTCGTACACCCTATATGTGCCTCACGCCTCTTTCCAAAATTTATTTTTGTGTGATTTCTGGAATAGAATAATTTTCTTTCTATGTTTTATTTTGGGGGAGGGTGTTTCCGGAGAATTCTAGCACACATAAAGTAATCTTTATATCATATAAGTGAAACACATGACAAAAGTTCCTGCAAAAACCTTAAGATTAAAATATGCGTCATTTAGTTCCTATCAGCTGATGATCATTACAAAAATATGCATCAGATAGAGCCGTGGATTTTTCATGGGTGCAGCTAGTCCCTAATTATTAAAGGACAGTAGACGAAACAAGCGCAGGGATAGATAAATTCGTTTTCACGGATGATCACATGCCAGAGCAGGAATGTTTGCGTCAAGGTTTCATAACTTTTATGAAGCATGCCGTAAATTATATGCGTAATACACAGACCCCTACAATAAATAATGTGTTGTACAAGCTGCAAGGGCGAGCTGTACGCCAATTGTCAAAGTCGGCAGTTTTGTATGGATAGGTTTCTCAGGTATAGACTTTGTCAAGGCCCCAACGAATGAACCTGTTTGGTATGAGGTTAATGTTTTTGATATATCAAGCACTAGCTGATAGACCCGGTATGCCGGGCTTATTACCGGGGTTGGGGAGATTTATTAACTGAGATGTGAAATGTTGGCTCATTTTTTTATTCTAAAAGTTAACAGAAAATATAGGTTTTCAGTGAGAAACTGTCTCCATAAGATATGTATTAACATTTTGGCACGACTGCAGAATAACTCACGCACCTCTCTGAGGCACAACACTTCTGTGAACAGAAAACGTTTCTATGCACAGCTGCTTGTATCTTAATTTTGCCACTTACTTTTAAATTACATGAATCCTTAACATCATACCGTCCGTCCGTATAAACTCATAATCTGGTGGAGACAGTACGTGAGTGATCCTGCAGTCGCTCCAATATCTTTGATATTTATTTGGTGGTTTTGTCCTCGTGGCAAGAAATTTATACCCCGGTATGTTTACCTTGATGACCTGGCCAGTGATTGACATTACGAAACGGAATGAGTCGCTGGGACATTCAGGTTTTCGATGATATTTGACTGGATTCTATCGGTGGACGTATAAAGATTAGGTTGATGTGAGGAACACATGGCAGATTTATTAAATGTACGTTGCAAGGAAACTGTTCCTGAAGAAAGAAACAGAAATATGCATACCTCGTAAGTAGCAGACGCGGACCCAACGCGACTCCATGCAGAGGGTCCGTATTCTACGGTGGCTGATTTAGGACACAGAAAAAAAAATATTTATCTCGTGATCTCGAGATGTTATCTCGAGATCTCGACATAGAATTTCGCAAAAAAAAAAAAATTTAGGAAGCAAAAAAAAAATTTTAGGAAGCAAAAAAAACATTTTAGGAAGCAAAAAAAAATTTTTAGGAAGCAAAAAAAAAATATTATCTTTCGAGATCTCCAGAAAAAATGTCACACTTGTACGAACCATTCGAAGCTGAATTGACATAAAACAAAGCAACCATATGGGGACAGTATACGTTAAGAGTGCTTACTATTGCAATTATAAAACAAAGACCATGTATACTGTGTTTATCTGAACGGTAATACAATATAATTAATTTAAAATCAATCAAGTTTGTATATCCCCTGAGATAAGGCGAGTTGAAGAAAAGTTCAATATAAATTCAATATTTAATATTCATATCCGTAAGGAAGATGTCAAAGCCTAAAGAATCTGAAACATTCTACCTGAACGGCGGATTCGGAGCCACGTCTGTTAAATCACTCAAATAGAAATGATTAGGTCTGCATGCATGCATTGTGGGTACCTTATTATTTTAAGAATACAAACAAATATGAGCTTCTTATAGAAACACGCTTTTTGTACAATTTTTTCCGCTTTTGTTTTATTGAAATGGTGTGTCGTTTTATGGAACATGTATTAGACCATCATTAATTAAAATATGCTAAAACTGATTTCTGTTTTCGGGTAGGTACGCTGGGGGGGGGGAGGGTCGGGGAGGGGCGTTGCTTCAGCCCCTAAAGCCCAAGTCTTGATCCCCTATGGCTCTTACTATAGCTCAGATTAATTTAATCAACCTATCTTCATAAATGTTTTATATTCATAAATAAACGGTTTAAAATTTCGATCATCTCTCATCATGATTTTCTTTCAGCAAAATGCTCTGCTTTGGTCTTAAAGTCGCTATTCACCTGCCTTATTTATAGAATCTTTGTAATACAGGCTAACTCTGCATATACATATTAAAGAAGTGAAAGTAATCATAAACATAATCTAGGTAAACATAATCTATTAATCTTTCATAAAAATGAGCCAATGCCATGGGTAAAGGCGGTGTCTTTTTATAACATGGGTCGGGGGGGGGGGGGGCAAAAATTGCCACCGATCGTAATAGAAAGACGTCCGGCAGAAACATCTGGCTTCAATTCAGAGATTACAGATTTCTGTAAATGACAAATACTACATTGCTTCACATGCTCTAATGAATATCAACTAGTGATCTTTTAATAACTCGGTTACATGTTTTTATCTGTATGTTAACACTTGCTCAAGTGGCTTGTATACAAGTAGCCTTTAGATAAAATGTTTATACGTCAAAGTGACGTTATAAGACCCATTCCCAGCTGGGGTTTCTTCCTAATTTTTTTTTTTTTTTTGCTTTTTTTTTTTTTTTTTTTTTGCTTCCTAAAATTTTTTTTTTTTGCTTCCTTTTTTTTTTTTGCTTCATAAAATTTTTTTTATGCTTCTTAAATTTTTTTTTTTTGCTTCCTAAAATTTTTTTTTTTGCTTCCTAAAAATTTTTTTTGCTTCCTAAAATTTTATTTTATGCTTCCTAAATTTTTTTGTTTGCTTCCTAAAATTTTTTTTTGCTTCCTAAAAATTTTTTTTTTGCTTCCTAAAATTTTTTTTTTTTTTGCGAAATTCTGTCGAGATCTCGAGATCACGAGATAAATATTTTTTTTCTGTGTCCTAAATCAGCCACCGTAGTATTCATTTTCAACCGCCTTAATTTTTTTTTTTTTCATCGTATCAGACAAATTTTGAGGCCTGAAACCCCAGACACCACTCCACCACACCCCACCCCACGCCTGTTCCTGAAATTGGAACCTTGAATTAGGTTTTGTCATTAATCCTCCTGGGTTGAACTCTCCATTTCATAAAGCAAGAAACATGTGTTTTTCTCTTTTACTGACCACGCACGTGGGTCAAATCCCTCATTGAAAGCAAGCTTTATTCATATGAACAATAGTCCTTAGTGTTAGAGGTTAAGTGACCACGATGCACGCATTCCGGTGATTGCCGAAGGCAGTTCGGCTGTGCTCGGTAAAAAAAACAGAAAAATCACTCAAAATGATATGTATATTAAAAATTATTTATTTTCATATCGCCTATGTCACTGTGGGGATAATAACCTTTAAAATGGTGTATGGCACAATATTGTACACAGCGCGGATTTAGAGAACACTGCAAACAAACGTGAACTAAATTCCTTTTATAAGTATTAGATTAATATCATCCAAGCATTCATTTAATATATTGTAATATTGTTAATTAAACAATCGAATTGATATGTGCTTGGATATGAATTTTTTCATTTTTTTCTATCTTTGTGTTTTTATAATTTTTTTTTCAGTAGGAACAAATAAAATTATACAAATCATATCTTGTTAATTTTCTGTCTAATTGTGCAGATTTAGGTAGAAAACACAATCAGTAATTCCAGATTATAACGAATGGCTACTTAGGTTAAGAACGTACGGACAGACGAACTGTTGTAAGACCCTTGAAAATCAAACCGTGAAAAATCTATCCGTGAAAAACAGGAACGCCGATTCCGTAGTACATATATATTTTTTTGTCTAGCCTTCGTGGCTTCATTCTCCGTTAACTCTCTGGGATGTGGAATCGTTTGAACAGTTAAATCAGATCTAGGTTTATCTTCTAAAACAAATCTTTGAGAATATTGATGGGACAACTATGTAAGGGCTGCCGCTATTGCAACTTTTTTTCCCTCACCCACCTGTCCATTTACAGGGACTGTCGTTAAATGAGAGCGGTCCGGAGAGACTACTGTTTACATTATACCCTAACTGGGACAGTGTATTTATGCATGAATTTGTGTCAATTGTACAAGTCATAGAGCCAGTGTATAAGACATATATATATATATATATATATATATATATATATATATATATATATACATCACGACATTTTACAATTACACCTAAAAAACCTTAGTAAACAGAGAAAATCGGTTACTCTTGTGTCTCGTGAGAAAATTGTATAGTGGAATATATAATATATAGTTGATTAGTGTCGGTATAAATATCAAGAAATGAGCAGTAATGAGAAAATATTGTCTAGTTTTCCGGAAACGGAAATGTAAACTCTGAATTAGCTAGGGCTCGCAAGGCACTGTTAACAGTATCTATGATACTCACGAAATCTGCAGCTACGATAACCGTACCATTAACTTCTTTATTATTGTGATATCACGATATGAAGTCTGTCTCTGATTTCGGTTCACAAACATGTCCTACTGTGATCATTTGGTAAAATTAATACCAACACCACACGATTTTTATTCGGAACAACATTTAATTTAAAGAATAATAATTATTTTAAATAAGCGCATTGATTTCTATAAAAGTTTAATCATTAAAATATATACGTATCAGTATAGTATCAAAATAATAGATCAATAGATTGAATCACGTTCTCCTGAAAACTTTCTGAGTTTCATTGGCCTTAAAGTAATCACAGAAACATTGCAGCAACAGTGAAGATTGGAGTGAAGCTGAATTCCCGAGCTTGACAGTGATACCACGATATCACAAAATATCGGCATAAACTTAAATCATTTTCGTGACTTAAAAAAAAACTTAATTCGTCCCAACATTATTCAAAATGGAACCCAAAGTCTATATTTTTTTAGAAGTCTTATTCTAATGATTCATGGACTGCGTGACTCTGATTTTAGCAGGATCCATGCAGCAAAACCCAAAGGTACTGCGTAATCACGTTTTAAGTACAATGACAATACTCGACGGAGTTTCGGATTTCAGTCATACCTTCTGAATAATACGCAGTATGGAAATGAAACCCCGTGTGCACGAAACTAGGCACATTGAAACACGTCATGTATAATCACATCGTCAAGGCCATATTTTGAACTGTACATGGAGTAAATTGTAGAAAGTGGATTTTTGTGAGATAAAAAGTGCCAGGTTCTGTATAGAACTAGAATTTAAATTTCCACTCAAATCCGGTGTGGGAAAAATTTTTGGAGCCGGTTTTGAATTTTTAAAGATAAAACTATGATACAGAAAGTTTTGATATTGAGAGCCGAGTTTAGAAATTAATGTGAATATAACATGGCACAAGCAACTTTGGGACGTGTCCATACTTTATAATACTTTAATGGTCTTCTTGATTGTTATTTAAATTAATTTAGAGTTGAATATAAAATGTTAATATATATTCATATTCACAGCTTTTTTGCCTTTATTGTAAAGGCTAGTGAAACACATACTGATCATATTTTGGTCATTTGGAAACAGATATACCCAGCTGTATTTCGATGTTTTAAACTTAACGTCCTTTTTTCTTCGGAAAAAAAAAAAGAAATAATCACGATATCGGGCAAGTTGTCAAGCACTACAGATCATACTTGGTCCTGTTGACAGGAAGTCCAATGTATATAATTATTTTTATTATAAATGGCACTCACACAAAAAGGTGGTGAGAGCCATCGTGCTAATGAAGCTTCAACAACACTAAACGCTCAGCAAGAGAAGAGATTTTAGGGCGTGCGGTTACCTGTACACTTGTAATTATGATAGGAATCAAAGCAAAAGTGACAATTTTTCGTTGAAATTTCAAATGCCTATCAAAAATAAACATATACCAGACGTCCTGGAATAACTGAATATTGCGTACAGCAACGAAAAGAAGTAATGTTTGGAACTCGCACATGTTACATGATAACTCTATTACCAGTTTTATATTTCGATTATGCCGAAATTTGCTAGATTGTGAGCAGAGGGACACGTAATGAAGACATTTAAACCCAAGATGCTCTTAAGGAGAGAGACACTGGCCGTGCAAGTGTTCCCCGCATATGTAGTATATTAACTAGAAGGGTATACACGACCCATTTTAGGACTCAATAGGCATTTTTATTGGACTGGAAAGCCTACTGGGGTCGCAGCACAAATCAAAGGAAAATGCACTGCAACAACTATCCATCCTCTTGCATCGATATCGTAGTAAACAAATGATAATCTTAAGATAAGGCTACGTGTGATGAATTAACAGAAATACATGTGAATTAACAAACCAAATTGGAAATCTTTATTTTGACAAGTCATTCCCTGTGTCGCCTACAATTTGCTATCGTGTAAGTTACCTTAGCGACGCATGCTTGTATTCACGTGGCCAGATTTTTCAACACACAGGCAGTTGTATTTACTGATAAACTGAGTTACAAGTAAATTTTTCACATATGGTAGGTTTGGTTAGAAATCTGGTTTAAACCAATGTCACGTGACAGCATACTTGTAGGCCATGAGCTGTTAAAAATAATGAAAACAATTTACATACTTTGGTTTAAACCAATGTCACGTGACAGCATACTTGTTGGCCATGAGCTGTTAAAAATAATGAAAACTATTTACATACTTATCGAGCTTTGCAGTGCTGTTCTCGACATATATAAGCAATGCCCTCTGACATCTCGAGAGACTTCCTAACGGCAGAGGGGCGGAGTTGTTACATCCAAAGAATAAATTCAAGGCTTTACCCTCACAAAGAGAAGTAATATCAGGACTTATTATGTGGTTTACCTTTGGTTAATAGTAACAATATGATAGGAAGCGAAACTGATATTCATGATGCAAAGGACTCTTTTTTTTCAGTAATATAAGTGTTGGTAATAAAAATAAAAACATATCCAACAACACTTTAATTAATCTAGGGAATCTCTTTATTTTTAGAAAAGAGAGCTAACATGAAAATATTCGAAAATACCAGCCAGGTCAAATAATAAAGCATGGTACCTTGGCCCATAAACCGAAACTTGCATGTCTTGTAGACAAAAGTTCCAGAGTAATATGACAGAATCTGGTGCACAATAGAGCACAGGAAATTTAAACGTATTCATAACTATGAGGATCTGGTGAACTTCGTATAAATGATGAGACATCGATGTCAATATATGTAAGTAACTGATATATCATCTTGTCCTGTCGTAGACGTATGAGGTCCCATGGATCACATTCAGCAGAGAATGATGCAGCAAATGCGTGAACATTCAAGTCATCCATACGTTTTCAACAAAAGTTTGGTATTTTTTCGTTTATTCCTGTCCTTCAGATTCGATACTACTCATTTTGTCCAACTTTTCTCTACGGATTTGAAAGCTAATACGTATACCTAAATGTATTGGTTTTGTTAGAAGTGATGTTTAGACATTTCAGAATAATGAGTGCTTTATATCACGCTTTTAGTTCATTTTGGCAGAATACAAAAGGTTTCCAAACAAATTTTACAAGCATATAGACTCCCTTTTAATACATTGTAATGGTTGGACGTGTGTGTTTAAACACATTCCACTTGTGTCTTTTTATGAGAACAGGACTGTATTGCCAGGCTACAATGTTATGATCTACACATGCGCGGTAACTCTGAAGAGAAGAAACACTGGTCGGATCCCTAATAAATCTTGATTTGTAAATTTGCTCGGTACGACCACCAGATGGCGTGCGCGCTTGGTTTTCTTGCCACCAATCGTACCCGATGCAAGTTTATTACCACATGTGCACAGGGGTAAACACACGATTTAAGAACGAATTATTGGAAGTTAATATTTTAATAATAATAATATTTTAAGAAGAAAATACACTTCATGTATATTTAACATTCATGGCTCTATAACTTACCGCATGTTACCAAGTACTGTAGTAGTCATCGTTTAAATATGGAAAGGGAGAGAAAACCGTTTAGATATTTTCTTTATATTTGCTATTTTTATTAATCCTTGACATTTTTTTCAGTTTTTAAGAAATTATATCCATACGGAAGAAATGGTACAGTGCCTATTTATTTATGGACTGGACTTCCAACTGAGATTAGAAAAATTTATCCGAAAGAATCGAGGCTATCCAGACTGCATGGTATACCTAACATTCTCGCCATTGCATTTGGCTTATCGGCAAAGTGGTTGAAACGCTGGACCGACATAAGTTTGAATCTGGGATAGACCCTGATAAAAATAACTTTATATTTACGTGACTATATATATATTTTTATAGATCCGACACACTTTAAGCGGGTGTGGCGAAAGAAATTAATATAATAATTTTCTAGATTAAATAGGCTTTCTTGTGGAAGTTCTTCAAATGTAAAGTATCTCCAATATACGGTCTCTTTTTAATTCCCTAAAAAATTCCCTATTACATATGAGTGTAATAAACTATCGCTGTCACAACCATGTCATTGCAGACAAAAATTGCAGATTGTAAAAAATGTAATATTATTACCCAAGTCTCAACATTTTAAATAAAAAAATTATTATCAAATACATCTGAGCACAAAAAAGTGAAAATATTAAACTTGCTATTTTGTTCGCACTTTCAGAATCGAAAATATCAATTCCTTTTAACAGGGCACAACGCCTATTCAGATTTAATATGCCCTTATTGTGGTCAAGTTGGTATACGAGAAATTTGTAACAAAGCACACTGCTCAGACTCGGACTCACAAGAGTACGACTCTTGTTTAGGGATTGTTGGAGTCAGAATCTGACACCCACAATGCACCGGGCTTCTAAATATACCAGCGGCGTAGGTATATATACATGTAGTGAAGAGGACAATGTAGTCCGTTCAAGGGTGTTGCATTAGAATTGTTTCAAGGCAAATAACAAAAACATGGGTGTTTTGTGATAAAACTATGCGGAATAAGTAATATTTTGTAAGCATGTGCACGTGAATAGTAAACATGTGGTGTTTCCTTGAATTGTAAAAAAATGTATTTTGATGTTTTACAGTTGAGACAAGTAGTCCATGCCGCCTCACAGTGCAAAGAAAAATAGCAACATTTTGGAAAGAAACGACATCTGGCGGAAGGGTGATAACAAGGCACATAACGGTGAACTTTTCTTACCTCTACGTAATTATTGCTGTTATGACCTTTATAATATATGTTATAAACCTGCTGGTACAATTTTGTAGTGATCGTTTTCGGCTGTGGTCTGGTTTGGATAAAATCTATATTGAGCTTTTTGACATACGCGTACTGTCGTACCATCGGAATCTTCAGTTCAATATGACCACCTAACTCTTTAGGAGGAATTTTTTTCAAGATTCCTCTTTATTTCTGTGTATATAATTTTAAATATAATAGTCTAATGGCCCATGCACAGGCGCACTGGAGATTGTGGCGTTTCTTTTATGGCCTAACGTTTGTTAGTATCTCCTTATTTTGTCAGCTATCCATGAAGCATAGTGTGACACTCTTGTGAAACATCCAGGTTTGCCGCCAGGGTTGGTAGCACTTGTGAAAGACGCAATCCCAGCTTGCACCCACTTCCCGTTCTTCTTGCACACAAGCGGCCCACCGGAATCACCCTGCGTGCGTATAACAATGAAAATATCAGCGATTGAAACTTCATCAATTTATTAGATTACATATGTCAGATTGTTTAAGTTCATAATCATTGGGTACAGTATAAGACAAGGTAGGATAACAGTTTACAATAATACCGTGGAAAGTTGTGTATCCTAATCCACTGGACATAATGCACACTTTTAGTTGTGTAAGTAGTTTCACGATTCATGCCTAAATGAGTTTACACAAACAATGGCGTTATAAAATCATTTACACCTCCATGCCCAAACCAAACAACAGTGTTTACATATCTTATTGACTGAAGAACTGTGTGGTGGCCGATCGGTTACATTTCGAGTACTATCATATACAAGTGTTAGTCATTATTATGAACTGAAGATAGTGGTAAGCCATTTTAAATTAATGTTATACCCTAAATTGCATATATCAAGTTAAGCTACTAAAGTGTTCTTTCTTTTAATATACATGTATATGAATGTATATATATATGTGTGTGTGTGTGTGTGTGTGAAGCTTTCATTTAATTTTGTGATAAATTTAGGTATTATTTAAAAAACTTTTTTTTAATTATACCAGCGCTTTATCAAGAACACAGTAAGTTAATATGAATGGAGAGATGATAGTGAAATTGTTACGTCAAACATTCATCTATTAGACACAACAATGTCACATTTCATAACCCAGTGTTTTATTTGCTCATAAGACATGACTGTCTTGTACCTTTAAACCCGTTTAAAAATGTGAATGACCTTTTCAAAACAGGTCTTATTCTGGCTAACTCTGTGTATATTTGTTAATGAGGTTTAGGTAATAACTGCTTAGAAAAGTCTTTTTATGACCCCTTGACGCGGAAATTGAAAGGTCACTGCTTATTGTTAGTAAGAACATATGAAGAATCTCTCGTCATTTGCAAAACTTTGGTTCGTCTGATTTGCCCAAGATGTCCTTGTTGTGTTACGACCTATGGCCATTTTGTCCCCCCCATGTTATAAACACGTGGATATGAATGTAACGGACAGTCCATGCAACGTGGCATACGTGTTTTTTGGCTTATATTTTTAATATGGAGTTAAGGGATTATCTTTATTCAATAAACGTCAGATAACGGAATAGGCTCCTTTAAGCAATCTTTTAGTATCTGTTATTTTATATGAGTGTTTGTTGATCGATAAAATATGGATCTGCATGTGAAACGTAATATATTTTTTATATTAAAAATGTAAACTACTTGTACAGACCTTGCATATTCCTTGTTGATTGTCTGGCAGCATACGGCCAGCACACATCCTCGACTCTGAGAAGTCAGGGAACCTATATCCCCACGTGTTCTTACACTCCCGGTCGCTGACCTTCTTTAGCTCTACAGCTCGAGCCACGTCGGACACAGGGCCACCTGTAAATACGGGTCAATCAAATACATTATTGACAATCACGTACATTTAAATCAATCATAGTACTGGCTTTGTTTGCTAAGCAAATGTGAAGGGGACAAACCAAAGGAGAACACCCTTAAATTA
This sequence comes from Sipunculus nudus, assembly GCA_026874595.1. Lineage (NCBI taxonomy): Eukaryota > Metazoa > Annelida > Sipuncula > Golfingiida > Sipunculidae > Sipunculus > Sipunculus nudus. Next base: position 49,146,350 of record CM049309.1, read on the forward strand.
GGAGTCCATTCAACCACCCACCGCCCCCGCCCCCCCCCCCCCCCCCCCACCGCCCCCCCCGCCCCCCGCCCCCTTCCCCTCCCACTCCCCACCCCCGGTTATGACAAAGAAGAAAAAAACTCCCCTATATCAGCTTGTCTGAACTTTTTTCACAATTAATTAAAATATTATTATGGTTATAAGACAGAATTTTCAACATACAAACCTTCAACAACATACCATATATAGCCTGACATTTTTGGTGATTCAGTGAGGCAACGGACGCCTACGATATCATTTTTTTTTTCCTAAACATGAGGTTCATAATTGAAAAATTGATTGAGGGAAACCTGAAGAAATATTGAAATATCTGGATGAAGGAATCATCTTGCATCGCTTTGTTTAAAATTCTGCGATTTGTTAGCTTAAAACTGGGTGGAATAGTACTTTGTCGTCCTCGTAAAAAGTTTGGACAATGTCACCTCTCTTCGAAACGAGGCCTATGAACCAAACTTATTTTAAATTCATTTTACCCTATGAAGTATATATATCATTTTCAACATAATACATTTTTCTTTTTGGTGGTTACATATCTATTATTGTTTATTCATTCCGTGTAATGTTTATTTTTTATTAAATTTAATTTGATGTTTCAATTTTAAGCAAGAAAGAAATATCCTAGAAAAAAAAGTAAACTTGCATGCTTTATTCTGAATGTAATTAAAATTACAAATTTATTTTTTAAATATAAATGTAGAATGAGTATCCAATATAACTTTACTATCCACTTTCACACAAATGCTTATTTTGTAAAAGAAAATTTAGACCTACCCTTGTCTGTACATCCCCACCCCTTCATAACACAGGCATCGCCATCTGCCGGCCAGCTTTGTCCTACAGCTTTGTCCGGTAGGTCAACAGGTCCGATGTCATTCCGTCTATCAACAGGCAGATCAGCCTCCAGCTTTATCAACGCGATGTCGTGCTTCCACATATCTGTCAGAAACGAGAAATAATAAATATTTATATATAATAATAATTATTACAATTTTACTCACGTAGACATGTCTGAATGCATGTAAATGTATGCATAGTGGACACGATCACTGTGTCGCAATTTTATTATATGGTAAACTTAACTGTATTTAAGAGATCTTGCAACGAAGACTTCTGCATTAGAAACCATGATGTACAATCCATTTTTATTATATATTTTCGTTCACTTTAAATGTTTAAAATATTTAAAATGTATTCAGGAATCTCTCGAGACAGAACAAACTTCGTTGAGGAAATGAATTGGAACATGACGAGACCATCCTTAGTATAGCCCTCTTACCGACTGGCCCTTTGTACTGCTCGTGTATGATAACCCTCTCTCCGTGAAGTTTCTGGTAGGCGTACGGATTTCCAGACTTCCTGTCAAACCAGCCCTTGATACGGGCTCCGAGGCTTTGCTGCAATCATAAATTTTTATTGATATACCAGTGCAACTAGAATGTTTCTGGAAAACTGTTCTGACAATCTATATTGTAGTTGACGGTGGCGCTAAAACATTGTCACGCAACTGCTCTGTGGACTTGATGCGTAATCCTGAGGAATGTGACATTATTTTGGATATTTTGCGGCGGGTCTATGACAGCTGGGTAAAACTCGCGGACTTGCCCCAACACAAGAATAGGTGATGCAAGTGAAACTTTAACAAATACCAGAAATTTAACTGGTCTCTCAACCCACCCAGAGGCTCTCCAGCCAGCATACATTTAATGTGTTACCATATAAATCATAATTTAACATTTATGAATGAATTCAAAATGTTCTGAGGGGTTTACAGCACCAGGAGAAGGTATAATAAAAATAAAACACAGGATAGATTTCTTATTCATCCCAATTGGGATATTCGTTGTGGTGCTAGTAGACCCATTGTTTCAGACGGTTTCCCGTCTGATGGCAATTTATGACCATCTTTGCTCTTGATTGTTTTTGACATACAAATGTACATTATAGATATATGTAAACCTCTCCCCTCGGGCACCCCTTTATTTTAAGACATCCCTGTATCAGAGAAACTTTTGATAATGGTCCTGTGTGATAAATTACATGGTAGGTTAAATATCTCCTTATTACGAGCACCCATCTGTTCCCATAGACCTATGTTAATAAACAATTTACAGTTCCTCCTTCATACTGTAATATAAAGTACATATACTTCATACTCTAAATATGAGTTAAAAAATATTTGTTGTGTTTGGTCATTATTGATTGTTTAATATTCTAATTTACTAGTCTACAAATATCGGATTATAAAAACGATATGGATTTATCACTTACATCCATTTTCTCCTCGCCCAACTTCACGTGCCAGTTCCTTGGTTCTTTAGCTTGGCGACTGAAACAGAAACATAAAATAACCGTTAACCCTTCATTTTTATAACATTGGTTAAAGGCCACAAAATAAGGTTCTTTGAAATAAACACTTCCATTTTATAAGAATTTTTTTATTGTTATCTTTTCAATAACAATAAAATAATATCAACAGTTCGCTGTTCTCACGGCAATGTCTATTGATCACTTATGCAAAATGTTCATCCATTATGGTATCATAGAAAATTGATTATATTTTGTGTGGTTCATATGAAACTTTTAAAAAATGTCTCCATCTGTATATTTAAAGCCGCACGTTCCATATTTTTGGTCCGAGGATCCGTAGAACATTTCTACCTTGCCGTAAATGTATGTGAAGCCTAAGATAATTGTGATGATGTTGATGTTAAGCCACTTTACGGTTTTTTCCCAAATTACTCTTGAACTCCTTATTTTCGAAGATTACCCAAGCACGGACAATGGATATAATATGAAATTACAGCTGCTGTTAAAGGTCAGATGCACCACAGTTATCCGGAGTCCATAACCAGTATATATTCACCTCTGGATAGAATGAATTTGTGCCGAAGACCTTTACAGGGGTCTTACTGCAGAAGAACAATTCGCATAATACTGAACAAATGTATACATATATATATACATATATATATATATATATATATATATATATATATATATATATATATATATATATATGCATGCGTGAATGCTGGAAAAGCCCCGCAGTATCTCTTTCTCTGTACGGGAATGTTTTGTTTATTTCTAAAGACAACATGACTTTAACAATAGGAATAGTCGTTGTCAGTCCAACGCCTACGCCATGAGGCCTTTCTCTGCTTGGTTAATATGACAACACTTTCTCCATGATACATGAAAATACTTTTGCTGTATCTTGATCTGTTTGATATTTTCATACAACATGCCGTATTCTACCAGATGATATAATGTTTTATAGAAATTCTAATTTCCTGTTAATTTTGCTCGAAAAAACTCTTCTGTACGTCTTTGGAAATATAATCATCATCACATTCTAGGACCCGTGTAACGAATTCCATCCAGGGTACACACCAGTCGGTAGTTTGCATTAAAGCATCAGTATCTTTTGTTCTGTCAAAATTAACTGACAAAGTATGTTTGAAAGGAAGAAAAGCTGCTTTGAAGGTCTCATTTAAAGAAGGCTTTGTGTTGCCTTCAGTAACAGTAATTTACCCGAGGCTGAAAGAATTAAATCGGATTTACATGTTTAGGTAACAATGGAAGCAATATATATATATATATATATATATATATATATATATATATATATATATATATATATATATAGTTAAAGCAGCTTAGCTTGTAAACTTCTAAACTTCTAATATATGCTCCCCTAAGCATTTAAATAAGGTCTAATCTAATCTTTAGTTTGACTATATATATATATATAGTTATATATATAGTTTAATATAATTATATATATAGTTATATATAGTTACATAGCTTTATAGTTACAAATGTATACATATTTTAGTATAAAATCTGTAATTGATCTAAATGGTACCTACTGAGAAAGACAGTGAGCTGCCGTGAGCACCCATCGTTTATTGATGACGGACGCCCCACAATAGGTGTGGCTGCATGATTTAAAGATCCACCAACCGCTGCAGAACTGTCCGTCCAGGCTGGCCAGCCAGGGCCATTTGTCCGTGTTGATGGGTTTACCGCCAATCACTCGCTTCACGCGGCTCAACCTCCGTAAAGCAGCTTCTATCTCTGATAATAAAAGTTATTATCGTTATTACCTCCGCAACGGAGGTTATGTATTTGTCGGTGTTTGTGTTTTTTCTGTTTGTTTGCCTGTTAGCAACATTTCCCAAAACGTACAGATGAAATTTTCAGGATAGCTCGCCAAGAATACAAGAAACAATTGATTATATTTTGGGGTGGATCCAGGATTTTATTTTAGGAAAAGTTATGGCGATTTTAATGCATATGCGCACAAACGTATATTAACGCTGACGGACACGTGAAAACACTCCAGTTACAAAATCATATTAGCTTATATCAGCATCTTTCACGCATATTCGCATATTCGGCACATGGAAAACGCTGCTTTAAACTGTATTAAAGCACCCTAAAGACATACCAAAGTACACAGTAAATATCAAAGTAAATGTGTATATTTACAAATCTGTCATGTAGAGTAAATACTAACTAAACAATTGTTACGCTCTTTACACAGCGCTTTACCTATTGGGCTACTTCCTATATCGTAAGGCGCTGTTTGTTATGACCTCGTATCCTGCTTTGCAACACCAGAGGGGAGCACTGTATTTTTGTCCAATCAGATGAAACTTTGTGCTGGAAGACAAAGCCAAGCGAGGAATACACGGAGCCAATCATATTCATTTCTTTTGAGTGACAGCTCATCCCCCAGCGTAACCGTCTAAACAGGCCATAGGCTCAGAGAGAATTGCCCCTGACGTGGTTTGCTTAAGTTAGGGCTTTGGGCACATAGGATGCTCGGCCGGTGAGCTGTAATTCAATCGAAACGTAACAACAAAGACTTCGTGCACACCTCGCTGGCTGGTTTCAGTTCTACAGACAACAGATACATGGCTACGCTAACACAGTCATAATGTCATAATCGAATCGGTCGCTGATGCAAGAATGCAGAGGGAGCAATTTAAATTCGACCGGAAACTCATCAAACGGCGCTTGAAGCGCGGCAATGGGCGGAGCCAGGATGCCTGTCGAGTGTTTGTTTATTGGCATCTGATTGGCTGCTTGTCACATCATACGCACGTTTATTTCAGTGGACAACAAACCGCCATCTGGTGTCTAAATATATCATAAACGGTCAAAGCTGGCAGCGTGAAAATCAGTTGCTTCTTTAGAAGCGCAAGATTTCCGCTGCCTCGGGAGCGTAAACAATTGTCTGTGTGGAGCGTCTTCCAGATCTGGCCGTAAATTAATAGATATTTCTTTGTCGCGTTTGTGCATATTTCAAAAGAATTAAATATGATATCGCATGTAGATTGACTGTAAAACTCACTAATTCGACCAGCTTTGTCGAACTATTAGCCGAATGGTCGATATGGACTTTAAATGTCAGGAGTAAGTTCAACGTTACAAAGCATTTTAGTCGTGAATGCAGGTTGGTCATATGTAGGTTGTTAATTAATTTACCTTGTAGCTTCAGTATCCACGTGAATAAGAAGATATCAAAAGTAGACATGTATATTATTAAATGAATGGTTTGTAGACTCAAAGCAATGGCACTTTCAACAATATCTGCGCCCATTGCGTTGTAAGACATGACCGGCCAAAACTAATTTTGAAGATTTATTTTTAATCGAGATGCGACTCAAAAATGGTATGTCGAGACGCAATATTGCCTCGTGAATAGGCTAGAATGGATCATTATCTAAACAGTATACTGCTCGCTCTTGCGCTGGAACAAGTCCGCGGGATTTTGGGCCGGATTCGTTCAGGACGGGTTCACCATGGGCAGAGTTCACCCGCTGGAAACATTGATATGATTTCTGATCTATGGTGCTTAGACAGGACCCTTTGTGAAATTTCACAATTAACGTGAAACTGTTCAGGATTTATTCAAAATATGGACAATCCCCCCTTAAGACACAATTGGCATCGTTCTCGACTCCCCCCCCCAAAATAGGCATTTTCCAGGCTTTGTCATAGAGGAGTTGCGTGACAACGATTTAGTGGCACCGTCAATAACGATATAGATTTACATGAACTTACCTGCTGGTTCAGCCTTCAGCTGGACTGCGAGCAGCAGGAGACAGCCAAGTGTGAACAACGACTTCATACTCTGTGAATATAAGAGATAAGATATGATATAAGTGTTACAAAAACAGTCCATCATCATATATGGTTTCACTTCATATCGTGGGATAAGAAAATGCTAACATGAGTGCTCCAAATGAAATAACGGAAGAGGAAGACTGTTTTCTTATTTTGTAAGTTATGATAGTCCTCATTTCCACGGTTTTAGTTTATCGCAAGTGTACGTACATATTTACTTTCACCTATCATCCATTTTGTAATAAGAAAAAAAAAATATTTAAAACTGTAATGGGACCTTTAGCTTATTTATGAGGCATGAGGGTACTTTTCAGTTCACTGATGACAGGAAATTAAAATATTCGCACTTGGGCTTACTATTCTAAAATATGATTTACACTTTGCCTTTAGTTTCCCTTTCTCCTGGACCATTGCCCTTATCCAACGGAGTCCACCAAAACGTGTCCGCCTTCTGGGGGGGGGGGGCGATTCTTTTTAAGGCTAATATTTTTTTGTATAATTTCACAGAAACCTACAAATAGAAGTACTACCAGCATGGCATTAAAGATTTTTTTTAAAATAAATACCAAGTTTACCTTCTTCTACCTCTTTAGCGCTCTCCCATGATTATTTGTGTCCTAACATGAATACATTCTGATTTCATGTATATAGTGTTTACATAACACCATCCAATCAGTAGCTGTCTATTAAATAATGTTTGTGACCTGTAACATTTACTGCCAGAAATGGGCTGGACGTATTGCGCTAAAGAGACAGTTTTCTCTAATTTAATATATCTAAAATATTGTGGACGGAATTAAAAAAAAATATAAACTTTATTTATTTTACATGGATTGTCCAACTAGTTATAATAACTATAGTCCATTTCACCACCTGCTGTCCACCTGTTTTTTGTAGATGATTTACTTAAAAGTTTATATTTTTCAATATTTTCCAAGTAAACAACATATGGAAGTGACAACCTAATATGGCAGTTAAGAATTTTACAATAAATCACTTGTTCATGTTTCACAACATTTTAGTCTCTTTATCATGATCTGGCAGATATTGGGTGTCCCTCCATAAGTAGCCATCTTTGTTTTAGCTGGTTATATTTTTTTAGAGTGTTTACATGAGATCATCCAATCAGCAGCTGTCAGCTGAGGCTGTTTTTGCATGTGACCAATGACCTTGACCGCCATAAGTGGGTCTGATATGTTGTAAAATATAGACTGATTTCTCATATTTTCAGAAAATTCTGTTACTCAAATATGGCATAAGGTAGGAATTTAGTTACCCAGTTGAAAATTAGGTTCTGTAATCCTCTCCTCTACACTATAATTGTTTCGCTTGAAATATACCTAATAAAAATTTTCATAGCAAAAAACAGGTGGACATGAGGGAATGAAACGGACTATAATACGAGACACTCTCCGTGGCTTGTATATTAATAACCTTCACCTTTGTTGTAAATAAATTTAACTAATTCAGCAAGTTTCCTTTGCAAATCATGTTTTAACAATAAACGTCCCAGGTTTTTTTCTAAACATTCACCCAAAGCAGGAGGACTGCAGTTGGTGGAAAAGTGTACGATCGTCCTCCCTTACCACCGGCATATAAAACCATAAAAAAAGTTACGTATGTACTACTTGTATGCATTACGTTGAAAATACCGGAAGGATGTCAACTATTGCCTCGTTGCCGTCAGTCAGATGTGATTGGCCGGGGCGGACCCAGAAGGAATGAGAATATCCCCCCCCCCCCCGGCTTCATGGAGAAATTATCTTTTATGCAGCCCATCTTCTTTATCATTTTTATGGGTAACAAACCCCCCCCCCCCCCCCGTTCTTGAGGTTGTATATTTTCACTTGGGTTTAATTTCCTCGATGTTAATAATATACCCTCCATTCCTAAAATTACCCTGGATGCGCCCCTGAAAGGCTGAGAACAGCCGGGACATAATGGTTTTTGGTAACAGTTTGTCGGCAGTGCAGGATTTGGTAAATCGTTGTTCACGACCTAAATTTGGTCCTTTCAACGACAAATATTACACAATTGTCGTGACGTCCCAACTAGCGCTCCACAACTTTTGTTTCACAGAACATTAGGTACATAAATAAATACATGTATATGTAACAAATTGGTGACATATATATGTATATGTAGGTATGTAAGTGTATGTAGATGGGGAAAGATAAAGCCCTTTGAATAGACAAACTTTACTACTTGCACAAGCGTCACAGGTTATCGTCGATGAGCATAGGGAAATTATTTTATCTTAACCATGTAAGTAAGTATGTGCTTATATATGAATGTATGTATATATGTGTGTATGTATCTGTTTGAGTGCCTCTTTCGTGCTGTTGGAAATATACTTTAGTTTGCTAAGTTGCGAATTCAAAACTTTTATCCAATATGAGAAAATAATATATACCCATCATATTATAAAGTGATTGTTTGCGTGGGTGTGACAACAAGATGACATAGTTCTAACAGGATTCATGATATTTGTTTTATGGTCCGTCAACTGCTTTCCCGGGGCCATTATTCATGAAACCACAGCAATTATTTGCCTTTAGGAAGCTGTGTGACTACAGTCCATTTATATAATTGTGTTTTAAAAGAGGACCGCAAAAGTAAAAGGCGAAAACACAAGTACGAACTTTTGGAACCCTGAGTTAACAGATTAACAAGAATCAAGTATTTTTTTAAAATAAAATGATAAAGATTATGTCTACATCAAGGGGATCATCACACAATCTCTCAATATCTCTTTTCCTTGCTGTTTAGAATGAAATATGAAATGAATACATTATTAATTGATCAAATGTCCTTATATCAAATACAGATGTAGGGAATTTCAGCAATACACTTATCTTTAAATTATATGTTATTATATTAATCTTATATGTACATATATAGGGAGAGAGAGAGAGAGAGAGAAATCGGTCCATGTATACAACTCAAAAATACCAAACACCATACTAATAACAAAATTCGTTTTAACTTGTCATTCTGGACAGGATTGGAGTAAGAATACAGGCTACAGTTGCTACATATAAACGACCTATTTGTAAAATCTTTAAATGCCTGTCAGAAAATTTAATTGAAATGTCTTTTTGATTAAATCGAAGATAAGAGAGTGAACCAAACCATACAAAGAACACTTTTACATTGATATACTAGTATATACGGATATATTACTATATCATTATATAGATATAAATATAACAAATATTATATAAATCTGGAATAAGCAGACTTTTTCACACACACATACATAAATATATATATATATATATATATATATATATATATATATATATATATATATATATATATATATATATATATACCTTCTCTATGTCAAATGCGCATTTACCCAAAGTAACGGTAACTGCTTAAAATATAACATTGAAGAAACATGTTTGTTTGTTTTGTAAGACTAAGATCATTAAAATACACTCTTAACGTGCGGATCGAACTATGCGCCTTATTACATTTATTATTTCGCACCGGTGATTCATTAGTCATATGTGTCAACTTGTGTCCTAATGTGTCACTGGTATAATTTTTTTAAAAGCTTTCATTTTGTACATTTACTTAGAAAACTACACATGGGAGTTATAAATCCAAAGTTTATGTTGTGCTCCTTTCAGTACAAAGTCCAATCACTTGACAGATCAGTTGTGCCCTGGCATGAGTTGTCGTTCCGTTTTTTTTAGTCTTCCATTTATTTTTCAATCAGTCAATCAGCAGTTTATTTAATGTAATTTCCTTCGCATGTGACCACATGTGTATGCGGGATAAAAAGGTTGTAAGGCAGAAGACTCAGGAATTAAATTAATTTGATTTCTTACATAAACTGGAAGGTACAATCCTTACACAGTGTTTTGGCTGCCTCCGTTCTATGGATATATTCAATTCATCCACTGCTTTCAATAGACGGATTTGCTAGTTGTCGGCACCAGGGTATTGGTAAAAGGCCAACAATAGTTCGACCAATGAGAGCCGGGTATATATCCCGGTTCTGCCTAAGATTAACATTCAGCTTACAATATACAAATACATACAAAGTAAAAGTACATAAATTATGTAAATGTTTTCAGTATAGCTTAATTCTAACTCCGGGAAAATATATAATACTATATAGTAAACTCAAAAATATTGTTCAGTTTAGCATTGTGATGTTCACATAAATTGGTGTAGGTTAAAAATGTCAGCCGCTTCACAATACTTTGAACGACAAACTCGGATTTTATGCATTTGTTTTCAAACTTCTTTCTCAGCACATACTAAAGGCATCATTCTCACATTCATCTGATGCTATATTTGACCAAATGGTTAGAATTAGCAGTCTCCTGGTAAAGTTAGTTAAAATCAGACAAATTTGGTTTAACTGAAGATTCCTGTTTATATACTGTCTGGTTTGTTAGCTCATCTTTGTAAAATGGTGCGTCCAATAAATGAAGGCTAAGGCTTTTCAGAGTTATTTATAACAAATCTTTTTAACTAATCTTTCCCTGTTGGGAGATATATAAACCCCACCCCCACCCCCCTTGCACCGGCGCCCCTGTCCGCATATAGGAAGGGACAAGTGGGCACAAGTGTCTTTCAGGGGATCGAGAATGTCGAGTGTGTGTACCGGCTGAGGGGATTGGGTGTGGAAGGAAAGTCCCCCAACTGCGGTGTTTGACTTTTTATTTAATTTTTTATCAAAATTTAAGCAATTCTGTCATTTTGCAGCATGACATAGAACCAGATTGTGGAATGTACTCTTATCAAATAGGAAAAGGTGAAAAATAAACAGTAAAAAGCCTGATCTTGGCTTTTTATTCTGCATGCTCTTCCTTAACATGGAAAAAAATATAGGAAGAATATGCGCCTATTGGTCAATGTCTCAGGGATCTCCCGTGCGCTAATAACTTGTTTGCCAAACGTCAGGGGCAGCATATACAGCCCAAAGGACGGCTCATTTTCTTTATATAAAATAAACAGACGTACAGTATACACCCTAAGTGATCACTTATGGCTAACTTTATACCCGGATTTGTTTATAAAGCCATAAACAGAGTCAGTTTACACAGGTAGTTCACGTGTAACATTGTGTGAAACCTTACAAATATTTGCCCCTGCCCCTGCAATGTTTGATCTATCACGTTATCACCAGCGATGATCTCAGCAAAACAGACATACACTACATTTTCGCAGGCTGGAATAAAGGCAAGCCAAATCATCCTGTTTCAAATAATCACTTTTTAAGGATTTAGAAGATATATTATCAACAATTTTCATAACTATTTTTTTAGTCTTTTTTTCCCACTAGCACGCTTTGTTCCTTGTTTTTTTTTATAAAAGACTTACGAACTCCAGTATTACCATATAACGTGACATAATGAAGTTAGAACTGGGAAGGGACAATTCACAATTTGTCTGTGTACAAGTGATTAGCATTTATTTCAACATGTTCAAAATGCTCTGATCTGCATTTAAAGACATGCGGACAGTCCCAGGAAATCTTGGCATATATATATATATATATATATATATATATATATAAATATTTATATGCGTGTGTGTTATAGGTAGCATTTGCAGCACCTCTTTCTTTGGTCTGTGTTGCGAAATATGGGAAATGAATGAAATGTTGACGTTTTTTACTCTTGTTTTCGAAACAAATTCTTTTATTTGAAGCACATATATATATATATATATATATATATATATATATATATATATATATATATATATATATATTGGGGGGGGGGGGCGTCATTCACCTTTTACAGGATTTAAAATGGCTCCAAAAGAATAAGACGTAATACGCGTGACATGCTTCCAGACAAAGTAAACGATTTAGAAAAGAAAAAAAACGACGGGGCCGTTAAGTACAACTATGGCTGCTGTGTTGTGGTTTGCGCATTGCTGTGATGAAGGCCTTTTATTTAGTCACCTATAGATTTTGGCGAGGCACTCGACCGTCACGCCTAATTTATTCATATGAACACCGTTCTGTACAACAGGGGTGGGGCAGTTTGGAAGATCCAACATAAACATAAGTAATATCGAGTACTTTCATTTCACATGGCTATGCAGAGTACTATAATGGAATCATTGTGAATACATCAGATACATGTATATGCATGAAATACATGATTCGGGTAGTGGGCTCAATCCAGGTAGAGATTATTTTGAGAATAAGTGATGAAGGGCGTATATTTATTTTAAATTTATTGTAAAATGACGGCAAGTAATCTGAAATGGGTGTTATATTATGGGTGTTTCTGATTTAAGCTTTCTAGCCCCATCCCATATATTATTATTATTATATTTTATTAATTTTATATATATTATATATATATATATATATAGAGAGAGAGAGAGAGAGAGAGAGAGAGAGAATGAGAGAGAAACAGGCAGAGGGAGAAACATATAGACAGAGACAGAGAGACTTATAAAACTTATGGAAAGTTAATATAAGTAATTCACATAATCTAATAGGGGGCTTAAATATCACTATTCCGCTTGTACCATTATCCACGTGAATGATATAGTCCTCTTGACCTAAGAAGTGTTTATGTATATTCGTGGCTGTTGACTGTTGGATGATGAGCTTATACCATGAAGCACGGATAACATTAAAACATTGACTTTCGTTTCTTTTAACAAGCTCTTAAAACAAACGCACCTCAACCTACAGATACATCATTCCAGTTCAGTCAATTTAATTTCATTTTCCTATTCAATAATTACTTCCTCATTCCTTTAAAGACTAAAACCGATGCTTGACCAAATAGTAATGGAATTGACCCTCGATATAACTTAACCCTTTACTCTCCAAGCCAGTAGTTGAGTACTTTACGAACAACTAAGTTTGAGTTACCTCTGTATTTTTCAGGTGTCCTTGGATTCAGCTGTTACTGCGTTCCCACACAGCCGGTCTGTATGATGGGTTGTGGCAGAGTGTGTCAATTGGCAAGGACTTTTCCTGGTTATGAGGAGTGATTCACTTTGTTGAGTCACGTGGGGGCGACAAAACCGCGAGACTTGAGGTGACAAACACTCATCCGAGGCGCTTCACTGAAGCTCCACTGCCACCGCTTGCCCACACTACAAAATGTGCATAAATCCAGGCATAACAATTAGCTTTATCTAATATGACATGTTTTCAATTTAAATTCAACACACGACTGAAGTCTTAACATAACGTTAGTCTTAATTGAAATTATCAAAATTATCGTAAGATTATTAATACGATCTGTTACGCATTGATACGCACTGGTGGTATCATTAAACGAAAAAATACTTATCTTAAGCTCTTTGCATAATTAATTAATTTTTTTTCTCCGATGGATAATGATATGTTTTTTCTGTTGTTGCTCCGGTGGATGATGATAACCCTTAAAAAATAAGGTATAGTTAATCGAGGTAACTTTTCTATATTAATGTAGTAGGTTAAAGGGGCCATTCAAACAGAGCCTGGAGGTGCACGTCACGGTTGTTTGGTTTCACTCGGAGTCTTTAGGTGCGTATCTTACCTTTGGTTAAGACATGATGTGGGAGGGGTGATTGGCCTTTTATCCAGCTGCATGTACAAGAACATTTTATGCTTGATTTATGTTAAATTCAAAGGGATTAAAAAAAGAAAGAACAGCATGGAATCTTATTCACTTTCGAAACATTACTTAATTGAATAAGAGACATGCTGTCAAAATATTATGTATCTAGTGTAAGTGACTTTTCCCCGAATATTCGGGTGGAGGGGGCTTGTAGAGGGCAGTAGACCTATATGACCTCTCCGTGCAATATGGTATATTTAAATCCGGTGTATTTGCATAACATTTAACGCGTTAGTTAGTTTTTGTACATGTATATTGTATCATTACATTTAGATAATGTATTCTTAATATTGTGCTGCAGAATATACTAAAATAGAATTGCAGAAAAATAATACGCATTCAAATGCATATATTAAAAATAGGTTTAAATTAACCCAAAATATATATGACAGTTCTGGAATCTGAATTATTTTGAATATACAATACATGTAGCTTTAATTGATGGTTTGGCACGTTCACTGCTAGAACAGTAACAAATGATCATTTGGTAGTGGCGGACAGAGGATTTTAGAAAAGGGGGGTGGGAACCTCCCTGACTCGTTTATCTGAATCCTATATATCGACTGACAGTTTTATTTATTGCCAAAATATAGTACCATTTAAACCCTCAAATCCAAGGCTGATAAGTGGGGAAAGGCGGAGAGAGGGGGGGGGGGGACTTCCTGGATCCATCCCTTACCAATATCAACAGGTGGCAACCAACCAGGAGCCGGACCTAGAGACACACACCGTGACGTGTAGGTGGACTTACGTAGGCTTTAAGTGTATACACAAAAACCCGCATTGTAACGGTCCGTCCGTATACGTGTCATAAGAATCCCCATTTACCACGAACTGATGTTTACCTGGTACACGGAGAGAGCGCGGTGGACATGGATGACTGATTACAAATATTCTGACAAAAACTGGCCTGGCTATCCGTCATATGAATAATACTGGCCGTGAGTGGTGTGTACAATAAGTCTCTGCCGGGGGGCTGTAGATTATGCGTTGTAATGTATGTAATTACCTACCCCTTCCCATGGTCTCTGTGACCAGCGTGTACCTGGACGTGTCGTGTGAACTGGTCGTTACGTCCAACGTTACTGTGCTAGTTATTGGGCTAGGTAATCCTGTGCATTCATTCTGCCCAGGCGTTCATGTTATCTCGGGGATAATTATACGTGTGGCTTTTTATGCAGTAGTAACACCCATGTTTGTTCACTATCAGCTTATTTATTAAGCATATTGGGAGACTATTTATGATGCATGCTGGTACGGTACGAGTAATAGAGGAAGACACACAAATAAATTTTAAATATATATATATATATATATATATATATATATATATATATATATGTAGTCATTCCTTATGAGTGCAATAACATACTGCTACGCTCTTTACACAGCGCTTTACCTATAGGGCTATTACCTATATCGTAAGGCGCTGTTTGTTATGACCTCGTATCCTGAATTGCAACACTAGAGGGGAGCACTGTATTTTTGTCCAATCAGATGAGACCTTGTGCTGAAAGACAAAGCCAAGCAAGGAATACACAGAGCCAATCATATTAATTTCTTTTTGAGTGACAGCTCATCCCCCAGCGTAACCGTCTGAACAGGCCACAGGCTCAGAGAGAATTGCCCCTGGCGTGGTTTTCTTAGGGCCTTGGGCACATAGGATGCTCGGCCGGTGGGCTGTAATTCAAACGAAACGTAACAACAAAGGCTGCGTGCACACCTCGCTTGCTGGTTTCAGTTCTGCAGACAACAGATACATGTCTACGCTAACACAGTCATAATGTCATAATCGAATCGGTCGATGATGCGAGAATGCAGAGGGAACAATTTAAATTCGACCGAAAACTCAATAAGCGGCGCTTGAAGCGCAGCAATGGGCGGAGCCAGGATGCCTGTCGAGTGTTTGTTTATTGGCATCTGATTGCCTGCTTGTCACATCATACGCACGTTTATTTCAGTGGAAAACGAACCGCCATTTGGTGTCTAAATATATCATAAACGGTCAAAGCTGGCAGCGTGAAAATCGGTTGCTTCTTTAGAAGCGCAAGATTTCCGCTGCCTCGGGAGCGTAACATACTGCAGGAAACTCCGTTGTAGTAAAAATGTCTGAGAAAATCTGAACCCCCCCTCTCTCTCTCTCTCTCTCTCTCTCTCTCTCTATATAAATATATATATATATATAGATATATAGATATATATATATACATATATATATATATATATATATATATATATATATGCTTTATTCTTGTATAACGTAGATAAACATATATTTATCCATTATCTATAGATAATATATAAATATGTTTTCGTCAGATCTATGATGGACGAACGGACCGCCAAAACTGACTTCTTGATAATGAGCACGAGACTGACCGACAGGCATTAATCAAGCATCAAAACAGGCAAAAGAGAGATGGTCAGTGCTTATTTGCATATGAAAAACCAACGATCAAAAACTAACTAGGGATATATGCTTAAATTTAACAATATATGTCATATTTTTTTACGCTACTCTAAAAGAGTCCGACACTGGACACGTGACCACCAGATGGCAGCAGCGGCCACCGTTAGAATTCCCTGAAATAATTTGTCACGTCAAGAAATACTTAACTTTGTCAGTTCAGAGTCTACAAAGAATACGTTCGGAGTCTTTATATTAAGGGAGTGCCTGGAAGTGTCAGCTTGCTTGTGAAGCCAAAACCAATCCTGTATAATGTGTCATCTAAGATTATCTAAGTCCTGAGTCTGTATCCTAAGCGCAACAGCCGAGAAATCGAGAACGTCGCATTAGACTGTCCCTGTTTGCCAGGGCGTGTCAGTGTCGATGTGAAGACACTGTGTATTTGGACCAATAGGGCCCACAGTCGGGACTTTAGTTATCCTGAAAACGTTTTGCTCCTCATATGAAACCTCGCTTATACGACCACCTCGAACATGCGACCACTCTATTGAGGTCCCATTGGTGGTTGTTATTTTGAGGTGTAATATTGTATTTGTTTCCCAATCTAGATTTCCAGCGCAATATTTGATATGACATGCTCATCCACTCTCACATGTGTAACGTAAGAGAGAAAAGCGTTCTAAAAGGTTCAGCTAATTGTACAGGTAAAGCAGATAGTCCATGGCTCATTCCTGAATACATGCCTTATACCATGGTAAATTCAGAAAACATTTGTATCAAATTACCGTGAAATATTCCTACCAAACATCGATTAGGCAAATTGAATTATCAAAACCTCGCTGGACACCAAATGAGCGATTTAACTTGTAACTACAACATTGAAGTCTGTATTGCAGACTGTTTGCTTTCATTTCACGAGGTTGTGCCAGGCATTGGGAGACTGGAATGAAATTTTAAATACTAATTAGTAACATTATCACCTTTAAATGGTACATTTCTGGAGCAACAATAAAGAAAAAGTCAGTTTAGGTGAGCACTGATTGAAATGCCACATACATCGTTTTGTGTCTGCCACAAGAACCTGTGCTTTCCTTAATGGTGGAATTCAACGGCTTGTCTCAACAGTGTTAACCAGTCCCATACTTGAGTTATGTAAGGTTCAAAATCATATCCAGTAACTGTTCTGCACAAATCATGGTATTCTTATAGTTTTCTCTTTCTGGCACAGAGCCAAGAATCAATCTCCGAGAGCTAGAGTTTCTGTGAAATCAGACCAAAGAGAGAGACCGTCGCCTATATTATATAAAATATTAAAGTTGGATGCACAATACGATATCACTGACGCATTGGTCTGATTACAATTCTTTGCTCTGTGTCATCCCTGGTGGTCACATCCATAGAAACTTGCTATAAAAAGCAAGAGTAATAGCCAGGGAGATCTAGGACGACTGCAGTGTATAACCGCTGCGTATGGAGCGTAAATAGTTATCGGCGATGCTGCTTCAGTCCTCTTAGCGCCACCTGCTTTGGAGGGCGGTTCACCGGAACTTTTAGAATATAAAACGGAGCTTTAAGTTTGATGCCTGAGCAAGCTTCGGTAAATAGATAAAAAACTTTCATAAATATGTGCGAGGTTTCGGAGAAGGTCGCAGGCAGCATCTGCCAAACCCCGCATTCCAAGTAACCTCTCCTTTGTATTATACTGTCACCAGAGAACTTTGACTTAGTTATCTTATTGCATGTTCTAGTAGGGAGTATAACCAGATGATTGTTTTGCTAATTTATTCTGCATTTATATGGAGTATCATGTTCAGGTATTAGCCTGTGAGTCTTTTTTTTTTTTTAACAATTCTTTATTCCATTATATTTACATTGAAACAATAACAACAATGTACATTGAACAATAGACAATATACACACATATAATTGATAGACAAAATCAAACCCACAACAACATAAGGAACTACGTCCAGTTATTTCTATGTACACATTCTCTCTACTATTGAATTTGAATACACTTATGGAACGTTTTCCAATATTAAACAATGATAAGACATAACTAACAATCACAATAAGGGAACATTTCTGTAATTTATTTCTAGAATATGTTTCTTAACCAGTTCCAACAATACATAGTACATGACATTTATTTGCATACTTATTCACCTGATATTTATAGAAATTGGAGATAATTTAAAAATTAGAAAAAAAATAATTTTGATTAAGTTATCTGAGGCAATAATTGACTCCACTTTTTCAAATGGAAACTAATTTTACCCTTCCTTTCAGCTATAATATATTCTTCTTTTTGAAGAGATACTACTAAAGATTTAAACTTGCAGAACAGATGTGATTCACTTTTACATTCCTTTCCTTTATATATTGTGAGTTTATACAACATAATAATGATGTTTACGATAATATTACTATCAGTAACAGGTAATACTCCAAAAATGATGGCATTTGATGTAATTTTTGGCATATCTATTCCAACTTGTTCCAACCATTCACATATTTTAAAATACAGATTTTTTGTGACAATGCATTGACAAAATAAGTGAAATAATGATTCTTTATACAAGAAACAATAATCACATCTATCACTTCCTATTAATTTCCATTTATATAGCTGAGCATTGACAGGTAAATAATTATTTAAAATTTTATACTGGAATTCCCTGGTGTATCGGTCCAGTGATATATGATATATAGCTGAGAAACGTTGTTCTTTCTCCTGGATTGATACATTCAAGTATTCATCCCATTTAATCTTCCTGATACTAGTTATGTCTCCTATACATTTCTGATAGATTAACTTTGAGCTAAGCTGTTTAATTTCATATGATACATTCTTGATAAAGACAATATTATTATATCTAATATCATTAACAGATTGCTGATAATCAAGTATATTACACAAGTTTCTGGGTATACAACTGATGACTGACTGCAACTGAAATGTTTGTAAGGATGTTAAAGTAACACCCAAATTATTTATCTTTTTAAAGGATCCATCGGTATTCATAAGGTCACCTAAAAAGTTGATACCTATTAAAGAAAGTTTTCTATAGAACACCGATTGATTTCCAATTTTAAACAACATATTATTCCATAACGGCTGAGATATTACTTCAGCGGTGCACCCGGGTGTACAGTTGAACACATCAGCCCATGACATTAAACATGTTTTATAAAATGTAGGTACATAATTTAATTTTTGGATCTTATTAACATCAAAGTTCATTCTGATGAAGTTGACACCTCCAATTATTGCAAGATGTTTTGTTACTAACTTAGTCCAGGGATTACCCTGTTCAAGAATTAATCTTTTTATCCACAGAACTTGCTGAGCTTTAATCATTAATTTAACATCTGGTAGATTCAGACCACCTTTACTGTATTGGCTAACTGCAGTATTGAACTTCACCTTTGCCTTTTTACCATTCCATATAAATTTATTAACTGCACATTGTATATATTCAATAAAGCCTTTTGGTGGTTCACACATGTTTGTTACATATAAAATATTTGATATAATAAGAGAACGAACCACTTCAATATTACCATAAACTGTCAATGATCGCTGTTGCCATAGATTAAGAACATGAATAATTTTTTCTTTAATTCTGGTAAAATTTTTTTCCATAACCATATCAGAATCATAGGAAAAATAGATACCCAATATTCTTATAACATTTGCATATAAATTGACCCATTTACAATTCACTGACTTGTCCTGGTAATTTTTATACCTGCCCAGCCATGCCGCCTCTGATTTTTCATAATTTACTTCAAGAGAGGTAAATTGTGAAAATTTATTTAAAAACTTCTACTAACTCTTTAAAAGAATTTACATCTTGTAGAAAGAAAGTTGAATCATCAGCAAACATACACATTTTATGCTCTATGGATGAAATTGTGATACCTCGAATATTTGTATTGGTACGAATTTGTTGTGCTAAAACTTCAAGTACAAACATAAACAAATAACAAGCCATAGGGTCTCCTTGCCTAGTGCCTCTTTCTATTGAAAAATAACGACTGGTCTCTCCATTATTAATAATTGCACTCTCTAATTTAGTATACATGGTCTTTATCCATGAAATAAAGTTTTCACCAAATCCAATTTTCCTTAGTACACAAAACATAAATACATGATCAATTGAGTCAAAAGCTGCAGCAAAATCTGCTGCAAACATAATACCAGATATATCTTTTCGTTTACAATAATACATGACATCATGGATTAACCTAATTGGTTCACCTATAAATCTTCCTTTAATAAAAGCACTTTGTTCTTTAGATATAATATTAGGTAATATTTTCTTTATTCTTTTAACAAGGGCTTTACTAAGTATTTTATAATCTACATTGATCAGACTGATAGGTCGCCAAGATTTAATGTGACGTGTATCTTTTCCTGGTTTCTCCAATAAAGTGATTATAGCTTGTCTTTGGCTAGGTGTTAGTTGACCAACAGTATAGCTGTAGTTTAAAGACTTTACTAAATCTATCCCTATGACTGGGAAAAAATGTTCATAAAATTCTTTGGTCAAACCATCATTGCCAGGTGTTTTATTTGATGGCATTGATTTTACTACATTGAAGGCTTCTGCAAAAGACAATTTTCCATCACATAGTAAAGATTGTTCAACTGAAAGTTTTGGGATATACAGATCTTCTATAAATTTCTCACAATCAGCATAACTTACATTAACTGATCTTTTGAATTTCTTAATGTAGTAAATTGTTAATTCTTTAAGGATATCACTTTGTAATGTTATTTCTTTTTCATCAATTAATATTTTTCTTACATGAGATTTGCGCTTATTTCTTTTTTCTAGATTAAAAAAGTAGGCACTGTTTCTCTCCCCTTCCTCTCTCCACTGTGCTCTGGAACGAATTATTATTCCTTCAGTAATATAATTGTAATGTTCCTCTAAATGTTGTTTTGTTTCTTGATATTCTTTTACTACTGATTCATTTTCTGATTGACTCATTTTACATTCTAATTCTTTCAGTTTTCTTTCCAAATTTTTAATATCACTTCTTCTTTTTCTTGATTTTATTTTTGAATATTTAATTGTAAATCCTCTTATTTTATATTTAATATACTCCCAGCTTTTTGACGGATCGCTGTTTTTAATCTCTGCTTTACATTATATTATATATTTCTTTAATTCTTCTGTGTAATGATTATCTTTCAGTAGGGATTTATTAAATTTCCAGTGTCCTTTGCCAGTTCTATTTACTTCCTGAAATGTAAGCTCCATAATAATGGCAGAATGATCAGTGTCTACTGACACAACAATATCTGTATGTTTTACATATGACTGCATTTCATTAGAAACCAGAAAGTAATCTAAACGCCTCTGTGTTAAAGGTTTAAATCTTCTCCAGGTAAACTTTTTTATATTCTCATTTCTAACTCTCCAAATATCAATTAGATTAAATTCATGGATTATTAAATTTATCTTAGACACAACTCTTTCTTTTAGTGATACTTGTCCCCCATCAGCGTCGATGTGGTTTAAACATACATTAAAGTCACCCCCTATGACCACTTTTAAATCATCATCAAGGCAGTTTTCTCTAATAACATTAATAAAATTTTCATAAAACTGAACCTGTTCTGTCTCTGTGTTTGGAGCATATATATTACATAATAAGAATGGAGAGTCTTCAATAACACATTTTAATAATATATATCTGCCATCTTTATCTACAATCACATCTTGAAATTTAAAGTCAAATTTTTCACCAACAATCATCATGACTCCTCTACTAGAACTTGTTCCATGTGAACAGTACATTTGACCTCTCCATTGCTTAGACCAATTGTTAATATCTTCTGTTTTACTGTGAGACTCTTGAATAAAACCCACCCCTTTAACACACCCATGTTTATGAAACCAATTAAAAATTTTTCTTCTCTTTTCATACTTTCTCATGCCTCTTACATTTAAGGATACTATATTAACACAATTTTCTCTATTATACATAGCCATTAGTGAAGTGAGCTAAACATTTAAATATCATTCTTACTGTACCTCCAATTACATAATAACTTCTGTTGTATGCATCAGTTACAAATATAACACAGACAAAAATTTGACATAAACATATATTATGAACAATAAAAAGCATGAACTTTCAGATAAATCAAAGGGTATTTGGGCCTGCTTCTCATTCTTACCATCATAGAGTAACAATTAGAATTTAAAATAAGTTAACACATTACATGTTCAGTTCTTAAATAGGTTTCCAATATAAATATAAAAGTAATAACTAGTGTAAGAACAATTCCTCAAGGTTATCACCATAGTGAACTTGAACAATGTGATCAGCATCATCTCTATCTTTGGCAAATATTTTGCCATTCCAAGTCCAAGAAGTTTGTACCTTGGGGTCATTTTTAACCCTGTTGAAAACTTGAACCAGTTCTTTGCACAAATCATCAACAATCATGACACCTGAATGTTTAAGCTGTTTCCTCTCTTTTTGTACTGCTTTTCTATCATCTATATTTTTAAATCTGACAATTATTGGCCTTGACTTATTCTGACTTTTTTTACCCACTCTATGTGCAGAATCTATGGCTTGTACAGGCATGTTCATATGCATTTTTTCATTCAACAGTTTATGAACAGTTTCTTTACAGTTTTCATCTGTTACTATTTCTGAGACACCAGTAATCCTAACGTTCAGCCTTCGAGAGTACTGCTCGTTATTTACAGCCAGTACTTTTGCTTGGTGAGCTTTCTCTTTAGTGTCCTGAGATTCGTTTCTCAGGTCACTATTTTCTCTTTCCAATCTGGCAACCTTTCTCTCCAAAGCATCTGTTTTGGTTTCCAGTTCAAACACTCTAGATTCCATTTTTTCTAAATATGTATCAATGACAGCTTTGAATTCATTATTTATCTCTATTTTGAGTTGCACAAGCATATTACTGAGTACTTGTTCTGTTACTACCCCTTCTGCCATCTCTTTGTTTAGATTTTCACTATTACCTGCCACTTTTTTCAAACTGAATTTAGTTTTTTTTACTGATATACGAGAACACTCTGGGGATGAACTAGCAGTACTTGAATAACTAGATAATGTAGACCTTAATCTCTTCCTGTCATCATCCCTAGACATATCAAAGTGAAAATCTTGTGTATGCAGTATGTTACACTGTTATCATTTGAATATAAATAGGCCCAAAATGATATAAAGGATTTACATGATATGTATCATTCTTATATATTCTATCACAACAAACATGTATATCAAATAATTGAAAGTTCACAATACTTACGAGCCAGCTGGTGCATCTGGGCGATAATGGGTGTATTTACTTAAAAGTAAACACAACACTCAGTTCCAACCAAGTGCTCATGTACTCTAGGGCTTTGACAGGTGTGTCAAGGCACCCAGTGGGCAGAACAATGGGCACTGGCTATTGAAATTCTATTGAATTTAGAAAAAGTAAAATTTACAGAGTTACATGAATGATAACCTTTGAAATGTATTTGGAACAAAAAGCTAGTCTATTAAACTAGTTTATGTTAAATTATTGAAATGTTACTTGCCCTCAAAGCATATGAATTTGATGATAATTTGAGAGCCTCAAAGCATGACACCTTCCCTGTGTGCACCAGCTGACCTCCCTTCTGTGAGTCTGTGAGTCTTAGTTTGAGAGCACACGTGATGTTAATTTCAGTACAGTTAAATTACGTGGGAGCAATCTCTGTTTGGCGGTCTTTATAGTAACGAGTGCTTGTTGTAGATTTCAGAGGAAGTGCACCTGCACTTAGTTTTCCCAGAATTGTTGTCTCTGGAGGTGTATCCATATATACATTCATGCTGTACTTGACGGTTTGAATAATTGAGAGTGGTGATTGACCAGAAGACGAGCGGGAGCTGTGACGTCAGCCATCATATATACGTCGTGACCGGGACGAGATTCGGGAGAAGTGCCCGACCACCGTACCAGATAGGTATACCCTGACGATATCTGCAGTCCAGGGGTAGGTCTTTGTGTATCAGTCGAGACTGAGATATGGTGTCCACAGGCGTAGATAGTCGGTGTCTGAAAAGGGCCACGGTGATTTCCCTGTTGCCGACGGACTGGTAAATCTGGTGATTTTTTCCTATTGTCGGCGCTTCCAGGAACAGACCTAGGACTTCTTTAGTCGCGTAACTGGACAGGTACAGGATATTGCTGTGCTTAAGCATATTCTGCTACCTGGAACTGGATGATTCCAGGAGATATCAGCTGTGATATACATTGATTCTACGCCCAGAAAGAATAGTCTGTGCGTGTTGCGTGAACTGTGCCACGAATTGCAAACAAGTATACACCAACGGTGTATATATAGGAGCTCCGTGACATGGATCTATTGGACTCAGGAGGACTTAGTGTACTGTATACAAAGCGCGAGCCACCCAGTGACACGAACAGTGAAACGTCCCGCTGTCACGTGTGCGCTATGGTCATGTGATCAGGAACTGTATAAACAAGGGACATCTCTGTGCAGTGTGATTAACGGACTCTGTACTTATTTATGTTTATCATCATTGTTTGAACATATGGAGCGCCTCTCCAGAGAATGTAAGTAACTTCTTTATTTAATATATTCATTTGTTGTTAATCCGTCTTATTCGTCTTTTTGGAGTGTAAGTATGTATGAGTTCAGCCAGTTGGTTTGACTTTTAAAAGAACCTGGACGTTCACATCTTTACCGGTATTACATAATAAATGATTTTGATATATATATATATATATATGTAGCCGGACACACAAAAGCGTTCCTACTGGCCTTGCTAGTGAAGCTTGCTTTATTAGCGAAGCGGTAGAACGTCTGACTTGTGTGTCACAGGTTACGGGTTCGAACCCACATTCGGACTGGTAACTATTTTCACCCGTTACAATGGTGGCAGCGGTGGGATCCGGGGAGTTGGTGTCGTGGCATAATGCCCCACCCAGTTCACGTGTGTGACCCCCGGGATAGATCCCACGTTCTGGGGACAGAACGTTCCCGGAGAGGGGGTGAATGTAGCCGGACACACAAAAGCGTTCCTACTGGCCTTGCTAGTGAAGCTTGCTTTATTAGCGAAGCGGTAGAACGTCTGACTTGTGTGTCACAGGTTACGGGTTCGAACCCACATTCGGACTGGTTACTATTTTCACCCGTTACAAATATATATATATATATATATATATATATGTTGTGTATGTGTGTGTACCTAGATGACTGTATGTAGCGAAATGAGTCATGCACCAACAAAAGGCAACGGTTCCTTACACATATGTGTGTTGTGTATTAATTTTCTTATATGTAGCATCCTATTAATTATACAACCGCTTTATGAAATACACGGCCTCCTTTTTCCCCACCCCAACTTAGTCTCGAAACTCCTCTGTGTGTTTCCCTAGAAGTGCACGTTTTTTGGTCTTGCACTGTATGAAACGATGCCAAGTATGTGTGTGTGTGTGTGGCGGGGGGGGGGGGGTGGGGGTCATTTTCCCAGTATTTTCCAAAAAGCTATCGCAAGGCAATCTGTCAGAAAATACGACGGTTGACCTGTTGGTTTACTTGCAGCACCATCTGTCGTATTTGCAAGGAAAAAGGCTGGTCTCCAAGTGAAAAATAATGAACGTGTAATCATATAACAAAATTAGTCATGCCTTGTGGAATACAGTGATTGCGCCGTCTCTCGTTCGATTGACCCTCCTTAAAAATATACCGAACCTGATTTAAACTTGAGCTTCGTGGGTTCATATGTTTCGAATTAAATACGTATTTAAGATGTTACATGTTTATCTGTCACTTACCTCTGTGTGTAGACTGTAGCTCCGAACTGGTTTGAATGTTACCGCTATGAGGTTGATATACTCTGTAAGCCTCGGCTGTGTAACAGAGCATGACTCATTATGACCTCCCACTAAATAGGTTATTGTATCAAGACACGCCTCAACACAATCCCGTCATATACGAATGGAAGGGGATGTAACTGAACGAACAAAATTTCTTAGTTTGTAGGTTTAAATGTATTGCTCGTCTCAAATACTCACCTGTTTGAATTATTCATCAGTTGAAGTTGCGCCCTGTTGTTTATATCCTGCCGAATACACGCACGCACGCACACACACATATATATATATATATATATATAGAGAGAGAGAGAGAGAGAGAGAGAAAGAGAGAGAGAGAGAGAGAGAGAGAGGAGAGACAGACGGACAGACAAACAGAGAGACAGGGAATGAGAGACAGAGATTGTGAGAGAGAGAGAGAAGTACACAGACGGACAGATCACGTTGTTTTCCATTGTTCTTATTTCGTTTGCAGGGCTCTATAACCATGTTATAGAGAACTGAACATCGAAAACTCTCCTTGAGCTACCACCACGTTCCTATCTTGTTAAGGTGAATTTGGTGAACATTGCCCTAGCATCAGGTAAGTATATGACTGTACAGCAACAGAATAATTAAAAGAGCATTCGTAGTCTACATTACGAGTGTAATATGTGGTCATGCTCAATTCTATTAGCATAGAATTTTAACATGCCATATGATCATGTGCACGTATAAAGCTACGACCGTGTTATAAAAAAAGACTTAAGGTATAATAACAGGTCAATGTTTGGATGTCAAGGTGTGATTATGTCTAACCACAGGCGCTAAGACACGTGTTTCATGATATTTCCTAACCAGCAAACTATAACCATGAGGATATGGCCTAGTGGTTAACTGGTTAAGTCGATGAATTAAAGACCAGGACCGTTTTGACAGGAAAGTACCTTTTACAAGAAAACAAAGACATAATCAATAGATGATGTGATCCCAATTATTAAATCATTAACAATCTGCTCAATTAATACGTACACAAGAACCCCAACGCACTAATTGTTCTTAAAACTGCAAACAGTAAGAGAAGACGGGATTTTTAGAATCGTAACTTTATATGGCATTTTAAACGTTCCTCACGCTGCGGCTATCACAACAGTCGTCCAATGTCTCCTTTTTGTTTTAAGTTGTGTTAGCGCAGCGTGCGGAGCGTATAATTCATGTCAATTTAAATTCAGCGAGGTCAAATGTTATGTCAATAACATTAAGCCTTATTGCGTACAGCAGCAAATCAAGTGGCACCTACGTAGAATGAATTTTCTGGCCCGTTTAATTTTCTGCTTTTTTTTCTCTTAGATTTAGTATAGTCTGTTCCACAGTGGGTGCCCATTGAAATTTGGAAATTTTTTCATAAACTGGCATATTGAATTCAGATGGTATGCTGTAATGAAGGTACGGGGTATTGGCCTTATTAACTATATTTAAATCAAAATCATATCTTGCAAAATTTTTTAAGTAATGCAATTAAATCAATATCTGAGTAAACCGTCTATTTTTTACAACACCTCAAATCTATTCACGAAGGTCAGTGTCACTGGTCACATGCTCAAACAATTGCACTTGAAAGTTCCTGATTGGTTAATAATTGGTCATAAATATTCTAAAAAATTTCAGTTGTCTTCAACCAATGACAGACGCCATGTTACTTGGCAACAAGGTTAAAAAGAACCAGAGGGTTGCAAAATATAAATGTTGGTTTTCGTTATGAAGTTTATATCTCATATAATAGCCTTATAGGCCTTTGGTTCCTCTTTAGTTTAAGGATCAGACTGTGTGATCATTTTTTAATTTCAGAGAATAACTGCTGTGGAACAGAAAATAGCAGTTTATCTGAATTTTTTCACGTTAAATTTTTGTCAGGAATAACGGATGGGAGCATGAACTGAAGTAAGTCCAAAAATCAGAACTGATTCTGAGACAACTATTGCCTCTCTCCTTACTCTTGCTACCATTGAATATTCTTAAAATTCTGTCAGTAGACTTTTCCTTGCCTAAAATGTTCTATTCTGTCCTTAAAAAGCCATGAACGCTTCTATTTGTAAACTGCATGGATGTGCGAGTGGTGGGAAATTGGACCAACGATGATTAAATCACAAAAACAATGCAATGAAAATACAAAAAAGACAGGTTTCAACGCAGATAATGAAATCCAGGTAAAAATTTATTTCAAAGGGTACTGCGGATGTAGTCTATGGAAGGATCCCCCGGCTTTCTGAGAATTCTTCCCAGGCACCTCTACAAAGGAAGCCCATCACGAGATCGTAGATCAGACGACATATATGGGCGGCTGGGCATCCTGAAATGAAAGGTTAAGGGAACTGAAAGTAACACAAGTTTTTACCAAATTATAATTGTACAAATACATTATTCACGCTGGGCGTCCCTGCGAACGAAGTTGTAAATCCTGTAAATTTCTAGAATGTCATTAAACACCTGACCCAGTTTACGCGCCAAGATGTATGGATTTCTTCAAATTTCTTCAAAGAGACAATTATAACCGGGATGTGTATTACTGAGCTTTCCTCAGTAGAGTGGGAATGCTTTAAGGGACTGGGAGTTTCTATATTGTAATTCGGGTAAGTATTTTTGGTCGGAGGTCTTCGGTTTCCGGCTTGCAAAATCATGTTCTTCTAAGGTTTTCCTTCCTTTATCCGTGATTGTGCTTGATGTCGAAAACGGATGACTATCCAAAGCTAAATTTGGTCAGAATAATATTCACAGGTGACAGAATAGTACCTGATTTTTTATTTATTTTTTTATCTTCGCCTTATTTTCGAGTTCATTAAGTTCTTAGCTTGTGTTCACTTTGGGAACACTTCTTGGGTCATTTGCCGATTACAGACCTCTAGTTTTTGTACCTCTGCCGAGAGTCGGAGGTATTACTTTATAACCTTAGTATATTTACAAGTTAGTTCGTTGGTTTATCTTTTAGCAACTTTACGCAAAAAGTTATGAACAGGGTATGATGAAATTTTGAGGTAGATTAGGGTACCATATCAGGAAAAATCCATAAATTTTTTATGATAATCTGGATCACCACCATGCGGTTTTTTTTTCACTCAAACGCTTCTTTTCTTTTGTGACAGAGGACATTTCCTTTGTCCCCAGGCTCAAGCCGCCAAGTGATAGGACGCAAGGCCAGTGACTGCTCTGCCATCCACCAGGAGATACCGTGTTTTTGAAGCGTGCTACTGACATGTGTACATGTCTGATTTTGGCGTGGGGAGGGAGTAGGGCGTAACTAATTCGGCGGTCCCTACCAGAACCACAATGTTGGATTTCTACAGCACTCAGATATTCACTCCGGTACTTTCACCAGCTATTCCTAACCAGATGCATATATGAAAGTCAATAGAATTTCTAATGGTCTACCGTTCTTATCACACTAACCGTATTATCGCAACCATATCTCATAAGTAAACACACACACGTATATTTATATATATATATATATATATATATATATATATATATATATATATATATATAAAATGAATGGCTAGCCTGGTTTATTCTAAGTAACATGATAACTGTAAAAGGTGAGGCAATTTTGTTTATTAAGGGTATCAGCACAACTTTCGACATTGTAAATGGTGCTACTCTGATATTTTGGTAAATGCTCTTACGTTAAATGTACACAAGTGCCGCTAGGCCGAGGATGGAGCGACACTCCTCTGTAAATCAGATCTCATAACATTGGCTTCATTTAGCCAGTGTTGCGTACAGTATTATTAATTGATCCCCTCCTCCGCTTTCCAGGTACTCCTTACATTTTTTTCCATCTTGTATCGCGGATATATGTCATTCATCAGAAGGTAATTAAAAGGATAATTAGATATGAGGAATCACCAAGTTCAGAAAAAAACAAGAAGAAAAAGTGGTACACGTCTAGAATGACCTATATGGAATATGAGTAAATTACTTTTAAAAAAGGATAATTGATTATCTTTCTAAAATTGTATATATGATGGTCGAAAGAATACGAATCTTGTACTCAGATAACTATACATTTTCATTTTAGTAGGGTGTTTTAACTCATATGGAACGTCTTCCAAGACCCCGCAGTAAACGAGTGATTATATTGATATAAATATACCTGTAACGTTTTAACTTATTATGCAGATGGCGCTGGATATATAAATAAAACTAGATATTTATGTATACACAAAAAAATGATGATGATATTTAATGAGTGATTCCCATAATAAAATCGATCAAATCCAGCATACCCTCTCTTAGTGATGATTATGGACGTAAGAATAATTATTTTTCAACAGAGGTTAATATTTTTTATGTTTTATCTTGAGTTCTGTTCGAAAAAAACAGCAAAAATTTGCTTATATACAATAAATCTGTTTAAAACAGGTGTTTATCTATATGGTATTTAATCTGGGACACGTCACAACAGAATCTAAACAATGGATTGCCGTTAAAATTCTAAACAATTTACCAGAAAATATATATATATTTTAACATGTATCTTAATATTTTTGTACCATAATTTTTTTAATAAAAACGGTTTAAGCGTCTTCATTGATTGGGCCAATATTTCCATTATTTGATTTGCACACACACACATTTGAACAACTATACACACATATATTTATATACATATATATAGGGTTGATGCTTTTGATTATGAGGGGGTAGAGATCTGCATCATTATAGTCTGTTTCACCACCTGCTGTCCACCTTTTTTGGAGATAATTTTCTAAAAAAAAATATATTTTTTAATAATTTCCTAGAAAACTACAAATAAAAGTGACAACCTATTATGGCAACTAACAATATTACAATAAATCACCAAATTATGTTTCATAACTTTTTAGTTCCTTCTCAATGATCTGGCAGATATGATGTGTCCCTGCAAAAGAAGCGATCTTTGTTTTGGTCAGATATATTTTTTTTAATCTTTACATAATATCATACAATCAGCAGCTGTCAATTAAGGCTGTTTTTGCATGTTACTAATGAACCTTTACCGCCATAAGTGGGTCTGATATGTTGTAGAATGTAGACTGATTTCTCATAATTTCAAGTAATTCTCTTTCTTAAATAAGGTGTACGGTAGGTATTTATTTACCTTGTTGAAAATTAGGTCCTTTAATCCTAAACTTTATAATATAATTGTTTCCCTTGAAATATAATTAATAAAAAAAATAATAGGAAAATAATAGGTGGACATGAGGGGATAAACGGACCAAAGGAGGGATTAACAGATTTTCTCACACTACATGTGGCATAAGACGAACAAGGAACTTGCCCATCTGGCATAAAAGAGTCCACGTACATGCCTACTGAGTCGTTTATTCACGGCTACTTGAAAACCCCTAATACAAATAATGATGACAAGCATAATTTAAAGACATTGATACCAAGAAAGCGGATCCAAAACAGATATTCAGGGACAAAACTTGACACACAGAGACCGATAAAGAAAATTTACCATTACATTTCGGAAAAAACAAGGCTTTTTGTTCATAAGCCTGATTCCTTGGTACTCGTGTATGTTTATGACAAAAACCGTTGGTCGCACGTAACACGGTTTTCCCTTTTTATAAATATTGAACAGTTCGATTTGTCATACGTAAATGTCTAAGGTAGAAGTCCATGATCTAGAATTGAAGATGCAAACATTTTTCATGACCTCACAGAAGTCCGAAGTCAATGCGAGCGAACAAATGAACGGACGAACGAAAAAAAAGGATAAAAGATAGTTTGGATGAATGAATAAATGAAGGTATGAAGGAATCTTGATTTAGAAAGCGTTTCTCACCCTGTTTTAAATTAATCCTAAAACGGAACCGTATTTTCAGGAATGTTACAACAGAAAAAAGTTTGGCATATGTTTATTCAAGGAGAAGAAAGACAAATAGTCATGATGATGTTAAGATAAGTTCAATGTTCGACAAATGATGATGGTAAGACAGAAATGTGTTTCCCTGACGTTATACTCTTTTGTATCGGGGGAATACTGGTTGATTTACCTGTACTCGTGTACATATATTTGCTCGCTCAAACGTCAACAAGACTGACGCGTAAAGTATGTCCAGACAGACTACTTCGCAGACATACAAGCAGCGGTAAGCTGCAGGAAAGCATATTTTTGCATAAGATCAACCAAAAGTTCAATGTCGGCTACAGCTAATTCCCAAAGCTCGTTAAAACGCCGTATAGAATCTGCAGAGTGTCCGGAATATGATATGAAAGCTTTATCAGGAAGGGCAGTTTCTTACTCCAGCGTACATCGACCAGTTCTTTTATGTCTTTATTGTCTCCTAGCCACCTGCAGGCCGCCATAAACGTCGTTGTACATTTAAGTATTGCCTTTAACGTGTACAGACACCTGTGCGACATCTTTGAAAATCTCTTTTTCAGACTCTTAGTCTTTGGACCACACCTTATTTATAAACTGCTTACACCGACCAAACAGGTGTAAGCGGGCTCATTAAGATAATAAATACCCTTACCCTTTCTGTTTGATCTCTAACTATGATTAATTCTTAATAATACGTCCTGTCTCACAGGATAACCTTGCCCTGGTCCTTCCGACCAGCCAAAGTTAATTGACTTTACACAATAATTACATCTCCGGCACTCTTAATATAATCAAGTAAACCCTTTCAGTTTAAGTATCGAATTAACATTCATAAGCGACTTAACAATTTACACAAACGTTCCTCAGTCTTGAAGACAAACAGATAAAAGCAAAGACATATAGATATATTTATTTCACATAAATTAACAATTGAAACAGGAAAAATACAACAGATATATGTTACATTCAAAGATTCATACGGAATTCTATTCAGTTTTATTAACTCACATTATGGTTTAAGTTCCTTTAAATAAAACTCACGCAAAACGAATGTTATTTTGCA
The DNA here is from genome assembly GCA_026874595.1 of Sipunculus nudus. Taxonomy (NCBI): domain Eukaryota; kingdom Metazoa; phylum Annelida; class Sipuncula; order Golfingiida; family Sipunculidae; genus Sipunculus; species Sipunculus nudus. Next base: position 49,179,302 of record CM049309.1, read on the forward strand.
AGATTAAATTTTTTTAATACAGGAACGTCAATTTGTCATCAAAAATGTCATTTCTAAAAATCTTAAATTTTCCAAGAAATCAAAGAAATAAAAGCTATCGAAATTATTTCTTAAATTAAAATACATGTTTAATTATCCGGAGTTATGTGTCTTGTATCCGAGAGCGTTCGCCTTCCTAAAATTGGAGAGGATTTTAAGTGCTTGTGTTGAATTTCAGTAGAGTGCGGTGTCCACTTTCGTAATATCCTCGCCTCCAATAGCCGAACTTGAGCCGCAAGATCACAATTGACAGCCTAGTACGTTGTCACGCCCGAAGTACGACCCAACGGGATCCGACTGTCTGCGATCAGTAATTGGAAGATGGATCACCACTTAAGGTTCATTTATTAAACAACCTTTAAAGCCTCGGAGGAGATAATTCGATTGTACTCAAGACCCCTGAGTGACCAACCTGACCTTGCAGTTAATCCGCCCGGAAAATCATATGTCTCGAGATTTCATTTCCCCAGCTATATACTGATCTTGTGCGCAGGGAGAACGTCCATCCTCAGGGATTATATATAAGTAACCGCCCTGTGACGACAAGTAATAGGAATTTATGGTATGACATTATGAAACAGTGCCATGACTATTATACCTTTTAACCCGAGTTGACGGATTCGAAAGCGATGTTCAGTTCTAGTGGATGCTGGGGATGTCAGCCAATAGGATCGTATAATTATAATCACGTGACTAAGAATGTGGGTCATTGTCCAATAATTCATTTAACTGTTCATACAGCATGGTCGGATTTTGTACTTTACATTGTGTATGCTTAAGTTCCGACATTTGTTTTAACAATAAGAATACTTTATTCTTACAAGCGCAAACATCTGTTTTCCTCATGACCACTTTTAACTCTTTTTACTTTTTGCACTATTCGTAATTTGATATATAGATTCCTTTTGTTTCTTTCGTCGTAACTAAGGATATATCATCATCTGTCATGTGTTTGTGGTCGTGGTGTATCTCCATAAAAGCAGCTGTCCTTTCCTTTATAATCTGTCTGTGAACGGTGTAATGTAAGGGGTTATTATTGGGAATATAATTATTGGGTTAACCAGACCTTTTTCGAACTCCATTCTGCGTTAAACTTGGAAGCAGCGGTTGGATAGTAGGTGAGACTGACTGGGGCAAATATTAAAATGGAGGAAAAAAACTTATATAAAAGGCCATATATGGGGCACATACCGTTTGGTTTATGACAAAATTTATTTTCAGTGCGCTTATATACACTAACAGGATGTGCATGACCAAAACGCCGTAAATCACTGAACAAAACTCTTCTTCGTTTCTCTATAATATAGTCCGGGCACAACCTAATCATTTCCAAATCCGGCATCGACCCAGGCAAATGTTCAAATAAACATTGTCACGAACAAACGACAGGTCTAGGTTGGTTAACCTTCTGGTATGATGAAAAGAATATTGTAGCTTTTTAAATCTTACACAGTGGTACTCCTGTCGTCTGCAAAAATGTATCGGAAAATATACACACAATAAATTTAGCCAAATGGTCGGCCATGTCGATTGTTTATCAGTCATTCGTGATGAACCGAACAGTTTACATGACTGGAGACAGCAGTGTTTGGAGTTTACTGTGTGACATATCACACGTGGCTTGCCTGACTACCACACTATTACTAGTGTAAGATGATGCGGCCACCGTCCTCTCTTCGCAAGGTGAGTAGCCCGGGCCCAAATCGGATTGTGTTGTTCATGAGGGTAAGCCCTTTCGTCTTGAATACCATGTGTATTTACATTTCTGTGTCTGTGGGTACGTGCGTATATGTGTGCCAGACTGCGAGAAACTACAATTCGAACGATTCAGATGAAATTCAAGTCTCAACTCTCAGCTCAGCAGTCCGAAACACAAACATTATTTTGAAACAGCCCACTAATTTTCCCGATATGGCGTGCAGACCGAAAGCTTTGGAATAAGGCCAGACAAAAAAAAATTAGAAAAAAAACGGACATTGGCAACAAAAACATGTAGCGAGCAGGTGATTTATTTTAATGTACCAGCTGAAATAAAACGTAAAATTCAGTCATTCCCGTCAGACGATACAAAAAAAATGTGCAGCAATTTTTCAAATAATGGGTACGACCAACACAAAATTTAATCCATATTGGGTTATACATTTATGAATAAAAATTTGCAAAGTAAATTCACGTTATGAATTCTTTGGATTGATTGAGACAAACGCTTACGTGTTCGACATCAATACAATGGACTTTGGCCGGTGAATCAGGAGCGCCGTTCACCCTTAACAGTTTCTATTTTTGATGTGATCAAAGGATTTGCCAATAAATAAGTAATGGCTTAATAATTTCTTGGGATACTTGTTGCTTAACATTATAATATTTGGTTCCATAACCTATCGTAAGACAATAACTGAGAGTCGGCGCTATGGCTATGGCTATGGAAACGTAGCCAGACCTAAAGGCTTTGGCGGATAAGTTGTAGGCTTACGAATCCTTTGAAATCATACTTCCGAGTATAATAATAATGAAACGTAAACTTTTAGAATGTTTCAATGTCAAGAAGCATTGATCTTTGTAATCACAGGGAGATAATTTTTCAGAGGTTTAATGATTTAGATCTTGAAAATATCAAATCATTTTGAAAAGTAAACATTTTATACTTTAAACTATTGTTATTGGGGTACCTGGATCTCAAATATTCGGCATTGTCGGGCCAGTAATTTGTTTTGGATTATGGAATAGTCACCAGAACAGAACCAAGAAGACTTATGTGGGACTATAACGGATATTCGTTACAATCTATGTCTGCAGATATGAAGGCCGTTTAAAATAAGACACCACAGTGGACGAATGTAAAATCCTGGATTGCCACTTCCTGCAATTTTTTTATTAGATGATCGTGGATTTTCACTTCCTGAAATTTCTTTATCAGAAGATCATGAATTGTCACTTCCTTGAATGTCTTCATAAGAAGTTCCTCGATTGTCACTCCCTGGAATTTTTCATCAGAAGTTCCTGGATTGTCACCATCTGGCATTTCTTCATTGAAAGATCCTGGATTTACACTTCCTGGTTTTTCTTTATCAGACGATCGTGATTTGTCCCTTCTTGGAATTTCTTTATCAGAGGATCCTTGATTGTGACTTCCTGGAATTTCTTCATCAGACAATCCTGGATTATCACTGTTACAGGTGCCCTTTTTATTGTGTGACACGGGCGTAACTCGTGTTGTAGCGCTCGTGTCTGGCGTATTGCATTCTTGGTTTAATCCGTACTGGTTGAACTCTCGTTGTCATGCTAGCTTGGGGCTTTCTCACCTGGCCGAGGTCACGTGTGAACCCTCATATGTAGAGACACAGCGATGTTTTTCTAGATGATTTCTGTAACGCGTGTTTACTGTGGGTTGTGTTGGATTCTTTAGACTGTTCGATGAGTGGAAAATTCTCGGCTTGGGGCAAAACTTTATAAATAGGGGGCTGTGTTTTAGAGCGGGGAGAGAGAGAGCAGAGAGAAGATGTTTTTCTAGATGATTCCTGTAACGCGTGTTTACTGTGGGTTGTGTTGGATTCTTTAAACTGTTCGAGAAGTGGAAAATTCTCGGCTTGGGGCGAGAAGTTATAAATAGGGGGCTGTGTTTTAGAGCGGGGAGAGAGAGAGGAGAAAGAAGATCCCAGCGGACACAGACGTGTCTATGTCAGTTTGTGGGACCTGTCCGATTATCCAGTAATTTCAGGGATTCTACTATCAGTAACTCTACACAATTTAATGCTGCCTGCCTCAAGTTTACTTTCTGGATTGGTACAAGAGCTTTACATTGGACTGTTATTCTCCGAGAGGATTTGTGTGGACTTTTCATCCGGCATAGACATTTAAAAAAAACTTATCGCATTGACATTTTAAAGAACTAACCTTTGTGGCGGTGATGGTATCCAGGTACTGTGCACATTGTTTATTTTACTGTGTGATTGTATTGATTTGTTGTTATACCGCTGATATACTGTTGTATTGATTTAGTGTATTGTAATGTTAGGGTTGTTTTAAGAATAAATTATAGTTGTTTGTTAACAAAAAACCACTGACTTCTTTATTCATTCCCCTAGACATTTCACGCTGCCTAGTATTACGGAATCTGATTTTTTTATCTCCATTACAACATTTTGTGTTCATCTCGCATACGTGAAGTGTTTATATTAGGTTCCGTAACATCACTTCCTGGAATTTCTTAGTCAGAAGCTTCTGCATTGTCACCTCCTGGATTTTCTTCATCAGAAGACCTAAATACTGCCGCCTCTTGAAAAATTCCTCATCAGAAGATCGTGGATTGTATTTTTCTGTAATTTCGTCATCAGAAGATCAAAGATTGTCACTTGCTGGAATTTCTTCATTATAATCTCCTGGATTGTCACCTCCTGGGATTTCTTCATCAGAAGATCCTGGATTGTCACTTCTTTGCATTTCTTTATCAGAAGATCATGGATTGTCAACTCCTCGTATCTCTTTATCAGAAGATCCTGGATTGTCACTTCCTGGAATTTCTTCATAAGAAGAACGTGGATTGTCACTTCCTGGAATGTCTTTAACAGAAGATCGTCGATTGTCACTTCCTGGAATTTCTACATCAGAAGATCCTGGATTGTCACCAACTGTTTTTTTTCATCAGAGTATCGTTGATTGTCACTTCCTGGAATTTTTTTATCAGAAGCTCCTGAAATGTAATTTCTGTAATTTCTCAAAAGAAAATTGTGGATTGTCACTCCCTGGAAATTTTTCATCAGAAGCTCCTGGATTACTCAGACTCCTAGAATTACTTGATCAGATGACTTTAATACTGCATACTTCTTGTAAATTCTTCATCAGAAGAACCTGCATTGTCATTTCCTGGAATTTCTTCATCAGAAGATCCTGGATTTTCACTACCTGGAATTTCTTCATCTGAAGCTCCTGGATTGTCATTTCTGTAATTTCTCCAGAAGAATATCGTGGATTGTCACTTCCTAGAATTTCTTCATCAGAAGCTCATGGATTGTCACCTCCTAGAATTTCTTAATCAGAAGACTTTAATACTGCCACTTCTTGTAAATTCTTCATCAGATGATCTAGGATTGTCACTTCCTGGAATTTCTTCATCAGAATCTTCTGGGTTGTCACTACCTGGAATTTTCTTCATTAACGATCGTTAATTGTAACTTCCTGAAATTTCTTTATCAGAAGATCCTGGATTGTCACTTCCTTGAATTTCTTCAATAGAAGTTCCTCGATTGTCACTCCCTCGAATTTTTCATCAGAAGTTCCTGGATTGTTACCATCTCGAATTTCTTCATCGGAAGATCCTGGATTGTCACTTCCTTGAATTTCTTCATTAGAAGTTCCTCGATTGTCACTCCCCGGAATTTTTCATCAGAAGTTCCTGGATTGTCACCATCTGGAATTTCTTAATCGGAAGTTCCTGGATTTACACTTCCTGGTTTTTCTTTATCAGACGATCGTGATTTGTCCCTTCTTGGAATTTCTTTATCAGAGGATCCTTGATTGTGACTTCCTGGAATTTCTTCATCAGACGATCCTGGATTGTCACTTCCTGGAATTTCTTAGTCAGAAGCTTCTGGATTGTCACCTCCTGGATTTTCTTTATCAGAAGACCTAAACACTGCCGCCTCTTGAAAAATTCCTCATCAGAATATCGTGGATTGTATTTTCCTGTAATTTCAACATCAGAAGATCATAGATTGTCACTTGCTGGAATTTCTTCATCAGTAGCTCCTGGATTGGCACCTCTTAGAAATTTTCGTCAGAAGATCAAGGATTGTCACTTCCTGAAAATTTTTCATCAAAAGCTCCTAGATTGTCACCTCCTGGAATTTCTTTATCTGAAGATCCTGGATTGTTAACTCAATGAATTTGTTCATCAGAAGATCCTTGATTTCAACTTCCTGAAATTTCTTCACCAGAAGCTCCTGGATTGTCACCTCCTGAAATTTCTTTATCAAAAGACCTTATTGCTGCTACTTTTCGGAAATTCTTCGTCGGAAAAGCGTTGATTGTAACTTCTTGGTATTTTTCGAGGTGTTTTCTACCCAAAGGTGTTTGCCAAATAGAGAAAATATAAGGCTTCCTTTCCATTTCATGTTTTTATGTGTTTTTCAACCTGTTAAAGTATGTGTTTAATTTCATTCGTCCTTATCTCAGGAAGGACCTCAGATACCAGCATGAACTTGCCTACAAATATCGATCATGTGATTGATCTATTAAACTGACTTTAATTGCATGCGAATGCTGAATTAAAAATTAGAAAACGTAAACAGTGCGCCATCATTGATCCCATGTCTATCAATTTAAAACATTATTTATCAAAATGAAGTATCAAACGAAATATTTTTAAATTCTTAAAATATTTTTTTTTCATTAATCTGCCTTAACTGGTACCTTCAGAAAATTCTTGTCAAATAAGAACTGGTTACATTTTTTATTCTTTCATTTCCCTAAATGGGATGCCGTATGACATGGCATTGTAAACTTATTTAATCAATTTTATGGTAAAAAAAAATAGATCATACCATTATACCATACTATTAAGTTATTAAGATCTGGCAGGAAGCGCCCTCACATATACTGATCCTAAAAATTTTTCTAGCTGGCAAACAATCAGCTGGAAAAATCTGTAGATTGGATTCCATCTTAACAACTTGAAACTGATATCCCTCCTGTCATGCTTCCATGTACATAATAAATAACCTGATAGGGTTTTTACTGATCTCAGCTACGGTACTTATTTTATGAGCAGGTTTACAACTAATTTATTCTGACAGAGTAGTTCCTTATCTATTTACATGAACACAGGACCGGGGGCAAGTCTTCACAAAATTGGGTGCAGAAAAAAAAATCTCATTAAGGCCATCCCCAAATAATTATTGTTCTATGGATTTTTTGCCAATCTATTTTTTTTTTTTTGGCACAGAAGTTAAAATATAAATTTGTAAAATGAAAAGATAACCTAGAAAATCATTGGGCTTATCCTGAAAAAAAAACAGCTAATATATGCTTTTTCTTACAAACCAGCTAATGTATTATGAATTTTACTCTAAATGATCTCATATGATGACATCTGTAGGCGCATTCTTGAACTATTTTACTCTACTTGGCTCTCGCCCTCCCATTTGATTTGTTGTCAAAATGTGTGATGTGGAAAAATGTCACAAGAAACCATAGTCATTGTTTCGTCAAATAGAGTAAAAGGCATGTTTTATTAGAAATCTGAACAATGTCAATACAGTTTTGTGATTTGTCATACATCAAATTAAAAATACAGATGTGCAATTATGCAAAAACATAAAAATGCTTTGGAAAATTAAGAGGGTTTTCATTAGAATTTAAGATATCCCCTCAGCCAAAGTCAGACATTTTTGTGCTTTTTAAAGAAAGCCAAGAAATATCAGTTCCAGTCCACATGTACAGGGAACATAAGCTTTGACCATTGTCCTAGTGAGCACCTGCAATGTCCACTTGACCAATCAGCTGATAAAAGAATCGATTTATTTCAGGTGACCTCAACCCGTGATGGGGGTTCCAACATAGGTACCTTTGTAATTTATTATTGATGAAAATTTAATACATTTAGTGTTCCTTGTTTTGATGATATGCATGCATATAACATCAGCTTGAAATACTATAATATATATTTGGCTTATGTTATGAACTGCATACTTTCAGGTTATAAGCCCAGACTTACAGTTCTGTACCTGTACGAGAGAACAAAGAAGATCACCCAAACAGAAGACCAGCCGGGCATGGTTCATATGGTTTGGCCTGAAAGGGCTCTGTAAAGTAAGCCATCTGTCTTGCAGTAAAGGCCAGACTTATTTTTAATTTTTTGGTTATTGAACAAATATTTTATGGAGGATGGAAAAATATTTAACTGTCAAACCAAATATTTTTGCAAGGTATTAGTTACAGACTCACTGACAATGATTTCCTCAAGGTGCCAAATCCGTTTACATCCATTGCTGGCTTTACTGGACGCTCTGAACAGAGTCGTTTGTATTTTATAGCCACATCTAATATATTTTGTAAAATAACAAGACTACAAATATACAAAATGCTTGATTAGGTCAGGAGCTGTCACTGTTGAATACGCCATCTATACCAACGCCTGATATAGCGTTTGTGAAATAATGAGACAAGAAATATACAAGAAGCCTTTCTAGATTAGGTTACACTTTAATCATGTGAACTTTACTGATGGAAGGTCCGAAAGTGGTCGGATACCCTTATTTTTTTATTCTTACCTTTAACTGTGTAAAACTCAAAATGATGTGTATTTTTGTTCAATGTCACACAGGCAAAGTACCATATAAGCAGCATTCTTTGGTATCAGTCCTGTCCTCCAGATGGCGATAGGGATCAGCCTAGTGAAATGCTTCGGCCTAGATTGGGACGGCCATTGTCGGGTATACCTGATTTAATTCACACGAAACATATGAAAGTTCACATTGGTCGGTTGGGGTCAATAGCTTAAGAGTTGGAGCCAAATAGGTAATAACCCGATAAGGTATAGTAGATAACATACATAGAAAATGTAACAATATAGACTTTATATTAGCTGATCATGTTCGTGAATATGACGTTGATGAAAATGTGGGTTGCTAAACACAGCAACCCGTAGGGGGTCCTATTGTCAAATCATATTTTAATGGCAAATTTTAAGTCCAAAGAAAGGCCTCACCATATGTTTACCTTATAAACTGAAGTACTATCATCCGAAAAAGGTAACTATTTGGCCAAATGATATGCATATTAAAGCAAAACGTCTTTATGAACCAATACATGTATATATGTATTTATAAAAACTGCCGTTTCCAGTTTTTTGTCCCCTGCTTCGCGGATGCGGGGGACATTGATTTGGGTTTGTCTGTCTGTCTGTCCGTCTGTCTGTCTGTCTGTCTGTCTGTCCGTCCGTCAGGTTTCGTTTCCGTGCGATAACTTTCTTAAATATTATCCGATTTCATCCAAATTTGCTTCAGTGATTGCTCTCATGCATTCCTTGGTTGGGATTAGTCTTGGAGTGTCGGGCTTTTGTCTGTCTGTTTGTCACTTTGTATGTCCGTTGGTCAGGTTTTTCTTTCCCTGCTATAACTTTCCTAAATGTTATCCGATGTCATTCAAATTTTGGTCAGTGATTGCGCTCATGCTTACCCTGGATGGGATTTGTTTTGGAGAGTCTGGCTTTTGTCTGTCTGTCTGTCACTCTGTCTGTCCGTCCTTTATCAAGCATGAAAAACAACAAGATCCCAAAGCGGAGACATTAATTCCACGAATTTGCTTGTTTTTATTATCTCAAACTATCCATAGGTGGAGATATTTGTTTTCGGCATTATTATTTTTCTTCGTCATCGTCATTATTATTCTGCCACCACTTTTTTCGTCCGAATTCATTCATATTTACACAGGATGTACCCTACCACAGTCCAATTTATTTGACCACGTTTCTGACTTTGACCTTTATTTCAAGGTCACATGGGTCAAAAAGTGCGATTTTTTTCGGATTTTTAAGGTCAATTTTCTTCCAGACTGTGAGGGGTAGATGACAAAACGTCTATATAAAATCTGGTTCCCAACTTTCTGGGGGTATCGCTTGGAAATCTCTCATGCAAAACCATATGATATACTAACTTAGCACTTTTCAGTTCAGCTACGTTTCCGGATAACCCGTATGACTTAGAAAGTTGAATACATTTTATTATGAGCCCTTCAAAACGTAGGAGTGCAGTGGCAAGTTTGGTGGTGATATCTTTTATAGTTTTAGAATAATATACAAATTACGAAAATGTGACGTCGGCAGTTTCAGCTCATCTCTGAACCACAATAAAGAACGGCCAAATGTCATTTGTTAAACTGAACTATAATACGCTCTTTACACAGCGCTTTACCTATAGGGCTACTTCCTATATCGTAAGGCGCTGTTTGTTATGACCTCGTATCCTGCTTTGCAACACCAGAGGGGAGCACTGTATTTTTGTCCAATCAGATGAAACTTTGTGCTGGAAGACAAAGCCAAGCGAGGAATACACGGAGCCAATCATATTCATTTCTTTTTGAGTGACAGCTCATCCCCCAGCGTAACCGTCTAAACAGGCCACAGGCTCAGAGAGAATTGCCCCTGACGTGGTTTGCTTAGGGCCTTGGGCACATAGGATGCTCGGCCGGTGAGCTGTAATTCAAACGAAACGTAACAACAAAGGCTGCGTGCACACCTCGCTGGCTGGTTTCAGTTCTGCAGACAACAGATACATGGCTACGCTAACACAGTCATAACCGAATTGGTCGATGATGCGAGAATGCAGAGGGAGCAATTTAAATTCGACCGGAAACTCATCAAACGGCGCCAGGATGCCTGTCGAGTGTTTGTTTATTGGCATCTGATTGGCTGTTTGTCACATCGTACGCACTTTTATTTCAGTGGACAACAAACCGCTATCTGGTGTCTAAATATATCATAAACGGTCAAAGCTGGCAGCGTGAAAATCAGTTGCTTCTTTAGAAGCGCAAGATTTCCGCTGCCTCGGGAGCGTAAACTATAACTGTTCCTTAACACTGTTAGAGGTGGGTAAAAGATCACGGGGAGATTCACTGATAGGAGTTGGGGAGGGGCTGGTATGGGGGGGGGGGGGTTAGGTGGAGATCCGTGACTGTCTCATAACAGTTACAGAAGTCTAGTTTAACTTGATTTTTTTTGTTAGCACTTCGATTACAGCTCTGGAGCTCTTTTCATGAACATGGCACCTTCCTCTCAGAGTGTGTCGCCCTAGACAAGTAGTTTTACCCTGGGCAACCAATTTTGGATTGAACACACTGGTGCGCAACTCATACCAAGTCCTCTAGCGACGCCGGACTGACGAGGAGACCGATTAGGAATATCTGATTCAAGAGAGTGTGGCCTGCCAATACACTCCCCGTTTATTAATCCTCCCCATGTGAAACAGAGGTATATAAGGGTTCATGTGCTAAAATCTTTATCAGTATTTGGGATCAAAATTATTAGCGCGCCTTTCACACAAGCTTTTTCCCTACTGCAAAACCATCGACGGTATTTTTTATCCCTTGTATGTGCTTGAATCAGATCGGCGAGTTTTAAAACTGACCTTTGGTAAGCGTCATAGTTATTTACGACAGATTCATTTTGTTATAAATTTTGACCTGAGCCTAATTTACTAGTTCCCAATCTGTTTATCTCTAGCAGTTGTCTGGATGAGGTTTCCACTTTTCACTCTGCGATTGCACATAATTATCTAGTTTAATACGAACATACACATTTGCAATAATATGTTTTATATGACGCCATTTGATCATGTTTGCTGAATAAAATAGTTAATCAGCTAAACAATCCTAGCACACATGTATATAATTACTATCTTCAGTTCACCTTTTTCATACACAGCCTATGGTGCTGTGTGTCAGTTAGTGGTAGGAGTCGGTTGAAAAATCTTATTGGATGACTGAAAGGTAAAAAAGACCGATGATCGTTTATTAATCGATCACTTCATGTACCATATAACCGTGGAATATGCTGGATAGAATTATTCATAAAATATTGACCGAGTAAATTCCGTCTGACTAGTACATCAAGCTGAAAGGTCAAGGTAATGGCCGGGTTGTTGACACTTGTTCGTTGCTCAATATTAAGTTTTAATACTATTTGCTGTTTTGTGCCTCGTTCTTCTTGTATTTCTGACAGAAAAAAATTATCAGGATAATAAAACTTCTTTGGATGTTCACACATAATCGTTTATGATCGATTATACAAAATGCAATCGATTTAATCGATTATAACAGATAAGACCAATCAACGATATAATCGATTATTTGGCACAACATCCAGTGTCAGCAAGCACTGTCCACTTTTGTCTGTTTACCATATGAATACTGCGTGATCATAGGTCCGATCTTGTTCACTCGCAAACTCCCAAACAAGGAGAACTGGCGTTCAAGGAGAAATATATATAGAAGAAATGGTCGTTTTAAGCTTGAAAAATTTTGATATGTGAATCAGTGCGGCCCAGTACCAGGTGGCGTGCACGGTTTGTTCATATTTTCACTTGTGATCGCGCCCAATCCAAGCTTCGTACAGAAATCAGCAAACGGTTTAAGAACGAAATATTGCCAGATGTCAGAATATTTTAAAGAGGAAACACCATATTTCGTGTACATTAAGCACACCTGATGTATAAATAGTTCCCTTTAATAAAGATTTTAAAATTGGGCATAGGATAGCAACCTTCAGCTGGCTCACAGAGTGGGTCTATTATCTCAGAAGTCAGGGCCACTAACCTCTCTATCACTTCAGGCTACACCTTCTACAAATTTCATATTCCCTACAATGATGGATGATTAAGCTTACACTTTATAAATGTTAAATTAATACGTGAACGATGGCAGACTAAAAGCTAGTCTCAACATCTGAAAGAATCAAAATTAAGATAAAGATTGTTGCCTTAGCAGAGATTGCAGGTGTTGTCAATTTTCATAAGAATTTATTTTGTGATAATGATTATTATTATTATTATTAGTAGTAGTAGTAGTAGTAGTAGTAGTAGTAGTAGTAGTAGTAATGTTAATGATATTATATTTTATTATCAAATTCAAAATCATCTTTATGTGTTGCTTTTTCGTGACTTCATTTATACATGGATTAGTTTGTAAATGTAAGTACTTTAAATACATTTTACAGAGCTAATCCATTATCATAGGTGGTAGGACGAAGTTTATTTTATCCTATTCCTTAATCTATGTTACAGGGGTAATCTGTAGCTGGGGTATTCATAAATCGTTACACCAGGACTGGTAAAGTGCAAGTGACACAACATCTGAGGATCCAAGTTACACAAAATTCTTCTGTCAACTCAATCTTGCACGCTGGATTTCCATTGTCTATCATTAACCTAGCGCCTGGGCAATTTCGGAAGCACAAAAGGTTCATCAGGTCGCAATGTATCCGTAAGCTGGGATATGCTGGATACACAAAACACGCTTTTGTTATCAATTATTGCTGCTGGCAAAAACAATCGTCCTTATTCTAGTTGCTTGTAGCTACAGATTTTTTCTCCCCAACAATTATTATGGTATACCTGATGATCTGCTGGATGAAAGTTCTTTTACATCTAGCCCAGTGGAACCTACGATAAAGGAACATAAACATTTGTAAAGATTTTGTGTATTTTCCCACGCTGTTAGTTCCTTTAGGCTGAACTTAAACGTTTCGAGCGTGGTCTGATCTTGGGCATGCGCGATTACTGACAAAAAAGGAGGAGTTATTTCGGAAGCACAAAAGGTTCATCTGGTCGCAATGTATCCGTAAGCAGGGACATGCTTAATAAATACAACACGCTTTTGTTATTAACTATTGCTGCTGACAAAAGCAATCGTCCTTATTCTAGTTACTTGTAGCTACAGATAACACCCTTCCCCCCCCCCCCCCCCCCCCCCACCATTGTTATGGTATACCTGATGATCTACCGGATGCAAGTTCCTGTGGAACCTACGCTTAAGGTACATAACCATTTGCGATCATTTTGTGTATTTCCCACCGCTGTAAGTTCCTTTAGGCTGAACGTAAACGTTTCCCTGCGTGGACAGATCTTGCGCATGCGCAATAACTGACAAAAAAGGAGGAGAAACTCTTAAGAAGAAACTCAGGAAAACACAGATTCGAAGCTTAAAAATTTTGAAGTTGCTCGGTACAGCAAATGGCGTGCACACCAGATTTATGTTTGCGTCACTGATCGCCCCCGGTTACAAGTTTATTTCCACTTGCATATGTTGAATTGAGTGCTTTACTATAAGTGTGTATGCGAGAGCTCTTTTGATTTCTTTTTAGCACTTCTTCTTAGAAGGATGCTAGATAAATATATTACACAAAGTGAAGGAAACGGACCGGGCATTGGATGATTAGCTTGATTCACCGCCTCACCAAGCCATGCGTCAATACGTTCTTCCTGGACTGTTCAATGTCAATTCAAGATCATGCTTTGTAGGTTAGTGGGACGTATTACCAGGCCCTGTTTTATGATGTAAGGTGCATGTGTCGAAAGCTCTCTAGTGCTTTCTATTGAATGTTTGGCATCACATGATACATCAAACTCAAGTTCAACTCCACATTTTTTTTTTTTTTGGCACATAAACATACATGGCATAATGTAAAGAATATAAGCGTGCATGCTTGACCTGAATGGACCGACGCAGTTGTATTATCATTACTGTGAACAACAAATGACCTTGGTCTTCACTTGATTTATTGAATAATCAAGTCCTCCGTCTGTATCCCTATTTCAATTGTAATATCAGATTGGTATTTAATTAACATGCTTTCACATATACATTTTTTCAACGTTTATACTATCAGGCTCCGGGCGCCTAACTTTAACGGTGATAACAGGATTATACTCTGATTTACGATGTTTCCTGCCCATCTGTTCTTATTATATTTTATTTTCTTTCATCTAAGAGGTTAACCTAAAAATTAAGTTTAAATTGAACACGAATTAAGAAACACTCTTCCAAAATAACGTTGAAAATAATAACGAGATGCCTGACTTGTTTGGCACCTAGCTTACAGAGTGCATTCAACATTGATTGTCATGGTTATTTACGGTACAAATTTAAAATAGGTAATAATAAATAACCTTTTAAATGATTTATTTTATATTAGTTCCAATCCATGAGGTCCATCTATGTTTCGCTATGAACATTTTTTTTAGTTATATTTCGTATTGATTATAACTTTAAACAGTATAAACACTAACTAACACAATTTTTGAGAAACGGATTTACTTTAAGATATGAGAAATCAGTCTACGTTTAAGAATACATCAGTCCTACGGTCATTGTCATTAATTCCATACAAAACAGGCTCAGTTTACAGCTGCTGATTGGATTATACCATGTAAACACTTTTAAAATATGACCAGTCATACCAAAGATAAATCACTACCAGAGGTCACTACCGGTAACGCTAATATCACGTGATATAACAGTGCGAGACCAAAGATGGCTTTAAACGCCGGGCCCTACTTGATCTGCCATATCATTGAAAAGAGTCCAAAAATTTGTGAAAAATAAACTAGAGATTTAATTTAAAATTTGATTGCCATGTTAAGTCGTCATTCCCATATATAGCTTACCAAAAAATCACTGCAAAATGTTATCTTTTCAGAAAATTGTCTCCTAAAAAGTAGGTGGTCCAAGGGAAGGGGCACAGAGGTTTTTTTTTAAACATCATTAATGCTTGTAACACCAGATGTTGCATCACGTGACCTGAAACTGACAAATTTGTCCAGGCACAATGAAAAAATACTGACGCAACAGACATCTCTTGTCGATTTCGCCGAACCGGTGGCCAAATAATATACACGTAGTTGTTGCAACCATTTTATCAAACTGAATGAATGACCACGAACTCTTAAGTAAGTTACTTACAACAGAGTTTGCTAGAAACGTCTCAGGTTATTTTACATCTGCATATTTTATGATGATACATTTTTTTGCCGAAAACTAACGTTAGTCTATAAACTAACTGTCCATTTAGAATGGACTTAATACTGTACTTTTGCAGTATTACAAACGTATTTGTCAACCTGTCTGCTAAACTGAACATTATTAACTTTTTAAACCTTAAACGCAAATTATTGCTTTCAGAATTAACACATGTGCAAGGCTGACAGAATTATACAGTTTAGCTGCTTGGTTGTTGCTGATAAATAGTTATAGTTAAACTCGTTCCCGCTAGATGGCGTTATGCTCAACCACTCCGCATGTCAGTTCAAGCCAGGTCAACCTTGTTCCAGCAAGGAGATCCTTATTTTATCTCCATGGTTAAATTACTGGCTTGGATTTTTTTTATTGGGACAGAACATAAATCCTTATTGTAATTAAAACTGCTGTGAATGTGACGTCATGTGAAATATTTAGAGCCACTTCTCTCTGACATAATAAAGTTTATCGTCCTGTCAGAGTGCCATGCCTAGTTATGCAATTCAAGGCTATTTTCGTCTCTTTTGACAATTGGTGATGGCTTAAAAGTACGTTGTCACTTAAAAATAAACCAGATCAATCATTACTTGTAAGTGTACTTTCTAACAACACGTAATGTGCGAGAAAAGTTCCGTTTCAACTCGGCATGTTGCTAAATCCCCTTGCAATTTCTGATCGCATGAGTACAAGCATGTCTCTCGCGGACTATTGAACGATAGCAAACTTGTACGCGGCATAGAAAATGACTTGTTACCCCAGATATAGGATATATATCATGGTTCGTGAGTTCACATGTATTACTTCGTGTTGATTGGTAACTTGTAGCCTAATGTTAAGATTTCCTGTTGTTTACCATGCATGATATCGATGAAAATAGGAGGAATGCCCATTGCAGTGTATTCCCCTGTATGACTTGTGTCACGAAGTAAATAGGCTTACCAGTCCAAGTTGATGTTTATACTGAGTCGTGTATTCACGGCTAGAGTAAAAGTGAGACGTTAATAAAAGTAATTATTGATAGTCTATTAAGTTTCTCTTAAAATGTGTTGCAAAAAGAAATAAAGGAAACCTACTCATCGGTGTTTTATCGAATCTATATTTTTGCAGTTTTCACTGAAAACCGCCTCGGGTTATTCAATACACAAACAAACCTAAGATAAAAACTGATATCAATATTTTTGTCGCAAATATTAGACAATGCAGATGGAGAACTCCAAATTAACAGGTTGGACATGTCTATTTATAAAAATAATTCTCATGTTGTGTATGGTTATGTTAATGTTTGCCATTGATTTTTACATCAATTACAATTAAAATTTACTGGGTATTGAAAATTATATCCTATACACTTAGTGCCTTTATGGTTATACTTTTTTTTTTTTTTTTTTTTTTTTTTTTGCACGATTGGATGAAAAGCGTGCCTGATATCTCTTAAAATTGGTGTCTAAACAGATTGGCACAATCCACAAACCCAACTCGGTTTTTTTTTCTGAAAAAGTTAGCCTTGACACTTTTATTCCATGATCTTGGCATTTAACCATTTTTTTTCACAGAAGCTGGAGTGTGAATATTCTCGCTCCGGTGCCTTTGATTCCGATTCGTTTTGCTGCTCACCATTGTGCGGTGTTTCAGCACAAGAGAGTGGTTTACAATGCCAGCCGCAGATGGCGCCACCTCTAAAGCCGATCTCCAAACTTTTCATACAAGACCCAGTTATTGTATAATAAACCGTGCAATGTGTACTACCGCAGTTCATGTTTACAAAGAGCGTTCCCTTAAATCAGTCGGTTTGGTCTTGCAGGTATATACCTCAAAATTAATAGGACTCAGGTATTCAGAATTTTAAATTATCATTAGGTATTCACTTCTGATGCAATGGCAGCATTCCATTCCTATCATGTATTTTTTGTCGAATGAAATGAATTACTCGAATATAGTACGACAACTGCGTTAGGAGTGTTCAGAAAAAAACTGAAGCATTAAAATTAATTAATGTCAAATTATTTAACAAAAAATAAAGATATAACATCAGTGAATCAGCGTTACTAATATCTAATACACTGCCAAAAACCTATTCCTTAATTGTTTAGATCAAATTTCCTGACAAGAAATATTTTCTTCTGACAAGAAATCTTCAAGATAATTTTTCTTAATTTTCTTCAGACATGATATATCATCTTGTCAGGAAAAAGATTATTTTTACCAGTGTAAGAAAAATAAGTCTTACTGACCCCCAAGAAAATACTTTTTGTCATAAGATATTTTTTTCTTATAGAAATATATTAATTTGTGTTATGTGCAAGCACATGGATGCACTATGTAGATGAGTTATTAGTATTTCTTGCAAAAAAGATATCTTTTTTCAGATAGCTAGAAATATTATCTTATCAGAAGAAAAAATTCTTGTTATAAGTCTCTATATTCTTGTTATTCTTTTCCATAACAAGATTTTTTCTTGCCCCTTTCCCCCAAAAAATTTCTTGCCACAAGATATTTTTATTTCTCTTATAGTTAGAAATTATAGAGCGAGAAAATTTTTCTTTTATTTTGTTATATATATATATATATATATATATATATATATATATATATGATGATGAGTGAAATGTAGTGTGCACGAAACCTGCGGGTTTATATATATATATATATATATTGTTACAGATGTCTCTTTTATTGTATGCAGCAGTCTTACATGTGTATGTGCAGCGCAAGCATTGTCCGTTGCTATGGCGGCATAGCCCGGCCCATGCGTGGGGTCTGATGTGTAAACACAGCGGTCATGCTAGTCTGGGGCTTTCTCGCCTGGCCGAGCCGGGCCGGCTCACGTGTGATATATAGAAACACAACGTTCGTTGTTTTATATATATATATATATATATATATATATATATATATATTTATATATATATATATAGATGTTTCCTGTAACATGTGTATACTATGCCATGGGTTCTTTGGATTGTTCGATGGAAAGTTTTCGGCTTGAGGTGAAAAGTTATAAAGAAGGGGCTGTGTTTTAGAGCAGAGAGAGAGGAGAGAAATATTCCAGCGGACACAGAAGAGTGTAAGTCAGTTTGCGGACCTTTTCCGATAACTGCGGCGGTTATAGTTTTTCTTTGAATTAGTTACGGATTTTATATAGTCTTCAGTTTGACTATTGGATCACTGCCAGTATTTCACTTATGGATTACAACAAATTGATTTTGTGATTGAACAGTACTGTTATTCTCTGAGAAGATTTATGTGAACTGTTCATTTGGATTTTATGCTTTAAAAGACTTTTTGTCGCTGTGACTGTGGTGGTATTCAGGTACTGTACACTTTATTTATATATACTTGTATTAATTTACTGTTGTACTGTTGTTATACTGTGTGATTGTATTGATTTAGTGTATTGTAATGTTAGGATTGTTTTAAGAATAAATTATAATTATTTGTTAACAAAAAAACACTGTGTTTTCTGTTATAGGTTTTTTTAATCCTAGTATAAACTATACTGAGTTATAGGGGTGCGCGATATTATTAATACATCGGTATATCGCAATTAGATCAAAGGCTGAGCCCCCCCCCCCCCCCCACACACACACACACGCGCACTTCAATGAACGCTCCAAAGCCTATGACGATGATTCGCATATTGCGTTTTACTGTCAAACAAAACATTGACTATTGTTATCATTCTTATTATTATTATCATCATTAGCATTATTACCGGTATTATTATATTAGGACCCCACCCCCCTTTACACACATACACTCACACAGCTTTGCAAATTGCTGAAAAAAAATATGAGGCCAAAGAAAAGTATGGTTCTCATGCACTTTTTTTTAAATCAGTGCGGGCGGGCGTTTTTTTTTTCTTTCTTTACCTTTTTTGTATGTTTCGTTATAAATGTCATATGATCAGGGAAAAAGCATGCATGATAATAATTTTTTTTTTGCTTAACAGGTGAAAACACTACATAACAAAGGAAATCTTATCAAAATTGTATTATTTCATGTTCTTGAAAGATGAAAATCAAATAAAAAATTTTGATTAGGGGGGTTAAAATTGACGCCGGCGGTGCCTGAGAACCATATATTTTTGGCCTATGCTTACCCCGCGACAGCTACTGGACGAAGCTAATGGACAAAAGACGGGAAATAATATTAATTACTGAATGCGGGTGTAGGGTTATCTGGCCCCTACAACAGCAGCTGAGACCAGCGGATAAACCAAGCAGCAAGGTACAGAAAGAACGGACATATTATGTTATTGTGTCACGATTGCGTAAGGCGCAATATAATCTTGTCTCGCACGGAGTGAGTGGGGACATTACTTAGGCTAATCTTGTCTGTCGCGTCATGCGTAAGGAATCTCGTGGCAGTGTCCGTGACTGCTCCAGCTACGTCACTGCTTCCCGCCTTCAAGCACGAACGATAACGATCAATCTTCTTTGATCCAATACGACCCTCTGCGCATGCGCTGAGGTAACAAGTATGGCGACCAGCTGAAGAAACGTCAAACGGTGCAATCTGGGTTGATGTTGTTTACATGTGTCCACGGCCCTGTTATCGGACTGAGGTACGTTGATTGACACCAGGACAGGCTAGCCGGCTTATTACCGGTAATGCTGACTTCATGGCTTGTGAAATAGGTCAAGATTATCTCCTTGTTTAGAACGTTAGAAACCACTCTGTGACGGCAGTACAGATTTTCTGGTGAGCGAACTTGGCAGGAACAAATTGCGATGCTTCACGTTTTGTTAATCATCAGCCAACAGGTGATTCATTCTACACATCCGTGTGCCCTTGTGTAAATTATTAAAATTAAAGAATTTAACGAACAGTCATGCGTTTGAAAAAGGTCACATTATAATTATCACATTGTAACCTACAACAACTTAAGTCAAGATCATGCAGCCCCAGGAGGCAGGAGTCAGTATTTTTGAAAACTTGAATTTAGTTTTTGTTTCAAGCATATAGAAGACATCCAATATTCAGCCTTTTTTAAGGCCCCTTGTGATTAGAAATTTTACATTTGGCCTTAACTAATAACATATTGTGAATGTGAAATTCTTGAATTTTTAAATTCACATGAGAAATTACAGCAAATTAATTAGTTTTAGTTTGAAAATTTTAATTGATATACATATTCAAATGACACCTGACCAAATGATTTTAATGTTTTATT
Source organism: Sipunculus nudus (assembly GCA_026874595.1). Taxonomy (NCBI): domain Eukaryota; kingdom Metazoa; phylum Annelida; class Sipuncula; order Golfingiida; family Sipunculidae; genus Sipunculus; species Sipunculus nudus. The sequence goes on from CM049309.1 coordinate 49,200,018, forward strand.
TGGAGTGATCAGGAAATTTAGACACATTTGTCTTCACCTATAAATTTACCATTTTATCCATTTTTGACTCACTTTTGGTATATGGAGAAATTCTCCTCTAGCAGTTAGAGGAAATCTTATCCATTAAAAGATAAGCCTGGTTTCTTTGATTGAAATTACTTATTCGACATATTTTGAACAAATGTGCCAGATTAGAGACTTATTCATGTGGTATACTCTGATAATAACTAGTTATATCTCAGTTTATATCATGGTCTGACATTTAATTTTAAGTTTTTAACAAAAGGAACTGAATTATACTATGTTATTTTAAGTCAGTACTAATTATTAAACTTTTAAATTAATCAGAAAAATGTACCAGTATTCTGTTGTATCACACCATTGTCCCCGCTGCTTTATTTTTTAATAATTAGTGCTAATTTAAAAGAACATAGTATAATTCAGCTTCCCTATGTGTATGTTATTATGCCTATGCGGTTGAAATAGGCTGACCAGTGTATATCTTGTGATAATTTTAAATTTCACCACATTTGGTTTTTATAGACCTTTTCACACATCTGTGATCTATCACTTCAATTTCGGTAGAATTTACATGATCATTCCAGACATTGATATATATTAACTTTATATGAAAAGATGTATACATGCAGTGAAAAGGGCGGCATTGCTTACAGACACATCATAAAAATGAATCATGTGATGTATGGTACATGAACACAAGGAGCAGATCTATATAAAAAACAGCTGATATTATTCATATTTAGTTCAAAGTAGAACAAACCAGACTGTTTTATGAGGCTTCAAATAAACAGATGTTGATTCAGACTTGTTTAATAGATCAAAGAAATTTGCTCTTAATCTTATACTGCAATAGCAGCAACACAGATTCTAAAGCAGACCTGTCATTTTGATGACACAGAGTCTCACAGCTGTGAGCTCCATTTTACTTACAGTGCTTCCACTCAATAATTTTTCAAAAGTCACAAATATATTTTTTTTTTCAGGAAAGACTTCTTTTCATACTTTTTTAGGGGTTCATACTTTTTATACTCTTTTTTTTTTTTTTTTTGTCAAATCATCGTCTTCAGTTTGTGGTTTTCTGCTGTTCACAACTTAACATGAACTTATTGGGTGCAGTTGACACACACACTGTCAATATTTCATAAAAGTGGCATCTTATTTGTGTTTATTTTGTGCATGATCTTACTAGCGATTGACAGAATCACTGGATATAATGGAATACTGCATGAGGACTCGTGCTATACCTCGCCACATAACTGCGGATTTCATTCTTGATCTTTGTTCACCAGGATCACACGCTGTAAAACTGTACAAAAATTGTGAGTTTTGGCATGGATTTTTATTTTTGTCATACTTTTTTCAGATGATTTGGACCAAAGGGTCGATATGACACTACACTGTTCTTGGTCTGAATGATGTGACTATGGCTACATAAAGAAAATGTACTTGGAACGGTGCCAGTAGAATCGAATTCAGATTTCAGACTGCCACATACAGTGTGTCAGTGATCTGTTTGTTTGGCTCATGGTTTTAAGAAATAAATGTCTTATGACACATTCCCTGGGGGTCCACACTTTGTGATGAAACTGTTCAGTTTGGAAATTCATTTTCACAACCATTATATACCCATCATCATGCCATGCTTCAGGTAGTGAGAGTAACCAGTTAAAACGATTGTTCATCTGTAAGAATCAGCTGATATTTACCAACCAAAATTAATTGGTTGTACAGGATTATAAAATTTCTGACCATATTTTTACTTGTACATCATTTCAAGTCATATATACAGACCTGTATAAATGTTGGCTAATGATAATATATCTGATGATTCAGTTGGTGTATTGTGGAATCTGCAGCTGTGATACTCTGTTGATGTAGAGCAGGGACAGGATAAATAATTCAGTAGCCTACATGTGTATATATATACTTAACTACTCATAAAGTTCATTTTCATTAATCACAAAGTCTAAGGTATGGGCCAGATTTTGTACTTGATAATGGCTCTGCAGTATCAGTTGATGGAATTGTCAGGAACAGGGTTGGCACATCTTCTAGAAGGGAAGGGACTTCCCGCTGTATTTCTTCCTAGGGAAGAAATAGAGAAACAACATACCAGTAATTCACGTTGTTCAAATGACATTTAGGCTTGTTCCTGTTGACTCAGGAACAACCAACTGAACATGGATAATAATCGATCATCATTCCCTCACTCTCCTCAGCTCTATACTTTTACCCCTAGTTGCACTGAGACTCAATAGTGTGAACTCTCTCCCATTTGATACTTTACACTGATCAATGAAGAAAACTAAGTTTCGTTCTATAGTCATTTCTAGATTGTAGGCACAGCTTGGTTGCCAAGAGCTGTGTTGGGCCAGGCATTGCTTTCTTATTGCTGGGATTAATGTTGCATCTACAAAATTACAGCAAATAACTATTACATCTCTATCCTTTCATAATTTCTCTTCCTACTGGGCTCAGTATTTTGGAACAGCCCCTATCTCATCATTTTAGTGTTGCCAAGGGAGTGTTGGTTGGGCAATGCTTCAGCTGATGCAACAGTGCAGTTTGGGCAGCATTTTCCCCGGGTCTAAGCTTCAGCCTGACTCCATATCTTGTATTTGGTAGATCACCCTCTATCAACCGGCATGGTTACATAAGAATTTACTTGTATGTTGCCCTGTGGTGACAACTGGTTAACATTGTAGAAAAAAACAAAAAAAAGGCTTGCAACCTAGCCTGGTTAATGTGTAGTTAGTTTTATACATGTTCATGCTACTGGCCTATGCTACTAACGTGTGTGTCAAATTTAATTTAAATCCATTGTCCTTCACCATCTTTTTGACCTAGGCACACACAAATGAAATTTAAACCTATAATTTGCTTTCAGCTGTGGTTTAAAATAATATCATCACCCCCCCCCCCCCCCCAAAAAAAATAAATTTACCAGTATGCTCTTTGAATTTGGGCAGTGCCTGGAGGGCATTTTCAGTCAACCTTGTCTCCAGTAAACTTTGTCTGCAGGGATGCATTATGGAGAAACATAATCAACATTACATGCCAGTGTAAGCTCAGTTACATTGATTGCTGTAATGTGAGTGGACAATAAGCAAGGCCATGTAGCTATGTCTGCATTTATCTGAAGCTTGTGTGCTTAATAGACACTTAACAATTGAGATGCACTGCATGTCAATTGTCATAGTTTATAAGAGTGCAGCGACCCTGGTGCACACAAAGAAACATTTTGTGTTCATATCTGTAACCATGGCATCCCTGTTTTCAGTGTCAACATCTCAAGGAAGCACCAGTACAATAGAAACCTTAGATTTTATATAATTTACTTATTGTCCATTTAAAAGACATGGTTCTTAGTCAAACTGACAACTCATCTTTATTAGCTTATCAAATAGGGCATTTTGGAACATTCACACTCCAGAGAGGCCACACTGTGCAAGAAATCTGAGCACATATATAATCACCTACAGCAGTATCACCAATTTCCAATTCTTTTAAGACACTGTATTCAAGGTAACAGATTTATTGGAACAACAAAGAATTGATATAAAAAATTCTCACTATAGTGAATTTTATCTAATACTTGGTATCCATAAAAATGCTGTGTCCTCTTTTGGGACTTCATAAAAGCAGTATACCTTGGTACTGAACCAGTTTTAAAGGCTAAATTAAAGCAAAATACAATGTATAAAGTATACGGTACACCTTTATCAATATGCAGTGCATATTTTCTTATGTTTAGCTATGAATTACTTAAGGCAAACAGGTTTGCAAATCGATCTGTGTATTGCCATGTATCATGAATCTGTTCATCTTTTGAGTTGCCTGGTGTTACTTAGCCTTGCTATCAGAGTTGTTTAACAATGTACTTCATTCAGATCTCAAATGGCTATTATCAACAATGTAGATTATGATATTGTTATATCCATATAATGCATACTGTTCATGGTTTTATCTCTTGAGACTGAAAAAATGATATACTCCTTTATGATCACTTGACATGAAGAAAAAACTTTTACCCACTGAAGTGTGTGGCTTATGATAAGCAAAGGCCTTCTTTAATACCATGAAAGCCCATTAAAACCAGAGTCCACCATGGTTGGGCCATTCCTCCAGTTCATTTCTTGGTTGTCCTTGATATTACTGATATATATTTTTTGGTCATTGGTGGCATCAAGTGTCAGTTCAGTGGATTTCTGACTTTGTTTGAACGCAAACCATTGACCTAAATCATACCACATATATATTTGTGTTCACAGGACAAGAATTTGGTAGTCCATGTGTATAAATATTGTAAATGCATGCACAGCATTACTTCATCATATTTCCACAACCAGGAAGTATATATCACATAACATATCAATTGATATTTGGAATGGTGATAGGTTTAAGGAATGGTCTTGTATACAGCTGATATTGAATATATCGTATATATAATAAAAGGCTTTATGCATGTGAGGTTCTTGACGATTACTGAATTAGAGTCCAAGCTAAGTTTACTTGGAATTTTGGGTCCAGTAAAATCTTTAAAATCTTTAGGGTCTTGCTGGATACCACTGTCTGGCAGAATTTTTCGGCAAGACAAGCCTTGAGTCAGCTATTACACATATGAATTATAATTATTTGAATGAACTGTAAACACCATGAACAATTTTGTAATGAGGATAGATGGTATGTTAGGTGGTAAAGCACAGTCAAGATCCTGTGGGAGGGTATACATCAGCTTCAGTATTCCCACACCTTATAGCTTACCATCCAGGAAGTCAGGACACTTTTGCTCTAATAACAGGACAGTATGTGATCATATTTAGGCCAAATTTTAGCAGATGAAAGGGAACAACTTTGGGTGCTTTTTCAGCTGTCAGTGCCACACTAAAGCTTTGAAGTGGTCTTCACTGTCCAGTGGGTGACTTGATGTGAAGGATTTATCCTCTGGTTGGATATGTGTTTGTAATGACTTGTATTTTTGTAAATGAAAAAAAAAAGGTGGTAGAATCTTTCAGTTCAGGTACCAAGGTTTAGGTATTGCTCACCAAGCAATATGTTTATCCTTGTTAGTATTTTGAATTGTTGTCATCTTGTTTCATTCATGACTTATGATAACCAAATAGTGATCATCCTAGTGTTTTAATATTAAATGTATTTATTGTACTTAGAAGATCAATCTCAGTGTTACATTTTATGTATAGTTTTATTTATTTTCTGGATTGGTCTGTCGTGGCAAGTTCTGTCTTAACATTGCAATTGACTGACTGCATGCTCCTTGTTATTATCTTTGCAATATTTCATTAAATTATCTCATCTGTTCCATTGAGCACACAGTGATAAATAAAAGAAACAAAAATAATGAGTCATTAATATCATTTAAGCCTGAATTGTCAAAATTGATGTAATGAAAGCTGGGCCTCAGAAACCACTGTGGATAATTTATGAGCTTTGGGTCTTTGGAACCCCTAATTTGTGTTTGTGTTATGGAGAACTGTAAGATTGGATTCACATCAATTCTTGACAGTGGGGAATCAGAAACCAGGTTACAGCACCTTGAAGTTGGGGTTCACTGGCAGCACATGTATAATTGACACCAGTGCTGCACAGGGTCTCATAATACAGTAGTTAGGGCTGTCAGGAGCTGTGGATGCTACAAACAGACTAGATTTTGGAGAGTAGTATCTGTGAGGCACTCAAACAGCTGCATCACGATTCAGGACTGGGATATCATCAGCAGCAGCAGCAGAGGATGTTGAATCTTTATTTGTGGATGAACCAGCAGTCAACTGGAGCTGCTCTTAGTGATGATTCAGCTTATACAACCCCCGTGTCACCCACAAGTTGTCCTGGGATAAAAGCAAACATTTCCATCTAGTGTGCTGAGCAGAGTGGTTTGTCACTGTCACTGACTGCGCTTCCCAGCTCTGACCAAGGTTGAAGTGCTTCATAAATACATTTTATTCCGTATTAGAAATCATGGGATGGAAGTTTGAATGGCCAGAGGGCCAAACTTGTAAATCATAAACATTAGATGGGAGTGTCCCATAAAGTTTACTTGCCAGTTTTTTTTGGTGATGACCAGAAGAAAGCTTACTTGGTTATAATGCATTGTGGCAACAATAAAAATAAATATAACTCATGATCCATACATGACAGCATGTGGTAGGGATGTCTGTGAAGTGTGAACAAGCTCAAGAAGATTTTTTTCGCACCTTTTTCTGTTCAGAAATCTATATATTTATATAAAGGCAGCAATATAACCACATGTGCCACACATGCTTTTGCAATACTTAATATGTTTGGCCCAGCAGGTTCAGCCTCTTGATTTAAATTTCAGTAGTGGCACACATGATTCACTGTTTTAACAAATAGTCTAAATAGACTTACCTAGTATTTCAAAAAGCTCAGACCTGGCTTATCTTATGACTTTAAAGCTTTTGGTTAAAGTGACAGTTGATGGTTATCTCCATAATGTTCTTAACCAGGCCATGCATGTTTATGTAATGCCATTAAAACCCAATAACATCGCCATCTGAGGGTCTCTGTAGTCAAGAGTTGTAATCACCAGGAATTCAGATCTTAAGTTACTTAGTTAGTTAGTCTTAAGAATTTTGTTTCAAATCATGATTGGCAAAGTTTGTTGTAATAGGTGCTGGTCATAATGGGTTGCCATTGTTGAGGTTGGGATAGGGGATATATTATGTGTGTGCTTTTCAAGTGGATGATTTAGATCTGTAAAGTCTTGTCACCAGGTGTTCTGAGGTTAGATTGATCCAGACATTTTCCTTACCTCAACATTTGGCGTCTGCCCAAATTTGTTTGTCACTTGTCTAGATTAAGTCATTTTGATATTTATTTGTTGACCTGTTCTACATTATTACAATTTTTGGTCTTTCCACTTAAGGGATGAAATGCAGAATCTGCCGATTGAACTTTTCACAAGGAGAGTTCACCTTAAAAATTTACTTTACAGTGAATGAATTAGGGGCTCTGGCAATAGTGTGGAAAAGGGAAAAACCAGTGCCATGTCCGTTTCTCATGACAGATTGATTGAAATGCCACCATTCATTTGCATACACAGTTGGGCTTAAATGTTGGATAAGCAACTATGAGGCTGCACTTGTACCTAAAGTAGCTTGATCCACTGCAGTGGGCAGTTTGGATGTCCCCACTTCATTTCAGATGGCAAAGAAAATCTGATATAAAATTTGAGCTCTGTAGACCATGCCAATGGTATTTTTGGAATGAAGCTGCTTCAAAGAATACAGTAATACAGCTGTACATGTGGCAAATGTCAATAGCTGCTGTACAGGCTGTGCTGGTTAAATACTGTTATACAGACAGCCCAGGGCTCAGCCAGGGCAAGGTCCCTGTAGGCTATACACTTGCTGGAATTATAAATTACTTATCACTAACTGATGTGTTCCTGGATCAGCCCATGCATCCCAGATTCCAGGTTGGTTGAATTGCCCATCTGATGCCTTTAGGAAGCTGGCATTGGCAGCTAAGTGCATGCAGTGTGTTCCACCATGAATCAATGCATTGATGACAGCCTGATGAGACATTGTTCAGAGGAGTATAGGTGTTGTGATGGAGAACTTAAAAGCATTTGATTTTCTAATTAAAGGTTTTCAGACACTGCCTTTTCCCATCAGTTGTTACAGTGGAATTTAATGCCCGAGAGTTCAAAAAGGACATTTATTATTCCAGAGTGTTGCTGTTGTATTATTCCTCAAGGTCTTACTGCTTTAATTTTAATTAGTCTGAATTTGATAGCTGATGTATTAATCATTAAAACTGCAACAATCACATAAGTTTGAAAGTTTTATGGTCCATAGTTTTATGCAAAATTTACAACAGATGACTATTTTGAAGAGAGATGCTTTTAATTCCTTCAGTTTTCTAAATTTATATTATAAAAGGATTGCATCTCTGTCTGTATAATAATCTCCTGGAAGATTGTAGAGAATTGCTTTGAGCCATTGAATCCAGGCTTAAGGTATTGTGTCTGGCCGCTCTTCAGGAATTCTACTGTATGTAACTTAAATAACTCCAATGCTCTGTTTGAAGTTGGTTGTGAATTGGATGGATGTTACTTCATCATGTAACAACTGATTTGGGAGAACCAGTATCTGGAAAGATTTCTAGGAGGGATGAAAGTCTTATAGCAGGTTAATATTACATTGTTCCACCTTTTCTGTAAGGCTGTTCAGGGGCTGATCCAGGATTTTGGAAAGGGGAGGGTCACCCCCTGGAAGACTGAAAGAAAACCTAAAAATTGTCCTTTAGTTTGGGAAGAAAGGGGTCAGGGTCACAAAATTTGGTTTGAAACCCTAAAAAAAGGTTGTTTCAGCTCCAAAAGGGGGGGGGGGGCCTGGATCCGCCACTGCTGTTTGTCAGCACTAGGCACAGATGTAATGTTTCTACCTCTTGGCTGATTAGATTATACACTAAAAATGACCTCTGGCTGCAGTATTTCTAACATGCTCTGAGATGATTAATGATTTACTGGCATGATGACCTGATGCTGTTGCTGAGTGCACATCTCACAAAGATGATTGCCTACATGTTTCCAGGATGCTTCTTGTATATTTAACAATCCTGGATGATGTTTGGTACTGATGCTGGAGCCTGGATGATGAGAATGAGATAAGCAAGATGACATGGAATGTAGATAATTTTAACTGCTAGTGATATTGTGGTTAGTGTGGTCAGGAAATAAATGTACCAGGATAACACTGATATGATAGCAGGGGTTCACATTTTCATTAGCCTACAGTCCTAGTCCATGTATTTTCTATTTGTGAATAGAAGACTCCATATGCATATATACTGGAATTGGTATGGATTATTTTAGGGACATTGTACCTGTAGGCCATGCCGCCATTGGGCGGCAAAAGTTATGAAAAATTTTGCATCTTCATTGAAACTTGTGGTGCTGTTTTCAACATTACAAGCCACTCAGTCTCTGACAGGGTGTTAGATGTATCATGTTTGAGTAGAAGACACCACTATGTATTTTGAGGCCAATTTCAGGTTTTATTTGCCATGGTCATTTGAATCCTTTGTGGCTGAATAACAAATAACAAATTTTCTCTCCAACCCAAGGGCTTAATAAGCTTTTAAAGGGACATAATCAGGAGCAATATAATGTCTATTCTTTTACACTGTCAGTTCAGTTTTGCTTTATACAAAAAGTTTTCCAGCAAAACCATCCCAGCAGACAGTCTCAGTACCTCGCATTCAGCTGTTCAACACCTTGTTATGGTTCTGGGTGTTTGTCAACACAGTCCATGTATGTAAGTTTACCATAACATGGCCTTGTGACCGGAGGTCCGATTGTGAGCCATAACACTGATGTTTCAGCCAGCAGAAACATGGGTTGTGTTTTAGGGGTCAAGTCAGTCAGGACATCTCATGATTTGTTGGTCTTGGAGCCCTGCGATGCACAGTCACACCCACTGTGTTAATGTTAACCCCTGTGATTGCGCCCTTTTCACTGTTTTCAGCACTTGTTTACAGGACTAAGCAAACAATTTCAGGGTAGTATTTTGGCAGGTACCAATTTATTTTAAAGGGAAGAAGCTATTTTTCATGTTTATTCAAAATGCTTTATAGGTGATTGGGCCCCTTTAATGTAACAAGTAGACTGTCAGTTTACATCAGTTTTCTGCTGTAAATCATCTGAGGGGCTTTTGTCAAGGGCGGGCTTTTGTCTTGGTTAGCTTTTGTCCATCATCCAGAAATTCCAGGGTAGGCCAGCAAAATGTCTTCCATGTAGGAACAGGAAGGTAGGAGTTTTATCTGATTTCAAACCCTAGTTTCATGTTATGATTACAGGTACTCTCTGCACACAGGTGGTTCAGCTGTTTGGCGTCTAGCACCTTGTAAATTCTTTTTCCTATCTTCTGTTTCCCAAATAACATGCAGGTGGTAAGGGCATGGGCTTCTTGATAAACTGCTTATCTACTCTGAACCTTGGTGTCTGTTCATTGTTTGATGACCTGCAGATGGAAAGAGTGAGAGAAAAAATGTTGTAAACATCACTGTTTATTCTAAAACTATGATGATTATTCCACAGGGAATTGGACATTGGCATTTTGTTGCCAAATGAAGCTGTTTTCAGTTCTGTAGCTGAGATAAGCATATAGGATTGTGAATGTTTTAATTTAATTAAACCTCCTGGATTTCAAGTTTCCTACTTTATAACATAACAAAAAGATATCCTTATGGGGTTGATAATTTTAACAAAAATGTTGCTGTTAACAGAGAACTCCCCCCCCCCCCCCCCCCCCCCCGACTAGTAACATCTCCATCAAAGAAATGAGGGGGTTCCCTTACAGTAGGTCTGGGAGGTCTCTAACTTCTCTATACAAAACCTCCCTGTAAGGGGCAAAACCCAGACCTAGGCAGTGTCTGTAATATAGAGATTATGCTGAACAATAACAAGTTAAGACTTAACCAATGATATTCAACTCTTTCAGTCAACGTATCTTATTATTTGGCAGCCTCCCAGCTCATAAATTGGGAAAGCTTGTCCCATTAGATACTGAGTTGAAGGTTTAGATTGTAACCCATCTAAACACCACTGAATATTCTGAGGGGATATTGACTTGATCCTCCTGTGATATTAGTGTGGTGTTTGCACTGATGAGCACTCATTTTGATATGGAAGTGTCTGATGTATTGACCCACCAGCTTTCAAGGCAGTGTGATAAATCTTGTTATGCTGCATTAAAGATTTAACATGTGGCTGCTCTTTAGGTTGTGTGACTTAGTACACTGTTGGTAGCTGTTTTTTAGCGAACCTGTGAGCTTATGCAATGGTGTGGGGTCGTCCATTGCCTGTATGTTAACCCAAACTATCATGAAAACGGCAGAAGCTAGCATCACCAAATTTAATGCCAAAAATTAGTCATCTAAAAATCTCTGTTGGATTTTTTTTGGCTAACTGCATTTTCTAAGATTTTATAGGGAAAAAGCTAAAAAACCTTTAATAAAAATTTCTTCTCACCGGAACTGTTCAGCTAAATTGTTCAATATTTCACAGAAATGATTCCTTGAACAATCTCTTAAGGTTTGTTGGAATGGGTCAAGTTTGGTGATTTTTGACAGAGTTACAGGAAGTTGAACTTAGTCATCTGTCCAAAAAAGCATTCTAAAATTACAATCTCAGAAACAGCTGGAGCTATCATCACCAAATTTTATGCAAAGGTTGGTCGCATGAGTTATATTTGAAATTGAGGTATTGGTGGCGCCACCTGCATTGACCTTTTCTGTACAGGGGTCATCAGTCATCAGTACGTTAATCCATAATTTCTCAGTATTGGCAGGAGCTAGCATCCCAAAATTTGATGCAAAAATCTGTCACATCAAATGTTGTGAGATTGAGAGTTTTGTGGTGCCACCTGCATTAACTTACATTTTATTAGGAAAAAGCTAAAAAAACATTTGAAAATCTTCATAAAAAAATCATTCAACCAAATGGTTCAATATATAACAGAAATTATCCCGGAGACAAGTTCTCTCAAGTTTGTTCAAATGGTTTTGGTTTGATGAATTTTGGCAGAGTAACAGGAATTTGAAATTAAGTCATTTGGCTAGTAAGCATACTAACATAACAGTCATAGAAACAATAGGTGCTAGGATCACTAAACTTTGTGCAAATGTTGGTCATGTGACTCGTATTTGAAATTGCAGTTTTTGTTGTGACACCTACATCAACCAGTTTTTTTTCAGTCAGAAGCCTTGTAAAATTAGCCACTTTCAACTTTAAAATGTCTTATGATGAAACTGTAAAGCTGAATGGTTTAATTTTTCATAAGAATATTCTAGGATAGGTTTTTTTAATTGTATAAGAATAGGTTGGGTTCATTGATTTTTGGTAGAGTCATAGAAAGCTTAAGTTGGTCTTGAAGCCATTAGTAAGCCTATTTCAAATAAAGGGCTGCAATAGTCTCCTGCAAAACTGTTGTTTCAATTTATGTTACATTGCACAAAAAGGATTCTTTGGTGGCCTTCAGTCAAGTTTACTCAAATGAAATGATTTTTGGCACAATTATTAATTATTAGACTTTTAAAAGTGAAAGGACTGCATCTTTTATTATTTTAAACATTTTTTATAATAAATCTTAATGAATGCATCAGCTTAAAAAAGCATTTTACCCAAGGTCTTTCAGTATGTGTAAACAGATTTACCAACAGGCCAAAATTTTGTCTCTATCTATGAATAGCTTGGCAGACTGTCAACTATTTAAGATTTGGCAACTGGCCAAAGGTCTGCCTTGATCTATTTACAGCTTTAGCAGACTGCCAACTGTGTCAGATTATGCAACAGGCCAAGAGTTCACTTAGTGCAGCCAGGTACAGGTCAAAAGTTTACTCAGTTTAGCCAGGTGCAGGTCAAGAGTTCACTCAGTGCAATAGCTTGAGCCAGCAATTTGTCACAGTTCATTCAAGGCAACTGCCTTTTCCATCTTCCTGGTCAGCCAAGTGCATCAAACTTAAGGGAAGTTTGATGTATTGGCCTGATATTTTGACTTGCCTATGCGTCTTTGATGGCTTTCTTGTTCACAAGACAGGTCAACTCATGCCACCTACAATGACTTTTGCACAGTGTATGGGCCTGCTTTTTTCTATTGAAGAATTTGATACATCAGCCTAAAATTGGGCATATTTATACATAATGGATAGCTTTTTTGTGTACAAGACTCGTGGTGCCACCTTCACTAATTTTTGCACAGTGTATGTCCCCGCTTATTTCGCAGAAGGGGTTTGACATATCAGTCTGAAATTGGACATATGTTTATATCTCTGATAGCTTCGTTGTATACATGATTGGTGGTGCCAGCTACAATCATTTTTGTGTTGTGTGCACCCATGTCAGAATATCAGCAGTGATGTTTGTGTAATTGTTCTTGTTCAAAACGTTAGTACTTGCATTTGACATATACAAATTACACATGTACTTGAAAAGTAATGGTCCAGCATTGAAGCATTATACCTGGTGTATATCCCATTGCACAGGTTCGCCTTAGGCCTGCAGGGCTTGTTTTTTTAGATCTTGTCTCATAGATTTTGAAAAAAAAATCCAATATTTGGATGCAAACCCTGTGCAGAAGAGGTGTTCAAATATAATATCTTTAGATGGTACCCTAGAATGTTTGACTTTAACCAATATCGTTCCTGGAATTTTTTTTTCAGTGGAAATATGTCTTTATAAAACACCCATTGGCATTATGTAATTGCTGCCCTTGTTTTATCCTCAACAATCAACATTCATGACAATGCTGAATGTTCTCTTACTGCCAACTTTCTTGGAGATGTCACATCCTCTGTGATGTCACAATTCAGGCCCTACTGATGGCCATATGGTCACTTTTCATACAAGTTCTTGTGGTAAAAAAAATGCCAAAACCCATTAAACACTTATTTTTTATTAATATTTATTTGGGGATTTTCACCAAAATTTAACCACTTTGAGATGATCTTCATTATCCCGTCTTAATTGTATAATTCAATTGTCCCCTGCTTCTGCGAACAGGGGACATAAATTTGGGTTTGACTGTCTGTCAGGTTTTTGTTTCCGTGCAATAACTCCTAAATATTATCCTATTTCATTCAAATTTGGCTCAGTGATTGCTCTCATGCATACCTCGGTTGGGATTGGTTATGGAGTTTATGTCTGAAAATTTATTATCATCAGCTCCAAAACAAAACAAAAATTTCCCCTTTTCTTCCCATTTCACAACAAAACTTATGACATCTTCAGGGGCCAATGAAACTAAAACACAGTCACTAGGACACGTGGAGACCTTTTCAGGGGAAAATAAAAAAGTAAACATATTTACAAGGCAAGCAGGGGACATCGAGGTGGAAGGGGGGGACAGAAATTCCAAGAATTTGCAAGTTTTAATCAAGTCCATGATGTTGGTCATGAGAGCACTTATACATGAATGCCAGTTAGCAAAGATTCCAAATTGACAAATGATTAACAATAATTCCTAAGGAAATATTTAACAAACCATTGTCAGATATTAAGACAATCATAGGTGGGGATATTAGTGTTTTCAATGAAAAACTTTTCATATGATACCAGTGGGTATCATGTGAGTACTTGACAACAATATGGCTGAATCAAGCCCTAGAATATCAAGTGTAGTTGATAACTTATTCCATGATATTTTGCATTGTTGCTGGACAAGCTTTTAAATTTCAGTGTGTCTCAGTTATGCTATATATTGCAGCCCCTTACATACTTTTCCTTTGAAATTATACACCAGGATACCCCTGGACTTGGCATGAGTAGGTGTGGCTGACCAAGTAGGAGGAGGGCTGCAGATGTTTACCATCAGCTGATACAGTTAGATATATACAGTTTCATAACACCTGTATGTTTTTCTCACAGCACTGGTTGTAAGACAGCTGCTGTATATACTGGACAGCCATACAGAAGCCATCAGCCCTTACCTGAGACCTCAGAATTAAATGGTCAGGATCTTAGCCCCATATAACAGCTGGGGGCGTGGGGGGGGGGGGGGGGGGGTGGATGTAGCTTTTAATATATGGTGGTCAGTGCTGTTTATCAGAACTTTCAATTGAAGGATTTCACGAAGTGCACTATATAATAAAAGCAACATATCATATTTGTTTATTAATTAAAACGGCTTTCAATAGAGTACATATATCTTCATCCTTGATCCTCGATCTGCCTCTTTCCAGATCTACACGAAAATTTAATAATGTTTTCTCTTACCTATGTCCCACTATTTCCTTGAAGTTTAGTGGAAATACGTGCTGCAGATTTTTATAACCCTGCTAACTTCAACAAAAACAAACTAGCAAACAGACATAGGTGGAGCAGAACCACCTTGCAGAACATAATTAGGATGTTTAATTTAATCTGTTTCTGAATACTTTAAGAAGAAAAAACTTCGAGACTTGTTGACATCTCTTGTCATGAAGAATGTTCTGTTTTGCCAAGCACCTGATTAAACCAGCCTCTGTAATTTTCACCAGTTCTTCAGCCCTGATTGCTTTGTGTCACGTTTGACAACCTGCTGGCTTCTTGCTTTCAACCACAAAACGCCAATTTGTGATTGCCAAGGAGGTCATGTTTTTACCATGGTCTGTTTTTAGCTCAGCTGACTATAAGTCATCTGAGCTATAGTCATGGTCCATTGTCCGTCCGTCTGTCTGTCTGTCAGTCCGTAAGACTGGCATGTTTCGACACCATTGAACCTACGAATCTGAAATTTGCCATACAGTTAGATGTCCCAAAAATCTCCTACCATGCCGAAAATTGGGTCAATAGGACTTCGTTCCTTCGAGATATTAAGGAAAAACCTCAATTTTTTATTAGAAATCTATTTTCACACTTCAGGACTGCCTAATATCAAAACCACTCATCTGGTTTTCTTCATATTTACCATAAATATTCCTCTATATAGTTCCTATGTACATGCCAGAAATTAAGTCAGTATTATTTAATTTAAAAAAGTTATAGGCCCAAACATAATGAACTTTAAAAAAAAAAATCAGGAAAGATATTTGGTCACTTAAGACCAAAAGTGTAAAAGGTAGGGACTTTTTCTCAGTAATACAACTTTAATTAATCAAAATTTAATTGTATACCAAAAATTAGATCAAAATCTGTTAAACTTTTTTAAATATTTGCAAAAATATAAAATTGGTACCTTAAATTTTGCCCAAGTTTGACCATGGCACGTTTTTAGCTCAGCTGACTATAAGTCATCTGAGCTATAGTGGTGGTCCATTGTCCGTCGTCCGTCTGTCCGTCCGTCCGTCCGTCCGTAGATGTGGCACGTTTTGAAACCGTAAGACCTAGGAATCCAAAATTCAGCATAATGTTAGATGTCCCCAAGATCTCCTACCAAGCCGAAAACTGGGTCTTTGCGACTTCGTTCCTTTGAGAAATTAAGGAAAAACCTCAATTTTTTATTAAAAACCTATTTTCACACTTCAGGACTGCCTAATATCCAAACCACTCATCTGTTTTCCCTCATATTTACCATAAATATTCTTCTATATAGTTCCTATGTACATGCCAGAAATTATGTCTGTATTATATAATTGTATCCGCCAAAACAGAGTTTGCGGATACTATGTTTTCAGCTGGCCGCCGCCGCCGCCGCCGCGTAGGTGTCCGGAGAACTCCTCCGTAACCGCTGGGCGGAATTTTCCGAAACCCGGGATTATGTTCGGGTCACATGTGAACTGCTGCGCCCCGATTTTGTTTTGACCTCTGACCTTTCCTTTGCGCTCTGCGTCCGTTTGTGCGTCTGTTTCCACACATAAACCCACATATCTCCGGAACTGTTTGACCGATCAGGAAAATTTTTTTGCACAAATGTAGCCCTCGGAGAGCTTTATAACATACACCAAAAATGGTGGCGCCACCTGCAACCATGTTTGCACAGTGTCCATCTGTTCGTCTGCCTTGGGTTAAAATCACTCATATCTCTGCAGTGACTTGACTAATTCACCTGAAATTGGGCATGCGTAAACATCCTGGATAGCTTTTCTGATTTTATGACAGGTGGCGCCACCTACATTCACGTTTACGCTGCAGACATCCAAGCTCATATCTCGGGAACCGTTTGACCGATCAGGAAAATTCTTTTGCACAAATGTAGCCCTTGGAGAGCTTTATAACATACACCAAAAATGGTGGCGCCACCTGCAACCATGTTTGCACAGTGTCCATCTGTTCGTCTGCCTTGGGTTAAAATCACTCACATCTCTGCAGTGACTTGACTAATTCACCTGAAATTGGGCATGCGTATACATCCTGGATAGCTTTTCTGATTTTATGACAGGTGGCGCCACCTACATTCACGTTTACGCTGCAGACATCAAAAGTCATATCATGGGAACCGTTTGACCGATCAGGAAAATTCTTTTGCACAAATGTAGCCCTTGGAGAGCTTTATAACATACACCAAAAATGGTGGCGCTACCTGCAACCATGTTTGCACAGTGTCCATCTGTTTGTCTGCCTTGGGTTAAAATCACTCATATCTCTGCAGTGACTTGACTAATTCACCTGAAATTAAGCATGCGTATACATCCTGGATAGCTTTTCTGATTTTATGACAGGTGGCGCCACCTACATTCACGTTTACGCTGCAGACATCAAAAGTCATATCATGGGAACCGTTTGACCGATCAGGAAAATTCTTTTGCACAAATGTAGCCCTTGGAGAGCTTTATAACATACACCGAAAATGGTGGCACCACCTGCAACCATGTTTGCACAGTGTCCATCTGTTCGTCTGCCTTGGGTTAAAATCACTCATATTTCTGCAGTGGTTTGACTAATTCACCTGAAATTCGGCATGCTTATACATCCTGGATAGCTTTTCTGATTTTATGACAGGTGGCGCCACCTACAATCAAGTTTACGCTGCAGACATCCAAGCTCATATCTAGGGAACCATTTGACCGATTGGGCCAAAATTTTGCATGTGTATAAATCTCACATAGCTCTTTATCATACGCAAAACTGGTGGCGCCACCTGCAGCCATGTTTGCACAGCTCCCATCTGTTTGTCTGCCATGGGATAAAATATCCATGCTAATATGCAACACTTCACCCGTTCCACTCTGATTTAGGCGGATACAAGTAGTCGCTTGTCGACTACCCGTATTCTAGTTTAAAAAAGTTATGGCCCCAAACATAATGCATTTTGTAAAAAATCAGGAAAGATATTTGATCACTTAACACAAAACTTGTTAAAGCTATGGACTTTTTTTCCAGTAATATAACTTTAGTTTATCAAAATTAAATTGTATACCCAAAATTAGATCAAAATCTTTTAAATTTTTTAAAATATTAACAAAAATAAAAAATTGGTACCTAAAAATTTTGCCCAACTTTGACCATGGCACGTTTTTTTACTGTAAGTACTGTGGATTTAATTTTCTCAGCATGTTTTTGTTAGCATTTTGTTTGTTAACACCAAAAATTTGAAACCAGTTGATCAAAAACTGTAGATTTTATTCAAGTTTTCAAGCACCATGTAACAAATTGTTTACATCAAGCTAGTGTTATGCAGTTTGCAAGAGCTCAGCTCCCCAGCTTCAGCTCTCAGTTCCTAAAATTTGGCATACAATTAGATGTCTCCAAAATTCCCTACCATGCCAAGAATTTGGTCACTAGGACTTAATACCTTTGAGATATTAATGAAAAACTTCATTTTTCCATTAAAAACCCATTGTTACACTTCAAGACTGCCTAATATCAAAACCACTGATGTGACTTTAATCATATATAATATACATATTTTTCTATACATTCTCTATGCATATGCCAGAAATGATGTCAGTATTGCGTAATTGTTTTAAGTTATGGGCCCAAACATAATGCACTATGTAAAAAATCAAGAAATATATTTACTCCCTTAACAAGGGGATTGCTGAAGCTAGAGTTTTTTTGCCAGGGATGTAACATTATTTAATCAAGATTCAATTGAATACCCCAAATTAGTCCTGAATTTTTCAAATTTTATATGTTATTAGTATAAATATAAAATAAGTACCTTAAATTTTGCCCAACTTTGACCATGGCACATTTGTTTCCTGTGAGCACGGTTGATATAATTTTCATATCATGCACACAAGGATTTCAGCTTTTTAGTTTAGAAAGCTGAAAGAAATTGGCCAAAAATTGTAGCTTTTATTAATGTTTTTATGAGACCATGTCAGACCTTAACTCTCTCCAGCCCCTCTTGAGTCACCTGTATGTTGACCTTGTTGAACTTTCAGCAAATTATGCATGCTTGAGGCGAGCCATACACTGTTGCAGGTAGGCAGCTTATGGCCAGCCACAGTTGATCCAGGTGTCCAACCCAACTCATCTAGTAGTTTTAACCAACAACATAACAATTAACAATAAATTAATAAATTTTAATGTTTTTTTAATAACAAATTAAAGAAAAATAAAAAAGAATTTGTTAGTTTATAATAACAGGAAATCAACTTGCAGTTACTGATGATAAAAGAATCTTGTATCGATGGATAGAATGTCACGTACTCCAAATAACACCATGCAGTCACCTATGGTATTTTTCAGTTCAATTTTAATGATAAAAAAGTAAATCATATTATTCATTACTAATCATTAGGGATCATATGAAGGAAATTAATGATAGACAAAGATGCAGTTGATATTATTAATCTAGATTCCTACTGTGTCTAGTGTGTACATTGATGTGAAATTAGTCCAAAATGAATATATTACATTTTTTTTTTTAATATAAATAAAAGCCATAAAACCAGGTACTTTTGATCATAATTTAAATGTGTGAATTTTGTATATTCTGGACTCTCAACATAATTGTTTAGTGAAAACTGAATAAATGCCAGTAATGGTGGGAAAACTTTGCAATTGTATTTAAATACGAATATTAATATGTACTCCATTATAAAATGTCTTGCATAAAGAATTGGAATTCAGGTAAAAATCAAAGTATATGAATACCAGTGCAAATACTTTCAAAATGTATTCATGAATGCATTCATGAATATATTCTTTAATATTATTTTAATAATCATTTCAGTTATATTTCATTTTAAAAAATCATAAGATTCTCTTGTTATTTTTAACAAAAAAATATATTTGGGACAATATTTGTAATTTTTTTAATAAATAGTTAAACTCTTATATCATATGTTCTGCTTATAAGTTATATGGCCAAGTCAAAATCTGTGTGACAATAGTACTCCATTTGTTAATAAAATAAATGAAATCAATCCTCTTACCTGTCTCCAAAGATAATATCATAATCATACATAAGCTAAACACCAACAACTCATAATAAAGCTTATATTTATTACCACACCAAACCAGCATATGCCTCATTCCTAAATCATATTTTTTAATCATATATAACAGCTGAGCGCCGTGACCCATAGGTCCCTTGTTTTACCTGTAACTGCTGTGGATTTTATTTTCAAAGCATGTTTTTATTTGCATTTCAACTGTTAACACCAAAAATTTGAAACCAGTTTATCAAAAACTGTAGATTTTATTCAAGTTTTCAAGCACCATGTAACATATTGTTTACATCAAGCTAGTGTTATGCAGTTAGCTAGAGCTCAGCTCCCCAGCTGAAGCTCTAAGTTCCTTAAATTTGGCATACAGGTAGATGTCTCAAAAACCCCCTACCATGCCAAGAATTTGGTCACTAGGACTTAATTCCTTCGAGATATTAATGAAAAACTTCATTTTTCCATTAAAACCCATTGTAACACTTTAAGACTGCCTAATATCAAAACCACTGATCTGACTTTGATCATATATAATATACATATTTTTCTATACATTCGCTATGCACATGCCAGAAATGATGTCAGTATTGCATAATTGTTTTAAGCTATGGGCCCAAACATAATGCACTTTTTAAAAAATCAAGAAATATATTTACTCCCTTAACAAGAGGATTGCTGAAGCTAGAGATTTTTTGTCAGGGATGTAACAATATTTAATCAAGATTCAATTGAATACCCAAAATTAGTTCTGAATTTTTTCAAATTTTATAAGTCA
This sequence comes from Sipunculus nudus, assembly GCA_026874595.1. Lineage (NCBI taxonomy): Eukaryota > Metazoa > Annelida > Sipuncula > Golfingiida > Sipunculidae > Sipunculus > Sipunculus nudus. Next base: position 49,220,605 of record CM049309.1, read on the forward strand.
TTAGTATAAATATAAAATCAGTACCTTAAATTTTGCCCAACTTTGACCATGGCACGTTTGTTTCCTTAGAGCACTGTTGATATAATTTTCATATCATGCACACATAAGGATTTCATCTTTGTAGTTATGAAAGCTGAAAGAAATTGGCCAAATATTGTAGCTTTTATTAATGTTTTAATGAGACTATGTCAGACCCAGGCTAGCTAGCCCCTCTTCAGTCACCTGTATGTTGACCTTGTTGACCTTTCATCAAATTATGCATGCTTGAGGCGAGACATACACTGGGGCAGCCAGGCAGCTAATGCCCAGCCACAGTTGATCAAGATGTCTAACCCAACTCATCTAGTAGTTGTTTTGAAAAACAACATAACAATAAACAATAAATTAATAAATGTATATTGGTTTTTAATTTCAAAGTAAAGAAAAATTAATAGAAAGGTATTTGTTAGTTGATGAGTAACAGAAAATTAAATTGCAGTTCCTGATGATGTAAGAATCTTGTATGGATGGATAGAATGTTAATGTCAGTGTTATTCCAAATAACACCATGCAGTCACCTATGGTATTTTTCAGGTCAATTTTAATGATAAAAAAATAAATCATATTATTCATTACTAATCATTAGGGATCATATGAAGGAAATAAATGATAGACAAAGATGCAGTTGATAATATTAATCTAGATTCCTACTGTGTCTAGTGTGTAGATTGATGTGAAAGTAGTTACATTTATTTTTTTAATATAAATAAAAGCCATAAAACCAGATACTTATGATCATTATTTAAATTTGTGAATTTTGTATATTCTGGATTCTCAACATCATTGTTTGGCTAAAACTGAATAAATACTAGACATGGTGGGAATGCTTTGCAAATGTATTTGAATATGAATATGAATATGTACTGCATTAAAAAATGTTATTGCATAAGAATGGGAATTCAGGTAAAAATGAAAGTATTTGAATACCAGTGCAGATACTTTCAAAATGTATTCATGAATGCATTCATGAATATATTCTATAATGTTATTTTAATAATCATTTCCATTATATTTTATTTTAAAAAATCATATGATTTTCTTATTTTTTTTTAATAAAAATTATATTGGCACAATATTTGTTATAAATTTTATTTAATAGTTAAACTCTTTTATTATATGTGCTGCTTATAAGTTATATGGCCAAGTCAAAATCTATGTGACAAAAGCGCTCCATTTGTTAATAAAATAAATGAAATCAATCCTCTTCCTTGTCTCCAAAGATACTATCAAAATCATACATAAGCTAAACACCAACAACTCATAATAAAGCTTATATTTATTACCACTCAAAACCAGCATGTGCCTCATTCCCAAATCATATTTTTTATCATATATAACAGCTGAGCGCAGTGACCCGTGGATCCCTTGTTCTGTCTGTCTAAGAGGTAGTTCCATGGGTCTGGCTGGTGTTGGAAACTTATTCCATGAAGTCAGTAAAAAAGGGATTAAAAAGATAGTGGATGGAGGTGTGGGGCCAGAATCACTTTTCAAAATTGCCCAGTTCAGATGCAGCTTCACTACATTACAATTACAACTGATAGATTGTGTGCATTGTCCAGCATGGCTGCTAGTTATTAATGTACAGTGGTTGTGATAGTGTGCTGTTAAATTAGCATTACATCTTTGGGCACATGTTGGGGCTCTTGTGTTTAAGCTGTTCATAAACAGGTTCATGGATACCTCATGGATATAAAGAAAGTTTATATTTAAATTTATATATACCTGGTAGTGATGTTTTAGAAACTTAGTCACAGAATTGATTGAATGGCAGGTCTATTTAATACATATATAGGTTGTGCCTGAGTATGTATCATGTGATCTTGTACATACATGTTCTTTTTTATTGACAGACCAAGAACAGATCAGCAACTTGTGTATTTGCAGATCTGCTTCCAGATAGGTTTATAATATGTAGAGTCACTCTTCTTTACTCTCAGGTGAATTCTTGGGAGCTGCATCTTTGTCTTGCACGGTTCTGTCCTCCAAAGTAGACGATTTTCCAACTGGGTCTCCTAGCTTGTTTTATCTCCCTATTGCTTCAGTCACATGTCTGCACATGCTGCTTTCCTTGTTGTCACAGTGGTCTGGTAAGAAATCACTTTTCACCAGATGAACTCTCTGTGCCCTGTGTGGCATGAACGTTTTGTCTGTTGTAGATGAAGTATGCATTAACTAACCCATGTCGCCTAAAATAGAATGTTTCATTACGATGGCTGGATTGTAGCCAGAGTTGAGGGTATTTATCCTTGGCTGTGTCAGGAATTTAATTACATCTGAACAAGTCTGGTTGCATATGGAATATCTTGTTTCATTGTTCATATGTGTTTAAGTATTTCTCTTCATCTTGGCTTTCCCTGAGATGACCTTAAGAGAGTCTGGTCTTCTCAGCTCATATGGCTATTGCCATTGCTCTTCTTCCAGTCATCTTAATTTGACCATCCACAGGTGTCAGTTCACCATTAAGCAGGGTAAATATTAGCCCATAAGAATGAACTCCTCAATTGCTTTTTTTCAGTGACTTACGCAATGTGGAGTCCATAGATTGCACCTGCAGTTAACTGTGATTATAACACTCCATACAAAACTGTGAGATTTTACATATATCCACTGATTAATGTTCAGTACATCTATGTGTATTGTATATTTGACCACTATAAAACATAACTGTTCTGTTCTCAGCCCTATTTTGCACCAAGGAAGTTAAATTATGAACATAATAGTACACAGGCATAAAGCCTTATACAAGAATGCCACCAAATGCAAGATGTCTACCGGGGCTGTTAATGCTTCAATTCTCTCTGGACAAATACTATCAGTTGTTGATGTTACAGGTGCTTCATGCTTTCCAGAATGGTTATTTTTTATTACAGGCTTTTTGACATACAACATTATGTGAACTTTGGTTTGTTAAAACCATAGGAAATATTTTTATACAATTTCCTTTTTAAGAGTAACAGATCGTATGGTGCTATAACCCCAGTTAGCCCTTTGGTGGGCCGGCGACGCAACAGAAATATGAAACCTGTTGCGTCGCCGTCGGCGGCTAGGCAAATATACATATAACACGTTGTGATGATGATGCAGAAGACAGGGTTTTAGCTGTGCAATTGATTGGGAATAAGTCCCAGGCCTGGAAGAGCTGACTCACCAATGTCCAAATATGTAAATTTTCCAAGTATAGGCCTCCTCATGTTTTAAGGTGAAAAAGAAGCAATGTCCATGAATTAATATATATCTAGTCCATGGATCTGTAGCCGCTAGACGACGCAATGTTGAATCTATCTGTATGGTTTTACATTTTTTCTCAGGAGTATAACTATGTCTGGGTTACTTTTGTGATACAGACACAAACCAATGGAGCATTATGTGTATGTAAAAAAATGAAATAGTTGGAACTTTATGTTAAAAATTTTCTTTGTTTAACTCAGACTAATCCCAGTAAGAAAAACTGGGGTTGCAAGTCATGCACTCAGTGAAATATTGTACATCTGCATCATGACAGACGAAGTAATCGTAGAAGTATTGCAGACATACTGATATATGCATACCAAGCTTTGCACATATTAAGACTTTCTCCATGGTCATTCACTCTGCACATTACAGTTGTCTGGTGTGTCTGGTTCGAATGAGAAGTTAAGTGAAGTTACACAAAAGCTAGAGGCTCCTGCCCTTTCCTTGGATATATGTCCTCATAGAAGTCATCAGTTTCTTTAGACAGATTAAATCATGAGCCAAGGAAGAGTTGATTAAATTTTTTTACCTGGTTTATTCAGATCCAGATGTGCCTTTAGTGCAATCTGTTGGAATAATGATTAAAGCACTATCATTTTTACACTAGCAAGGAGGAGTTAATTTAATTTTGGATATTATTTGCACATTTGGTTTAGAAATCAGGAACTTTTTACACAATTTGCGTCAGTATGTGCTTCATGAATGTTTTCTGGTTCCAAGTTTTGTCAAAGCAGCTCATGCTTAAATTTAGAAGTCAGTCAAGGAGTCTGATGGCCAGTTCTTCCTGCAGGAAGCATTGTTTCGTATTGATTGCTTGTTTGACTTATATGTAGTGTATATACTACAGGTAATAAATCGTTGCTGTGTCACTCTGAACTCTTTTTCAGAGCAGCTGTGCCAGAAATGGAGTCCCTGTGAACATCAGAAATCAACGGTTACTATTGAAAATTTTTGCTTTCTTTTGTTATCTCCTTTTTTTCACTGCAGGGTGTATTTGTTATGTTAGGTACTCTAACCATGTTTATCATAATCTGTCATCATATGTCTTCTGGTGATAGGACCATGTCCCAGATTAAAGCTATTGCCATATATTACACCAAAACAGAGCACTTTAAATAAGGTTGTTTTAAGACTCATGTGTAACTAGAAGTGTAGCTGAGGTTAGACCTGACATCATTAGATTCAACCCCAATTTCCGCCAGGGACACAGCACTTATCAGTCTTTGCCCAGAACTTGTGGATGGCATTATGTGCTGCTAAATTCCTTACCATACATCCGCCAGGTGGTGAAATGTACTACATTTTACCTTTGGGAATAACTAGGATATATATAATCAAAATTCAATTGTGTACCAGAAATTAGATCAGAATCTTGTAAAATTTTAAGTTATTAGCATATAAATATAAATCAGTACCTTAAATTTTACTCAGCTTTGACAATGGCACATTAGGAAACACATTACAGATCACAAAATATTATTTGCAACAATATCTTCCTCATCAAGACAAACCAATCTTATCATTCAGCTACAAACTATAATGTTACCTCTAACTCTTCCTCTCAGACTTAATGGGTTTGTTATTATTTTAGATTTTTACCTTAAATGTCAACTCAGCTGAGCACAGTGACCCATGGGTCCCTTGTTTTTATTTTTTTTTTTTAGGGTTAGGATAACACACAAGGATTAAAAATTGATGGAATTTTGGAGGAAATCTGGATCACCTTTAGTATTTTTTGTGCAAAGGCTTCCTTTCCATTGTCACATATGCTCTTTCTTTTGTCCCTGTTGAGGCTCAGAGCCATTGTTATATATAGAGCTAACCAGTGAATAAAGTTACTGAAATATGACAGACATTCCTGTGTTGCTGTGTAGTTGAAATGGAACCCTGGCGGAGGTTAGTGGTCTCAGACCACTTTCTTGTTATTTATTGTAACAGCAAAAGCATTAATGTCTTTAAATGTAACTAAGGTGGTTACTCTATGACTGTGAGGGTAAATATTTACCCTTGTGAAAATATTCCGGTGATCAAAGGAATATTTTTTTAATGCACGTCATATCTGTCTGTTATATTGAGGGTGCATGAGTTCAGCCGCAGCATATAATATGGGTACATACATACAGTTCTGTCTGCTCAAAGTGGCTGAGAAGCTGATCAGCTGTAAAACAGCAAGGACGTCAACAAAAATAGCCAGCCCATGCTGTAACAGCATCTGTACATGCTGAACAAGCTTGTCACAAGCAGATTATATGTCTGTGTGTGCAGCAGCACAAAATGTGTGACTGATGGGTGTATGTTACCAGGAGACGCATCTCGTGATGTGATGGATGCTGTATATAGTCTTGTGATCGGGCTCCAGGGACTATCATAAGCAAGATGATCTCAAATGGTAGGTTACTGCTGATGTGTTTTATGACTACCAAGAGCTGGGTGCCACATCATTCTCATCTTTCTAATAATTCTTCTAAAATGATGCCGACTTCATGTTAACAAGCCATCAGTGGTTGTGCTCTGGCTGTTCTGATGCAAAATATGACCCATATATACGTTATGTTTCTCTGAGGTACCATAAATATGCCCAGATTGATGCATTTGCAGTCTGGGGAGACTGTTATTCCAGTAAATTTACATTCCATCTTGCATAACAGTCAGAAGATGGGCATTTTATGCTCAGGGAAGTGTTTCCCAATTAGTCTGTAATCCATGGCTGCATCCGGGGGAACATAAATTTCCAATACACCATGGTCAGTTCCTATCTTTGTTAAATATTCCTCCACTCGTGGTATTGATTATAGGTCTGTGCTAACCTCTGCCACATTATGACAAGGGATATGGGTAATTGGTATGGAAAATGCTATTTTCATTGAATGAAATCATCAGGTTAAGTTATAACATTCATGGAGTTTTTCCATTCAAGTTTAGTGGATGATCTGATAGCTATTGATAATTACGATAAGGAATGTTTTTTACTTAAATATTTATCTGTATTAACATTCACTGAATCAACTTTTTTATGATTATTCAACACCCTGTTGTGGCTAGGTTGATTAAAATGATAAAAGTATATAAAATTTCCCCAGATTATGTCATTTATATGTTAAACCTGTTTGAAAGGTTACCATGGCAGGACCATCTTAATAAAACTGGCATGTCCCAGGGATGCATTAAGTGTCACTTTCTACTGAAATGAGTTTATCTTCAGTAGTAAACAGGAAGCATGATCATGTGGATCTTAATAGAACTCAGCCTCCTGGTAATTAAAGGCCTGCATTAGGCTGTCAGGTGCACACAGGATACAGTTTTAACTTCCAGACATGAAATACAAGATTATATATATATATATCAAATTTAAATGATGCTTTGTAAAATTTTTCCTGATTACATGTATTTTTAATTAAATCACTTCATGCCATGGTATTTTAATATGCCCATCTTATGATGGGGAGTATTATAATGGTATACCAACCATCCATCTGTCCGTTAACTTTTAGTGTTGCCGCAATAACTTACCAGGGCTTTGATGGATTTTCGCCAAACTCATCATAAGTACTTACCAACAGATTATCTCGCCCAAGTTCGATTATGGGCAATGTCCACGCGTATTTAATAAGGTTATGGGTCACTCAACTACTTTGTGGTGTCACCGCAATAATTTAAGAAGAATATGAAGGATTTTGATTAAACTCATCAGAAATGTTAATAAATAAAACATCTCACCCAAGTTCGATTTCCAGCAAAATCCATGCGTATTTAAAGAGGTCACAGCACTTTGGAGGGACCTTGGTGAATTACAAAACTATGGATTTACATAAAAATCATGATTCATATTTACCAATAGACTTTCCCACCTGATTAACATTCTCAAAAAAATTCATGAAAATTTAATGAGGTCAGAGGTCACTGCACTTTGGAAGTACTTTTGTGCCTTACAGATATCTTATGGATTTACATGAAACTCATTATACATATTTACCAATAATTTATCACCTGAATTACATTCTCATAAAAATTCATGCATACTTAATGAGGTCAGAGGTCACCAGATACACGACAGGGCATATTATGCACCTTTGTGGTGCTCTTGTTTAGGGGTAGGAATTTTTTTTGTAAAATCAAGTTGGATGATTTAAAGAAAAAAAACCAGCGGTTGATTATTATTTATTTTATGTACCTTCTGTATATCCCTGATTTCTTTTGTATGGATTTATTAAACCTGTAAAATACAGAGTATAGGTTTAGTCTGACTTTTACATCATCCTGAAAGGTCAAGGTAATAGTGAGGTTGTTGACATTTGTTTGCTGTACAGTTCTGTATAAGTTTTGTTCATCTTTGTGTTCCGTCTTTCTCATGCCTCTGACACAAAAATATTTTTTTCTGGATATTATTCATGATTTCTTTGCATGTGGATGCCTAATTGTTTGTGATCAGTTGTGCATAAATGCAGCCAATAATTGATTATGACAGAGAATGACCAATCATCGCATGATACAATTGATTATTCACCACATTACCAGTATTTTTATATTTTATAATTATCTTACATTTTACCATTATTTCAGAGAATATAATGGGAGACCTCCAGGCAGCACTGGAGTTCCAGGTGGAACTTGGAAAATTTTACAATGTGGATTTATTCCAAAGAGGGTAAGTACAGTTTTATATAAAGTAAATATAGCACAAATGGCATTAGGACCGTGGAGTGCTTTATCTGCAATCATGTCCGGAAAGTTGCTCAGGTAATTTTAATTAGCTTAATGATACTGATAGTTGTGTCATCTTGACCACAGATTTTCCCATGGATGGGAATTTTCTTCCATTCTTTTCAGTGAGCATTGATTCTTCCGCATCCAGGGACTGTGGTTTTAGAAAATCCAAACCCTTTTTAGATGTAAACTGTTAGCTTTTCAGTTCTTACAACTGGTTCAGCCATCATGTTAATGGGAGTGGTCCATACCTTTGGAGGGTATGGTTCTGGAAGTTCATTAAAGAGGCCTATTCTGATGTCTGACGGCTGAAAGAAAGATAATCTCTTGAATCTTTTATAACAGTGAGCCAAAAAAAAAAACTGATCCCACTTAGCACTTTCTGTCCATTTTGTTTCTATCCATGGGTTTAAAAATGTGGGGGGATCCTCCAAAAAAGCCACCTACTGAAAATCAGACAAGTTTGCAAATGACAGAACGTGGTATAGCTTCATGTGCCCACACAAAAAATAACTAGTAACCGTTCAGCTTCTGCACACATGCAGTCAACCTTCTCCAGTCACATGGATATTTGTTTGTCAACATGGACACGTGTACTGTGTTTACTAATGACTTGTTGATAAAAAAGCTCATACACCCTTCACAGTTATGTAAAGAGAAATTTTCTAGCAGGTTTTACTTTAGAGTTTATCAGGGCTGGGGTAATTGAAAATGTAATTGTAATTGAATGTAATTAATTACATGAACTCATGTAATTGAGAGTAATTTGTAATTTAACATATTTCAAATTACAAGTAATTGTAATTGTTATTAACTCAGTTTATAAATAGGTATCCAGAGTGAGTAAGAAATTGTATAATTTGGCGATTTGGTCACGGTCCAAAAAATAGCATTATTCCACTCTAAACTTTTGTCAAATGTTGAAATTATATTTTCACATAAATTTTACAAGTAGGTTGAGTAGATAGTTGGCTTTAAGTGCATCTGAGGACCATTGGTCTTACACTTCTTGGACAATGGATCTTGGACCATGGCTTGTATAATCAGGAGGATCATGTCATGTGTAGAATTATCTTTTTTTTTAATCATAAAAGAAAATATAAAGACATAATATTACAATTCAACCATGCTTATACAACATGTGAACACTGGGGCTTAATTAATTTCTATCAGGGAACTTTGCACATGGTGATCAATAGCAGTTTTAATCAGTGGTAGGTATGTGGCACATTTTTAAAGCTCATAATAGGACACATAACAACTATTTTCTGGTACATACTGTCTGTTGTTTAAGCAGTTGAAATATACTGTTATTATGAAAATGCGGGCTCATAAATCAGCATGTCCAGTTCAGATCTGGCAGCACTAGGCTGATGCATCAGTAGCTTCATAAGGGCAGAAGCCATTAAGATTAAAAGCCCTTCAGTATAATTGGTCACAGAGGGTGTATTTAATATCATTATTGCTCACCATTAAGCTGATTATGTCTGATTATCAGAACCATAATGAGATGTGGCAGTTGTATTAGCTTGCTTCAGAATGTCATCTGGGACATACAGATGATACAGCCTCTGTTGATTTGGGACACAGTTTATCACAAGGCTGAACTGTACTTCCAAGTTCTGGTTTCTGTATAAGAACCTAAAGGGGTATATTAATAAAGTGTAACTTGGGTGTAAATTTCATATTTCACTAAGAGGTTTTCCTCAAAATTTATCCTATAATAAAAGAGATATGTTTAAATTTAATAGCTCAAAAATGGGAAGGATTTTTAATGTAAGAAATAAGCCTCATGGCAGGTATTGTCTTACTTTTATGATCCTGATGTAAAATATCAGGATTTGCTGTGCTCATGCCAGTTTTGAGGATGACATTTCCAACTCACCATAATTTTCACAAACTATGCAAAACTATTCTAAAACGCCATTCCTTCCGTCCTTTACAAGATAAAACTCTGTATAGTTCTCTGACAAAAAAAGTAAAGATTAATGTTACATCATTGCTTGCATCATATATTAGTCTGGGTCGCCTGATTAGAGATTTTGCAATATCAGCACCCCTGATCAAGGGCACTAGGAGAGACAGGTTAAGTCGTCAGTGGTGCAGTAACATGGCTTTAATGTATGTCTGTTGTTAAGTCTAACTTCATCCCCAGAGGCAGCACAGGAAACAGGACTAGATCAGCTGGCTACAGCAGAACGAGATGGAGCCGGAAAGCCTGTGCTCATCATCTTTTACATTGTGTACATATATTGATTCTTGTCAGGTCATCCTCATTTAAGTGGCTGCTCAAGACTCATTTCCGTTTCCCATGTTTTAATAAAGTGCTAATTAATTAGTGTCTTTCCCAGTGAGCATTCGTTTCCATGTCCGTGTCCACTTTCGTGTCTGTGTCATCATTTTAAAATTTAAAGCTTATTTTTCAGACACACTGCTAATACCAACATTGAATCATATTCCAATATTAAACTTTAAACTTTATTTATTTTACATGGATTATACAACTAGTTATAAAACTAATACGAGGCATTCTCCATGGATTGGTTGGTGGTGTTCAGTTCTCCGTAGAGGTGGATGAAACCAGAGAGCCCGGGAAAAATCACCAACCACTAAAACCATGGCAACTCTGGGGATCGAACCCTGGTTGCCAGCTGAGTGAGCCCAGCATTTTACTACTCAAGTCTCTCCTATTACAGTCGTCCCAAAATTTTTCCTGGTATTGTGACCTTGACGTTTGCTATCAAGGTCAGGTCACTTAGGTCTTTGGGCCTTGTGTTCTTGTAAGTGCAATAACACGCGCAGGTTTGATCAATTTTAATTTAATCATTCCAGGAAGCAGAGACATATGATTCTCTCAAATTGATTATCTTTTAGATGACCTTGACTTTAATTTGTGAAGTTAATTAGCACTTCTATTTCAACCACTGCCTTGATTGATTTCATTGAAATCCCATCTCAGGTGTGTCTGATTATTCAGGTCAGTTGTTCTTACATATAAGTGTATATGGAGTCTTTATCATTATGTTTATCAGGTACCACTTTAATGTTACCTTCACATTAGGTCTCAGTTTCATGTTATAGTGAATGTTAGCCATTACTTGCTCTCACAATTGCATGTGAACTTTCCCTTAGATTTGCACTCCATGTGCACTTTTACCTCCAATTGCCTGCTGTCTTATGTCTGCAAATGATCAGGTCTTTATATATCTTCATAGATGGCATTCCTTGACTCATATGAAAGTCACATTTTACTGGTCTGCTGTGATTTTATTTAATGCAAGCAAGATCAAATAACATGTCATGAACATGTCTGCTTGTTAATAGTTTACATTTAAATATGTTGCTTACCTTCATTAAAATTGCATTGTCACTGATTTAAAAAAAAAATATGTAACAGACACAAGTACCTTTGGTCAAACGCTTGTTAGCTTTATATATCTTTATGCAGTTTACAGATTTAAGGAGTGTTGGGGAGGGCTTGAACTATGGGAACTAGATTCAGTGCATAAACTGCCATGCAGAGTGCAGTCTTAGTTGCAGGAAATGTTAAGATATCCAGGAAATGTGAGGGTTGTCATGGGAGGATCACAATGTGCCAGTAATATGAGTATTGATCCATACTGCTGCAGGCCTTTGTACACTTAGGTGTGGTCAGTTTGTCCCCTACTGGTCAACTGGTCAGCCAAGATAGAGATCCGGTCAGCACCAAAGAAGTAATCATTCCACAGTGATGAGCCTAATCAAACATGGTCCTGTCGGGCAGCTGTTCTTGCTCTCATTGTACAAAGGGTTTGATTGATCTTACCCAGCAACTGTAGTTATATGAGGGGGTCATGCATGTGTAGCCAGGGTGTGTCCGTGTATTGATAATTTGTGGTTTCATGTAACCAGTTTTGTTTGCAATGTATATAATGAAATCAGGTTTATTATGCTGGTTATTTTGAAATCTGTTCTGCAAAACAGTACTACAAATGTTTGGTCATGATCTTTTGTTTATTTGGGAACTGGTTTACTACATTCAATTATTCAAAGAAGATGTCAAAACTTTAATGTTATACCTCAAGACCATAGCTCGATCATGATGGAAATTCTCAAATGAAGTTAATGTCAAGAGAAAAATCCACTATTTTGTAGAACCCAGTAAATATGAGATGGTGAACATTTCCCAGTAGGCTGATTTGAGAAGTTATTCCCCCTGACATTTCTGTTGTCATTTCTGTTATATATATATATATATATATCTCATACAGTACAGGTTGACAGGAACTGTGTATAAACCACCTGTCTGATATAAAACACCTGCGTTATGTATCATTTTTATACCACAAAATCTCTCTGTGATCTCAAGGATACCAGTCTGAGGTGATGACTTGAAGTAAATGTTGATCCTGAACCTAACATGTGCATGTACTGGCGTTCAGGTGTGAGGAATGCTGGGTGTAGTGTATTGAGATGCTGCAGCATCAGTAATGTAGTGATGTAAACCAGCAGTCAGTGATGTAGAAACCACTTGGCTACTGCATCAGCCTGCGTACTTGGCCTGTCTCTAACCTCCATATCCACATCCACATACTTAACATATATTTTTCATATCTGTCATATATGCAAGTACATTGACCCCATACAGTTTTGTCTTTATGACTGTCTCATCTATTATTGCTAATCTTAGATAAAACAGGTTAAAAAGAAAAAGGTGTCACAATATATTTTCACTGTACTTTGCCATAAATTGACTTTCAATTTCTTCTAGTGGGTGTCAGTGAACTTGTGTTGACACAAATCATGAATCTTGACTTGGGACTTCTGGTGCAGTCCAAGTCTTGGGATGGTCTATTCATAGAAAGACCTCAAACCATTTCAATATTGTGGTCTTTTTTAAGACTACTGTGACCTTTTCCTTAAATTGGAATGTGCACAGTTTTAAAACTAACTGCCATAATCAGGACCAGTATTATGCCTGTTCTCTCACACTATCAGTTCAGTTTTGCTTTTCCAAGCAAAACCATCCCAGTACACAGTCTCAGTACCTCACATATGGCTGTTTAATACCTTGTCATGCCTGGCTCTGCATGGTAATTGTCAGACACTGTCCACATGTGTCTGTTTACCACATAACAATTCTGCATGACCGGAGGTCCATTTGTGAGGCGCCACACGGGGGGGGGGGGGGGGGGGGGGATTAGTTTTACATTTTGGGGGCCTAGTCAGTCAGGGCTTCTTATGATTGACATGTGTTGTTACGGGCAATACAATGTTTATGTTAACACTGTGATTGTGCCCATTTCACTGTTTTAAACACACATTTACATGACTGAGCAAACAGTTTCAGGGCAATATTTTGGCAAGTACAAATTTATTTTAAAGGTAAAAAGCTATTTTATCGTGTTAATTCAACATGCTTTATAGGTGATTTGGCCCCTTTATACTTGAATACTTCATTAACACTGCCTTCTGGCTTGTAATTGATAGAGAACAAATTAACAGAAGTAATCACCTTGGAAAAACAGGACTTTGAGCATCCTTTAATTTATTGTGAAAGTGTCCTGGAAAATCACTATACAATTAGTTCAAATTCATCCATTCAAAAATATTTGTATGATGTAGAATGGATATATCATCTGATGTATTGCCATTCTTTCAAATTTTCAGTCATGCATTTTTATAAACTTACCCAAACCTTTTGTTCTAAACCTGATTGTTGCTAAATAAGCGTCATCCTGTATTCAATCATGTCTCTTTCGTCACAGTTGTTTAAGAAGAACTACCAGCCAAAATGATTAATTATTGCCTTAAATTGGTGCATTTACATCTTTTTAGCGAACCTGTGAGCTTATGCGATGGTGTGGCATCATCCGTCATATGTACGTTAACCCATACTATTTTGAAAACGGCAAGAGTTAGCATCACAAAATTTTATGCAAAAAATTATTCATCTAAAAAAATCTATCAGATTTTGCTTATTTTTTGGCTAACTGTATTTTCTTAGATTTTATAGGGAAAAAGCTAAAAAAGCTTTAAAAATCTTCTTCTCCGAAACTGTTCAGCCAAATTGTCCAATGTTTCACAGAAATGATCCCTGGAACAATCTCTCTCAAGTTTGTTCGAATGGTTTAAGTTCGGTGATTTTTGGCCGAGTTACAGCTAGTTGAACTTAGTCATCTGTCCAAAAAAGCATACTAAAATTACAATCTTAGAAACGGCTGGAGCTATCATCACCGAATTTTATGCCAATGTTGGTCACATTAGTCACATTTGAAATTGAGGTATTGGTGGCGCCACCTGCATAGGCCTTTTTGTAAGGGGTTCGTCAGTGCCTGTATCATACTGACAGCTACAAAAAACTTCTTCTCTGAAACCATACAGTCAAATTGTTTAATATCGCACAGAAATGATCTTAGGATAGTGCTTTCTGAAGTTTGTTCAAATGTTCTCAGTTCAGTATCTTTTGGCTGAGTTATTGGAAGCTGAATTTAGTGATATGCCATAACAGCCTATTTTACCTCAGTGGCTACAAAGATCTTCTTCTCAAAAACCACTGGGCCAAATTCTTAAATCTCACACATTAATTATCCTTAGATGTTGATAATTCAAGTTTGTTCAAATGGTTTTGATTCAGTGATTTTTGGCTGAGTTATGAGAAGCTTAACTTAGCCATTTTGCTTTATTTTCCCATATGAGTTATAAACCTGCAAAACGTTTTTTGACTGACACCACTGAGGCCAATTTGTTTATTATAATTGTCTTTTATGGTTCAAAAGAATGAATTTTGGCTGAATTATAAAGATTGAATTGAGTCATTTTACCATATATGTTAGCTGAATGAAGCAGATTCATCTAACCTGGAACCAGTTTATCAGCATCCGTTACATCATGCCTCCAGACATTTAGATTTCAGGTTATCTTTGGTTAATACTGACAAGAATGTTTTTTAAAAAACTTTTAAAAAATGTAGATTTATGATTTTAGATATTCCTCATGCCAGGCAATGTTTACAATCACAGGTATACGTTCACCCATACTATTTCGAAAACGACTGGAGCTTGCATCATGAAATTTAATGCAAAAAATTAGCCATCTGAAAATATCTGCATTTTTTCAGATTTTATGGAGAAAAAGCTAAAAAACTTTAAAAATCTTCTCCGATGAAACTCTCAATCCAATTTTTCAATATTTCACAGAAATAATCTTTTATACTGTCTCTCTCAAGTTTGTTCAGATGGTTCAAGTTCGGTGAATTTTGGCTGAATTACAGGAAGTTGAACCTAGTCACCTGTCCAAAAAATGTCCAAACTAAAATGACAATCTCAGAAACGGCCAAAGCTATCGTCACCAAATTTTGTGCCAGTGTTGGTCACATGAGTCATATATAAAATTCAGGTATTGGTGGCGCCACCTGCATTGACCTTTTTTTGTACGGGGGTCATTGGTCATCTGTATATTAACCCATAATTTCTCAGGAATAGCAGGAGCTACCATCCCCAGATTTTATGCAATAATCTGTCACATATCAAATGTTGTTGGATTCAGCTTATTTTTTGTTATCTGCTTCTTGTAAACGGTCCAGCCAAATTGTTCAGTATTTTACAGAAATGATCCAAGAGGCAAGCCCTCTCAAGTTTGTTCAAATGGTTTGCATTTGTTGAATTTTAGTGGAGTTACACAAATTTGAACAGTCATTTGGCCAAGTAAGCATACTGACATAGTACTCTCAGAAATGACAGAAGCTAGCATTACCAGGTATTGTGCAAATGGTGATCACATGACTCATATTTATAATTGCAGATTTTGTGGTGCCACCTACATTGACCTGTTTTTTATGGGCAAAAAAACTCCTAATTTTAGCCTCTTTCAGCTTAATGATGAAACTGTCAAGTTGAATTGTTCAATTTTTTTCAAAAGAATTATCCTAGGACATGGAACATTCAATCATATCAGAATATACTGAGTTTGTTGATTTTTGGTTGAGTTGTGAAAAGCTTAAGTTGGTCTTATGGCCATTATTATGTCTTTTAAAAACTGAGGACTGCAATAGTGTTCTTTTACAAAATTATTGTTTCAATTATATCTTCTGTAACATTGCACAAAAATTATTCTTAGGTGGCCTTTGTTCAAGTTTACTAGAATGATTTTTGGCAGAACTAATGGACCTTTAACAATGAACAAGTCTTTCAGTATGTGTGAACAGATATACCAACAGGCCAAGATTGAATCCATATCTTTAAATAGGTTGAGAAACTGCCAACTGTTTCAGATTTGGCAACAGATCAAGAGTTCATTCAGTGCAGCCAGATATAGGTCAAGAGTTCAAACAGTGCAGCCAAGCACAAGGCATGTGATCACCTCATGGGTGACATGTGAACACCTCATTGGCACCATGTGATCACTTCATGGGTGTCAAGCCCCTCAGGGCAGGGCCCTTGCATGAGCTTATGCAATGGTGTGGCTACTATTTCAGATTTGGCAGCAGGCTAGAGGTCAGTCTGGATTTATTTATAGCTTTGGCAGACTTTCAACTGTATCAGATTAGGAAACAGGTCAAGAGTTCACTCAGTGCAGCCAGGTATGGGTCAGGAGTTTACTCAGTGTAGTAGCTGCATTTTATTTATAGCTTTGGCAGACTGCCAACTGTGTCAGATTATGCAACAGGTCAAGAGTTCACTCAGTGCAGCCAGGTACAGGTCAAAAGTTCACTCAGTCTAGCAAGGTGCAGGTCATGAGTTCACTCAGTGCAGTAGCCTGAGCAAGCAATTTGTCACAGTTCACTCGGGGCAACAGCCTTTCTCACCTAAGCTTGGTCAGCCCCATGCATCAGACTCAAGGTAAGTTTGATGTATTGGCCTAATATTTTGACCTGTCTATGTGTCTTTGATGGCTTTCTTGCTCACAAGACAGGTGTTGCCACCTACAATGACTTTTGCACAGTGTGTGTCCCTACGTTTTTCTCAAGAGGGGTTTGATATATCAGTCTGAAATTGGGCATATGTATATATCTCTGATAGCTTCGTTGTATACAAGACTGGTGGTGCCAGCTACAAATACAATCTTTTTAGTGTTGTGTGTACCCATGCCAGAATTTCAGCAGTGATGTTTGTGTAATTGTTTCTTATTCAAAATGTTTAGTATTTGCATCATTCATATACATGAAAAGTAATGGTCCTGCATTGAAGCATTATACCTGGTGTATTTCCCAATGCACAGGTTCACATTATGCCTGTAGGCCTTGTTCATATTAATTATTTTGTCTTGGAAAATGCCAATAAAAGTCATGGCATTGTCCTGAAAATGTCATGTAATGTTGATGTGTGTGAATCCTGATTACTGTAGCAATCAGATGTATCGCAGAGACAGTCTCAGGATAGTCATACACATTGAAACCAGTCTAGACTTGAGACTTTGGCTTCAGGACCTTTCTTGGCTCTGGACTGTCTTGAGATTTGTAATGAAACCTGCCTTAGGATTAGCTGACCAAGCTTACTTTCCTAACAGGATCCCAGGAGACTAATTTCCTCCATGAAAATAATCGGAAGTTTCAACACGTCACACCTCTGACTTTCAGGGCTGTAACGATTCAAAGATGCCCTGACACATCGCGATACATTGTCAGATATTGTATTGGTATCGAAAGGTATCCCTGTATCGATACATTGACCTTACAGAACCATCCAATAGAAAGTTGTGACATTTAACTAGCAACCTCCAGCATTTAATTATATAGTCAATGGCCTACTCTGTGTTGAGAAAATCATTGGCTTGAAACAAGTTTTCCCAGGATTTGATTGTCTAATTGCTTTGCAATCAAACCAGTTGAAGGGGTTGTTTCCTTATTTAATATTCTGAAAGTGTGGAGGTAATGGTATGACGAACTTCACACATGATTTAACTTAAGAAAAAGAGAAGAACAGTGACATTCTTATACAACTTACTTGTATTGTATCGTGAGATAATGTATTATAAACTAAAGCCCTAAGTACTTATTTCTCATTTAATATATTTGATATTTAATAGTCAGCTGTTGAGTTCCAACTAGTGGAATATGAAGATATATGTTTCACCCTTCAACTAGGTGTGTATATCCGTAGAGACAGATATTGTTTATACTTCTACAAAATATCCTGCCACATAATATGTCAAAACCATGAGGTAATAAAGCTAAACACCGCTAAGTTTTTGCCCATGCCAAGCACATGAAGACTTTTTCACTCACAAATGATTTTAATTAATTACAACACTTTTAACTGTTGTTTGTGTTTCCATTTAATGTGTAACAGGGGTAGTTAATACCTGACAGGATTACCCCAGTAAAAATATCACTTATGGCAGACCAGTGGGAAGTTTTACAAGATCTACCTTCCAGAAAAATAAGTGCTGTCATACTACCCTTCCACCATAGGTCGTTTCTACTCTAAAACAACTCTGTTTGGGCACTGTGAGACAGCCAGGACTACTTGTCTCAACTGTCAAACTACAAAATTTGTTACATTTCAGCACCTTCTGTTAACATTTCACAAGCATAATTACAAAATATTACTTATTCCATAAAATCCTTACCATAAAAACACCCATATTTATGTAATTTGCCTTGAAACAATTCTTATCCAACACACTTGAATGGACTACATTACATGGACTACAGTATTACTTATTCCATAGATTCCTTGCCATAAAAACACTCATATTTATGTTATTAGCCTCGAAATGATTGGTATCAAACTAAATTGAATGGACTACATTGTCCTCTTTACTACATTAATGCTAATGCGGCTGACGTATTTAGAAGTCCAGGTGCATTGTTGGGGTCAGATTTTGACTCCAACAAATCCGTAAACAGCAGAGAGGTACTCTTGTGAATCTGAGTCTGTGCAGTATGCCTTCATATTTTACTTCAACAAAGAAAACACTGGTGTTTCCTTACATTTACAGAGTTCCAAAGAGTGTGGCTCTGAGTTAAATTCAAAAGAGCCAACAGTTTGGCATGTCATCTAACTTTGCTGGAGGCAGCTTGGTAGAAGGTGACCATTATGAACTCCCTTGTCTTATGATGGGAATTTCTTTTGGAATGGATTACTAAAGGTGTTGGGTTAATGTGCATTCCAAATGCCCGAGTGACAAGGTTTATTGAGGTACTGGGGCAGACCAGGACGAGGGAATGTCTTAATAAATTTGAAGAATCTCCATGACGGCCAGTGGTGTACTTAATGAACTTAAGTCAAGAGGATCAGGTGGCAGTGAAATAAAAAAATCCATAAACTAAAGGATTTGGTGAAAGTAAAATGACAAGATGTGGCCTTGGATTAATGCTTACTCTTGGTGTGATAGAAAGCAAATGTTAATGGCAGAGAGCTAAAATTTGATTTAGTGGGTTTTCTTCAGTATCCAATTTCACTGCAATCTACCTTTAATTAAATGTAAACCAGTGAATTTATTGAATTTACTTTGGTTATCACTAATGTTGACAGGCCTGGCTGGCTTCAGCTTTTCCTTTCTTAACTTTTATTAAAAAACATGTAAAACTGCAAGCTGTAAGCATCTGCCAAGTGCTTGTGTTAACCATTGCACGATGCTTACTGTGATTTAAGTATTTCTCCAGTCATGGAGAAATTCACTTTAGAACATTTTATGTTCTGACCAGTTTGGTGCCAGGTGACAAGAGAGACTGGTGGTTGTTCTCCGCCGCTCAAGTCTAATATGTTAACCCAAGAGGGGAATAAAATCAAATATCAGCTGCAATATTGGTTTGCTTTTGTACTTTGGCGGAAGTAGAAAGTGCTGTTAGTGGTACCAGAGTAATTTGATTCATGACTTAAGGTTATGGTTTGCAGCCTGTGCTGACACTTGAGGATGAAAATAGCATTCTGTGATTGTTTTAGAGAAATTTCTTATGATCACGTAACCTGGCATCCCATGTTGATAGCTGTTTGATGGTGTGATGTAGGCACAGTTCAGTGCATAAACCTGATGCTAAGGCCCCAGCATTAAAGTTTCCATTAACTGTGTATGCCAGGTTCGTGTTCATGAATAAATATACAGGTGTGGTATTTATAAAAAAAAATTAGACAAGAAAGCATAACCTTGATAATCCTGAAAACATGTGGGCCATATTTGTCTTGAACAAGACTAAAGATTGTCATTGTTTCATGATTGATATGGTGATCCGTATCATAATGCAAAGCAGTCAGTTTTCCTTTATATATCAAATCTCTTTTTGGTTTAATGTTGAATTTATTATAATAATATAATTGTTCCAAAATATTTTAAAGCCAGAACCACTAGGGCCAATGATACTTGTAAAGAAAACCTGAAAGACTCCCTCATAATTCCAGTTCCTGGTGACAGGATATGATAGTTTCCAATCTATAATACAGAAGAATCTCTAATCAAGTTGCCTGAGTAATATTTTGTCACTCCTATTATTTAAAGTATAAAAAAAATTGTCAGGTATCAATTAAATTAGTTTCAATTGCTGACTGAACCATTTTTCTTGCAGATTATCCCCCTTTATTTGTATGAAACATTGTGTCACAAATTCCCTGTAATTTATTAATCGTGTGCCTTCGAATTTACTTACGCATATTTTGCATAGCTGTAGCTTTTTCTCATAGTGTGACACCAGTTGTGCCATCTATTTTTTCTTGTTTGTGTCCTGTCAAATGCCTATTTTCAGACTGACAATTTATTGTCAATAAAATCACTGTATTTGCTGCTTTTAGCTCAGCAGTCATATACTTTAATTAAGACCTTAAAACAATGTGCTCTGACTATAGACTTGTATTTTTGTCATCTTATGAAGCTTGAACAATATTGGCAGACATGTTCTTGAAGAAAAAAATTGACAAAACATAATTTGCCCAGTGAAATCATAGATCATGGTTGTCAGCTGTGCACTATGGTATATAAGTTTTTCAAGATCAAACTTATTTGCTTGTGCATACTGCATACATAATCATTTGAGATCTTGCATTGCTTAAATGAAAATGCAACCAATTTAATTGATTATAATGAAAAATTAATCATTGATACATCAGTTATTCAGTACCACACTAAATTATACTAATAATCTAATATTCAGTTTATGGAAACTGAACCACACAGAATAAAGAGTAGTGGGACCCTTATGACTGCATTGAGATTACTTTTGGTGTTTCTAAATATTCCTGTACTTTTGGTGTTTCTAAATATTCCTGTACTTTTGGTGTTTCTAAATATTCCTGCACCTTAAATATCAAAATTATTCAATTAACCTTCTTATAGGAGCATCCAGTATACTTCATTTGATATTCTAAAGTATGTACAGTTCCTAAAATGTACTGTTTATGACATATATCACACCTGGGTCATTTTTGTCATAAACTTGAGTCTGCATAGCTTTATGTAGGGGACCCCTCAACATACCAGTGTTGTCTACCCAATGTCTGTACTAATAAAAACAAACCATACCCTCCTTTGCCAAGTTTTGATTGGTTTGTCACACTGAGGTAACACTATTGTGACGTCTCACATTAATAACCACAGGTTTTGATTTGTGTAACCTCACATGAATATTTGTGTATCCACACTTTGATATTTGTCTTATCGTCAAGTTGTATGGTTTATATGTCAAGTGGGCCCTTGCCCATAAGGACAAGGATGGGTCCTCACTTGGCCCTGGTTTACATAGATTCACCAAAGCTAGGTAGTCCCGTTTTAAGTTGTCTGTTTCTGCAGGCATTGTTGTTCAGGGCTGTATTAGTAAATTATCTCACAAAATGATGATAAGTATCACGATACTTTGCTCATTATACAAAACACAAAATGATTCATAAATCCAGATTATTGCCTTCCTGTACAATATCTTTCATTCTCAAAATACTTAGTCTGCAGCTCAGACTGTCATACTAGATGATATTGCAGATTACTTTTGATTAAGTATGCATGTATAAACCTATACATCTGCAGAACGTAATTTGGTCAGTGGTTTTAAGAAATCTGTTCAACCCATCAACCATTATGGTAGTCCTTATTAAAGAGACATATAGATACATGTATATATATCCATGGCCTGTAGTAGCCATAGCAGTGTCTGTGGAAAACTGAAGATAATTGTATTTAAATGATTATTACCTTTGCCAAGGGGCGGGGGTTATGTTGTTGCCAGTGTTTGTCAGTTGATGAAATTTTCAAGATAGCTTGGCAATGATACAAGGAACAAGTGATGAAATTTGGGGTACATCCAGATCACCGTCTGGATCCATGAATTTTTTAAGGAAAATGCTGCGTTTCTGACAATGCAATTTAGGGGGGGGGGGGGGGGTAATGAGCTGCTTTGGCGGAGGTCAGCGCTCTCTGAGTGCAAATTTCTATAGTAACAATTCAGCCCACTGGATTTCAGGTTTTTCAGTTTGTATTGCCAGGAATAATTTAAAAAATCAGATGTTGTTAAAATAACATTCAGTAAACATTTTAAGGTCTGTTGAGGTTTCCCTTTTATCATGGATGTTGTAGCATAGTTATTACTAGTGTTCTTCAGCTTCCAAGTGCAGATCCTAAAGTACATGATCAGTCCTGACTGGTATTTTATAGTTCTAAGAATCTCACTGAGTTTAGTGAAAGCCTCCTTGTATTTTTGCCAGCTCAGCAGTTCTGTTGCCATCATCTCAAGATAATAATGATTGTGCATGAAAAGAGGCCCCTGGATATTTGTTACAAAGTAAACAAACCAGTAATGGAATTAATCAAACTTTTTCATTATGTTTATTATCAGGTAACATTCATTCAACATATTGAAGGGGCATAAGCCAACTGGTATGATTATGTTTTTATGTCCTTTGAGAATGCCAAAATTAATCTTTTTCAGGATCGACAGATGGCCAGTTAAAAATATCTTTTGTTCTTTTGTTAATACACTCAGCTAATGCAGATGCCATGATTTACAATGGGTCTATGGAGATTAATGAGAGATCCATAATAACAAGAGACAAGATGTGAATGCAGTTTCTATTCAAGGAAATGGTAATTAGAAGTTATAATTACAGACGACTGTAACTTCTTTATTCTTTCAGGGTTTATGTCAACATTTCTTGAAAAGGCAAAAAGTCATTGTAGTTTATAAATTTGTCTTATTAATATAATTGGTCATTTTGGTAGAGTAATTGTGATCTCTGTATGGAGTGCTAGTTTAATTAAATAATGTATTGCTGAAATTTATTAACTGATTTTTGTGTTGTACATCATAACATTACTGTAAATGTGTCATGAAGTAAAAGCAATTACAGAACAACAAAACATGGATAGAATGTGCATTTACAGTAAAAGTTGATTAAACAGTGATTTATATTGTATCATTCAAATAATATATTGGACATTTTTAAACAAACATTGACCTTTTAATTTGACCTGTTATATCTAGCTAGGTATATCACTTGGTTTTACAGAATAAAATATTTGATTTATCTCATTGTTGCAGTCAGTTATGACAAAGCAAAATATTATGTTAGCAAAATCTTTAGCCGTCCCAGGCTCAGTTGTGCCCAAGTATAAAAATAGCAAAGTTTTCAGCAAATTTATTATGCTTATGCTTCCAGATATTATATTGTTTTGAATATATGAGGCTCTTCTTTTGAGTGCCTCTGGTTTTATTGCAGAATTTACCAA
This sequence comes from Sipunculus nudus, assembly GCA_026874595.1. Classification (NCBI taxonomy): domain Eukaryota; kingdom Metazoa; phylum Annelida; class Sipuncula; order Golfingiida; family Sipunculidae; genus Sipunculus; species Sipunculus nudus. The sequence continues at coordinate 49,244,206 of CM049309.1, forward strand.
TAAAGTAAGTGCCATTAATCAAATTCTGCAGAATTCTGAATTTATAGGATTTGCAATTCTGAGAAGGGGCTCCAGTGGCAAATACCCAGTGGCTGCTTATCTGTATAAATGACAGCAAAACCATGTCAGCCAGAGATGTAATGAACTGATGCTGACTGGAAGCATGGGGAGATATATGAACAACATTACGTTCTTTTAAATTCTGCGACTCGCCAGTAAATCAATGGCATATAACATTAAACACCTCAAGGTTTATTCATTACCCTTCACAGAGTTACCACAGGCCCATGGTTTGGAAGTGATAAATCTGCTTGGTTTTTTTCATGCTGAATGTGTAGACTTAAAAAAACTCAGTTCCCTTAGGATGATTTTGTTGTGTTGTGATCATTGTAACCAAATAACACTGACAGCCATGTGGACATGAGAAATGAAACATTGATTCAAAAGTACCAGACTGTAATGATCAATGCATTATTTCATGATATGCTATCGCTGTGATACTTCTCTCTCAATATGATACGAGCTCCGATAAATTTAAGATATATTGTAGTTAAAAATTGGTTACATTCCAATCTGGGTGTGGTCATCCCTAGAGTGTTCCTCAGGTTTCTACATGGCAGATTCAGGTCTAATGGCCACCAACCTCTCTCTGCTGATAAATTTCCCACCTTGAGACTGTCCCTGGAGTACTTCCCTGTCATATTTCCATGCCCTTATCCTACCCTGACCTCGCAAAAATTTTCAAAACAAAAACTAAAAACTAAAAAGCAGATGTCACTACTGGAATCAAGGGTATACAGCTAGTGTTTTAAATACATGTACATACTATAATAGAAATTAAGACATTGAAACAAATGGGTTATACAACTTTAGTTTGGCACAAGAAGGTTTTACTGTTATCAGGTCTGATCTGCAAAGACTGGAAAACAAGTTACCAGTTGATAATTGTCATTAATTAAGCACAGTAGTGGAAAAATCAATTGAGATTAGGCTGGTGATTTTGGGGTTGTTTACAGATGATTTGGTGGGTGGTTCCATGCCTTTATGAGATCATGGTGTTCATGATAGGCCAGTTGGGCTCATTGATTGTTTGTCAGAGGGAAGAGTTGTGAATTCATAGGCCTCAGCTCATTAGTGGCTGCATAATTGATGATTGGTGCATGGTGGGAAAATATCAATCACCAGGCTGTTCAAGGCATGTGCTTCTAGCACAGCAAGAAAGTGTTTCTTTACTGTAATAAAACTCTGTGTTTTATATCACAATCTTCTTATAATTACATGAAGTTTTATATTTTGAATTCAAATGTTATGACATTGAGAGTGCACTTTTTTTCAGAAAAAAGGGAACATTTTTACCCTAGCTCATTTCCTGTGAGTCCTTGCATCTAATCATCTTTCAGCATTTAATGATGGTAGTGCCAAGAGGTAAACCATAATGAAATCAGAAGGAAATATCAGGCTGTTTGATGTGTGATTGGTGCATATGAGGGGTGGTGTGGTTCATGTATGGAATTCCCGCTTGTATGCAGGGAGTGTACAGATCCATACTCTAATCACACAGCAAGCCTGACCTGATTTCACTCTCACTCTGTGCTGACTTGAACATGTCATAGTAAGCAGAACTATTTCCTCTTTGAAATAAATTTACAAGCTTATATGTTGTGAAATTACCTGACCCCAGCAACTGTGGCTCAGGGATAGAGCACAGGGTTCAAAGCCTGGAGATTGTGTGTTCCAGTCTCAGCCAAGGTGGTTTTTCACAGTTGGTTCCCACCCAGGGTGAGGGCTGTGCTGGCTTAATGGGAAGGTTGTGCCCAATGGCCTAACTTAACTCACAAACAAGTGCGCCTTTGTGGGGGTTCCTTGGTGGTGTGACAAAAGCTATGGGGACATTTATACACTCAGGGTCTGCAGGTGCAGTAGTCACCAGGCCTGGTTAACACCAGGATATAAAATGAGAGGAAGCATGTGATACTGCTCTGTCAAGTAGTCCCAATCGGAATGGAATTCTGCAAATGTACATATAGTTAGTTAAGCTAGCATTAAAAAATGGAAGTGGTTACCTCCAACAATAAATATTTAAAAAAAGGTGTCGGATTGTTTTGAAAAGTAAAGGTAAAACAAATGAGTAAAATTATGTCGCTGAACAGTATGTAACAAGCAGTGCTACTCCAGGTTTAGTATATATACGGACTTCAAAGGACACGGCTTAACCCTTGAACAGTAGTCCTCACATGTTTGTATACATGTTCAAATCACAGGTTGTTCAACCAATAATTACATGGAGTTTGACGAAATATAATGTTTTTGTCTTTTTGTTCGTGAGGACTTTAAATTCGCAATATCCACTTTAGGAAAAATATCTTGAAAATAAACCCTAGTGAATAAGACACCCCTTCTACATAGGTCATTAATTTTTTTAGCCTTATTCACACCTCATGCATAGTATGCATGCCTGATACTGTAAATTTAATAATGGCTACAAATAGTGTAGGTTACAATATGGTGGGATCACGGAAATTGAACCCTTGTGAAACACTGAAAAAGTGAGAATCATGAAAATTTAACCCTATGAATATAAAGCCCACTACTGTGTCCCTTGTTTTGTAACTGATATTCACATGGGATAGATATGTGTCAAAGGACAAGATTGATGGAAGAGGTCATCAAGTGCCCTCCCATATATCCCAGAGGTCCCTGCCTGCATCTGAAACATTGGATTGTAATGGATGAGACATTGCTGTGAGCCCTGTTTCTGGGATTTAGTATTACATATCAATAATTCATTGTTGATACTGTACTGTTGAGTACATTTAACATTGAAGAAAGTCTGACACTGAAAGTGAAAAATTAAGTTTGGTCTTGCTGTTACATAGCTGTAGCTGGTTCGGACATGGATTTGACCATGGCTGTCTTATTAATTACTTACATCCCATAGCAGGTTGCAAGTTAAAACCATTTTCTGTTTTGTTTTCTGACTTATGTGGCTGGTTGTCACGGAAAGAGAAGATTTTTTTACTTTTCCAGCATTTGTGAATTTTGACATATGAATTATCCATGTCACAACCTCATGTTAGGGCATTAGAACACACATTTTAGGTTCTAGAATTCACCTTTTTGCCTGTTAAGTTTTTTTGGTATTCGGACTAGTGACCGTCTGCAGGAGTTGAAATAACACAGGCAAACATGTGCACTGAATCCATTTTCATTTTGTACCAACCTGTTGGAAAAGTGAACACCTCGATGTTTTCAAAATTAATAGTATATATGTAGTAACATGCATGATTTTTCGAAATTTGCAATTTTGTCACTGTTTCGCGAGGGTTTCATTTTAGCAGTCTCACGGTACAGGGACATACACATGTGTTCATAGTTACACAAATCATTAAATACATGTATAATCTTAGAAAACAATGACTCAAAGGTACATAGAAAGGAAAGGTACATAGATCCTCTTGTTCATTATGGACACATATTCATAAGAACTATATTATATTTTTAACCATTTTCTTTTTCAATCATATGTAACAAAGAAGATCTGATATTGTATATGATTTGGCTACAGTATGACAATACAGAATAAAAATAAAGTTCTGTTAACATGGGTTGATGCAGATACAGCCAGATAGCACATTAAGTCCACAAAAAGGCTGGTGAACAGCTGGCTTTCACAGTCACCTATTGAGTATACACCTATGATGTAGTCAAGAAGGATCAAGTGCGGTGAAGATGCTTGAATCATTAATATCTGTCCCTTCATTTCTTCGTTATTCCTGTCTTCTTCCTCCTGTCAACCTGGCTGTCATTTAATAACTCTACTTTTTGACTGATGTGACAGTTTCGAAGGTTTTTGAGCTCTCCTTCCCATAACAAAAGGCCCGTAGCCATCAGCTTTATTGGCTTTTCTAGTTGTTACTTGTGAAAAAAGTGATTTAGAAGATGTACAGTCTTGTTTGTGGTTGCTCCACGATCGTACGAGCTTAAGTACACGTCCCTTAATTAACCAGATCACTGAAGCAGTGTGGGACTGAATACATAACGAGGCCTGATCAAGAAATGTTTGCCTTTGGGAATTTCTTTTTTATATAGTAGAAAAATGGATTTATAGTTTCTTGGTTGCTTATTGCTGAGTTGGAGAATGTTGTGGTTTAGCTAAAATATTACCGTAATTAGACAGCATTGTCAGTGCTAAAGTCAGGTAATTCAATACATAGCAATTCAAGTCCATTTTCTTAAAATTGTTTTCAGTTATCTGCCATTGTTGTTCATCTGACACATTCAATGATTTTATAAGTAGCCTGCTGGTTATAAATGTTTCAAATGTGAAAAAGAAATCAGGAGTAATCAGTTATAGAAGGCTAATATAATTGAAATACAATCAATGAAAGGGAATATTATGTGATACATTTCTGAAGAACAGTAAATTCCACAAGTATTGATGGAAGATTTAGAATAACACAGCCACTATGAATGTATATGCATATCATCCAAACTAGTTTGATTGGATTTCAATTAAATTTAAATCATCCTACATGCTGGGGTTTTTGCAACATGTCAGCAATGTTTAAAATAGCTGTATGGCAAATTCTGTTTAGGAACTTTCCAATGACACACCATTGATTCATTTAAACAGTTCATGTTAATTGAATTTCAGTGTCATATATTTTATATCCCAATACAGATTATTGTACACTTGAATGTTAAAAGGCAAATAGTGTGATAGAAGGACAAAAATTAAAAAAAGGTAAACTACCAGACTGCAGCTACAAGTCCTACATCAGTATATCCACAGGTTAAATTGAATTGACAAGATAATCATAGTGCAAATAAACCTAAGTGACATTTCATTTTAATACCTACAGAAAATAGTATGCAATACATACACCCTGGCTGAGAATAAATCAAGGAAAGCATAATTGACAATTGCCACATGCAAGCTGTGGTGGCAGTTACTGGCAGGCTGGTGGTGACCACTGCCTGTCATGGCCGAGTTTTTGCGCTATCCTATTTTCTCAGCCTATTACGGAGGCTTTGTGCGGGTAGATTGCCTCCAGGTTCTCTCTGTGAAAAGCATTGTTTATCATCTAAGTAAGTTTGATTTTATGCTGGCTGCCAATGACTTCGTTGACTGGGGCATCAGGGAAACGACCATGTGTCCCCACTGTTTAAGTAGAAGATTGTCCGTGAAGCTTCGTGGTTAGGATTGAGTGAATGAACCATCTGTGTGTCAGCGATATATCTATAGGTTTACATAAAGAACCTGTGCATTGATCAGTTTCAGAGATTGGTGGTACCTGTTCATTACCAGATGTCAGATTCATTTTGAAACTGATAGAACGTGAGCTCACAAGATTTAACACTACACTGCATATGGTCCATCGAGTTTCTTCCATTTTAAACATTTTCAAGCCTCCCACCCCTCCCCATACCCTCCCCCGTGAAATTTCTAGGGAGGCTTCTAGGGGTTGATGAGTTTATTTCTATATCGTTTTTCTGTGGGTACACTTTTTTAGGTCCCTGCAAGTGCAATACCATTAATTTCACGAATTATCTTTTCTTTTCTCTTTTACTGCATGTGTTTGTGCTAGGTCTCCAGTATGGGTAATTTTCAAAAACTGGGCATAATATAAGTCCAGTGTCACAGATTTGCACCTGAAATTTATTTTTGACCTTGACCTAATTTCTTGACATCAGTATCCCTTACACTGGCTGTGATGTAAATGATTTAATTATTCAGATTTAGGGACTTTTTACCTTAGTGAATAAAGACTCAATACAGAGTTTGCATGCATACCAGGAATTCTGAGAAACTCTCCAGTCTTTCCATGCAATTCAGAACTTTGGAATATATCATATATTCAGTCACAATCAAATTTGTTAACAGTTATTTTCTTGTTGGCAACAAAACTGGCTTTAAATCATGTAGTAAAAGTGAGGGTGTATACTTATGGAAGAAACATTCATTAGTACTATAGTATGCTTAGGTATAACAAAGACTAAGGAGGATGGCCCCATCATGGTTCTTGGTTAAGATTGTCCAAATCTCATTTTATTTGATCAGTTCAGTTAGGGCCTGGGGACCTTATCATTACAGCATCAAATAGGAGTAGGACAGCAACCTGGTAACAGTGCTATAGTGTGCTGTTGTTTCAGTTATCATTTCTTTATATTATAGAATCTTTCATTAGATTTAAATGCATACTGCTATGTTTTTGTTTCATTAGCCCCATTAACACAAACAAAAGCCAGACTGCTGTTGACATCAAACATTTCAGTGTGTGCCAAACTTAACATGAATCAGTTGATGGATAAATGTTTATTTTTTCTTGTTATTTGCAGGTACTACCAAGTGAGGGTATCCTTAAAATCTTCACCAAAAATTCAGTCAAAAGTTGAACTCAACTTGCCCAGAAACTCAGGTGAGAAAACAACTTTTTTTAAAAGTCTAAGTTAAGTGTTTTGATAAAATATAAGTGTTATCAGCAAGGCTGACTCTAGTACACCAGTCCTGATTTTCATGATCAGAAATGTATTAGTACACATCTCAAATATAGCATTTACTTACGCTTGACATGTTAAAAAAAACATGAATCATAAAACACGTAAATTTTGTGTTTCAATCAAATTCTTCTTACACCTGCAAATTTTATTTAAGTAAATACACTTAGAATATTAAATCCCACCCTTATCAGTTAAATGAGTCACAAGGACAGGATATAACTATAAGATCAGGATTTGCAGTGTGCAACCTTGGTTCTTTTATCCTTTGTTTCTTTAGCAATATCAGGTTGATGCAGTAACAAGGTCCTGCTTCCATGTGAAACTTAAAATTTGCAGATAAGACTATATCAGGAGTGATGCTAGCAGAACTATACTGTATTTTTCTTCAGATTCTTGAGGTTAGAATTTTGTAATAATTGCTTTTCTTTGTTTCACGAGGGTTCTTTTTTTGCAATCTTACCATAACCTAAAATGACCTACTCAGGAGTATATCCATTAATATATGAATATTCAATTATACATAAAATATGAAATTATGTTAAACAATAAATGCACAAAAACGTATCACATTGTCTGGAAAATCTAATTTGATGTAAATAACTGGTAGATGATTAGAAAAATAGGATATCATTTAAAATAGTAATCTTTTATGTATGGGTAATATACAAAATCTTATATCATTTATAAAAGCTATATTTTACCTTTTGACTTGCCTTCAGTGATGGGGCCTCTTATTCATGAAAGTTTAATTTTCACCATGATGTCCCTTTTCAGAATTTCACAAATTTGAAACCTTCGCAAACAAAAAAAACAATAACAGTAGTTCAGTCTATGGTAATTCCTGGGCTATGAATTGTGAGGGCCCTTTGAATTGATTCAATTCTTGATTTTATCCTTCGATACAATTCTCAATTGATTTATTAGGTAGTAAGTTTCAGACTTTTTGAAAAGTTAAAAGCAATTTTACCAAAATGGATGTTAATAAATTGAACAAATAAAAGAAAAATAAAGCTCTCTCTCTGTTTTTCCCCACCATATAAGTTTTAATGCCAGTGGAGTGGACCACCAACAAATGTTTAAAGTAGATTTTGGGCACATACGCAATAAAGTGCTCAGACATGGCCAACTGCTCCATCAAATTTGAGGGCTAACGGAGGACTTCATAATGGTACATGCAAAAATTTATTGTAAAAATTAATGGATTCAGAGGTTGATAATCGATTACAATATAATTGAGGGCTTGCAGTTCAATCCAGCAAATTTTTCAATGTATTGTTACACCCCTAGTAATTCCAAGACTTGATTAAACAAATGCTCTGTTGTATGGCATACCAATATATCTAACTGACAGGCTCCACACAAAATATGGCTGCCCCGACCTATCACATAAACCAAAGATTGAGATCGCATAAAGCCTATCTTTATTGAACTTCATTGGCTACCTGTGGAGTAATAGGTTTCAGTGTAAGGTTTTATAATACACTTTTAACTCACTACATGCTCTTGTTCCAAGGTATATTGGTGAATTAGTTGAGCGGTATCAACCAGGACAAGCTCTAAGATTAGCCTATTGCGTACAGTTAAACAGGGAAGAGGTCAAGGACTGTTCCATTTAAATAAAGATCCTTAAGAACTTCGACTCCCATACTTCTGACTCACAACAGAGATGAACTCTCCTCATTCACTTTTAAGAAAGTTCTAAAGAATAATCTTTTTATTACACCAGCATATTTAATTGATTGTATATCTTTTTGCAGCATTTTATACTCTGAATAGGTACCTTTTTTAGCTCAGCTGACTGTAAGTCATCTGAGCTATAGGGATCACCTTTTGTCCGTCGTCCGTCCAGCCGTCCGGGGGTCTGTCCGTTAACAGGGTACAAATCGTAACCGCTAGAACTGGAATCTTCTTACTTGACATCCTGGGAGGTCTATGGAAATTCTCCTTGTAAACCTGAAATTAGGTCACTGTGACCTATATTCTTCGAGCTATGGGGTTCCGAAGTACCCCCCAGAATAATGGAAAATTTGATACAAAAGCTCAAGTATCTGAACAACTAATGCATTGATCATCATGATTTTTTGCATGGATATTGATCATGGAGTGTTTCATCAGTTTCTGCAGACTGGTGGCGCCACCTGTATTTTTTCGATTTTTACTAATATTTTTCTCTATTTTTGAGACCTCTTAAGATGCGGCCATCTGTTAACAGGGCACAAATCGTAACTACTACACCTAGAATCTTCTCTCTTGACATGCAGGGAGGCCCATAAAAAGTCTCTTTGGAAACCTGAAATTAGGTCTCTGTTACCCATAACCTTTGAGCTATGGGGCTCCGAAGTACCCCCCCAGAATAATGGAAAATTTGATACAAAAGCTCAAGTATCTAAACAACTATTGCAGTGATCACCATGATTCTTTGCATGGATATTGATCATGGAATGTGTCATCAGTTTCTGCAGTATGGTGGCGCCACCTGTATTTTTTTTATTTTTACGAATTTTTTTCTCTATTTTTGAGACCTCATAAGATGCGGTCATCTGTTAACATGGCACAAATCATAACAACTGGACCTAGAATCTTCTCTCTTGACATGCTGAGAGGCCCATGAAAAGTCTCCTTAAAAACTTGGAATTAGGTCTCTATTACCCATAACCTCTGAGCTATGGGGCTCCGAAGTACCCCCCAGAATAATGGAAAATTTGATACAAAAGCTCTAGTATCTGAACAATTATTATATTGATCACCATGATTCTTTGCATGGATATTGATCATGAAATGTTTCATCAGTTTCTGCATTCTGGTGGCGCCACCTGTATTTTTTCAAGTTTTAGCTCAGCTGACTGAAAGTCATCTGAGCTATAGGGATCACCTTTTGTCCGTCGTCCGTCCTGCCATCCAGGTGTCTGTCTGTTAACAGGGCACAAATCGTAACCGCTAGACCTGGAATCTTCTTACTTGACATCCTGGGAGGTCTATGGAAATTCTCCTTGTAAACTTGAAATTAGGTCACTGTGACCTATATTCTTCGAGCTATGGGGTTCTGAAGTACCCCCCAGAATAATGCAAAATTTAATACAAAAGCTCAAGTATCTGAACAACTAATGCATTAATCACCATGATTCTTTGCATGGATATTGATCATGGGGTGTTTCATAAATTTCTGGAGATTGATGGCGCCAGCTATATTTTTTTTTATTTTTTACGATTTTTTTTCTCTACTTTTGTGATCTTTAAACATTTGGTCATCTGTAAACAGGGCACAAATCAAAATGACTGGACCTAGAATCTTCTGTCCTCACCTCCAGGGAAGCCCATAAAAGGTCTACATGGAAACCCGAAATTAGGTCCCTGTTACCCATATTCTGTGAGCTATGGGGCTCTGAAGTACCCCCCAGAATAAACATTTGGTCATCTGTTAACAGGGCACAAATCATAATAACTGGACCTAGAATTTTATTTTTTGACATGCTGGGAGACCCCTGAAAAGTCATCTTGTAAACCTTGAAAATAGGTGTCTGTTACCCATATCCTTCATGCTACAGAGCTCCATAGTACCCCAATGAATATTGGATGATTTTATACAAAAGGTCAAGTATTGAAAAAGTATTTCATTCAAATTTGACATTCAGATGATAAAATTATTTTTGTCAGTGTCTTCCTGGTCAGCTGAGCGTCATGACCCCTGGGTCACTTGTTATATCGTACTGTGCCTTAGAGCATGTTTTTTAGAATATAAATTGGCTGCTTTAGCAATGCTGTATTTTTATTATAATAGACTTACTAAAGACCACAAGAGGACTTAAGATTTAGACTGATGGATCTGGCAGGCAATACTGGTTTCTATTCCCCTGACTGTCTTTTTTGTTTGGACAGAATGCAACTTGGTTTTCCCAGCGTCAATAGTCCATGGTGCAGCTGTCAGCAAAACCTTCCAGATTCTGTACCGCAGTGAAGATGTTGTCATCAATGATGTCATCCTGTTCAAAGTCAATATGCTGGTTGACTCCACCAGAGTAAGCGGACTGCAGTGTTTATCTCAGAACAATTTCACCTAATATATACATGTCTAAGAATGTAAATTTTTATTGAATTAGATATCATAGTCTGTATTATAAAAAGTAATTACCCAAACTGTTGATTTAAAGGAATTTTATTTTTTTAATTTTTTTTAAATGATTTTAATGAAGGGCTAAGATTTAATATAGGGCTTTATAGTTAGTGCAATAAATTTTGACCTTTCTGCATGTAAAAATTTCATTGGCAGACCGTAGGTCTCATATATCCCTGTTTAACCTGCATAAACTTTTCATTTTCAACCTTGTAAAACAAGACTCTAACTGGTATTGATTTTGGTTAAGCATTCCTGCATGGACATAAGGTAGATTTATTAGAATCTACCAGCCATACAGAATTAAATGGCACTGCATGACCTTTAGTGATACAAAACAGGAAAACCTCCTTAACTGGCTAATTTATTAGAAATTGACAATCAGTGGTCCATTGCATACTTTCCATGCATTAGTCTCTAGAAATAAGGCTTACAAACTCATTAAATAGGAATGGTCACATCTAAGGAAATAATTTTTTTATTTGATGGTTTTATTTTGGCAATCTTAAAAATAATGCCAGTAATTAATATAACTGAAATAATAAATCTGAATGGACAGTTATGTTAATTTCCATTTAATTAATTGTAAATCTTAAAAATCAGTTTTGGTCCTGGAACACAATTATGTAAGACCAGTTCCATTTTTCACTGAGGCTGGTCCTTTGTCCTTGTGTAGGAATCCTGTATAAATAGCCAGGGAGTCTAGACACAGGTCAATACAGCGTGGATCGGTGACACCTGGCCGCGTGATGTAAGGTGTAAATGACACTGATGGGGATTAATAGGGCTATCATGCACTGGGGGCTTGCTGTGCAGTAAGGCAGAAAGCCCAGGAAAGGGAACAGCAATGCACCAGCGAACATGATGAGTATTTTCAGTTACCATGGTAACTGGAGTATTGAACCCCTCTGGGATGGAGAAAGATTAAACTAGCAGCATTTGCCAATAATGTTTAATACATGTGTTTATGCTGTGTGATAATTGTTTTACTTGTACAAAATTTTTATTGTTTGGGAAAGTCCAGAATGTGTGGCTATATTGTGACATTTCCTTTTGTTAAATAAACATTTCTAGCTAATACAGCACCACTATTTGTTTGTCAAGTAGTGATGTTGATAGCATCCATCACCAGACTTGTTTGAGCAGGCTGCACTGGTTACCAACTTGAGTTGAGACAATAAATGATATCAAGGATTAACACAATATCTGACAGCTGCAAGAATTGTATCTTTATCTTCCGTGTTATCTCAATATCATGATTTTTTCCCTCTCAGTTTTGTTAATCACAAACTTAGCCCTCTTTCGATCAATACCAAAGTCTTTCCGAAAATCATTTTATTTTGTTTATGTTTATTCATTTTCATGAAAGGCATGAAATTCTATAATAGTTATTATAATATTAAAACGTGTTTGACAAACTGACAGAATCATAATCTCCAAAATTCTGGTGATTTTCCACCCTGTAGGTAGTCCTGGAAACCTTACACAAAGTACTGACAGTTGTGATATGGTGACAAGTGCTGTAGTTCCCATGCAAGATATTAGGATATAAAGATATACTGCAATAAAGTTTGTATCATCATGATATAAGAAACAAATCATCCCAACCCTACAACCACACAGTGTGTTTGTGTGGATTCTTGTGTGTGTTTGTGGAAATCATCATCCAGGCATGGTTTATCTGTGAGTCTTCAAAGCAATTATTCAAGACATTAGGCCCAAAAAAATAAAAGGCATGGTTCCCCAGGCATCGCCCGCGTCAATTTTAACCCCCGCATCAAAAATTTTTATTATCATCTTTCAAGAAGATAAAATAATACAATTTTGATAATTTTTCCTTTGTTATGTAGTGCTTTTACCTGTTAAGAAAAAAGTTATGTTATTATCGTGCTTTTCCCTGATCATATGACATTTTTATTGAAACATACAATAAATGGTGATAAAAATCTGCCTGCCCACACTGATTTCTAAAAAAAGTGCCTGAGAACCATACCTTTTTTTTTGGCCTTATGGAAAGCATGAATTTAATTTCTGGAAAGTGTGTTCATTGTTGTGGGAGTATCAGCAGAGTATGAACACTAATTTTTATCATTTCCACCATTAAATTCTAGAAATCTAGCTTCAGTAGAAAATTCCTATAATGAGGATTTTGATATGGTAAAAAAAAGTGTCATCACGCTCTATATTTTGCCGATACACGTCCCCTGGTCACAAAAATCTCTTGGCAGGTTCATTATGGCATGGACACAAAAAGTACTTTCGTGTTGGATCCTGGCGCTCTTATCAAATCCTGACAGGTTTATTTCTCCCTGGCAGTTTCTGAAACCGCTAATGGGGGCTTCCATTTTGGGTACATACAAAAACCTGGATGTCATATGTTTCATACCAATATATGGGTATACTACTAGAAAGGGCAATTTACAAACTGGGCTACAGCTTTTATTATTGCTTTTCACAGAACTCTAGTTCCCACTAGCATTCCACATGGTAAGTTAAGTGATAAAAAATGTTAACTCTCAAAATTCAATATTATGTACTGCAATCTATTTGTATGTTTTGTCCTTAAACTCAGCTGGTGGAACATACAGGCCCATGTTTTAATGGTTTTTCACATCAGAAGTGTGTTGTTCTCTTTTTGATGTATGGTCATGTACTTTTTGATTATGTATTGTTTACATTTAATTTAAAAATTGATCAGACTGTTGCCATGTATATTATCATAACATAGGGTATATATCACTGTCTCAGATTTGTTTAATCTTTTATCTGTAATAGTGGTACAGTCTTTTAATGTGTGTAACCATTATAATGTTCTACTTGACTTGCTGCTCATTTTATTCACTGTTTAAATCTCCATTTCAGATAGAGGAGAGTATAGAGAGAGCTGAGTTTCAGCTGGGAATTGATCTCTACTTCACAGAAGAAGACTTCGGGTAAGATTTGCAATGTAACTTGGCAGTGAATTTCAGTCTGGTTGACACATTTTAAACCAATCCATTCAATCAAAACTTTCCATCTTTCACACACAACACACCTACAGATAGAAGAAGAAACTTGTAGATTCTGAGGTCTTGTCGTTTCTGAGGTCAGAAGATGAAAGCCAAGGCCGCAGGGCCCACTTCTATGAAAAGTTAGTGGATGCATTTTAAGCCAAGTTTCCATCCCAGTGCTTCCATCTTACATGTAATGCTCATCTACCCCAAGGGGAAGAACCTTATGGATTTTGAGGTTAAGGGGTAAAAGGCCAAGGTCACAGGACCCCCTTTCTTGAAAAAAGATTGTGCATGCAGTTGAAAAGAAACTTTTCATGTGAAACCTTCTGCCTTCCACATATGCTGCTCTTACCAGTTTCCGGGCCCCCTTTCCTGAAAAAGATTGTGGATGCATTTTAAGCAACAGTTTTCATGCCAAACCTTCTACCTTTGACATATGGCTTACATATCAATAAAGGGGAAGAACCCTACCAAGGTCAAGGTCACATGATTCCTGTAAAATTTTGTTGACATGATTTTAGCCAAATTATTCATTCCAGACCTTCATCTTGCAAAGGTCAAGGTCACAGTGCTGTTATGCTGATTTTCACATTGACCAGTTTAATACATCCAGTCTAATTATGCTACCATGCATGGGGATGCTCGGCTTTGCGGTTCCCTTGTTTGTTCTTTCTTGATCTGCATTAAGGAATTCATGTGTGATAACACTTAAAATAGTATTTATGTTTTGTTATAGATAAGATGCATACAAATATAGATGTTTACATCCAGATAATATAAACACCATTGATATATGGTGTATATGATTTTATTTATATAATTTAAATACTTTATGTTTCAGTAATATCCTGTCTTCCTTCTTTATCATATACTAATATTTGATACTAATCTTATGTATAGAAACCTTCCATACTGTTTTTGGTCTGCTTTAAATTATTTTTTTTATTGTTGTCATGAGATTATAATTCATATAATTTTCATATAATATTGCATTGTTATGGATGGCAGTGAGAATGATATTGCATAATGAGCTGCATGACTGAATTCCATGTGATTTGGATGTATCTTATTTAACAATTAACAAGCTTTTCAAGCTTATCATCACTCTTGATTTCTTCTGCTGCAGACCCAGATGGAAGCATAGGTATTGCTTATTGTTTATAATGCTTCTGCTTTAACTGAGTAGAAATAAGCTAGAAACCCTGTAATGTCAGCATCCAGTGTAAATATGCTTAATTTGCTCTTTGGTTATAGCTTCAGGGCTTGGCTACAATGACTGTATAATGTCATAATTTCATATACTTAAGAATTAAGACCTGGTGAAAATCGAAATCGGGAGTCTTATTGGGGAAAGCCTTAGTTAATCTTAGTTGTTTGTGAAAGGGATTTTATTTTTAAAACAGTTACTGTCACAAATGGTGCAGTTGTTTTATTTAATGTTATAATTTGTGTCCTTGGAAGTTTGTCAGTGCACAGTATATTGTGGCAAGAAGCAAAAGTGTGCACTTTTTATTGATATCTTTAAATTATATGATGATATTGCACTGTATGGTTGCTGTACATGCTAGGCTTGCATGTTCATACCTTAAAGCAAAAGAATGGCCAAAAATGTTTAAGATCTTGGTGCTCATTTATCAAATTTGGTCTAAATATTGGTTCTTGTCTTGATGGTTTTCATCTCATGTATGCACTTCAGACTTGTAATATATTGGTTTTGCTGACTAGCTGTGTAAATATGTCAAATTTTGAGGAATTATTTGCAAATTTTTACAAAGCAGTCCTCCATGAAACAGACCCTAAATGTCTGCTTTATAGTTATCGAATCATACCTGGATTTTGACCTGCTCTGTTACACCTTAAAGCTGAAAGTATATTCCAGTCTTGTGGATTGCGTTTATAACTTTAGGGTGTGGGTGGTAATGTCTGTTTTAAATCTTTCCTAGCACTAAATTATTTGTCTAAGTGTTATTGGGTTTGTATCCAGTGACGTACCACACCACAAAAGAGATGCAATGATATAACCTGGAGTAACAAAAGGGTGTTCCTGCTGTTAAGTATGTAAACATTGTTAAATTTTAAGGGCTGAAATAACGTTTTTTTACTACTCATCTTTCTACAAGAATAAGCTCTTGACAACCACAGGTCCTGACATCTGTGGGGTCATTAGGTACTATTAATAAAAAAAATTGCAAGAAAGTGCTAATTAACTTTTCCATGTTACCTAAAGTTTGATTTTAAAGTCATATTTTTTTCACATTGGTGACTTGATTTTATTTATTTTTATTTGTGTGGTCAGACACTCATTTCTTCAAGGCGTTTGGTCAACATGAGGCATTACAGGGTTTCTTATTGTATAACACTTACTGGGAAATGTAGAGGTGTAACAAAAAAAAGGTGTATTCTAGGTAAGTTTACTGTCTCAGCTGTTCCTTATTTTCAGTTTCATCACCAGTCTGCTGATGTAGTGTACTCTAGATGTTGTTATTATTTATTTTAATTGCCATATGGTTTAACCACCCTAACCAATAAATTGAAGTGAACTAACTCACAGTAACTTATAGAAATAGAGGGTCTTTAACCTTCCTGCAAACTTTTGTGTAACATATTATAAAATGGAATTATGTTATAAACTGGAAATATGCATTCTAAGGAATGCAAGCCTGTGCTGTGGGGGATCTTTACTGTGAGATGCTTCTCAACTGTTTGCATTCACTTATTCAGCCCATATTCCCAGTTTCATTCTTGCTTAAGTGACTGTACATTTGTGAATATTCCTTAATGACATTCCTGAATCTGGATCATTTGCCGGAACCACATAAAAATCTAATTGATTCTTCATTGGCCCATCACTGAAATGCTCTGAAAATTTCATGAGATACCATTCATGATTGCATAAGTTGTGTTTTGAAGAAACACACAAACACATGAACATGGATGAACACATACCCTCCCGAGCAGAGGCAATAACACATTCCAGATATCCCAGCATTGTGGAATGATATATGATTAGCAAACGAGGCATTGTTTGGTCACATAAGTCGGACACCTGATTCCTGTGTAGCTTTAAATGGCACTCATTAACACCTGTCATCATTATTATCACTTGCCTGCATTTATTGTACACATACCTGTCAGGTGCTAAATTGTCTCTATTTCTGATGATGAACATCCTGTTTGCCAGGTGAAATGATGCTTTTAAGGATTTTTTTTTCTTGATAAAATTTAATCACAGAAAGGAGACTTGCTCACCAAACAGTCTGTTTATTTATCACATATGAAACAGTATGTAGAGTATATATATATATATATATATATGCTTCTGTGAGATAATATCACCTTCCTAATTAGAGCCAGGTCTTTGACGTGCTTATGCAGACCTTGCTCCAGCTAGCCTTTTTTCATGCTGTATCATGAATTTTGATTAGGCACACATGGTGGAGTTGAAATCATAATAAATGTGTCTCCAGTTAGCATGAGTAAAGCTCAATTGAATAATAATTTCTTACTTTGCTCAACTGTAGAGGGGGGATGTAGGGGGGTGAGGGTCAATCAGAGTTATGTAATGCAATTTAAGATTTATGAGCCACAGAATTATAGGATCTTTGAAACCTCTGATCATACTAAGCTGTACGAAGGAAGCTCTCATTTTATAGGGAAAAAAATACAGAGCTCTATGGAGAAGTGTTTGATGCTCTATCCTGGACAGATTGCCAGTCCAGTTTAAAATTTGTAAAAAAAAATAGACAGATTACCAGTCTAGTTAAGATTCATATAAATTGATGAGACAGATTGCCAGTCTAGTTTAAATGTGTAAAATGATGAGACAGGTTGCCAGTCAGTCTTAAACATGTTAAGGAGGGATACAGATAGACAGTCTACTTTTCAAACTTAAAACAGTGAGATAGATTTCAAGTCTTGTTTAAATTATGTAAAATAGCCAGTCTAATTGTTTCCGCCAATTTTACTGGGCGGAATTTTACGAAACCCGGGATTATGTTCGGGTCACATGTGAACTGCTGGGCCCCGATTTTGTTTTGACCTCTGACCTTTCCTCTGCGCTCTGCGTCCGTTTGTGCGTCTGTTTCCACACATAAACCCACATATCTCGGGAACCGTTTGACCGATCAGGAAAATTTTTTTGCACAAATGTAGCCCTTGGAGAGCTTTATAACATACACAAAAAATGGTGGCGCCACCTGCAACCATGTTTGCACAGTGTCCATCTGTTCGTCTGCCTTGGGTTAAAATCACTCATATCTCTGCAGTGACTAGACTAATTCACCTGAAATTTGGCATGCGTAAACATCCTGGATAGCTTTTCTGATTTTATGACAAGTGGCGCCACCTACATTCACGTTTACGCTGCAGACATCCAAGCTCATATCTCGGGAACCGTTTGACCGATCAGGAAAATTTTTTTGCACAAATGTAGCCCTTGGAGAGCTTTATAACATACACAAAAAATGGTGGCGCCTCCTGCAACCATGTTTGCACAGTGTCCATCTGGTTGTCTGCCTTGGGTTAAAATCACTCATATCTCTGCAGTGACTAGACTAATTCACCTGAAATTTGGCATGCGTAAACATCCTGGATAGCTTTTCTGATTTTATGACAGGTGGCACCACCTACATTCACTTTTACGCTGCAGACATCCAAGCTCATATCTCTGGAACCGTTTGACCGATCAGGAAAATTTTTTGCACAAATGTAGCCCTTGGAGAGCTTTATAACATACACAAAAAATGGTGGCGCCACCTGCAACCATGTTTGCACAGTGTCCATCTGTTAGTCTGCCTTGGGTTAAAATCACTCATATCTCTGCAGTGACTAGACTAATTCACCTGAAATTCGGCATGCGTAAACATCCTGGATAGCTTTTCTGATTTTATGACAGGTGGCGCCACCTACATTCACGTTTACGCTGCAGACATCCAAGCTCATATCTCGGGAACCGTTTGACCGATCAGGAAAATTTTTTTGCACAAATATAGCCCTTGGAGAGCTTTATAACATACACAAAAAATGGTGGCGCCACCTGCAACCATGTTTGCACAGTGTCCATCTGTTCGTCTGCCTTGGGTTAAAATCACTCATATCTCTGCAGTGACTAGACTAATTCACCTGAAATTCGGCATGCGTATACATCCTGGATAGCTTTTCTGAATTTATGACAGGTGGCACCACCTACATTCACGTTTACGCTGCAGACATCCAAGTTCATATCTCGGGAACTGTTTGACCAATTGGGCCAAAATTTTGCAGATGTATAGATAGCGTCCATCTGTATGTCTGCCACGGGCTAAAATCACTCATATACATGTAGTGATTTGACTTATCTGCCTTAAATTTTGCATATGTATACAACTTGGACGGCTTTCTGGATTTTGTGGTAGGGGGGGCAACCTACATACACAATTTGGCTGCAGACATCCATGCCAATATGCAACACTCTATTTCCCTTTGCCACTCAATCCATGCCTCACTTCACCCGTTCCACTCTGATTTAGGCGGATACACATAGTCGCTTGTCGACTACCCGTATTCTAGTTAAAATTATGTAAAACTTTGTTCACAAAGAGCTCATACAAACTCAGATATCACAAAGCAATGGCATATCGCATCAAGTGTTGTGTATCAAATTCACATAGATGGTGTTTAAAAAAAAAACAATTATGGTAAAGACATATGGAATTATTATCTAGTTAGGTACTTTCCCCTTATGTTTTATACAGGGGCTGTTACTATGGTGTCAGAATCTTATCTAGTTAAGTAGAGCATCATGGAAGCCTTGGTTTCATGCGCTGTCACTTGCAATTGTCTACCTTAAGCCATTTGTAGATGTGAACGCTGATATGCAGTGGGTGTTTGGGGTGATCTCCCTCAAATTATGCAGAAGACTGATATTTCTTTGAAATAAATTTATCTTTTTTAAAGAGGGAGGTGTCAATGCCCTGTAATGCACATTCTCTTGACATGTTAATTCTTAGTGGGTGCCATCTCATGGATAATAATTTATTACCCAAATTTGGGCCCTAAAATTTACCCTTTGATGTCTCTTATGAAATTAATTTGAATTGTTTCATAATACTCATTCTTTGATATTTTTAATTTATTCCGTTTTGGACTGCTCCATATCTTTCTATATTATTTTCCTGTTTTCACTTGTAGCATCTTAAAAAAATATACCACTGACCATTTTTAGAATAAAAATTTATAAAATCCCATTTCAATCATCAGTGTTAAAGTGATCATTATGCTAACAAAGTGATCCTCAGTAGCTGGCAGCTCCAAATTAAGATACTGAAAAATAATTAGAATCAAAATTTGAGGCTCAACATTGGGGGGTCGTCTTAAATATTGGGTCGTCTTATACACACATAAATATGGTAATCCTGCAGCCTGTAGGAAGCATATGGCATCAGTTGTTACTTGGATATATATGATATGATAAATATTATGATCTGTCTGATGTGTTTATTTACAGTTCTCTTTTAAATAAAACCTGCAATACTGATTTGACTTTCTCATATATATATATTCATGTTAACACAGCTCATAAGCCTCCAGGGTCAGCTAATATGTATCAAATCAATTTTTGGTGGAATCTACAGGTCTAAATAAAAAAAATTAACACACACAGGCACATGGTAATATTAGAGCTCTCTAAACAGAATTGTGTGCTGAATGTAATATACAGCTCAGTAAATGGATGATATGGTTGGACAGACAGGCTTGTAGGGGATGTAAAGAACTTGAAACTGTCAAGGGAGACCAAATCCCGTTTGAATGATGAACAGTGTCTGGGCATGTGAAGGAAAAGGTTGTAGTTATGTTAGCCTGTGGATGAAATGTTGTTAACTGCTGCCCTCGCAGCTCCAACAAAAATTCTTCAGAACTGTTCTCCCAAAATGTCATTGGTAGGTGTGGGTCAATATCAGTTTTGCCATTTAAAAGTATTATGTCTCCGTTTCAAGAAAAAGAGTTGCTACTTAATTGACGCAAATAACTGCTATAAGGTGATGTGAGATTTTGCTCCAGCCTTCTGTCTGTGATAAAGTGATTGAAATATATTGAACTTAACACTCAAGATCCACATCCAAAGACCCTATAACTCCTTACATCACCTGAAACATGTTTAAAGGTCCAAACATGGTAACACATGAATGTTTTGATGCAGTTAGGTTGATACTTTCCAGGCCATTTTGGTACTTTCTTCAGAAAGAAAACCAGTTTATAAATTTTTTTTAAAATTGGTGAGTGGAAGCACTCCTGTGTGTTTTGGTGTAAATAAGTTCAAATGTAAGATAATTTATCTTTCTCATACAGTTTACAGAATGTAGTAATAGCACTCTCCCACCATATTCTATAGATTTTCCAGTTTTACTCTCTTCTCAAGTTTAAATTAACTTGGGGCACTCAAATGCAAGTTCCAGACGACATTATTTAATCAAAGAAAAATCACCTTAAATGTAAAAACTTAAAAAAAAACTTTTGATGCAAAGTTTTCAAGAACTTGCATTGAAATTTTAAAAAAAGTATTGATCAGGTAGAGTGGCAGATTTAATTTGGGTCTGAGGTTTCCAGGGAAGCCTTTAATTTCAAGTTTTCTAAGAAGTCAGTAAATATGCTGCAAAAGAAGTAGAGAAGGGTTATAAATAGTATGGACAAGGTCCTGGTTGCTGCAGTTTTACTTGCATCGCCTTGGTCACAAAGGTTTTTTTTTTTAATGGTAGATTACATGCCTGTTTGAAACAGTTAATCATGAAAAGAAAGAAAAGTATGCTTACATGCAGTTTCCAATCGTCTTGGTCTTTGTTCTTATTTTTAGGATTTCCTAAGTTTTATTCTTCAGAAATTTTCAACTTAAGCATATCAGATGTGAGACTTGTTACAAAATACAACTTTATTTTCTAACTTTGTTCCTTAGTTTTAAATACCAGTTGTTAAGATGCTTTGTAATATCAGACAGAAAGCCTTTAAAATCTTTAAATGTTAGGTTTTCAGTTGCAAACTGAACTTCAGAAATGTTTCTTAAAATGTGTATAGTTTTGACAATTGACCTTAATTTAATCATTTATGTGTAGGTGCTGTAGGTAATTGTAATTTTCCCTTTGATATATGTTTCTAAACTGATAATGGAATTGTTCAAAGCAAACTGACAAACATTGGGAAAAGGGTTACTGGTGTTACACTGTAAATTTCAATTATTGTAAAGACTAAATGAAGACTAACATATTGTGTGTCCTGTGCATGGCATCATAACAAACATTTTATCATAGTCATAACAAATAGACCCACACCTGCATGGTGATTCAACTGAAGCATTTCCAAAACAATTAAAAACAGAATTATTCTTTATTGCAGACCTATCTTTACCCCTGGTGAGACTGACGGCCAGGACAGGTCAGAGGGTTTGCAGGGTTTATTTTACACTAGATGTGTGGGATGTGCATTAATGCATGTGTAATTAAAGCATGGGACCTTAATAGAGTACATCATATACGCTTTGTTATGTCCAGTTAAGAGTCTCGATTGTCCTGAACTGGGAGGACCAATAAAAAAAACTGTTACTGAATGTATCATGTCATTCAAACCTTTTATTATATAGTACTGATATCTTATATATTACAAATACAGTGAAACCTATATAATAAGACCATCCACGGGACTGGCCAAAAGTGGTCTTAATAGACAGGTGGTCTTTCAGACAGGTTCCACTGTATACAAATGGTATATGCTTGGTTTCTTATGCAAGTTACCTGCTATACAAGTTGCTGGGTTCCATGGAATGTATATACATCACTGGATTAATGGCTAACAGTGTATACATATTAATTATAATAGCAGTAGCATTATGGCATCATGGGTCTTTGCTTTAGGGTTTTGTTGCTAATCAGCATGTGACTACCTCCAGCTTTATATTCTGTAGTCTTTATATTCTAGTAATAAGGGTGTATCTAATCTCTTAAATTTGAACTGTCTGAATGATTTCTTACAGAAATATGTAACCAAAAGAAAAACAGCAGCTCTCTCAGCCTGTACAAAACCATGTTATATACACATCCTTAAATAACTTTTTATGTCCATGATATGCTTTATCAGCTGGTTAATTATCTGCTAATTATCACAAAGTGTTTTTAAAAGAATTAAAAAAACTGTTTCCAGTAATAAAATTTTAAGATCAAATAGGAATTTTATCAATTACTTTGTGTAAGAAAGGATTCTGTCTGAGGGAAATCCAATTATGGTATGGCCCAAGAAGTTAAGTGAAGCTTGGGCTTGGGATTAAGTTCAAGTGTGGACATTCATGTCAGTCCATGTGGGCTGACTAACAGTCAGTCAAAAAAGACAAACCAGACAGAACTCCTTTCTCCCATTCTTTCTGACAAAATCCCCCTATGAAATTTGAAATGAATAGATTTTTAGAATTTTTATCGTATTTGATATACTAAACTATACTATAAGAATCTAAGAATCCTGTTAAATCAGAACAGATTTTATATCATCTGCAAGAGATGAAACCTAGATGAAACACTATTCCAGATTACAGGAAGATGTTACTCCTTGTCATACTGGTGATTATGTGAATGAATCCAATATGAGACTTGTGATGAGTCCGCAGAAGGGTCTGTGGAACATCCTGATTAAATCACCATGGATGCTGGCTCTATGAAACATTCTAATTAAGTTACCTGTGATGCTGGCCCATCATTGGCCCCTGCTGATCACTGCTGCAGGTTCCTGCTGGTTTATTTCCAGGTAATCTTTCATCAAGGTCTGTGGTTAGAACACAGCCAGACTCGTGCTGAATAAAATATGAATTAATACATGCAGACCAGCGAATTATTGATTCAAATTATTATCACCACATTGACTATCTCCAGTCCATTCTACCACCCCTGTCCACCTGATTCTTTGCGATTATCTCCATGTTCGACAAACTTGCAAAAGAAAATTTGCACCAAGTACAGAAAGAGGAAAATGCATAATTTTGGTACCATATCTGGTTATATTAATATTATTCACTGTACTGCCTGGTTGACATGTGTCACATATAACCGTGGTTCATTGGTTATCCTTCAGTGATAAGGTTTTGACGTTATGTGTGGTGTAACATTGAAGCGCATGCACAAGGAGAGTACAAACCATACTGTAAACAGGGCCACTTGATCATTGGTAGATCATTATGGGTGCCTCATTTGTGCATAAAGTCTATTGACGTCATAACTGTTCCCTGCCAAGTCCATTTCATAGGTTGGTGGTAAGATGTCGTTACAGAATAGACTAGTTTCTCATGACATGGTTTTAAAATATTAACAGGAAAATGACATAAGGTAGGCTGTAATTTCCAAAGTTGTTAATTATGCATTTTCCTCTTTCTGCCCTAGGGGCAAAATGTTTTGGCATTCTTTGACTTGAAAAAAAAATAAGGATAAAAACAGGTGGACACGGATGATCCAACAGACTATAGCAACACCACCCTGCATTAACACAAGCATGACATGCTTTCACTTGTATTACCTCAGGGTCTCAGGTATTGTGTGTTATATTGCACCTCTGTAAAGTAAAACCTTACATTTACCAGGTAAGCTGTTTTTCCATGTACGTGTATATGCATATCTGTGTATATGCTTAGAAAAGTAGCTGTGTTCCAGTATGCTTGTGTATGTGTGAACTGGCAGTTGTATATATTGGTATAGTGGATCTAGCAGGTGAAAAAAAAGATGGTGAAATGACGTCATTTTTAGCTCAAACCCTTGAGTTCTAACAGACCCTGTGCATGAAAATGCTCCTGTGGCAATTTTCACACATATGTACTGATGGACACATAGAAACGCCACAGCTACAAAATCAAATGACTGATTTTCATGCATATATACACGCAAGTTGAAACAGCTTTACAGAGAGTGAGTAGGCCTGGCTTAAGTTATTCACTTTTCAGTGGATTAACTACTGCGTCATCTGAAGTGGAAGGCCAATACAATTGTTTGCTGCTGTGATAACTATCGATAGCAGACATTACCTGTAGAGATTCTTAAAATTATGTGTACTTATTCAAAGCCTTTGTGCTGTATTTCAGCAGACCTCCTTAGCCCCTTGTGTACTTTCGCTTAGTCAGCATTCTCATCAGTCTGGTTAAAACATGTCACAGTGAAAATCTCAGCAGTAATGTTGGAACCATATCACAATATACATCGTGATATCATGAAAACAGTATCAGGCTGGAGCATGGCAGCCCTCGTCATCATATCACACTTATCGGTACTTTCAGTTACTACCTAAAAGACAGGGAATCCCCAGATTTCATCTCAAATTTGATTCTATCAATTTGCCAAACATTAAAATTTCACACACACCTGTACCTATGTAAATTCAACATTATGATGACTAGTTCTATATTGAATTCCATGCAAATAATTAAAACATATTTCATTCTTAACATGCAAATAATTAAAATTCTTGAAAATAAATTTTACTTGTGAGACAGACAGCCTGCTGTGATACCTATAGGCTATATTGTGTTAAACAAAAATGCATGTTTTTTTTTCTCAACCCCTTAACATAGATCTTTGGTGGAGGAGCAATTATTGCTTGTTTAGTCACAGTTTAGCAGCAGACAGTTTTAAATAAGTTCTGTTGTGGATTGTATTATTTTTAATACCTTAATGTACTGTAATTTTAATGCAGTCACATGAAAAAAAAAATAGAACTGTTATGGAACTTATAACAGCTTTGTATCAGGAATTTTTGTTTCATCCAGGTCATTTCTATACTGGGTAACTGGTTACAGGTAGAGCTGAGTATTACTTATTGATTTTTTTCTTTATCTGGAAATAAGCATAATGAGCAATACCATCAAGCAAGCTGAAATTGTTGTGTAATGATGTCAAGTAAATGAATTATTTACAAGTTTAAGCCAGTTAGAAAGACAAGAATGATAGGTATTCTTAAAAGTAAAGAATTTTAGTATTTATAGTGTAAAGTCTGTCTGTCTGTCAGAGAGCTAGAAGTTACTTCCTTATTTTCTTGTCAGAATCCTCAGTCTGTAAATCAAGATATTTGAGATCTAGCAGGTGTGCTGTGAATATTGATTTATGTTTTTCTTGGCTGAGGATCTTGATATGAAGTAAGACGATTCAACCAGTCTGTGATTAAATCATGCTCCAGAAACAGGAAAGAAATGGATTTTCTTGAAAGTTGGATGCCAGGGCACCAGGTGCAGGATGGGATAGTTAATTGAGCATGATATCTTATGATAAAGTACACAGATTTTCGTTATTGGCAGTCTGGTAGCTGAAGCCAAAACTTCCTGTCATTTCAACAGGGAAAATGGTAGAAAATTGGTTATTTCAACCACCCTGTTCTATGGAACAAGAAAATTCATATGATAAATTAAATACATTTTGGAATATTTTGAAAATGAGACATGACTATCAGTGAATATGGCTATTCTTAATGTTGTTTATTAAAAAAAAAATTCAAAGTTATTTGACAGAATTCTGCAGGGTAGGTTTTGAATTTGATTAATTAGTCAGTCCTAAATCAGCTTTCTATCATTCTTCCCATGTTGAATCCCCTGTGAATCAAGATTACGACCGTTACTTGTTCTTACAGTCCAGAAATGCAGGAAAAACTCCAGTGTATAAGCCAGAGGACGCTGAAGCTTCACTTCAACCCGACCCAGGGCGTTCATCACCATATCCCAGTCCTCTACGACTACTTTCATCTGTGTGCGGTGTGCGTCACAGTACACGGCACTCTGCTCTCCCTGCACCAGCCATACACCTGGTAAATATTCATCATATGTTCATGTACACTTTACAATATATACCAATCAAAGAAAATGCCTCTTGCTTGAGTGCCAAATTTATAAATCAGCTAAAAGGGTGTATTTTGATAATTTTGATATTTATATTTTTATACCTAAATTTGATATTTATTTGTGTATAAGAATTTGGAACAATACTAGCAAGTTCTGTGTGAAGTGAAAGATAAAGTAAAATAATCCCAACTTTTCATTGAATATTGCTTATTGGTTTAGGAATATAGTTCAACTTTCACAGATGCTGTTATACATGTAATATTTTTATAAAACGCTCAGCCAAAGAGTGTTTGCAAAACTGTTTGTGTATTGTAAAGTTGGTACAAGCTTACACAATGATTGTTGAAACTAGTGTTTCATTACATGGAATAATGTATTTTACTACTGAGAGGACCAGAGAAATAATGTTTCATCTCTGATTTTAGCTGACATGGTTCCCAAAATGGAAAGTTCCATTTTGACTGTGTCACCAGGGGGCTCCATGGTACTTCCTTTATTTTCTTGCAACAGACATCTGTAAGTTCAGTGTATTGAGAGATTAATATATATATATGTATATGTATACTCTTAGGATGAAGCAGATGTTGTGTGAACCAAACTACAAGTTTGTGTGAACTATTTCAGTTTTCTACGGCAGCCAAAAGCAGCATGGACAGAGAAGTCAGACCAGCCGACCATGGAGTCTGTCCTGCTGGGGAGCCCGCTCGCTGTAGTAGGGGTGCTTATTCTTCTCACTTCTCTAATCTAATCACATGCATGGTTTATAATGATTAATAATGGTGAAATCACTTATTATACTCACTGAATATTACTGTTATAATCACTGATTTTAATCTCTAAATATCACTGGTATAATCACAGATTATCACTGGTATAATCAATGATTATAATCTCTGATTATCACTGGTATAATCAATGATTATAATCTCTGATTATCACTGGTATAATCACTGATTTTAATCTCTGAATATCACTGGTATAATCACTGATTATAATCTCTGAATATCACTGTTATAATCACTGATTGTACTCTCTTTTTATCACTGGTATAATCACTTACCATAATCACTGATCACCACTGGTATAATCATTTATTAATAATCTCTTTTTAACACTGGTATAATCAGTGATGATAATCACTGATTATAATCACCTATTATCACTAGGTAGTAGAATCATTCATAACAATTAGTTCAGTAGTAGAATGTAGTGTCAGAAGTAGAATGCATTTATGGATCAATGGTTATTTTTTTTAAGTCTTTATTCACTCCAGAGAAAGCATATCCTGCCACTGATTTGTTTATATTCCACTCCCTGACAATTTTGTTTAGAAATAATTGGATCATTTAAATAAATATGTCAATTTTTACCATCAAGTAAATTGAATGAATGTTTTTGAAGGTTTTGAAGTCCATGCTATTGAGATATTTAGCTGTATACTGACTGCATCCTCCATTCTAATATATTAAGTACCATTCACAGTATGAGTTTTACTTACTGCAGAATATAAAGAAGTGTGATCAGGTAAATGCATTGCACAAACAGAAAGTTCAGCTAATAATTGTATATAAATTTGACCTTTGCTAGCTTAGAGTCCCAGTCAGGGCCATTTACAGTGTGTAGCAAAATGTCTAAAATACTTCATGATAATGGATGAGTGAAAAAAATCAGTATATTGAATTGTGAGTTCATGATTCATTGTAAATTCTATTCAAAGCATCAGGATTAATATTATGTAAGATTCACTAACAATACAGAAACATTTTTAGCTCAGCTGACCATAAGTCTGTCCATTAAACTTGCAGCATAGAGTTAGATGTCCCCAAAATCTCCTACGAGACTGAAAACTTTCCCACTGTGACTTCGTTCCTCCTAGATAGTTCGGGAAAATCTCCAATTTCTATTGAAAACCTATTGTTACACTTCAAGACTACCTGCTATGAAACCCATTGGTATTGTTTTGTTCATATTTAGCATAACTATTCCTGCATGTATTTCAGTTGCACGTGCTTGAAATTAGGTCAGTATTGCATAATTAGCAAAAAAAGCTCATAAACATATCCTTATAGACAAATTCAGGTAAGCGTTGAAACCCATGGGTCCCTATAGTTTCATGTAAGTAGTTTTTATTCTGT
The DNA here is from genome assembly GCA_026874595.1 of Sipunculus nudus. NCBI lineage: Eukaryota > Metazoa > Annelida > Sipuncula > Golfingiida > Sipunculidae > Sipunculus > Sipunculus nudus. Next base: position 49,272,769 of record CM049309.1, read on the forward strand.
TTTCACAAAATAGACAGTTAAGGTTTTAAGCTTATGTAATCTGAAAAATGAAAGAAATAATTAAAAAAAGTTGTACCTTTTATTCAATTTTTGGAAGACCAAGTCAGGTATTGTTTACAACTAGCCAGCCCAGTGCAGTGCCAGCTGTTGGTAACATGAATTAAAGCTCTAGCTGAAAGAGTCTGAAATATGACAGCTGTTGATAAAAAATTGCAGCTTTTATCCAAGTTTTAGAAGACCATACCATATAAATAACTGTTTATCTCAGGCAAAAGGGGCCTGCATAGGTGGTGTAGCCAAATATTTGATCATGGCATAATGATGACACCTATGATGTAGTCCATAAAAGTACACAGTATTTGTCTTGCATTCATATATTTAGTATTTGATTATCACCAAACAGCAGGGCCATTTCCTCTCAGCAAAAAATTTTTTACAAAGTTAAGCTGAGCACCGAGACCAATGGGTCACTTGTTTTAAATACTGTCATTTGACATATGTTTTAAGGATGGTTTGGAGTTAATAATGTACCTTTTGTACTTGTAGGGTTTACCACCAGATGAGGGTCGCATGCAGCAGGCAAGAACCATGCATCTAACCATCTGCAAGGTGTTGTTGTCAGCCTACGAGAGTCTTCAGACATCACTGGAGAATCTCACCAAAAGATTACCCCCAGCACAACAGTTGAAATTAGGTGATGAGACAAGCCCCTTTTACACTAGGGAAAATATCCCAGCTTCAAGGCATTTATTTCAGGAAAAACAGTAGCTTATATTCTCACAGCTCAAGAGGAAGCAGCTTTTGTTCCAGGGCTATAACAATATATTATTATATGATATGATACATATCTCTAATTCTATCGTGATACTTCACTCACAATACAATATTTGATATGATACATGTCTCTTACTCAAATGCGATACTTCACTCACAAAATGATACTTGATATGATACATGTCTCTAACTCTGTCATAAATCTTCACTCACAGTATGATACTTGATATGATACATGTCTCTAACTCTATCATAATTCTTCACTCACAATACAATACCTGATACGATACATATATCTTACTGTATCATGATGCTTTCACTCACAATATGATACATGATATGATACATATATCTCCAACTCCACAACAATAGTTCACTCACAATATGATACATGATATGATGCATATCTCTAACTCTATCGCAATACCTCACTCACAATATGATACATGATAAGATACAAATCTCTAACTCTATCGTGATACTTCACTCACAATATGATACATGATATGATACATGTAAGTAGTACTAGATTTCAGATTTCAAGTCTTTTTTCTTTTTACAAGTTGGCATGGCTGTTACATCTACGTTTCAGAATAAGTGATTAATGAAAAAGCCCCTTTGATTGGTATAATGGGGCCACAGTTAGCCAGTCAGATGCTGGATCATTGATTTCTTATCAATGATTTTTCGGCTTCTACCTGCTGGATTGCTAGTTATTATGAAATGCTAGAGGTCACTAATTAAATCTCTGACTTTCTTTTTGATATTATCATATCGATACAGGGACATCTTATGAAACAGATACAATATTTCACTTTGTATCATGATGTATTGGGGCACTGGTGAATTGTTACAGCCCTAATTTGTTCTGAACAAACCCTGTAATTAGTCCTGGTTCAACTTTTTAATAAACTGTTTGGTGTTATGTTAATACAAATATAGTCTACTGCTATTCTGGGTAATTTGATTCAGCAGTTCTGCACTTGCATGAACTGCTCATAAAACTGTGTGACAGATGCAATAGTGAATGATTATGATGTATTTCACTGTAATAGTTACATAACTTCTTTAATAAGAAATACATTATTTATATTATCATAGTTTAAATGTTAAATTGAATTTCTGTGAGGGATATTTTAAATACAAGTATAATACTAGTACATGATACAGTGTTAGAACTCTGCATTGGGTTTTTGCTTTGTGACTTATATAATTTAAAGTTTTCTCCGAAAAGAGACTTTAATATATGCTGTTAGTGCAAATAAGGTGTCAAGTTGAAACTGAATTTTATTGCGAATGCTCTGAGAATGGATATCATTTACATTATAAATTAAAAGCAATGTTGATTTTGTTTACAGTTCATAAGGACTGCCGTGCAAAATTAGAAACTCTGGACCAAAAAGCAAAGGTGAGGTTACATCTTGTTATACAAACAGACAGTGTATTCTTTTGGCTGTCAAGCTTTCTGCATGATGCAGCTTTTTAAGTTAGTGTCACTGATTGTTTTTGCCAAATAAATTGTTATGAGTTTTCTCTTTTTTTTTATAGTGTTTTAAATGCTAAGCTTGTACATTTTATTAAAATGTAAAGCTACTAAGGTAATGAATAATGAATGTAAATTTACACAAAATATTTTGAACATAGTTCAGTGTAAATCAAAATGTAAATAGACTGTTTGCTTTGATGTGGCACTGCAGCACAGGTTTGTTAAAAACACTCTCTGAAGAACGGAGAGGTTTTGTATATTTAGATGTATATGTTAAACCTTCATGCAACAGTTTCTAGGTACAGAAAACATCCCCACTTCCTCTTTTATCTTTAAAGATAATTGGTTGATATCCATAGATTGTGAAAATATAACTTGGATCTTTGATTTTATCATAGTTATAAATATGTGCAAAGATAGCAACATTTGTTGGAGTGTTTTGTAACCTGGTAGTGGGTTTTCGGTTCAGTTTCCACAAATAAAACTCCCCAGCTTCTGTTTGGAATAAGCAAATTAAGGAGAGTGTTTCTGCTTCAGAATGGAATGATTGAAACTGGAATGTAGTTCATATTATTTCTTTATTTGACATAAAATAAGTGTGGACTCATTTTAATTATGATTACCAGATTACACATTTGGTATTTTATGTTTGTTTTAATTTGAAGCTCATCATCTCGGGTTTCTTTGCCACAGCAGTGTAACCATTGGTAACATGGCATGTTTTGTAACAATGATACTCTATTTTAATGCCTTGAAGGATCTTTCCAAAACCTTCATTGAATCATGAATTTCATTGCCAAGCTGAATTTCCAGGTTTTATGCAAAAAAATGTAATTTTTTGTGATACCAGTCCTTGTCTGCTCTGTGTCTAAGCTGAAGCTGTATAAAGTAAAATGTTTCAAATTTCCCTGTGACAGCTATATATAGCTGTTATATGAGTGATGCATGGTAGGTTTCTGAAGATCTTAGTGAGTTTAGCAGCTTTCATTACATTAGTGTGTTTTGTGTGGTTTCCTCTGCCAGGAACAGTGTTACTTTGCACAGCGTGAGGTAAGCTTTACCATCAGACCTGTCACATGACCTGTAGCATATGTCACATGACTTTCTATAGCTGCAGGGCTGCATTTCCATGTTCACTTCAAGAAACTTGCATGTAGACTTGTTTCCGGAATCTTCCATCATACAGTTTATCAACTGTAAAAGGCACTGTGAATGCTTGTCAGTGCCCTCATCTGTTTTTACATTTCTGTGTTTCAATTTTCTTTTTAACATGTGCCTTTGTGATCATTTAAATTGTATCCTTCTGTGACTGGAAATGCAGGACCATTGCTGTGTTATTTTGACCATGGAAGAAAATCATAATGGTAGTTGGTATTGCCTGCTCAGTGAATTAACTGACTTATCTTATCCAGCACTTGCATAGTTTCCCCGATGTTCACTTTAGCAATGAATTTAATCAGAAATTTAACCAGCACACAGGTAAAGGTAAAATGAAATAGTCAGGAATGACAATGTACATGGCATGATCAACCAGACTGAGTGGTGTTAGTATGTCTACCCTCCTACGGGGGGAGACATATAGTGTTTGGTATGTCATTGTTTTACGTAGTCGTAATAACTTTTGAACAACTCAACATTTGTATGAAATGTGAAATTTAAATTGTTTCTACCAATATCTTAGAGGAGTTCTCTACTTTGAGGTGTTAAAATTCTGTGACCCTGACCTTCCTATTCAAGGTCAAATCAGCCAGAATAGAAATTATTTGTGAATGCTGTGACTTTTTGTTTTAAATAGTTCTTATTTTTCCTCAAATTTGGGGATGGGAGGCCTAAAGGGAGGGGAGACATCTGTCTTCGCATTGCAAAAATAACCTCATTCTTGTTACATAATTGTCCCATCTGATACCTTCACTACCTCTGAATAGCAAGAATGACAACCTGATGGGGAGTGCCATGCTTTCACATTCCAGGGGGGGGGGGGAGGATCTTAGACCTGCCACCTGCCTACCCTCCTCAACTGGACTCAGAAATTTGGAAAATTAACCCCCTGAGAACACTTTTTTGGGCATCTTTTCTGCTCCTTCAGAAGTGAGGTAAAAATTTCAGAGGCATGGCCACACAGGTATTACATGACAACAATTTATTGACATATTCAGTTAAAATATAGATTTCCAGTTTGAAGTTAACATGTCATGAATATAAAATTAATCTAACCAGTTCAGGGTTAAAGGTTTATGATGCATGTTTGAGTAGCTTAATACAATATGACTTCATGAGGAGTAAAAGCATGTACTTTGTGGTATATTTTACATATACATTTGCTAACTGCATGTTTAATTTTGGGAATACAGTAGAATATTGTTCACATGAAAAAGCTCATTGGACAGATTTTTTTCCGATTAATGATTGTTCAGATGAACAAAACCACAAGATTCGCCATGGTTGCCAACCTGCCTCTGAACACCAGACTTTACCAGATACTGGTGGACAAGAAATGAAACTAGTCCAAAATAAACTTTTGTAACCGCATTTTTTTTAGATTTTCTATCAGTGAAATCAATTTTTCTTGTAAAATTTATTGCAATTATTGCTTACTAGCAAATACCTGTGCTACACAAAGTTCGGGGCGAGCACAACAATCCCTACAGTGGTATCGGAAACCCACCGGAAATCCGGAGATACGGAAAATCACACAAATTGCCATACGCTCTTAATATATAGATCCATTATATATATGGTGTTATGCATAAACATCATATTGAAGCCAAGAGATTGGAAGGAGAATTTGTCAGTGAAGTTGATATGATGAGTTAAATAATTTTTATATGAAAATATATACATGTATTATGTTGAACATCGCTATCGAAAGTTGCTCTCCCATATTTCTTGCGACAAAATGGCTACGTGTAAAAAGCTGATGACACATCCCATCGTTTATTTGCATCTGATCATTACATCCATTCATCGCATGTCAATGCATCCATTTAAAAATATTGGACAATATATATTCAATTACACATGACACATACCTCTGGCAACGATTATCAGCTGGGATCAACACATGCATGGGTTTATCGAAGACCTTGAGTCATGCTCGATTTTTGCGATGAACGCATTCATTAAACACACATGATGTGAAATCGGGGAAGGCCTCACTTCCATCACCAAAATATGAAAATTAAAGTTCATTGATGGGGAAGAACTGCAGGGAAGCATCATAACATTCAACATGTTTCTTACTGTGTATCACTAAAAGAATGCAACAATGAATTTGATGCTATAAAACGTGACATTTGAAGTGGAAGCAAAATAAAGCGTTTAGCATAGGCGCTAGGACAATTATTTTGTGAGGGGGATGGGGTCCTATCCAATATTTATTTAAATAAAACATGATTATTTGTTATATAAGTTACAAAAAATTACAAAAATTGCCTTGCGCTATTAATATATAGATGGTCTTGGAAAATCAGAATTTCGGGTAAACGGTCAAAATTTGGGTTCTCAGTTTTCAATTTCGGAGAAACAATAATTTTAATAAATGATGTTTTGGTAAGGACGCTCTGCTGTACTAATAAGAAGATGCCAAGCTGCACCTTATTAAGCATGCAACAGTATGCTATCTCATGATAGTTTATATTGCTAGATGTACCTCATAGTGTTACACCATATTATCCTTATCAGTCCATATAATGTATAAAATAGTTCAGATCACGAGTCATCTTTGTTAAGATTAGCCAAAATTCCTCTGGCATTTTTTTTCTCCATACCTTAAATAGAATTTGAAGCTGGGTGCCTATTTCTTGTAACTTTTGTACTTTCAGTAAAAGGGGCTGTATAGAAAATGATAGATCATGCACCAAACAGCTTTTTAATTCCCTGAGAAATAAAACACTATAACTAGGTATTTACATGAATGTTAAAACCTGCATCTCGGCTCCTGCGGGCATAATACTCCTTCTTAAACATCTCCTTTTTAGCCCTCAGCCCTTAGGCTGATGGGCTATTGTCGTCACCCAAGCTGTCCGTCCGTCCGTCCGTCCGTCTGGCCGGCCGGCGTCCGTTAACTTTTACCTTGTGAGCGGGATATCTTGAAAAGGATTCACCGTCAGAATTTTATTTCCTCGGTAAAGATGTATATCGACAAAATCTCGGTCAAGTTCGAAGATGGGTGACCTTGACCTATTTTTCTACATTTTAGAGCTGATTATAGAAAAACACTTAGATGCTTATTACTCAGGAACCATTTGGTGGATTTTCACAAAACTTACTATGGTTATTGGGACTGATAGTCTGTACCTGCTATACAAGTTTGGTGGCGCCACCTACAATTTCTGATTTTTAATGAATTTTTATCGGATTTTTCAACTTTGGGCTTGTGAGTGGGATATCTCGAAAAGGATTCCCTGTAAGAATTTTATTTTTTCGGAGAAGATGTATATTGACAAAATCTCGGTCAAGTTCGAAGATGGGTGACCTTGACCTATTTTTCTACGTTTTAGAGCTGATTATAGAAAAAACACTTAGATGCTTATTACTCAGGTACCATTTGGTGGATTTTCACAAAACTTACTATGGTTATTGGGACTGATAGTCTGTACCTGCTATACAAGTTTGTTGGGCCACCTACAATTTCTGATTTTTAATGAATTTTTATCAGATTTTTCAACTTTGGGCTTGTGAGCGGGATATCTCGAAAAGGATTCACCATAAGAATTTTATTTTTTCGGAGAAGATGTATATTGACAAAATCTCGGTCAAGTTCAAAGATGGGTGACCTTGACCTATTTTTCTACGTTTTAGAGCTGATTATAGAAAAAACATTTAGAAGCTTATTTCTCAGGAACCATTGGATGGATTTTCACAATACTTACTATGATCATAGGGACTGATGGTCTGTAACTGCTGCACAAGTTTGGGGGCGCCACCTGCAATTTCTGATTTTTTATTAGCTCAGCTGACTATAAGTCATCTGAGCTATAGTCGTGGTCCATTGTCCGTCGTCCGTCCGTCTGTCCGTCCGTCCGTCCGTCCGTCCGTCCGTAGATGTGGCACGTTTTGAAACCGTAAGACCTAGGAATCCAAAATTCAGCATAATGTTAGATGTCCCCAAGATCTCCTACCAAGCCAAAAACTGGGTCTTTGCGACTTCATTCCTTTGAGAAATTAAGGAAAAACCTCAATTTTTTATTAAAAACCTATTTTCACACTTTAGGACTGCCTAATATCAAAACCACTCATCTGTTTTTCCTCATATTTCCTATAAATAATCCTCTTTATAATTCCTATGTACATGCCAGAAATTAGGTCTGTATTATTTAATTTAAAAAAGTTATGGGCCCAAACATAATGCATTTTTTAAATAATCAGGAAAGAAATTTTATCACTTAACACAAAACTTGTTAAAGCTAAGCACTTTTTTTCCAGTAATATTACTTTTATTAATCAAAATTAAATTGTATACCCAAAATTAGATCAAAATCTTTTAAATTTTTAAAAATATTAGCAAAAATAAAAATTTGGTACCTCTAATTTTGCCCAACTTTGACCATGGCACGTTTTTTTGCTGTAACTGCTGTGGATTTAATTTTCACAGCATGTTTTTGTTAGCATTTCAACTGTTAACACCAAAAATTTGAAACCAGTTGATCAAAAACTGTAGATTTTATTCAAGTTTTCAAGCACCATGTCACATATTGCTAGTGTTATGCAGTTTGCTAGAGCTCAGCTCCCGAGCTTCAGCTCTAAGTTCCTTAAATTTGGCATACAGTTAGATTTCTCCAAAATCCCCTACCATGCCAAGAATTTGGTCACTAGGACTTAATTCCTTCAAGATATCAATGAAAAACTTAATTTTTCCATTAAAAACCCAATGTTACACTTTAAGACTGCCTAATATCAAAACCACTGATCTGACTTTGATCATATATAATATACATATTTTTCTATACATTCACTATGCACATGCCAGAAATGATGTCAGTATTGTGTATTTTTTTTAAGTTATGGGCCCAAACATAATGCACTTTGTAAAAAATCAAGAAATATATTTACTCCCTTAACAAGGGCATTGCTGAAGCTAGAGATTTTTTTTGTCAGGGATGTAACATTATTTAATCAAGATTCAATTGAATACCCAAAATTAGTTCTGAATTTTTCAAATTTTATAAGTTATTAGTATAAATATAAAATTAGTACCTTAAACTTTGCCCAACTGTGACCATGGCACGTTTGTTTCCCGTGAGCACTGTTGATATAATTTTCATATCTTGCACACATAAGGATTTCAGCTTTTTAGTTTAGAAAGCTGAAAGAAATTTGCCAAATATTGTAGCTTTTATTAATGTTTTTTATGAGACCCTGTCAGACTTTGGCTCTCACAAGCCCCTCTTGAGTCGCCTGTATGTTGACCTTGTTGACCTTTCATCAAATTATGCACGCTTGAGGGGAGAATCCAGGCAGCTGATGGCCAGCCACAGTTGATCCAGGTGTTCAACCCAACTCATCTAGTAGTTTTAACCAACAACATAACAATAAACAATAAATTAATAAATTTGTATTGGTTTTTAATAACAAATTAAAGAAAAATAGAAAAGGAATTTGTTAGTTTATAATAACAGGAAATTAACTTGCAGTTACTGATGATATAAGAATCTTGTATCGATGGGTAGAATGTCACATATTCCAAATAACACCATGCAGTCACCTATGGCATTTTTCAGTTCATTTTTAATGATAAAGAAGTAAATCATATTATTCATTACTAATCATTAAGGATTATATGAAGGAAATTAATGATAGACAAAGATGCAGTTGATAATATTAATCTAGATTCCTACTGTGTCTAGTGTGTACATTGATGTGAAATTAGTCCAAAATGAATTTTTTACAGTTATTTTTTAATAAATAAAAGCCATGAAACCAGGTACTTATGATCATTATTTAAATGTGTGAATTTTGTATATTCTGGATTCTCAACATCATTGTTTGGTGAAAACTGAATAAATACCAGACGTGGTGCGAATACTTTGTAATTGTATTTAAATACGAATATGATTATGTACTCCATTATAAAATTTCTTGCATAAAGAATGGGAATTCAGGTAAAAATGAAAGTATATGAATACTCGTGCAAATACTTTCAAAATGTATTCATGAATGCATTCATGAATATATTCTTTAATATTATTTTAATAATCATATCAGTTATATTTCATTTTAAAAAATCATATGATTCTCTTATTATTTTTAATAAAAATTATATTTGGGACAATATTTGTAATTTTTTTAATAAATAGTTAAACTCTTATATTATATGTTCTGCTTATAAGTTATATGGCCAAGTCAAAATCTGTGTGACAGTAGTACTCCATTTGTTAATAAAATAAATGAAATCAATCCTCTTCCCTGTCTCCAAAGGTACTATCAAAATCATACATAAGCTAAACAACAACAACTCATAATACAGCTTATATTTATTACCACACAAAACCAGCATGTGCCTCATTTCTAAATAATATTTTTTTATTATATATAACAGCTGAGCGTCGTGACCCATAGGTCCCTTGTTGAATTTTTCTTGGATTTTTCAACTTTGGCCTTGTGAGCGGGATATCTCTTAAAGGATTCACAATAGGAATTTTATTTCTTTGGTGAAGATGTATATCGACAAAAATCTTGTTCATGTTCGAACATGGGTGACCTTGACCTACTTTTCAAGGTCACAGAGCTAAAATTGAATAAAACTTAGAAGCTTATTTTTCAGGAAGCATTTGGTGGATTGTTATGAATCATGGTACATACCTCTCCATTTTAAATTTATAACTGAGATATGTACAGATATCAACCATGTGAGAACAGATATTTAGTACTTGTTACTGTTACCACCTCTAAACACTGTTCTTTTGGCTGAGGGCTTTTGTCAGCTTTTGCTGATATTCTAGTATGTTAAATGCATCCTGTTTTCCAGAACTTTTTAAGAGCACTTGCGCTTTTGCTAATGGCTTTCCATTAGTGTTTCATTTGAAGTGGAAATGTATGTTAAAATAATATATACACATAAATTAGCAGATCTGCCTTCATCTGGCAAGTCCAAGGTAAAGTTATTCAAGTGAATAGGTGAAAAAAAAATTACTCCAGCATCCAGCAGATAGCAGGATCAACAATGTCTCCTGTTGCAGAATTTGTTTTTGGTTTAATGTTCACCAGACATTTACATCATAACTTTAGAAATAATACCCCGTAAAAAAACCACTCTAGTTTATAACAGAATTCTCCTTGTAGCCTGATGAAGTTTTTCTTTATCATTTACAAAAAGGGTGTTGCATGCAGAATATGCAGTGCAAGCATTTGCTTTTTCATGGCCTGTGCAGTCATAGAATTTCCCATGATAAAAATGCTGAATTTCCTGTAATTATGAGAAAGTTGACACACACAACTAAAACCCCTGGATATAGAAACAGTGATTTCAACTTTTGTACTTTCGTACATTGTCCCCCTGCCAAAGTTTGTCAGGACTGGATATTTTGCCCTGCTAAGAACTAAAGGCTGTATGTTCTTTTGTCACTATGTAACCTGTATCAGTAAATCTACAATAACCATCATTGACCAGGTATGCTAATCATGGTGGTGTGATGGTAATCAGTACTTCTGTCTTTATCTGATGTGTGTACAAGATTACCATTGACTGTATTAAGACTGTTCATTGTTACACATATCTGTACACATATCTACAGTAATATGACCTGATTGCCTGATGGTGTCTGAAAAGCATTCATTGTTATCTATATATATTTTATAAAACCAGATACAGACTACAGCAAATATGTAGAGTTTACGCATCCAGTTTAAGCATTGTTTTTTTAGCTCAGCTGACTATAAGTCATCTGAGCTATAGTCGTGGTCCATTGTCCGTCGTCCGTCCGTCTGTCCGTCCGTCCCTCCGTAGATGTGCAGGGCCCGACAAAATTTTTTTTTGCTGACTAGCCCATGGGCTAGTCAAGTTTGATTTTTGACTAGCCCACAGAAAAATTTCACTAGCCCAGTATGTTTCAACAAAATTAAATCAAAAATTAAATATCATAAAATTAATCTGATGACAATGAGACATTTTGGCCAAGATGGCGTCCAGTGAAGTCAAATAGACAAAATATATGAATTCCTTTATACATACATTCATGTTTATGTCTGGTATTAACCCTATTCAAGAAATGCATTCATTTGTTTTTGACGTTTGCAAAATAGTGAAAACAAGACCTTTATTATAAAAATTTAATGGTGTCACCAGTATTGAGAAAACATGAAAAATGTGTACCCCTTCCCCACCATCCCGGATTTAGAATTTAAAATTGCCCAAAATGTGTCTTTTGATTACAAAAATGCAGCGTGCACCTCAAGGTTGTAGAGAAAATCTTGTCTCCTGATCTGCTCATCATTGTTTCTATTTTATTTTTTTATTTTGCAATAAACCAGTTACCTTAAAATATCTCAACAAATTCATAACAAACTCCCTTTGAGTTATCCAAAAATGTTCCTTGACTTATACAATTGTCTCTCTATTCCAAATCTTAATCTTGGCTGAAAATGATTACTTTCTGGAATTTTCAAGAAAATATCAAAATATTTTCACCAATTACCCGTGGTCATAATTGTTAACGTCATGTTCGTTGCCCCTATGCTCATTTGAAAATCTCGCTGGTCAACTGAATTGATTTCGAAAAATTCGAAGGTACAACGTGAACATGTGCCCGTTTTGGATAAAAATAACATGAATACAAGTGATTTTCGTTTTAAACTGAGGTGGGTTCACCATCGGTGATCTGCCAGAGAAATCTCTTTGACTCTTTTTGATCCCGTCGGCTGTCATGAAGAGCTCACGCAAAACAGATTGAATGGAACAAGTGGCTGTTCCTTTTACCGTACACAGTACACTGCGCACAGCTGTTCAATTTAGTTTCTAATAGATGAACAGGGAAGTACAGCACAGAACGGAACAGCTTACTGGAGCACCACCGTGTGTTTGTTTAAGAGACTAAGTCCATGTTCTATGTGACAACTCACGCAACCGCGTATTACATCTGATTTGTTTCCACTGGCAGTTTGACTTTTTGGACATAACAGTTCAGCAAATAGTAGAAATATTACTGCTGAAATGAATTATGTTATTATATTATACAGTGTAAGATAAAACGAGCCAAATATCTTTGAATAACTTTTGAGACCAGCTAGCATAAAAGTCAGTACTACCAACCGTGTCCATTAACAAGTTCTGCTGCTGGCCTCGCGGTTCACTACAGGAAAAATGTCAAAGTTGAAAGAAAAGAAACTGCAGGGGACAGTATCGATGCTAATTGTAGCATGAAAGTGGTCACAAGGAAGGTGGAAAGATGATATTCAGACATTTTGGCAGCAAGAATTTTCACACATTTTGTCATCGAAATTTTGGTGCGAAGGAAAAATCGTTCGCGCAAGAAGCATTTTGCCTAACCTTCGCCGAATGAAACGATCCTCCTCGCAGTTGATCCGTTTAAATTTTAATGTCATTAGATCCCTGTTTGGGGTTTTAGAGTGTGTGTAAGGATTAACTCGTTTATGACTAGCCCATCGAACTTACCAGCCTGGACTTTAGGGTAGTCCGATGGCGAACTTGGGTAGCCCCGGGCGTCGGGCTATAGGGTTTGTCGGGCCCTGATGTGGCACGTTTTGAAACCGTAAGACCTAGGGATCCAAAATTCAGCATAATGTTAGATGTCCCCAAGATCTCCTACCAAGCCGAAAACTGGGTCATTGCGACTTCCTTCATTTGAGAAATTAAGGAAAAACCTCAATTTTTTATTAAAAACCTATTTTCACACTTCAGGACTGTCTAATATCAAAACCACTCATCTGTTTTTCCTCATATTTACCATGAATATTCCCCTATATAGTTCCTAAAATTTGGCATACAATTAGATGTCTCTAAAATCGTAAGACCTAGGGATCCAAAATTCAGCATAATGTTAGATGTCCCCAAGATCTCCTACCAAGCCGAAAACTGGGTCATTGCGACTTCCTTCATTTGAGAAATTAAGGAAAAACCTCAATTTTTTATTAAAAACCTATTTTCACACTTCAGGACTGTCTAATATCAAAACCACTCATCTGTTTTTCCTCATATTTACCATGAATATTCCCCTATATAGTTCCTAAAATTTGGCATACAATTAGATGTCTCTAAAATCCCCTACCAAGCCAAGAATTTGGTCACTAGGACTTAATACCTTCTAGATATTAATGAAAAACTTCATTTTCAGCTCAGCTGACTGTAAGTCATCTGAGCTATAGCGATCACTCTTTGTCCGTCGTCCGTCCGGCCATCCGGTCGTCTGTTAACAAGGCACAAATAGTAACCGCTGGACCTGGAATCTTCTTACTTTACATCCAGAGAGGTCCATGAAAAATCTCCTTGGAAACCTGGAATTAAGTCTCTGTTACCCATATCCTTTGAGCTATTGGGCCCCAAAGTACCCCCAAAATAGTCAAAAAAATCATACAAAAACTTCAATATCTCATTAACTTCATCACTGATGGTCATGATTTTTGGCATACATATTGATCATGAGATGTTCCATCAGTTCCTGCAGACTGGTGGCGCCACCTGTTTTTTTTTAATTTTTTACGAATTGTTTTCTCTATTTTTGGGACCTTTAAAAATGTGGACATCTGTTAACAGGGCACAAATTGAAAGACTGGACCTAGAATCTTCATTCTTGACATTCTGAGAGACCTATGAAAAGTCTCCATGGAAACCAGAAATTAGGTCTCTGTTAACCATATCCTTTGAGCTATGGGGCCCAAAAGTACCCCCCAGAATAGTAAAAAATTTCATACAAAAACTTCAATATCTGATTAACTACATCACTGATGGTCATGATTTTTGGCATACATATTCATCATGAGATGTTTCATCAGCTTCTGCAGATTGGTGGCGCTACCTGTATTTTTTATTTTTTACGAATTGTTTTCTCTATTTTTGAGACCTTTAAAAATATGAACAAATGTTAACAGGGCACAAATCGTAAAGACTGGACCTAGAATCTTCATTCTTGACATTCTGAGAGGCCTATGAAAAGTCTTCATTGAAGCCAGAATTTAGGTCTCTGTTACCCATATCCTTTGAGCTATGGGGCCCCAAAGTACCCCCCCAGAATAGTGAAAAATTTCATACAAAAACTTCAGTATCTGATTAACTACATCACTGATGGTCATGATTTTGGGCATACATATTGATCATGAGATGTTTCATCAGTTTCTGCAGACTGGTGGCGCAACCTGTATTTTTCAAATTATTACAATTTTTTTCCTCTATTTTTGAGACCTTTTAAGGATGTTGTTATCTGTCAACAGGGTTCAAATTGTAATGACTGGACCTAGAATCTTCATTCTTGACACATAGGGAGACCCATGAAAAGTCTCCATGGAAACCGGAAATTATGTGTCTGTTACCCATATCCTTTGAGCTATCGCACTCCAAAGTACAGCTCAATTAATGGAAAATTTGCTACAAAAGCTGAAGTATCTGAACAACTAAAGCAGAGATCACCATAATTGTTTGCATGGATATTGATCATGGATTGTTTAATCAGTTTCTGCAGCCTGGGTGCGCCACCTCTATTTTTTTTAATTTTTTACAAATTTTTCTCTATTTTTGGGACCTTTAAAACTGTGGACATCTGTTAACAGGGCACAAATCATAAAGACTGGACCTAGAATCTTCATTCTTTACATTCTGAGAGGCCTATGAAAAGTCTGCATGAAAACCTGAAATAAGGTCTTATTATCCATATCCTTCCAGCTATGGGGCCCCAAAGTATACCCCCAGAATAGTAAAAAATTTCATACAAAAACTTCAATATCTGATTAACTACATCACTGATGGTCATGATTTTTGGCATACATATTGATCATGAGATCAATACCATCAGTTCCTGCAGACTGGTGGCGCAACCTGTATTTTTCGATTTTTTAATTATTTTTTCTCTATTTTTAAGACCTTTAAAAATGTGGACATCTGTTAAGAGGGCACAAATTGTAAGGACTGGACCTAGAATCTTCATTCTTGATATTCTGAGAGACCTATGGAAAGTCTCCATGGAAAACAGAAATTAGGTCTCTGTTACCCATATCCTTCAAGCTATGGGGCCCAAAAGTACCCCCCAGAATAGTGAAAAATTTCATACAAAAACTCCAGTATCTCAATAACTACAACACTGATGCTCATGATTTTTGGCATACATATTGATCATGACATGTTCTATCAGTTTCAGCAGACTGGGTGCACCACCTCTATTTTTTTCAAATTTTTATGAATTATTTTCTCTATTTTTGACACCTTTAAAGTTGTGGTTATCTGTCAACAGGGCACAAATCGTAAAGACTGGACCTAGAATCTTCATTCTTGACATTCTGAGAGACCTATGAAAAGTCTTCACTGAAGCCAGAAATTAGGTCTCTGTTACCCATATCCTTTGAGCTATGGGGCCCCAAAGTACCCCCCCAGAATAATGGAAAATTTGATACAAAAGCTGAAGTATCTGAACAACTAATCCAGAGACCACCATGCTTCTTTGCATGGATATTGACCATTAAGTGTTTTTATTAGTTTCTGCAGACTGGTGGAGCAACCTGTATTTTTTTTAAAGTCTACGCATTTTTTCTCTATTTTTGAGATATATTAAAACAGACACAATCTCAGCCTGTTGGTTAATCTGTTTGATGCTTCAGTTGAATGGTTATATACTACCATTCAGATGATAAAATTTCCTTTTGCAAATCTCTTCCCGGGCAGCTGAGCGTCATGACCCATGGGTCACTTGTTCCATTAAAAACCCATTTTTAGCTCAGCTGACTATAAGTCATCTGAGCTATAGTCGTGGTCCATTGTCCGTCGTCCGTCCGTCTGTCCGTCCATCCGTCTGTCCGTCCGTCCGTCCGTAGATGTGGCACGTTTTGAAACCGTAAGACCTAGGAATCCAAAATTCGGCATAATGTTAGATGTCCCCAAGATCTCCTACCAAGCCGAAAACTGGGTCTTTGCAACTTTGTTCCTTTGAGAAATAAAGGAAAAACCTAGATTTTTTATTAAAAACCTATTTTCACACTTCAGGACTGCCTAATATCAAAACTACTCACCTGTTTTTCCTCATATTTACCATGAATATTCCCCTATATAGTTCCTATTTACATGCCAGAAATTATGTCTGTATTATATAATTTAAAAAAGTTATGGGCCCAAACATATTGCATTTTGTAAAAAATCAGGAAAGATATTTGATCACTTAACACAAAACATGTTAAAGCAATGGACTTTTTTTCCAGTAATATAACTTTAATTAATCAAAATTAAATTGTATACCCAAAATTAGATCAAAATCTTTTAAATTTTTTGAAATATTAACAAAAATAAAAAATTGGTACCTTAAATTTTGCCCAACTTTGACCATGGCACGTTTTTTTCCTGTAAGTACTGTGCATTTAATTTTCACAGCATGTTTATGTTAGCATTTTGTCTGTTAACACCAAAAATTTGAAACCAGTTGATCAAAAACTGTAGATTTTATTCAAGTTTTCAAGCACCATGTAACATATTGTTTACATCAACTTGTGTTATGCAGTTTGCAAGAGCTCAGCTCCCCATCTTCAGCTCTCAGTTCCTAAATTTGGCATACAATTAGATGTCTTTAAAATCCCTTACCATGCCAAGAATTTGGTCACTAGGACTTAATACCTTCGAGATATTAATGAAAAACTTCATTTTTCCATTAAAAAACCATTGTTACACTTCAAGACTGCCTAATATCAAAACCACTGGTCTGACTTTAATCATATATAATATATATATTTTTCTATACATTCTCTAAGCACATGCCAGAAATGATGTCAGTATTGCGTAATTGTTTTAAGTTATGGGCCCAAACATAATGCACTTTGTAAAAAATCAAGAAATATATTTACTCCCTTTACAAGGGGATTGCTGAAGCTAGAGATTTTTTGTCAGGGATGTAACATTATTTAATCAAGATTCAATTGAATTCCCCAAAATTATTTCTGAATTTTTCAAATTTTATAAGTTATTAGTATAAATATAAAATTAGTACCTTAAGTTTTGCCCAACTTTGACCATGGCACATTTGTTTCCTGTGAGCACTGTTGATACAGTTTTCATATCATGCACGCATAAGGATTTGAGCTTTTTAGTTTAGAAAGCTGACAGAAATTGGCCAAAAATTGTAGCTTTTATTAATGTTTTTATGAGACCATGTCAGACCTTGGCTCTCTCAAGCCCCTCTTGAGTCACCTGTATGTTGACCTTGTTGAACTTTCAGCAAATTATGCATGCCTGAAGCGAGGCATTCACTGGGGCAGCCAGGCAGCTTATGGCCAGCCACAGTTGATCCAGGTGTCCAACCCAACTCATCTAGTAGTTTTAACCAACAACATAACAATAAACAATAAATTAATAAATTTGTATTGGTTTTTAATAACAAATTAAAGAAAAATAGAAAAGGAATTTGTTAGTTTATAATAACAGGAAATTTATTTGCAGTTACTGATGATATAAGAATCTAGTATTGATGGATAGAATGTCACATATTCCAAATAACACCATGCAGTCACCTATGGTATTTTTCAGTTCAATTTTAATGATAAAAAATTAATCATATTATTCATTACTAATCATTAGGGATCATATGACGGAAATTAATGATAGACAAAGATGCAGTTGATAATATTAATCTAAATTCCTACTGTGTCTAGTGTGTACATTGATATGAAATTAGTCCAAAACGAATATATTACATTTATTTTTTTTTAAATATAAATAAAAGCCATAAAACCAGGTACTTATGATCATTATTTAAATGTGTGAATTTTGTATATTCTGGATTCTCAACATCATTGTTTGGTGAAAACTGAATAAATACCAGACATGGTGCAAATACTTTGCAATTGTATTTAAATACGAATATGAATATGTACTCCATTATAAAATTTCTTGCTTAAAGAATTGGAATTCAGGTAAAAATGAAAGTATATGAATGCCAGTGCAAATACTTTCAAAATGTATTCATTAATGCATTCATGAATATATTCTTTAATATTATTTAATTAAACATTTCAGTTATATTTCATTTTAAAAAATCATATGATTCTCTTATTATTTTTAATAAAAATTATATTTGGGACAATATTTGTAATTTTTTTTAATAAATATTCAAACTCTTATATTTTATGTTCTGCTAATAAGTTATATGGCCAAGTCAAAATCTGTGTGACAATAGTACTCCATTTGTTAATAAAATAAAAGAAATCAATCCTCCTCCCTGTCACCAAAGGTACTATCAAAATCATAGATAAGCTAAACAACAACAACTCATAATATAGCTTATATTTATTACCACACAAAACCAGTATGTGCCTCATTTCTAAATCATATTTCTTTATCATATATAACAGCTGAGCACCGTGACCCATAGGTCTCTTGTTTTCACTTAAAAGTTCCTATATTCAGTTTAACAACTACCTCATTCTGGAGATTAAGTGGTGTAAAAATTTAGATTTCATCAGTCATTCTGACTGGTCAGTTAACATCTGCGAATATTAACTGGGTTTCATCAGTATTAAGGCTCTTGCTTGTAAAAGTGGAAGTGCATGGTAACCACCCTGTCCATCTGTGGGTTGGTCCATCCACAAATTTGTTTCCTGATGATAACTGTTGGGCTTTATAAAAAAGTCCCTTTGCTACCTTTACTTTTCAATTATTCTTAATAATAATGAGTAGCCTCATCAAAACCCCAGTTGTAAGTGTTGAAGAATGTATGCTATCACTTGTTGTATATGCTCCATACATTGGATATGATCAAATAAAATTCTGTCAGATGTTTTGTTAATGTGTTGGTTGTAATGAATAACATCATGACAGTCCCTGTTACCCTGCTATATATTAAGGGTTTTGGTGTTGTTCAAAAAAGGGGTTATTCTGCTCTAAATTTTTCTGAGACACATCCTCTGGCCGTCTATAATTCTCTCCACAGATTCTCACCTGAATGCTGTCCCATGAGTACGTTCTTGTGGCATCTTTGTGCCCTTATTGAACCATGACAGTTTATTTCTCCCATGCAGTTTCTCAAAACTTCCCATGGGGGCAGCCATTTTGTGTACACACTAAAACCTGGATGTCGCAAAAAATATTGAATATCGAAATAGTAATTAATAATGCGTGAATGGTAACTATCACTATTTCTTGCTTGTACAGGTTATTTGGGTTAATAGGTTCTACTCTGTCACATATAGTAGTAAGAGAATAACCACCAGCAAATGCGTCTACTCGCTCATGTTCATATTTTGTTTCCCTTATTTAGTTAACTTATTTTCCTTGGTCATTGTGCATAAAATTATTTGACAGTTTTGACATTTATAATGTGGCTTTGCCTCCATTGGTTGTTTATATTCAATGTCTACTATGTCATTTAAATAAAATTATCATCAGACTATGTCTCTTGTCCATTAGTAGTTGCTATAAAGTCCTCTTTGTCATTATGCATAACATCATCACACAGTCAGTGTTGATATTCAACCATCAGGTAAGGTCATCTTTGTCAATCTGGAGAAGTTAGTCACTCATCAGTCATCAGACCATCATATTTGTTAGTTATGTGTGTTATTCACCATCATGGGTATAATGTTATGATTGGTACTTGCATAACATCAGACTGTTAGTTATTTGTATTTTAGTATAGGGTGATCATTGTTGGTATTTCCTTTCATAGAGATTTTATGTTGTTTCTCTGCTGTAGTTCTATGAGCTCGAAGAAGACTTGGTTCAGTGGGCCACCAGTGACATTACACAGCTGTGCGCGGAGAACATGATCTTGTGGACTCAGTACCTTGAGATCGTCACGCAGAACGACGGGATAACACAGCAGCTGGCCCGGGATCACCACCTTCAGAGAGTCAAACGATTCGCTGAAGGCTTCTTCTCATTTGAATATCCCAAGCAGGCCGTCCTTCACTGTTTTGAACAAGGGTAGGTGTATTGTAACAGGTGGTCTTGGGATTCTAAGAACTGGACTTGTATCTAGTCTTGTGCTCAATTAATCAGTTATAAGGATGAGTGATGATTTCCTAAGAATCCTTTCATAATCAATAAAATGGGTTGCATCTTTGTATAATTGACCACAAATGATTTTGTATAAACTTGCAAATAAACAATATTATCTAATAAAAAACAAAGTATTTCAATCCTCAACTTTTAGCTGTGGACAAGTGTCATTAACTTGGCCATTACTTAGATCTTTCATCATTAACCCTAAATATTTTTTTAAGTGTTGGTGTCTCTTTTAAATTGAACACCTCTCTGCTGCACAAAACGGAGATACACTTAACAACATATATGGTTACAATGGTAACATGATTAAAAGTTACGTAAATACAGACTTACACAGCAGATATCCTAGAAATATAGAAGTGACAACTTACATAAGATAATTGATTAATAATCTATCGTCAGTCCTTGTTCCTTTTATTTACATTCAGTCATTGAACTTGATTTTACAGCCAATTCCTACCACTAATCAAAGCAAGCTTTTGTCTGGTCTTTTGAAAAGCAGAGATCCAGGCTGGTGCTGTTCAGAAGAATTCATTATTATTGCTAATGTATACTTTTTCTATAAAAAAATTGAGAAAAAAATGCTTTTGAAAGGTTTCAGATGATAGGATATGGGGATCTCATTAAACACAAAACACTTTTATTTGAGATAAACTGTCATTGCATTAACTGATTATGGTGTTAAATAAAGCAAGCACAAGATAGAGCTTTCATATGAGAAGAAATGGGCATTATAGTAATTGAAATACTATATTTACTCATAGAGAAGTATGGCAGTCTTGGCCAACACTCCTCAGTTAATTTGAAAACATTGGTCACAGATTAAACAATTTAATCTATAATTGGCTGAGAATTACAGAGAGGGACTTGATTAATCACATTAAGTTAAATAAGGATTTAGCAAACATTTTAATGCATCTGGAACTTGGCAAAATGACAAACCTTGCATTTTATATCTTTCTGTCTGCATATATGACAATAAAAGTTTTAGATTATAAATATTTGCATTGGATTTTACAAGGATGAAATACTTGTGTGATTTAGAGTTAGCTTTGTTTGCTTTTTATGTGATTATGTTTGTTTGCGTTTCATGTGATTATTTTGTTTGTTTGCTTTTCATGTGATTATGTTGTGATTGTAGGACACATGGCCACGCTGATCTGACGACGGCAGTGCGTAACTCGGCATATTTTCAGAATATGCCTCCTCTCCAGGTGGAGTGCACAGAGCTCGATGGTGATTCCAGTACTCTACCTGTTGTGTTTGAAGATATTTATGCAGAGCCTGAGGTGGTAAAGAAATGTAGGTATTTTAAATAGAATCTGAGAACCCTCTGCCGGGTCGAGTGTTCAGTATAAAGATAGCAATTGCATCCCAGCAGGCACCCTTTTGCCAGAGGTTGTACCTACTCAAATCTTACCTCTATCAGTTAGGGATTGAGGGGACAGCTGAGACTACTTGTCTCAATTGTCTAACCTCACAGCCAAAATTTCTGTTCACACTAAGCATAAGCATGCTAACCAGATTTTACTGACTGACTTCATTTGTGCATCAGTCACGATCATGTGCACTCAGTTTCCCTTGACACAACTGGAGTTTCAGTGGCCCATATCCAAGTCCTGCAACACATATATACCTATGCTATTGATGTATTTAGAAACCCCAGTGCATTGTGGGAAAATATTTCTTCATCTGCAGTTGAGTAGGATTTTTTAGCAGTGTGCCGAGCAGGCTTTAGTAAGTTTTTAGCACTGCAATGTCCAGAGCAGTGAGTTCAGTAGGAAAGATCCAAGTTTGTTTTCTTGGATGCTTTCCATTAAGAATGTATTCATTAATAATATGAATGTTATATATATCAGTGTCCTTGCAATAGAAAAGTTGAGTGGTGTTCACCAAATGAGGGTGAACCAGACCTGATACCTACATGAGGCCTGGCCCAGCTTGTCATGCATTTTGTTGTTTGCACAATATCACATCATCATCTTTTATTATTTTATTATGATTAGACAGGACACTAATAAGGACCTTGGTTATGAGATGATGTAACTGAAGAAGGCATATTATTTGCATCATATATTTTGTATTGATAATTGTCCTTTCTGCAATTAATCATTTTCTTGTAATTACATTTTGTATAGATTATTTTTACAAGATTAAAATATCATGTCACACATCATCAGATTTGTTTTCTAGTCATGCTTTGTGTTATAGACCTTTTGTAGTCTTTTCTTAAGAAACATTTAAGAAAATAGCATGTTTCATGGGTTAACTGTACAGTTCAGACTGTTAAGAATTAATTTCAGGTAGATTCAGAAATAAACAACAAACTTTATATTTTCCAGTTGTAACAGGACCTGCTATAACAGATAATGCTAACAAACCTGTGGAAAGAACACCGAGTGTCAAGTCCAAATCATCGTCAGGATCTGTCCACAGTGGGAGCAGCGACACGTCTCCTCTCGCCAAACGGAACAGGCGGAAATTCATAAAAAACATCCGTCCTGAGGCATTCAAGAGGCCTTCTTACTCAATGCAGGGACCAGAATATGGGCAGGGACAGTTAGGCAGCTTAATTGAGCAGAAAGAGTGCACGCTGGTTGGTTATCGTAAGGTTCAGAATGACAGCCTCCCTGTTTATAACCTCCCGGCAGTTCCACAGGATAGAGTGCCTCCTTTCGGTGTTGAGTTGGGGACCCTGAGTGCCCTCCCAGAGACGTCCATGAGTAATCTCCAGCCGGCTGCCTCCATGCCCACTCTCGCGTTAGTTGGGAAGACTCTCGTTGCCAGTAGTGCCTCCCTGCCTGAACTATGCATGGAGAATGAAAGTGGTAATGCAAAAGGCTTAAGGACCAGTCATAAACATCATAGTCTTATTATAACAAATTCTGATCCGTCTTTATATCTAGAACTCTTAGGTAAAATTAAAAAGGATTTAAGCTCAAGTGCAAATGGCAAAGATGTCTCTAATGAAAGTCAGGGTGACACCTCACAGGGTCAAAGTGATATGATTCCTGGAGGTCAGAGGTCATCTGAAGGTCAGTCTCCCAGTGATAAGAGTTCTGACAGTGACACTAATGTACAGAATGGGTACATATCAAATGAAAATGTAAGTTCTCAGGGGGCGAGCCCTCAAGAACAGAACGTTCCGGGTTCGTCAAAGGTTGATTTCAATTCGTTGGCGGATAGTTTAACACAAGCACTCGGGGAGCCAGAATCAAACAACTCAGGGCAGGCAGATGGGCAGAATGACCAACCTGTAGATGAAGACAAACTTCCTCCCGTTAACCAAACAGAGGAGTTGCCAGATCAGAAAGACCTGTCAAATCTTGATTTAAGTGTTAAAGATGAAGGTTCGGAGGCTGACAGTGGTTACCAAAGTAAAGCAGGTGATACAGACAGCATGGCAACAACAACCACGGTCAGCTCTGAAAAAATCAACGAGGACGAAACGACGGCTAATAAGGAAAAGACGGCAACTAAGGTCACAAGGTCAGAGAGTTCGTATATGAGACAGGAATGCACCGTCCTTGAGTTGCTGAAGGAGGAGTATGAGCGTATGGAATCTAATGAGTCTGATGTGCCAAACGGGCAGGCAGGTGTCGTCACGAACCAGCCTGCTTCCATCCAAGGGACCAGTCAAGGGAAACCCAGCAGTAAACCAACATACCTGGTGTCACCTGTCTCAGATCTTACCATTAAGTAAGTTTTGTTCAGTATAGTCATATCCCTAAAAATTCCAGAATGTGAATGGGTTTACTCTGTTAGCACTAGGCCACCAATCCACATCAGTTTGGTATACTATCGTCAACTTGGAAGGTGGTCTACAGTTGTTGGTTTGCTTTAGTCTGGTTTACAGTAAGCTGGTTCCTAGTGCATACAGGCAAATCTGTCACTAGTCTGTGTGAGGCCAGTTTACCTACCATTTGGCCTAATACTTCCCCAGAAATGTCACTTTTTAATTGCAAAGTAAATCCAAGTGTGAACAGCTGACTTATTTATTGAATAAACCATTTTACACTTTTGTAAAGCAAACTATACAGTGCGAACACAAAGCGCTTTAACTTCAGCACTAAATTTAATCAGTTTAGCATAATCTGATTAAGATGCAAACCAAATGTGCATAAGGCCTATGTCAATTTCTGCATACCGTGAAGTAGAGAATAGTAACAGTCCTGATATCATAAGAACAATGTGGTATTTATTTTTTTTGGGGGGGGGGGGGGGGCTTAAGTGTCTGCTGAGTTTACGTTCATTTACAGCTCACTCAGAAATAATTATGTTAATGTACCCAAGTAAGGAATGGCCTGTATAACATCAAAGAGGTAATAGTCCCTATTTTAAAGGTGATTGTTACCTCTTGCTGTAGACACTGTATTTGTATGTTTAAGTCAGCATCTGAGCATCATGTCCCTGGGTCACTTTTATCTTGGACAGAAGTCCACACAGATATTTGATATTATTAGTTGATACCTCATAAAGAAACAGAAATGAGGCTGTCTACAACCTAAGTTACAATAACAAGCCTGTTTGTTTTTGATGAGCGTTACTGAACGGATGAAAAACTAGATGTACTGGCAGCTAGGCAGAATTAATCATACAGGTGCATTGTTTGTCGTGGTTTCTTTGAATCCATTTTAGGAATACTGCAGTATTAATCATATATTGAGGATCTTTGTGAATCCATCTCAAGGCGTATACCTTCTGTGCTTTACATCTGCTGTTTTCCTTCCAGCTTCATCACTTCTAAAGAGAAGATGAAGCAACAGATAAACTATGCAGGACACCTGTACAGGTAAGGCTGTTAAACCATCAGCTTGTGAAGAGAGAAATGCAGCCCAGTGGCATGAGTCAGAGGTTATATGCAGTGCTGCCACGTTACACTTTTTTTATCCAAGAAAGACTAAATTTTACACTCCTTTTTTATATACCGTCTAATTAAGACGGGTCTTATTTTGGTGTGGGCACATTTGTTGTATGCTGTGATAACTTACCAGGGACTTGATGGATTTTATATTTTTGATTTTTTGTAGCTATTTACCAATGATTATTTGACCCAAGTTTAATTCTTGGCAAGCATATTTAATGAAATCATAGGTCACCATCTCTTTGCCAATTGTGATGTTGTCATTATAACTATCGTAATCCAATGTATCAGCCAAGATATGGAACTTTACCAGCAGATCTGTAAAATTTATGTATTTTAATTTTATATTACATGAACACTGATGGGTTTTGACTGTCAGAATTCTAGAAATTAATGTTTCTTCAATACCAGTGTAACCTGCAAACAGCTTTGTGATATCCATCCTTTCAAACTGAAGAGGGATTCCCCCATGTAGGTTATGTTTCTTTACTGAATGATTTTACATTTTTCGCAGTGACTTTCCAAACCAGGCATCAACTGTACCATACTTCTGGGCTCCCAGTATACCCCAGAGTCCAGACAATGAAGATGGCATCCATCTTATAGTGTGTGTACATGGGCTCGATGGTAAGTATGACTGCTGATCTGAGTATGTTTATGTGAGATATACTGGTTGTGTGGTTTCCATAAAATATGGTGGAATAAGAAATATTTATCTGGTCTGGTAGTTTACAAGCAAAAGTAAATTAAAGGGACCTATTCAGATATCTAAAGATATCCGCCTGAAATTTTGCATGTATATACATCCTTGATACGTTTCTTGATTTTATGACAGGTGGCGACACCTACATTTATGTTTACACTGCAGACATCCAGGGTTATATCCCGGGACTAGTTTGATGTATCCTCGGAAGTTTTGCATGTGTATAGATCTCACATAGCTCTTTATCATATGCAAAACTGGTGGCGCCTTCTGCAACCATTTTTGCACAGCGTCCATTCGTTTGTCTACTGCGGGATAAAATCACTCATATCTTGGTAGTGGTTTGACTTATCTGCCTAAAATTTTGCATGTTTATACATTTTGGATATCTTTCTCAATTTTGTGGCAGGTGGCGCCACCTACATTTATGTTTACGCTGCAGACATCTATGCTTATATCTCAGGACTGGTGTGACATATCCCCAGAAATTTTGCATGTGTATAGATCTTGCTCTTAATCATAGCTCTTAATCATACACAAAATTGGTGGCGCCACCTGCACCATTTTTGCACAGCATACTTATGTTTGTCTGCTGTGGGATAAAATCACTCATATACAAGCAGTGGTTTAACTTATCTGCGTAAAATTTTGCACATGTATAAAACTTGGACAGCTATCTGGATTTTGTGGTAGGTGGTGCCACCTACATACACATTTCGGCTGCAGACATGCATGCTTATATGCAACACTATTATCCCTTGCCGCTCAATCCAAGCCTCACTCCCACTTTTGATTTCAGCAGATACACGTAGTCGCTTGTCAACTACCCGTATTCTAGTTTTTCATCCATTTTTACATTATTTTAAAACATTTAAAAAAAATTAAAATTTTTTTAAAGGTACACTTTTAAGCCCCCAGTAACTGTAAACCTTTTTTTTGTGAACTACTATTAAACTACATCACAATATCTCAGAAGTGTTTTTTGTTTTTTCTCTGGTATGATTCTATCTATCCTAAAACTGAAATTTCAAATTTTCATTCTGTAAACTGCTGAATAAAAACACGCTTTCATTTTAGTGGCATGTAATTGATACGGATCTAGATGCTGAATAGAATTTACAAATACTACATGTATATTAAGATACATGGTTTAAAAAGTAGTTTTATAATCAATCCTTCAGTTGAAAAAGTTGTCTTAAAGAGGCTGCCAAGTTTATTTTGACTTCATTATTTTGAAAGTTTTGAAATATTTGTAATATTGCAGGTAGAGTAAAGCAGCGTTTATTTGACACCTGGTATTGAGTATGCGGAAAAGCATTTTTGCTCAGGTTATTTTATTGTGAACCATTTACTTGATCCACAGAATGTTGAATGGGACACAGTAAAATAGAATTCTTTTTTTTCCACAGGACCTGGTTATCATGTATTTAACCTACAGATGCAACATGATCTAGCAAGTTTTGACTTAAACTGAAGTGTTTTACAGCCCACCAAATAAATGCCTCACCTGAATTTATACTGCATTCCAGGATCCGCATTTGGCTGCCTGCAATCCGTACACCATGCCAACTAAACTTCAACTTGTTTATCATGATCAAATATCACTCTTGAGTAGGGAAAATCACTAACATTAACATCAATCTCACAAACAATATAACTGTACCATTCAGTTAATTGACATGGCTAACAGTATCAGTTATTTAATTGCATATTATTTTATCTTTGTTTATAACAGGAGCTGTTGTCTTTGCTTATTGTTTCCAGGTAATAGTGCTGACCTGAGACTGGTCAGAACCTACCTGGAGATGGCCTTACCTGGAGAAAAGGTAGACTTCCTAATGTCAGAGAGAAACCAGGTGAATAAAGTTTACCTAACTCAGAGTTTCACTAAGTGGACTGAGTGTAGGTCTCTGCTGGACCATACTCATGTAGTTCTCGAATAGCCCAAGGACAGGCCTCTCTTCCCATGGAATTTTTCTGGTGGTAGAGGGGTGCACTATTAGATCAAGATCTATGCCAAGAAACTCTTTTATGTTTTGAGCATTGTCCAGCAGAGACCAGGGCCTTCCACTACCAAAACTACATGTCACGAGGAAGTGGCAAGTTTAAAAATAGAATAGTCAAATAGACAACGGATTAAGAAAATATATTCCATAATTGAATAATTGTCCCATGCTTCCGCGGAAAAGGGGACATTGATTTGGGTTTGATCTGTCTGTCCCTTTCTGTTGGTTTTGGAGTGTCTATCTGTAAAATAATTCTCTCCAGCTCAAAAACAAAATGATCAAATTTGGTTAAATTTCTCAATATGTTTTAGTTTTTATGTTTGCCTGCAGATGTCTCCACATGTCATAGTGGATTTTGGTCCTATTTCTCAATGTGTTTTAGTTTTTATGTTCACCTGCAGATGTCTCCACATGTCATAGTGGATCTGTTAAAGTTTTCATGTGCCCTCAAGATTTTCTCCACATCATAATTTTGGTTGCTCATCAAGCATAAAAGACAATAAGATCCCAAAGTGGGGGACATTAATTCCACGAATTTGCTTTTATAGTTAGTTTTAATGTTCCTTTTATGGTTTTTGGTCTTGAAATGTAGGTATGGAAGATAAGGTTGCGGTACATGAGGATTTTAAAAACAGACTAATTATTGTTTGTAAGCTGAGATCGCTGTTACATCGACACTTTCAGCTGATCCGAATCTGAGAAGATATGTTTACAGCTTAACATAAAAAATTAAGGTTTACTGTTAGGCATATCTTCATTGGTTTGATGCAGTGTCGTTCATGTCACTTTAACCTTTACAGGGAGACACGTTTGCAGACTTTGACATCATGACAGGTCGTTTACTGAAGGAGATCAACTACCACATGGATCTGTACTCCTACACCCCAAGCAGACTTAGGTTTGATTACATCTACATATATATTTACTTGTCACAATGAGAATTCTGCTTGCTTTTTGACTATTTATGTTTACATTCTGAGAAGTAGTAGTGTAAATCCTTATAGTCATCATTGAATGAATGAATGTTTCCACAAATTTTATAGACATAATTGTGAGCTGTTTCTGTATTAATGAGAATTTTCTCTGTTAAAGTTTATACGCCAGAGTAAGCCAACCGAAAATTTTCCCTTATTGGGCCCATTATCGCCCATCCCGCCTCACTCCCATGTATCTAGGTCACACTTCTGTTTCCTGTAAACACTTTTTCTTCTGGCGTTCCGCCATGATGGACGTGTAAACTCGCTCTGTGTGTTTCGTCCACTGTTTTGGTTTGTACAGTCGGGTTTGCCAACTGAACTGTAAGCAGTGATTCTTTTTCCCTTCCCGCCATGGAGTGTCCCACATATTGCACCGCCTATGCGTCTTAAATACTTTTGGGGACTCACCCCCCCCCCGTGTTCCTATTTCTCCAGATTACCGCTTGTTATGGTTCCACGGACCTGTGTTCTCCATGTCACGCTTGGTCATTGATCAGTGGACTTTATTCCATTGTTCTTGGACTTAACCTAGTTCACCGGTTGTCCTTGTGGGTCCTTGGGGGGGGGGGGGGACCTTCCTCGGTTACTGGACTCATCTGCCTTGCGGTCACCTATTGTTCCGCCGTATATTCCTTATCACCTTATCAGGTAAACGGTAGACTTTGACGTTGGTCACCCCAACAGGTCTCCAGTTTACTCCGTCTTCACCTATTTATTTACATGTCAGACTTAGATGATTCGTCTCCGTCCGTCCCTTCTTCCTTCCAGTCCGAGCTCTCGGGCCCCTGGTCCTTCCTGCATAAAGCAGTCGGATGTAACATGGCTTGGCCAATTTACTAAGCACAGGTAGGTGGCAGATAGCCTACATCTATTCCTTTATAGTGTCCGCCGCAGCTCTTGCCTCCTCCGGCTCCTCGCCAGCTTTTTGTTCCGGGTTGTTCCGATCACCCGGTCCAGCCAGCTCCCTGATTCATCATGCTGTTCCAGAGCGTCCGGGTTTGACTCCTGTTCCTGGTTCCGGCCGTTCCGGTTCCCCATCCAGCTGGCTCCCTGTTTCAACTTTTCAGCGTCCCCTGCTGTTCCTGTACGTCCAGATTCGCTCCTGTTCCTGGTTCCGGCAGTTCCGGTTCCCTATCCAGCCGGCCCCTTGCTCCTCCTTTTCAGTGTCTTTTTCAGTGCTGTTCCAGGGCGTCCGGGTTCGCCTCCTGTTCCTGTTTCCAGACCGGTCTCAGGCTCTCCCGTTTCTATTACAGCAGTTGACCCGCCTCGGCCCCGGACCAGCGGCTGGTGATCTTGCCCTAAGGCAAGCCCTGGCGCTCTTGGCGGTCTGCCCCGAAGGACAGGGTGGACCGACCTATACAGGAGTCTCGTCCGGATGGCTTGTCGATTCTGTGACTCCAGCATCTTCGGCTTCCGTTGCTTTGGGTTTCTCTTGATTCCCGCACCGCTCTGGAATCCTGCATCCGCGCTGCCGGTTTGCATGGCATTCCCACGAGCCGACCGTCACTCTTCAGAGGATATCATACCGCCATCAAGGGACCAGGTGCTGCGGTTCCGCCTGTTTTCACTCGACCTTGCCCCCGGGATTTCCTGTGGTGACAGGTTACCAGGCGCCGTGTTTCACTCGTCTGGTACCCTTTATGGGCACTGGCTGCGGTCCCCTCTCTGCATATGCGGCTCCGGTGGCCTTATTCAACCTTTTGGTGACGGTCCGTCTCTGTGCTCGGCTTAGTTCAGCGCCTGCTACTGACATTCCGCTGGCCGATCCTGCTGCTCTGGGCCGTCCGACTGCCTATCTCCTTACTGACCTCCGGGCGGTCACGTCCCAGTCGGTCTCTCCGGAACATACCTATATCATCGATATCTGGTAGTCTTCCACACACAGACTGGCTTCTCCGTCCCTGGGCCGCTCCGGACTTGGGGGGCCGGTTACGCCGGGTGGCCCAGTCCGCCCGGACCCAGGAAACGGGCCGGTAATAGGTTTGTCTGGCAGTGTGGGCCGGGTGTCCGTTCCCCGTCCATAGCCCTCTCACGCCAGTCCTAGGGTAAACCATGGCTCTGTCGGCAGGGGTTCCATTGCCTGCTCATTCTCTGGCTGGGGGGGAACTCGCTCTCACAAGGTTTACAGTGCCACATGTGTGCCCTTGATTTGCACTGAGTTTCTGCACATTATCTAGCGCATCGTGGAGATCTGTATTTTACTCGGCCATTCCAGCTGTTTGCGCTCCATACATACCCTCCAGCCGGTCCTCACTGCTTATGCGATGTGGGTTGTATTTACATGACCCATCCAGGGCTCGCTTCTTTTGGGGACCGCTCCTCCCCTTGTTCGATCGCGCCCTCGAACGTTCTGCTCGTATCACTCAGATGAGCTCAGCTCCCCTCCTTCTGGCACGCGGAGCGACCCTCCCGGGCTCACTCTGCCGCACCTCTTGGGCATCTACTGGCCTATGACGGCCTCCACCGCCCTCAAAGCAGGCCCCATTGGACAGTGGAGGGGTAAAACGTTCGGCTCTCTCCGCTGGTGCCCTGGTTCGATCCCTGTCATGGCTTTGAGAGTGGGTTGTTGTTACCCATCCAAGGCTGGTGGTTTTCTCCGGTTTCCTCCTCCTCTCTGGTCTGCCGTCCGCCCCAATCTGAGCCATGGAACGTTCCGCGTTTAGTTATCGTCACTATCTGTACAATACATGTGATCTAAATATGTTTTATGTTTCGATATCTATATATATATATATATATATATATATATATATATATATATATATATATATATATATATTTATTCTATATAGGTCAATATTTATATATACCAATGAAGGAAAACAACACTGTACATTCACTACGGGTTGTTTCACTGGATGCGACCCGTTCCTCAGGGAAAGATAAGTTCCCCTAACGGTCCGGGGTTTCTTCCCCGGGTCCATTGTCTTCCCATGATGTGGAGCCCAATCACTGTTTGGAACCCTCAGTTCGTACTTTACGCCACCGCTGTTCCATATGTGCTATCTTCCTGTGGTGCTCCATACAGTTGGCTAGCTTGCTTGGGCGTTTCTATTTCCCGCCTTGCTCCATCCATCCTCCCGTCCGTATATTCAGTTGGTTTACAGGTCCCGTGTCTTTCAGTTATATGCTGTCCCTTTGGGGCCCATTGTGGCCCTGTGGATGCTTTCACTGCTTGTCCACAACGTCCCTGGCCCTACCCGTGCGATGGACCTTCCGCTTCCTGTCTCCTGGTTCATACAACTGCTTGCTCTCAGGTGCGACCCTTCGTGCCAGGGATCACTTCCTTTACACTTGATTTTGCTCCCTCATCACTCCGATACGTACAGTTCTGGCTACCCGCCGAGTCACCTCTTGTGCGGCTGGTTCGCTATACAGTGCTCTCGTCTTAGCGGCTCAGTTCTTTTTTCCTCGGGGCCGCCTTTATCTCCGGCCTGTTCTGTCATTTTTTCGGGTTCGAACCCTGCTCAGCGCAGGGTCTGATCGTACCACGGTGCTTCCGTTTCGTCTCGCCTGGTCCGTTCGCCTACCCTGGCTTGCACCATGTTTCCTCGCTACGTTCCCCTTCCTCAGCTGTATCTTTTTTCCAGTGGTCCTCCTTTGTGCGTGGTTACATTGCCTCTGTTTCCCGGAATTCGTGCCGTTCATTTTCTGTCCCCACCGGACCTCGCCCTGTCCGTGCCACGACTCCGTCACCCTCACAGACTTTTTATGGCTGCTCCCGCGTTCGTCTGTAGTCCGTTTCATCCCCTCATGTCCACCTGTTTTTTGCTATATAATTTTTTATTAGGTACATTTCAAGGGAAACAGTTATAGTGTAGAGGAGAGGATTACAGAACCTTATTTTCAACTAGTTAACTAAATTCCTACCTTATGCCATTTTTGAGTAACAGAATTTTCTGAAAATATGAGAAATCAATCTACATTTTACAACATATCAGACCCACTTATGGCGGTCAAGGTCATTGGTCACATACCAAAACAGCCTCAACTGACAGCAGCTGATTGGATGACCTCATGTAAACACTCTAAAAATATAACCAGCTCAAACTCAGATGGCTACTTATGGAGGGATACACCATATCTGCCAGATCATGATAAAGAGACAAAAATGTTGTGAAACATAAAAGGGGGATTTATTGTAAAATTCTTAACTGCTATATTAGGTTGTCACTTCCATATGTTGTTTACTTGGAAAATATTGAAAAATATAAACTTTTAAGTAAATCATCTACAAAAAACAGGTGGACAGCAGGTGGTGAAATGGACTATAGTCGCAATGGTTTCTTTATACGTTTCCTGCGCCCAGGTTGTTCCACGGATGCTAATCCCGATCACTTCAGACCGTTCTCCTCCTCGTTCTTCAGTATCCGACGGCGGCTCATTGCTTTCCTTGGTACCACCCATATCTAGCCCGTCCGCCGGTTCTTCTTCAGATCGTGATCGTTCTACCGTAGTTCTGTCTGTTCACTCCGCGCCTGTTTCATACATCTGACACCTCGATATTCAGGCCCTTTTTCTACCCGGCTGATCTGCTTACTTCAGTTCCCCTTCACTGTTATTCAGGTCGGTTCTATCACTCCCGGTGGCTCATCTTCTCCCGATGGGCTGATGAACACGGGATCTCTCCTTTGGATTCGTCAGTTATGGCAGTCTTCCAATTATTCGTTATTGCCTCCCAGGCATTCACTTGTCCTTTACCTCTCTCAGTGGCTATCGTACCGTCCTGTTGTCTGTCTTCTGTCTGCTGGGTCCCTATCGTGCTCTACATGCACCATCCACTCGTGCCTGCCTTTCTCAAAGGGGTTAGGGCGCGGTCTTCTCGTCCTCGCTCTCTATCCCCTTCCTGACGTCTGGCTGTGGTTTACATCTTCTATGTGCCCGCATATGGGCCTCTTCACTCAGCTCATTTACTTCATTTATCACGGTTTTTCTCCTCAGTCTTGCGTCATACAGTCGCCGCTCTGAGCTTCATGCCCTAGTGGCTGATTCGGCAATTACACAAATTGCGGCCGCCGGTTCTTCGGCCACCTTACATTTCCCTGCTGATTTCTATAAGAAGAACCATCATTTCGATGTTCCTCCGTTACCTTGGCATGTTCCGGCCCTCCCTTATGGTCAGTACCGGTATCGGGCCACATATTGCCCGGTCTGTGCTTTCCGTTATTATCTTAAAGCTACCATCTACCATTTCTCTTCGTTGGGGGGGGGGGGGGGGGGCGCAAGAAGTTGTTCATTTCGACAAAAATCACTACTTCTCACAAGGAAATTAGCCCTATCACCATCAGTGCACGGCTCACAAATACCTTCGTGTCCGCATATGAATCTGCTTCCCCTTCGACCTAGGCGCAACTTCACGTCCAAGCTCATGACGTCAGGGCCATCTCTACCTCCTTGGCCCTTTATAGGGGATTTCCCATAACCAGCTTGTTAAGTAAGGGTTTTGGAAATCTCCATCCACCTTCACCCGGTTTTATCTGCGAGATGTCGCTCTGCAAATTTTGGGCCTTTACACCTTGGGCCCTGTGGTGGCTGTGGGTGAAGTCCTCACGTTCTCCAGGCCGTCCTCACAGTCTTCTTCCGTTCCTGTGACTCCGTCTGCGCCTACACTTTCACTCCTGTGCTGTTCTTCTCCTTCCTGCTGATTCTAGGAAGGTATCCCCTCCCCAAGGTTTATCTGATATATTCTCATTTATTCATTTACAGCTCACAATTATGTTTACATAATACAACCCCCCCCCCCCCCCCCCCCCCCCCCCCCCCCGCCCCCATTCCCTCCCTGTGAATGGTGGTTTTGTTAGTAAACTGTTGTGAGCTTTTCTGTATTACAAACAGCTCCCAGTTCTCTTCCGTACACCATCGAAAAAGTGATTACAGGAAACGGAAGTGTGACCTAGATACACGGGAGTGAGGCGGGATGGGCAATAATGGGCCCAATAAGGGAAAATTTTCAGTTAGCTTACTCTGGCGTCTAAACTTGAACAGAGAAAATTCTCATTAATACAGAAAAGCTCACAACAGTTTACTAACAAAACCACCTCCACAGGGAGGGAATGGGGGGGGGGGGGTTTGTTATAGATTATGATTATCATACACCAGAAAGGTTGTTTGAATATAACTGGATGGCAGGGCCCGTATTTTATTCATTTTATAGCAACGGTCAGTGGTGACCTGCTCCATCCACTTCCAAAACTATAATTCATGAGGATTTGTATGTTATCTACCCTTGAGGTACTGGCAAGCACACCTTCATTTCCATGTGACATGTTTCTTTGCAGCTTTATTGGTCATTCCCTGGGGAACCTGATCATCCGGTCAGTCCTCGCTCACCCAGACTTCGCCATACTTCTGCCAAAGCTGTACACATTCCTGTCTCTGTCAGGGCCCCATCTTGGTACACTCTACAACAACAGTGGTCTGGTCAATATGGGTAAGTACAGTGGAGCCTGTCTGAAAGACGACTTGTTTGATAAGACCACTTGTTTTGATAAGTCCACCTGTTTAATAAAACCACCTGTTTAATAACTCAACCTGTTTATTAAGACCACTTGTTTAATAAGACTACCTGTTTATTAAAACCACCTGTTTAATAAGACCACCTGTTTATAAGACCACCTGTTTAAAAAGACCTTCTGTTTAAAAAGACCACCTATCTATTAAGACCACCTGTGTATTAACACCACCTGTGTATTAAGACCACCCTTGGATGAACATAAAGCATTCACATTGGTTTTAACTGACCTGTCTAATAAGACAACCTGCAAATTAAGACCACTTGTGGCCAGTCCAACAGGTGTCTTATTACACAGTTTTGCTGTTCTGACATACATTGGTGCATGTAAATCAGTGATGTAGGACTTGAGTCTGGAAATGGACTTAGTCCTGACTTGAGTTCTCTGTTTTGTGTACTCTTACTTGGACTTGATTGTCCTGGACTTGAACTTATCAGACTCAGAGGTCAGGATTCAAGAAATCAAGCTGAGTCCACCTCCAGCCCGATAGGGAAAAGTCTGTCATGTAGGGCTTGATGTTCAGATGGAAAATCAATCATTAAGACTTGTATGTTCAAAATATTCACAGATTAATGACTACATACCAACCTATATATCTTTGTATCAGAAGTTACATGTAATTCAATGTAAAAGTCATCAGCATTTGTGAATTAGCTAACATAAAAAAAACTTAATGATCTCAAAGTTCAGTTTAAATGTTTGATAACTACATTGTGGACTTTGACTTTGACTTGAGTTTCAGGTGACTCTGACTCGAAGAAGTCAGACTCATCTGAACTTGACTACAACACTGTAAAATGATTAAATCATCACAGCATTAACACATTTCTAGGGGGAATTTCAAATATAATTCAAAGAGAATTTAATTTATTTTTTTTTCAATTATTTTAATGGTTATGAAATTGCATTAAAACTGAATAGAATAAGACAATATTTCCTCTTCATATTTTAATACAGCCAACATTTTGATAAAGGCATAAGTTCTGCTTCAACTAATGAAAGAACTAACTCTAACAATATCCTGGTATTAGACAAATTAAATTTGCCTTTATGAGGAGTTTTTTGTCTCCTCTCTGTGACTGTATACCTTGTTATTTCTTTTTCCAGGTATGTGGTTCATGCAGAAGTGGAAGAAGTCAGGATCCTTACTTCAGCTGTCCATGAAGGATCACACAGATCCTCGCCAGACCTTCCTGTATAAACTCAGCCAGAAACCAGGTCAGATACTCACATTCATCATACCATTACACGTCTATTTAGCATTTACCCGGATAGATTCTGTCTTATTCTTAATGAGTTTATATACATATGTTGATTAATTATGAAATTAATTTGTTGCATTCAGACATTAAAAAAAATAACATTTAATTTATCTTCAGCTTCTACTTTTTTTTAAAAATTGAAACAAGTGAATTTAATTTAGCTTCATACTACTCAGCAAGTAAACTCATTTCTTGACAGCTTAATAGGAAAGTTTTCCAGCTCTTCTTTTTATGCAGTTCATTTTCTCTCTCTCTATGTACAAATTATTATATTATACTTCATGTACTTCTTGTTTGTAAGAAAACTGAAGTCTTCCTGGGCTATGTGCACCTCTCAATGTTGGATATAGTAAAGGATCAGATGTTTGAGTAAACATGGCACCTGCTTTGTATGTTTTAGGTCTGGAATTCTTCAAGAACGTGTTGTTGGTTGGTTCCCAGCAGGACCGCTATGTTCCTTACCACTCATCTCGTATTGAGCTGTGTAAGATGGCCATGAAGGATACTTCATCACAAGGTCAGTGACAGCACACGTAAATGGTTGTGTTATGTGTTAGAATAAGCCGTGAAACCACGACTCAGTTATGGCCCCCTACTGAGTTGTGACACAAGCCATATTTAGAACCGCCCTGCAAGTCCACGCCACGCTTTATAACCGTATCTCTGCATACAGTCAGCAGGCAGACCTCAGGCAGAAATCTCCCATACATGCAGAATAATATACAAATATATTGGGTTATAACAGAATATTTCACATACATTGCAGGTGTCGTTGGAGAGATAAGAAACTTGTTAAAAGGTCTAGTGAGTTTATTTGAAGTGACACGATACTTGTAAGCAATGAGGCGTTGTAAAAAAAAATGAAAATATTTGCATCCTCATGGGGCCTTATAATGCGATCCTCAGAGTTAGATGTCCAGGCACTCTGGCAAGCCAGTGATCTGGCCATAATGTCAGAGGGCCAATCTGGCGCTAGTGTTGGAATGTGACTTTTTGAATCATGCGCCAGCCTTGATATAAATATGAACTTTATTTATTTTACATGGATTGTACTAGTAATAATTACTAATGTGAGGCAATCTTCATTGCTCGAATGGTATCATTGGGTTGTCTGTGTGGGTGGAGGAAACCTGAAGACCAATTATCTAAACACATCAACAAATTTAAAGACGTGGATCAGAGGCAAGTCAGATAAAAGAGTTTTCAAAAGGGCATTTTGCAGCTAGGGTCCTTTCAGCTTCAGCACCTATGCAACTAACTACCTTGGTTGCATGGTTTCTCTGTTTGTCAACCAGTGCACATGTACCAACAGTTTGTAGATAGACAAACACATACATCAGCCACAGAGGCATTATCAGAAATTTTCTTAACAGAAATTACCTACAGTTTATATAATATGTAATTAAGCAGAGTAATAAAAAAATCACATAAATTCTGCAGATAATGTAGGTGAATGGCTGGTTGGCTGAAACTGATGTTTATACTGACCTAATCTTCTTTGTATTTTTAGGTTCAGCATATTGTGAGATGGTGAACAATATTCTACAGCCAATCGTGTTTAAATCGGACATCTCCCTGGTCCGCTACGATGTTTACCATGCGCTGAACAGTACTGCCAACAACCTTATTGGCCGAGCAGCACACATCGCTGTGCTGGACTCTGAACTTTTTATTGAGAAATTCATTACTGTGGCAGCACTCAAATATTTTAAATGATAAGTTAAAAATAAATAGTTATCATGTAGAAATATGCAAATTACATATAAGAATGCTCATCCGTCTAATTTCAACGCCATCATCAGTTCTGGGGTAAATGAAGGATTTGTATATGTTGGCAATCGTTTATATGAATATCATCAGTGTTGTAACCTGAATATTACATACAACTCATGACAGGCTTCTCTGATTATAGGTTTTAAATGATGTACATTTTATTAAAGAAACCTGTAAATTGTATATATAAAATGCAATCGTATTTGAAACTTTAATGTAGCCCTGTTTATATGCATATGACCCAAGTTTTACAGGGGGGCACTGGTGGTATCATGACAACATTAGAAATCTATCCTAATTTGGAGGAATGTATGTAAACGATATTAAAATATATGTGCCATAGGACAATGCTTTAGTGTAAGTAATATCCAAATCATGTAAAACTTTTATTATCACTTAGTTTTACTATTAAGAATGTCTTAAGATGTCCATACTTTGAATATTCTGTTCATCACATTATATATTGATTACATTCTTTTCCTTATTTGTAGGGCATTGTTAACCCTGCCCTTTATAAATACCATGGGACTTTGTCCTTGCGAGCTTCAGTGCTTTGGTTTTCATATGTATTCTACCCAATTATTGGCATAAAGCAAAAGTAAACAAGCATTAAAGGAAATCAGCAGAATTTTTTTTACAGGCTTAAAAGGACATAATAATTTTCAGGCTATTTTATATGTATGCAGGTCTGAGGTTAATGTCAGTAGATAAAAATTTTGTTGGAAAGAGGTTCTTATCTGTTTTAAAGCAATATTAGTACCACTGAAAATCGCCAGGGGTCAGCAAGGATCAATTGCTCACCCAGCCTGAAAGTCCCTTTCTATTGTTTGTCACCCTTGGCTGATGGAAATGTTTAAACATATTGATAAATACATGTGAAAAACCGCGCAAGACATCAGATGAGTACCTGCACAGTATGTAATATGGTTTAATTGGTCCACAAGATTAGAAGCAATATACATTAGCAAATAAAATCTCAGCACATGGGGATAAAGGGGTTAGAGTGGAGGTAGGATAGTATATAATTAGCATGGGAATGCATGAGCAAGGTAATTAAGAATTATAAGGTCTCTATAGAAGTACCTTGTCAATCAGGCAGTAACACATGGGCATTGTAGTGAATTTTCAATTTTTCACAGAAGATTAAAACAAAGGAAAGGTTGCATATGGAAGAAAGTCTGCATACTCAGCATGCCTTGTTTCAGGTGCAGATTTTAGAAGGGTTTTTATTGGTGGTGCTTTTATCTTGTCAATCAAGGTGGTCCACAGCCAATCAGATGCTCAAGATTATGCATGTGATGTTCTCCCATGACCATGATGATGTTTTTCCTCACAAGCTACTTATTTTTGCATATTCATGACCTTGATTAATGCATACTTTTGAATATTCAGCAGAATCCAATGCAGTTGTACAGTTTGTATGTCCTTGATATGATTGATTCACAATAAGTGCAATTTATAAAAATCATATTTTTCTTAATGCTGCATGTAATTATCTCTATTAGAATTATGTAAAATATCATTTAACTTCCTTAGAAGAAAGGTATGATATTTGTCTAGGTGGTGCATTTTTTTTAGACCATTTTAAGTTGTCTGCTGAGCAGACTTTCCTTTGAACGTTATGTCCGTAGCATAAACACAAGACTGATTTATCTTAGATTTAAATTGACTTGAGAAAAAAAAAACATGGCAGGTATATCTGCTGGCACAGAAATCACATTTCACAATTGTAAAAAACAGTCTTTTTTTTTTAACAAAAGTAAATTCTACATTTATGGTCACAGTTCACTATTGTGTATCAAGCAAATTGATTTGCTCATTAAATCTACACTATTATTATTATTATTATTAATACATTCATGAGAGAACCTGGAAAATTTAGTCCTTAGTTTTTCAGAAAAAAATATTGAAACACGGAAAATGATTGTGTCATGCATTGGTGACCTGTCCACAAACTCACCACATTGATCAGTGTCATTCTGTCCACTGCATATTTTTCTGCAGTTAATGGAACAAGACACCTTTCCTCTCTCTGTTAATTATCATATTCTCAACAGGGGTATTCATTTAATATCTGCTGAGTAAACAAGTGTTAATAACAATTGTATCTTCAGTTATCAATAAAACACATAGATAACAGAGTTTGGGCTTCTAAGAAATAAGCACATCCATTTTTATATTTTAAATCATTGATTTATGTTAATAAGTTGGTAATAAATGTAAATACAGCACTTGGTTACATTACAGTTAACTGATTAAAATATGTGTATGTATGAAATAATTAGGATTGAAAGTAAGTTTCTCTATTTTGCTATGTTGCACTTTGGGCATTTTATCATGTGATGTGTAGATAGGAAGAATCAGCTTTAAGATAGACATCATTACAAAACATTAGTCATAGCCAAACCTGCTGACATAGAGGTACAAAGATAAAGTAAATTATTCTGCAAATGTTAACCATACAAAACAACACACTGCAATTTTTCCAGAATTAATACACTGGCAGTATACCCTTGATTCCAGCATGCAACTTGGACATCCAGGTTTTAGTCTGTGTGCAAAATGGCAGCCCCCTTGAACAGTATCAACATTTTTGCAAGTTCAGTTTTCGACAAGTGCAAGGAAATATGATAGGAGAGTACTCCAGGGGACAGTGTCAAGGAGGGAATCTATCTGTGTAGAGAGTTTGGTGGCCATTAGACCCAAATCTTCCAAGTTGAAGCTGGTGGAACGCTGTGAGGATGACCACCCCTCATCCACAAATTATATTGGCAATAACTAATGACAATGGAATTCTTTATAGTTATTACACTAAACACAAAAATATACTGGTCGAAAAATTATAGTGCACACATGATATTATTGCGCAGACCACCAATGTATGAATTTGTGAGCTTATGATTTAGTAAGTTTTGGTTTATTGATCAGTTATCATCAGGTAATTGTCAGATCATCAGAATATGGACACACACACGCATATGTATTTGCATACATATGTTTATGTATAAAATTAAACCAATTTTACACATTATGGAACACTCAGGTCTGGATCATGGTAATTAATAGGGCACTAAATCTTTACCATAATTGAATGACAAACACAGGAAACTGTTCTCCTTGAATTTTCAATGCTAGTACCTTTGAGTGCAGAATTTGTTGCGTCATCTGGTGAAATTACACTGAATCAATGGTATTGGAAAAAAAATAAAAAAGTGAATGTTATATGCTTGTTTCATATATCCAGATGATAATAATATTGAATAACACTGATATTAAAAGCAGTGACACAGTGTATTTGTCAATGTAGCATTTTATATTCAAATAGGCAATTGAATTGTGTGACTAGTGTCATCATGTATTAAATGTTATAACAATAGGATCTATTGGTGTTTAATTACATTTGAAACAGGGGACAGCATAAATGGAGCCATGATGAAGAAATAGAATTTTTGTTTTATAGGTGTGAAATACATTTTATGTTAATACTTTGTATTTGATTGTAATATTGCAACTATTAACTATTAAAATACATGTGCTGTATAATACACTGTACATAAATCACATCTGTACTATAGTGCTCATATTTTCTACCAGAGGGCAGTTGTGTAAAGATGTACAGTAAATTATCAGTTGAGCAGTTACTGTTGAATTTGCTGTTAGTTGGTCCGACACAGAAGTATGGAGGGTTTCTTGTTGAAATTTGTAACAATGAACAATGAATGTATTGTCAGTTCATGTTGCTCAGCCACAGTTGGGGAAAAACCCATCTTTCTACCAGCATTGGCAGGTATATGCTACCAACATAACTTGCTTCAGCAAATCAGTGTCACATCTATTCCACGAGTAACAAATGAGGCAGTTGAACTAATTTAATGATTTGAGTATGTACTCAGATTTATCAGACTCCAAAAGCATATCTGTTGCCTATTTCAAATAAATATTTATCATTAGTTCTTGGATTTGATCGGCTGTAGTTATTTCAGCCTGAAGACTCGCTCATGCAGACCTGTCTGAAATTCATGAAATTAGTGCTAGAGCAGCTTATTGAAGCAAGGTTTCATGGTAGCATATTGTGGCCAGATGCTGGCAGGAAGATGAAGAAAACTAGGTCGATCAGAAGATTGTTTATTTTGGGCAGGGTGCATTTGTTCTCATCTCCTTCATCATCTGTTGCAGTATATATATATATATATATATATAAATTTGGTGGCGTAATAAAAGATGTGCAACAGAATAGTATCAGGAGAGCTGTATGTAGCCCCAACTTCAATTTTAAGATTACATACAAGTTTAACCTTGTTTTGTAGCAGGGTTCCCACACTTGTAGCAGATCAGTATTTCATGACATGTTCATATCCGCTAACAAAAATTCATGACCTTTTTCTTCAGCTGGTATATAACAGTTACCAGTGAAGCAGGCAATGAAGAGCACCCATGATAATTTTTTATACAGAATAATTATTCATAAAAAAGAGAACTTATATATTTCAGAAACTTCAGGACTATTTCATGACATTTTGATTTATAAAAAAATCATGGCTTTCTCAGTACTGAAATTTATATTCTAAAAATTCATGAATTTTTAATCATGTGGGTATAGAATTCACTTAACATACATTCCCAGGTCAAATGTTTCTTGGTACAGAATGCCTTGGATGGCATATTACACTACTGTACCCAGCTATACCCCAGCAGTTGGATCCATGTCTATATCTCAGTTCTAGAACCCCTGTCATGGGCTGTCAGTGGTATGGTACTGAGCTGGCTTCCAATCTACCCATTTTTTTGCCAGCCAGTTTTATTTTATCAGCTCTCCCTGTCTTGCCATGTAACTGGTTATCTACAATTTGGTGTGCACATCACCAGATTTTTCCTGCTATTTTGGTCACCTTCGGTTTTGTCTTCTGGAATGCTTTTGTCACCATGAATGATGAAATAAGGAAAAGAAGGAGCAAATTATCAGCTAGTATTGTCAGTTCTGTCATCATATCTACAGATATCACTGGCAGGTAGCACCCTCACGTCTACCTGTCCTACCAATTTTTCTGGCCATAAATTTAGTAGATGGGAGATGGAGACATTTCTCTTGAAATGCAGAGCTATGGATTCAGCTTTGGACAGCATCTAATATCAGCACAGCCTCTGCCTCCTGTTAAGAACAAGCAGTTCAGATAAATATTCAGAGGGGAATATGATCTGTGCAGATTTTTTGTGATCTCAACCTGCTTAATAACAGTAATACTTGCCAATGATGTTATGCATTACATTGCCACTTGGTGATCTTGACAAGAAAGTTGTTGAATTTTACTAAGGCTTTAAGAGCTGATTTTAAATATTTGCAGTATCAAAGTATCGTATACTCTGCTGGTCTCCACAAAATGTAACATCCACAATACCTAATTAATGAATACGATTTGTACAGCAAATATACCTGTCGGAATGTAAGCCATGTCACACTGTTTATGAAAGCAGTACTTCTTGCAAATTTGCAATAATTTACCAGTCTAGCTGGATTACAAAAAATATGATTTAACCAAGACTGTGGGCATACTGTGCTGGACATAAACCTAAC
Source organism: Sipunculus nudus (assembly GCA_026874595.1). Lineage (NCBI taxonomy): Eukaryota > Metazoa > Annelida > Sipuncula > Golfingiida > Sipunculidae > Sipunculus > Sipunculus nudus. The sequence goes on from CM049309.1 coordinate 49,316,840, forward strand.
AATATGAGAATCTTTGTTGTAAATTAAAGTCTCAAGGTATGTAACTAGTGTGAACATTGACAAATAATACAGTTAACACCTGCAAACTAATGGAAAAACTAATATGAGTGCAATCAAACCAGAGGCTGTCTGTCAAACATGACACATCTAGTCTTTCATAGATGTTTTATCTGTAACATGATAAGTAATACTTTGTACGTGAATTCATGTGAGAGGTTACTCACTGAATAAAAATTTCATATTTATTTTAACCATACATGCAGTATCATCATAATACACTGGGCTGTATAGTTAATTAACTAGGCAAGCTTGAGACGTGAATTGTAGTATCTGGTGTATCTTGATGATTTCAAGAGATATTTTAAGGTTTTTAGAACTGACAATAGGGTAGACCAGATGTCTGTATCAGGTTCACAAAGTTGTATAACAGAAACCATATCGGATTGTTGAGCAAAAAGTAAATTGTTTATCACCCTTCTGTATGGCGTTTCTTCTTTTTTCATTATAACAAGGGCCTTGGAGCATCAGCAATGCTTTATCTTTCAAAGTATCTTCAAAGCCTACTACATATATTTGTCAAATGAGAGCAGGAGAATCCAACAGTCACTTCCATATGTTAAACTTTCTCACTAACTAAAGACCATGGATGCACAAGAACTTCCTAGCATATTATCAGTTCTTGCATAGGTCACATAATTCCTGATGGATGGTGATGCAATGGCCAATTTGCAGGGAGGGGGAAATATCAAACTCCTTTGGGTATACAGGGAAAATCACCCCCTTCAGGACACACTTGGCATGGTTCCAAATAACGGCTGAGGAGTGGCCACAGAGAAGTTGGTTGAGTAGTATCATTGTCAATTAGAATAGATATCTGTAGCAACAAAATGCTGTCTAAAAGCACAGTCCTTCCAGCCTCCCCTCAGAAATCTTAAGATGCTAGCGTTACCAGTAGCTCTAACATGAAACTGGTTTATTCACTCTTGTACCCAACTTTATACTTAGTATACTAAAACTGGCATATTAAAAGCTGGTCTTGTGATACGAAATCGGGAACCAAACAAAATGAACACAAATATAAGGAGAGTTTTATTTCCAGATTCAACAAGATTTCCTTTGATAAATATTTTCACATTGCCAACGGGTCATCAAACATACAACTTGCAAACTCTGATACCAGTTACTTTTTGTCATAATCAGCAGTGGTTTAATTGACACTTTTTACCTAGGTATTATGTTTGTATATTCCACATTCTCTAAAGACAAACAAATACTGTATTTTATTCAATATTCAAAAGGGCATGTTCTACACCTGCTTGGAAGTTGTGCTGTCAGAAGAATGGCAGTGAGATCTAAGACCTGTTACTCATTTCTGAGAATAAATGCTGCTTAAATAATACAGGATCACTTCTCTAAATCTAAGCGGATGAACTGATTTTAGCCATCTGGTGCAAAAGTTATTACAGACCTGCAAACTGTTGTTTGATTAATACCTGAATATCATTACAATCACATCATGAACTGATGAGTTACTATAACCGACTATTAAACTTGCTCATAAACAACAGTAACAAGTTAAAATTATTCAGTTATATTCAACTGGATTGTGTCATGCATGTGCAAATATGTAAACACCATATTTTTCTTGTGTTTCTACTCCAACCAGATTACCAGGCAGAACAGAAACCGTATTGATAAAACAGGTTTTCACTGCAAGTACACAGTAGGATATTTCAGTGTCTCAAAGGATCCAAATGCAGGAAAAATGTTAAAAACCTCATTCAGCTGTAGCACAAATACTGCCAATAATAATTTGGTGGGATCATTCAGGTGTATTTGAACTATAAAATAACCAGTGTTTTATTAGAGTCCAGGCTAGTTGAGAAAAAGTCTGATTCCTTTAAGTTTGAGGTTAATATATGTAAATGTATATGCTGATTCATCGAATTCCTTTGCCAAAGTTTGAACAAAACTAAATGCATATTGACTTCTCAGAACTGCCTTGACACTCCAGTTCTCTTGGGGTCCAACATGCCCACTGCACATTTTCTTTCAAAACTACATATAATAGATTTGTACGATACTTGGTGTGGCAATACTTGTAAGGCTGGGTTGAGTGCTCTTATCATAAAACCCATATCCTTAATTTGAAAGGCACCTGAACGTATCATTAAGATGTAATACTAACTTGACTTAAAACATGCTGTCAATCCTTTATTCTGTGAGGTGGGCTATTTCATAAAGCATGAACAAGACAATGTAGACACAAATGCTCAGCCTTTTACATCACTTTATCCATAAACAATAACATTCTCCCCTTAATATACAGTAACCAGATAAAGCTTATATCAAGATCTTGTCTAGAGCTTGAATCTTAATGATAAAACTACTAGTACTCGTTAATCTGATCCAACTGCATTTTTATTTTATTTTTTCAATTGAGTATCCCTCAAGTCCTGATCCCATATCGTTAAGGCTGCCTTTCCACTAGTACTGGCATTCACCATGAAGAATATCCTGTGGAAATCTCATGGTCTACATGCAGACAGCATATTTCTACAGACACAATTTTTCTGCATTGCGATGCTTTTGCGCTAGTATTGATGTGGTTGTCAGAATCACTCATGTTTTATATATATAGCCTATCAACTGGTGCAGGTTTCTGAACAGAATTCTGTGTGGGTTACATACCACCAGGCAAAAGTTGTGCATGTAGCATTTTAAGCAGAATGCATTCAAGGTTCTGCTGGGAATGCAATGCCAATGCAATACTATGTCACTGAAGGAAAGTCATGTTCATGGAAAGGCAACCTAACATTAATGCATAAAAATGCTACAAAGCTGAAATAAATAATGTTTAGACATGAGCTGACGGAGAGTCTAAAATAGTATCTACCATGATTTCATAACATTTAACACTGAGGCTTACAGCATTATTTCTAAACTAGATGTTATAAAATAGCTTTTGGTTATGTGCTGGATCCTGAAGTCTTGGTCTTTATTAAAACTCAGATAACATTTTTGCCAATATTTTACCCTTTCCGAGCAAAGCTACTCACAAGCATCAAAAGATACTTTATACACTGACTTCATGAAATGCAACATTTAACTGTCGAAAATTGTTGGTCCAGTGAACAATTTTGGTACAAGAAGCCCCGTTTTTAAAGTGCATATAACTCTGTAATTCATAACTAACATAATGGAAGATTTTCACAATTAAAAAAAAAAAAGTTAGATGATGCATACTGCCTTAAAGACACTGTGTAAAGTAGAAGTTAGAGAATGGTGCACACTGCAGTCCATGATCTATTAATAAACCTTACTTTACTCTTGATATTGGCAGACAGAAACAACATGAAAGAGCTTGTACTACAGCTTTCATGACAACTAATAAGATTACTAACAACAAAGAAAAATATCTGAAACAAAGTAGACAAGATCCTATTTATCTTTTTTAACTTCTGTCTTCTGATCTGTTTCCTTGGCTTCAGGACTGTCTTCATACCTAGAATATCAAATAACACCCGCCGGGGGTGTGTTGCAATAAGGTGACTTAAGTCATGTAGGTGACTTAAGCCCAGGGGCATCTGTGTGTCACCATGGTAACCATTATGACGTCACAATTGTAACCATGGTATTTAGGCCCCCAACTGGGCTTAAGTCCAGTAAAATGTTATTGCAACAGGCCCCAGTTTCTTACAGTAAGAAAGCCAAAATTAAGCCTGAAGTAGGTACTGTAATGTAGCGTTAGACATTATAGTATGTTGAAGTTGAAATAAAGAGATAACGAAGACTGTAGTTTGATCAAAACACTGAGCAATTTTAGACATAAAGAATAAAAATAAACCCTCAGGCTAACGATTATTGCTTTCTTATTCAAATATTTATCACACATCTGTTCCTGAAATCAATTAATATGCTTATAAATCATTCCCATTTTACTTAAATCGAACTGCCCACTTGTGTCAATGTTTAATGCTCAATTTTAGAAATAAAATTATTGCTAAATAACCCTGCCTGGATTGAACCTAAGAGTAGATAAGCCTTTATCATAAGCCCCTCCTACTTTGACACACGTTTTTTTATCTCTATTTAGTCAATAAAGAGTTTTATAAAAAAAACAATAAATGTTTGAATAATATTCTGATTCAGTGGTTACTGTGACCACCCTGTGTACAACAAGAACACATCAAGTACTCACTTGAACATTTGATTGAGTTCACCTTTCACTAGTGCCACAAGCAGTGGAGTTCCTACACAGGCTGGCACCAAGTACAGTAAAGCAGGCTGAGGAATAAAGAATAAAACATAAGCTCAGGTAATCCAAATACCAGGGCTCAACATTAACAGTTTTCTGCTTGACCAGGGCAAGTTAAAGGTTCTAGGAATGGTGGTGGGGCAACCAATGGTTACCTCTTAAGTGGATTCAACATAAACCTTGATATTTTATACTTGATATCATTTTATTTTGATAAAATTTCGTAAATTTTTGTACCTACAATGGTATTTAGACTGGCTTCAGATGCTATGTGTTTGTTTGATCTCTGTGTCAGCTTAGAGCACCATTACCATGCCTCTACTATCAAGAATCATTTGCATTCAGCCAATGGTTCCTTGATGACCTTTGTCAGACACAATTTTGTATTCACTTTAATAAATATAGTTTGCCATTTTCCTTGCCCAAAACTAAAAAGTTTGATGTTAACTGCCCCACCAGGCAAGTACTTAATGTCAATCCCTGAATACCACACAGCCATCCATCACTTCTATTTGAATGGGACACCAGTGCAGCCAATCAATAAATCATATTTAACACATACAAATTATACAGCACTTGCACAGGTGCGAGTTAACTGTGGGAGGATCATGTTTAAACAGTGGAATCAAATAACAGCTGTGCATATATAGGCAGTTATCGGTCAGGGTTTGTCACTACAATTCAAACAATTCTCTTTTGTCAGTGCATGCATGGTAAAAAAGTACAATTATTAGTGAATGGCATTCAAGGCCAGGTGTCTAAATGCAGGCTGATAATTCTATAATATTTTAACATATTTGGAAAGATGGGTGGGGGTCTCCTGTAATTCATACAGTATGCTTCTGTGGCCAACATGCAATAAGAAACAAAGTCTGAATATACCAAGTATCCTCATATATTCAGATTCACTCATAGTAATCATAGGAATTTTAAAATAAATATAACCATGAAATAAAAAATTTACTCCAAGATCATCTTGTATTTCCATGACCATAACTTATTATACTGTATTCTTCTTCATATCATATGTATTTATCATATCATATGTATAAGATTACTGGCTGTTTAGCACAATATCAAAGTAGTTGGGAAGGATGGCCATTGCAGTGCATTTCCCCATATGACTTATATCACGACCAGTCCACATAAATGCTTACTGAGTCATGTATTCCTGGCTAAATATTTACATGTTACATGATAAAGGTCATACAATGATGCCATATTTCCTCACCTGAGCATGCTTAAAAACATGCATGACAAATATTGTTGCAAGCAGCCCCAGGAAGTAAGCAATGAAACTGGCGTAGAAATAGGTCCTGCTCTTTTTCTTTTGACTGTAAAAATATGCAAATTATTATTATTATTAATAGGTATGTAACATTAAAAAAATATACACTGTTTTATCGTCAAATTATAAAAAAAATATACAGCTGAGGTTAACTAATATATATATATTTTTGTGTTTGTTTTGTATCATAAGTTGGAGAACATATATAAGATTATAAATGAAAATTTAAAGATAAACAAAAAATCCACTTTTTGCAACATTCCTTCCACCTGATATGTGCACAGAAATAAAAATGACCACTGACCTGACATCGAATCTCAACAGGAGTGCGATGAAGATCCCCGGGATGACAATGTCTCCAAGACCAAGCATGGCAAAGTTTTTGGCTGCCAGACCATTTTCTAGGATATCTTGTGGAAACACCACTACAAGAAAGAAACACATATGCCACATGTCAACATTCACTCCAGTTCAATGGACTGCAATAGCAAAGAAATACAAGTAACCTGCTACCAATATAATACATATATCCCCTTCTGAGAAAGTTTCATCAGTTTTAAACATTTCAAAAAATCTATGGGCATGCAAAATTTCAAGCCGATATATCAATCACTCTTGAGATATTTGCTATTATCACTTAAACTAGAATGAGGTTGTTTTGGCAATGCAAAGAAGATCCAGGTCAAGGTCCACAGTTTTTGCACCTGTCAACAAACTTGGTTGAAACAATCAGTGTTTCAAATTTGCGGCAAAATAAGAGATACTTTAAAAGTTATTGGGTTCACATAATTTTTATTTCAGCCTATTTGATCTTGATGATGAAGGTCAAGGTCACCGGACTTCAAACTCATCTGAGATATTGGTAAAAAAAACATAATTTCAAATTTCATGATAAAATGTTGAGTTGTTCAAAAGTTTTTGTGTTCACAAGAAATGACACAGACACCAACGGTTGCTGCCAATGACTACAGACGGCGACTTGCCAGACCAACCACTATATGTCTCCCCCCCCCCCCCCAATGGGAGGGGAGATAAGAACAGATGCACAGAGGGATACTTTGTAAATGCATAAGTTCTGAGGTCACATGAAATTGGTTAGGCACTAGTTCACATGAACCCCCTATTTAGTGTGATGATGCAAAGTTTCAGAAAATTCCATGCAGTGGTTTGGGAGTGGTTCTCCCAAGAAGCAGTACAAGCTGAATACATGAGGCCAAAAAAATAAAAAGGTATGGTTCTCAGGCCCTTTTTTTTAGAAATCACTGTGTGTGGGCGGTATTTTATTTTTGACCTTTTTTGTATGTTTGGATAAAACTGCCATATGATCAGGGAAAAGCATGAAAATAACAAGGTAAAAAGCTAAACAGGTAAAAGCACTACATAACATCTTATCAAAACTGTATTATTTATCTTCTTGAAAGATGAAAATCAAAATCAAAATATTTGATGGGGGGGGGGGGTAAAAATTGATGCAGGCGGTGCCTGAGAACCGTACCTTTTATTTTTTGGGGGGCCTAATCTCTAATAAACTTACTTCTGCAGATCTCATTATGTCTCCAGCCATAAAGGTGTCAATTCATGCATTTAAGGAGACTTTTGTGGCTTATGTGGCAGGCTGCTTCACATTATCACATCAGCTTGACATGGTCCACGAACATTACAGTTGCCACAACAATGATATTCTTATATCGATCCCTAGCTTTAAATGCAGTAAAACCACCAATATTTGGTATGACATTTGTACTTCAACCAGCTCTAGCTGAAACATTAACAGACAACTGTTGTTACATCTAACACTACACACAAGGCCTGGGATTATATATGCAACTCACTAGAAAAAGTCAGTTAATATATATCCAATACTGCAGGACAAGGTTTACTGGTCAGCAACTTAAAAAAAAATATTGGATAATATGCAATGATTAAAATCAATTATATTTACAAGAGCTGTGGTGTGATAAGATTATAAATAAGAAGAAACCACTCACATTTTATTGGGGCTTCAAATGATTTAGCTACAGTCACCATCACATTAGTACCAAACACCTGAAAGGAAAAAGATATTCTTAGGCATTCATTTCTATAGTCTGTTCTATTACCTCAATCCCACCTGTATTCTGCTATATAACTTTTGATTAGTTTCATTTTGATTGAGAAAATGTTAGTGTAGGGTAGAAAGATCAATGGGTCTAATTTTCAAAAGTGGAAAAATAAACACCTACCTTTCATAAAATTATTTTAAAACCAGAGAAATCAGTCTACATTTTACAACATACCAGTCCCACTTATGATGGTCAAGATCACAAGAAAAAACAGCCTCAGTATGCAGGTACTGATTGGATGATGTTTTGTTAATATACTAAACAAGCAATTCAATGAATTTGTCCCCTGCTAGCGACACCTGTTGGTGATTAGTGAAACTAAATGTGCTGATTAATCATATCAAAATCAAATATCATATTGTATTATTATCTTGTGAGACAGACACTTCAAAACCAATCCCAACCAAGGTATGCATAAGAGCAATCACTGACCCTGTTGGTGATTAGTGAAACTAAATGTGCTGATTAATCATATCAAAATGAAATATCATATTGTACTGTTATCTTGTGAGAAAGACACTCCAAAACCAATCCCAATCAAGGTATGCATGAGAGCAATCACTGACCCAAATTTGAATAAAATCAGATAATATTTTGGAAAGGTATCGCACAGAACCCAAATCAATGTCCCCCGCATCCGTGGAGTGGGGGACAATAAATGCTACATCATACTCACCCAGAATATGTCATAGACAAACAAGCCACCTAGCAGAATGCACCCGGTGCTCACTCTGTTCAGCTGCAGCAGTTCCACACCATTCAGGGAGAAAGCCAATCCAAACAGGTTGTTGGCAATCCAGTGCTGCCAAGGCAGAAACAAGTAAATAGAATTTTAACAAACAACACTGACTAATGAAATTTATGTAAAACACACAAGGGCTTTTGAAAATTACAGGTACTCTATAAGACACACTGTAAATACATTTTTTCAATTCTAATTCAACATCAAGAATTACATTGACCCCAAAACTTGCCAACTAATATTAATTCTTTTAATGAATAACATCAAGAGCTAGCATGCAGTATTAAAAGTAAAATGAATGTTAACACATTTCTATGGCTATAATTTGAAATAAACTTAAAATGGAGCAATCTTTACACCTATTATAAACGGTGGAAAGATTGACTCCAGAAAGGGAATTTTCCCAACAGCCAAGGCTTCAATGTTTTTACTCCTATTTTTGTGTATTTATCATCCTGCTTAGATAAGCCAAAAACTTCACAGAGTCCCTGTAATACATGTGCATTATAATAATTACACCGGCAGTTTGATTGTTACATCCTATAATTAGACACTGCACCATGATGACTGGTCTTTTTTGCATTATTATTGATTTTATTGGTAATTATAATACCTGTAAAATATAGCTTACCTTTTTGTAAAGATACCACACACCAAACCCAGCACACATCGTTAAACAAAGCAAGTCTTTCCTGTCAAACTCATAGTTCATTATATCTGAAAGGCAAAAACAGACAATGTTCAAACTGCATATAATCTCACAAGTGCACATTTTACAAATAGACCTGTGAGCTAGACATTTCTGGCACCATATACTGGGCATACAGCTTTAAGTTTAAAACAAACCCCTTTCTGTTGAAGCATTTATTGGCATCTTCCAGATTTGACCATAAAACATCAAAGTCAAGGTCACCAGTTTTCAAAATCTTCCATGAATTTGGTTAAAATGATAATTTTTAAAATTTTAGGAAAAAAATTTTGAAGTACACCCTAAAATTATTAGGGTCACAAATATCCAAAATGTCTGCATAACTGACCTTGAAGTTTATATATAATAAAGCCTTTGTTCTCTCACTCATTATTGTCATATCTTAAAATTTCAACTTTGAAAAAGCTCTGTGAAATATAACTGGGTGTTCAAGGTTCGTCTTCAGTGGCTGTGGCTTAAAGCCTAGTATCCCTAGATTCTCAGTATGGGTATACAATAAATTTATTCAGAACATTTTCCTCAGAAATATTATTCATTTTTACCCATAGTGTGTATACAGTGTAATTGTTCATGAAATTGAAAGAAATCCATTTACCATATTATTAAACACAGTAATCCTTAACATCACCAAGGCATTAAAAACTTTAGTAGAAACTGACATTGTTTGAACTAATCAAAGTTCCTACCTTCCTTTTGGTCCCCTTTGCCCTGGGTGAAAATGAGGCGGTAGGGCATGTTGGGAAATCCAACTGGAACCAGCTTGTTTACAAACGGGCTGCAAGTAACAGGCAAAAATATAGGTATATAATACATGACCCACACCCATTTATATAGTTTTGTCTTTTATTTTCATTTTACTTTAAATTCTATATTTTTTTCTAACTTAATGCAATAAAACTACACAACTGATCAAACTGTTTGTACAGAACACAAGTTTTATAAAGAATAAGCATAAATTGATCCACTCACAGTCGAGAAGTGCTTTGATTCTTTTTTTTACCTCCCTTTATACACACACTAAGAATACAGGCTTGGAGTGCTGTCATTCAAGTAATTGTACTGTACTCAACTAAAGTCAAGCTATGTATAAAAATTAAGAAATCTCGAATATTCCTACCAGGAAGGTATTCATTACCAAGATAGTTTGCTTCACACCAGCTTCAGTGAACCACTCTTGTGTTTAATTCACAAATAAAGAACAAGGCACTTGACCCAATCATATGGCTCCCGTAAACGTGCTTTATGTGGCTCTCTTTTGTTAATTTCAAATCAAAAGCGTAGCATTGACAGATTGGCGTCGAGAATCTGACCAAGCAAATAAAGCCTTGTAAGCCATCTCGTTTCTGGTGAGGGTGTTCTTGTACATGTGCAGACAGCACATGAACAGTTTACATTTGGTTTGGTGGATTTGTTTGGGAGGAGCCTGAATGTGTGCAGGCTTGTTCATTATACATGAGCCTCACTTAAGAGAGGTATCTTAGTAGCATATAGCGGTCCAATCCTTGCTGATACAATGTGGCTACTCTGTCCACAGCAGGTCAGACATAATATAGCTAATGAAAATGGTGACTGTGTTTCAGTGTGATAGGACATTAAACAGGAAACTGATGTACCTGAGGATGTGTGCCAAGGCCAGCACCCCCAGAAAGAAGAAGTACACTGTCAGGAGTAGGTTTATGTACTCTTTTGAGAATATCTGCAAAAGAAAACACAGATTGTCATATAAATAATAAGGAATATTTAATAAACCACTGAGACACAGATGATTTAATGTAAGTTCGACTGAAGTTTTACTATCTTTTACTTACTGACTTGAAAACATGTACTATCTTTTGATTATTAATGGGAGTTCCTGAAAACATCAGATCCAGTGGTCTGTTGCATTGAAATTGTACATCTGAATTGTATTTATTTACCATGGGTTGCATAAATAGTTTTGATAAGTGATGCCAAGGGCACTGTGTGGCACAGATGGAGACACTCTGTACTCTGTATTGGGGGATGCACCTGTAGGACTTGGAGAAAACCGTTGATACTAGACAGGCTACTACAGCCCACTCTCATAGCCAAGGCAGGATTGAAGCCTGATCACCAGCACAGAGAACACAGTATATTACCACTCGGCTGTCCATGCCCTTTAGCCAAGTAGCAGACCTAGATACCAATAGTGTTGGGACGATATAGGTTTTTGATATCATGATAATTATTCAAATTTTATCGCGATATACCGTGATATCCCGATATTTTCAATTAATGGCATTAATAAGCCATCAATAATGATATTTATAACAACCACCTTTAAAGTCTTGACTTTATACAAGGGGTTAAGTATTAATATAATTTATACCTATTGTGCCAGTACCACAGAATGACTCATTAAGTGATGTAAGTTGATGAAGGTCCTGCAGGTGCGCAAGCTTGAGGCGCGGGAAGTCCTGCCCCCATCGTTGAATCACGCTTGTCAGAACTTTCCATCAGTTTCCTATAGCTACATAAAAGCCGGAGAATCCCGGCGAATTTTCCGAGAGCGTGTCATACGAATCTTGGCTAAATATATCATCTCAATTTTATATGGCATAATATGCAACCCGTATGGAATGTTCGATTCAGTGGTGACACTTTTATGTTGACATTTTCGTTCCATGCAATAAAAGCATAAATGTGTGTATTTATTGCTCTTTCATTATAATGTTAATTTCTCCTGGAATTCTCAAGCTTTTGTCCTTTCTGATTCATCCTGCTACTTCCGGACATTTCCGACTAATCCAGAAGTCTGTAAGCACACGCTTCCACCCACACGCGTGTATTCCAATACACGTAGTTTATGAAAATAATACAATTCTTTGAAATAAAGTTATTTTGAACTTCAAGGGCTTGCTTGTGAATAAAAAAAACCTGAACAAAAATTGATATCGTGATATCGCGATAATAGGAAAGTTGACGGTATGATAACCGTAGCGGTCAGATATCGTGATAATACCGTATACCAGTAACCGTCCCAACCCTAGATACCAATGTTTCAATTTTGACTTCACTGGTAATCACAGTCACACACAGATGACCCTGGGCTTAAGTCATCAACATAACATGACATTAATCAGTCACCTTTATGGCAACAGTCCCACCCTATGCAGTTACAGTATTATCATTATTTTTGTGAGATTACTGAGAACAACCTTACCTTGAAGAACAAGTAGAGACCAAATAATGTAGCGCTGGCAATGATGGGGAACATTGCAGCATCTTTACTGGACATGGTCTCTGCTTTCTCTCCAGATTTCTGAAAGCAAGAGGATCACATGATCAATAGCTGTAATCAACCTGTTGAATTTGTGTCACACATTCTCCCTGTTCTACACATTCAATATTTGGCTGGTAGCTTGTGTTGCATGAACTCCTTGATAATGTAGTACAATTTCCTTAAAAATAAATCTGTCTGCATCAAATGAAGTAACAGTCACATGACCAAATCAGGCTTGCCAACAGACCATTGTGCAGCAGAACAAAGAATGCAAAACAGTAGTGTTTTTTTAGTATAAGAATGTAAGTTTAATAGTTCTGTATGAATAACTTTGTAAAATTTATCAACTTTGTATATTCATCACTTTTATTAAAGGTTGACCTGTATATCTGCAAGGCCTATATTTTTCCTGACAATAAAGGAGGCGATCATTTAATACTTTATAATATATTCTACTGTAAATGAATAATATGTTCTACTCTATATTTATTACCAAGTATCTAGATGAAAATTATACACTTATAATTAGTTCAAGTGTCTTTAAAATACCTGTACATGGGTACTTTCTAAAGTTCCTGGACCTATACCTCTAGAGGTACTCTACAAAATTCTGTACCTGTACCTGACCATTTCACAAACTTGTACCTGTACCTAGGTACTGTCACATGCATGTACCTGGCCCCAACCCTGTTAATTAGTGCTATAATAAAATGTAAATACAGAATCTGAGTTTATCTTTCTGAATTCCTCTTTGATACAGTATGTTTTAATAAAAATAATTTCATTAAAATTCATTGTAGGAATTGGTGTCATATGCTCAAATCCTTTATACAGGACAACTCATTAATAGGGATAAAATCCTCCGGTCCCCAGTCTGACTTAAAAAAGTTTCACAAGAATTGCTTAAAATTGGGTTGGCAGTTTTATCCACAGCCGGTTTAATCCACTGGATTCATCCTGATTAATCTGGATCAGATAAAACAGGTTTTATCCAGTTTTATCTGAATTTTGGGTTCATACTGTCTGTGAAGTAGACATTTCATATTATATTTAGCTTTTGACTGTAAAATAATAAAGTGCTATTGATAAACATTTTTCTAGTTGACTGAATTATAATGTTACTATATAGTTATACATAAAACAAACATTTCTTGTCACAGATCTCTACTGAAAGTGATACTAAAAGAGATGCCATGATCTTAATAATAAGTCTGAGACTTCAAATTATTTCTCTTCTTTAGAGTGACTTTTAAAACATTATCACATATTTTGAACATTACACTATAAAAAGCTGAATGACTGCAGTTCACGCATGTTTAGTTAAACTCTACAATCATTGGTACCATATAATGCACTGTCATATATTCACAGATAAACATTTATTCTTACATCTGAGACAGATGTACATAATCAGGTCATTTATTGCATAAATGACTTAGATAAACAGTGAAATCAGCTGTCCATAATTTTATGAGGCTTTCCTCTTACACGCTAACAATAAAATGCTTAAATAGCTATCTTGCCTCAGTTTGTTTCACTGAATATGGATTAGTAATAACAGCCTGAGAGGAGAAACCTCCATTGGATCAAAGTCATTCAGGAATCCTTCACCACTGAACTCTAGGAGCCCCATAAGTTGTTGACAATGGGCTGCAAAAGTCACCCTGAAGCCTGCCCTTGACTCTATGTAAATTTTTTGGTGGCTTAGGAAGATGATATAAAGATGATACATCCTAATGAGAAATTGACCATCAGCCAGAAGAGTAACATAGCATAAGCTACAGTGGCTGCTGACAACAATGAAACCTGAACCTGGAGGACACTGCGAATTTGATATCAAGCTTTTATATTGTTAATATATTAATAAACCTTCTGAACTTATTTATCCTGATTAACATAAATGTTAATTTTATTAAATTTTACAAGGTGATTCTCAGTTTGATCAAGTTTAATCCTGTATAATCCAGATGAAACTGGATTAAACCGGATAAAATCCAGTTTTATCCATTGTCCTGGATTGAACAAGTTTTATCCGGATAAAACCCAACCCGGGGGGGGGGGGGGGGGGGGGGGGGGAAGATGAACAAACACCTGTATTGCTAATCAGAAACCATGCTTGACTGTACTCCATGACCTCTAGTGACCAGAAGTGGGCTGGCTGGGCATGAAAAATGCAATGTGACATGACATCCAAAACCAAAATGTAGTAACTGGCCCAATTTTAGAGCTTTTATTTTCTAATTTCAGAATTTAATAGCTTAAATCTATATGTGTTCATTATATGAAAATTAAACCAACAGTGCTCACAAGAAATAAATGTACCATGGTCAAATTTGGGCAAAACTTAATGTGATTTTACATTTATGGTAACAACTTAAAAATTTACAAAATTCTGATTTGATTTCTAGTATACAATTAAATCTAAATTTAATTTGGTGATATGCTTGAAAAATAAATTTACTTTTAACAGTTACCATGTTAAGTGAGGAAAAATCTGTCCTGTTTTTTTGACAATTTACAATATGTCCTGGTCCCTATCTTTTACAAACTAGAATATGAGTAGAAGACAAGTGACAATGTGTATCTGTCGAAATCAGAGTGGTACAGGTGAAGTTAAGGATGGATTGAGTGGTAAGGGGAAACAGAGTGAGTAGACACTACTGGACAGGGCAAAATATGAATAAGCTCCAAGAAATTGCAAGAAATAGTAGGTTGAAATTAGCAGAAGTTTGATTAAACATGATCTATGAAACCATGATCATCGGTAGGCAAAATTTTCCTGTAAAACAGCAGTAGGAAGCCACATGTAAACAGCTGGGTGGCACCATCGCTCTTTAAATATGACATAAATAATCCCAGACATGTACAATTTCAGGCCCATATGTCACACCACTAATGAATGAACTCCACTAAAACACTGAGAAAAGGGCATTAATTTATTCATCAAAAAAAAACTGGGAAAGTAGGTGGCATCACATGTCTGGTTTACATGAAAACTTTCCAAGATGGATTGACATACCAAATTTCAGACCAATAAATTGAACCACTCCTGAGAAATGAGCAATTTTCACCCAAAGCTAAAGAACAAATGGACACCACGGGAAAACGATTGTAGATGGTGCCACCAGTCTTGAGTAACAAGATGGAGGAGTCTAAGATCTATGGATATGCACACTTTCAGGCCAATACAGCAAATCACTCCTGAGAAAAGGGCATTAATTTATTCTTCTTAAACTGGAAGGTAGGTGGCACCACCTGTTTGGTTAACAATGAAACTTTCCAAGATGGATGGACTGCCAAATTTCAGCCCAATACACTGAACCACTCCTGAGAAATGAGCAATTTTCACCAAAAGCAAATGTACAGATGGACGCCACAAGAAAACGATTGCAGATGGCATCACCAGTCTTAAGTGCAAGATGGAGGAGTCCAAGATCTATGGATATGCACAGACATGGGGTAATAGTAATAAGTAATAGACTATTACAGTTTTTTCCATGTAATAGTAATAGTAATAGTAATAGACTCAAAAATTTGAGCTGTAATAGTAATAGAAACAGAGGGCAAAGTAATAGAGTAATACATATTACTTTCTATTACTTCCTGTGAGCCCCTTGATCATGAAGCATATCAGCAAATAATGCTGAACAGACTAGGTTCTTGACCATTTATTGCCCAGGATGTGCCTATTGTTGAGGCAAGCATGGGCCAGCTGCCACATTGCTGGTGACCACTGGTGCTAATTACATAAGAGTACTGGACAGAGTAGGTCACAGCCAAATAAGTTACCTGGCACAATCTGCCTTTTATTAGTAAACAATGGATAAACAGAGGCATGTTTGATGTTAAGAGACAAATAAATAGTTTATTATTATTGTGACATGTACATCTTATCTCACATCCATCAATACATATGTATATTCTGAAATGAACCTAGATTTGTTTTCACAAGCCAGTTTGCATTTTAATCATACTGATTGCAATAGCGCACATTCAAGAAAAATATAATATGGAACCAGATACAGTGCAGACCAAAAATGTTCATGATAAGCTTATGGTGTTTTGAAGCGTATTAAAGCCTACAATGCTATAAACTCATACTAGTACTACATCACTTTGATAAAGTCATACTGTAGGCACATGTTATCTAGTTAATTTATATACATATTCTCTTAAAACTATTCTTTTAATAATTGTCTGTTATTTCATGGTACCAATTTTGCAGACCTTCATTCAGTTTCTAAAATAATTTTAATTTATATTTTGAAAATTAAATGAACCAGTTTTATCACGATATTAATTTATTTGATTACATAATATGAGAATATAAGGAAGTGTTAATTTTTTATTATTTAATATCTGAAATTTTGAAATCAAATAATTGGATCATGTTATGTAAAAAATTTAAAGTACAAGATTGTTTAATACCAAATGTATTGTAAAAGTGATTTAAATAATATTTTATTTGTTTAGTAAAATTGATGTAAGTTTAAATCACTCTCCATATTCCTAAATTATCCTATGCTGGTTTTGCTGCAATGAAGAAGGGCATGCCTGAAGAATAAAAGCCATGCATGCTACCATTATTGTAAAGTTTACGACCTCTCTGTTCACTCTCAAGATGAACTATGTGATGGAATAAACATGTCATCATATCCAAATGAACATACACACCTAAGAAGGTACTTTTATCTCCAGTTCGGTTCTGTCCAGAATCTTGACATAAGGATTAGGAAACAGGACACATCCCTACATAAATTCCTCTCTTGATTCATACATAAAGGACTGAATTGACATCATTGATACTAAATAATAATATGCAGTAATCATGAACAATTCCTCTGGAGAAAATTTTTAGTTACACTGAAAAACTTTATTTGTGAACTTTGAGAAAGAAGATTAAATCTGAACGAAATTATGTACTATAAAATAAATTTATGTGAAATATATATGAAAATAATATAAAATGTACAAGTATGCATATAATTATAAATCATTATTTTACATATGCCAGGGCCTTTACGATGGGTTGCTTTTTAAATTACATGTATTCAAGAGTTCATACAATTATCTTATAATTTCGACTTGAAATGCCCCTATAACAATAATTGAGGTTTCAAAATATTAAAAAAAAATCATTAAAGAAACTGAAATAATTAAGATCTCCAGTATCATTAGGCTTCTTGTAAATGACAGACACAGTATAGGAACATTGTGTAGGTAACTGGATGATATAGGTGCTTGTAATATTATTTAAACATGTGATTGTAGTGCTAGTTTATAGCACTCATGGCTGCGCAAGGTCTAGAATCCTCCCATCAGTTAAAGTAATAGTAATAGTAATAGACACCCCAGTAATAGTAATAGTAATAGAAGATAAAATGTGGTAATAGTAATAGTAATAGTAATACCAGAAATTGAAAGTAATAGTAATAGTAATAGAACATCTGTAATAGACCCCATGTCTGGATATGCACATTTTCATGCCAATATGGCAAATCACTCCTGAGAAAAAGGCATTAAATTATTCTACCAAAAACAGGAAGGTAGGTTGCACCACCTGTCTGGTTTACAAGAAAACTTTCCAAGATGGATGGACATGTCAAATTTCAGACCAATAACTTGAACCACTCCTGAGATATGAGCAATTTTCACCCAATGCAATTGTACTGGTGGACGCCACAGGAAAATGATTGCAGATGGCATCACCAGTCTTGAGTACAAGATGGAGGAGTCCAAGATCTATGGATATGCACAATTTCAGGCCATTACGGCAAATCACTACTGAGAAAAGGGCATTACTTTTTCTACAAAAACGGGAAGGTAGGTTGTGCCACCTGTCTGGTTTACGAGAAAACTCTCCAAGATGGATGGACAAGTCAAATTTCAGACCAATATATTGAACCACTCCTGAGATATGAGCAATTTTCACCCAAAGCAAATGTACTGACGGACGCCATGCAAAAAAGTTGCAGATGGTGCCACCAGTCTTGTTTTTGTGATGAAGATGTCAAGGATCTATGGACATGCACAATTTCAACCCAAAACACTCAACAACCACTTAGACGAACAGATGGCAAATGTAAAGACGGAAGGTACACAACAAGTATTGTAGGTGGCACCACCAGTCTCCATTATGAGATGGAGAGATCCAAGATCTATGGACAAGCAAAATTTCAGCTCAATACATTAAACAACTCCTGAGATATGAGCCGTTATCTCAAAGGCACCTAGATTCGTACTGCACAGAAAGGATTGCAGGTGGTGCCACCTGTATTTGTTAAGCACAACCACATAGGTGAGGGAACAACTATGCCCGGTTTCGGAAAGATCCGTCCAAGGGGCTCATGTGTGTAGGAGGTGCAAAGGTTAATACTATTAATAGTACTTCAGTTCAGAAAAAAAATGTAAAACATTTGATAGCATTAAATTCAAAATTATAACTAGCTTTCATATTTAGACATATATTTTTTTATTATTTCTAACAAGTATCATGCTCGCTGGCCTGCCATATCAATTTATAATCATGCATTATGTGGTCTGCCTGGAAGAGCTGTAAACGTAACAATGTTGCTATTGTCACGACAGTATGACAGATGTTACCTGTTGTTCCAGCTGATACCGCACAGAGCGGAAAGCTCCGAAGAAAATCGGAATGAGAGCCATCACAACTAGGCTGCCGTAAGCCAGCGCCATTCCCTCCGGCGTCGATGGAGGACGACTTGTGGCATTTTTGGCAGCTTCTTCAGCAGCAGCTGTCACGGTTTCGTTTACAACGTCTGCCATGTTTTCTCACAATCCGGAAGTCATGGAATAATCTCAAAACGAAACATGCGAGTCAATAAGTTTTCACGTGTAAATATAAAATTATGAGAAATAATGTTGGAAACCTACTTTACCGAGTAAAAAAAAACATAAAGAAGATGACATGCTCAAAATAAGTTGAAACTTTTGCGTAAATTGCTGGGGTGTTGAGAGTATGTTGACGTCATACAGAACTAACCATGTAAACAAACACACGTGGCACTACATGGTGATTGGACGACACGCGTGGGGGCGTGGTCCTATTTTATATGTCCTCGTGTTTTTGGGATTTTCACACTGCGGGAAGTAATACATCCGCAAGCTGAATAAACGTAACTGGTTAGTTGTTTAACTGCGAGGGTGCTTCTTACATCTGGATATATTTACTATAGTGAATTAAGGGAAATAGTCATTTTCTGTTGTGTGTGTTCGATGGAACTCAAATTCATGATTAAATTAAATGCATAATTAAGATGTTACTATAATCGTGTGACAAAAAGACACGTGATCAAAGTGAAATGATCATTTGGGTGAAATGATTTTCGACTTGCATGAAAACGAAAATCTGTGGTGCCCTCAATGTATATTGTAAATGTGTACTACAAAGTTATGCAGATATGGTGTTTACTTCAACCGCCAGGGCATGGGTAAATATACATTGGAAGCATTATTAAATGTGATATAGGTTTATTTTGAATTTACTGTGTTTTATTAAAAAAAGGTTAAGGAAAACATCTACGCGCACAGAAATATTATTTGTGTGTACATGTACGTGTGTATGCATATTATGTATATACTGACCTATAAATGTATGTATATGGACCGTGAGTCTGAAATAAAGCATTTTCGTATCATATACCATTAGATCGAAGTGAATGCGTCCACGGAACTCTGCGTTCACACTTTAATGTTCCCAAGTGCCGATATTCCGGGGATTTAATATTTTATAACGTTTGTTTACCGAAAAAGTAACAAATAAGTATAGAAAGAACAAAAGTTGCTTGTGTTTGTCACTGGCAGGCGAAACGGACACACTAGAGATCCACAGACGAAGTTTATTCACCGGTAGAAGAGCAAAACAAAGAATAAATTCATGAGGACTTTAACGACAAGTGTTTATGGACTTTCCGATGTAAAAATACATTTCATACTAAATATATCACGGGATACTTACCTTTCTTACCTTCCACAGATACTATGTGCTCAGTTGAACGATTTTGAGGACTTTTTAGATTAAGATGAGGATACTTTTTGATAAGGTTCGTAAAAAATTCACATTCTTCAAGACAGGTCAATCATAAGCAATTTGATTGCTTCTGGTCTTTTCAGGGGTAGTCTTAAATTAATATGCATGTGGTTTTTTTAGACAGGTGGTCTTTCAGACAGAATCCATTCTAGTTTACAAAAACAGGTCAGTAGGCACAGTTACTCTCTCAAAGAATGATGGAAATTTTGAGCGCAAAAGGACTCAACGAAAACAAAGATTCCAAGACCAAAGCAACACGAGGCAAAGCGCTAAGCAGAACTGTAATTTATGTTGGGTGGTTAGTCTCAGATGTGTAAACTTTGCATATATAGTTTCTTGGTTCCCCTGGTCAAATAAAAACTAAACTCCTCGGGTGCATCAACCATAAATAGGCTCGAGCATGCCTGGCCCGTTGCATACAAACAAACGTGATGGTATTTCCAAAGTTCCGGTTTATCTATATACAGATGTAGTAGATTCTGAGTTTTATATTACCAATTTTCAGAACAAATGAAAACAAATGTGGGGACTCAAGTTCTGCGCGGAAGCTGATGATAAAGAAAAATATCTCGAGACGGTAACCTGAAATGTTGGACGTTAACCAAATATTGTTCCAATGGAAAGACGTGACATGTTATCTCCAATTTCTCAGTGGTGACAGTCAATCAGATCTACTTGTTACACCAGTCATTAAAGCAATAAACTTTTAACTTTAAAATACGCCTAACGATATATTATTAATAACACACACATACTGGATGAATTGAAAGTGGCTCCGATCATTCAAAAATTTAGTTAATAAAATTAAAAATACGAGTTTAAAGATCAACGAATCAAACTTGTACGTGTCATTACATTTAAAATCACTGGCTTTTTTATACTTGCGCCAGTTATGTGATAAGTTAGTAAACGCTTCAATATGTGATAAGAGTGTATACTTAAATCAATTGTTAAAACAACGACTGGATTCCGGGTGCGATAGCTACTAGTTTGCCTATTACGGTCACTGATAAAATATTTTTTTAAGACACTGACATGCTTACAGAATAATTAATGTATACCTATTTTATTCCATACTGGTGAAATCAGGTTCATGTTACCTACCAAAGATTTTCAGGTTTCGCGGGGGATTCAGAAGCTGAAGCATTCTAGATCAAATAAGAATGTTCCTTTTTATTTGAGCAGTAATTTTACATCGATTCCTGATTTAATTATCACAAAGAAAATGTTTTTGGTTTAAATTCTGTTTCGGTTAGGCATTTAAAATTACTAATATTTATACACACATATATTATTAATAGCAACAAAAAATTGTATTATATGTGTATATGTCATTTTATTTTCATGTGATAAAATAATATATGGAGTTCAAATAGAGAACAAGAATAAAGTAAAAATCACACAAAATTTAATGAAAAATGTAAACATCCTAAATTAGTTTCATACCAATCATATCATTCTTACTTACAATCTATGAAATCATGGCAACATAGTATGGCAATGTCAATGAACAATTGGTAAATCATACATCTTAAAATATTGCACTTAACAAAATAACATAATAAAGACATATTTAGCATACTCAATATCAGTCAACACATGAATATGCTGTGTTGACTGAGAACCCATGATAGGTTCTTACAAAACCCACAGTAGGTATGAAATGAAAGGTTACATTAATTCAAACTGTACTCAATAAACCCACAAAAGTATAATGCTCAATGTAGCTATATAAAAAGGAAATATTTGAGAAAATACTTTTACATTTCATGTTATTCAGCTGTTATTTATAACGCTGCTTCCAGTAATACTGCAATATCACAGGCCCTTGAAATTATATAATAGCAGATAAACACACTTTAATATCACTATTAATGGTATTATCTACTATTTTACATTTCAAGGCCTGTAGCAATTACATTACATTTCTATATAATCCCCCTTCAGCCAAAAAAAAAAAGGGTATGGTTCTCAGGCACCGCCTGTGTCAATGTTAACCCCCCGCATCAAACATTATTATTTTGATTTTCATCTTTCAAGAAGAAAAAATAATATAATTTTGATACAATTTCCTTTGTTATGTAGTGCTTTTAGCAAAAAAAACTTATTTTCATGCTTTTCCCTGATCTTATGACATTTTTATTAAAACATACAAAAAAAGGTCAAAAATAAAATTCCACCCGCCCGCAGTGATTTCTGAAAAAAAATGCCTGAGAACCATACATTTTTATTTTTTTTTGGCCTTAGTCTCTCTTTACATTTATAATATGTTTGGTATTACAAATTGAAATCTGAGAACTGGCCTGCGAGAATACATGATAAATCAACTTTGTGCTTTCATTAATGACAATAAAAATAGATCAAAGGTAAAACTGAAAGCCACTTTAATCCTATGAGCAATCCTGAAAGACTGATACACCTATATGCTGACATTTGGCTCCTATATATACATGTAATTATAAAACATCAGCTGTTATATGCACACATACATATTGTTTAAATAAATGTTCATGAATCATATGAGAAGGAAACTTTGTTGTACCACATCTGAACTGGGTCCCTTTTTATATTTCAATAAAAAATAACACCTTACAAAATATTTATCAAAAATGGAATTTGATGGGTTCTCGAATTTATGAACAATAATTCGTGCAAATTATTGTGATGTAGAAAATACAGGTACACAGTTTGGTCCCTTATTTACTACACAAGATGTAAATTTAGCATATAATTAATACATACACAGTTTAACTTTAAACTTAGTTTTCATTTAAAGTGGAGACAGCTTGCCATACGACAGGATATGAATTAATTTCTGCAATATAATGATAAAGTTTCACACAAAAATGATATGCTGCAAAAAATCCTTGTATAATTAATATTTCTATATAAATTAAATTTATAACATGGACCCATTATTTAAATAAACACCCTGAATCCATGTCTTGAAGATTATTCATTAACTATGAATGTGTTAAAAATCCTCTCTTAATAACATTTCAATTTCAATCATAATACACCAAAATATAATACCCTTTCACACATAGAAATTTCCTAAATTTTGACTTAGATATATAAATGATAAAGGCTTGCCACATGGCCTAAAAATATGCATAGATGTTTGACATAACTGAATTTATGCCACACATTACATTAATACACCATTGGTGAGGTTTGCCTCTTGACCAAGCTTAGGCGCCCTCTGGTGGAGATTTAGCTCCCTAATGTGGGATACTATTTTACACAATCTTAATTTATTTGTAGCACCTGTTTCAACCAATATTTGCAGGTATATACCAAAATAAATAATGCAACTGTTTTACACTGATGCCTAAATTCAAAAGCATTCTTTCAAACACATAAACAGTTTTTTAATTACTCAAAAAAAATGTGTAACGTATTAAAATTTTATTGCTCATGTCCAGCATCTTACTAACAAACAGCTATCACTCTGAGCAAAATATAAAATAAAACTGCTTGGTTTCTGTGCTATGTTGTACAATTTGCAGGTCTACCACCTGTTCTGTTATAAATTATATACAGTATAATATTACTGTAAGTCAAGATTCTCAAGCATCAGGATAATGGACTAGGGTCAGAGATACCTTGTTTTAATGAAATGGGCAAGAATAGATCAAATGATGCATAAAATGTGGTGTTTGCATACCTGAAATAAATGACACCATTTTTGTTTGTTTATTGCAAGTATAGCTTAAAGTGATAATGTATACAGGTAGCCTCTTGCAAACAGTAAGGTATGACTTGCAAACAGTACTGCTCATATAAATTAAAATATGTGCTTTGTTGGTTGTGTTACACTTAATATGTGATGGATCACAAGTGACTTTTCTTTTTTCAAAATCCATGAAAACATAAGTAAAGGAATAATATGCCACACATAAGTAAAGAAATAATATGCCACTAAACACATAAGTTACATTGTTTCATGGTCGCACTGTTCTTGAAGTTTTAATCCTATTTTCTATGTATTTATAGTTGTTGAATGCCTGACAGTGCTGCCATCTTGTTCTTAATTTAGCTCAAATCTAGCACCCGCTAAAAGTCTGAAAATTAAAACCCTGCTAACAAAACCACTTCCACAGTATTTTGGAATGTATGAACTAAAGTAAATTCTTTAAAATATATGTGATGTTGCCCTCCCTTCTTGTAGCTATTCCACATTCTTTAGGGACCCTTGAAAAAAAAAATTCTGTAAATCCCAGATTATTATTGTTCTAACGAATAGATATGAGATAAAATGGAATGCAACAGGTTTAGAGGATAATATTGGCTGTTGAAGAAATATGTTGCTTTAATCCCCAGATTGTTCTTTGCTAATTCATGTAAGATTATCTGGTTTTTGGTGTTTATTTCTATGCATGAGTGGGTCAGCCTGAGTGGTATTTGACTCTCTCCCCAGATCTAGAATTGTGATGTTTTGCTCTATACATAAGTTGACCTAGTGTCTGCATGGTTTTTGCCTCCAATTATCCACGAGTGTGTTATCCTGAGACTTGTTTTTTGGTGTTTGATTCTATATATGAATGTGTTATCCTGAGTCTGGTTTTGTGGTGTATGGTTCTATCAATGAATGTGTTATCCTGAGAGTCTGGTTTTGTGGTGTTTGGTTCTGTCTATGAATGTGTTATCCTGAGAGTCTGGTTTTGTGTTGTTTGGTTCTATCCATGCAAGTTCTCATCAGGAACATAGGAAAATCCTGCAAATACATTGTCTCTTTCTCTGATACTGGCAGTCATACTTGTCCCTGAGGCAGCACCAACTGAAGCTGAAAGAAACAGAATGCATATGATTTACATATTATTATTATATAAAATTTAGGCATTCAATCAATCTTAAACAAGCAAAAAAAATTGAACTGTAAAAGTAGCATGTTTTCAAAGCTATTGTGATATATCTTAATTATCATACCAATATTTTACTTGTTGTGAGCTGATGATTTTACTTGTACAGATAAACTCAATATATACTTATATTTCATGAGGAGCCTGCACACAGGGAATTTATAAAGGATCAAAACTGTTACATAGCTGTATGAAGTTTGTTCAGGTAATTTCCATCATATAACTACATAATCTTGGAAAAAATTTAAACTGAAGTCTTATTTACAATATACTATATATCAAATGTACCAGTGTATATTAAATGGAAACTGGGAATATATATCACTTTTCCACAGAATCTAGTAAAATTCTTTTCTATTGTTCATTGTGCATTATAATTAGCACCAGATTGGCCCTCTGACATTATGGCCTGATCACTGGCCTGCCAGAGTGCCTGGAAATCTAACTCTGAGGATCGCATTATAAAGCCCCATGAGAATGCAAATATTTTTTAGTCATTTTTGACAACGCCTCATTGCTTACAAGTATCGTGTCACTTCAAATAAACTCACTAGACCTTACAATAAGTTTCTTATCTCTCCAACGACACCTACCATGTTTGTGAAATATTCTGTAATAACCCAATATATTTGTATATTGTTCTGCATGTACGGCAGATTTCTGCCTGCAGTCTGTCTGCTGACTGTATGCAGAGAAACAGTTATAAAGCGTGGACTGGTCTTGCAGGGCAGTCCTCAATTTGGCTTGTGTCACGACTCAGTAGGAGGGCCCTAACTGAGTCGTGTTTGTCATGGTTAGCATTATAATCTGAACTTAAGGTAAAAGAAATGACATTTTTCATGAGCTCAGTGCCAATATGGAGATGATGTGATTGCATGGTATATGCTGATATATCAGGATTTTGGGACAAGCACCAGATGAGCCCTGAATGGACTGTAATGTATGTACTACTCCTTACCTGGAACAGGTTCCCTGACAAACTCTGGATCAAAGTGTCTTAAGTCCATGTGACCTGTCTGTAAAAAAAACATGAACTCAAACCCAGCTTTAAAATAACTGAAAATACATACTGAAGAATAGGAAAAAAAATGCTTTAAGCTACATCAGCATTTAAAAATCAGGCTGTAAAACCTCTCATTTCTGGATTCACTCTTGCCTGAAGCATTTATAAGGGCATGATTCTTAAAGCCTGATTCTTAAAGCTAAGTTGGATTATTTGCATGTAAAGCTAATGAGGTTTATCTTTATTTATTTGCATGTCAGATACAGGAATGGGCCACTTTAAAATGCTTCTCATTGACACACTCTTTGTTAAGTTTGGAGATGTGAGGTAATTGTGACCCAATATTGCTTCTACACTAATCAGTGTTTGTCTATGTGTGTCTGGTTGCAAATTTCTAGCTCTGATGGTAACAACACAGTTCCTAAAAGACCAAATCACCACAGCCCTTATGCTCCACCCCTCTGACCTGATTATGCTAATAAGCCCCTCAAATGCTCCAAAACAAAGGCATTCCATGTCTATGGTTGCCAGAGCTGATTATAAGACAATAGTGACGTCACAAAGACATCTCAAAGGTCGACCGCCTGTGACCTCGTAATGAATGATGTCATAAGCTGGAATTGCTATATCTCTGTCCAACAGTGATGAATATATCACAATCATTGTAAGTGTTTTGCCATATTATGGATTTTTTGTCTTATATGAATTCAGAGAAGATATCATTCACTGGCATTATCATTCACTGGACACTCAGCAAAAAAGTTCCTGCAACCGTTGACCTGGAATTTTTATACTGACTCCTTTGTATAAAGAGATTTTGAAAAAAATGCGGACACAGATACTGGTACAGATTACATGTGATCTGTTTGGGAGAGTCGCAAAATTTATGCAAATTTTGTGCTTGCAAGGTGATTGACTGTTTACATTGCCAGATGTCTTGATTGGTTGCACGCCACTGCTCTGCTCATGGTTATTCAATGAATGAATATGCGATAGAGGTCACATAGCATTTATGGTTAGGTCAAATACAACCCATCACTGCTCATATACGCTCTTTACACAGCGCTTTAACTATAGGCCTACTCCCTATATCGTAAGCGCTGTATGTTATGACCTCGTATTCTGAATTGCTACACCAGAGGGGAGCACTGTATTTTCCTCCAATCAGATGAGACCTTGAGCTGGAAGACACGGCCATGCGAGGAATACATGGAGCCAATCATGTTCATTTTGATTTGAGTGACAGCTCATCGCGCCTGTATGTGGCCTGTTCAGACGGTTACAGGCTTAGGGCCGGTGAGTTGTAATTCAAACGAAACGTAACAACAAAGGCTGCGTGCACACCTCACTGGCTGGTTTCAGTTCTGCAGACAACAGATACATGGCTACGCTATCACAGTCATAATGTCATAATCGAATCGGTCAATGATACGAAAATACAAAGGGAGCAATTAAAATTCGACCGTAAACTCACATCAAGCGGCGCTTGAAGCGCAGCTATGGGCGGAGCCAAGATGCCATTTGAGTGTTTGTTTATTGGTATCTGGTTGGCTGCTTGTCACATCATACGCACGTTTTTTTCAGTGGACAACGAACTGCCATCTGGTGTCTAAATATATCATAAATGGTCAAACCTGGCAGTGTGAAAATCAGTTGCTTCTTTAGAAGAGCAAGATTTCCGCTGCCTCAGGAGCGTACTGCTCATAATGAATGTGAGTAATTAAAACTGCCAGTCGGTATTAGATAACTATATAGCCACACCACAGTTAAAATGTTATTTATACTATCCAACTTTGTGGCTCAAAGCATTAATCCTTTAACTGTGACCACCTTTAACAATATTTTTAGCAGTTAGAATCTGACAGTGTACGTACCACTCGAGGATTGTATGGTGGACTGATCTGTTTAGTCTCCAACAAGTGCCAGTTGATGCTTGCAAAAAACGGGTGGTTCTTTATTTCTAAGATGTCAGTCTTCACCCCCAGTCGGTGATGCTTCTCCTTCTGCAGTAGCTACGATTAAAAAAACATCACCTTTATATTACACGTAAACAACAACAAAAATAACATCAAGATTACATCCTTCATATGATGGTTCCATTCCATGTACGAATGTTTATATAGACAAGTTAACTTTACAGAGGAATCTCTCCTCATGGGAAACTTTTTATTATTACTATCTCTGTATTACAGAGAGGTGAGGCAATCCAGTATGAGATACAGCAGTTTGTAATCTCTCAGTATCACAGACACCTTTTGGTTATGTGTGAAATCCAATGTTGTCCAAAATACGAAGCTTCCATTGAATATCTCACAAAATATTACTGAAAATCTGATACTACAACTAAATTTGTGGAATTTATGTCCCCCACTTCAGCCTTTTGTTGTCCCCTGCTTGCCCTGTCAATATGTTTAGTTTTTATTTTTCCCTGAACATGTCTCCAAATGTCAAAGTGGCTGTGTTTTAGTGTCTTAGAAAATGGGAAATTTTGTTTTTTTTTTGCAGCTGGTGAAAAATATATTTTCAGACACTCCGAAATCCAATCCAAACCAAGGTAGGCATGAAAGCAATCGCTGAGCTAAATTTGAATGAAATATGATAATATTTAGGAAAGTTATCACATTGAAATGAAAACCTGACGAACAGACCGTCAGACAAACCCAAATCAATATCCCCGTTCTGTGGAAGCGGGGGAGAAAAAGTCACCGGAATTTAAACTTAAACAAGGCCAGAAAGACCACTGATGAATTTTTAACAACTAATATTTTAATATTATCTTGGAAATTCATATTAGATTTGACACATTTAAAGTCATTCTGACACATTCTGATTTTATAAAATGTCTTACCCCTTCTAATATACTCCTGGCTTGGAGACTCATCGTGCCCCGCATACGTAGAGGTTTATATAAGATATTATCATACATTTCTGCTGTGTCTCGACTGTAAAATGGTGGCTGCAATAACAAAATATAAATTTAGCTAGATGTTAAAAAGAAAATACTGAAGATCCACTGATTAACATATATGATATAAAAAGATACTGATGGTAATAGTTTCACAATGTAAAATTATGTGTAACATTGCACTCTTTATTGCTCAATACACATTGGATAATAGACTTAAAAATGTATCAACATAATTACCCAATTAAATCCTCGAATTTGGGTCTGAACTGCATTTCAAGTCCTCATTATCAGTTAAAAATTTCCAAACCTCAGACAGGTAAAAATATTTATAACCATGATAAAATAGAAATCCTTGCGTGCCAGGACAAATCCTGCAAGTATTTTAGTAACATGAAAAATAACTACTAAAATTGAATTTAAATTTTTAGAAGTTTCACCCATTTTGGGAAATTCTACTGTTTTCATACAGCACAATGTAGAAAATATTTTTATCTTTTAGAATATGTATGTGTCAAGTGGCACCAGAGCAAAAAGTTAAGATTATACTAAGGAAAATCAACATCATATGTTAAAAAGACTCCTGAGTATGTACTGTGACCTTAAAAGCTTCAACTCTGATATTTGTGGAAGTATACTTGTAGTGATAATAAAATGATGAAAATGTATAAAAAATGTCTACATATGCTAACAAACCAAACATAAGTCTAAACGAAAGTGAAATAAAAATGACAAAAAGACATGAAACACATCTCTTACCAGTCCATACATCATTTCATACAAGACTGCCCCCAAACACCAC
The DNA here is from genome assembly GCA_026874595.1 of Sipunculus nudus. Taxonomy (NCBI): domain Eukaryota; kingdom Metazoa; phylum Annelida; class Sipuncula; order Golfingiida; family Sipunculidae; genus Sipunculus; species Sipunculus nudus. The sequence continues at coordinate 49,346,802 of CM049309.1, forward strand.
CAGTCGACTGTCTTGTCATAGGGAAGTTTACGCAGCACTTCTGGAGCTAAGTACTGTAGTGTGAAAATGGATTCATAAATATTCTTAGCATTTAAGTTAAGTTACCAAACATAAAGACACTCATTATTTTTAAACTAGTTTCTACACAGAATATTACATATGTGGTGACAATCATGTCAATTGTTCAAAGCAAACAGTTTCACACTTAATGAACAAGAATTTCATATCCTGAAAATAAACTTACTATAAAACTACTAAATCATTATCAGATAGATAATGAAATTGCTGCACATGAAACTGAGCTTAGAAATTTTATAAAAAAACCAAGTTAAAATAAAAGATTTAAAGTTGTCAAAAGAGGGCTCTTCCTCAAAGTTAAATACATGGGATATATGTGTAAATATCAAGAGAAAATGTGGACAAAGATAACTGCACAATGAAAACAAAATCATTATATATGGACTCTGACTAGGCTTCTGTTATATTTGGTAAACTTAAAATGCATCACAGAGATGCACTTGCCTCTGGTGTGCCACAGAATGTAGAGGTGGTTCCCTGCCCTTCTATACCCTCCTTACATAGTCCAAAATCAGTTAGCACTATATGGCCCTGAAATGATAGAGAAAATAATATCCTGAAGCTACACGATGGTTAACAGGTAAAATTTAACAGAGGGATATCTACTCATGTTTTAAAGTATTAAACCCTCTCATTAGCCAAACTTTCACATGCCAACCTCACCTATTGCTGTCCTACCTCCTTTTTAAGAATGTTCTTTGATGAAACTGCCCATTTAGTTATTATGGGTTATTCAACTTCGGTATCACCCCTTCCCTGCTAACTTTATGTCATTATCATTATCAATCAAGTTTAGCCAATTATCAATATTTTTCCTGTACTAGATGTTGGCCAACAAAAGAGGTTACACTCTGCAATATTTTAATTAACGTTTACAACGGAAACATTTGAGAACATGAATGACTTATAATTTTATATACTGCACACGCAAAATTCATATTTTTAAAAATATGCAAATGCATTTTAAGAAAAAATAATTCATCGTATCAATAAATCATTTACATTTAATGCATAATGTAAATTAATAAGGCACATTCAAAGTTTTATGAGGTTGTTTCTGATTTGTGAACCTCTAGAGTAGGTAATATTCAACTTATAACATGCTTATGGTGATAAATTTACAAGTTCATTGTGCAATCAGTATTTGTGGTTTGTTAGTTTATCTTGACATAAGAAAACAAAACAACCACTCGTCAAATTAAGAGAGAATAAAATAAAAGATAAATAAGTTTGTTCAAATTACCTGTGAGTCTAAGAGAATATTCTCTGGCTTGAGATCTCTAGAATCCAACAAAACACACACAAAAGTCAAAAGAAAAGGAGGAACAAAATATATGTTACACAGGGAGAGCATGAAAGTAATAGACACATCATTTTAATCTGTGCCCAGAGAAAGCCACTACAAAACAACAATAACCAAATAAAGTATTAAATATTTACAAAACAAAATTTGTATCATGCAAGTACATGCCATTCAACTTCATACAATGCTAAATACCATGTTAACTGCGAAGTTCACAACAAAAACAATTAACATTGTTTAGAAATAAAAGAAACAAACAAAATTATTTTAACAAACAACAGTCACTGATAACTAATGATTAAAATGTAAATGCATATAAACACAAACATTTCAACAAAACCTGAAAGTTCTGGAAATTAATGTCTTAACAATTTGAAACAGGATGTTTCTGTGAACTTGCTGACTGAACATACTGAGCCACAGGAGTTTGTTACAGATATCAAAAACAATATCTTCTATTCATGATTCACATTACCCATATATAACACATTCTCCCAAAATTTAATGGACTTCTCTCAGAACATTGGCTTATAGTGTCAAATTTTGGAAATTTACTGATGTTCTCTCCTTTAAAATACTCAAAGACTCAAAGTGGGGATATTTTCGTTCAACAGGAGTAATTTTGTTTTAATTTAAGTGAACATCCATGGCGAAAACCAAGAAATTTCATATTAACCAGAAAACTGCTTCAAATGCATATCCCAATATGTTTCTTTGATGTCTAAAATGAAATTTTTATTGAATCAAAATTTTAAAATTCAAATTTAAATCAGAAGGAAAAAATGATACATGAAAAAAAAGTGTTTTACATATTATCATGTAGTTTGATACTAGCCCATGGAAAGGTGGTTTACTGTTGCTGGTTACTTAAATTGTGTACCATTTGAAAATTTAAAATTTTCAAAATATTTTTTAAATTTTGTAAGAAATGAATGTTAATTTCATAAAAAATATACAATTATAAAGAGCTGTGTACCAGGTTTAAAAGATATGTACTTTATGGGGGAAATTTTAAAATTTTGTATGAAAATAAAAGTTAATTTCATAAAAATTTATAATAAGAAAGAGCTGTGTGCCAGGTTTAAAATGATATATACTTTAAAAGCCTTTTCACTGATTTTAAATTTAGGGGGTTTTGCCAGGACTGTTACCTTAATTTACCAATAAAAACATGGTCAGACCGTCTTTCAGTGGGTCACGAGTGAACAATGTGCTTTCAGGAATATTTCACTCTAATTCACTAAAAGTGCATCCTTATATCATTTTACCTGTATATAATGTTGAGCGAGTGGAGATAACCTATTGCGCTAGCCATCTCAGCAGCGTAAAATTTGGCACGTGGTTCAGGGAAGCATCTTTCCTTTTGCAAGTGGAAAAATAGCTGAAAAAAATATTTAAACTCATAAAATTTATTAATATGACACATTTGTTAAGGTATTTTTATGGCAAGGTTTTTAGGCACTTGAAAGTCTATTCCATCTGATCACTTTCGCCCAACCTGGGATGGTTGGAAGTCAATGAATGAAGCAAATGGAACTATTAAGGAAATGAAAAGTATTAAATTTTAAAGGCAGATAAATTATATACTTTTAATAAACTCATAATAAAACCAAATTAATCACTGAAACCATTGATATAAAGCAATTTGCATGTTGTGACTGATTTGGTATTTGTCTCTCTTAGTTTTAATCAAGATTAGGGTTATAAGTTTAGTTTTGTTAAAAATTGTTTTTGTTCTATTTTTCAAAGAAAATTTTTAATTTTCCCAGGAAAATTTAAGAATCCCAGTATACAGTAATCTACACAAAGTATATCCATTGTTGTAAGAAATTTTTAAGATGCGCAAAATCTTGACAATCTGGCAAGGACCCATGGTAACATTGGACAAATAGACAATCTTGTTCATTAATGGCAGATTTTATGAAAGATCTGTTATCATTTTAATATTGATATCATGCCTTTCAACATTCAATCCTCCAGGAAAAGTGCATGGAATCCCAATCAGGTTTCAGTATAATGTGGTTGGCTTTTTGTTCGCAAAGGTTTCAAATTTGCAATATTCACAAAAGGGAAAATATCACAAAAAATGAAACCTTCATAAATAAAATGCCTTATTTACACAGGTGAATAGTCCATATTTTATGTATGTTATCCATGCAACCACGCCTTAAGGTTTTAATGTTGAAAAATGAGAAATTGATAATATAAACAGTAATTAATAAAAGACGTTTCATATTATCTGCCTATAGGGGACAAGAATTTATACTAGTTGTTATGATTCCTTGCTAATTGTTAAAATTAGGAAGTATATTTAATAATTAATGAGATAATGGATATATTATGTGTTGGTTACTGCATCGTGATATTCCAGAAATGAAACCCTCACCAAACTATGAAAAAATTAAAAACGCGAAATATTAGCTTCTCGAATATGAAGGCAACCACAGTAAATGTTCATCTGTGTAGACATTGTTGACTACTTATTCACAACACTTTTATTGTCATACTAAGGCCAAACCAAAAAATTAGGTTTGGTTCTCACTTCACAGGCACTTTTTTTCAGAAACAATGCAGGCGGGCAATTTTTAAATTTTTTTATTTTTACCTTTTTTGTATGTTCAAATAAATATGTCATATGATCAGGGAAAAGCATGATAATAACAGAATTTTTTGCTAAACATGTAAAGGCACTATATAACAAAGGTAATTTTATCAAAATTGTATTATTTTATCTCTTTGAAAGAAATGTCCAAGCAGTTGGAGCTCAAAATTGGTAAGTTTCTATTGAAAATAAAAATGACAATTTTTGATGTTGGGGATTAAAATGACGTGGGCGGTGCCTGAGAACCAGACTGTTAATTTGTTTTGCCTGATATACCTTCTGTGCATATTGTGAATTTGAACTCTTTTGAACATAAAGCTTATACACAGTATCTTGCTTCCCCATGATAATGAACTAGACAGTGCATTAAAAACACTCACCTCCCCTCCATTGACATAGTCTAAGATGAAGTATAGTTTGTCTGGCGTTTGAAAAGAATAGTGAAGACCAACCAGGAACGGATGTTTCACATTTTTTATGAGTACATTTTTCTCAGACATTATGTGTTTGACTTCATTTCTTTTCATTATTTGTTGCTTTTTTAGCACCTTCACAGCATATATATTTCCATTCTCTTTTTGCTTGGCAAGAAGAACCTAAAACAGATCAGACAATAGTTAAGACAGGAATAACAATACATATTTGATAACTTTTCATTTAGTGGCACATATCAGTTATATAGCACAATTTTAATGAATCCTGCTTGTTTCAGGGCTACAGTTTAATATTATATAGCAGGTTTACAGGTAATTCTTGCATAATTACAGGGATATTATAAATTAATTATTTGAAATAAGTATGACAAACTACTGCATCCAATAAATATAATGATTCTATTCTTGGCAACTTTCCCCACTGAACAACAATAAATATCCAAATAGCCCTCTGATATACCACAGATATGGGACATGGCCAATGCAATTTTTTGTGTAGCTGGAGGAGAAAGAGACTGGCTGGCACAGCAAGAAGCCTGTTTATGCAGCCAAGTGTGATTCAGCCAAATACTCATAAGGACATATGAAACTGGTTATCCCCACTTTATTAGCAATTTCTATTTTTGCTAATTCTGTTTAATAATGTGGTTACTGAAGAAAGATATACGCTTCAAATGTTTTGTGCAAGGATGATTAAAACAGCTTGCAGTTTTGTGTTTATTCATGCATGAAAGACCATGTGCTATGGTAACCTTTTTCTGAATTGTGATGTGTAAATCGGTTGATTCAACATCTCACATTTATTAACTGCAGCAAATTTTCATTTCTTTGTCTCTTCACATTCCTGCAATAATTTTTTTTCTTCTGCTCATCCACAGCTAGCTGCACCCACAGCTGTGTTAAATGCACAGGCTGGCAGGCCGTCATTTTCGAATTCCACATACAAAAGTATCTGTTTCCTCTATATTCTGTATTATGTTAAACTGGCCATGGTGACAGTATTAAGACAGTCATAATGACAGCAACATGTGATTATTGCATATAATTGGTTAGACAGACACCCACATTAAACAACAGGTGATAACTTAAACTCTTCAGTGCTTACCTTTCCAAAGCTCCCTTTACCTATAACCTTTAGAAACTCAAAGTCACTTGGTTTTGCACTGAAAGAAATAAAATAATATGACTTCATTACCTTGAAGTGCAAAATAAATCATAAATAGTACATTATCTGTCTCACTCAAACTTCCTTCACCTCTTTCAAGGGAAACTGTAAGGAAAAATCATTATGGCTATAAATTCATTTTTATAATTATATGAAATCTGTTGACAAATGAGAAGATTGGAAAGACAGCAAGAAACAAAAATTTTCTGCATGCCCAACAAGCCTGTAATGTTAAAAATATGTTAATTTAGCACATCTTAAATGGCACTTTAAGAATGTTATTTATTGGCAAGCTGATGTGTTCCTTGCAGTCACTGCATAGATTATGATTTGACTAGTTGTTAATCAAGGTAAAAAGTTGACATTTAATCCACAGGTCTGTTTCAACAGGATCCCTTTTTATCTTAAATAAGATACAGCCACAACCATATTATCATATAAATATACAAGTATAACCATGCTGCACTTACGTTTTCTTTTCACTTGGCCCCAGATCCACATCTTCCCCATCTGTCAACTCAGCCTGATGATAAAGATGAAAATATATAATTAAAGAGTTCTATACACATACCAGTGATGTTAAACATACATGAAGTATAGCTTGTTATTATTTTATGTGCAAATGTTTGTATTCTGAAACCATTTGCTTACCCCTGTAAACAAGTTGAAATAAATTTGCATCAGGTGCAATCAGTGGCATAAAACATTATCACTGTGCACATGCCAGCTGGTAGCTGTACTGTGCAACATCGTGAATCAAAAAGTGTGTATCATGTATCATTAGAAATACTGTGTCAGCACCTATCAGTAAAAACATATTATCAGTATATATCAAAATAAATGCTTTGTCAGTGTATATCAACACAAATACTGTGTCAGCATGTATTAATACAAAAACTGTCACTATGTATCAACACATACTGTAAACATGTGTATCTAATGTCATCTTTACTTCTGAGTTTTAACCTACAACACATTATTTAACAAAAACATCCAGAACCATTTCTACAACTGGTAATGGAATAAAGCAATCAATTAATTAAGTGACTGATCTTATATCTTATTCCTAACCTGCATCTGAGACAGATCACTATCGACCCTCTTAAGTGTTGTATCCAGATCGAGGAACGATCTGACATCAGAACTGAAATATGGAGAGAAGAAATGTGAGTTGATTGAAACTTGAAGATAACAATACCTCAATGAACCTCATTTTAAGTTTTGGGAGCACCATTTAAGGCAAAATACTCACAGCCAATGATTGTTAATGTTTTTATGGGAACATTCTACATCTGAGGTCTATAACTAAAGGTAATATTTTAATAAATTAAGCCAAAAACGCTGATCTGATGGTACATATCATTCACTTCCTTAATATCAAGGTGTTTTTAATATGTGGGGGTCCACCAAAATGGCCTGCAGTCATAATCCAAACACATTCAACAAGGGCATCTGGTGCAAATCAGATGAACCAGAATTTTGCAAATGGATTTTTGCAACAAATAAAATTTCAACTTTCGAGTCAGAACATATGCAATCAAACACCTATGGTTACATGTTTTTTCTGTTTGTCAACTTGGGTGCAAGTATCATGTTTACAAACACCTTGTGGATTCGAGGCTCATACATCTTTCACAGGGGCGTTATTACCACTTTACCAAGCAGGAATTACCTAGAGTCCTTTCACACAGCAAATGTAACTGTTTGAAAACGTTTAGAATGCGAAGTTAGCATTTACATGGCAATCCAAAGTGTTTCAAACCGTTTTGGCATAAATGTTAAACCGTTTTGAATGAGAATTGTTTTATCTGCTTTGCTAAAGTGTTGTGTGGATGCTCCAGAATGGTTTGGACCTGGTTTTGAGTTACCCAGTCACATGGTTGTGAGGAAATAGTTATCCATACTTGAGCTAGGGTCAAGGCTGTTTCTATAGCAATGAAAAAATTCTTTGTTTATGGTGTTCCCTCTAAGAAAAGGCTATATAAGTTACAACCCCTATTCGCTTTGGCCTTATGCCCATGTGAATGCACAACACAGATTCAAACCAATTTGGTCAAACAGCTTTGCACAAATTGTTTTGAAAATGTTTTGTGTGGGAAAGGGGTATAATATGTATGCAGAGTAAGCCGTGAATCACATATATCCTACAAACAAAGCAGGGGAAGAGCGGACTTTAAACTTACTTTTGTGATAATCCTGGGAGAGACAGGAGTTTTTCCATGAAGTCTAGGAGACCTTTACGACGTTCTTGTATAAAACTAGGATCTAAATTTCTGAAGAATCGCTTCCCTGGGAATTTAAGATGAACCTCTGGGTATTGCTTCTTAATCTGTCAAGTACATACATATTTTATCATGTGTAACTGAATCCATGGTGATAGCACAGTAGAAATGTAAAATACAACATGAAATGTTATAATAAAATATATGAAAATAAGGAAAGGAATATTTTATGCCGATGAAATTATTAGTTGGTGAAAAGTTCAGAGGGATCACATAATCATAGTTAACAGAGAATTATTAATTAATGGGTTGTACAGTCATTGCAAGGTCTAGTATTGTCTTCTGCTGTTATAACAAACTGGTGTTTTTTCTCACCACGCTTAAAACATATACTCACATGCACACACAAAAAACATGCCTACACTGCCCCTATACCCACCATTGCATATTGACACACTCCAACACACACACTCAAATCCCACATACCCTTCTTAATAAACTGACAGACACAAAACATATGTACTATAAAAAAGATGAAGCAGTATTGTGATGCTACTGGCAATCCTCCATCTCAATATACAGTAAAGCCTTATTGTTATGTCAAGCTTGTTTTAACTGAACAACCTGCTTTTCTTAAAAAATTATGCTTTGAGCTCAAAGTTAAATAATACTGTATAAACACACTTGTGTTGAACCTTGTGTTGAAGTCGAAGCTTTATCATTAAGTCCCTTTGCCTTCAACACAATGAGGTTTTACTCTACATGAACTTGATCTATATTGGTATAGGGATGGCACATTTTACAGCTACATTAAATTAACAGCAGGTAGACTGACACAATGATCAATAGTTCTACCTATAATCAATGCCTTTGATATCTTCTTCATAAACTGAAGCTACATGGTTACTACCGGACTGAGGATACCATTATATTCAGTTTCTTTGTGAAACATATTTCAGTGATAATCAATCACAATAATTATGATGGTGGGGGTTAACAGTCTGATACCACTGATGATGTCAATCTTATCTTACTTTACGTTTGCCTTCATGTTTTTTTTGGGGCTTGTTCTTTCTAGTAGCTTTTCTCTGCTCCCTTGGGAGCATGAAACCCAAGCAGTCATTACAGGGGCAAGAAGGGTATTTGTTCTACATTTGCTTGCTGCCCATGACAAATATTCATTCACTCATAGGCACATTATTTAGAAGTCTTTGGCCTAGAGTCTTAATGCTAAAGGCAGTTAGAATGGTTGCTATGCAAAGGGTGAACCCCAATCTTGACAACTGTAATGGGCACTGTTACTTAGATGGAAAGATACAGTAGAGCCTTGATTTTCCGTATCTCTTTTTTTCTGGAAATTCTTTTTTTCCCCTGAAATTTTAAGTACTGAACCCAAATATACCTCTATTAATTGCATCGCAGCTTTTAAATGGAAAATAGGTTTTTAGATGATGAAAAATGATCTGATGAGGTAACGGTTCTGTATGCCAGGATTAGCATATTAATGAAAAATTGATAATGATATGCCCAATTTAGCTATCAATGTACTAGTAGTATATTCCTTGAAAAATGTCTGACCTCGCATATCCTTAACATCAATTATCTGAACAAATTTTATGTCCCTTGAAGCATTCAGATATATGATGTTCTACTGGATTTCAATAATAATAGAGTCAGTTTAGTGGTCCTGATACATGATATAAGAACATGATGGTCCTTACCTTATCATACAAACTGTGGAATTCATTGTACCTCCTGTATGCAGTCCATGTCCTACCTCCAGAACTCACAGACACCTTGTATACCTGGTAGATAATTAACCAAGAATATGAAAAATGAATATCAACCTTTATCTTACATATAGTCACACATAATTTCAATGCAAATAAAAATATACTGTGGTTAGCTTATGTTTGTGAGGTTAAATTTTCTTTATTTTCCATTTTGTTCCATTTTTATGACACCAGCAAACAGATATATGCATAGAGTGTATCCTTGATGAAATATAGTTATTTGTTAGGCACAAAAATCTTCAAAAGTTGACAAGGACCTAAGGGAATAAAGAACTAATTTTTTACAATAAAAATCTTTGCTTTATGGGTAATGTAAAGAGGTATAGTATTATTTACAGTATCAACTTTTAGTCTTTTGACTTTTAATGCTGCAAACATAGATAACATACCTGAGATGTGATGTCAACTGATTAGGTTATAGGGTATGTATGTTTACATGTGTAAATTAAAATTAAATTAAAAAAGCTTCATTTTTGCGATAATTTCTCTTTCACGAATATCACAAAGTTGAAACCCTCGCAAACAAAAATCCAACCACAGCACATAAATAACCTCCATAATCCTTACATGTTAACAAGTCCAAGTTAAACAAATCTGTTAGGTAATACTTCTTCATTATTTGATGCCATTTTAATTCTTGAAGGGAAATATACCATAATAAAGGTGCAATTCTGAAATATATACATATTCTTTTTTTTAAGCGTTATATATAGATCGAACCAAAATTTAACAGATTATTAGCAATACATCAACCATGCAATCATCCCAACAACTCATCGATCTTTAAATCCGGGGAAACAATCCGAACTTAAAAACATACATTTGTAACAAATTTTGAGGATAATTATACCCACTTTTACAAAACTAATTACAAATGCAGTTTTATAATTATAAAAACTAGGGACACTTACAATTAATTTTTTATTTTTATCATAGGATTCTGTGTCGATTATGCTGACTTGCATTGGTGCTTGCGGCATCATGGCTGTTGGGTTGCGGCCATTCATTCTTTTTTACAACACACACTGGTCCTGTGCATGATGAGCCGTCTTGTTATGTAAAATGTATCTGAAAATATGTGGAAAAAATTATCTGATAAAAAAGTTAACTGTTCAGGAAAAATATGTGTACATTTTGTAGGTATAGGTCTGTGATTTTAATTTGCTGCATGTTTACCATGACTGCACATATGCATATCCAAGATTCTGGATCCTGCAGTATAAAAAAATTCAGGTTAAACACAACCTTGCCATGAAAAAAAACCTGTATAAAATCAAATATAGTGTTTATGACAGGAAAAAGGGGAAAGAAAATAATCTTGGCCAGAAAACAATGATTTATTTAAATGACAAAGAACTATATACTGTATTTCTGAATAATAAATGGAACTCCTTTTAAAACTTTACCACCCATCATATAAAACTGTCTCTAAATTAGAGACATTGGACACCGTATCTTTTACTAGAAGAGCTGCACTACCTGAAGCTGACACATTGCCATAAGTGTAGCCAAGTGGGCTCCAGACATATGTGGCTTGGAAACCAAAAGAAGACATCATTTTTGCTGCTTACCACTGTTATCATTATTTAAAATGGAAAACTAACACTTTCAAAGTAGTATGATATATATACATTAGATAAATATCTGATGCATGTGATATAAGTGGAATGTCTCTAGTTATCTCAAAGAATCTTCTACTGCTCTTTCATCGCATAGTATAGCATAGCAGGGCTCGACATTAAGGGTTAACCACTTGTCCAGGGCAAGTTAAAGTTCCAGAAAATAGTGGTAGGGCAACTAAAAGTCTACTTGCCCAACTGGGCAAGTGGGTCCAACACATACCTTTATACCCAAAATCCTGAAAAGGGATGTTTGTTTTCTTGAATACAATCAAGGAATTTTGTAGGGAAAGTAAAAATTCATGATGAGCAAGTAAAAGCTAGATGTTACTTGCCAGTCTGGCAAGTAGTTTCAAAAGTTAATGTTGAGCCCTGCGTAGGTAGAGAACATGGGAGCTTGGGCTCGTTTCTCCATAGCACAGTTGGTAACACAGGGACAAAGACAAAAAGAGAGAGGGAAAAAGAGAATAAATGACAGAGAAAGAGAGAGATGGGGAATGAAAGAGTGAGAGAGAGAGAATTTAAAACAGAGAAAAAACAAAACTTGTTGTTGTATCTTTAAATATTAAAAACACAGTCAGTTTATTTAATATCTGTCTACATGTGACTGAATCAAAAGTACCTGCCCTGAAGATCGGTCTGTTATCTGACCTGGTCATCCCTATATATCATGCTTATATTACCTGATATGATACAATGATTTACTGCTCTCCTGCCTCCTGTCACTAAGTGCTCTGTATACAAGACATCACAAAACTGCCCTGGGTGACCTGTAACCAGTCTGTGTCACTGTCAGTGACCAACTTTGTCCTTGACTGATTTTGCCAATGTACTCTGACATAAGATATCAGTTCCCATGTTATGGTACCTGATGTACTCAAATCTTTGTATACAATTCATGTTCAGGAAGTTTAATACTTTACCAGCATATGTTGTGATAATGTGTCATGCCCAAACTTCCTTCTAGTTCTAAATAAATAACAAGTAATCCTCTATTAATAATTTTGTGCATGCATCTTATATAATTATGATACCTTCCTTAGACTGTCATCTATCTAAAAAATAAAACTGCACTTGTACAAGAGTTGTACCATTATATCTTACTACAATGTAACATCATCATTACAAGAATAGTTACACTATATCTACCTCAATGTAACATCATCTATACAAGAGTGATACCACTGTATCTACCTACCATGTAACATCATCTATACAAAAGTGATACCACTTTATCTACCTACCATGTAACATCATCTATACAAGAGTGATACCACTGTATCTACCTACCATGTAACATCATCTATACAAGCATGACACCACTGTATCTAACTACCATGTCACATTATCTATACAAGAATGGTACCACTGACTGTATCTAACTACCACATAACATCATCTATACAAGAGTGATACCACTGTATCTACCTACCATGTAACATCATCTATACTAGAGTGATACTGGTCTATGTATGCCACAAAATATCATCTATACAAGAGTGATACAACTGTATCTACCTGCAACGTAACATCATCTATACAAGCGTGACACCACTGTATCTAACAACCACATAACATCATCTTTACAAGAGTGATACCACTGTATCTACCTACCATGTAACATCATCTATAAAACAGTGATACAACTGTATCTACCTACCACCTAACATCATCTATACAAGAGTGATACCACTGTATCTACCTACCATGTAACATCATCTATACAAGAGAGATACCACTGTATCTAACAACCACATAACATCATCTTTACAAGAGTGATACCACTGTATCTACCTACCATGTAACATCATCTATAAAACAGTGATACCACTGTATCTAACAACCACATAACATCATCTTTACAGGAGTGATACCACTGTATCTACTTACCATGTAACATCATCTATAAAACAGTGATACCACTGTATCTACCTACCACCTAACATCATCTATATAAGAGTGATACCACTGTATCTAACTACCACATAAGATCATCTATACAAGAGTGATACCACTGTATCTACCTACCATGTAACATCATCTATACTAAAGTGATACTGCTCTATGTATGCCACAAAACATCATCTATACAAGAGTGATACCACTGTATCTACCTGCAACGTAACATCATCTATACAAGCGTGACACCACTGTATCTAACTACCATGTAACATCATCTATACAAGAGTGATGCCACTGTATCTAACAACCACATAACATCATCTTTACAAGAGTGATACCACTGTATCTACCTACCATGTAACATCATCTATAAAACAGTGATACCACTGTATCTACCTACCACCTAACATCATCTATACAAGAGTGATACCAATGTATCTACTTACCATGTAACATCATCTATACAAGAGTGATACCGCTATATCTACCTACCATGTAACATCATCTATACTACAGAGATACTGCTCTATATACATGCCACATAACATCATCTATACAAGAGTGATACCAGTGATATACATGCCACGTAACATCATCTACATAAACCCATAGCAACATCAATACAAGAGTGATACCACTGTATTTACCTATCATGTAACATCAACCATACATGAGTGATACTGCTGTATCTAACTGCAACGTAAAATCATCTATACAAGACTGATACCACTGTATCTAACTGCCATGTAAAATCATCTATTCAAGAGTGATACCACTATATATACCTACCATGTAACATCATCAATACAAAAGTGATACCACTGTATCTACCTACCATGTGACATCATCTATACAAGAGGGATACCACTGTATCTACCTACCATATAACATCATCTATAAAACAGTGATACCACTGTATCTACCTAACACCTAACATCATCTATACAAGAGTGATACCACTGTATCTACCTACCATGTAACATCATCTACATAAACCCATAACATCATCTATACAAGAGTGATACCGCTATATCTACCTACCATGTAACATCATCTATACTAGAGTGATACTGCTCTATATACATGCCACATAACATCATCTATACAAGTGTGATACCACTGTATCTACCTGCCACGTAACATCATCTACATTTACCCATAGCAACATCAATACAAGAGTGATACCGCTATATCTATCTACGATGTAATATCAACCATACAAGAGTGACACTGCTGTATCTAACTGCAATGTAAAATCATCAATACAAGAGTGATACCACTGTATCTAACTGCCATGAAACACCATATACATAAAAACCATAGCAACATCTATACAAGACTGATACTACTGTATTTAATTGCCATGTAAAATCATCTATTCAAGAGTGATACCACTATATATACCTACCATGTAACATCATCAATACAAGAGTGATACCACTGTATCTAACTGCCATGTAACACCATATACATAAAAAACCATAGCAACATCTATACAAGATTGATACTACTGTATCTAACTGCCATGTAAAATCATCTATTCAAGAGTGATACCACTATATATACCTATCATGTAACATCATCAATACAAGAGTGAAACCACTGTATCTACCTACCATGTAACATCATCTGTACAAGAGCGATACCAATGTTTCTACCTACCATGTAACATCATCTATGAAACAGTGATACCACTGTATCTACCTACCAACTAACATCATCTATACAAGAGTGATACCAATGTATCTACCTACCATGTAACATCATCTATACAAGAGTGATACTGCTGTATCTAACTGCAATGTAAAATCATCAATACAAGAGTGATACCACTGTATCTAACTGCCATGAAACACCATATACATAAACCCATAGCAACATCTTTACAAGAGTGATACCGCTGTATCTAACTGCCATGTAAAATCATCTATTCAAGAGTGATACCACTATATCTACCTACCATGTAACATCATCCATACAAGAGTGATACCACTGTATCTACCTATCAAGTAAATTCATAATACAGCTATGTCTGCCTACATGATAATGTTATCTATAATAGAGTACTATAAATTTATCCATATCTTTTTACTGGCATTCTTTAAAAGTACCTGTGTATATGTACATTTTATAATAATTTCCTATCAGATTGATGAAAACTAAACCTACCTGACACTTTCTGTACAATATGTTTCACTGGGATATACCTTCATAAAGAATTTGCAGAAGTATGATGTCCGCATGTCTATATCCTGACTGAATAAATCCTTAAGAAGAGTATTCTAAAACCACAGCAAGATCATCCAGGATGACATCAGAATACTGATAACATCACATCACACTTAACACAATTCCACAAACCACAAACATCCAGCCCTAAAAATATCACACTTTTTATAATCCTCATATTATGCTTAGCCACAAATAGGATACCACACACAGAACCGTGTACTAACTTAACACTAAAATTAAATTTGATAAATCCAGTACACGGCTGTTTTTAAATATCTGACATGAATAAATGCCTACCTCAAATGACTGTAAGCACATGTACAGTTCAAGATGTTTTGGCTCAGGTTGCTTATCAGACCTGTACTTTAATACTTGAACCTGCATAGTGCACTGACCCAGTAAAGGTTGTATAATTTGTCATGACCCATATAAATGTGTCAGCTATATATGCAGTGTATAACCTTTTTCATGCATCACTATCAAGTTCATATATATTTAGGCAGTCTTTGTAGTCTTTTATGACATGGGGGTGTTATTTATAAGCCTGTTTTTTAGATTTTCTCTTTATGACTTAATCTACAGATAATAAGACCGTGGAGTGTTCTCAGTGTAAAATGACATAAACATACCCAGTGAAGCTTTGAGGTAATGTAATACTTGTTTATTACACCTTCTGTGACGACACTGACTGTACTTGGTACCCTCCATACCATGGCTGGGCTGACAATTACGAACAGTACAGCAACAGTACAAAACAGCTGTCTATAGTGCTGCAAGCTACTCTGCCTTTCAAAAACATAAAAAGTGATAAATTTACTTTAAAAAATTCATAGAAAATTGTCATGACTGTCCTCACTTTAGACTCCATAAAAAATTAGGATAATTTATACTTGCAAGAAAAAAATTACATATTGACATTGTCAAAATAGGTATGATATTTAACTATGTTAACATCTAATACAATGGAGCCTGAACTTAGGACCATCCCACTATTGTGACAACTTTCAGTTACGACCACTGTTCTTGGTCCTGAATATTTTATAAAATTTCAATGATGAGTGACTAAAAATTGAGATCACCCCAAATTCAGAGTCACAAGCAGATGGTCCAAATGTTAAAGTATTTCCTCATATGACCTCAGTACTGCAATGACTAGCTGAGTGTCAATGATGAACAAACAATAGATCAAAGAGGGTATTACTGCTACTTGATTATTTAGCCACCTCTTGATGTTAATTGCTAAAGACTGCATAATGTGCCTGGGTGTAAGGTCACTATTTCTACTCATAATATACTGTATGATCCTAATTTGTACTACACAATCTGGTTAATCCTCTCAATGTGCTCATATCTTACATGGCTTAAGGCTTTTGTGCAGTCAGCAAAGATGTACAATTCAATGCTTGCATGATGTTCTGAATTTAGTGTTAAAAACAATTATGTCTAAGTAATTCCACCCAAGGTGTGATCAAAGAGACATACTTTTTTAATAATATTTTTTTTTTGTTGGAGGTTACCACCTCCTTTTTTTTAATGCTAGCTTAACTAAGTATATGTACATCTACAGAATTCCATTCCAGCTTTGGACTACATGACAGGGCAGTATCACAGCTTCCTCATGTTATATCCTGGTGTTAACCAGGCCCAGTGGCTACTGCACCTCTGGGCCCTGGGTGTGGAATTTACCCCATTGCCCAAAAGGTGCACTGATTTTTGAGTGAAACACAGCCCCCTTCCCATTAAGCCAGCAGAGCGCTCACCCTTGGTGGGGGTTGACTGTGAAAATTCTCACCACCATGCCTGAGATTCGGATCTCCCAGCATTGAGTCCTGTACATGCTCTGCCCCTCAGCCACAGAAGCTGGTAAGAAACAGACTTTGAACATATAACACAAAATTCATCTAGATAATTTATATAATTCATGTCAAACATTTAGCAATAATAAAAACCCTGTCATATCAGAATACAGACATAGGCTGATTGTTCATATTCTGTCCAGATATTCAAATAGTTGCATAAAGACATCAAGCCAAAGTCTGGATGAAAGAGATGTCTCTTCTCATCTATTTAAAGCTGCCCATTCACCTATTTTTGGAAAAAGAATTTATATGATTTCTGGCTTCCTCTGTGTATATTTTAATGATCTAAGGATAATTCCGGTTATGAAAAGTTCTTTTTACACCTCCTTGAAGGATGTATGAATTTTTTTATCAACAACTTGTTTGTAAACACAGCTTTGACAAACAGGAAAAACATGTTACCTAAGGTGATAGTTTGCATATATGCAGAGATTGAAAGGTCACTTGTTGCAAAACGCCATATGCAAAGCTCTGGCTTATCTGACTTGCCACCAGACGTCCCTAGATGAATTTGATTTTATTATTTTGGCAGGCCCCCACATATTATACCCTGATATAAACACACTTATATAAACAAAACGAGCAGACTGTGTGTGGTGATATCCACGTTTTCCAGCCAATTTGATAAAAGCTCCAAGGGATAACCTTTAGTTTATAAAGGTCAGATAGGTGATTGGGCCACTTTAATGCATAGTTTACCATCCACAGCTTGCAGCATTACAATGATCTCTCTTTACAGTATAAGACTTGAAGTTGAAGAAGGTGGACTTTGACTCAAACCTGAAGGACCCTGACTTGGACTTGAGTGGGCTTGACTGGGACTTACACTTGGACATCACTGCCACTATATCAATAAGTTGCAATTCAGAGCATAATGTCAGGACCTCTCCTTATTTTTCTGACAACTAACTTTCACTTTCGTGCACCAGGTAGCTTCATTTGTAACAACATCAAGGCCACAGGTGTGGACAATCCTCCAGAAATGAAAGCAAAAAAGCACTTTCACTCAGGGTATTTGGCATGGTGTTTTCTTAACTAAATTCCCAGCTGATTTGTTCACCATAGTTTCTGCCGCCATGGTTTCTGAAAATTAGGCTGATCACAGCTGAAAGTCAGGTGCACACAATCACTGGACATTCACAAGGACACCGAGGTACTCTGTAATAACCAAATGTTAATAAGAGTATAATATCAGGTATAGTGCTGGGACCGATTATAATCGATGACTGGTCCAGTTATGCAGGTGATCCGATGATCAAACTTGCATTACCATGTTACTTACACAGTTTTTCCACAAGGTAAGGCTTTATAATGACAGAAGGTACACTTTCATAAAATTTATGTGAACAGACTTTAGAACAGCCTGTGTTTACTAATTAGATTCACACCAAAATTTACTATATACACAAGTAAGGCTAGGCTATAGAGTTTTTGACATATTAACCAATTCATTGGTGAAGTAATGCTCACATCTTTGTCTCTTGGCCGACTCAGCAAAAATCTACTTATTTCCATCCGTACCTTTCTGAGTTGCTAGCATCTTATATACAACAAAGAGACAGACATACATATAGACAGTAAAAGATAAAGATTTGTTTTATACAAATAATAGGCTGATACCACTCAGAGAGTCTCATCTGACTTTACACTTTGCCTTCCTGGTCTGTGGGCCTGTTCATTTTTATTGCTTTTCTTGGCTACCTGGGGAGCATACAACTTAAAACACACCTTTGCATAAAAGAACAATTTAAAATGGAAGTATATTTTTAAGTTCACACATGCTTTTATTATAATGGTTAATTACATTTATAGCTCCCAGTTGTGAGCAAAGTTGGTATATATAGCCTTATTATTTTGTAATATTTTGTTAGTGGTTTGCACATGTACAAAAGTCTTTATAAAATGCAACATTTTTTTTTCTATTGGACATGAAATGCACTCCGCCTGATTTCTCAAGTCCTTACCTTCAAGTCCAGAACCCTCGAGTCTGAGTCTGAGTCCCTAAAAAGTGGACTCGAGTCTGGACTCGAGTCAAAGTCCAGACTTGAGTCCTAAATCACTGGTCTGACTCGAAGCTACAACCTTGCAGTCCAAGTCCAACACATAATTATTAGCGCCATCATGCTCCACAATAATAAATCCTCCACCTCGTCTGGATCTGGATCAAACTCCTCCTTTTAATGTATCCCTAATAGCACTTTCTTCTTCCACTAGATGTCAGCACAGATGGCTGTTCCACATCTGAATGTGGATCACTTCCCAAATTTCAAGTAACCATCTCTGCCATTCCTTAGGACCAAGCTCTCAACAAAATGTCGAGGAAATCCTTCTTTGGCACTCCAGGATAAGTACACACACAAAAAGACAAACAGGGACAAAGAGACTGTTGACAGAATTTCTGTCTAACTTCATAATAATTGTTAGTATCCCTGGGCAGGGAAGTAAGGAAATTTATTAACTTAAAAATAATGGGAGAAAGAAAGAAATGAAAATTGTAACTATAAAGGATTAATTTATAGGGATGGCTTTGGTAAATGAACTTAAAACTTTGCACTGTGACAGGGGTATGTTGGATCATATTCACTTTGTTTTTATATACCAAAGATATGGAGGACTTACAAACATATAAAGTAGGTCTCTTGAACCATCAATGTATTCAATCTATCACAGTTGGTGGGGAAAATAGCAATATATCAAGAATATTTATTGTTGTTAAAGATTTTAATGCTGGGATTTAGCAAGTACATCTTACCTTTATTGACTGGATTCCTTGCTTGCTGGAGAATGTACAAAAATGTAGATTAATGCTGCAAATAATGAAAGCTTACTCCGACATAACAAAACACTGACTATGACTGTTGAACTGGAGAGGCGCAATGACATGTGATCAAATCAGGCTGTGTCATACAGGCACAGAAGCATATAGCACACACTAATCGATACCAGGTCAGCTTGGGTAAATTAACCATGATAACATCACATTATAAAACGATGACTCACCATAAATGTTATATGTCATAATCTGCAAACCTACCTGTTGGCACTTTAGTAAATCCGGTACACCTATAAAAGGTATCGTTACCAGTATACACCAGATAGAACTTTTTATGCTATATGTTATCACAAATGACCTTTATGAGACAAAGCCAGGTTGCACTAAGCTGATTGCAGCATATTATACAAGTAGAACCTTGGTGGAGTGCTATTTATACTTGATGATAATGACTTGTGACATACATACACCATGTCGCTGTATGTTACCTTGGGTTGCAGGCTAAAGTGCACACTTATCAGGTTTAATCTTTAACATTACCACACGTCTCGACTGGATATATTTATATGATTATCTATCTCAATGCAGGATTAATTTGTGTTTGTCTATTTGCATCCATCTGATCTATTTCTAAAAACAAGGCCGACAGGCCTAATGTGAACCTGTGCAAAGTTTGGGAGTATGAATGGAGGTTTATTTTTAAAATTTAATATTGATCCTTTTAAGTCCTGCATATCTACCTTAGTCATTATGATTTCAGCAAAATGGACATTTCGGACCTGCAAGTTTCAGACTAGGACATTTTAAAACTTGAATATGGGTAGTCGACAAGCAACTATGTGTATCCGCAGAAATCAGAGTGGGACTGGTGAAATGAGGCATTGATTAAGTGGCAAGGGGAATAGAGTGAGGTGTGTTGCATATTAGCATGGATGTCTGCAGCTTAAACATGAATGTAGGTGGTGCCACCTGTCATAAAATCAGGAAAATTGTCCAGGATGTATAAACCTGCAAAATTTCAGGTGGATAAGTCAAGCCACTGCTGAGATATAAGTGATTTTATCCCAAGGCAGATGAACAGATGGACGCTGTGCATAAGTGGTTGCATGTGGCGCCTCCAGTTTTGCTTATGATGAAGAGATTTGTTAGATCTATACACATGCAAAATTTTGGCCCAATCCGTCAAATGGTTTCTGAGATATGAGCTTGGATGTCTGCAGAGTAAACCTGAAAGTAGGTGGCGCCGCCTGTCATAAAATCGAGAAAGCTGTCCAGGATGTATAAACCTGCAAAATTTCAGGTAGATAACTCAAACCACTGCTGAGATATGAGTGATTTTATCCCAAGGCAGATAAACAGATGGACGCTTTGCATAAATGGTTGCAGATGGCACCACCAGTTTTTCCAATGATGAAGAGCTATGTGAGATCAATACACATGCAAAATTTTGGCTCAATCGGTCAAACGGTTCCCGAGATATGAGCTTGGATGTCTGCAGAGTAAACCTGAATGTAGGTGGCGCCATCTGTCATAAAATCGAGAAAGCTCTCGAGGATGTATAAACCTGCAAAATTTCGATGGATAAGTCAAACCACTGCTGAGATATGAGTGATTTTTACCGAAGGAAGAAGAACAGATGGACACTGTGAATAAATGGTAACAGGTGGCTTCACCAGTTTTGCCTATGATGAAGAGCTATGTGAGATCTATACACATGCATTGGCCCAATCGGTCAAACGGTTCCCGAGATATGAGCTTAGATGTCAGCAGAGTAAACCTGAATGTAGGTGGCTCCACCTGTCATAAAATTGAGAAAGCTGTCCATAATGTATAAACCTGCAAAATTTCAGGTGGATAAGTCAAACCACTGCTGAGATATGAGTGATTTTATCCCAAGGCAGATGAACAGATGGATGCTGAGCATAAATGGTTGCGGGTAGTGTATGTTATAAAGCTATCAAAGGGCTACATTTGTGCAAAATGTTTAGCCTGATCGGTTAAATGGTTTCCGAGATATGCAGGTTTATGTGTGGAAACAGACGCACAAATGGACGCTGGGCAGTGAGGAAAGGTCAGAGGTCAACCAAAAATGAGGGCGTAGCAGTTCACATGTGACCTGATGATAAGCATGATTCGCTTAAAATGAAACAGTTAAAAGATATAGTTCCAATAATCTGGGAATTCTGCATCTAAACATTGTATCTAGACATCTAGACGCTGTGTCTAGATGTCTAGACACATTGTCTAGACCCCCCCCCCCCCCCGGAGCCAGGTCAGTTGCCATGGTGATGTCAGGACCCCACCTGTTTGTACTGCATGACCTCTTGACTTGGCTGCTGAAACTCAGAATGTTGTCAAATCTGTTTTCAAATACAGAAAGCCTTTTTTAATTGGCTACAATGCTTTTTTAAAACTGTATTTACCCAATCTATTCTTATAAAACTGGCAGAACCTTACCATAGAACAATTCTTGTAAAGTTTATCCCAATCAGCTTAACAGTTTCATCATAAATAAATGTTTAAGCTAGAAGAGTTTAAAATTACATTTTTGCTTGTAAAAAACACCTCAATGTAGGTGGTGCCACCAATACCTCAAAAATCAGATATAACATATGTGACAAACATTGGTATAAAATTTGGTGATTATAGCTCTAGCAGTTTCTGAGATTTTAATTTTAGTGTGCTTTTTTGGACAGATGACTAAGTTCAACCTCATGTAACTCGGCCAAAAATCTCAGAACTGGAACCATTCGAACAAACTTGAGAGATATTGTTCCAGGGATCATTTCTGTGAAATATTGGACAATTTGGCTGGACATTTTCAGAAAAGAAGATTTTAAAGCTTTTTTAGCTTTTCCCCTATAAAATCTAAGAAAATGCAGTAAGAAGAAAAATAAACAAAATCCAATTTAGTTTTTAGGATGACTGATTATTTGCAAAATTTTGGTGATGCTAGCTCCTGCTGTTTTTGAGATAGCTATGGTTAACGTACAGACGACGCACGACATACGACGTCGCACCATCGCATAAGCTCACAGGTTCGCTAAAAAGTTATTCAAATGGATAGATTTCAATGAAATTTTAAAGGAAAGATTTACATTGAGGGAGAAGTGTTAAGTTTTGAAAAGATTGGAATAAAAATCTCGCCTTTGGTGGGGTATACATTCTCTGAATATTATAATATAATGAAATATGTTTTTTTAAAATAATCTAATCATATACTAGGTATGTTTAATATACACAAAATATACTGTTATCTCCTTGAATTATATAATGGTATCTTCCTAAAGTTTGTTCTAAAACTGCTTTCTCCTGTACATAAGTGGTTATAAGCTTTCATTGGGTGCAATCAGTGGCGCAAAACATAGCGCTCTCGCCATCTGGTGGCTGTACCATGCAACTTCACAAATCCATATATTTCTAGCTTCCAACCTTTGTTTCTTCTGTGTTTTTTCTTTCATGTTTATGCTCACTGATATGAAGCAGCATGCACAAGATCAGACCTCTGGTCACTCAAGTCTTGTTTTGGTAAAGAGACACACATGGAATGTGTTCACTTACACACAGAACCATAACAAGTATAAAACAGGTGAATTGGAGAGTCCCTGTGTGGGGATGGTTTTGCTGGGAAAATTTTGCATAGTGTTGATGGGAATCAATTGTAATTTCATGATTGATCATCAGTAAAATTCAGTCAACCTCTACCAACCAATAATCAGAATGAGTCAGTTGTGTACTACTAGGAAATTTCTTACCATATACAGACCTATACATCATCTCAACTGATATACAGGCATGCATATGTACATAATCACTAATACATTGATAATTCTCCCATGTGTGTGTTTTGTAAGGTTCCTTAGTTATAAAAAAAATGAGTAAACACAGAGTTTTTTTAGAGACTCTATATATATAACTACCGTTAAAGTCGTTGCAGAAGTCGCATCCTTATTACAAGTCGCACCCTGACTTTAAGGATTCCTCCGGAGAAAAGCCGTTTTGTTTCAGGAAAAGTCCATAATATAGGTCGCACCCAGACTTCAGAGGCGTCCCAACCACCTGATACTTATTCCTGATATCATTCCTTGTGGTGCAAGTTTACAACCAAAGTCCCCGTAGTACTAATGTGGTTTATTAACTAGTAAACCATTTAAACATAAAACTAATTGGACAGCTTTAATACAATGCTTATATTTAAGGAATATCAGGAAAATCATTACATATAAAGTCGGGGTTTGATTGTCAGGTAAGATTTGTACTTTAAAGATCGTCAAAAGTATGGAGGATTCATTACACTATGATCAGTTTTCGCACGCGTGACCAGTCTCAAACCGATGCATTGGGCATATTTTTAACTAAAGATTATTGAAGGATGGAAAGAATAATTTAGTTTGAATTTATTCATCTAATTTTTTAAATGGGCTCTCAAACTGAATTAAGGAGCCCTTGAATTAATTGTTACAACTTACCATCAAGGCGCGGTACATGCACGGTATCATTTAAATCACTGAAATATGTCAGTCAACAAGGGGATAATGAACGCTTTAAAGACCGGTTGGTTAAATAAAAAAATAAACATAATTGAATTTACGGGTATTATATTTACTGAGACTAATGATTTTATTCTGTGATAATATCTGGAAAGTCCAATTTCTATCGTTATCATTGAATATATTCAAATGGCTTAGTGTATGGCAGACTCGGCCGTATTGAATCAAATCCGTCAGAACACCAAACGATGCCGGTTCCCGTGGAATTTAGGTACGTATGTGGCAATTTCAGAAAATAAAATATATACTTGTATGGTGTTTTTTATTTCATTGTATTTATTAATGTGTCTTTATTGAAAAAAAATCACGAATACGTCAACGCACGATTGACCGTAATGCATGCGTGCCGCTATATTGTTGACCGGGCATACGATCGTCATGAGAGAGACACAGGTAAATCACGAAGCAAATCGTATATTTGCAGGTGACGTGAAACGTTATAACATTATATAATAACATTATCCAATACGCTTGAAAACCACGAGATGGTGACGGTGATCTGATGGTTCTTAAAATGGGAGTTTATAACTGGTTATCAGTCACGGAAGGCTTAGTTGACCTGGGGATGTAAAGGTCATTGAACGGGTGACCCGGGGCTTGAACTTCCGCTACACGGCTTCTAGGGATCCTGGTACCAAGCGATCAACCTGGCAGGCAATAAAATCCACGTGTATGTAGTGGATCAAGCTTGAATGTGACGCAACTTTACATGAATAAACGGATATGGAACCGCGAGATTTTCATAATGGCACGCATACTCATAAAGATTTAACGGAAAGAAAATTTACATCAGAAAGCGGCAGACTGGCATATGCGTCAAATTGACTTATGATATAACAGTACCGCAGATTAGGAAGTGTCACTTGAATTGCGACTTGTCAGAACGGGTAGGCCTTGAACTGAGCAAATTTCATGTTAATAAAATCAAACTTCCGTCAGTTCACAAAATATGAGGCAGGTTTTCATTAGAGATGGTTAAAGGTGTAAATTATTGGGGATAGACGTGTCACAAAGCACTGTTTAAAGGTATCGCATATTATCGCTCAACTGACGTCGTTCCATATACCGGGAAAGCTGACTGAGACGGGATAAGTACGTATTATAAGTCGCACCCCGACTTTTCTAGAAAATTCTTGTTTTTAGAATTCAATTTCCTAGTACAAGTCGCGACTTCTGCAACGACTTTTACGGTATAACTGAAAATGGGATGTTTTGAGCTATGAATGGCTGAGAAATAGCAAATCAAACTCAAAATATATAAAACTAGTAACTGTTTTATATAATGAAAAATAAAACAAGTTTTTTTTTTAAATCACAAAGCCTTCACATACAATATTGTAGTGAATAGTTCTAGCTTTCAAAACTTCCATGTGAAGTAGTCATTGAGCTGAAATTTAGCTAGATTTATTCAAGGGGCCTTATCACCTATCTGACCTTTATAAACAGGGTAATCCCTTAGAGCTTTAAAAAAACAGGACAGAAAATGTGCATATCACCACACATTCCGTTGTTTGTTTATAATATGTGGGGGCCTGCCAAAATAATCAAAACAAATTCAACAAGGGCATCTGGCAGCAAGTCATATAAGCCAGAGTTTTGCAAATGGATTTTTGCACAAAGTTACCTTTCTACCTCTGCATATATGCAACCCACCACCTTAGGTTACATGTTTTCCCTATTTATCAACATTGCTGTGTTTACAAACACAAACACTTTCTGGGGCCCATTCTATAACTGGTGACTTCATGTCATGAGAAACTGGATGTGTAACTAAAACAATAAACTAGACTTACTAGAGCTCCAAACACTGGACTCTGGAAGAAAGAACCTTTGTTTGATATTAATGTATTAAGTGGTCGAGGGGATGGTAATAGCTATCCTCCCAAAACATATCTAATACCCTACAAAAAACAAGGGACCAATGGGTCACGGCGCTCAGCTGAATGTGACAGATATAATTGTATCACCATTATTGTATGTAGGTCTGTAAGATTTCATTTTAACAGATGTAAGTTTTTGTATTAACTATGTAGTTGAGCAAAATAGTAATATAGAAGAGTCAGTATTTCAAATATGTACAAGAATGTGTGTCTAAAATATTGCATTGGAAATGACCAGATGTTGTAAATTGCAAAGGAAGGAATATTAAATCTATAGATATACCGACTGTGAAAAGTAAATAAAATGTTTTTACAAGAAAGAAACATGAAATGGTCAAACTTGGGCAAAATTTAAGGTACAATTTATATTTTTGCTAATATTTAAAAAAATTTAACAGATTTTGATCTCACTTTTGGTAAACAATTAAATTTGTATTACTTTAATTAAAAGTTGTATTACTGAAAAAAAGTCCCTAGGTTTAACATTTTTGGTTTTAAGTGACCAAATATCTTCCCTGATATTTTACAAAGTCCATTATGTTTGGGTCCATAACTTTTTTAAATTATATAATACAGACTTAATATCTGGCATGTATATAGGAATTATATATGATGAATATTTATGGTATATATGAAGACAACCAACCAGATGAGTGGTTTGGAAATTAGGCAGTCCTGAAGAATGAAAATATATTTTCAATAGAAACACAGATGTATTTATTTTTTCTAAAAATATATTTTTTTAAATTTGCAAAATAATAAATATCTGAAAATAACACTTGATTCAGGATTGAAAAAGTTGTACATTTGATTCTACATTTGTAAAAGCAGTGTTGCATCACTAATACATTTACCGAGACAAGGCTTGCATGCACAGGAGTGAATCAATTATAGTTGCCTTTGTTCTGGTGGGCAGACTGACCTGAGATGGTCCAAGACACACATTTATCTTACCTCTGATATATATACAGAGAAACCTGTGTAATAAGACCACCTGTCGGACTGACCAACAGTGGTCTTTATTCACAGGTAATCTTATTAATATTAGACAGGTAAGTTATAACCAATGTGTATACTTTTAGTTCAATCAAGGGTGGTCTTAATAGACAGGTGGTCTTTCAGACAAATTTCACTGTCAGGATCTTGATGATATTGGCAGAGACCTGTGTTATTTTAGTGCTTTCTAATTTGCATATAGTTTTAATGAAAAGCCTCTGTAACATGTCTAGACACGTGGTAGAATCAAGTAGACTTGTTTATAAACAATAAAATACATTTTACTGTAATTGTTACAAAGAAGGATCTCTATCTACAGATGATAATGCAGCACACAGTTTAAAAGATAAGGTAAAAAGATAACCTATCTGTAAACAATCAAACCATGTAATGTCTTCCATTGAGTGTGTAATGCTTTTACAGGGCAAACTAGCTCATCTAGTTGTCAAGATACAAATAAACAGTATTAAAGTGACAGAAGTGTTTTACAACTCAGCTGATCACACTGGAAAATGTCTTTGTATGTATGTGTGAGTTAACCTGCTTTCAACAAAACAATAAATGGTAGGACTTTGACAATGCTTTGCCAATACTAGGAATCTCTCATATGGCAATGAGCTGATTAAAGGTCAACATTGTCAATGTCTCAAAATAACTTACAGGCAGCTGAGCTAAAAATGAAGGAAAAATATTAGTGGCTAATTGCTACAGCTAAGCCAAGTTTGAGTGAGCCAAGTCAAAAGTGATCTTCAATTTTATTTTGTAAGGTCACCACACCAGGTGTTATTTTATGATTACACCCATGACTAGCAGTGACAATCCGACTCAGTAGGCAATTGGATAATTTGGCTGGTAAGCCTACTCAAGTTGTGATACAAGTAATATCAAGAAATGTATCCAGTGGTTTTGAATCAGGTTGCATTCATATTGTGGTAAACTGCAGATAATCTCAATATTTTGCTAAGAATAATAAACTAACCCAATAGTATACATGTATGTGAGCTCACACCCCAAACTGAAACACCTTCTCCATGGACACGGGTCATTTCCTGTATTGCTTCAGCCTACCGCCGGTACCTAATGCACAACGGGTGTCGCTTAATAAATTTTTTCCTGAAAAAGGCCGATACATATTACTTTCCTGAGAATTCCCGTATTTAATTTGGCTCATAACCGAAGTTTATTTTATTACTATTATTAGAGGAGGAGGGGTCCGGGGAACCTAGGTTCCCTGTCTGAAGGGGGGTGTGGGGGCGGAGCCCCCACCTAAAGCTTAATTTTTTCTGTTCAAATAGTAAATGGTTTCCCATTTTCCCGATAGATGGTGCTTCAATCGCAGATATCAATGACCAAAAATCGCTCTTGCTGGTATCTCGTCTTCACGGCTCACTTAGTAGCGTGTAGGGCTGCTAGTCTAGAGATTGTAGGTTCGATTCCCGATTTAGGCGACTTCTGCTTGGTAGTTGTTTATGTTAGAAGAATTGAGTGTAGGGACATCTACACACTACAGGGAAAAGTAGGAGTTAGAATAAGGAATGAAAGGAGACAGTTTTATTTATATTTCCCTCAATAGAAGCGAAGCCAGCGTTCTATAGTGGCTCCCTTATATGTACAACTTAAGAGAAGAAAACAAACAAACGGGGACATGAACGTCATCAAGTTATTCCCGTGAGCATCAGTTGACATAAGGGAGTGTATGTGGGAGTGGCAACTCTAAAACAAACAAGTGAACGATAATAAGAGCAAAGTTATAAGGACAACCGGGCTATTTATAGAACTAGCCTTACCTATAAGTTTGCAGATAATTTGATGATGGCTTTTTACGAGAAAGACCTGCTTCTTCTTGCACTGTGTATGGTATTGTGTGATGTCCGTCTCTTGTTTTTAACTGCGTTTCATGTTTCAGTGACAGTGAATCATTCCATGATTCGTTCCCTGACGTCGAGGCCGAGGGACAACCGAAATTAATATCGGTTACATTGGTAGGTGGCAGCACTGTCCACGCAATACCTGCCAAAAAGTTTGCCGCACAACATCTTGAGATCTGTCTGTCCAGTTTAAACAAAATATGTATTTTTTATACCCTTCCATCTGCAGGTTAAATTTTGTTTTTACAATAAATAATTTATGTTTTAAGGGGCCTAATCACATAACTGACCTCTATAAACTAAAGGTAATAATCCCTTGTCTAGAGCTTTCATAAAAATAGACCAGAAAACGTGGATATCGTCGGATACAGGCTGCTTGTTTTGTTTATATCCACATGTTTTTAATATGTGGGAGTCCGCCAAAACAATCAGAACAAATTCAACAAGGGCATCTGGCGGCAAGTCAGATAAGCCAGAGCTTTGCAAAGGGCGTTTTGCAACCTCCTCATATATGCAACCTACTACCTAATAGCTAGGTTGCATGTTTTTCCCGTTGGTCAACATTGCTGTCTTTACAAACATGTTGTTGAAAAACAAGTTCACACATCCTTCACGAAGGCCTTATAAGAATTTTTCACAACCAAAATTACCCTTAGATCATTAATATATCCACTGAGGAAGTCAGAAATCACATAAATTCTTTTTCAAAAGTATAGGTGATTGGGCAACTTTAAAGGCAAAAATTAAAATAGATATATATATAATATATATGTGTAAATGAATGTTTTTGTGAATCAATGATTCAAGGAATATCCGAGCAACGTTTTTTACATAATTTAAAAAATTATTTATCTTTGATTCTGCGTATTATGTGTATTTAATCAAATTTAAAATCGTTTCAATTTAACGATAGAGACGAGCTAATATTAGACATTGAGTAAATTTGTTTTGGTAGGTGCACTTAGATAATTAATAAATTCTATTATATAAAATATTAAATAATATCTAGCTTATATTACATATGATGAAATAAAGATGGAACCTTTCTGTAGACTAATTAACGTATTTTAATGATTCGCATAATCAAAATCTACGAAAATACATCATATTTCTTTCATATTCTTAAGCTAACTGAGATATAAAAAATGAGGAACACATTTTATACATTCAGGTGCCGAATGCCCTTGCGGAATCTGGGCCCCTATACCATCTCTCGCCCAAGGGCCTCCAGTTTAGTGTTTGAATTCTACCATTTTCCCCGCGTAAAGATGTATAGCATTTGTCGCAAGCACATAAGCCTGAACATTTGTCTTCAGTATGCAATGTGTATGGTCTGTTTTGTGACTGTATCCCGTATATCTATTTACCACTGTGTGGACATCTATATCACATACATGTCTGCCTGCATTGCATGGTTGAGAAGCGGATGCAGGGGCCGCATTTTACATTTCGTAATAAAAGGAAATGGACAAAATCCAGTGCATATTATGTTCCTTTCATTATAAATTCAGGGGAAAATAAATTTACGAGATATATGCCAATATAGATTAAGATGGTTTAATTGACTTATAGTTGATAAATATCAAGCGGATTAAATTAATAGTTCGGCGGAGGTTTAAATGTTTGTTCGGGATACAATGGTCACAACACATAAAACAAACTGTTCGCGAATCAATGTTAAAAAATATATACATATAAAAAATATTCATACAAAATTCACGAAAACACCATTTTAATCAGACATTTATGGAAG
This sequence comes from Sipunculus nudus, assembly GCA_026874595.1. NCBI lineage: Eukaryota > Metazoa > Annelida > Sipuncula > Golfingiida > Sipunculidae > Sipunculus > Sipunculus nudus. The sequence continues at coordinate 49,377,831 of CM049309.1, forward strand.
TTTTATGGATTGTTTCTACAATTAATTTTTATCCTCTGTATATCCGATTCTTTCTTAAAATATCTTACATCTTTAAAAATCGGCTGGAGTATGCAAATGTTTGTTTTTAAAATCACATCTTCTAAAACATTCTGGACGATCTATCAGTGACAAATGTGTCCATTCGAACTTAAATTACAACAACAACTGATATAGGCTCATACGGATAGTGTACTCTATATTTGGCTTTAGATATTTAGAATACTGTTATTTGTGGATAAGCGGTGGTTCTGCCACTCCATCCGATCAGTCCACACTTCTGCCATGCAGATGTCGTTTCTAGTGTTATGAGTCCTATTCTGCGAAGCCACCGACGGAGACGCAGTGGTTTTTTTTAATTTTTATTTATTAATTCTGTTGCGTCGCCGGCCCACCAAAGGGTAAACTGGGATTATAGCACGGAACAATCTGTTACTCTTAGAAGGGAAATTGCAATAGTTGCTGTGGTTGTAACAGACCAATGTTTACATAGGTTTTATGCTAATTGAAAGGCCTGTAATCTCAAATAACCATTCTCCATTGAAAGCATGAAGCACCTGTAACATCAATATTTTATTTATTTGTCCAGAGAGAAATAAAGCATATATACAGCCCGGGTAGCCATCATGTATTTGACAACAGTCCTGTATATAATGTATCAAGTCTGTGTTCTATTTTGTACATTTTCTTACACCCGGTGCAAAATAGTGTTGTAAATATAATAGGATCGTAATGTTTTCCAATGGTCAAATATTCAAAACACATATAGATGTACTGAACATTAATCAATGGAAATGTGTAAAATCACACAGTTCTGTATAGGGTGTTATAATCATAGGTAACTGCAGGGCAAATTATGGACTATAGGCCTATATTGCGCCAGTCACTGAAAAGGCAATTGAGGGGGGGGGGCATTCTTATGCCGGGGCGGATTTAGGAAGGAGTGGATTTAGAAAAAGGAGTGATCCAACCCAGGAAGACTAATGATAAAACAAAAAAAGGTTCCCATGTCCGGAAAGGGGGGGGGTCCAAGCCGCAAACATTGGTCTGAAACCCTTAAAAAGTTGTGGCGGCTGAAAGGGGGGGGGGCGGGATCCGGCCCCAATGGAGTTCCAAGGCGATGATGACCAGAGCATTGAAATGAAGAACTCTGTCTGGCACATAAGTATATTTCCCGTTTTTATAACTTCAGTCGGTTTATAAGATAATGAACTGACCATGCCTGCAGGTCAGACACAAAGTATACATGTTCGTCTGCCTCACCCTGGCCGCATATGTTCTTACAATGTGTTTGTGATATTTTGATAAATTCCGTCGCACATATAAAAAAAACACCAGAAAACTTATAGGAGAAACATAGCAAGTCTACAGGCACATAATTAAGCCCACAAGAAGAGCATTCACGTAAAAAAAAATCTCTTGTTTGCCGCTGTGATGTATAAGAACTTGAAAACTTCCCCATATAGAGATACCGGTTTATATTTTATCTATGCATGATTACCATAACTCCATCTAGGCCTATATCGTGTCTGATTTCGATGCCTGTTTAGAGAAATAATGCCAGGGATATCTATGAAATTTTTATGTTATAGTATAAATGTCTGATCTGCACATATTGGGATCTCCTGATATTACTCCATGGGGAGATGTCGCGCCCAGCTACAAAACCGAACCACGGGGCTATGCAAGAAACTTATGCTGCGTGTCCACTCATTTGGTACAGATACGGATGCGGATGCGTTTTAAATCGCTCATATGGAATTAAGAAGGAATGTGTCCACTTATGCGGTGCGGAGTGCGTGCGGAAATGGATATTTTTTTTTTAACCGGACCATGTAGCCGTGAGTACGGACACGCTTGCGGAGACGTGCCATTTTGTAGAGATGGAAGAGAGTGAAAGACCCAAAAACGCACTGATAAACGTACCTATTGGACACACACACACACACACAAAATCCACATACGTATCCGCACCGCACACGCACCGCATGCGTACAAGTGAACACAGGTAAACAGGTTATTTCCATTAATTTATATTATAACAAAACTCAGTAATTTCGCCAGGGCCGGTTGTGAATAATAACCAATAATTAATATCAATTAAAAAGGCATAAATTTATCAGTCTGTTTCATCTCGTTAACAGAGATATTTTTTACTAGGGATATTGATGGGATGTTACTGTTATTGATATTATTTTAACCATTGTTTTATGTACCGGTTGTGATTTTATCTGAATATATTGTATAACGTGAAGATTAAACATATTTATAGAGCCATAAATGGTTTAATTGTATGATTTTTTTTTAAATTTCTTTGTACCAAGGGAACTTTTTCCGTAGGAGCTGGATTGGGAGGCAGTAAGTTTAAATATATACTTTTGGTAATATAGTTTATATTTATGTTTTATATAAGGGGCCTATAATGATGTGTTATGTATACATTTTTTTATTTATATAATGCTTGTGGTTATGAGTTGATGTTATGATACGTAATAATGAATGATCTATTTTTTTTATAGTAAATATTTCATAACGCCAACACGTGTATTATCTATGCTTTTTCTATAAATGTTTATAACGTTTATAAGGCTGCGGAGCGCCATCGTGTGTTTGTGAAAGAGACCAGCCTACCGTTATGTTTCGTTATGCCAAAGTGAGCGCAGGTTGCAAGTCTAAATCGGGCCGGAAGTTGTCCGCTATCCCGTCAAACACCGGGCACATTCCTTGAACATGGCGCCGACAGCTGAGGTGAGTGGCTTGTCAACTTGTCCTAGTTCCCTGCAGTTCAGTTTTTGGCCTGACAAGTGACGTTAATGGCTATCGTTTACTCCCATGTACCAGCCTACACATCTGTAGAAGAAGTACGTGTGTTAAGAAAAGGCTCAGATCAGATATATAGGTTGTTTACATCCGTAGCTAGGGAAGCCAAGCCATGCCAATCATGGCACAACTCATTTGACAGAACCATATAGGCATAACTGTCCACACCAATAAAGTGCAATATTGTTATTATAATGTTAATAATATTGGTAGGCAATATTGGGGCAGTGTTTTGATAGCAAAACTTGGTACTACTATAGAACGCGGGCTTCAGCCCAACAACAACAGGATACTGCTGATTGCATCTTATTTTTGGCTATATTTTGCCACTTATTTTTATCTGCAACTAACACCCTCCTCCATTACTGATTACATAAATCCTAAATATAATAAAGTCCGTCCGTACACTCATAACCTCATCGAGGCAGTGCGTGATTGAGCCTACATTCGCTCTGAAGCTCGCATTCTATAGTGGCTACCAAAACTTAATAAATAGGTAAAAGTGCAGTATAAGTGACCTGCAGCAAACTGGTTTTACTCTTTCTTATTGCTTCCATTGTGAGTGGCATTGATGTTGTCTTATTTTTATGTGAATCTCATAAAACTTGTGCATGTTGATGGAATCATCAAGTAAGCACCTTTTGGGAGTGCAACAATAAGGAAAGACCATTGGTAAGAAGATAGTCTAAGGCAGGTCACCTATACTACACTTTGTACCAATTAATAGTGTATGTCAGTTGTAGAAACGAAGACTTCACAACATCATATTGTTCAAGTACTTTTGCCTTGTTATTGATTGTCAGAAACAAACAATGACAATCAATAATATTATACATCAGTCATGTATGATTGGTGTTTTCAATTTTTATTTTATTGAATTATAATTTAATTCAATAAAAATTACAAAGACAATACCCACACTATTATGTACTGAGAAAGATGTGGATGAATATATTAACACTTAACAGACTAAAAGTTTCATTGGTCAATCACCCCTAAATAAAAACATATATACTAAAGTCCATCCCACCAAGGGGCGACCATTGGTTTTCGGCAATAATATAGATATGCCGATATTTTTGTCCAGTATGTTACAATCACAGAAAATTATGTGCATTTCTGCTAAAGATAATAAAAGATATATTAAACCTTGTTTTATGTATGTATACTTTGCAAATTTCCAGATGTTTCCTCATGATGTGTTATCACAAGATGGCATCAGACGATTTATCTTATATTTGTGGTACCAAGTACTCCCATCACCCAATTAGTGCCTGTCAAAAAGTGTCCTTGACCCTGTCATTTCAGTCAGTATGTTGTGACAGGAATAGACTTTTTTCTCTAATATTAAATTAATTGTTTCACTCAAATTCTTTGCTTGGTATGGTGTCGTATATCCTGTGAGTAATTACAAGATTGCCTGGTTGATTTCCTTACGGTAAAATTTTCAGAATAAATTAACATTGTAATAAATAACACCAAAACTCAATGGGGACCCCTTGGTGGGACCGGCTATGTATATATATATATATATATATATATATATATATTTATATATATATATATATTATTAATAATAATAATAATATAGGTTACAGAACTGGTGATAACATGACAACAATTCTATATGAATGTGTTCATGCAGTTTATAGTTTTATAGCTTTCTATTAAGTACAAGTGTCATTAATTTTAATCTTATGAGTTCCTTTTTCAGTCCATGGATGACAGAAGTCAGAAAAACACAATTGTATTCAATGCATCAAAAAGAGAAATATTTACAGTCAACAATGGCTTCAAATCGCTCAACAGAAGGTTGAGAAATACCTGGAAGATTTTAAGGTTGGTATTTTGTTGCAGAGATTATTTTAATATAAATGATTATATCATTTGCATTGCTTTATTTTGTATATAGTTTAGTTGATGAGTCATTGATTTATGAAAATAACTACACATTTGGGTCTTTGGAAGAATAATAAGGACTGCAAAAAAGGATAAAAAGATAAGGCATATTTTAATCTTCGCAAAGATGTCCAAATCGGAGAGTCTTTTTCATAGGTTTAATAGGAAACTTTCAAGTCTGTTATCCATTATATTTGAAGAGAGTTGGTTATATATCTCAATTTCTATTTGCATTGTCCACTAGAGAACAGGATTCTCCGTTTTCTGAGATATTGATGAAGCAGTTTTCACTTAAGGTCTAATCATCGTCAAACAACCTTGGTTTAATTTAGCTTTAGAATTCATATTAATAATAATTTTAGACACAGTGATGTATATATATTTAGAATCCTTAGAATATTCTCTATCAGATGAGATATATTTAAAAAGTGTAACAGTGTCCACTTTGAAAATTTAAAACTTGAAATGATTTAAAAAATTTGTTTTTTAATTGGATATATCTCAAAATTGGCATAGGGTATGTATGTGGAAATAGTATCATTTGAAACTACATACAAATATCTCCAGGAGTTTTTTTTGGTTATATATTTATTGTCTTTTTTTCATAATGAATTTTAAATTTAAAAAAAAATGTGTGATGTTAACAATACTTATTTCGTTTAAATAACGTATTTCTACTACACTAAAAACGATATAGGAAAAAAAAATGCATTTTAGAATACTTGTTGATTTACCTATATGCAAAATTTGAAGACTCTATATTCCATGGTTTTTGAGAAATATCACTCTAAAGACCGTACAGTCTCCTGAAATACTGTTTTGAGAAAACGGCCAAAAACTGTTTGGGAAGAGAAATTTCGTTTTGAGTGGAAAACAGGGATATAAGCGCAAGTGACAGTTGTATTTTTTCACTAAATTTTCCGATGAGAATCGGTTTCAATATATAAATTATAAAATTTAATAGTTTATTAATGTTAAAAAAAGGATTTTATTAGGCATCATGACCAATTACAAATATAATTATTCATTTTTTTTAGCTCAGCTGACTATAAGTCATCTGAGCTATAGTCATGGTCCATTGTCCGTCATCCGTCTGTCTGTGTGTCCGTCCGTCCGTCTGTCCGTCTGGATGTCTGTCCGTAAGACTGGCACGTTTCGACACCGTTGGACCTACGAATCTTAATTTTGGCATAATGTTAGATGCACCCATAATCTCCTACCATGCCAAAACTTGGGTCAATAGGACTTTGTTCCTTTGAGATATTAAGGAAAAACCTCAATTTTTTATTAGAAATCTATTTTCACACTTCAGGACTGCCTAATATCAAAACCACTCATCTGGTTTTCTTCATATTTACCATAAATATTCCTCTATATAGTTCCTATGTACATGCTAGATATTAAGTCAGTATTATATAATTTAAAAAAGTTATGGGCCCAAACATAATGGACTTTGTAAAAAAATCAGGAAGATATTTGGTCACTTAAGACCAAAAGTGTTAAAGGTAGGGACTTTTTTTCCAGTAATACAACTTTAATTAATCAAAATTTAATTGTATACCAAAAATTAGATCAAAATCTGTTAAATTTTTTTAAATATTGGCAAAAATATAAAGTTGGTACCTTAAATTTTGCCCAACTTTGGCCATGGCACGTTTTTTTCCTGTAAGTACTGTGGATTTAATTTTCACACCATGTATACATAAGGATTTAATCTGTTAAAATCTGAAATTTGAAAATAAAAGCTGCAAAATTAGGCTAGTTATTGAATTTTTTTGGAGGCTCTTGTTGTATTCCCTTACATTGTCAAGCAGTCCACTTTGATGACTGTAGGTCATTCAGTGCACATCTCTATGCTCCCCAGGCTGTTGACATAATTTTAGATGTCCCCAAAATCTCCTACCATACCGAAAAATTTGGGTCATTAGGACTTTGTTCCTCTGAGATATTAAGGAAAAAAAACTCTGTTTTCCATAAAAAAAAGCCATTGTTACACTTCAAGGCTGCCTAATATCAAAACCACTGATCTGTTTTTGATCGTATTTAGTATTCACATTCTTTTATACATTTGCTATGAACATACAAAAAATTAGGTCAGTATTGGGTATTGTTTTGAAGTTATGAGCCAAAACATAATGCAATTTTTTAAAAAATCAGGAAATATATTTACTCACCTAACATGAGAATTGCTGAACCTAGAGACTTTTTTTCAGGAATATAACTTTATTTAATCAAGATTCAATTGTTACCCAAAATTAGATCTGAATTTTGCAAATTTTTCAAGTTATTAGCATAAATAAAAAATCAATACCTTAAATTTTGTCCAACTTTGGCACTGTTGATTTAATTTTCCCAGCTTATATGCATAAGAGATTAAATCTTTTAAAATCTGAACTTTCATAAGAAATTGATTGGAATGAATAGCTTTTATTCATGTTTTCATACACCATGTCAAGTGTTGTTTACATCTAGCCCACCTAGTAGTACAGCTTTCACTTGCATTATGTAACCCACCCCAGGCAGCTTACCTTGGCCCAGCTTGGCCACTACTAGCAGGCTTCCCCTCTGCCCTGCATTCATCCCCCCAGCTGGTGCATAAACTAGATGAATGTTATAATTTTTCTGTATTTTATTTTATTCTTGGACATGCTACATTTTAGATTTTGTATTGAACCACCAGAGTTACAATGATTAAAGTGTACATTTAATTGTGTCCATAAAGGGTTGTATTGCTGTGAAAGTGTGGATGTTCATGAGATAAGTAATTCCTTACTTCAGAAGAGTAAAAACTTCACCAGGTGTGAAATTGGCTATTAATTCCAGTAATTAATGAAAACTGGGATAGTAATAAGCATAATGATATTGTTTGTCCCTCATTCAACCAACAGTGTGTATACTTTATTTGAAAAGATGTTTTATTTTATCAAATTTACTTTTATTTTATTTTAATGAATAAAATTAAGCATGTCCTGAAAACTCCAATGTGCAAAACTTTTTAATAGTGATTCAAGGAATATTCTTGTAGATGCCATGTTGTGGCATTATTTTCTTTTAAAATCAGTTTAAACATTTATGATTTAAAAATAATAAAATATATGTGTATGCATAATATGACCCAATGTTTTTTACTCTGTATATATGTTTGCAACTTTTGCAACAAATTTAATATTTTAACTTATATTTTCAGGTTTTTTAATTAAAAATTTATAAACCTGTAAATAAAAAAATGATTCAGATAAAAACTTCTTAATGGAAAAAGTGGATCTGCTTAAAAAAATAGGATTATATATAAACTTAAATGCATTATTCTCTTGAAAGTGAAATAAAGGTATTAGTCCATTCTGTCCACTTGCCTGTCCATCTGTAAATTTTCGTATGCAACACAGTATCTCAAAACTTTTACTGTTTTTCTTCATGACAGTCTTGTCAGAGTATTAGTTTGCAATCATATATTTAGAACTTTACTATAACCAAGTAGGAGGGCCCCTTTCCTCTTAGCTTTTCATATTCTTATATAAATGAAAAACATTACAATAGAATATTTCTACATCCACCTTCGTGCTGCCCTCACTTTTCCCTTCTCCGAACCCCATCCCAAAGTTAGCCATAGTAAGCAAGAACAAGATGAATCAGATATATTCATACTTTAATATTTTGTATAACTATTCGTCCATAGGTACCTATGTACATGCCAGAAATTATGTCAATATTGTGTAATATGTAGACATAGTGGGCATCACAATAATGTACCTTGTCAAGACTAAAGAGATATTGTGTCATACAGTCACATATTCATAAATCACTTTCTTCAGCATAGTTAATCATAACATCATATCTGTCAAATTGAACGCTTGCAGACTACCATACACTTTAGATCCTTCAACAAATAGCCTTATCATCATTCTACTACTGCTTATTACTGCTGTCATTGCATTCATATTTGCTCAAATATATCACAGTTTTCAACCCCTCCTAAATAAATAAAAAATAAACCACTTTATTTGACTCTATTAATCCATCAGTCAGGTAATTTCATTTATCATTTACTCACATATTACATTACATTCCTTTATAATAGCCCAACATGTACATGATATTCATAAGCTTTATCGACTCGATATAGTATCACAGTTGAGAAACATTTATAGTCCAATCACGATCAGCTGAGCGCCGTGACCCATGGGTCCCTTGTTTTCAAATCTGTTTCCACTAGGGCTGTATCAGTATATCGATATATCAATAATTATTGATACGCTTCATTGATAGGGTTGCCAATATGGTTTTCTGTATTGTCATATCAATGAAACATAATTACAAATATATATACAAGTACAACTATTTATAAAGCTTACGCTACTTCAGTTTCTTATGTTGGCTTTTTAAGACTTAAATAAGATCCATGTATTGTGGTATGATTGACTAGATGATGATGTATAAGTACGCTTGTCAGTGCTTCCATGACAAGCCAACGCATGTAAGGGTCGATAGACATTGCAGTCCTCATTAGTGTTGAAATATTAATTGCATGCTTGTCCCCTTTTTCTGTTCTCAGTAGGGCAGGTATTTCATTTTAGAATCCATTATTTATCTCTGATTGTTTTAAATGTAAGCGAATTGAGTTCCATTTATAAACCTTGGGGAAAATGAAAAACTAGTTTTCAAGGGGAAATGTGTTTTAAGGGATTTACATTCCCAGAAACATAAGAAACTGTGTAATTACATGATGATGACATGTAAAATTTAACCTATAATCTTCCCAATAATATGCAAACATTCTGATGAAAGAATTTGGGCAATGACCAAAATGGAGATTGAAATTTTAATACCTAATATTTTATACCCTATTAAGTGTATAAGGTTAATGAAAAAGGAGATTTTACATATCTAAATATTACACATTTTATGCCATTTATGAAACGAAAGATTGCCTACCAAGCTAAAGTGTACACTGGAGCACTTAGATTTTTAGGTTACATGGGACCCTAATGTTTGAGTGAAACATAAGAATACACCAGCTTGAAATGAACATAAATATCATATTTGATACATGTATATATGTACACAAAGATTATATATAAATATTTATACAGGTAATTTTTCTATGGTTACAAAAAAAACTTGAGCTTATTGGCAATACATATCAGGTATTGCTGAAAGTGTATTGCAGTACATATAATTTATTAATACCTGAATAGGCCGACCAATACCCAGTCCTGGTTTTCACTATTTTTTTCTGTCTCCACTTTAGCATATATGTTTTACATAAGTATTATTTGGTCTCAGAAGTAATCATATTAACAATACAACATTTTATTTTTACATAGAAATACATTTTTGTAGCAATTATTGTTTGGCACATTTTTCTTGAAACTTCTAGTGATATGTGCCTTTTCCTTACACATATCTGCATCACCCCAGTCAGTTTGGTAGTTTTATAGATCTTTAAGTAAAAAATTTAAACAAATGTAGGTTTTGGGCACTTTTGGTGCCTAAAACCTGCCTTAAACCTGTTTTAGGCGGGGCAGTTTTAACCAGGTTATAACCTATGGTTAAAACCTTCCTGCCTAAAACTTGCCAACCCTGCCTTACACACATTTTTCAGTAACAAAGAAGAAATTACAGAAGAGCGCTTGGCAGTAGCTCGGATATTCATCTTTGGAGGGCCAAGGGAAAAGTTTACTTCTCAAGAGGTATTAACACAGCTTAATTTTATTTTAATTCTTATTCATGGTTTGCACAGTATATCCAGCTTTGCAGTAATATTTTAAAGACCTAGAAAATTCCTGCATAGTCATGGTAGAAATTTAACTAAATAAAGCACATAATTATTTAGTTGTCACTGTTATAGTCTTGGCTGATAATTGGCTGCCTGTAAAAAAATTAATCTAATTTTCTGTACCATCACAATCATGTTTAATTTGTAATGGATGTACATTTTTTCATCTTTAATTCCAGTTTGAAGCAATAAAGAAATATATTGAAAATGGTGGGAGTGTTTTAGTGTTGATGGGAGAGGGTGGAGAGAGCAAATCAAACACAAATATCAACTTCTTATTGGAAGAATATGGTGTCATGGTCAATAATGGTAAGTAGGATACTAAATGTGACACTTTACGGGGGGTTTCAGGATTATTTCTAAGAATCTAATTTTATTCGTTTCTTTCTGTGAACAGCCTGAAGTTCCTGGTGAAATTTAGGGTTTGAGGGGGTGTTTAACAGTCCAGTGACTGTTTAGAAATTAATTTTTTTTTCTCTACTGGGTGTCTGACCTGTTGAAAAATGAAATTTAAAATGAGTTATTGAGTCAACATTTAAAATTTTAGTTGGAGGTAGTTAAAAATATGATACAGGTAAAGCAATAAAACATTGAGATTTTGTTATGTACTCTAATTTTGGTCTACTTAAAAGTGGCCCACTAATACAGGGTGTCTAAAATAATATACCTTTTAAAAATTAAAAATATTTTTAAAATGTTAAAATATAAAAATGGATGAAATTTTCAGAAATATGTATACTATCAGAAAGAACATTGCACAGGTTTAAAATGTTTACCTTACAGGGTCTAATATGAATTTGAAACAACTTTTGATTTGATTTTATATTAATTAGCAGGGATGCTACCTTATTACTTAGTTGGCCATACAGTGAGGGTTGACCTGTATTTCTTCTGAACTTAGTATTTTTCCTTTTACAGTAGAGATCCTAATTTTGTCTTGTCATGTCTGACATTTCTTTGTTGTAGTATATATATAACCTGTATGCATATACCTTTTATTTTCAGACAATGTTGTTAGAACACACTTTTACAAATATTTTCATCCAAAAGAAGTCCTCGTATCAAATGGTGTCCTGAACAGGTAAGTAATCTTTTATCACTTCTCATTTTGTCACTTATATATAGTGCCAATATTTCAATTAAGTCCAGGTGGTATCTGTCCATTCAGAGAGCTGTTCTTCAGTATATGAATTATAAATCTTTCAAGTAATTTGTTTTAAGAATAATCACTGTGGAATGAAGAATTAATACAACCTTAATATCTCAGCATTTTAAATTTAATCTGATCATTGAATTTGTGATCACACATGTATATTTAAGTGAGCAGATAAAATTGTACAATCAGATTTCGGAGCAGGATTAAATCCAAATTAAATAAAAAATTTTAAGCCTGAATTTAGACTTGTACATATTTGTTATATTACAGAGAGATCAGTCGAGCAGCTGGGAAGCATATACCTGGCCTCGGGGAGGAGGACCAAAACAATGCTCAGTGAGTGCTGTTGTTTGTTTGTTTACATCTGGCCACCCAATTGGTGAAACTCCTTTGACTGATTATATTATATGCGCATGCCATTAGTCATAATTTTGCATGCCTATTAGTAAATTGTTTCCTCATCTGAATTGTAAGTTTTTGTCATGCATGAAGGCAAAACTACTTGTCTTTATATCTATAAAAAATAATTTTCATGTAAATTTTATTTAATTTATATATACAGTAAAATCTTGTTGTGTCAAAGTCGAAGGGACTTACAACAAAGCTTTGCCTTATCAGAAATTTGATACAAGCAGGTTTATTTGAATATTTAAGCAAGCTCCACAAACAAGTTTTACTGCGAAAATTTATGTATATTTATAATGGACTTAATTTTTCTTACAGTGAATTGATTAATTGTCTTAATTGTAAATAACAAATATTTTGCATGAGCATGGGTACTTAGTAAAGCTTGTTGCAGAGCTGAATTTAGAAGAGGTTTACAATTAGTCTCATTTATTATAAATAATGGTAGTTAATACTTCTGTTTCACAGGGCCCTGACATTTCTGTATCCATATGGGGCCACCCTCAGTGTCATGCGACCAGCAGTGTCTGTACTCTCTACAGGAAGTGTATCATTCCCCCTCAACAGACCCGTGTGTGCCCTCTACTCAGGGAAGGTAAGTGCAGTTATCTGCAAATAAATAAAATGTATATTAAATACTTAGGAACAAGGCTGTTTGAATGCTTTGAGTTTTTCAGCCACTTACAATATTAAACAACTTGAGTAGCATACTTCCGTGTTTGCTTAAGTGTTCATATGCCATTACATTTATACTAACAGTAAGTGTCTATATTATTTTTATGATATAATATTTATGCAGGGGTAGTAATTATTCCTCTCTGTCTTTCTAAGACAGGCAAAAATTTTCATGGAAAGGCATTTTTCATTTTGTACCAATTTGTTGAAAAGGTAAAAGTCCCAATGTTTACCACATTATAAATATAGAGCCATAACAGAGCTGAGTATCAGTCTAAACCCCAGCCCCATTATTACTTTGTAAATTTGTTATCTGACAATTTTTTATGTTACTCAGGCTTGTATTGAATCACAATGTACATAACAAAAAGATTGCAGGGTGTTGCCTTGGGATGCTGCATTAAACAACACAGGTTAACTGTTACGCGGAAATGTCAAAACGGAAGTAACTGATTTAAGGTTCAATATGATGATTGGATGCATCTATAGCAGTAAAGCTAATTTTCCAGTGGAAAGGCAAAACAAGATTTATGTCTTTCCGTTAAAAAGGTGAACATTTTAAAGTATTATGAACAATGTAAAGCATATATCATATTTACAGAATCTTGACTGTACTAAATTTTGTGACAATTTCAGCAAAAAGGAAGAGGGAAGTTGGTAACCATGGGGTCTGTCCACATGTTTAGTGATCAGTACTTGGACAAGGAGGAAAATGGCAAAATTCTTGTGAGTTGCTTAGTTACCAATATCAATATTACTTGTACAGAAAAAAATAGCAGAATTTTCACGTGTTTGTGTGGGAAATTAACTCAGTCATTAGACAAAATTTGCTTTCTGCATATAATTGATTTTATTTCTTGATGTAACTTGCCAAAATATTTCTTTCTTTTACTTTTATGGAATATGTGGTAACTGTACCCATTGTAACTTGTAAACATTTTCATCATTGATACACTCAGAGTATTTCATATCCTGTTGCCATTTTGACCTGTGACCAGTGAATCTCATTTATATGTATGGATCATTCTTATTCATTGTTTAGATAAAATGAATAAAGGTAGTGCAGGTATTTATGACAGTTATTATTGTGTAATCTCTCGTGTGCCTTACTGTAAGGTAAGTGTTAAGTTTGCTGTAAAATGTCAGGATTAGTCACACAAAGTTGGCTGAAAGAAAAATTTTCAAAGGCCCAGGTATTTCTTAGAAAGTATTTTTGGTTGGCTAAAAAATACCAAGATCAAACTAAAAGACAGAGCAAGATTTAAAATTATAGTTTCAAAAGTGTTATAAAAATACCAGCTGTTTAAGAAAGACTTGGCATCTTAATTGAATGATATAATCAGAACAGATATATTTCTACATATCACATCTGTATATTAAGACAAAAAAAATGTGAAAGCTAGATAATATATATGCAGAATAGTGTTTATATCTTTTTTTTACATTTTATTTTATTTTTATAACCTGATTTAATCTGAGAATTTTATATTTTTTGTTTCTCTGTGTCTGCAGGATGTGATATTAAATTTCTTGACCACAGATGAAGTCAGACTTAACCAGATTGATGCTGATGACCCAGAGGTATATATATATATATATATGTATATTTATGTGTGTGTGTGTGTGTACAATCCACTTCCCATTCAAATATAAACATTAGAATTACTGCACAAAATAACAACTTTCTCTGAGTATATAATAACACTACACTTATAAAGCAAACAAGAGCTACCATCGACAGATTTATAAAGCAAAATACTGTTAGCTGATGCCTAACTGATTTATTATACTACCAGTATTCATAAGGGTTTATCTACTGCTTTAAATGCACTTGTTATAAAAGTGTCCATATAATATTGGAAGGTATGTTTTCTTTAGCAATGTTGTATCTCTGAAACACCAGCACAAACAATAATATCTGCAAACTGTTAATCATATAATGACTGAACTTTTATATATATGTTAAGGTATATGTCTACCTTGTGTTGATAATTTTTATTATTTTGATTAGGAATAATGATAATACTGGTTATATTAATGGTAATATTGGTTCTGTTAATGGTTATTTTGGTACTATTAATGGGTTTTATGTGTACATGCAAAATATTTATGGTAATATTGTTACCATAAATGGTAATTTAGTACTATTAATGGTAATATTGGTACTTACGTGTGGATACATCCAGGTATCAGACTACAACCAGCAGCCAGACACAGCTTTCCTGGCTGAACAGCTGAAGTCGTGTTTACAAGAGACAGATGAGGTGCCACGTGATGTCACGACACTGTTTGAGAGTTCCCTGTTCTCACTTGATACAAGCGTCGTACCAAAAGCTATTAAGTGAGTGTGTTGAAAATATAAAACACAATAAGACCTTCTCTGTAAAAGGATATCAATTCCTGTTTGCAGCTGTTTTATTTTAAAATATTTTTATGTGTACTGCCAATATCATCTTAAAATATTAAACCAAAATATAATTTATCCTGTATTTGTGGAAATTTGGACTTTTATACTTTGTGTTTAAATCTGCATGAGTAAGGAACACATGCACACACTTTTTTTTAATAAACTAGACGTGAAACATGACTTACAGTCTCACAATGGTTTAATCTTTATGCCTCTCATGTTTTAGGGCATATGAACAATTAGATGTGAAATATGAACTGCAGTCTCACCAGTGGTTTAATCTCTGTTACTGTTATGTTCCTGGGAATATGAACAGTTATATGTGAAACATGAACTACAGACTCACCAGTTGTTTAATCTGTATGCCTGTTATGTTTCAGGGCATATGAACAGTTAGATGTGAATCATGAACCACAGTCTAACCTGTTGTTTAATCTGTATGCCTGTTATGTTTCAGGGCATATGAACAGTTAGATGTGAAACATGAACCAGTCTAACCAGTGGTTTAATCTGTATGCCTGTTATGTTTCAGGGCATATGAACAGTTAGATGTGAAACATGAACCACAGTCTGACCAGTGGTTTAATCTGTATGCCTGTTATGTTTCAGGGCATATGAACAGTTAGACATGATGCTTGAACCACAGTCTAACCAGTTGTTTAATCTGTATGCCTGTTATGTTTCAGGGCATATGAACAGTTAGATGTGAAGCATGAACCACAGTCTAACCAGTGGTTTAATCTGTATGCCTGTTATGTTCCAGGGCATATGAACAGTTAGATGTGAAACATGAACCAGTCTAACCAGTGGTTTAATCTGTATGCCTGTTATGTTTCAGGGCATATGAACAGTTAGATGTGAAACATGAACCAGTCTAACCAGTGGTTTAATCTGTATGCCTGTTATGTTTCAGGGCATATGAACAGTTAGATGTGAAACATGAACCACAGTCTAACCAGTGGTTTAATCTGTATGCCTGTTATGTTTCAGGGCATATGAACAGTTAGACATGAAGCATGAACCACAGTCTAACCAGTTGTTTAATCTGTATGCCTGTTATGTTTGAGGGCATATGAACAGTTAGATGTGAAGTATGAACCACAGTCTAACCAGTGGTTTAATCTGTTTGCCTGTTATGTTCCAGGGCATATGAACAGTTAGATGTGAAACATGAACCAGTCTAACCAGTTGTTTAATCTGTATGCCTGTTATGTTTCAGGGCATATGAACAGTTAGATGTGAAGCATGAACCACAGTCTAACCAGTTGTTTAATCTGTATGCCTGTTATGTTTCAGGGCATATGAACAGTTAGATGTGAAGCATGAATCACAGTCTAACCAGTGGTTTAATCTGTATGCCTGTTATGTTCCAGGGCATATGAACAGTTAGATGTTAAACATGAACCTCTCAGTCTCACCAGTTGTTTAATCTGTATGCCTGTTATGTTTCAGGGCATATGAACAGTTAGATGTGAAGCATGAACCACAGACTAACCAGTTGTTTAATCTGTATGCCTGTTATGTTTCAGGGCATATGAACAGTTAGATGTGAAAGATGAACCAGTCTAACCAGTGGTTTAATCTGTATGCCTGTTATGTTTCAGGGCATATGAACAGTTAGTTGTGAAGCATGAACCACAGTCTAACCAGTTGTTTAATCTGTATGCCTGTTATGTTCCAGGGCATATGAACAGTTAGTTGTGAAGCATGAACCACAGTCTAACCAGTTGTTTAATCTGTATGCCTGTTATGTTTCAGAGCATATGAACAGTTAGATGTGAAGCAAGAACCACAGTCTAACCAGTTGTTTAATCTGTATGCCTGTTATGTTCCAGGGCATATGAACAGTTAGATGTGAAGCATGAACCACAGTCTAACCAGTTGTTTAATCTGTATGCCTGTTATGTTTCAGAGCATATGAACAGTTAGTTGTGAAGCTTGAACCACAGTCTAACCAGTTGTTTAATCTGTATGCCTGTTATGTTCCAGGGCATATGAACAGTTAGTTGTGAAGCATGAACCACAGTCTAACCAGTGGTTTAATCTGTATGCCTGTTATGTTTCAGAGCATATGAACAGTTAGATGTGAAGCATGAACCACAGTCTAACCAGTTGTTTAATCTGTATGCCTGTTATGTTTCAGGGCATATGAACAGTTAGATGTGAAGCATGAACCACAGTCTAACCAGTTGTTTAATCTGTATGCCTGTTATGTTTCAGAGCATATGAACAGTTAGTTGTGAAGCATGAACCACAGTCTAACCAGTTGTTTAATCTGTATGCCTGTTATGTTCCAGGGCATATGAACAGTTAGTTGTGAAGCATGAACCACAGTCTAACCAGTTGTTTAATCTGTATGCCTGTTATGTTTCAGAGCATATGAACAGTTAGATGTGAAGCAAGAACCACAGTCTAACCAGTTGTTTAATCTGTATGCCTGTTATGTTCCAGGGCATATGAACAGTTAGATGTGAAGCAAGAACTTCAGTCTCACCAGTTGTTTAATCTGTATGCCTGTTATGTTTCAGGGCATATGAACAGTTAGACATGAAGCATGAACCACAGTCTAACCAGTGGTTTAATCTGTATGCCTGTTATGTTTCAGGGCATATGAACTGTTAGACATGAAGCATGAACCACAGTCTAACCAGTTGTTAATCTGTATACCTGTTATGTTTCAGAGCATATGAACAGTTAGTCATGAAGCATGAACTACAGTCTCACCAGTTGTTTAATCTGTATGCCTGTTATGTTCCAGGGCATATGAACAGTAAGATGTGAAGCATGAACCACAGTCTAACCAGTTGTTTAATCTGTATGCCTGTTATGTTCCAGGGCATATGAACAGTTAGATTTGAAGCATGAACTACAGACTCACCTGTTGTTTAATCTGTAAGCCTGTTATGTTTCAGGGCATATGAACAGTTAGATGTGAAGCATGAACCACAGTCTAACCAGTTGTTTAATCTGTATGCCTGTTATGTTTCAGGGCATATGAACAGTTAGATGTGAAACATGAACCACAGTCTAACCAGTGGTTTAATCTGTATGCCTGTTATGTTTCAGGGCATATGAACAGTAAGACATGAAGCATGAACCACAGTCTAACCAGTTGTTTAATCTGTATGCCTGTTATGTTTCAGGGCATATGAACAGTTAGATGTGAAGCATGAACCACAGTCTAACCAGTGGTTTAATCTGTATGCCTGTTATGTTCCAGGGCATATGAACAGTTAGATGTTAAACATGAACCTCTCAGTCTCACCAGTTGTTTAATCTGTATGCCTGTTATGTTTCAGGGCATATGAACAGTTAGATGTGAAGCATGAACCACAGTCTAACCAGTTGTTTAATCTGTATGCCTGTTATGTTTCAGGGCATATGAACAGTTAGATGTGAAACATGAACCTCTCAGTCTCATCACACCACAGTTTGAAACTCCTCTCCCCCCACTGCAGCCAGCTGTAAGTATAACATATCTTCCTTATAATGATTTATACTGTATTCTTTAGTCTGTTTCATGTAACCTCAAGGAAAACAAATACAATCACAAAGTTCTTATGGTCAATTACAGTTATAAAACTTTTGTAAATGGTAACAAAATACAAATTCAGATACTTAATGTCTGTTAGATGTTCATTTTGCAATGATTGTTATTTTGTACATGTAAATAGGTGATGAGGATTTAAAGGGATACACAGATGTAATGGTCACCAAATAATTATAAGGGTTTCAAGAGGTGCCCTATAGTGATCACCTGATTTGTCCATCCATCAGTGATGCTTTCTTTCTAATACTTTATCTCCAATAGGATGCATGTGATTTTTCTCAAATTTATAGAGATGATTGGTATATATTGGGTTCAAGCTCTATTGCATTACACACCAGTATGAGTTACAGTATGGCTGCCAGAACAAAATTCTTTATTTTTTTTCGTGGGCAATATCTCAAAGAGAATATGTTTGGGCTTTCCCAGATTCTTAGAGTTGATTAATATCTATGAGGGCTCTAGCCCTATTGAATGACCGACCCACCCTATATCCAGTATTTCCTTGAGAGCACAATCAGTGAATTTCTTTTGAAGGCAGCTTCTCAAAGAGACTGATCTTTCCCAAATTTGCAAAGATGAATATTGTCCATAAGGGCTCAAGCCTGATCGAGTTACAGACCTGCCTATTATCCAGTATGGCTGTTAAAGCACAATCAGATGTGTGCGTCCAAATTTCAGACTCCTTTAAGCTTTTAAATTCCTTTTGCATGCATTATCTAAATAACCTTTGAGATATTGGTGTTGATTTTCTAAGATAGGTCCTTTTCAGATTATTTGTGTTAATAAATTTTAGACTAATCTTACATCCAATATGGCCACAGGGCTGCCATTTTGATGAACTGGTGATTGTAGGGCCCTACTGGAGGACCCTTTAAGTCCCAAACTTCTAGTTTCATCATACATGTATAGTCTCATGCAGTCATTAATATAGCTTCAGATTTTGAATGTAACATTAAGAAGTAAACTTGGTTGTATATACAGCAAGTTCTAAACAGTGGCAAAAGAGTAAAGCTGCTATGCAACCAACCTAATAGTCTTTTCTGATTGACTTATATGTGAAAATAAATATGTTTAACCAAGTAAATATGATATAAACACTGATAAAATTTAAAAAATGTTCTGTAGTGCAAATAATGAACTTTGAAAAGTCTCCATCAATTTGTCAATAAGAAAGTGACCATATTAGCCAATCAGTAGACTTCTCACATTTCAGGTGATAAAATGTTCATAGTCACAAAACATTTCATTTGT
This sequence comes from Sipunculus nudus, assembly GCA_026874595.1. Taxonomy (NCBI): domain Eukaryota; kingdom Metazoa; phylum Annelida; class Sipuncula; order Golfingiida; family Sipunculidae; genus Sipunculus; species Sipunculus nudus. Next base: position 49,397,788 of record CM049309.1, read on the forward strand.
CATCAACCATTTTGGATTTTGCAGATCAGTTTAAAAGAAAAATTCAAAATGCCAATTTATTTTTCTTTTTAAATGAGATCAGAGGTTAGCAGTTATCCACAAAATTAAAAAAGACTGGCCTGAGTCTGTATTTTATATGCATTGCATCAACAACAAGTCAACAACAAAATTCTTGTATGTTCATGGGCTTATTAAATTTATCTTGTCTTATCTTATAACTGTGGATGACCTTGATTATTTCTTTTGTACAGGTATTCCCACCACAGTTCCGGGAGCTTCCCCCACCAGCGCTGGACCTGTTTGATCTTGATGAACAGTTCTCATCAGAGAAAGTCAGACTGGCACAGCTCACTAACAAATGTAAGTGAATTTGTGGCTCCTAAACAATCACTGTGCAGTGTCATATGTTCTATTGCCACTTACAAACTATCACTCAAGTTAAATATTGAAAGGGGAAGAACTGTAATTATGATTGTTTATTACCTCTGCCAAGCAGGGGTTATGTTTTTGCTAGTGTTAGTTTGTCTGTCTGTCTGTGAGCAAAACAGATTTTGCTGAAATTTTTGGATAGCTTGGCAGTGACATCAGGAACTATTTATTAAGTTTTTGGGATGATCCGGATCACCATCTGGATCCAGGAAGTTTTTAAGGAAATATGCTGCGTTTCTGACAATGCCATATGGGGGTAATGAGCTGCCATGGTGGAGGTCAGTGCTCTTTGAGTACAAATTTCCATTTTTTAGCTCAGCTGACTGAAAGTCATCTGAGCTATAGCGATCACTCTTTGTCCGTCGTCCGTCTGTCTGTCTGTCTGTCTGTCCGTTAACCAGGCACAAATCGTAACCACTGGACCTGGAATCTTCTAACTTGACATCCAGGGAGTACCATGAAAAATCTCCTTGGAAACCTGAAATTAGGTCTCTGTTACCCATAACCTCTGAGCTATGGGGCTCCGAAGTACCCCCCAGAAAAATGGAAAATTTGATACAAAAGCTCAAGTATCTGAACAACTATTGCATTGATCACCATGATTCTGTGCATGGATATTGATCATGGAATGTTTCATCAGTTTCTGCAGTCTGGTGGCGCCACCTATATTTTTTCGATTTTTACGAATTTTTTTCTTTATTTTTGAGACCTCTTGAGATGTGGTCATCTGTTAACAGGGCACAAATTGTAATGACTGGACCTAGAATCTTCTCTCTTGAAATTCCGGGAGGCCCATGAAAAGTCTCTTTGGAATCTTGAAATTAAGTCTCTGTTACCCATAACCTCTGAGCTATGGGGCTCCGAAATACCCCCCGGAATAATGGAAAATTTGATACAAAAGCTCAAGTATCTGAACAATTATTATATTGATCACCATGATTCTTTGCATGGATATTGATCATGAAATGTTTCATCAGTTTCTGCATTCTGGTGGCGCCACCTGTATTTTTTAGCTCAGCTGACTGTAAGTCATCTGAGCTATAGGGATCACCTTTTGTCCGTCGTCCGTCCGGGCGTCTGTCCGTTAACAGGGCACAAATCGTAACCGCTAGAACTGGAATCTTCTTACATGACATCCTGGGAGGTCTATGGAAATTCTCCTTGTAAACCTGAAATTAGGTCACTGTGACCTATATTCTTTGAGCTATGGGGTTCCAAAGTACCCCCCAGAATAATGGAAAATTTGATACAAAAGCTCAAGTATCTAAACAACTAATGCATTGATCATCATGATTTTTTGCATGGATATTGATCATGGAGTGTTTCATCAGTTTCTGCAGACTGGTGGCGCCACCTGTATTTTTTCGATTTTTACCAATATTTTTCTCTATTTTTGAGACCTCTTAAGATGCGGCCATCTGTTAACAGGGCACAAATCGTAACGACTACACCTAGAATCTTCTCTCTTGACATGCAGAGAGGCCCATAAAAAGTCTCTTTGGAAACCTGAAATTAGGTCTCTATTACCCATAACCTTTGAGCTATGGGGCTCCGAAGTACCCCCCAGAATAATGGAAAATTTGATACAAAAGCTCAAGTATCTAAACAACTATTGCAGTGATCACCATGATTCTTTGCATGGATATTGATCATGGAATATGTCATCAGTTTCTGCAGTATGGTGGCGCCACCTGTATTTTTTTTATTTTTACGAATTTTTTTCTCTATTTTTGAGACCTCATAAGATGTGGTCATCTGTTAACATGGCACAAATTGTAACAACTGGACCTAGAATCTTCTCTCTTGACATGCTGAGAGGCCCATGAAAAGTCTCCTTAAAAACTTGAAATTAGGTCTCTGTTACCCATAACCTCTGAGCTATGGGGCTCCGAAGTACCCCCCAGAATAATGGAAAATTTGATACAAAAGCTCAAGTATCTGAACAATTATTATATTGATCACCATGATTCTTTGCATGGATATTGATCATGAAATGTTTCATCAGTTTCTGCATTCTGGTGGCGCCACCTGTATTTTTTCAATTTTTAGCTCAGCTGACTGTAAGTCATCTGAGCTATAGGGATCACCTTTTGTCCGTCGTCCGTCCGGCCATCCAGGCGTCTGTCTGTTAACAGGGCACAAATTGTAACCGCTAGACCTGGAATCTTCTTACTTGACATCCTGGGAGGTCTATGGAAATTCTCCTTGTAAACCTGAAATTAGGTCACTGTGACCTATATTCTTCGAGCTATGGGGTTCTGAAGTACCCCCCCAGAATAATGCAAAATTTAATACAAAAGCTCAAGTATCTGAACAACTAATGCATTAATCACCATGATTCTTTGCATGGATATTGATCATGGAGTGTTTCATCAATTTCTGGAGATTGGTGGCGCCAGCTATATTTTTTTTTATTTTTTACGATTTTTTTTCTCTACTTTTGTGATCTTTAAACATTTGGTCATCTGTAAACAGGGCACAAATCATAATGACTGGACCTAGAATCTTCTGTCCTCACCTCAATGGGAATCCCATAAAAGGTCAACATGGAAACCCGAAATAAGGTCCCTGTTACCCATATTCTGTGAGCTATGGGGCTCTGAAGTACCCCCCAGAATAAAGATTTGGTCATATATTAACAGGGCACAAATCATAATGACTGGACCTAGAATCTTCTTTCTTGACATGCAGGGAGGCCTTTGGAAAATCTCTTTGGAAATCTGAAATTAGGTCTCTGTTACCCATATCCTTCATGCTATGGCTCCGAGAATAAAGATTCCTCATAAGATGTGGTCATCTGTTAACAGAGCACAAATTATAATGACTTGACCTAGAATCTCCTTCCTTGATATGCTGGGAGGCCCCTGAAAAGTCTCCTTGTGCACCTGAAATTACATCTCTGTTACCCATATCCTTCATCCTATGTGGCTTTGAAATACCCCCCAGAATAAACATTTGGTCATCTGTTAACAGGGCACAAATCATAATAACTGGACCTAGAATTTTATTTTTTGACATGCTGGGAGACCCCTGAAAAGTCATCTTGTAAACCTTGAAAATAGGTGTCTGTTTCCCATATCCTTCATGCTACAGAGCTCCATAGTACCCCAATGAATATTGGATGATTTTATACAAAAGGTCAAGTTTGGAAAAAGTATTTCATTCAAATTTGACATTCAGATGATAAAATTACTTTTGTCAATGTCTTCCTGGTCAGCTGAGCGTCATGACCCCTGGGTCACTTGTTCCAATTGATGGTTACTCATGGCATGACAGGGTTCAACATGAGGTTTATCTTGCTAGCATTGTTATTGATTATATTTTTGATTTATTAGAATATCCAGTACAGTTTCTTGATTTGTAATTATCAGCAATGATATTGGGACCCTGATCTGGTTGCTGTCCCTAGTAATGATAGTTAATAATCAATGTTCATCCAAGCAATCATCAAGATAAATGCGTCATCCCCCGAGGCATTCAGATAAATTTTGCTCAATCGTACAAGACACTCATAATATAAAAGCTACCATTGACTCCTCCAGATATTTGTAGGCACCTCCTATTCTCTATGGAGATGAATGTCACCAGAGGACTTTACAGGGTGTGACAGACAAGAATCATGCACTGCAACATTCTGAATACTCCAAAGTGTCATAGTTGTCACAGAGAATGTAACGGTCCTGCATAGTGATCATTCCTTTTAAAGTTAGGCCTATTGGTGTAATGTATGAAAATTTGTTTAGACAGCAAAATGAGCTTCTTCATGAGCTATAAAATATATGCAATAAATAGTCTTTTGTATGAATTTCATGATTATGAGATTATGTTATGAGGTTGATTTCTGAAGTTTGATTCTTGTGCTTGTCATAGGATGAATTTAAAAAATGTGATGTGCTCCTGGTTTAAGCCATATGGATTCTATAAATCTTTTTAATGAATGTGTACAAATGTTATTGCCATTGTAATGTGCTTGTATATACTCAATGTATCAAAATGATCAGTTCTTAGCTAGGTTGAACTACCCTGGTTTGTGAACTGTGTCAATTTGACAAAAGTAACTAAAATATAGAAAAAACCGGCTACCTTCCCCTGTTTTGAAAGCATGCAAGACATCTTTTAGAAAGAATATTTCTCACAGGATGGAATCAAATAGATCAGTCGAAATTAAACAATACACCACAGTCAGTTCTGTCAAGGTAATAGTGTGATCCAATGTTTATTTATCTTTTGTCACATAGCTTTAGTCCTAGCGCCAGTCATTGTGGACATTTGAACAATGGAAAAGCCATTTTCCAGGAGGTGCTGCCACCTGCAGGCAGAATTATTATTTAAACAGCTGGTCCTTCATGTCTTCCTATTTGAAGGAACTTTCTTGTTTAAGCAGTCAAGTTTCTGGAACAGTGATACTTGCATTGTAGACCAGTGAAACCTATTCTGTTCAAACCTTTGTTTTTGTAGGCACAGATGATGATCTTGAGTACTTTGTACGAGAATGTGGTGACATCTTGGGTATAACCACCAAGCTGTCCAGTGGTAACAGGGACGCCAAACACGTACTTGAATATGTACTACACCAGGTGGTGGAGTTCAAGAAGCTCAACCAGGTCAGTGAGGTTCTTTGTGTACTTTCTATTTTTAGTAAGTAAGGACCATAGCCTCTTACCTCTGAAAAAAGGTTTCATTTCTAAGGGCACCACATGCATCAATTTTCCCCCTCCCCCCCCCCCCCAAACACACACACACCAACAATTTGTGTTCTGTTTCTCAGTAGTAATTTACCCCTTTGAGCTGTAGTTGCCTCATTTTGCTAAATTTCAGTAAATTTTCATTTTGTTATGATGTGCTTTGACCTGTTTAACAAAAAAATTCTGTTATTATTTTTGTCCCCTGCTCATAAATTTGTAACAAAATATAATAATATAATTTGCCGACCGGTACTGATTTCTGGATGAAGTTCCTGAGAATATTTTTTAGCCTGATATATACTTTCTTTGTGAAGGGGTGGAGATACATTTTGTCTGTTTTAACTTGATGCAGATGATTCTTGATAAATAAAAACATCAGGAATACTGACTATTTTGCAAAAATATTTTTGCTTATTTTTTGCTTGAACATAAATTTTCCCAAACTAAAATCTCCATGAAAATTATAGCTACACAATATTGCATCTATAGCTTTATATCAGTATGTTAAACCAAAACTTTAAATTACATATTTGTTGCTGAATGAATGCACTGGCTAACTTTTACGTTTATGTTCCAGGAGGGTGACCTTGACACTGCGCACTTCGGCGGTGATGCAGGAGACGGAGCATATCCTTGACCGTGATGAGATTATGTTAAATGTATCAGTCAAATTTTTAAATTCTCAAAGAAAACCCTGCAAGAATATGTTATGAAATGTCTCAACAGAAATATGAACTTTTCAGTCCACAGGACCTTTTTGATAACACAAGGTAACCAGCATTGAAATAATGCAGTCTTTGATTATGATGTTAGATTTGGCACTATTACTTCAGGACAATGTAGGCCATATCAGCCCCAGATATTATATTTTGTATATTAATCATGGATTTTCTCACAGATTTTGCAGCATTGGTAGAATGGTAACCTGAAAAAAAAACCATGATGGATAAACCAGCTCGATACATTTATAACAGCATCGGTAAAATGATATCCTAAAAAACATGATGGATAAACCAGCTCGATACATTTATAACAGCATCAGTAAAATGATATCCTAAAAAACATGATGGATAAACCAGCTTGATACATTTATGACCTTTGAAATTTGTGCTTATAATTAGCATAACCTTGTACTCACTATATACATTGCCTGCGGCATATCATATTTTTTAGGTCAGAGATATCGTTGGTTGCCTTTGTCAGGGTGTTTGCAGCTTTGTTACTGACTGGTGAGCTTCCCTCATTCAAATCTGTTCTATCAATACTGATGGTAGGGTTATTGGCACTCTGTTTTGTTTCTTCAACCTTAAATAGGAAGGGAAAGAATATACACAGTTTTGAAAACAAAGGATGATGTTAAAATTAATTTATGGGTAGGAATTCTTCACCATGAGAATTATCACTGAACAGAGTGAATATTGGACCAACCTCAACCTTAGTCAATGATCTTAGTAAAGTGCCAATGGCATAAGCAATGGCGCTGGAGGTTTTGTTGGAGTATCAATTTCTGTAGTTTTTGTTACGTTGTACTGATCTGGAGAGTTGTTAACAGATGCATCAGCAGGCAGTAATAATGGTACCAGTGGATAACTACTTGACCCCATAATGTGATGATGTAATTGTTCTTGTGTTCCACAGAATTACCAGCTGAATAAATGATACCAAGGGGACAATTCTTGACTGTTGGCTTCAGTCCTTTATCATTTGAAATGTGTCCATACTTTATGATAATTCTTGTCTGTAACTGCATAACTAAGTATGAGACTAAATAAATGGTACCGATAAGCAAATGGCAGGACTGTTGGAATGAATCATTGGCTACTTAACATGTTCCCCTATTTGTTGAAAATTGGTTACAACTTTAGCTAATTCACTGAATTTCTGTGAAATTGGGGAAATATTTTGAGCCCTTTACACAAATAAATTGTAACTGATCCCTGTAAAGTAGACATTTTCATGTAATGAAATGACTTGTAAACAATGTACTTCTTTATTTTTATTGTTGGGCTACATTGTCATCAAAGTCCTGAAGTTGACAAATACTTAGCAATCTGTTATCTCAAAACATGCAGTGCACATACATGTATAAGAACATTTTTTGTATCATAACTATATTTATTTGTACTACAGTTTGTACAGTCTGCTGTTTCACCGGTTACTTATGTTACTGTCTTTGTAAATAAATGTTTGTGGTTGTCACTTTTGCTGGTCATTTTATTTATAAGTAAATTCTGAAACTCATTGTTTTATTACGTAAACAAAATTTTGAGCTGTTTCTGTATTAATGAGAATTTTCTCTGTTCAAGTTTATACGTCAGAGTAAGCCAACCAAAAATTTTCCCTTATTGGGCCTATTATCACCGCCTCGTTCCCGTGTATCTAGGTCACACTTCCGTTTCTTGTAATCACATTTTTCTTCTGGCGTCCGCCATAATGGACGTGTAATCACGCTCTGCGCAAATCGTCCACTGTTTTGGTTTGTACAGTCGGGTTTGCCAACTGTACTGTAAGTTGTGTTTCTTTTTCCCTTCCCGCCATGGAGAACCCCTCTTATTGTGCTACTTGTGGTTCATTAATCCCTGCTTGGGATTCTCACCCCACTTGTTTCCCGTGCCGTTCTCACAATGACTCCTGCCGGGGTCCGGCTGATCCATGCTTCTATCGTCAGACTTGGTCCTCTGACAAATGGGCCTTGTTTCATGATTGGTCCCATTCCCCGGTAGTTGGGGTTTCCCCGTCCACGCTCCCATTATCTGGTCCCATGGTAACCTCCAGGGGGGGGGGGAGCCTACCATGGGTGAACCCATCCATTACCACCTGTGCCATTACCTCCCCGGTTGTTTCTACAGCAAAATCATTACTCTCCCTTACACGTAAGCAGAAGTCTTCCCCGGCTCATGCAGCTCCCCGTTCAGAACCCCTGTCCGCTTATTCCATCTTGCATAAACTCTCGCGGTTTTGCTCTTCACTGATGTCGGATCTAGACGATCCGTCTAGACCCCAGTCCGTTTGTCCGGTGGCCTCCCCTGTTTCCCCGGTTCTTTCCCCCTCGCCCATTGTCCTCACCCCCAGCCCCTCCCCGGCTTCCTTCCTTATCCCCCGAGCCGGCCAGGGCTGTCCCGCTGGATCACCCAGGCCTTACTGGTGAGGAGGCAGGTATTTCAGGCCCTCCTGCATCCCATTCTTTTCAGCCGCCCTCGCTTCCGGTGACTCCGGCTGCTACAGTGGACCGTTCTGTGTACCCCGGCCGGCCAGCTCTTTCTTTCAGTCTCCGTCTGCTGTGCCGTCTGCGGCCAAGGTTCCCGTGACTTCTCGGGTGGTTCCTGCTGCTAGCCGACCCTCGGCTTCTTTTTTTCAGCCTCCGGTGGTTCTGGCTCTACGGGTTTCCCTGGATCCCCCTTGCGGGTTCTCAGGGGTCCCCGTCATCTCACGCTGCCGATCCCGCCCTGGCAAACAACCAGTGGTCCGAAGTCGCGCTGCAACGCCAGGCTTGGCGTGCGCTCAAATCTGCGCTGCTGGACCTTGTTGCTACCTCCACTCAGGAGGCGCAACCTGAAGGTCTGAAGTTCCGTCGTTTACAACCTCGGACTTCCACGGCGTCAGCGGCCGGTTCCTATTTGAATCCGGCTGCCCTTCAATCGCCTTCCTCCACACCAGCCGTGTGTATGGAGTTCACCGATCACACGGTTGATCTGTTACCATGCCCTAGTCTCGGGTCTTGCTCTACCACTACTGGGGCCCCGCTGCCGCCAGGGTCCGATAAGCCGTGGTCCCCCGGTACCCTTTGGAATTCCAGAGGGTACCGAGCTACCTGTTTTGATCGTTTGATCCCTTTTCCAGATCATCCGGCTATTCCTTCAGCGCCGATGTGTCTTGAGTCCGGCCTCGAACAGCCATTCGCAGACGGTAAAACCTTATTTTCATCCTCAGCCCCGATCTCTGAACATCAACTGTCGGATTTGGAGGGGCTTGGTCGTCAGGCGGCCGGGATGGTGAAGGACTTGCAGGCCGTTAATAGCCTGCTCGCCGTCTCTCCCAACCCAACCACGCTGAATGATATCTGGCAAGTCTGCCTGTGCTGAGCTGCAACAGGTTGTTTGGCGTCTTGTTGAAAATTGTATTTTACTGCAGGTCCCTTCTGTTTGGCGGCCATCTGCGGCCCCTTTTTGACCGCGCATTGGAGCATTCCGATCGACAGGCCCACCTCCGCTTGGCCTCTCTTGCTCCACAGCTGCCTTCCGCATCCTGCGGTCTCGCCCTTCTAGTGCGGCTCCCGCTTCGACTCGTCGCGCCCCAGCTCAGTCTTCCTGTCCTTCCGGCCGTACCAGCTGTTCCCAGCCTTTTTGTGGTCTAGCCTCGAGATGAGGTTCGACCAAGAAATGACTCGTTTGGTCCAGTTGGCGCTCGTCTCAGCACCCATTTTCCTGCTTGGGCGGGCATCACGTCACATCGTTTAGTTTCCAGCACCCGGTTCGATTTCCGTCTTACATTTTTGCACGCTCCTCCCGTCACCCTGCACCCGTTCTACACACTGCCTCTGTCCGATCCAGTAGAATGTCTAGCTCTGAAGGAGGTGATTCAATCTATGCTCGACAAGTCGGCAATTTTCGAGATTCCCCCATCAACCGTGGGGTTTTACTCTCGCCTATTTCTCTTTCCCAAGTCGCACAGGAGGTGGTGCCCCATTATAGATCTAAAGCGCCTAAATTCGTTCATCGCCCCGCCGCCGTTTCGGATGTTCAATATTCATGCGGTTCTCCGCATTGTCCGTCGGATTGATTGGGCGTTCTAAATAGACCTTAGGGATGCCTATTTTCACGTCCCAATCCATCCATCATCTCAACCGTTTCTTCGGTTCGCCTATCAGAACCACGTTTATCAATTACGGGCCCTCCCCCTGGATTTTTACAATGCTCGTTCACACGGTCACGTGTTCCCTCCCCTCCCAGGGCATTTCTGTGCTCACTTATCTGGACGATTGGCTTGTCCATGCGGCCGATCGTTCTCTCATACTGACTCATCGCTCCCGGGTTCTTGATTAACTCCAGAACCTAGGGTTTATTGTCAATGCGGAGAAATCCCTGCTCACTCCCACCCAGTCCCTGCAGTTTCTGGGTGTGACGCTCGATTTTGCATCCGGCACTGCGTCTCTCCCACACGAATTTGCTCTCAAACTCCACCAGCAGATTTGTTCCTTTCTCACGTCTCGCCGTATAGATTCTTGGGCTGCTGCTTCTCTGCATGGCACACTCAACTGGGCCGCCACTTTTATCCCGTTCGGTCAGCTATATCTCCGTCCGGTTCAGTCTCTTCTGCGCCGTCACAGCCTTCTCTGTTTGAACTTGGTTCATCCCACAGTCCTCCTGTTTCGGCTCACGTGGCGGACCCTTCGTCCCTGGCTGGACCTTCCCTTTCTCTTTCAAGGAGTTCCTTTTTCTCAGGAGATCGATTGTACAGTATACAGTGTCTGTACGCGTCTCTCCTCGGTGGGGGTGCCCATATGGCCGATCTTCGCGCCTCGGGGTCTGTTCCTGTCTGAACACCTCCTGCATATCAATGTCCTAGAACTTCGAGCCGTCTGTCGCGCGATCTCCCGTTGGTCCCACCGCTTACTAGGCCGTCACCTTCTCATCCGGACCGACAACACCACGGTGGTGGCATATATAAACAGGCAGGGCGGTACTCGGTCTCCCTCACTGATGCAGGAGACCTACCTATTGTTCAATCTGTGTATCTCACTCTGGGCCTCGATCCGTGCGTCTCATCTTCCGGGCTTATCGAACATTCTAGCCGATGCGCATTCCCGTCGCCCGGCCTCTCCACCTCCGTGGGTGGTCCTTCCGCTCTCTGTCATTCGGGGTCTCTTCACTTGTCTGGGGCATCCGGAATTCGATCTGTTCGATTTTCCCTCCTCCAAGTTCTCTTGCCTACCGCGACGCGTCTACGTCACCCTCGTGACCGTCTCCCCGACACCCCACAGTCCGTGTGGTCTCACCATTTCTCTACGCATTTCCGGTTCACCATCTAATCCACAGTATCCTCCTCCACCTGTCCCGATTGGACCAGACGGATCTCCTCCCCATCCTCCCGTTTCATCCAGCGGCTCCCTGGTTTCCTCTGTGGCGCTGGCTTCTCTCCCGACCACCGCTTTTTCTACTGCTCAGGATCGATCTCCCATCGTTCCCCCGAGCATGTTGTCCATTTCGGTCGTGCCCTCTGTGCGCATGCGTACTATCATCGGACACCTCAAGTCCGGCTGCTCTCCTTGCCTCGGCTCCCCATCGCCGTTCTTTGGACCGCATTTATGACTCCCGGTGGCGTCTCTTCACCGGTTGGGCGTCTACCCACGGAATCTCACCTTTAGATCCTTCTCTTGTGGTGGTTTTGGATTTTTTTGTGTTTTTACTGCAGGATAAACATTTATCCTATCCGTCTCTTCATGGCTATCGTGCCGCCCTGCTCTCAAGGGGGTACATGCCCGCGCGTCTCGTCCTCGCTACGTCGCGCCTTCCTGGCGCCTGGACGTTGTCTTACGTCACCTCCGCGGACCCCCTTATGAGCCTCTGCGTTTGGCACATCTTCTGAATTTGTCTCGGAAAACGGTTTTCCTCCTTGCTCTTGCATCTGGCGGTCGCCGCTCTGAGCTTCATGCCCTAGTGGCTGATTCGAAATTTACGCAAATCGCGGCCGACGAACCGTCGGCCACACTACATTTCCCTCCTGACTTTTATAAAAAGAACCATAATTTTGATGATCCTCCGTCACCTTGGCACGTTCGGGCCCTCCCTAACGGTCAGTACCGTTACGGGGCTACCAATTGCCCTGTTCGTGCTTTACGTTACCATCTTAGAGCTACTCATTCTTTACCGGGGAGGGGGGGGGGGCGAAAGAAGTTGTTTATTTCAACGAAAGTCACCACTTCAAACAAAGAAATTAGCCCTATCACCATTAGTGCGTGGCTAAAAGCTACTATTGTCGCCGCCTATGAATCGGCTTCTCGATCAACCTTAGAGCAGCTTCACATCAAGGCTCATGACATTCGAGCCCTTTCTACATCGTTGGGCCATTAATCGGGGATTTCCTAAAAAATCAACTGGTCAAGAAAGGCTAATGGAAGTCGCCTTCTACCTTCACCCGCTTTTATCTCAAGGATGTCCAGTTACAAGCTTCGGGCCTTTATTCCTTGGGCCCTGTGATTGCGGCGGGTGAGGTAATACAATTTTCCAGACCGTCCTCGCCTTCTACGTCTGTTCCGGCGGCGACGTCTTCGTCTGCTCCATCCCAGCAATGATGTTCTCCTCATTCCGTCGTTCCAGGTAGGTATCCCCTCCCCAAGGTTTATCTGTTATATTCTCATTAATACAGAAACGGCTCACAATTATGTTTACGTAATAAACCACCCCACCCCTCCCTGTGAATGGTGGTTTGTTACTGATTGGTACTGATTACAACTTCAATTTGCCAGGAATAGTCTTAATAAAAGAAATTTGGTATTTATTTACATTTTATTTACAATAAGAAACATAGTTCATACTTAATGTTTTTTGCACTGAAGAAAATGTCTGACTACATTTACAATATTGCTTATAATTATTTATGTAGGTAAAATAAATATGCTAATGATGCATTTTAATGATGAGACCGCCATGATAGCGTGAGTCTATTTTCAAATGTCCAAATAGTCAGCTAATTTAACGGAAGTATCGTTTCATATCGAACAAAAACACCAAATTTTGTAAGAAGTATCTTCAGGTGCCCATTCAGCAGGCAGAAGTCGGCAATAGCAGGAACACAAAACGTTTTCAGATCTTTACAACAATAAAGGGAATGCGGTAAGGTCGATTGAATCTATATTTCATTTTCATTTAATCAATGTACATATTAAGAACACCTTAATATATAAAACATCTGTTGCATTAAATATGACCAAAAACAGTTTAAAGGTTAAATGTAGCCAGCTTCAGGTCAAAAGATATATTTATATTTGAATATAAATCAATACTGCATAATTGTTTGGACGATAAAGATCAAACTAGATCAATAGGTGCGATCTGGGCAGCTCAGTGTATTACATTCGCAGTCTACATGGACTGTACCATTATTTTTACTGGACAACACCTGTAAAGATAGTAATTTTGGCGGCCGCACATTTTGATTAAGAATTTAATGTGTATCATATCATACACTCGTCGTCTATTCCAGCAAGACCATTTTTTTAAATGTTGTGTCTGAATACGTATTTACAAAGAACACAGATTATTGAAACAATTTGTTGAGCTGCCTAAATGTTTGATCATTGAGGGACTGTGCATTAATGCATCTATGTCACGATAAATGATATACAGGCAAGTGGGACAATTCTCAGAATTGTAACATAAAGCAGCATTTATTTACACTTATCCTAAATAATATTTAACTGAAACGATTGTGGATTGTGGCTTTGTTCATATCTATGCACTGTGAGACCGTGGATACCTTTAGAGTACAAATTAAGTTAATGAGGACTTATGAAGATCAGCTGGGTGTTTAATTCGTTTAGAATAAATATGTCTCTATAAAAAATAAATGTCAGTATTATTATCGATTTGCGTTGTTTAGACCAAGTTTTACATTCTAATTTGTTTAGAAATTGGAGGAAATGTCCGACTAAGTTAACTTTAATTGTTTATGATTATTAAGTTATGTAAGTGAATATGAATATGCTAAAGTTGTATTATAATGCTGAGACCACCATTAAAGCTCTGTAGAAGCAAACACGATATATCTATCAAGAAAAGGGGGCTTTGTCTTAAGATAACCTACACATTTTGTTGTTCAGAGGTGTTTGTCAATGTTGGATTCCTAAACCTAAGTACCTTTAAGTTGAATTTCAGAGAGTGTTTGGAGATACAGATAACACATATATTGGATTTGGAATATATAATTTATAAATTTTACAGTTGGTTGATTTTGTTATTAAGACGTATATTTTCTAGCTTTTATTTATTTATTGACATATTGTTTGTGATTAAATCATTTCATAAAGATATTTGTTACCTAATACGGGAAAGAGAATTGCCTGTGAAATTGATTAAACCGCAGGCATGCATATAACATAGAAAAATGAATCATGTATATATGGTATTTATTTTTACATTCCCAAAATAAAAAAGAAAACCGGCCTGAAGTTAAAGAGTAATGGGATGCAGGAATTAGAAAGGAGTAAGAAATGTAGGCTAATATTCTACAGGACATGATCTGTAGATAAAATAATGGATTACTAAGTAACACCATATTAATTAAGCTGTTGTAGAAAACCAGACAGTTTACTAAATAATAAAAATGCAAGACAGATCTGTTGTAAAAAGTACTTCAATATACCAACAAGACTTAAAGACAGGATATATTGAATCATCTGAAATTAAATCTTGGAAATTTAGAACGCATATTTTCCGGCTCATAAAGAACACGACAAGAAAATTGTAGACTGATAACGTTTATATTTTGCTATGGCATTTAAGCGTATATGCGAAGTCTGGGTCCCAAATTAAAGTCAACTACAATGACCGCAAAGATAGTTATCAATAATTCCTAATAGACAATACTCTCCAACTCTGACAAAAGATATAAGGAATTATTAAACAAACAAACTGTGTTAATAAATGTCCCTCTTCACTAAAACATTTTGTGTCACATTTTCATCATGGTTGATGACCGCCATTTGGAGATCTGTCATGAACAAGTGACATTTGGTGTTATGTTGGCTTCTTGTGCACATATTAGACTGGAACGTATTTTTCTTTGTCTTTAATTTGATATATCATTTGCAATATTCTATCCAGATAAAGAGGCTCTAAAGTGATTTTTCCTTTCCCTGACCCTTCATATTTAAATGCTAAATTTTGTTATTTCGGTCAGCAAGGGCCAAATATGTTTAGGCGCTATAACGAAACTAGTATATACTTCACCTGGAGACCTCCCCTAAAATCACATCTTGATGTACTCTATCCAGCTACAAGGTTTGGTGCTTTTATCCAATCTGTAACGATATGGTCCAATTTTGACGCTAAGCCACCTGCCTAAAAGCAAATTTTGATTGTACACCCCTTTGCATTGTTACTACACAAGTTGTGTTCCAGAATGTGCCAGTACTACTAATATATCGCATTGTTACCTTTTTGCTTAAATAATATGGCCGGTTTAATTGATAAGGCAGTCTGAATGATTTTATTTCTATATAATGTTTGATTTGTAGTGAATTTTGAAACAGGTGATGTGTAAGCGGTAATTTGTCAACATATTATCAAGAATGTGCTCAGACTCTTGTGACATGGCGACTATTATAGTTGATAAAATAATTCTAATAAAAATTTATTGTGCTGGCCTAGAAGTTTACATTTTGAATTTACAACGATTAACAGAGATCAGTTGCAATGAATAACAAGAACAAATAAAAATATGAACGTTAGGATGATCTTGATCGGAAATATGGTGTATCGGTCATATTTAGTTCAAACACAATTAGCCGCTTAGACAACTATCCGTTATTATAAACATTGAATACTTTCCCAAAAACTTAATCACAAACTCCAAAATAGTAAACAAGAAAAATAGTTCCACATTCTTTCGTTTATACACTTAATATCTTTGTTTATTGTTTGCACGTAGCTTTCCTAGTCCAGAATTTGAGAAAAGGTATGGTCACGTGATCATTCTATATTTTTTGGTCTACAGGTGTATAATAGAGCAAAGTAAATGGTAATGATAGAAAGAAAATTTCTTTGGCTTTTTTTTATATATAATTAAGTATATTTCATTAAACAGTAGTGGATCTAAGATTATTTTTCCTTCTCATCCCCTCTTCATTTTCATGCGAAAAGAGGGTACTGTGTTAAGCAAGGCGCAGATGGTTTTCAGGCTCTGAAACTTATCCCGTAGGTAATCTATGAAGGCACTCCCTCTGAAATCATCCGTTTTGGTATACTCTTCTCTTGTACAAACTTTGGTGCTTTTATCCGGTCTGTAACGATATGGCCAAAATCTGACGCTTAGCCACCTGACTGATGTATGTATGGCACAATGATACACCACCAATTTTGGAGAAGTTCGTCGGGAATCCCCCGGGTTGCGATTTCTACTGACTCGTCTGAGAAAAAAATCACAGTTTCCACAAAGAATAGATTGATTTGCCATAATACTGTGTATTGTATGGGCTTTATAACAAATGCCTCATACTTCGCCCATGCACTCGGGGTGGACTTCCTGGCGTGAACTGTATCTTCGAGCGGTTCAGATCAGTATATGTGGGATTTTCCTTGTGTTTCTTAGATCAGTGTTGCCTTATAGCTTTAAAGGTAGAATGTGTGAGGATTTGCACTATCTGTACACAAAACACATTGTTTTGCTCCTGCAAAGCTCACAACAGATGTGCGGTTTCTATGAATACTTTCTATACCGGCCTATTTACATCCGAGGCTAGAAGCCAACGGATTCGGCCGAGGAGTTCCGGATGGACCAAATCCCTTTTTGCAGCCCAGGTGAAAGCGTCTTTGCAGGTGGCAGGTATCTTAGCCGTGAATACACGACGCACACGACTCAGTATATAGGCTGGTATAAGCCTGTACTGGAGTCATGAGACAAGTCATCTGCGCGAACATACTGTAACAGCCATTCGTCCGATTGCATCAATACATGATAAACAGTCTATAAACTTAACATTAGGCTACTAGTGATGAATAAAACACAAAAAAAGCTATTGGTACATAGAGAAAGACACACTCGTCATCTGAAATACTTCTCTGCAGTTGATGGTTTTACTTCTTCAATCCAGCTACCAACAGTTACCAGGCGTCTAACATTGACACACTGTACAATTAACATCGGCGGCTTAGACCGCAAGGTCCATATATGTTCAGTACATGGCGTAACACATGTTCTATATATCTACGTTTTACAGCCTGAATTATCTTTTGATCCGGTGGTTGCAAAACATATGTAAAATTTGGCAATAAGTAGATCAACCTGACATACGGCAAGCTTAGATTCTTTGGATGGGCAGGGGCGTTATCCAGTAATAATCCTACAAGTCGACCATGTTGGCGCATCAGATAATTGACGATAAGGCACATTCATCGAATAGAGCATGCATCCATCATCCCCTCCCCCCCCCCCCCCCGACTTTGAGTTTGAGACACATCTGTCTCTGAAAATTTCCCCTTTAATTCAGTACAGTTATGCCTAAAAATTACGATCACCATAGGAACCTAGTTAAAGTGGTCGCATATTCCAGGTGGTCATCTGAGCGAGGTCCTATATAAAGAGCAAAAAACAATCGGGACCGTGACAAGTGGTCGTTATTTTGAGGTGGTCGCTACAACGAGGTGGTCGTAAGGAAAGGTTTTACTGCATTTAAAAGCAGGACGCGAAAGAAAACCCATTTTGTAGATGTTCATCCTCCAATATTTATCTAGTAGGACGGGCAGCTTGTCCTCCCAGTAATCACACTGGTAGCCCTGCCCGCGTTTTATTTTATTTTTTTACATTTACTATTGAATGCGTAATTCCATGTACCGATAGACGTAAATCCTTGCCAGCTTGTCATGTCAACCGATGAAGGGTCACCAGATATCGCGCCAAAAATAAAATTTTGCCGCTTTCTGATACGAACAAGCCAATCAAGTCTTATCTTAAATGGTAAATTCTATCGGATTACAATCAGGGGTTTGAGGAGTCCCCTCATCCTTGATGAATTCGGATGTGCATGGCTCCCTCCAAATAGTCTTGCGTTAATTGTATCCCCAATAAAAGTCGGGATACTATGGTTTTATGACGGATCCGCCGCTGCCGCCCCCGCAGAAAATTCTTGTGAGCGGGATAACTAAAAAATATTTCACTGATCTTTATCAAACTTTACATATGTATAGATATAGGTAAGAGGACAATGCCTATTCACAATAGGGTCATGATCTTCACCTTGATGGGTCTATTTTTGCTGAAAATAACACAAAATCTTAAAGATCTCAAGAAAGCTTGCATGGATTGGTCCAAAAATCAAGGTGACCGAAGATCTTTGATAGCCTTGCGATTTGCCGGAAACTGATGGCTCCACCTATTATCCTTTTCTTGTTTTCACGTCTTTAAATATCCCCATAATTGTAAAAAATATAGTTTACGGATGATAATTCCAGCTTTTATTGATGTATCGATTTCAAACTTGACTTATATATGTCCCATTGAAAAAGCAAGATCCTAAATGATTTTTGGGTCAAAAGGTCAAGGTCACAGGTCACATCTTTAAAAATATTGTTGATGCATTTTCAGCCAAACTTTTCATCTCAGACCCTTCATCTTGCATATATAGTTTCCCTGCCAATAAAGGAAGAAACCTATCAATTTTGAAGTTACAAGGTCAAAGGTGAAGGTCACAGGAGCCATCTGTCAAAACATTTGGTTCCGAGTTAGTTATTCGCGCTTGGATTTATATATTGATTTCAAACTTGACTTATATATGGCCAATCAATAAAGCAAGACCTCTGTTGATTTCGAGGTCATGAGGTCAAAGGTAAAGGTTACAGGATCCACATCTTTAACAAGTTTGCGGATGAATTTTAAGCTAAACTTTTAATCATAGATCTTTCTTCTTGCAGATATAGCTCACCTATCAATAGAGGAAGATCCATATCCATATGGAATTTATAAGGTCAAAGGGTAAGGTCACAGGAGCCATCTTCCTAAAAATTCATTTCCTGATGATAACTCCAGCTTTGATTACTATATAAGTTTCAAACTTGACTTATAAATGGCCAGTCAATAAAGCAATACAGCTATTGATTTTGGGGTCATGAGGTCAAAGGTCAAGGTCACAGTACACACATCTTTGAAAAGATTGTGGATGCATTTTAAGCAAAACATTTCATCCTAGACCTTTCAGCTTGCACGTATAGCTGACCTACCTACAGAGGAAGATCCATATCAATTTTGGGATTACAGGGTCAAAGGTGAAGGTCACAGGAGCCATCTGTCTAAATATTCATTTCCTGATCATTACTTCAGCTTGGAATGATAAATGGGTTTCAAACTTGAATTATGTATGGTCCATCAATAAAGCAAGAATCCTCTTGATTTTGGGGTCATGAGGTCAAAGGTCAAGGTCACAAGACCCATATCCTTAAAAGACGCATTTTAAGAAATACCTTACATTCTAAGCCTTAGTTCACCTGCCAATGGGTGAATATTCTTATCAATTTTTGGGTCACAAGGTCAATATGACAGGAGCCATCTGTTCTCCAATCTTTGGAAACAGAATTTTGGTTAACCCCAAAATTTTAAAGAAATGCATCTGTTTCCCTTAAAATTTGACACAACAATCTCCACCAACCTGTCCGAGAAGTTCAAACATTTGTGACCTTGGCCCTGTCATGTGTCAAGGTATACTTGAAGAAGAAGGGTGCCTATTTTTGAAGGGGGAATGATTTATATGTCTGGGAATACTACGGCATCTCCGTCTTATTTGGGAAAAAAATATTATTTATTAGATAAAGTCTCCAACAGTCAAGGAGCAGATAATCATCCATAACTTAATGCATTTTTTCACTATAAACTTTTGCTCTTTCAGTGTAAAATCAAATGAATGTTTGTCTTTCCTGCACAGTAAACTGCAGCTGAAAGCATAACTTTTTTTAAATTTGAAGTCTCCTGCTAAAAGCAAGATCTTTTACCATAGAACTTTCACAGTTTCTATAGGGTAAAGTCCTCATTCATGATAATAGTTCACCTTACATGTGCGCCTGAGTAACGGAAATTCAAATTTCGAAATCTAGTTTTTGTTTTCCTGTGCACATTTTGGTTTTTCCTATAAATCGTTATCCTTTTAAATGTTTGTAATTGGAGATTTTTTACCATTCGTGACACTCACAAAAATTGCTCACTTGTACTTTCTTTGAGATATTTATGCGTCCCGGGATTATCTCCATGTGACTGAATCAAGTCCTCCAGGCAGACTGAGTTCTCTTCAGAGGATGCAGTCTTTTATATATATATATATATATATATATATATATATATATATATATATATATATATATATATATATATATATATATATACGGTTTTTAGAGTTTGTTTGACACATTTTAAATATATTAGTATCTGTATGACACATTTCAAATATATATATAATGAGTCACATTTCAAATATATGACAAGTAACTGTAGGGTTTTTAGAAAATAGGGTATCATGTTTCCAGTATAAGTTAATTCAAAATCAGGTTAAGATATAATATTTCACAGAAAACTCATAAATCGAACCAAAGTCTATTATTCTATTTATTGATATATTTCATTTGCAATGATAAATATTATTCTCAGAATAGTCAGTGTGTGGGTGGGGGGGGGGGGGGGGGCGGTGATTACATTGACCATCCCTGCTTGCCAAAAAGTTGGGGATATCCAAAAAGGTGGGGATATACTCCCCCCCCCCCAAAAAAAAAAACCTTTATTGTCACCCCTTCCCAATTGAAACACACTTTGGCCTGAACTTATCTTGCAAGTGTCATATGTTAAATGTGTATATATATCGACGCATATCGTTCCCAACCTCAGAAACATAGGGGCCAAACACGGTGTAAATCCTCCTGTATGAAGATAAGAACATTTCCATCATGTTGTGACATGCTAGATATTTACAGCTGCACACACAAAAATTGCAAAATGTTCCATTTTTGTTCTAACTTGACTGTTAAAGCTTGAGAGAAATAGTATATATATCGGAATTCTTTCACGAAGAAAAGAGGGAAAAAAGGGTGCGACAGAAAAAAAAGGTGGAAAAAGAGTAATTAGGGTTTTTTTTTTTTTTCAAGGAAATCCTAAAAGTGTGATTTGGCTGGCCTGTATTATATTATTAAATGACAAAATAGATTATTAATCGATAAGTTAATGTACCCTCTTTATAACCGTGTGTGTGTAACATACAAAAAAAAAAGATTCAGTCTGTAAGTATTGTGACGTAGGTATCACTTGCCTTAAGTGTCGCCATATGTGATCCACTACCATTCATTTTAAACAATGCTTGATACAATGCGCATATTTTTGACGAACCGTAACTCGGTGACCTCTGTGACCTCGGTAATGATAAGTAGCGGTTATGAGTTGTAAGAACGACCCCCCCCCCCCCCCCCCCCATCCAACTAGTTCAGTTCGACTGCACTAATCCTGCAAGCGAATGCAGTGAAACAAATTAAGGACACTTGACACCAAAACAGGTTATTTAAGACTGAAGCTGATCTACAGATGCCAACAACTGGAGGCAGACAAGGTATAGTGCCATGCATGTCATAATGTTAAATGTCACATCCACAACCCAACTCTGATATTGCATGTTATATTACAGGCTTGTCAAAGGTAAATCGCCGAAACAAAGAGTAAGTGTTCTAGAAAAAAGCAGACTTCTTTGAAATATAGAGTAAAAAAAGAGTAAAATTAGCGTCAATTCCCCCATTATTTATAAAAGATGTGCTTTGCATACCACAATTGTGTATATATATCGACGCATATCGTGCCCAACTTCAGTAACATACACGGTTTAAATCCCTTTGCATGAAGATAAGGACATTTTCCACATTTGCACACACACAAAGTGCGAATTGTTCAATTTTTGTTCTAACTGAGAAATAGTATATATCGGAATTCTTTCACGAACAAAAGAGGGAAAAAAGAGTGCGGTTGAAAAAAAGAGTGAAAAAAGAATAATAAGTTCTTTTTTTCAGGAATTCCTAAAAGAAATAGTGACTCTAAAAAAATTGTAATTTGGATGGCCTGTATTATATAATTGAATGACAAAATAGATTATTAATCGATAAGTAAATGTACCTCCTTTATAACCGTGTGTGTGTAACATACAAAAAAATAGATCCAGTCTGTAGGTATTGTGACGTAGGTATCACATGCCTTTAGTGTCACCATATGTGATCCACTTCTATTCATTTTAAACAATGCTTGATACAATGCGCATATTTTGACGAGCCGTAACTCGATGAGCTCTGTGACCTCGATAATTATAATCGTGTGTCTGTTTACCATAACAATACGGCATGACTAAAGCCTGGCGCACGCGATCTTGCGCACGCGCGACAATTCGAAACACGGTGAAGAAACATGAGAGATATATGCCAGTTTGATTCTTTAAAATAGTCAGGTTCTAATGTACTAAGGGCATGCCTATTACTTCAATTCTCACTTTCTGTATTTAATCATTATTATATATTATGTAAGTTGCAGGTGTTTAAGTTAATTGGGACTTTGTGTATTTAAATGTCAGAGCTGAGTTGCCAGGTATTTACATAATGACTGTAATTGCTTAGTCTTGATTACATGGCAACTCTGTTCAGTATAATTGCACTTTCATTCAGCTCCTGTGCACACCTTTCTTTAATTGCATCTGTTGTGACACATCAGGGAAATCTCTGATTGGTTTACAAATGGTTTTAGTGAATCTTGATTGAAGACATGTGGTGGGGGAGAGTCAGTTACAAACTGGGGGCCAAGCCCTGAAGAGGGGCTTGGCATACCCTTTCCTGTATATTTAAAATAAAGAATCTTTTACATCAACTCAGAGACTTGTAAGTTGGTCATCAATGCATCCTGGACCAGGTTGTAAACTCTACAAGGTGGCTTAACGGAAATATCGCTACACGCCGGATAAAAGCACCAAATTTGTTAAGAAGTATCTGCACGTCAATCCTGAACATTCTGGAGGGGGTGCTTATCCGAACTCGGTTTCTGGTTCTTTCAGCAGGTCCGTGTAAAAAAAAAGATTTTACGTAAAATTTCACAAGTTTACACCAATAAGCGGAATGTTGTAAACTATTGACTCTAAACTCATTTAAAATTAATCAATATACATGATAAGAATACAATTATGAAATATCATGAACAGTTATCGTAGAAATTGAGACGAAAATCATGTTAAAGTTTACTTGTAGCTCGCAAGAGGTCGAAAGGTCGCGTCATCCATTGATGTGAAACTGTATCTTGTGTGCTCTTGAACATCCGTTGGGTATTATATATGTTTGGAATAATAACAATGCCAAGGAATTAATAAATTGCAGTAAAATTATCGATGGTAGCAATTTAGATCAAGTTACAATACGACAGAGCTTCCAGTGGCGTTTAGTCATCTGTTGTTGTATTTTTATGGATTGAGAATTGATTAAGGTTTTTACATATATTGAACAAATGCTTACATAGCTGATAATTTATACAACTACCTAAATCTTAATTTATTATGAAATTATTTTACTGATAACAACTTTAGTTTGCCAGGAACAGACTGAATAAAAGAATTTTGGTATTTATTTACATTTTATTTACAATAAGAAAATAGTTCATACTAAATGTTTTTTGCACTGAAGAAAATGTCTGACTACATTTACAATATTGTTTATAATTATTTATGTAGGTAAAATGAATATGCTAATGATGCATTTTGGTGATCAGACCGCCATGTTAGCGTGAGTCTATTTTCAAATGTCCAAATAGTCAGCTATAATTTAACGGAATAATCGTTACATATCGAACAAAAACACCAAATTTTGTAAGAAGTATCTTCAGGTGCCCATTCAGCAGGCTAAAGTCCACAATAGCAGGATAACAAAACGTTTTCAGACCTTTTAAGCAATGAAGGGAATGCGGTAAGGTCGATTGAATCTATATTTCATTTTTATTTAATCAATGTTCATATTAAGAACACCTAAATATATAAAACATCTGTTGCATTAAATATAACCAAAAGCAGTTTGAAGGTTAAATGTAGCCAGCTTCAGGTCAAAAGATATATTTATATATGAATATAAATCAATACTGCATAATTGTTTGGACGATAAAGATCAAACTAGATCAATAGGTGCGATCTAGGCAGCTCAGTGTATGGTTGGAGTTTACATTCACATGGACTGGACCATTATTTTTACTGGAAAACACCTGTAAAGATAGTAATTTTGGCGGCCGCACATTTTGATTAAGAATTTAATGTGTATCATATCATACACTCGTCTATTCCAGCAAGACCATTTTTTTAAATGTTGTGTCTGAATACGTATTTACAAAGAACACAGATTATTGAAACAATTTGTTGAGCTGCCTAAATGTTGATCATTGAGGGACTGTGCATTAATGCATCTATGTCACGATAAAAGATATACAGGCAAGTGGGACAATTCTCAGAGTTGTAACATAAAGCAGCGTTTATTTACACTTATCCTAAATAATATTTAACTGAAATGACAATTTTGAACTGTGGCTTTGTTCACATTTATACCCTGTGAGACTGTGGATACCTTTAGAGTACAAGTTAAGTTAATGAGGACTTATGAAGATCAGCTGGGTGTTTTATTCGTTTAGAATAAATATGTCTCTATAAAAAAAATTAAGTAGTATTATTATCGATTTAGACCAAGTTTTATATTCTAATTTGTTTATACATTGGAGGATATTTCCGACTGAGTTAACTTATTTATAAATATAAAGTTATGTGAGTGAATATGAATATGCTAAAGTTGTATTATAATGCTGAGACCGCCACTAAAGCTCTGTAGAAGCAAACACGATATAATATCAGGAAAAGGGGGCTTTGTCTTAAGTTTACCTACACATTTTGTTGTTCAGACGTGTTTGTCAATGTTGGATTCCTAAACCTAAGTACCTTTAAGTTGAATTTCAGAGAGTGTTTGGAGATACAGATAACACATATATTGGATTTGGAATATAATTGGTTGATTTTGTTATTCATACATATACTTTCAAGCTTTTATTTATTTATAGACATATTGTTTGCGATTGAATCATTTCATAAAGATATTTGTTACCTAATACGGGAAAGAGAATGGCCTGTGAAATTGATTTAACCGCTGGCTTGCATATAACATAGTAAAATGAATCATGTACCTATGGTATTTATTTTTACATTCCCAAAATAAAGAAGAAAACGGGCCTGCAGGAATTAGAAAGGAATAAGAAATGTAGGCTAATATTCTACAGGACATGGTCTGTAGATAAAATAATGAATTACTAAGTCACGCCATATTTATTAAGCTATTGTAGAAAACCACCATATAAACAAGACAGTTTACTAAATAACAAAAACGCAAGACAGATCTATTGTAAAAAGTACTTCAATATACCAAATCATATTGAATCATTTGAAATTAAATTTTGGAAATTTAGAACGCATATTTTCCGGCTCATAAAGAACACGACAGGAAAATTGTAGACTAATAACGTGTATATTTTGCTATGGCATTTAAGCGTATATCATGACTATATGCAAAGTCTGGATCCCAAATTTAAGTCAACTACAATGACCGCAAAGACAGTTATCAATAATTCCTAATAGACAATACTCTCCAACTCTGACAAAAATATAAGGAATTATTAAACAAACAAACTGTGTTAATAAATGTTCCTCTTCACTAGAACATTTTGTGTCACTTTTTCCATCATGGTTGATGACCGCCATTTTGAGATCTGTCATGAACACGTGACATTTGGTGTTATGTTGGCTTCTTGTGCACATATTAGACTGGAACGTATTTTTCTTTGTCTTTAATTTGGTATATCATTTGCAATATTCTATCCAGATAAAGAGGCTCTAAAGTGATTTTTCCTTTCCCTAACCCTTCATATTTTAATGCTAAATTTTGTTATTTCGGTGAGCAAGGGCCAAATATGTTAAGGCGCTAAAACGAAACTAGTGGGTATTTCACCTGGAGACCTCCCCTAAAATCACATCTTGATGTACTCTATCCAGCTACAAGGTTTGGTGCTTTTATCCAATCTGTAACGATATGGTCCAAATTTGACGCTAAGCCACCTGCCTAAAAGCAAATTTTGATTTTGCAAATGTTACTACCCAAGTTGTGTT
Organism: Sipunculus nudus; assembly: GCA_026874595.1. NCBI lineage: Eukaryota > Metazoa > Annelida > Sipuncula > Golfingiida > Sipunculidae > Sipunculus > Sipunculus nudus. The sequence goes on from CM049309.1 coordinate 49,423,795, forward strand.
CCAGAATGTGCCAGTACAACTAATATATCGCATTGTTACCTTTCGCTTTAATAATTGATAATGCAGTCTTAATGATTTTATTTCTATGTAATGTTTGATTTGTAGTTAATTTTGAAACAGGTGGTGTAAAAGTGGTAATTTGTCAACATATTATCAGGAATGTGCTTGGCCTCTTGTAACATGGCGACTATTAAAGTTAATAAAATAATTCTAATCAGAATTCATTGTGCTGGCCCAGAAGTTTATATTTTGAATTTACAACGATTTACAGAGATCAGTTGCAATGAATAACAAGAACAAATAAAATATGAACGTTAGGATGATCTTGATCGGAAACATGGTGTATCGCTCATATTTAGTTAAAACACTAAAGCCGCTAAGACAACTATCCGTCATTATAAACTTTTAATAATTTCCCAAAAACTGAATCACAAACTCAAAAATAGTAAACAAGAAAAATAGTTGCACATTCTTTCCTTTATACACTTAATATCTTTGTTTAATGTTTGCATGTAGCTTTCCCAGTCCCGAATTTGAGAAAAGGTATGGTCACGTGATCATTCTATATTTTTTTGGGCTACAGGTGTATGATATAGAACAATGTAAATGGTAATGATAGAAAGAACATTTCTTTGGCTTTCTTTTGATATATAATTTAGTATATTTCATTTAACAGTAGTGGATCTAAGATTATTTTTCCTTCTATTCCCCTCTTCATTTTCATGCGAAAAGAGGGTACTGTGTTAAGCAAGGCGCAGATGGTTTTCAGGCTCTGAAACGTATCCCGTAAGTAATCTATGAAGGCACCCCCTCTGAAATCATCCGTTTTGGTATACTCTTCACGTATACAAACTTTGGTGCTTTTATCCGGCCTGTAACGATTTGGCCAAATTCTGACGCTTAGTCACCTGACTACAAACCCCATTCGGAACTCCTCGGCCGAATCCGTTGCCTCGGATGTATGTATGGCCCAATGATATACCACCAATTTTGGAGAGGTTCGCCGGGAATCCACCGGGTTGCGATTTCTACTGACTCGTCTGAGAAAAAAATCACAGTTTCCACAAAGAATAGATCGATTTGCCATAATACTGTGTATTATATGGGCTTGATATATTGCTAAACATCAACTATTACCAGGTTCTGACTGTAATTTAACTATAAAGTTCAGTTTATAAAAAATGCCTCATACTTCGCCAATGCACTCTGGGTGGACTTCCTGGCGTGAACTGTATCCTCGAGTTGTCCATATCAGTATATATGGGATTTTCCTTCTGTTTCTTAGATCAGTGTTGCCTTATAGCTTTAAAGGTAGAATGTGTGAGGATTGGCAGTATCTGTACACAAAATACATTGTTTTGCTCCTGCAAAGCTCAACACAGATGTGCGGTTGACCCGCCATGGCCTTGACCTTGCCATGGCGGCCTATTAACATCCGAGGCTAGAAGCCAACGGATTCGGCGGAGGAGTTCCGGATGGACCAAACCCCTTTTAGCAGCCCAGGTGAAAAGCGTTTTTGCAGGTGGCAGGTATCTTAGCCGTGAATACACGACGCACACGACTCAGTATATATAGGTTGGTATAAGCCTGTACTGGAGTCATGAGACAAGTCATAGGCGCGAACATACTGTAACATCCATTCGTCCGATTGCATCAATACCATGATAAACAGTCTATAATTTTAACATTGGGCTACTAGTGATGAATTAACACAAAAAAGCTGATGTTACATACAGGAAGACACTCGTCATCTGAAATACTTCTCTGCAATTGATGGTTTTACTTCTTCAATCAAGCTACCAACAGATACCAGGCGTCTAACATTGACACACTGTACAATTAACATCGGCGGCTTAGACCGCAGGGTCCATATATGTTCAGTACATGGCGTAACACATGTTCTTTATATCCACGTTTTACGGCCTGAATTATCTCTTGATCCAATGGTTGAAAAACATGTGTAAAATTTGGCAATGAGTAGATCAACCTGACATGCGGCAAGCTTAGATTCTTTAGATGTGCAGGGGCGTTATCCAGTAAAAATCCTACAAGTCGACCGTGTGGGCGCATCAGATAATTGACGATAAGGCACATTTATCGAATAGAGCATGCATCCATCATCCCCTCCCCCCCCCCGACTTTGAGTTTGAGACATATCTCTCTCTGTAAATTTCCCCTTTAATTCAGTACAATTATGCCTCAAAATTACGATCACCATAGGGACCTGGTTAAAGTGGTCGCATATTCCTGGTGGTCATCTGAGCGAGGTCCTTTATAAAGAGCAAAAAACAATCGGAACCGTTACAAGTGGTCGTTATTTTGAGGTGGTCGCTACAACAAGGTGGTCGTAAAGGAAGGTTTTACTGCATTTAAAAGCAGGACGCGAAAGAAAACCCATTTTGCAGATGTTTCATTCTCACAAATTCATCTAGTAGGGCGGGCAGCTCGATCTTCCAGTCAGTCACACTGGTAGCCCTGCCCGGGTTTTAGTATTTACGTTTGCTACTAAATGCGTGAAATAAAACGTAATTCCAGACGTAACTCCATGCCAGCTTTTGAAATGGTCGGCCAAGGGCCGTATTTTAATATTATACTTTGCCGTGAGGCGACAGTACCTGCTCTAAGCTTTGCGACACAGCTAGAGCAACTTTAGTGGGAGGATTAAGTCATCGACTTGGCCAGTCTATTACGCTGGTCATGTCCACCGATGCACGTTCACCAGATACCGCGCCAAAAATGAAATTTGTCCGCTTTCTGAAACGACCAAGCCACCCAAGCCGAATCCTAAAAGGTGAATTCCATCAGATTACAATCAGGGGTTTTAGGTCCCCTCATCCTTGATGAATTCAGATGTGGCTCCCTCCAAATAGTCTTGTGTTAATTTGATATTATTGGGGGGGGGGGGGGGGGAGGGGAATATGATTATATCCTGGATAAAGTCCCCAACAGTCCAGGAGCAGATGATCATCCAATAACTTAATGCATTTTTTCACTCTTAACTTTTGCTTTTTCAGTGTAAATCAAATGAATGTTTGTCTTTCCTGCACAGGAAACTCCAAATTAATTAATTTAAATTTGAAGTCTCATGACATAAGCAAGATGATAGACTTTCAGACTATGGTTTACGATAGATCCATCCGTTCTGTCGATGCTTTCACATTTTCTATTGGGTAAAGTCCTCGTCCATGAAGATGATTCTCCTTACATGTGCGCCGGCCTGAGTAACGGAAATTTAAATTTCGACATCTATTTTTTGTTTTTCAGTGCACATTTTAGTTTACCCTTGAAATTGTTATCCTTTTACATGGCTGTAATTCGAGATTTTTTACCTTTCTTAATACACACAAAACTTGCTCACTTGCAAGTCACTGGTTCTTTCTCTGAGAGATTTATGCATCCCGGGGCTTGTGCCTGAATCAAGTCCTCCAGGCAGACAGTGTTCTCCTCAGAGCCTGCAGTCTTAGGTCTAACACTACCTGATTTTCGACATACTGAGTTCGTGTTTCGTATTTTTCTCACGCTCAAACCATGACTGATCCTTCCAAATTGCAGTGGCGTCAATTTATCTTCCGGGGGGGGGGGGGGGGGGGGGGGGAATGACTCGCGCGCGCGCATGCACACACACACAACCTGACACACCCTGATATATATATATATATACGTTTTTATAGTCTGTATGACACATTTTAAATATATAAGCATGTGTGTGACACATTTCAAATATATGACAATAAAATATCAGATTTTAGAAAAAAAAGATATTATGTTTCCAGTATAAGTTAATTCTAAACCAGGTTAGATATAATATTTCATAGTAAACTCATAAATGGAACCAATGTCTATAATTCTGTTTATTAAAATATTTAATTTGCAATAATAAATATTATTCTCTGAATAGCAGGGTGGGGGGATTACATTCAGCCCCCCCCCCCCCCTTGCCAAAATGATTTTATGTACCTGACTCGCGCGCACACACACCCTGACACACACACACACACATAATATATAAATATATATAAAGTTTTTAGAGTCTGTATGACACATTTTAAATATATAAACATCTGTGTGACACATTTCAAATATAAATACTTAATCACATTTCAAATATATGACAATAAAATATAAGGTTTTAGTAAAAATAAGATATTATGTTTCCATGCAGTATAAGTTAATTCTAAACCAGGTTAGATATGATATTTCAAAGTCATAAATGGAAACAAAGTCTATAATTCTATTTATTAATATATTTCATTTTCAAAAATAAATATTATTCTATGAATAGAAGCTAGGGTGTGGGGATTACATTCACCATCCCCCCCCCCCTTGCCAAAATGATTTAATGTACCTTCTTTATAACGGTGAAATTTGCTGTGTAGGGTAGACCTGAAATATTGAGCGAGTAAATTCAGTCTGATCAGTACTTCATACTGCCAGGCAAAGGCAACGACCGGGTTGTTGGCAATTGTTCGCTGCACAAGATTCAGCTTTTATTCCTTTTAAACTGCTCTGTCTCATATCTTTTATATTTAAATGAATTTTAGCTACAATGATATATACATATTTGGAAGCCTTAGAATATCTGCTGTTGGATGAGATATATATAAAGATTGTCTCAGATTTTCTTTTGATGATTTTAAACTTAAAATTATTTATTTCATATTATTTTAACGCGATATATCTCACATTTGGCAAAGAGTTTGTATGTAAAAACAGTATCACATGGAAGTACATACAAATATCTCCAAGCCTTTTTTTATTGTGTGTTTATAATCTTTTTTTCCTTATGAATTTTCAATTTTTTTAAATTTTATGATACAAAGAATGCATATTTCTTTTAAATGGTGTTTAACTGCTCAACTAAAACAGATAAAAAAAAGTGTCGTCAGGCGGGTTTACTTGCCGATTTCCGAGTTCCGCCATGCTGCCGTTAGTTCCCCACGCGACCACCGCCATCTTTGCTAATATGCCGTTGAACGATGTGAAAATTAAAAAAAAATAGTTCACAAAGAAGCATAAATGTGACCCAAGATATAACTTTCTTCATGAAAATCAGTTAGTCAGACTATACCTGCAAAACGAGGGTCTAATATAGCCAGGGACACTTAGCGGGACCGGGTTGTCATGCCGATATTATAGTAGTGCCGTAGCCGACATGCCAAATAAATTACCGTTAATTATAAGAGGATGGTATCAAATTTTGTTAAAATACCTTAACAGACAACGGACTTATCACTTTACTGTGCAATAATCACATTATTTGCTTTTATTTATTTTCTTTTTCGGCAAGATGGACTTCGGCATTTTGGGTTCGGTATTCTGGGTTTCGGCATTCTGGGTTTCGGCCATCTGGCCGACTACCGAGATGACATCTCAAGAACTGTCAAACAGAAGTAGGGGGAGCTTACTGCTCCGAGTGGCTGGTCATCGGTAATTATAATATAGGTCAGCGCCACCGCGCCGCGACACGCGTCAGGTGTGAAGTGACTGATTAGCAACAATTACTCTAATCACTATGAGCAAACATTCGAACTGCCAATATTTCCCCCGTTCAGATCATACTTGAACACTGTAGACACGAACACCTGCTATCGTAACGTTAAACCAATATCATGCTAGAATGACGAAACCTATAGATTCCCGAATATTAAATAGGCATAAAATAAGATATTATTTGTCAAAGTTTTTAAATGACATATCTTTATACTTTAAAACTGTATCCAGACTTAAATATAGTTTTCAATGTAAAAATAAATCATCGAATCCCGATGTTGGTTGATGAACAGGATCCGAACTGGCTTTTATGTATTGTACAGCGCTATCAGCCATCCAGCAGCACGTAATATGAATATTAAAACAAGGGTGACTTTTTCACAAGGTGCCGTATTTACCGCGAAAAATGTGAACGATTTCAGTGAATGTCGACGCTGTTAGCTAGCTTTCACAGAGATATACACAGAGACAAGCATGCTTACAGGACAACCAGTAGAGCGTAATAATTGTATCCGCCAATATGGGGGGGGGGGGGGTATATATACCCCCCACTTTTTGGCAAGGGGGGGGGATGGTCAATGTAATCACCCCCCCCCCCCCCATTTTCAGAGAATAATATTATAATATTGCAAATGAAATATATTAATGAATAGAATTAAAGACTTTTGATCCATTTACTAAAAAATTAAACAATGTTATATCTAAACCTTGCTTAGAATTCACAAAATAACTTATTTTCTAAAACATTATAATTATTTGAAATATGATTAAATATATATATAATAATTATATATATATATATATATATATATATATATATATATATATATATATATATATATATATATATATAGTTGAATATGTCACTCGGAGACGCTGAAAAAGGTATATATATATGTGAGTGTGTATATATATATATATATATGTACCTGAAAAAAAGTATATATATATATATATATGTATATATATATATATATATATATATATATATATATATATACAAAGTCATCCCCCCTACCCTGGAAGAAAAATTGACGCCACTGAAACTTACACAAATTATCGGGTCACATGCGAACTGGTGCCTAACCAAGTGACCTTGACCTCTGACCCTTCCTCTCTGCCCAGCGTCCGTTTGTGCGTCTGTTTCCACACATAAACCCACATATCTCGGGAACCGTTTGACCGATCGGGAAAAAAAAATTGTACAAGTGTAGCCCTTGGATAGCTTTATAACTTACACAAAAAATGTGGCGCCACCTGCAACCATGTTTGCACAGTGTCCATCTGTTTATCTGCCTTGGGTTAAAATCACTCATATCTCTGCAGTGGTTTGACTAATTCACCTTAAATTCGGCATGCGTATACATCCTGGATAGCTTTCTTGATTTTATGACAGGTGGCGCCACCTACATTCACGTTAACGCTGCAGACATCCAAGTTCATATCTCGGGAACCGTTTGACCATTCAGGAAATTTTGTTTACACAAATGTAGCCCTTGGATAGCTTTATAACATACACAAAAATGGTGGCGCCACCTGCAGCCATTTTTGCACAGCGTCCATCTGTTTTTCTGCTTTGGGTTAAATCACTCATATCTCTGCAGTGGTTTGACCAAATTACATGTAATTTGGCATGCGTATTCATCCTGGATAGCTTTCTTGATTTTATGACAGATGGCGCCACCTACATTCACGTTCACGCTTTAGACATTAATGCTTATATCTCCGGACTCATTTGACCAATCAGGAAAAAAAATTTACACAAATGTAGCCCTTCGATAGCTTTATAACATACACAAAAATGGTGGCGCCACCTGCAGCCATTTTTGCACAGCGTCCATCTGTTTGTCTGCTGTGGGATAAAATCACTCATATCTCTGCAGTGGTTTGACATTTCAACATGAAATTTTGCATGTTTATACATCTTGGATATTTTCTCGTTCAAATAACAGGTGGCGCCACCTACATTCATGTTTATGTTGCAGAGATCCATTCTGATATGTAACACATGTAACTCTATTTCCCCTTGCCACTCAATCCATGCCTCACTTCACCCGTCCTTCTCTGATTTTGGCGGATACACGTAGTCGCTTGTCGACTACCCGTATTCTAGTTATACATAAGAAGCGGCAAGTGCTAAGCAATATTTTATCGGTTTGTAGTATTCGGCTACGTCATTGAACGAAAATATATAGACATATTGAGCATAAAATAAGACAAGATAATATCATAGGTAAAATAGTTATAATTCCTTGCAAACGTTAAGTTTACTGAAATAACAAGCGGCAATTTGATATTTCATGACATATTCTTGCTAAACCACGTTTACCCGTTTAGGATGTCCCTGATGTAATTTTTAGCAGTGACACAGACCTAAACAAAATTCTACGATCTGCATAATAGATCAGGGGTAAGAGTACAGGGGAAGTGCTTGCAGTAGTTTGTGTCAATTAATTATCGAGTGACGGTAATAAAGATATGCCCAGTCCCGGCTGACTGACCAGCGGCCTCCGTACGCCTGTCAATCAAAGATGGGCCGTGCACCGCCAGTTAATAGTAAACCAATAAGCAATTGAATACCCTGTTGGTTCTCGCCGAGCTGACAGTGGTCCTGTATACAACCCACGTGGGGTTGACATATGAATTAAAATGCTTATTTTTCAATGGATAAAATAAAACGCCAAGAAAGTGCTTTTTTTTGTGGCAAATATATATATATAACAAACAACTATAAGGTCACGGTTTAAAAAAAATGTCAATTTAACGATTTTTTAAGTCCAATTTGTCATATAGTGACACCATTTTTGCATGTAGTACATTTCCAGTCTAAATGGATGGCAGCTGTGTTCTAATTTGAACTATAAAAGGCCTCCGTTGTCTTTCATGTACAAGGAAGGTGCGGATAGCGTATAACACAGAGTCCTCTGGCGGAGAATGCGTGTATCATTGGGTCTATATTGGAGTGAGGAAAGTAAATTTTAGAATTCCTGGCTGGGGTTAGCTTTATGTCATTTCAAAAATAGATTTTCTGACAGGCCTGAAACATGTTTTCTATATATGTCTGATATAGGTTAAAATGTTCATTTGCATTTTACAAGAGATAAACGTAATTAAAACATCTTAATGTCGCCATATTATTGTTGATCTCGTCTTAAAGGAATCGACCTATTCACATACCTTGTATATGTAATATTAATGCAATATATCGTGTTCTCCTTATAATATTATTGTGTCTGGCAATGCCTCGCTCTAAAACCGTATGACCGGGATAAACGAGTGGAATAAGCTTGCAACGGGCGTGAACAGTGGGATAAAACAACATAGCGCGCACGCCACCTGGTGGCCGTACCGCGCAAATTAAGATTTTCAAAGCTTCAAACAAGTGTTTCTTCTATGTTCTTTCTTTCATGTTTCTTCTCTTTGTCTTCTCCTGTCGCAATGTACAGTCTTGTTACGGAAAACAGACACTCTTCTTATGGGTACCATAGGAAGCGGGACACTACGAAATGCATGATAAGTAATATTTAAGAGGTTTTGGAGCGGATAGCGGCCTATTAGGGGAGGGGTCCTCCAGTGCTCAATTATTATATCGACCCCCTGTAAGACATCAGGCCTACTATCTCTCAGCTATCAGTATTTGGACTGACCCATTAATGCCACCCCTTTTGTAAAGTAGGCTGGGCTACGGCCGGGAATGTTCAGGCCTCCTCACTCTTCTGCGTGCATTTGAAAAATGCAGAAGTGGGCCACTCGCCCACGTCTGGTCAGCACTAGGTTTAGTCATTTAGACGTGTTAAGGGGCTAAAGGATAATCGACATAAGGCGAGGTTCAGTAGCCTGCCGCGACCCTTCTAGCTCCCTGTTTATCACGTGTAAATATCAGACTGGCAGTCTAATATAAAGGACAGATATTTCGGCTACTTGGTAATTTAAACCTAAAATTCTGTGTTGTTTTCTATTATCTTTGGGAAAAATGCTACATTTGGCGAGCGTTTGCGTGCTTGTAATTCTAAAATATTTACGAGCAGTGATTCGAACCTGCATTTCTGGCAATATTTGTTCTTCAAAATTAAAAAAAAAATGAACTGCCACACAACGATTTAGGTAGACAAATTAAGAAGGGTGAAGATGAAGAAGACCACCCTATCAAGAATTCCAAGATTCCCGGAAATACTAAGGTATGTGAATTTTGTGTTTGTGTTACGTGTCATAGAGTACAATATACTATAGTACGTATCAAAGCCCTAAGAGGCTGGTTGAATAGGTTTGATGTAGATATCATGAGAAATTGGCCTATGTGACCTTTAAAGAGAATTGTCAAAGCATAGGTAAGCGTGGCCGCTGTCCACGGACACGACCATTTATAAAGTAGTAACGGAGACATGCTGTACCTTATAAAATCGTTATATTGGCAAGACCAATGCTTAGCAATGAGGCTAGAAATATTGAATTGCCCTAGTTGACATGAAAAATGGCCCTGAGCAGCTTGAAATATAGAACTGCTGTAAATGACATGAGAAATGACCCTGAGTGGCTGTAAATAGGGACCTGCTGTAGTTCAATGGCATGAAAAATGACTTCAGTGCTCGAAAGGTTCTAACATACGTCGACATAAGGCGAACCTGTATAGTAGTAGCCTGCCGCGATAGTTTGAAAATTTCCAATAGCGCTCAAACGAGGGCTGGCGGTATAACTAAAGAAATACGAAAAACTGTGCCTTCGGGCAACCAGTGTGTATAGAATGACACTAGTGTTGTGTCAAACGATCGATCTGGAGGTAGGCTAATGTGAGAAAATGTACTAAAGTATTGTACTTACTGACACAGGTATGTGCCACTATTGTTTTGATGTACATGAAATGTAGCAAATGTTACTATGAGTGTATTTGTTAATATTACAGAGCCAGGTAAAGCAGCATGAACTAATTGTATAGAAATGGAGCAGTGTGCTAATTAAGTTAGTGTAAAAGATGAAGTTTAAAGGTTGTTATGTCATGTAAGCGTTGATATATATATATATATATATATATATATATATATATATTGTAAGGCTCTATAAGTCCCCTTTTTTTCTCAGTGCAGAAATTTATAATTGTTATGGTAAAAAGGACAGGCAATCGTTCATTTATTAATTATTCTGATAACGTGCTACATATATATGTATATTGATAGAGTGATAAAGTGCAGACAGTAGTTTAAAGTTTATATAAAAAAAAACAAACTGAGTTAAATATTGTAATATCAATATGTCCTATTATTAATCCATATAGCAATCATTAAAATAAATAAATGTTAAAGTAAGCATATAATACAGTCTAAAAATAATAATATCAGTCTTCATTTTTGTAAATCTATGTTAGATCTAATAGGCTGGGGTCAAGAGTTTAATATGGTGTCTGAACAAGATATAACAATTAATAACCTTTAAAAGATGTAAGCACCTAAGCCTCAAAATAATAATTAAAAGATTTATCTTTAAAAAAATACACATCTCAGGAAAAAAACACTAAGAGTGTGTGTGTATGTTTCATCTAATATTCAGTTTGCTCCCATGTTACAGGCCCAAGGAGACAATATTTTCATGAACTTAACCCATAAGGGAAAAGTTAATTTAAAAGTATACAATCAGATACAAATTTTATAAGGTACATTCCATAGTTATTTTAATGCTCAAGATCATAATTTATTTAACAATTAAAATTTGATATTAGAACAAATAAAACAAGTAATTTCTCATTTTAAAATTAATTTTATCAACAAATTAAAAGCGAGCACCAACATCCAATAACATCCGCTTGTTAAAGTAGAAGTGATACTAATCTTCTAGTACGAGTTTATGACATTAAGATAAATAAAACTAAAAAAAAAATTACAAATACAAAAAAATGTATAACTCTAAGGCTCAAATGGATTACATATAATTTGATACTAAGTGAAGGTGCAGAATTTGTTGTTTAAGGGCCAAGGTCAGAAGTCTTTAGATTTGAATCGTAATGGGTATTTTTGTATGGTTAAAATCAATCATCTAAACTTTTAATGAAAACTCTTAAGTGGTAAATATTACTAAATAACAAACCAGACATAGGAGTTCCCCTCTGAATAATATATATTAAATTAACGTAACTAGTTGTCGCTGAGATACAGTTTAAATATATTTCTGTTGTGCCTAGAAAAATAAAGCCCCTAGTTAACACCCGACGCAACTTAAAGAGGTATTTTTAAAGTCAGTAAATAGTTATATTGTGAGAATTTATCACATGCCCAGTCACATGTGCATTCACAGTGAGATAATACAAGTCACAAGTTCCGGCATATTTGTCGAGCCAAAATACTGGTATCAGATGATGTAACATGCAATAGCCGTCAGCCTTTTGACTCCCAAACACTCATGTTATATCAGTGGTCCACAGTCCACACTATATAATCCTGTATATATAAAGTCTGATATCAACTAAGCACCCGGCCTTATGTCATGTCTCTGTTTATTAGGCAGTCAGCTGTCAAAACGCTTATCAGGTGCAGTAGCTTTGTGTACCTTTCGAGTGTCAGGAAATACTGATAAATCTAGTAATCCCAGATTAGTTAAATCTGGCTGAGAAGTATGCGTGTTTGGTGACTGTCAAGTTTGTTTAAGGTGGCATTTACGAAACAGGAAACATATTGTAATATTTTGGGATGCCATTAACCACCTTTCACACAGCTCATTTCTACTTCTAGTAGTACACATTTTAAAGTACTGGATTTAAACATTAAATGTAAGTAATTACATCTATTAAAACAGACATTTTGATTTAGGAATTACACCCAATATATTACTGTTAGCTTGTTGTTAGCTGGTTCACTATCTTGCATTGAAGAATTGAATAAATAGTGTGCTATTTTATTCATAATTCGACCAACTGTTCTGTTGGTCTCTTTGCAAACTGATATAGTATTCTATTATTACAGCTTACAGTTTAAGGGTATTTACTTTCTTCCTATTAGTATAACATAACTTGCATAACCCAATATAACAACTGATTATGAAAACATTTTATTATACTTTGAGTTTAATTGTAATTCATACAAGTTTGCATCCATTTAGGTACATATAAACACTGGTAATGCATTGTTATGACCTGACCATATTCTTCATTCAACCTGTATATGATAATTGTTACATTAACCAGATCAGCACAGTATGTAAAGTTATTCAGACCTGTAAGCTCTAAGGGGTAGTCATCAGAAAAAAAGGAAAGAAAATCACATTGACTTTTAAGTCAGAGTTGTTCATTATTGATATAATTTGTGTGAAATAGATACTGCGGCGTTGTTTTATTTCTTTGCAGGAGACAGACGTACATGTTCTGCCTCCTGCACACACCATTATGTTCAGCACAGCTACAAGTTACATCACGGGGGATACAGTTGAAGTTGCCCAGCAGCAGTGCCCCTAACATATATATTTAAAAAAATAGCAATACAGTAAATAAAAAATCTGCCTATGGACTTGCCACCTTGTGCAAAGATCTAACGAAAGACATTTTTGAATGCTACATGCTCAGTAATTTATGAATAGGACTGTCTTATATTTTTTTGCTATGTTGACAGAGTGCAGCCAATTTGAACATTATGCAAAATAATTTGCAAACATTAATGTTTTACTGATGCATGAAACGCTATTCTATGTTGTTATCATTCAACTACTAATTGATGTGTTTATTTGAATAAACTTACCAATTTACAAAATTGTGGGAGGGGGAACAGATTAAAATATTACAATTATATAAAATAAATACTGCCAGCTCTGTCAGGCACAATTAATTACAAGCTCATGGTTTTTCCTGGAATCTCTGTCCCCAGGTATTTTTACCTTGAGACTTTAATGTGCGTCTGTTCAAAATTGCTTTTGGCTGTATACGGCCAAGATGTCTTCTTCATTTAACAAAAAAACGTCGTTTTTTTCAAATAAGGGGGGGGGGGGAGAGTGTAAGACATCAGGCCTACTATCTCTCAGCTATCAGTATTTGGACTGACCCATTAATGCCATCCCTATTGTAAAGAAGGCTGGGCTACGGCCGGGAATGTTCAGGCCTCCTCACTCTTCTGCGTGCATTTGAATGATGCAGACGTGGGCCACTCGCCAACGTCTGGTCAGCACTAGGTTTAGTCATTTAGACGTTTTAAGGGGCTAAAGGATAATCGACATAAGGCGAAGTTCAGTAGCCTGCCGCGACCCTTCTAGCTCCCTGTTTATCAAGTGTAAATATCAGAATGGCAGTATAATATAAAGGACAGATATTTCGGCTACTTGGTAATTTAAACCTAAAATTCTGTGTTGTTTTCTATTATCTGTGGGAAAAATCCTACACCCCCCACCCCTCACCACCACCACCGCACACACACGCACACAATTTGCCTGTGGCAAGAATTAAGCTGCGTTTACTGGGCGCGCCGTATGCGATATGCGGAGTGCGGCAGCAGAACGGAGTATGCGGAATGCGATATAAAATCGGCGAGCGGTAAAACACTACGATATGGGCCCGATCATGTCAACTCCCGCAAGGTCGCGTAGCATCTGTAGTTCATGTATATTGTAACCAGAGCCCATGGGTGGCCATACCGCGCGCGGTATGCGGATCCAATTCTCCCCTGAGAATTTAACTGCGTGAATCATGCCGCATACCGCGGGCCCGGTAAACGCTTTATGTTAAAATAGCAAGAGCGAAAAAAAACTTTTTCGCATACCGCCTACCGCATAAACGTAGTTTAATAAATTTTTTTTTCTTTTGGCATCGACAGTACTGAGAGAAATAAAACTCCGTAGGTTCTTGGTTCGCTTGATTAAACGAATCTGTCTGCCACTCAGGGACGTCGATATAGGGGGATGAGGGTATTTATCCCCCACTCTAAAGCAAGGGAGGGTGATGGTCGATGTAATTATCCCCCCCTGCTATTCTTTGGTTACATTATTCCTTATGTTTTTAAACCTTATACCTAATTGTGATATACATGTATTTTAAATGTGTCACAATTTTAGGCTCATACGTTTCATTCAGCTGGGTTTCAAAATGTCTAAATTCATCCCCTTTGAAATATGCTTCTTAAAATAACCCATACTATGAAGGGGATTCCCCCTCTCACAACACCCCACCCCCTCCCCTCGGGTGCACAAATTCTCCTTATACTATGGTTAAATGGTGATATACGCCCTAACTTGTATCGAATGTTTATGCTAGTATCGAACACATATACTTGTATCAAGCACATATACTTGTATCGAACACATACATTTGCATCAAGCACTTATACTTGTATCGAGCACATTTATTTGTATCGAACATATGCACTTGTATCAACATATATACTTGTATCGAACACATATACTTGTATGGAACAAATATATTTGTATCGAACACATATATATGTGTCGAATATATGTACATGTATCGAACATATAAACTTGTATCAAACATATATACTTGTATCGAACATATATACTTGTATCGAACATATATACTTGTATCGAACACAAATACTTGTATGGAACAAGTATATTTGTATCGAACACATATATATGTGTCGAATATATGTACTTGTATCAAACACATATACATGTTTCACACATGTATACCTGTATCGAACACATATACTTGTATCGAACATATATACTTGTATCAAACACATATACTAGCATCAAACACATATACTTGTATTGCTCATATATACTTGTATCGAACATATATACTTGTATCAAACATATATACTGGTATCGAACACAAATACTTGTATATATATATATATATATATATATATATATATATATATATATATATATATAATACATATATCTCAGAAACATTTTCATTATTTTCAGGATATTGACAGAAAGATGCAGCCAGTCACAGAAAGGAGCAACCCTCTGACTCAGAGCATAGATGTAGCGCCCCCTATTGGTAATAAACCAATCTAAAACTTCGGTCCACCTTTGTTCGCAATGTTCTCTGAAACCGCCTTGCGTAAGACACTGTGGTATACCTCAGTTTAAAGGTTATTATTCCCGCAGTGTCCTCGCTGATATAAGAATAAATAAATGTTAATGTACAGATCATTTTGAGTGATTTTTGCATGTTTCCTGACTTGAGTGGAGGCTATCACCGAAAACAGGCGAACTGCCTTCGGCAAAGACCGGATTGTCTTTATGGTTACTTCCAGTGCCAGATATAGGACTATTATGCATGTGATTAACCTTGCTTTCAGTGACGGATTTCAGCATGTTTTGCCCGTAATTTGACAAAGGCTCTGACCCACGTGTGTGGTGAGTCAATGTGAAACACACATCACTCTCACTTTGTGAAAAGAAGAGATTCAACCCAAGAGGAATAATCACAAAACCTAATACAAGGTCCCCATTTCCGCAAAAGGGGTGATGTTGGGGTGGGTTGGGGTTTTCCAGGTCTTAAAATTGGTCTGATACGATTTAAAATTTTGCAGCTGAAAAGGGGGACGGACCCCCTGTACTCCACTTTTGGTCTGCTTCTGCTACTAATGAGGTATGCATGTTTCCGTTTCTTTCTTTAGGAATAGTTGCCTTGCTTTAAAAAGTACATTTAATTAATCTTTCATGTCTTCCTCACAACAACCTTTTTCAACAATAGTAACCAGTCAAAGATCATCGAAAACCTGAGTTCCCCCACGTCCCATTCCGGTTAAGCAAATGTTAACATCATCAGTGACCATGTCTTCAATTAAAGTATAAATATATACCGGTGTATGAATTTCTTGGCACTCGCACAGCGCCACAAAATAATTGTATAAAATGTATTTGTACAAATCTTATTGAGACAGTAACCCACGTAAATTCTATATTTTCTTTTGATCAAAAATATAATGACCCAACATTTACTCCTCTCAGTTAAAACATCTCCCCAACCTCGGTAAAAAGCCCGGTTTACCGGATTTAATTTTATCAGTTAATTATAATACCTTTCATTGAATCTCATTGCTATGTATACACTTTTCCGACACGTGATCATTATAATCCGTATAATGATGGTGACCAGTGTTACAGCTAAGACTCGGGTCCACATTTATAAGGACTCAAACTCGAACTTGGACTCCAGGATTCCGTTCTCGGAATCGAAGGTAAGGACTTGAGAAATCAGGTCGTTTCAATCTGGAGTCCAGTAGAAGGAAAGCTCTGTCACATTTTAGCTCTGTTACTCCTTCTGAAATGTAATGGTATGTGCTATTGCTGAATTTCTTTCATGTGATAAGTTTCCTAATAAGTTTCTAATGTACTTGCGTTTGTAGGTAGTTAATCAGTAAAGACTCCTTAACCACAATAAATGTACTAGAACCTCAGCCAGAAATTTAGTTTCAAGCAAGAAGTTCCAACTTGTTTAGACATAGAATTTCAGGGTATATAAAGGGGGTTGGTGGAATAAGTTGGTTTCTTTACTTAATTTATAATAATTATTGTTTGTATCAGTCTGTATTATTTTATTTTTATTATGTATATTTTTATTTGCTATTTATAATTTTAAATAATTAATTTTTAAATTATTATGATATTAATGGACCGGACCGCTCGGACCGGTCAACCCTTGATTAAGGTGCGCCTATAGCTGGAGTGGACCGCTGTGATGGTGGATCGGACCAACGGGGGGGGGGGGCAGGTCTGGTCCACACCTCTTATGTCACATAATGCAGGCCTGCCAATTCACTCTTTTAAACAAGAGTCCCTCTTTTATTGAAGATTACTGAAAATGGCTCTAATTACACTTTTTTTCACTTTTTAGCAGCACTTTTATTTTCAGTGAAAAAAGTTTGATCAATACTATTTCTTTCCTGCTATAACAGTCTAGCTAGAACAAGAATGGGACACTAGCAATATTGTGTGAGCAAATTTCCAGCATGTGTCATCTGGAAAATGCCCTTATCTTCACGCAGAGAGATGTGCAATGTATGTTGTTGCCTTTTGGGGCGATACATATACACATACAGTAGAGCGTCGTTTATCCGAAAGACTCGGGGGAAAAGCTTTTTGTTCGGATGAACGATCGTTCGGATGAACGATTTCGCATGAAATTGCTCTGGGAATCACCGTGGTTAGGCCTACCGCCGAGTGCGAGACATTACCAGATAGGCTACTGACCGACTCAAATTGATTAAACTAGCCCCTTGATAAACGTGTGACCATATATTATAACATTTTCGATCGATTTAATAAATTTATCATATAGAACACTTTATCATATAATAATATAATTATTGGTGAACAGCCCTGCTCTGGAAACAATCGGTATATGTACTTAGTATGCAAATCACATCTTTATGCTGCTTGTGATAAAAAAAGGGAAACTGCCGTTAATTTTACTCTTTTTTCGCTCTGTATTACAAAGGCACTTACTCTTTTTTTCCGGTCATTTACCTTTGGAAGGCCTCAATGTAAATTAAGACAAACTATAGTAACAGAATGTCTAAATAACGCTATATAAATATATAGTCTAGACACGGAACTGCACTCAGACTCGGAGAGTGTGGACTTTATTTCATCATCGGCATGTATTGACTTCATGCTTCTCTGCAATTCTCTTTTACTGAAAGGAAATGTAAAAATACCGATACTGCAAGTTAAACAATATCATGCTCTTTATCCACTGATTCTGATATATGTCAGTAAATTTATATGGATTAATACTAATATATTGATCCTAAAATGCTAATACCATGGCAGTAAATTAGAATCAAAAGGAAACCAACAAAACTCTAACAAAATATGATTTCAAACATACTATACATTTAGAGAAAATTAAAAAAATATATGAGTTTAACCGTTTCACTTATATTTCATCATCTCCAGACAACTTTTATCAATTATGTTTTTTGTTCTGTAATTGAATATGTTCACCTTTGTTTCTTGGAGTTTGTAGGAAATATGTATGTAATTACGTAACTGATTGTTTTTCAGAGAACGTTAACCTGTTGGGCCGATGTGACAAAGAAATATTTGAAGGATGGCAAGGTTCCCAGGTAAATGATAAAACAGTTTGCATACTTATAATACCCTGTGATCGAAATATCAATATATGAATTTCATCGAAGTACAATTCCTTCACTGAGCACGCCGATTTATGAATAAAAAACTCGAAAAAGGACGCGGCGGTCATTGAGACAGAAACGGGGACACTGGGAATTTACGGGACAATACAAATTTCGGTTCTCACCTTCCAAAAGAAATGCAGTGCTGCAATATATATATATACCTACAAATTGCAGGAACTTCTGCCGACAGATCCTGTCTTTACGGATAATTCTCTAAACATGACCATGCATGTCAACAATTCTGGGCTTAAATATATACACAATTACCAACACAATATGTTTAAATAATTGTCAAAAGTTTGTAAAATCATAGAAAGCAGTACAAACAGATCCAGTATTTGGTCTGTATTAATACAAAAACGTAAAATATGCACGGAAAATCTATTCTTCTTCCAAGAAATGTGCATTAAAAAAATTTTTATTTTGCTAAACTAAAATAAAAAAAATAAAAGGAAGCATCATCTGGAAACCAGCAAGGATCTTGCCGCTATACGTTACAAGTATATATATATATATATATATATATATATATATATATATATATATATATATATATATATATATATATATATATATATATATATATATATATATATATATATATATATATATATATATATATATATATATATATATATTACTTTAGAGTGCTGCTCTTGTGTCTATTTCATGAATAGTGAGCCAGGCGATTGAACCAATCGAATGACTCCCGTATGCTGCTCCTGATGCATGTCTGTTGCTAATTTCAATCAAACATTAAGCACTGTCAGAATCTGACCAGTCAAACAAAGCCTTGTTTCTTGTGCATGTGTTCTTGTGCAGATGGCGTGTGAAGAGCCTATTGTTTATATTCGTTGGATTTAATTGGCAGATGTGATTGCATTCTTGTTCATTGCCTCCGCAAAGAGGGTATGCGTTCATTCCTGTCCGTGTGTGTGAGTATGTTTGTGTATGTCTGTGTGTGTTTATTCACAACATAACTCGCGCAATCATGGACGGAATCCCATGAAATTTTAATGTCAAGGCACCGTGGAAATTAAGAATCGATTAGATTTAGGGGAGGGTCCGGCTCACGATCAGGAAGGACTTCAGGTATATTCACAAATGTGCAGTCACATATATGCCCGATTTAACATGCGGGTATGGGTGAATGTGTGATAAGTGAATGCAAACATTTGTTGGGGAATATACGCACCAATGAACCTGGAAAATCGGCCAATACGTGAATGAAAACCCGGGTTGCAGAGAACCCCATAATTAAGGACAGCCCACATGGCGCAGGCCTGCATTCGTTAGAATACATATTTCTAGATACTCCTTAAAGAGATGCCAGAGCGGCTTGTTGAAGCATATCCGTTTAATACCTGAACGGGTCATGAAAATGGCATTATGCCAACGTGATTTTCATTTACAAAATGTATTAAATGTATTGTAGGGACTTTTCAACCAAGATGTGTTGTCGACTGTAACAAAAACTGCTGAACTGGCTGCGGAAATCATTAAGGTACGTACTGTCAGTACCAATAATCATGTTTAAGACTCGTAATACTGCTATTTGCAACCATGACAGGAAAAATTACTTTCTTTTTTAAGTTTTATGTGAAATCATCGCATTAATAAATGACGTGAAATATTTTTCATTTCTTGATTTTTGTTTCAACATGGACTCCTTATTTGGTCAAGGATATGGCGGACACATTTTGACGAATATTATACTCTCCTTTCAGAGTAGTGATTCCGGCTGCATTGTTCTATCAGGATGTGGAACATCTGGGAGATTAGCCTTTATGACCGCGGTACCACGTGATTCTACATCTTCGCTCACTCAATATCAGTTAATAAAGAAAAAACCTGCAATGCATTACTGCTGCCTTCTTAAACTAAAAAGATATGTTCTTTGACCAGTTCTCCGGTACATGTAATAAATAATATTTTGCACTTTTCATGGGAATTTTCTGAGTTGAAACTATTGTCAACCGTAATCAGTTCACTCTGGTGGTTTGCCATTTGTTACCTTTATTCTGGAGCACATAAACTTAGAAAAATAACATAAAAAAAGAAAAAACAACATTTATTTCAGCCAAAATATCAAACAGCCTATACTGGTGAATTAAATTAGAAATACTTTCTGGCCATCTCTCGATCGACTGCACGAAATAAGATTAAATTTGACAGGCAAATGGATCTCAAATTGTGATGGCTGGGACATGCCGTACGTTCTTATGCAGTTAATCTGTAAAAATATCGATCATGCACCAGTGGGAATTGACTTTTTTTTCATTTACACGGCATATCGTCGGTTTATTCCTTTTATAATTTGACGATTTAGGCATGGTATAAAAAGCGATATTCCGTTCTAAACTTTCCCCATACACGGCCCCTTTACAACAAACTCTCCCTCAGATACATTCTACCCTGGCCGCTGTCCTCGGAGCACATCTGTGTCGTATCCAAACACAGTAATCGAACCCTGACAGGTTTATTTCTCCCAGCTTCTCGAAACTACTCATGAGGGTTGATATTTTATGTACACACTAAAAACTGGATGTCACAAGTCGCATGTCGAAGGAATAGGTATAATACTATAGTTTTATTAATATATAATTTCCTCATGACAACAACTGCATTTTCATTTACATTATCTGGCCACACCCTTGAAGAACAGCATCGATTTCATTCACTGGCAGTAGATTACGGGGATATATGATGCTATATGTGAGCATTTTTAAAGAAAATGAATTCTGCGAATATAGTTTTCCCGACAAGAGTAATCCTAATACCAAGGCAGAAATATCCAATATAAACTTGTCCGTTACATGAGTGTTATCATTTATATCACGAGATAAATCTTCGGCTGAAAAGGAAGCATATTTTATTGCGCTATATATATATATATATATATATATATATATATATATATATATATATATATATATAAATATATATATATATATATATATATATATATATATTTATATATTTGTATATTCATAATTTAATACCTTCTTGACTGCTGATTCCGTTCATCCTTTAGCGATCATTTAACATGAAACTTGAAGAAAGTGCTTTGTTTGCATCCCTGGAGGCACCGGAAGATGATACTGAGGCCGGCATCAAGATGCTGCAAGAGGTTAACATGATTTAGCAAATTTTCTTGACTTTTTATTTCTATCCAGTGTGCATTTCCAATGTTATGGTTGCTACTGCATACTTGAGAGGCGGTGGTATCGTGATAAAATATTTACTACCTTTGGATAAATGATTCAAATGATTCAGTAAACATATAACGTACGGTAACAGCAAACAGCTGATAAGTTCGTTAATCATAAAATCTCTGAAATGGCAATGAAAAAAAAATTAAAAGCCAGCTATACAGTTTTTACGTTTTAATGGTATATGATTATTTTACTAAAAGAATGAGTACATTCATTGATCGGATCGAACGAAATATTCCTAAAGCTGTAATATCCCACTTTCATTTGCGGAATCCCATTACCGTTCCCCCAGCTTCTACTCGGTATATATGGTTCTACTGGCCATCAAACTCCCTCGACAGATAAATTTCCATCTCCAGACTATCCCTAGGGTGCTTTCCTGTTGTATGTCCGTGCCCTTATCAAACCCTTACCTCGCAAAAATTACTCAAGCGCTCATGCTGGCTGCCATTTTGCCGATATTGCATGACAATAACTCCTTAACCATATCTGTGTCCTGGTACAGGCAGCTGAGGGTAAGAAAAGGGTGTTGTACGTGGGGGTATCGTGTGGTCTCTCGGCGCCGTTCGTGGCCGGTCAACTGGAATATTGTATGGACCATCCTGATATATTCATCCCTCTATTGATAGGCTTCAATCCCGCCTATTTAGCCAGGTGAGAGTAACACAGCAATCCTAACAACTAAAATTTCGCCCTGTCAGCTAGTAAAACCTATACGCCAACTTCTGTCCTGCTTCCTATAACGACCATTGATTAACAGTTTAAATACTATAACTCGGGTCCTTTTATTATATTTTTCATCGCATGCATAAAAAAGTTTAATTGGCTTTTCATTCTTTCTGCGTTAAATGCGTTGTCTCTGGGCAATCATGCACAAGAAACTAATATTATGTAAGTTTTTATAAAGTAAATTAATATATCGCCTTTCTTTCACCTGTTCCATTACAGAAAAAATATCCTACAACGGTCTTAATAATATCGCTGCATTTCCCTGTTAATTTTCAGAAATAATCCAATCGAGATATTGGATAAAACGTTTCTTCAAGGTACGTATTGAGGAAATGGTTGTTATCTGCATGTTGACTTAAAATGCGCCGCATGTGAAAAGTAGTTCCTTTAAAATCAACACATTTTCCAGCACAATACCTGGTTTTGTTTTTGTTACCTATATGTCTGGTTTTGTTTATGTGTTTATCATCAACCTCATTTTATTTGTTTGTTTGCGGGTCGCCTGATTTTGTTTGCGCGTTAGCAATGTGTATGTCGTATGCTTCTTTTGTTTGTGTTTATTATATGTCTGATTTGTTTGTTTGTTTGTTATAATCATGCGTTTGTTAGTAGGTTTGTCATAAGCCTGATTTAGTATATTAGTGTTTGATTTATGCTTAATATGTCTGTGTATTACTTATATGCAGTTACCACACGACTTTTGGAAGAGTGCCACACGGACAGATGGCCAATTTTGAACCCAATAATTGGAGTAGGTATTTTAAAAGGAAAACGCTTAAACATCAGATGTTTCATTATCTTTCTGTATTTACTTAAAGAAGATTCAATAGAAATAGTACTGTGTATTTATAATTACAAAGAAACACGGTTATAAAGACCAGCATAACCATATAGTCTTACTGTCACCTGTGACAGGCTCGTTTTTCATTAGTCGTGATGATTAATGACCAACGTACACCTTCCTTCACGTTCTTCATCTCTACTTTTCTTTTTATGCTGCTACATACCGTTTATACACAATAATGCCGCTCTACTCATCCACCTGGGACTGGCCTCTTATATTTTTTCAATTCCACTCTCTACGTTGTTACATTGTGTTGTTATTGTGATTTGTAATCTACAGCTGTTTAGTCAATATAATGGCAACGCAATTGATTTTGCATGTCTCCAGTTTAGGAGACCACACAAGGAATGTATAATGAAAATGTACTTAACTTTATGTATTATAATCAAACATAATCAGTTTTGTAGTATATGGTGTATAT